>JAQSUU010000804.1:18750000-20000000 GCA_038087645.1 Saccharum hybrid cultivar R570
TTGATTAGGAAATAAAACGAGGGTACATGCGTCTTTTATGTTCTCTCTTAATTTATCTTAAGATTCCTATACTGCACTATATTATAGGACAGAGGGAGTAAGTACTGAGATGCCGAGATGCCATTATTAACTAGCTACATTCCTAAAACAAATTTGGTGCCGCATTTGTTAAAATGCAGTATATCTCATCGTCACTGAGAATATCCCAAGACACAAATACTATAGGAAAACAAGATAAATTTTACTAGTTTGTATGGAAATTTGAAATATTATGTTATTTTATTACAAAACTGCAAAATACTAAGGGGATCAGAAGTATTAAAATTAATATTTGTGGAGACAATGAATTGTTTCCGTGCTTATGCTAAGGTAAAATTTGGGAACTCGGTTGGAAAAAATGAAGTGGTTTATATATTTTTTGGGATAAGACGAAATTGTGAGCAATCAGGCAACCAGCTGATATAATGTTTATATGCAGTTACTCTGTTAAACATGTAAATATGTTTATGACAGGATATATTTTGGTATTGTGCAGAGTTTTTTTCTGGCAAAAAAAAATGTTAATGTATATCCACTTCTAACTTAATATGCTTGTTAATTTATATTGTCATCATTATTTATGTCCAGTACTTTTATTTGACTGGCAGGAGGATGTTAGATTGCTCAAGGAAATAGGCATGGACGCCTATAGGTTCTCCATCTCTTGGCCCAGAATACTGCCAAGTAAGTATATACAAAAATTATCTAAATATGTTTCGTACGGTGAGTACGTTGGGAACAGTAAAGACAATGTCTACAACTAAGATGCACACCATCTGAGTTGTATTGTTAGGGTGCTAATTTCAGCATATGCTTACGGGTTTCAGATGGGACGGGCGGAGACATTAATGAAAAAGGCATTGACTACTACAATAACCTGATCGACTTGTTGATAGACAACGGTAAAAACCCAATTTTCTTCCTGGTTCGATTAGCAGCTTAATTAATTGAAGAATATCGTTATCCAATGCGCAAATTAAAAGTTTTGACGAATCATTCTTAATTTATTCATTCCAACTCATCAGGCATAGAGCCATATGTAACACTTTTCCACTGGGACACGCCTCAAGCACTGGTAGAGGACTACGGCGGCTTCTTAGATAAGAGAATTATGTATAGTACTATATGCAGTTCAAATGACATGCTCACGCACTCCTTTCCTCAAAAAAAAAGATTACCGATCAGAAGATGGCGACTCTGAAGTTTCATCAATATTTCCGGTTACAATAAACTATATATGAACTATAATATTGTTACATACATTTTGGAAAGTGACATTTAATATGATTTAACTTCAATTCATGGTTCATATATAAGTATTAGAGAAACATCAATGGCCAATATTAAAAAAATTGTATGCAGACCCCAAACAATGTTCTATTGTTATTTCAACGAAGTGCCGACCAACTAGCATAACTATTTATTGATGAACACCATTCGGGTTTGCAACTTTTCAGAAAAGATTACACAGACTTCGCTGGACTGTGCTTTGAACGATTTGGTGACAAGGTGAACAATTGGTTGACCTTTAACGAGCCGCATACATTTTCATGTTTATCCTACGGAACTGGGATCCTTGCCCCTGGACGGTGCTCAGACTACTCGCAGTGGGTACTCTAAAACGATATTCTAAATCTTTAGAGTATGAATATAGAGTAAAAACTGCTGCACTGAGTACTCTAAAACGATACTCTATCCTTTCTCTCACTCTATATTTAGAGTAGTACAGTGCTTACTCTATACTCTATAGTGGTGGGCCCCACTAGCTAAACAAAGGGAAAAAATGTTATAACTCACAAACCAAAAATCCAAATTAAATTTCGATTGCACCATTAAATTCATCTCAATAAATCCTTCAAAACTAGATCACACATGAATATATTTAGATAAAGTGACAAGTAGGTCCCACAGTGGATAGAGTGGATAGAGGATGATATAGAGGATGGATGGATGCGGGAGAATTGAGTATAGAGAAGAGAATCTTGCTGACTAGGACGTATAGAGGATGAATATAGAGGTCCATGAGTGCAGGTAGTCTCACCAGGACTAAAATGTCCCGACCCAAATGGGAACTCAATCAAAGAGCCATACCTTGTTGGCCACAACATTCTTCTAGCTCATGCTTAGACTGTTCATCTTTACAACAGGTTTCATAGGGTAAATATATAAAAACAAAGACTCTCACACACACTTTTCTTAATATATGTATACACACGCACACTCTCTCCAATATTAACGAATCAAGTGCAGGGTGAGAAGGGGCGCATAGGGCTTGCGCTTAACGTAATGGGAAGTGTGCCATATGGAAGTACGTTTCTCGATGAACAGGCCCAAGAAAGGTGTATGGACTACAACCTAGGATGGTACTTGGAGCCAGTGGTTCGTGGTGACTAAGGATGAAAACGGTCGGAAACGGTCGAAAACGGACTTACGAAATAGAAAAACGAAAGCGGTCGGTTCGGGATATTTCTACATTTAACAATTAAAGAGTACAAAAAATGGTTGAAAATGGTTGTGAAACTAATTAAAACTGAGAATTTTTCATGTTAAAAAACGGTTCATAATATAGAAAACGAAAACGGTTAATTCGAAATATTTCTGTTCCGTTTTCATCCCTAGTGGTGACTACCCCCACTCCATGAGATCATTGGTGAGGGATAGGCTACCCCACTTCAAAGAAAAAGAGCAAGAGAAGCTAGTGGGTTCCTATGACATGATAGGGATCAACTACTACTCCTCAAGGTTCTCCAAGCACGTTGACATCACACCAAAATTCTCGCCAGTGCTCAACACGGACGACGTCTGTGCCACTGAAGAAAGTAAGAAATTGTAGTTGACCAATAACCCTACTGCTTCACAGTTCTACTCAAGAAAGTAAGTGAGTAAGAAATTTTGTTCTTCTTTTGTTCTTCTTTTCAATCAGTTATAGGGCCTGACGGGAATACTATTGGTCCTGCTGTACGTATATATCTTCCTAACTCCATATTAATCTTTTACAATATTTTATGCTAAAAGTGATATATATGTAAAAAAAATGTTCAAAATATAATCATAGAGTGTTCACATCGTCAAACTTTTACACCTACAAAAGAGTAGTTGCTTATTAAACACGAAGTTTTGTGTTTTGGCAATAAAGCGGAACAAACTAGTTGAATTCCCCGCACGTCGCTGCGGAATTTTATAAAGAATTTCTAAACTTAAATTGGTGTAGAAAAGCACTTCCACTTTAGCACAAAAGAAAAAGACTTGGTGGCATCCTTTGTGATATTAATTGTCGTGGGTAGAGGAAGGGTAAGTGGGTTTCAACGTTTGGTTTTCCTTATTTCCATTGATGGTTCAGTGCATCATCAACATGGTGGGAGAGAAAAATTGACGGCGCCAGTTTCTGATGATGTGGCTGCTTGGTGACTATTATATGGCAATTGTGTGCTGATGAAGTGGCTTAACGTGAGAGCAGAGAAATCCTTAGTGGGGTTTTGCTTTATAAGAGTATAAGATATCTGTAGTTTTTCTTGTAATATTCTTATTGGTAATTAATTAAACTTTATTATATTACTTCAATTTGCAGACCGGAAATGTGTGGGTCTACATGTACCCTAATGGCCTAAAGGATATCCTTATGGTCATGAAGAAGAAATACAGAAATCCACCGGTCTACATCACTGAAAACGGTTAGTAAGGTGCTATATATTTTTGCATTTTGTTAGAGTTTCAATCATAGGTCCTAATAAATTTTAGCTAACTACAAACAATTACATTTTTTTTATTCTCACTACTACATAAAAATTAGAGATGGTCACTTGTTTATTTTGAGAGGCGATCGGCATGTAAAATGGTATGTATTAATGTATTAATGAGTTATATAAATCATCAACAAAGGCGAGTGTATTTTGTAGCCTGCCTCTATAAATCAATTAATAGATGCGAAGATGCTAGCTATGATGTCCAACTCTATTAATAATTTTTTGAAAAAAAAACTAAAAACAACAAAGAATAGTGCTCTATCCATTTCAAATTATAAGACGTTTTGACTTTTCTAGATATATTCTAATCAAGGCCATGTGTAGAAATGCAAAGCTCAGCCTATAGCCTAGATGAACCTGGGCATGTTAGGCAGACTGGTTAGTTTATTCGTTAAAACATCTATAGCGAACGGGAATGAGGAGCTTGACCAGCGGAATGAGGTGCTGAACACTTCTCATGGGTTCAATTTATTTGTGCAGGGATGGGGGATATTGACAAGGGCGATCTATCCATGGAAGCTGCGTTGGACGACCACATAAGGCTGGATTACCTTCAGCGCCACATCTCGGTTCTTAAAGATTCAATAGAGTGTGTATCATCAACGCTAGAACCTAACTTCTAGTTTAATTATGTGCTATTTTCATGTGGCGCATGGTGGTTGAATCCAAATGCTTGCATCCCTGTTCCTGCAGCTGCGGAGTGGACGTGCGTGGCCACTTCACATGGTCTCTGTTGGACAACTTTGAGTGGTCTAGCGGCTATACCGAGCGTTTCGGCATCGTCTACGTCGATCGTGAGAATGGCTGCAAGCGCACCATGAAGCGGTCAGCAAAGTGGTTGAGAGAGTTCAACAGGGCTGCAAAAAGGACTGGAAAGAATATTGTTACGCCAGAGCTTAGAACACTGGCTCATGTTTACCCATAGTATTTTTCATCTCAACTACAAAACAATTTATGACTATATAACCAATGTTATTATTTTAGTTTCATATTTGTGAATTTTGTTTGGCACTCCAAATGACCTCAAATGAAAAAAAACTACAAAGTTATAGATTTTGTTGAGTACTGCAACCTTGATGTTTAATAGTTTGAGAATTTATATTGAATATTTGTATATATAAATCATTTAAAATGAAAATTTAATTATCAACCGCAAAGTTATAGATCTGATCATTATTAAACTCTACAATTTTAGTATAAAATTTGTCTTCATTTGACTTTATATGAAAAAGTAACGAATTTTATCATATGTAAGCCAATGAGTTTTCACTGGCGATCATAGGTATACTACCGGAAATTGGAATTGTCCTGTGGGTGCTTAATTTTTCTGTGGGGTTTTTGGTGAACGCATAGGAAAATTATGTATGATTAATGTGTCTGTTTCGAAAGTATTGACAGAAAAATGATTAAACCCACCGAAAAATGATACAAACAACGTCAACATTGATCTTCAAGACGCTCTCCTATGGTTGAATTTAGCGCCTGACCTCCCCCACTCTCCTCTTCAGACCCCTTTCGTGGTTTTGACATCTCGAGGTAAGCCAGATAGCGCTCAATGAAATAGTGGGTCAAAAGCGGGCTTTGGAATGAGTCCTCATGTATTGCTTTTCTTCGGGTATGCCAAATAGCCCACATCGTCACCGATATTTTAATAACACCCTCCTACGGTAGTCTAGCAAAAACGTCGCCAGCCATCCATTCGGGTCTTGTTCTTGTATCTCGCACGTATGTTCCACTATCTCCTCCTTTTTCAAGGCGCAAACACACTTCGCCATCCTGCACTCAATGAGCGAGTGAATGCTTCCAGTGATCCTTCTCACGACAAATTGCACAAAGAGCTTTGAGGTGCATGTTTCTATGGTGGAGAATGTTGCCTGATGGAAGGGAATGGAGAGCTAGTCGTTACAGGAACACCCGGATCTTAGTTGGAACCTGAACTTTTTCACAGGGTCGTCTACTCATTCATCACCGTCGTATGTAATTGGCCCAATCTTCCTTTAAGGCCGCGTTCACTTGCCATGGCTACCTAAAATATTTCCTCTTCCACCCATCACATCGAATCTTTAGACACATGCATGAAGTATTAAATGTAGGTAAAAAAAATAACTAATTGTATAGTTTGTCCGTAAAGTTCAAGACGAATCTTTTGAGTCTAATTAATCCATGGTTGGACAAATTTTACCAAATAACAACGAAAAGTGCTACAGTAACTTTTCACCCAAATTTTCTCAACTAAACACACCCTAAGGCCCTGTTCTGCTGGTCAGGTTTCGGCTTGTTTCAGCTTATTTCAGCTTATTCTCTCTCACAGAATACTATTGAATCAGCCGAAACCAGCCGGCTTTTCTACCTGCCGAACCCGCCCTAAGCCCTAAGCCATGCGGTCGCATTCTCCCTATTTGGGTGAGCACCCTATAGGCTGAGCGAACCGAAAACACCCCTTGCGATCATAGCACCAAGCCTAGAAATCCGTCTGTCGTCTACTCGTCTCATACTGGACAATCTCAATAGTTGAAAGGCCAAATAGACTTTTTTTTTCATTTCTTGATGACACATGAAGTTCGGGCTACGATCCAAACAGGTTTTGGCCTTTCAAGGCCCGCCAAGAAACCCATATGAGAAATGGGCCATTTAAACCCAAAGCAACGCCACTCTCGTGGGCCCTGGCCCGTCTAGCAAGCCGCCGCCATTGCGTCAGAAATTCTAGCCAACGCGAGTACGCGACGCGGCGGTCGGCGGCGACCGACACTGGAGAGAGGCAGAGAGGGCGGAACAGAGAGAGAGAGTGCCCATGGAGGAGCTCTCCAAGAAGGCTCCGGCACCAAGCTTGCTTTCGCTGTGCCTGGACGCGGTCGCTGCTCGTCTCATCAGCGACAACGCCGGCGCAGGCGGAGGCGTGGGCCGAACTGGTTGGCCAGGAGGGTGCAGCGGCGGCGGCGGTCTCGCCGGGTTCTCGGAAGATGACGGAGGGGAGGCAGACGTGGACCGCCTGCAACCGGAGGAGGTGGCGGAGGGGCTTCCCTGGGAGCTTCTCCATCGGCTGGCGTCCCGGCTCCCGCCTGTCGCACTCGAGTCACTCCATCACGCCGCCCATGCCCGGTACCCTTCCCCGCTCCCTTTCGCTACCAATTCGTTCACAACAACAGGACGCCCATTCCTGTGCCCGGTTACCTTCTATTGCTATTCCAATTTCCACATCATCTGTTGTTTCCTCTGAGAAAATCGTGCATCTTCATAAAGGAAGAGCTGAATGTTATGCTCGTAATTTCTCGTTCCAGGTGCTGCTCTTCTGCTAAAACTACTTCTGGACTTGGAGTGCAAGATGGAGACAGACGTGGGGTGAAACGTTCAAGGTTTTGCAAGCATTTATTTATGCAAAGAAAAACATGTTTTTGGCGTACTGTGTTAACAGTACTGCAATGCAATGGGCTGAAGACAATAATCGGTAACACCAGCATTTGTTTCAATACCTGACCTGGCATATATGATACTGCTCTCAGGTGTGAAGACTTCAACACCACTTGGCAACTGTTGTTCAAACTTCGCTGGCCCCTCTGTGGTAACACTGGACATAATAACTTGGTCACTGTGGACTGGCAGCAAAAGTATTGGGAAAAGCATTTACAAGAGTACGCTATCAGTGATTTGTGATTGGGTTTTATGAATGAAATGCCTTAACCCCTTAAACACAAATTACCAATCCTTTTTTTTCCCTCCACAGGTGCTTGGATGAAGCTGCAGAGTGTGCCTTTCTTCCTTCTTTTTGTGGGAGTATTGGTGAGCTGAGTATATCAGGTTAGTATCCTGTTTTCCTTCATGACATGTCTACTATATTGTCATTCATTTGTTACCAACTTAACATTCCTTGGTTAACTGAGTAATTGCCCTCTTAGTTTTAGAAAGTAAACTGAATTATTATAAAAATATCTTTAGCTAACAATGTGATACCATTACTCCCTCCGTCCTGGTATAGAAGGCGTAACCGTTTTTTCATGCGTTCCACAATAGAGGGCGTGGTTCACTTACTCTCCTTTTTTATGGGCATGCAAACACGCGCCAATTATTGCTCCTTCTACCATGCTGCTGTCTCTGCATGCTTCTGCACTGTAGAGCGACCGTTTGATTGGCCATGTGTGCCTGGATGAGAGATCACCAAGCTAAATGCATGATTAAAAAGAAAACAGCACGGCCATCAACACATGGTAAATTAGTTGTGAGATGGAGTAAAAGTTGTTCTTGGTCTTTGTGTGGAAGGAGTTGCGCCTTCTATAGCAGGACGGAGGGAGTGTTGAAGTGACTACTGTTTATAGTTTTGTATAGTATTGGCAGAACTGACATTAGTTACTAGAATTATCTTTACCTAAAAAATGTGATAGCCCATTTACTGCTGCAATAACCTTTCTGTTTTTGTTCATGATTGAGCAGCTAAAATCATGAATTCCATCTACCAGAGCATGGACATATCTCAACATCATTCAAGACTAAAATATCAATGCAGCAAATTTGGTTGCTATGTGAGGTGCCAGCATACGACGATTGTTGTACATATGTATTTCTTTTTTGATTAACATTTTTTTATCTTTTCAGCAATACTTGCCAATTTTGAATACTCTATTAATTAAAAATACACATGACATGATTGAGGGCCCTGTGATATATGATAATTTGGTTATGCGATTTTATGTCCTACAGTGTTGATGTAACAATGAATCTATGTTGGACTTTCCTGTTTGGTTGTTTGTTATTCGCTTTGTAGTTCTTCAGTATCAACGTTGCCCCTTATTTTTCAGGTGCTTGAGACTGCAAGGTGTTCTTTGCACTGCAGAAACTTATGTAAGTGCTAAACTGCTGATCCGCTGTGTAGTAGCTTAGAGCTCTTTGCATTTATACTCTATTTTCTTTTATGTAGCTGATGTTGTGTGTTTGTTGTGTTAGTTGTGCTCTCGTGTATGCATCTGTGTTCTCATTTTGTCAAATGGGAGTATCTATATCATCTGTGTAACTATCTTTACACATGGTTCCAGGATACATTTATTATCCATGTCATTACATGTCTATTGCAGTATGGTGAATCTTTTTTGCGATGTTCATATGATTGCACGTTGACTGCTGGGTATCCTTTGTCTCTCAGGACTTGTTGCAACAATGCAAGCTGGAAAGATTAATGTTCATAAGAATTATATCAGACCCAGAGGTAATCTTAAGCCTCTGATAGTACCTTTACTGTTGCATAAACAACAATATAGATCATGATGATCATTCTCTGGAATCATCTGAAAGCATAAAGATGGTCACAATTTTAGTTTTGCATGTTCTGTTTAAGTTTGAATATTAAAACAAGCTGATATTGTTAGTCATCAACTTGTGTCGGTACAACCAGTCTGCATGAGCTCAAGTTGTCCATGTGTTGTACTGCTCTTTTCAGTGGCATGATAGTCAGTCAGCAACGGTTCATTGGGGTTTGAAGTTTCTTCTGAATTTTCATTGACAGGTTAATGGTGCATGTTTGCTTCTGAGCTGGCATGCAGAGACACTGCTTTCTCTTGAATTCATCCATTGTCAGCTTTACCCTACCGTCATGGATAAAATTTGCAGGAGTTTGTGCCAGAAGGGATCTCAAAGCCATGGAATCCAACAATTTAGTATTAAATCGTCACAAATCTGTGAAACCAAGCCTCTGACCATCTCTTCTGGTCTGTTAAATTTTCTGTCATCTGGCAAGTAAGCTGCATGCCATTCAATACTCATAATTGAAATATTATGGATTGACAAACAAATGAACCATATTTTTAGTTTATTTGTTCTACTTCTACAGAAGCTTCCCATTAGTATTAATCATAGGGTATTGATCATTTATGTGTTTCTGAGTAGTTTTACTTATATGGATTTGTTATATCGACACTTGATAGTCCATTTCAATGTGGAACATTTAAACACCGTTCAATCCTTACAATTGTTCAGGTCGTTGCACCTGCTGTCACTTAATGATACTAAGATGCAGCCATCATTAGCTCAGATGATTATTCACACTCTTCTTGAGTTGTCATGTGATTTACACACGCTTGAGATATCAGAAAACAATGTGGGTTGACATGAAAAAAAATCTATTCTTTATTTCCTTTTATATATTTTCTACCCGCTAAATTGGTTGTTTCTTGTAGATTGCTGGCTGGCTGTCGAAACTGAACAAAAGTTCTACAAACTCATTAGCGCTGAAATCAGATATTTTTATGAACTCCCTGTCCGTTCTTAACCTGAGGTATTACTTTGTACCTACCATAATCTAGTTGTTCAAGAAACTTCTGTAGCAGGTTACTTTCAGAATTTATGATGGCCTAATTGTGTGTTTCACATATTCTTATCATTCCAGGGAAAATAATTTGCAAAAGGATGATGTTGTAGATCTTCACAAAATTCTAATAAGAATGCCTAATTTAAGAGATTTAGATATAAGTGGCAATCCTATCATGGATGAAGGTATCAGGTACTGGCAGACATAACAGAATATCCATCAGTATCCTACAATGATCAATACAGGGTGTGCAATTGTTTTTTCTTGTCTGTGTTCAGTTGCCTTTAGCTTTCTTGCATAAGCACAGTACTTCTCAATATTTGTGATAAAGTGCCTCAGTCAAGCTGTTTATTGTTTATTTACTGAAGCACTCATCAGTTTCACTTAAATTGCAGATCAATGATCCCTTTGATTTCATGGTCTATTCAGAAGGAAAATCCACTTTTGAGATTAACAGTCGAGAACTGTGAGTTGTCAAGTATTGGTGTGATTATACTTCTGGAGTGCCTCACAACTGTGAAGCAACCCCTTGATTTGCTATCTATTGCAGACAATCATTTAGGGAGGTGAGTTGTATCTCTTTTCATGCATTTTGTTCTACTGTGCTGTATTAACTTGTGTCAACATATTAATTGAAATGTGCTTGCAGTTCTGTGGCAGCTGCATTGGCCAAATTCTTGGGTTCACATGTAAGGGCTTTAAATGCTACAGATATTGGCTTGGGAACATTAGGCTTCCAAATACTTGAGGAAGCATTGCCAACAGAAGTAGCTCTTTCCCACATCAACATCAGGTAGAACCAAGCACTGCCCCTCACCATAGATGTCAGTTTCTTCACTGACATTATTTATATTTTGCAGTAAGAATCGTGGTGGGATCAGAGCAGCATATTTTGTTTCCAGATTAATAGGGCGAGCAACAAACCTTGTCTCAGTCAATGCAGCAGCGAACCTTTTACCACCTGAATCATTGGAAGTCATCTGTAACTCCTTGAAGCAAGAGACTTGTAAGAAATAAATGGTTTACCAAATTCACCTTTACTTCTTTTGCATTAGGCAAATCCATACATGTAGGGATGAAAATGGATCAGCTAAAAATGGGCATGTACAGATACGAATGTGGATCGTCGTTTTTTTTTTTTCTCATATTCAGAGTTAGATATGGACTCAGATAGTGTTGGGTATGTTCGGATATTGATACCCCATCCCATATATGTATTTGATATCTGACTTTTAAAGTTTTCAGATTCAAATGTGGTACGGATATTGAATGTCTGGATTTAGATATGGATTATTCATTTAGTATTTGAATCCCTTTCGGACGGATGGATATCGTGAATTATCTGTCCCGTTTTCAACCCTACATACAGGTACCAGCTGATAGAGATTGGTTAATAACTAGTCTTTCCTTGTTTTAGGTAATTTGGAGCGAGTGGACCTGACTGGCAACATGCATTTATCAAGCAATATTTTTCCTGCATTCCTTGAATTCAAGAAGCATGGAAAGCCAATTCTGGTAGTCCCACCAAACTTGAGCACTTGTGCTCCATATGATGATGACCCATGACTATTATGTACCGATAATCCCTAGTGCTGGTCAAGTCACTTCAGATGGAACTAAATCGCCACACCATTAGTGATGTATTTGTTGTGTTATCTGGCCATAGACTGTATGGTCAATTGGTCATGCTTTGTTGGAATGAATTGTCTGTCTGCTGGTTGGGTCCGTTTGGTCTGGTGATGGTACTACATACTCAATGTGAGCAATGATAAGGTGGTGGCCAACAAGGTTGGGTGGAAGAATTGGCGGTGGACCAAGCACATTTGGGTGCCCAAAGAGATGACCAAGAACATGGATCAGATTCAAAATGTTGTGGTCCTCAACACATTTGTATGCCATTTTAGGTAATTTGGAAACTTAGCATACTACTAGGGATGCATGAATGGGTGTGCTTCATATTGTTTCAAGTAAATGCCAAGTGGTTACGTTTGTATCTTTTACCTGAGTTCCTCTTCCCCATGCCAAAGTGAATGTCATATCATGCATCGTATAGACACTACCATGTGTAGGATTGCATTTCATATTTAAATTTGTTCCCTACAGTTTTGTGTGGGGTCATAGATTTTACTCTGTAATTGATGTCATAATCAATGTGCCAAGTTCTCCTTTGGTATCAATATTTGAATTGGTACCATTTGTGATTCAATCACCTGTGCGCACTTTTAGGTGGAGCTTTGATCTTTAGGTTGTGGTTTTGGGACTACATGTGTTCAAGTCAATCTTTGTAGGGCCTCTTGTTGTGATGAAGGGGATATGCGAAAAACGGTGCTATACACCCCAATGCCTTTCCCCTAAGTGGAACAATAGTAAAATACTCCTGACATGTACAACTTCGCTACTAATACCCCTCTTTGTGTGAGATTCATGTAGTAAAATTTATTCTTGAAGACCATTTTGGGATGGATGATTACGGGGGAAGAGGATGAAGTCAAAACGAGCTTTCCTTTGGAATCTATGGAAATTGAAGCAAGCTTCCACAAATCTTTGTGGCACATGGCTTCAACATGAAGGAAGCAAGGAAAAGGAGACCGAGATTTAAGGGGGAGTGCATACACATAGTGTCAAAAAGGGGGAGAACTGAAAATTTGTTGATTCCAGTTACATAGAGGAAGCACAACATGAAAACTGGAATGCCTTGGAATATAGTTCTTCAAGTGGGA
Organism: Saccharum hybrid cultivar R570; assembly: GCA_038087645.1. Lineage (NCBI taxonomy): Eukaryota > Viridiplantae > Streptophyta > Magnoliopsida > Poales > Poaceae > Saccharum > Saccharum hybrid cultivar. Next base: position 18,762,795 of record JAQSUU010000804.1, read on the forward strand.
TCAAGTCGGGGCATTTCCAAGTGATGGCATGACTTCAAAGGCGCAGAAAAGTGAATACTGCACTAGCTAGTTTCAAGAAGCATTACAAGTTACAAATGGCATCAAGAGCATTTAACCCAGCTTGCTTAGTGCATATGTTCTTCAATTGAGTCAATTCGATGCAATTTTATGCTTGCTTTGATTGAGTTGTCTTTAACCACTCAAAAGAGGGAGCTTGTAATAAATGTTAAGTGCGAATGTAAATGAACAAGGATTTTAGAGAACTGTCATTTTCATTGATCTGTTGAAAGGATTATATACATATGAAGGGGTGTGTTGAAAGGACACAACCATTCACCAATACTCACGTCCAACGGACATGGCCCTTTGGTGAAGGTTAACTGTCTAAGAGCATCTCCAAGAGATGTGCTATCCTTGTTGGCTAGGCCATATTTAGATTTTTACAGCAAAAATGAAGCTCCAACAGACTTGGTATCTAGTTTTCTAAAATGGCAAGTGAGCTATCCCTGAAAATTCGCTAGCTATAGAAAGCAAGCCAACGCCGCTCGCCATCTGCCGAAATCGGTGGCCACGGTCCTTGCCCGCGCGCGTGCAATCCTTCCCGCGCGCGGTGAACTTTCGCGTCGTGGGGATCCTAGGCCCAACCGCGGCTCGATTCTTCCGTAGCTCGCTTTGCTCGATTCAACGTTTCGTAACTTCGGTCGTCCATTGCCTCCTCCCCTCCCTTGCCCCTGCCGCCGCAGCTGCACCACCGGAGCGCCAGCCCTCTGATGTCGCACTTTCCTCATGGACAAGCTCCGCCGTCCGAGTGCCAGGGAGACCCCAACTGCACCGCCCTATATTCGCTCCCCATTAGCCAGGAATCAAGTGGATGGGAGCAGCAGGACTCAGCGGTGCTGCCTTGGTTGGAGAATGCGGCGCAAGGAGGCCAGCGATGACAAGTCCTTCCACCCAACAGTGCCGCCGCTGCTGCATCGAACCCTTTCCTCGACGTGTGCTCCAGTGAGTCTAATTTTCAGTACGTCTCTCTCAGATGCTGCAGCATTTTTTTTTGGTGTGTGTGGTAGAGGATTGCAGATTTGACGAACCAGTGGTTGGCACCATGTGCCCAAGACCCATTGTTCTTTCCCCAATTTTCCATCGCTACTATGGAAATCGTAGTGGCGTCAAGGAGCCCCCACTTACTGCAGTAAAGCCATTTACTCTTTGATATCTGAAACATGGATGTACTAGCTGTTACAGACCTTCAGTCTTGAGGTTGAAAGCCATTCATCATCGGTAATAGCTTAAGCTGAAGTCTGGACACCTCGCACCAAACAAAGTTTTTTTTCTTTTTTCGAAAACGCAAGAGAGCTGTGCATCATTATATTAAGAAGAGAAAAGGGCAAGAGCCCAAACAACCCCACAAACACCAAACATACGCACGCACTCACGCCTCACCAGTTGAAGAAATTATATTCGCGTCCGGGAAAACACACAAGGCGACTGAGCTAAACACTTAACTAACTACCGGGGAGGAGGGCAGTCAGGAATGATAGCCCTCGAGCCCCTGCCAAAGAACACAAACGACGCTCCTCGTCGGCTAAGATCAGTGCACCAGCAAGGTTTGGGGCTGCTCCATCAAAGACACACCTATTGCGATGGTTCCATATAGTCCAAACTCCGAGCATAACGAGAAAATTAATTCCTTGCCTCATCAACCCATCAGCAGTGCTGCTAGCTTTCTCCCACCAAGCATGGAAGGATAAGTCTGTAGGCTGAGGCGACAAGGCCTGAAGACCTACTTGTCTGAATAGATTGAACCAAAAGGCTATTGCGAACACACAATGGACAAGGAGGTGGTTGATGGTTTCCTCTTCTTGGTCACAAAGGGGGCAGAACTCCGGATGAGGTAGCCCACGGCATGCTAAACGATCCGCCGTCCAGCACTTGTTGTGCGCGACCAGCCACACAAAGTAGCGGCATTTGGGCGGCGCCCATGATTTCCATATCCTTTCCCACGGGCCAAAAAGAGTAGAACCTAAGAAGAGAGCCTCCATTAGAAGAGAGCCTCCATACGTGTTTATCCTCAACTTCCAGTTGGAGCTGAAAATTCAGCAATATATCCCATAAATAAAGGTAGTCAACAATCACACCAACTGTGAGAGCTCCTTGTATGTCCGAAATCCACGCCCGGTTAGTGAGGGTGTCCCGGACAGTGCACCAGTTAACCCTCCTTTTAGGGATAGCTGCGACAAGTCGAGGGCCAAGGTCTGCAATGCATTGCCCATGGATCCACCAATCTGTCCAGAAAATGGTATTTGCACCATCTCCAATTTCAGAAATTACTGCCACAGAGAAGAAGGCTCTCACTTGCTCAGGCACATGGAATGGGAGAGCAGCCCAAGGACGATGAGACTCTGTTTTCTGCAGCCAAACCCATCTCATGCGGAGGGACCAGCCAAGAGTTTTGAGATCTGAAATTCCTAGGTCTCCAAGCTCCGGTGGGCGGCAAACTTTGACCCAAGCCACAAGACAATGTCCACCTTTTGCATCTTTATGACCCCTTCGAAGAAAACCACGCCAAATTTTGTCCACTGCTTTGATAGCCCATGGAGGAAAATCAAAGGCCATAGCCAAGTAAATGAGCATTCCAGTGAGAACTGATTGTACTTGTACTCTTCTTCCAGCCCTTGTCATTAGGTCTGCCTTCCAGCCAGGAAGTTGATGTGCAATGCGGTTGATAATGGGCTGCACTTGTTCTTTAGTTAGTTTTCTGAGAGAGAGAGGGGCACACCCAAGTATTTGCACGGGAAATCAGAGAGTGGGTAGGGCAGCAAGTTCTGTATGGCAGCAAGCTCCAACTCACCACAACTGATTGGCAGCACATTACTTTTCTACAGATTTGTCTTGAGCCCAAAAGCCTCTCCGAAAAGATTAAGGATATCCATAATTGTAGAGATATCCCCAGCCTCCGGGCGGAGAAAGAGAGCCACATCATCAGCATAAATAGAAATACGGTGCTGCAAGGCTCTTGTTGACAAGGGTAGCAACAAGCCTTCATTGGCGGCTTTAGTAATCATGTGCCCCAACACATCCATCACCAAGATGAAGAGCATGGGGGAAAGGGGATCACCTTGTCGTAAACCTCGCTGGTGGTGGATATGATCACCGGGCACCCCATTTACAAGAACTTGGGTTGACGACGAGGAGAGCAGTCCACTGATGATATCTCTCCATAATTGCCCAAAACCAAGCTGCTGTAGTACCTCCAGAAGAAAAGGCCAAGACATGGAATCAAAGGCCTTTGATATATCTAATTTGAGAAGAATCCGAGGTTGCTTTTGTTGATGAAGGAGCCTTGCCGTCTGCTGAACCATCATGAAATTATCCTGTATGAATCGCCCTTTTATGAAGGCGCTCTGAATAGGAGAGACCATTTGCTGTAGCCGAACAGCGAGACGGTTTGCTAGCATTTTTGTGATTAACTTGGCGAAGCTATGAACCAGACTTATGGGTCGGAAATCTTTAGGCTGATCAGCACCATCCTTTTTAGGGAGAAGAGTGATATATGCTGAGTTGAGAACACCAAAATTCACAAACTTTCTGTTCCAAACTGCTGAAACTGCCGCCATAATTTCATCCTTTATGCCTGACAATCTTTCATATTTAAGTTGCAGTTCTTGTCTTGTCCTTTTTGTAGAATTTGAGAAAACTCTGTCCTTTTGCTTGTACTTGACAACATACAGCCCAAATGGATTCAGGGAGATCTTTGACTAACATGATTATGGAGGGGTTCACTCCAGCTGCAGTGTCCAACAATATCACACTTCGTAATGATGTGCAAGCACGTGATGAGAGCGCTGCTGCGGTGAAAGGAATTCAGAAAAGGTCCAAAAATTTCACTGTTAAAGAGGACAAGATGTTGGTGTCAGCATGGCTAAATGTGAGTTTGGATCCTGTGTGAGGAGTCAATCAAACAAAAAATACCTATTGGAAAAGAATACATGATTATTTCTATGCACACAAGGATGTTGATTCCAATCGCACACAAAGCTCTCTAATGAGTTGGTGGTCTGGTATACAACATGATTGCAACATATTTGCTAGTTGTGTTTCAAAGGTAGAGGCTAGAAATCAGAGTGGTGCATCTGTCGATGACAAGGTTAGATGACCTCTTGACATGCCAATTTTTTATATTTTTGCTGAATGTCATGTGTCATCTTTGTTTTCCATTGCCTATCACGATTCAAAACACGATGTCCCTCTACGGAACCACGATGGCATGCTGGATTGACAATGCCTGATACTACTATATGTGCTGCCACAGTATATACCTCATCGTCATCCTCCTCCGACGACGACGACGAATCCATCCGCTCATTAACTACATCTTCAAACTCCATTATGGACCTTTGATTAGATTGATCGAGCACCTACACGATGATTAAAAAATTAACATGCCCGATAATTATTCCCTATAAATTATTGCAGTCTCAATCTACTCATTGATACGTGACCTAAAGATGAGCATACGTGATGATGAGTCAGAAAACTTACACGGTAGCAGCAGCCCGTCATCGGCAAGATGAGCGTCTCCTGGTGACGTTGCCGCTAGGACGCACAGGGATCGGAGTCTCCTAGTCCTATTGACGCGAAGCCACAGAGCTGCCAGGACGCAGCCATGGGATGAGTCCGTGCTTCCTATTCACGTGCGAGGAAAAGGTCCGAGGCTCCGAGCCGATGGGAATCAGCCGGTAGTTACGTGACATGGCATCTTTTCAATATAGCATATGAGAAGTAGCCAGACTCTTGTGGAACTCTTCTTATTTGAGAAGTTTTGTATTTTACAAAATGGCTAAACTATAAGATTTGGCTACTAATTTTAGCATATCTCTTGGAGATGCTCTAATCTTATCACTAACTGCACCTATTACTAACTGCACCGTGTGGATGAGATCACCCTGTAAAAGGGCGTCCGTATGGATAGACACCGTTTCACAAGACTCCCCCTTGATCGAATCTTGGAGATACGACATAAAGATAACTCCTCCAAAAACCTTTCAGGAAAAAATATGACGAGCAATATAAAGTGATATGCCACTAAAACTCCTGTAAAAATCCAATGGGAAAATTAGGAGAAAATATGACAACATATTACTGGTATTGCCTCTTTGATAACTATCGGGTCCCTACTTTAGGGTCCACTGTGTATCACGTATCAGTCCCTAAATCAGTAGCTGATACGCACAGATTGAACAAGATTGATATCAAAACTATACTTTTATTGATAATGGGGAAAACACATTACAAAGTTCATATTTACATAGCTTGGCCATTGGCCTTATGATATACATCGGAGTTCTAACATAGCGGTCCTATGATGTCGTGGTTCCATTCCTATAGGCAATTTGGAGTGCAGACATAAACCTTATTCCTAAGCTCAATCCTATATCTTTATCCTAGTGGTCCTCGATTAGCTCCTTTGCGTAATCGTAAAGCTTTGTCCTCGTGCGTACTCCTGTCGTCCTATCCTCGCGTAGCTTTGATAGTTTCATCCTCGTATGTGCTCTTGCAGCTTCTCTCCTAAAAACATGAAATGGAGGGGATTGAGTACATAAAGTACTCAGCAAGCCCTAACTTTGGGTAGAGGTGAGGTGAATGGCGGAGGCTGTATATGGAAGTGGTTTACGGTGGAGGTGGAGGTGTGTGTATATATATATATTAGGATTAGAGTTATATATAAAATGGGAGTTTGGGCCAGGGGAGAGTATTAACCCTTCTCGCCAGTTCCTGGGGTTTATAAATTGTAACTTACCAGCTTAATTGATTACAACTTACCAGATTATCACAGTTTCATTACACATAAAAAAGTCTAATCATTTGAGACCTTATCCCAGCGGTTGTCCATTCCAAGGACGTGGCTATTCAAATAGATTTGATACACTCTGTAGAGGTTGTACATATTTCCCCACATGATAGACTCAGTCCGACACCATCGTCATGGTCCGGACAGGCCTAACGAGACCTCGTACCTGAAGGGACGCATCCTCAGATTTCCATATAACTCTGTCATGATTTCTTAGGGGTTGGAAAAACACACTAATCTTGGGAGAATACCAAATCATCCCAACATAATAGTGCCGATGATACCAAATCATCAAAATAAATAATAATACAGGCTCGAACGCGGCTAAAACCAAGGGGCTTAACGTGGAGGATCACATAGCAACCACGCCAACTGGACCACAGAAGATCACTTAGCATCCATGTCTTCTCCTGATATTCCGCTGCCAACACCGGCCTCCTGGTAGAAACTATACTTCTATCTAACGGGGTGTGAGATCAAGCCTATCCATATAGACACTTGGTTGTATGAAATTCTGGCTAGGCGAGATGGCAAATGAACCGAAGCGAGTATCTCACAGGAATCCTCACTAGGCGAACCTGCCGAGGTAATCCACACCACGTGAAATACCCCCACTCGCTCCCATCGGATATAAATTTTAGTTTCACGGGTTATATTTAATTAATAGCACGGTTCATGTTCTTATGCTCATCTATACCACCAAAATCTCATAATAATCCACAAAAGCTCATAACATATCTTCAATGCACAAAGAGCCCATAACATATCACAAGGAGCTCATAACATATCACAATAGCTCATATCATTTATTCTCACAAATACATAAAAGTTGGTGGTACGAATATATAATGTAAATCAAGTTTATTAGATAATGGGTAGAAACGGAAAGTGGTAGGTTTTGTGGTGGAGGTGGCAAGACATGGTGATGGTGGAAAGGGGGTGGTTTATGTGTTGCAAAATATATGGAGGAGAGATGGTAGGTGGGTGTTAGGACTTGCCTTTGCTCGCTGACGATAATATCCTTATTCCCAGATTCTGATTCATGTGCTTCTTGTTTCTCTGTCTTCGTGTAATTGTAATTCCGGATTCCATTAGGTTCTCTCTATGTTTTCTATCCTATGCTGTCCAGCGTTGACAAGCAAGGAAGACACCAAACAAAGTAGAACAAACAAGCATAATCAATCAAAGAGAGAAAACGGTCCTAGATGGGCTGGCTCTATCTGGTTGATGGTTTATTTTTAAGGCTATCATTATTGTCAATTTGAAGTAAGGTTGAATGGAAGGAAATCCATCCAACAAGGTGTGGCTCCTAAGGGTTGGTTGGGATGGTAGGGTTATCTGGCGAAAACCAGACCACATTATTATATTTCACTATTATGTGAATCTAAAAGAGAAAGTCTGACCAATTCATCATATAAATGACCTGACTGACTTCTATAGATCCACGAGGGGTTTGGCGGGGTTAATTGAGTTCATGTACATATATTCATATACATGCGAGGGGCTTAGATGGTTACGTACATGCATATACATCCATATACACATACAGAATGGGTGGGTGCAACTATGGGTTAGCGTTAATACAAATAAAATAAATGGAAGACAAACAAACTAGAATTTAAATGGGCGCCAAAAATTATGAAAAAGGATATGTGTGTGTAGGGTTTTATTTTAGAAGAATTTTAGTGGAAGAATCAAGCGATTCAGAGGTGGGATGGTGGATATATGGATCATCAAAGGTTTATCGAAGAAAGACGTATGACAATGATATTGGAAATTATTTCTGGAATTTTAGAAGGTGAAGAAGGCATGGGAAAGGTCTGGTTAGGCTTTGGAGTGACTCTAGTATTTTTAGAAATTTTCTAGGATTTTTTCTAGAATAGGAAAGGGCTTACTCAGGCTCCTGCGTGTATCTCCCAGGTGCGCGTACTCTTTTCTATTTAGCACAGTTGCTGGTGTGCACTTCCCAGTCGGACGTGGGCTTGTATGGCAGTGTTTCATGGGCGAACTCGCCTTCCTACGTGTGGTTCACGTATGTGAGGTTTATGGAAAATGAGTGGGACAGTTATGTCTCTTGCAGCCGGGTCCCACTTGGATGATGTGTCACGCGGTCATTGGCTCTCGTGACGTGGCCAGCCTGAGACGACGACGTTCGTTCGGCTCGCTCTCTGCGGCACGGACGGTCTTCCGTTTCCGTTTCTGGCGTTGAGAGAGAGACCAAAGGGAGGAAACATAGCAGAGCCCTGAGCTACTACGGGACTACGCCATGCGGCAACGCGGTGTGTACGCATCGGCAGCAGTAGGGTCCAGCTGGGCCAAGTTCGTGTGCACGGAAGGGACAGGAGAGAATGAGCCCAAGGGCGATTTGTATTTACGTAGGTGAAGGGTTCCCAGCAAATCAAAAGAAGGATTTTGAAGGAATTTGAATTGGATTCAAGGAATGGATGTGAGGGAAATTCAAGGAAATATTTTGGTGCCACAAATAAATTCTAAAAACACACAAACACTCAAGAACGCAGATGGTGAATTTTTAATGCAAGGTTTTTGGGAAAAGATTTTTCTAAATCGGTTTCGTAGCAGATAAACTACTCAAGTTTTAATTTGTTGTAAAATTTTAAAAAGTTCAAATTTTTTAGTGAATTTTAACATGATGAAAAACACAAGGTGTTACAATAACTCACATGAAAAATCTTTTCAGAGAAAACCCATGGATGAGTTGTGAGGGCAATATGTGTTTTTGATATTTTCTACAAAAATCTCGGTGAAAAAATAGAAAATATGACACATGTTTATGTTAATATTACCTCATTAAAAACTTTAACGAGAAACCTTGTGAGTAAAACTTGTGAAAGAAAAGAGTATAATATGATACTGGTACATGTAAGCATCTAGGAGATGTCTCCCCCTGATTCTTGCAAATTTCAAAGTTGTCGCATACTAATCTCATGTACAAATTTTTGAAACATAAAAGTTGGTAAGGACTTAGTATATAGGTCAATGAGATTATCACATGACTTGATTTGCAATATGTTTATTTTCCCGCTTTCTAGTAATTCATGGGGATAAAACAGCTTAGGGGCAATGTGCTTAGTGACATTACCCCTTATGTAACCTGTTTGCATCTATGTAACATAAGAGAAATTATGTTCATAGATAATTGTAGGCGACTCAATAGAACCAATACCACATGACTGTTGTATGTGATTAATCATTCTGCGAAGCTATACACATTCATGTGATGCCTCGTATAGAGCAGTAATTCAGAATAATTAGTAGAGGTCACCGTCAGAGTCTGTTTAGAAGACTTCCATGAAATAGCTAGATGTAAGAATATAGATCCTATTTGGGATTAGTCATTATGGGGACCAGATAAGTAATTAACCAGCATTCGTGTATCCAATCATATTGGGATCATGATTTTTCTTAAAGAATAAACCAAGATCCTTTGTGCCATTAAGATATCTGAGGATATGCTTCTCTCCCATCCGGTGAGTTGGATTTGCACTATGTCTTGCTAGTAGGTTTATTGCAAATGCGATATCAGGCCTGGTGCAATTTGCAAGATACAAAAGTGCTCTAATGACATTGACATATGGAACCTCTGGTCCTAGTATCTTTCCTCCAATATCCCATTGTCTAAATGAATCTTTCTCTATTTCTAAAGAACAAACAACCATCGGAGCTTAGCTAGGATATGATTAGTTCATATTGAATTTCTCCAGTATTTTCTGGATATAGGTTGGGTCTTATCTAAATCCTCCATCTTGAATCCACATGATGGAAATTGTATCTTAAATGATTACTTAATTATACACAATGTATGTTGCGATTTGTATTTGGATTCAGAATGTGAAGTCCATTGGGACTTATACATCTGAATCTATCTAATTCTTTTGATCTACCAATTATTGAATTTGAAAACTTAATTTTCACACATACCATGGAGTATGTTATGCTAGGTCTCTGCGTGAAACCATATGCTACAAGCTCTCATTGATCACCTTTTTAGAACATCTCATATTTGCATCATATTGCAAAGAATCTGCCAGAAGCATTTACTGATAATAAGGGTGTCACAAAATCCTCTTATTGTGCTGATAACGTGTTAAATGTGAATATAAATGAACAAGGATTTGGGAGAACTGCCATTTCATTGATCTGTTGAAAGGATTATATACATATGAAGGGGTGTGTTGAAAGGACACAACCATTTACCAATACTCACGTCCGAAGGACATGCCCTTTGGTGACAAGGTTAACTTTCTAACCTTATCACTAACTGCACCTATTACTAACTGCACATGTGGATGAGGTCACCCTGTGAAATGGTGTCCGTACGAGCATTTGTAAGGACTGGCACCGTTTCATAATAATAAATATGGGTAGTTCATATTCAATGTGTAATTTTGGTGATCTTGATGACAACCCAATCACTAGGGCAAACATGTGTGTAGAGATGTGTTAGACATGTTTATATAGGTCCTAGGCAGTAGGGATGCAAGTTCCAAGTCTAGTTAAGAACCTAGCACAAATGGAGTCAAAACACATGCCAGATCAAACACCAAATCAATTGATCAAAAGGCGTAGATAAGCCGGTGACCATTAGTAAGCTTGGCTAGAGAAGACATAGTCCACCAGATATGGTAAAGAGAAGAACCACCTGAAGGATCATCTGGTGAACATCAGTAAGGGTGAGAAGTCTGATGATCCTGGAGAACAATGACATTGGACAATACTGTGATATAAATGTGATATACAAGAGTACTTGGTGGATCATTCAGTGATCATCAGTACCATGGCCAACTATTGGATGCTCTCCAGCACATTCCCACATGATGACATAGTGGAGTACTTGGGCAAGCCATTAGATCATCTATTGAGGTGGGTCCTATGTTAGTGAGTGAAGTGTCAACATTCGAGTAGGGAATATACCCTACATTATGATATGCTGGAGCACATGCTCCCTCCATCCCAAAATAAGTGCCATTCTCACTTCTCAAGAGTTCAAAAGTTTTGAACTTTGACCAAACATATATAAGAAAATATTAATATTTATGGTGCATAATTAGTATCATTAGATGACTTGTTGAATATATTTTCATAATAAACTTATTTGGAGATACAAATGTTGCTAATATTTTTTACAAGCTTAGTCAAAGTTGAGAAATTTTGACCAGCACACATCTTATTTTGGGACGAAGGGAGTATGGATCACGTTAGATCACTCGGTGATGATAGAGTTAGCAGCTTTTGTTCCCAATGTCTAGGAGCTTTTGGGGTCTATATCTATGCCTTTGGGCGGCCATTTGGAGGTTGTTGGAGATTGTAGAAGCTAGAGGGACTTGCTACACATGAAGATACACTGTAACCTCGCTGAGAGCTTAGTAATTAGTTTTCTGAATTGAGAGTTGAGTTGATCTCTTATATGTTTAGGCTACCAAGACCATGGGGCAGATGTGGCTGACTGGTAACGGTGTTAATGACCATCAGAACTTGGTGTGGAGCAACAATGACTTCATGTGTGCAGGAGATGAGTAGATCGTAGCCCTTTTTTTTAGAGTTCTAGGGCGATTGCCCCGGCCTTTCAATTAATATCAAAAGACCATATCCGGATTACAGCACAGAAAGGTTTCCAAAATCCTAACTCCAATAGGTAGCCGGGAACCTCACACTTAAACTCCAAAAGACCAACGCTAAGAAAACTGAAAACAGAAAAGAGTTTACTGCTGACTAAACAGGAAAGCATACAACCACTTTCTCAAAGCGCCGCTGATTTACATCTCTCGCATGTCTTCTTCCAGCAACCCCCACCAAGAGAGCGGAGTGAAATTCTTCACTGAAGCCATATTGTCCTCCCAGGAGCTTCCAAATTCACGGCCAGCCTTGCTCTTAAAATGGTTCATCAAGCATCTCTCCTTTGGAAGTCTAGAAGCCATCTCACTCTTCTTGCCAACTCCTTGATCTCCTCCATGTAGCCAGATAGGATCTCTTTCTTGTCCCCAGGGCATAACACTACCCAACTCTTTAGAATACCTAGAATCTTGAAAGGAAGCACTTCCATGCTTTTCTAACCTATTTTATGAAAACAGATCTCATTCATGAGTTTCCATATTGACCAGATAACAACAGATGTAACCATGTTAACAACAACATATCTTTTAGAGCTAAGCCAATATTTGCCAACATCGACTATGTTATTTCCCACAGGTATACTCAAGATCTCAGAAAACAAAGACTAGAAGTGACTAGCTATAGCATAATAAAAAAAGAGGTGCTGACATGTTTCCTTTTCAGAACAAAATAGACAACTTTCATCCTTAACCTTTTTCCTCTTAGCTAAGTTGTCTCTGTTCAGGACACTATTATTAATGAGAAGCCAAAGAAACATATGAACCCTAGGTGGAATCTTGAGACTTCAAACAACAGACACATGAACTTGCTTAATACCCCTAAAATTAATTATCTTGTACAGACATTGTGAAGAGTAAACCCCCTTGAAGTGAATTGCCACACCATCTCATCTTCGTCATCAGTCAACGGAATGGTAAAAGCAAGTTCCACAATCTCTAGCCAGGACTGATACAATGTTTCACTAACATTTCTCCTAAAAGTGCATTTTAAAGTGGAGCCGTCCCATAACTCTGCAATAGATTTTTCATGTTCATTAATAATCTTATAAATCGGCCAGAATTGAATAGCTAAGCTAGATGAGCCTATCCACGTATCCTCCCAAAATCTAATCTTTTTTTCCATCCCCTACTTTCCATTTGTAGCCCATTCTAGCAGCTTGTGTAGCCCACATAGAACCTTTAAAAAAGCTAGAGGAATTTGTAGTTCTAGTCATAAGGATGTTGGGATTTCTAGTTTTATATTTGTAGTCTAGCAGCTCTTTCCAGAGCTTGTCCTTATCCTCCTTGTATCTTTTTAACCAAGAAGCTAACAGACTTATATTCAAATCTCTATACCAAGGCCACCATACTCCTTACACATAGAAACCATATCCCGATTTGCTAAGTGATATTTATGGTTATTCTTAGAATCACTCCACAGGAAATTGGACATGTGTTTTCAACAGTTTGATGGCCCATTTGGGAAACTTAATAAAGGATAAAAGATAAATAGGTATACTGGTTAAACAAGATTTAATCAGAACTACCCTGGCAGCTAAGGATAGCAAGTTACCTTTCCAACCAGCTATTTTGTTAAGAATTTTATCAACCAAAGGCTGAATGTCTTCTCTAGTCAAATTGTCATAATGCAAAGGTACTCCTAAGTATTTCATAGGAAACTTACCAACAGGACAAGATAGTATGTGAGCTAATCTCTGGGTTTCCCTAGCTTCTAGGTTCAAGGGCACTATTTCACTTTTATGGAAGCTTATTCTCATACCAGATACTTGCTCATACCACATGGATACATTTTAGATTTTCACCATAGATTCCTCTGCACTAGAGAGTAAAATAGTATCATTTGCATACTGTAAAGAAATAATGCCCCCTGACCTAAAGTCTTCTAGTAAACCTTTGATTAAACCCCTATCTACAGCTCTCTTTAGCATTCTAGAAAGACCATCCCCTGCTAAATTGAAAAGGAAAGGAGACAAAGGATCTCCCTATCTTAAGCCTTTACCTGGCTTGAAATATGCACTGTCTTCCCCATTAACTAATATACCCTATGTCTAACCCAATTTATCCAAACTGGGTCGAAACCCCTAGCAGCTAACATATCAAAGAGGAAATTCCAACTAACTCTGTCGTAGGCTTTTTCATAGTCTAATTTAATGATAATACTAGGTTGACCACTCCTACAAACACTATGCACCAACTCATGTGCTACAACTACACTTTCTAGAATGAACCTTCCTTTGATAAAAGTAGATTGATTAGGAGCAACAATTCTCTGAACCACCGAGGACAGCCTTAAAGTCAAGAGTTTGGAAAAATTCTTAAAACTACAGTTTAGCAGGCTAATAGGTCTAAATTGCTTCATATTAGTTGCCTCTCCTACTTTAGGGATTAGAGTAACTAAAGCAAAATTGAGTCTACTCAGATCTAGCTCTCCCTTATGGAAGTCCCCAAGCAGAGTAACTAAATCTCTTTTTATCAGATCCCAAAATTTTTGAAAGAACAAAAAAGTTAGGCCATCAGGCCCAGGTGCACCCTCAGCATAGTAGCTAAATACAACTTCTTTAATTTCAGCTTCTGAGAAAGGGACAGTAAGAAGATCATTCTCTCTCCTAGTGACCTTGTCCTCCTCCTCCTAGAAGTTCACATCTAGTCTAACACCATAATCTATCTCCTTAGCAAAGAGGTTTTTATAAAAAATCAACAGCAACCTTCATTATACCTTTTTGGTCATACACCAGCCCAGTTGGGCTTTCTAAACATTCTATTCTCTTCTTCCTACTCCTCTGATTGGCAATTGCCCGGAAATAGGCAGTATTTTGGTCTCCCTCCAACATATTTCTATCCCTCGATCTTTGCCTTGCTTTAATTTCTTCTAGAGCCCAGATCTGATCAAGTCTTTTCTCAATTGTTCTAAGCTATCTAAATTCATCACTAGTAAGAATCCTATTTTTAGCAATCCCCTCAAGTCTAGCAAACTCTTTAGAAAGCTCTAGTTTAATCTTATTTTGGGCAGCTACCTCATTAGCAGCCCAGCCCATAATCATCCTTCCAAGGGTCCTGACCTTAAACTACCACCTACCAATACTTTTATTCAAGTGACTAGGTGTCTCCCAAGTTTTCTGTACCATATATCTAAAAGAATCTTTTTCTAGCCACCACTTTTCAAATCTAAATCTTTTCTTGCCAAAAGAAATTGTCGGGATCATAACCCCGGGGTGTCTCAAGGCACCGATTAGTTAGCAGGCCACGTGGCCCATAATACGCTAGCTGGCGAAGGCCCAAACGACCGAGGCCCAGCTAAGCCGAGCAAGCCAGGCTAGACGCTAAGGCCGGGGTCAGCCACGACCCTTTCCTCATGCTTTAGCCACACGGCGCTCGAAGGGTGCATGACCTCTCCCTTGTCACGACCCCTGGAAGGGACGGGGAGAGGTCGAGCCCCACCAAGTATGCCTGTTTAGAAAAGGACAGGCACGCTGCACTAACCTCGCAAGGGCCGAGGGGATGGCAGTCACCTCGGTCTGGTCAGACACCAACCCTGCACCACGCAGTTCAGACAAGACAATACCGCCCCAGGGCGGTGACGACAGGCTCCAAGACCACCGACTAGATATGGCCTGACAAGATGCCTGTACGACCCCACCCACTACGGGATGGGATCCACGACGAAGGCTCTAACTTGAAGGCCATTGTTGGCATTTCTTAGCATCACTCTTACTAGGTTGTCATCCCTAGCATGATGCCAGAAATGCTTTGTTGGTAAATTATGAATGCTACTTATAAACCATGAGAAAATAATATTAAAGTTAAGTATCCACAAGCGCACAGATAAATTACCATTGTAGCATTTCACCCGGGAGTATTCCGAGTATCATTATTTATATTTAATCCACAAGGAAGAGCTATGGGGTTGAATTGACATGGAGACGTTGACTAATATGAATACTTATGATCCAAACCACTCTTATGCTTTAGCAGGGGTAAGTCAAGTGATAAATAAATGATAAATAAAAGGTAACAAAGGTATTCCAGAGATAGAAACAGAGACTCACAATTGTAGTATGACTAAGCTCAAGATTTGGTAAGAGCAAAAGATTCATATGTCATTCCTAATTACTAAGTGTTTTGTACACTCAAGCATATATACTCTCATCTATAGTATAAATAACTTTAGATCTATGCATAAGGAACATTACTTAGGGAAGTTCGAGAACAGAGCTTTCCCTTCCTTCATAACAAAGGTTTTACTTGTTCTATACATGGGGAGTGGACTACAAAGGACTCAACGGGAGTGTCACATCCGTGATCTATCACATGACCTAGCATATAGAGTGCATCCACAGGCAAACAATATCTAAGCACCACGATTACATGGTGTCGACCACTTATCTCACTCGAGTACTGAATTAAGCGCTCTACGAACATATGCATATATTCATCATCAATCATAACTATATCAAGCAATAAACTAGAGCAAACTAGGAACATAATAAATAGCAACATAATATTGAAGTAGCACAAAGTCATAAATAAAGAGATACAATGGCTAATACCAGTCTCCAGACGGCAGATCCGAAATCCTGAGCAGTAGCCCAAACTCTACTTGAACCTTGCTAGAAAGCATATACTAAGAACTTGAACTAGAGCTCTCTCTCTAATCTCTGGAAACCCTAATTTCTAGTCTAATCTTGACTTATGATAGATGTAGAGGCCTCCTCTAGGGGGGCAAAGCCTGGTTATATAGCCCTGAGGGTGGAACGTGAGCTCTTGGATCAAACCGACTTGAAGGACAGCATAGATGCAATCCTAGCAGGCGATGAAAAGAAGCTTCTGGAAGCTGTCAGGCAGGGGCCACCATGGTAGACTAGGTGGCACCATGGTGGGGCTGGCAGGCCCCACCTGGTAGTCTCTCTGGGTTCACCGTGGTGTGGTGTCTTCTGGTGTCATCTAGAACCTTCTGGAGTAGTTTTTATCGCGGTTAAGTTTGGTTTTATTTCACGTTTTTATCGTCCTTGCTAGTTTTCTAGAATAACCCTGTTGAAAATACAGATTCACCAAAACTCATGAAAATTGTTAGTTTAAACCTCTAAGTTTCTATTGGTGATCCATTTCAAGCATTTCTTCAGGTTATATTGACGGCTTGTGATCAACGATAACTACCATCAGCAGCCATCCAGATCGGTGGGGAACCATTACCCCAGTGATTGGGATCATGGCCCTCAGCTCCTCAAGACAATCAGGCGATCGACGACCTGGGGGCGGCTACCAACTCTCGTACGACACCTCAGGAAACCAGGAGATGATGATGAAGACCACGACGGAGATACTGTCGCACAAGATGGCTAGCGAACCACCACCGTGCCTACAGTGCTGCCATGGCTGCAACAGTAAGCACCATGCCACACCACACCATGATGTGGCCATTGGACCGTGACGACAATCATGCCCAGTTGTGCACCTTAAGACGACGTAGCTTGCAAACCAAGTTAGCTAGGACCTCCCTCAGGCTCTTGACCCTTCGGTCGGGAGAACCTCCTCTTTGTACAAGCCCTGACCCCGAACTCTATATAAGGGCAGCTAGGGCACCCACCTCAACATCCTCTACCATTTTTTTCATTCTCCATAGTAGTAGGGCTCCTAGAGCTTCCCTTCGGGCAGCCCATCGCCAAGCCTAGGTTCTTCTACTTCTTCCACCTTTCTTGCACCCCCCATTGTAAGAACTTCAGAGCATTCAAGCGAGGAACATGCACTCAATCATCTTTGAGACTGGACATAGGGCTTCAGTCTGAACTAGTATAAACCCTCTGTCTTTTGGATGCTATCATCGTCTTCCTAGAGCAGCATGGCAATCGTATAAGTTTACTAGTCCGGTTTATAAAACATCGACAGTTGGCACGCCAGGTAGGGGGCAGTCGCTCACTCTCGTTGTTGAGAAGGAAGCGATGGCTCCTTGCACTTACATCGGATGTGCTCTTGGCGTGGCCCTCGGTGGCCTCATCCGCTTCGAAAGCCTTGAGTTTGCTGACATCGATGGGCCAGGTCCCATCAATGGTCTTCTTCCTGACCAAGCCCTACACTTCGGGGACCTAGACTTCATGGCCAACTGCCTAGGTCAGTTGTGGCTCAGCGAAGAGAATGTGGCTCTACCGCACATCTTGACGCCTAATCATGGACCGGCCCAAGCCGGTCCCGTGATCGTCGACTTTGATGCACTAGCATGCAGAATCAACGCCTATCTCGGGGCAAACCCGGAGCCAGAGCTAAGCTGACGCGTCTTCTATGTGTTGGCGAATGCCTTCGCCCAACTCTCCAAAAGCGGGCTCCTACCACCAGAGGCTGAATTCTAGAATCCCAACACCGCACTGCCTTCCAAAATGAGGGATGCGATCGCACTCTTCGAGCAACAGCTAGCCGGGTGCGATGGCCGATCAACGATGCCGGAATCCTCCAGGTTTGTGGGGATGATGGAGCGGGATCCAAAATCCATCGACGACCTCCTGCTAGCAACCCTGAAAACACAGACTCTGAGTCCAATTCTAAGGGGAGCTGCCATCCGCTAAGAGAATGCAACATGTCGCACCTCTTGGAGGATGGCGTATCACCGGTGGAGGATGTAGAGGATGACTATTGGTATTTCTTAGCATCACTTTATACTAAGTTGTCATCCCTAGCATGATGCCAGAAATGCTAGTAACTAAAAGAACACTTGTAAACTCTGAGATAAGAATATATAGGTATCCGTAAGCACACAGATAGATTACCATTGTAGCATTTTATCGGGAATATTCCAGGTATCATTATTTATATTTTACCACAGGGAAGAGCTATGGGGGTGGCTAGAGATGATGAACAAATGTACATTACTTATGATGGAATCAATCATATACACATACTTTAATAGGGGTAAGCGAATAATGATAAATGATAAGTATATAAATTGATAACACCTAGAGATTGAAATAGACTACTCATAAGTTAGTAAGACTAGATAGGAGATTAGTTAAGAGATTAGATTCTTATGTAGTTTCTTATTTACTAAGTCTTTCATACACTCTAGCATATATACTCTTATGTATAGCATAATGACTCTTCATCTATGCATAAGGAACATTACTAAGGAAAATCAAGAACAGAGCAAGACTTCCTTCGCAACCAGGTTCTACTTGTTCTACATACGAGGAGTGGACTACAAAGGACTCAACGAGAGTGTCACTTCTGCGATCTACCACATGACCCAGCATATAGAGTGCATCCACAGGCAAACAATATCTAAGCACCATGCTTACATAATGTCGACCACTTAACTCACTCGAGTACTGAATTAAGCGCTTTGCGATCCTAGGCATAGACTCATTATCAATCATGACTATATCAAATATACTACTAGAGTAAACTAGGAATGTAATAAACAGAAATATAGTATTGAAATAGAATAAAGTCATAACAAGAGGGATACAGTGGCTATACCAGCCTCCAGATGACGATGAATCCAGAATCCTGAGCAGGAGCCCGAACTCTACGAAAACCTTGCTAGCTAGCCTATACTAAAACTTTGAGTAGGGAGAGGAGATCCTCCTGATCTTCTGGCTCCTTGGCTTAATGGCTTCTCCCCCAGGAGGAGGGTAGGGCTTGCTTGTATAGGCCGGTGGGATGAACTAGATCCCTTAGATCAAACTGACCTTGATCAACGGTGAAGACGCAAACCCTAAGGCGGTGGAGGAATCGACGTAAGAGCGCAAGGCTGACAGGTGGGCCCCTGGGTCGACCGACCTGGGGTGGGGTCGACGGACCTAGGTCACTTCCAGGTGGGCCCCCCTTCGGTGGGTTGCCTTCTCGTGTCTTCTAGATTCTTCTCAACTTGGTTTCGCGGTGGAATATGCTTTTTAGCCCGATGTCCTTGATATCTTGCCTCCTTTTCCTCATAAACCCCAGTAGAAACACAAATTCACCAAAACCTATGGAATTCTATTAGTTTAACCCTAATTCTATGTTGGAGGTTGATATATGCCCTTTTTCATGTTTTATTGACGGTTTAAAATGAGCAATAACTATCATCAACAAACTCCCCCAAGCTTAACCTTTGGTCGTCCCTGAGCAAACAACTCAACCAGAGATAGGTCATGAGTTATCTCAAATACACATGCTTTCAACCAAAAATTCTCTTGCGAATTAGAGTAATTGATCTGACTTTCAAACTCACCCATATTACCTTCAACCATGGAGCTTTTACCTTCACTTAGGTCTTGAGCAATTGAAAGACAGAACAATCAAGTCAACCACTATGTCTCAAGTTCTTTTATTTCACCTTTGTTCCGGAGTTTTTATAAGTTTTCAAAATAAAACTCAGAGATTCCTTTGTATGACTCTCTCAAGTCTCTCATATGTAGTACTTGTGGATCCTTACCAAGGCAGTAATGGTGTTATGCCTTCTCCCTCACCCTACAACTAATAAAGCTTGTGTGGAGTTCATAGGTGTGGAGATAGCACATACATACTTGCAAAGCTTATGTTGTTAGGTCAAACAATGGATCCAAAGAGAGTTAAGTCATACAATCAAATCAAGATATGCATGTGTGTGGAATGATATGTGTATATGGTGGCTAATTCTAATTCTACTTTGCTCCTTGAAAACATATCTATCATTTGGAACTTGAAAGTATTTGCAAGAAAACATGGGCTATCTTATCTATATATATTAATTCAGACACTTGTCCATTTTTTCCAATGCTTTCTCTTTTTGAATAACTTTTGCATAGCCCATGCCTCTCTATTGCAATGAAAATATTTGAGAGATAGTAACAAGAATTTGGAGCATTTATTTTGTGGCAACCTATAGGGAATATATTTTTTTTGGTGTTTCCTCCTAGTGTAGGAATAAAACATTTTTGAATGGATCTGGATGCATGGCATGTTTTGGCGCCTACTCCGAGTGTAGTAGTGCCTATGTGGGTGGTGTGTACGTAATCTTGATTTTTGTTGACACTGTTTTTTTGCACGTGTCAAAATGATCAGAGTGGGCTAATCGGAAGGAGGAAAGTTACTGTATACGCTGACAGCCGATGAAAATCAGCTTGTGAAGATGGTTGCCGATGAATGGTGGTGACCGATAGAAAGGTTGATTTAGACTCAGAGGCGTTGCCGATAAGGTTGGAGATGTTATTGCCGATGCCGATGAAGGAAGGCTTGAAGACTGCTGCCGATGAAACAGGAAGTATGCCGATGGAAAGGAGGTCAATGAGAATTCCATCGTAATTGAGACGGACAGAGAAATAGATAGGAGTTGATTTCCTTTTCTATATTTGTTAGAGTATGATTCATGTAAGAGTCACGTGTTTCCTTAGGTGTGGACTTGGTGTCCTAGTTGTATTTGGTTATGTTTCCTTAGATCAGGGTATAAATATAGATTGAGAGGCAATGTAATAGATATATCAATCAATATCAAAACCAATTTTTACTCCTATTTGCATCTACTTACTTTTCAGTGACTTCGTCAATTTGTATATTTTTTTCTTTTTATGAGTTCTCATCGATTTGGCGAGCTACATCGCTTCAGTGCGACCTTCGGCGATCCTCGAGTTCCGTGTGAGTACCTCTTGGCCGTGACTTCCGGGCGTATCGCTGTTGTCAGGACCAAAGTGCTCGTATCTTCATCCTTGTCGATTAACAGGTCAAATTGACTGGCACGCTTTGGATATCGATTCGGGTATTAGCCCTTTGTGTTCGTAGATCCACTTTTGCATCAACACATCTTTTGGCACGCCTGGTGGGACAAATCAATCTGATCAATATGTTCAATCCTAAGATCGATTCGGGAAACATCATCGCGGTATCAGAAGATCATAAGGAAGAGCAGAAGCAGGCTATGGAAAAGGCTATAGAATAATACAGGCAGCTTTGCCTAAAATCGTTTAGCCTGAACAAGAGTGGACAAGTCATCCAGAAGCAAGATTTGTCGTTGCCTCGGCAGGTTACCTTTGACTCCAATCCTGGTAAACTTCAAGAGATTGTTAATTCTGCAGTAAATCATGCTTTGATCAATCACTCCAATGTGCTGTCCAATACTGTTCATAATGCTGTGGTTCAAACTCTCAAAGAAGGACAAGCGTCACCGCATTACGTTGGGCCTGCCTATTACCAACCAGAGCCGGCATCTATCAATACTCCATCGGCTCCCTCGGCCATTGTGGGTACAGAAGTTACTTCCTCTCCAGTATCGATAGACTTACCTAATATTCAATCTACACCAATACGATCAGATCCGGTACTATCAGGAGGACGAGTTTAGCTTAATACAGATCTATCGGCATCAGCTATGTCAGGCCCTGTGTCTTAGAATAGCCAGATTCCTACTAATTGGTGAGGATATGGTATGCCTCCGAAGTCATCTGCTTTCAATCCTGGGTTACCTCAAGTATTTGATGTAGCAGGAAAAGTTCCTGTACCATCGGCTGTTTCACCGATGGCTCAAGTGCCTCAATATGCCACATCAACTACTGTGCAACCGACTCTAGGAGGTTTCCAGATGCCTTTGGTTCAAACACCCAATTCAAAGTCCATCGGCAAGCTTACTGCCGATGCAGCAGAAGGCCCCTGCTATGAGTCAACCTGGAGTCCAGTTCATGCCTCAAGCTGGTTATAATTATCCAACAATGTCAGCGAATTACCAGCCATCGGTAAGTTTTGTACCGATGAGTTCTAATAATGGTTGGTCAGGACAGTTACCTGTTCAGCATACAGTTCAGCAAAATCAGCAGGTTGCAGGGATTCAGCAAGGTCATATGCAAGCTGGTTTTCAGAATCAAGCATCGGCAGCTCAGCCGATGAATCCTTTCCAGCAGGTTAATGGACCACAAGTAACGACAAATATGCCGATTGCTGGAGATCGTGGGCCACCAAGATACGTGGAGGGATATCAGTAGGCACCTCCTGTAGAAATTCAGCCAGTTCATCAGCAGGAGGCTGATGCTTTTTGGGCCGATAAAATAGCAGAAATTATGAGGGATTAGTTTGGGATAAAGCCTAAGGTCAATACTTATTCTTATCGGACTCCATACCCTCTAGCATATGATTTAATTCCTCTCCCAAATCGGTATAAGGTACCAGATTTCACTAAATTCTCTGGGTAAGATGATACATCAACAATGGAACACGTCAATCGCTTCATTATTCAATGTGGAGAGGCAGCTAGCAGAGATGAATTAAGAGTTCGATTATTTTCATCATCTTTGTCTGGATCAGCATTCACGTGGTTCATTTCATTACCGTCAATTCTATTATTACTTGGGCTGATCTAGAAAAGCAATTTTATAAATATTTCTTTGCTGGAATCCATGAAAAGAAGCTTACCGATTTGGTAAAATTGAGACAGCGTAATGATGAATCGGTAGAAAGCTTTGTGCAAAGGTTACGAGATGTAAAAAATAAGTGGTACAGCCTGGTGCTGGATGATCGGCAGCTTGCCGATCTGGCTTTCCAAGGATTATTACCACATCTTAAGGACAAATATGCTTCTCAGGAGTTTGAAAGCCTGAGTCATCTTGTGCAAAGGATCTCTGATCAAGATACTAGGGTTTTTGAGCCTAAAAAGAATTAGAGCAAGAAAGTATCATTTGTTGGGGAGGTAGAAGATTCTGATTCTGATGAAGAACCAGTTATCGGTTTAGCTGAGTGGGTTAAGAATAAAAAGCCGATATCTTGTCCCTTTGGTCAGAAAGAGCCAGAAAAGTTTACTTTTGATATCACCAAGGCCGACAAGATATTTGATCTTCTGCCTCAAGAGGGCCAGATTAAGCTGTCACCTAATCATGTGATCCCATCGGCGGAAGAGTTGAAGAAAATCCTGTACTACAAATGGCACAATGCAACTTCACACAGTACAAATGAGTGCAAAGTGTTCAGGCAACAGTTACAATTGGCTATTGAATTTGGGAGAATTAAGTTTAGTAATTCCAAGACCCAGAAGCCGATGAAAATTGATCAACACCCTTTTCCAGCAAATGTGTTGGATGCCAAGGGTAAGACCAAGGTGTTGACATCAGAGGCTGCTGAGAAAAATGCATCAGTGGACCCCCAGCATCGGATAACTACCGATGATGCAAAAAATAAGGGTCTGCTGGGAGAAAGTAGTAGTTCCGAAAAACCCCCTCGAACTGGCATTGTGATTACCCATCAAAGACAGCAGGAGGGTTGGCGTCAGCGTAGGGACCGATATCGACAACAGCAAGAAGAGAGACGTCGAGAAGAGTGGTATCGACATCAAAATCATTGGAGGTGCCCGTTTTTCATCTATTGCTGGGAAGAAGGTATTAAATTGCCAACTGTTGAAAATTGCCCTGAGTGCAATGGTTATTATGGGGTCAATCAGTCAGAAAAGAGGTTTCAACCTGGCAATCAGGGTTTATCTATCAATGAGCCGATCAAAGGCAGAGCATCAGTGCATGATCGGCTGGGGGGCAGACTTAGTGTACATGAAAGGCTTGGTAAACGCGCTGGATATTTTCCAAGGAATCAAGAGGAGCTTGAGGAGATGGCAAATGCAAGAGTTCCCGATGAAGAAATATTCTACAGGGACCCTAATATACGTCGTGTAGAATCAACTAGGACCTGTTATCAGCCGGTTTGGAAAACCAAGTTTCCTCGATGGTGCCCTGAGGGTCTGACAAAGACACAGAAAAGGAGGATGCAGCGTGAGCGTCAGGTGGATTTATACCGAGAGGAAAATTCCTCCAATGAGAGGTCCGGTCATCAGTAGTGGCAGGTAAAACACAAAAATAAGGGTCCATCGGCAGATGTTAATATGGTGTTTATGTTGCCGATGGAGTTTCTGGCACTATCTGATGATGAGGAAGAAGTTGTTCTCTCTGATCAAGTAGCTCAGTTGACACTAGATCCAATGACGATTGTTTTTGAAAAACCTACCGATGACGAGAGACAACATCTTAAGGCTTTGTTTGTGAATGGCAGAGTTGATGGGCAGCGTGTATCTAAGATACTTATCGACGGAGGGGCTGCAATTAATTTTATGCCTTATGTGATGTATCGGAAACTTGGTAAGGGAGATCAAGACTTGACCAAAACCGATATGATGCTGAAGGATTTTGAAGGCAATGTGTCACAGGCTAAAGGGGCAGTATGCGTTGAATTGACCATCGGTAGCAAAACCTTGCCGACGATGTTCTTTGTTATTAATGGCAAGGGTGCATATAATCTGCTTCTAGGAAGGGATTGGATTCATGCTAATTGTTGTGTTCCTTCTACAATGCATCAATGCCTCGTACAGTGGATTGGGGATAAGATGGAGGTTGTCCCTGGTGATTCTTCTTATATCATCGCATCGGCAGAATCAGATACTTATGAGCGAACCAAATGCATATTAGGAGAAGTTTGGGAAAAAGAGGTCCTTAGAGTTGCTGATTATGAAATTCCACCGATCCAAGCAGTCGGTTCTGAAGAAGAATTTTAATGGATAGGTTTGCCGATGATGGAAAATTAGGTCAAGGGTTCTCATCGGCAGATGATTTAGTAGAAATAGATATTGGTGATGGTGATAGGCCAAGACCTACTTTTATTAGTGCTAAGTTAGATTCCAAGTGTAAGCAGCAAATAACCAATTTATTAAAAGAATATAAAGATTGTTTTGCTTGGGATTATACTGAGATGCCTGGATTAGACCGATCGATAGTTGAACATCGGTTACCTATCAAATCTGGATTTCAGCCACATCAACAGCCAGTGCGCCGATGCAACCCTAATATACTTCCTGACATTAAGGCCGAAATAACTAAATTAATTGAGGCAAAGTTTATTCGGCAGTGTCGATATGCGGAGTGGATTTCTAATGTGGTTCCTGTTTATAAGAAAAATAGGAAACTTCGTGTTTGTATTGATTTCAAGAATCTCAACAAAGCCACACCGATGGATGGTTATCCAATGCCGATTGCTGATTTGTTGATTGATGCTACAGCCGAACATCAAATTATCAGCTTCATGGATGGTAATGAAGGTTACAATCAAATATTCATGGCTGAAGAAGATATTCCCAAGACTGCTTTTAGATGTCTAGGTCATGTGGGATTGTTTGAGTGGATAGTCATGACGTTTGGTTTGAAAAATGCCGGTGCTACTTATCAAAGAGCTATGAACTTTATTTTTCATGAATACATCGACACATTAGTGGAGATCTACATTGATGATGTAGTGATCAAGTCTAGAGATATCACAAAACATCTAGCCGATCTACGAAAGATACTGGGGTGCACAAGGAAGCATGGATTGAAGATGAATCCTAATAAATGTGCATTTGGTGTATCGGCAGGTCAATTCTTGGGTTTTATGGTGCATCAGCGGGGCATTGAAATTAGTAGGAAGTCTATTGATGCAATTAACAAGGTGGTTGCTCCTGCCAATAAAACTGAATTGCAATCTTTGATCAGCAAGATTAATTTCATTAGAAGATTCATATCTAATCTGTCAGGTAGGATCAAGGCTTTCAGTCCATTGCTTAAATTAAAA
Source organism: Saccharum hybrid cultivar R570 (assembly GCA_038087645.1). Classification (NCBI taxonomy): domain Eukaryota; kingdom Viridiplantae; phylum Streptophyta; class Magnoliopsida; order Poales; family Poaceae; genus Saccharum; species Saccharum hybrid cultivar. Next base: position 18,788,778 of record JAQSUU010000804.1, read on the forward strand.
GCCGATCAGGAATTTGTATGGGGAGCTGAGCAGCAGTTAGCCCTAGATGAAATTAAGAAATATTTAACAAATCCTCCAGTGCTAGTTCCACCTTAGCACGGGAAACCTTTTAGGTTGTATTTGTCAACTGATGATACCGTTATCGGTTCAGCTCTTATTCAAGAATTTGAAGGGAAAGAACGTGTTATTTATTATTTGAGCAGAAGATTAGTGGATGCTGAGACAATGTATTCGGCCATCGAAAAATTATGTCCGTGTCTGTACTTTTCTTGTATCAAATTAAGACATTATTTGTTATCTGCTGAATGTACTGTCATATGCAAAGATGACGTGGTCAAGTATATGCTGTCGATGCCGATATTAAATGGTAGAATCGACAAGTGGATTTTGGCGTTATCAGAGTTTGACCTACGTTAAGAGTCAGCTAAGGCAGTTAAGGGGTAGGTTATGGCTGATTTTGTCACTCAACATTGCAATACAGTGGACTCTCTGGAGGTTGCTTCTTGGACACTTTTCTTCGATGGGTCTACATGTGGTGAAGGAGCAGGTATCGACATTGTGTTGATTTCACCTCAAGGAAGGAAGTATGAGTTTTCATTGCCGATTGTTGCTACATCGATAAACAATCAGGCTGAATACCAAGCCTTAATAAAAGGGTTAGAATTGCTTAAGGAGATACATGCTGATGCTGTTGAAATCTTTGGTGATTCTATGCTAGTTATAAATCATTTGGCTGGGATTTATGAATGCCAAAGTGAAGTTTTAATTTCGTATTATGAAAGATATTTGCAATTGTTGAAAGAGTTTAGAGATTTTCGTCTTGAACATATTTCTCGATTGCATAATAAAGAGGCTAATCGACTAGCTCAGCATGCTTTAGGGTATCAGCCTATTCAGGAAGTGCTAACATCGGCAGTCGATACCGATGACTAGAGAAAGGAGATTGTCGATTATTTAAAGGATCCATCTAAAAAGGTTGAAAGATGTATAAGATTCCAAGCTACCAAGTATGTGCTCCTCGACGATGAATTATATTATCGAACTATAGATGGAGTTTTACTCAGATGTATTAGCAGTGATGAATCGAAAAGCTTGATGGGTGAAATTCATGAAGGAGTGTGTGGAGCACATCAATCGGCTTTCAAGATGAAGTGGATGATCAGAAGGAATGGATACTATTGGCCGACTATTCTTGAAGATTGTTTTAAATATTTTAAAGGATGTCAGGGGTGTCAGAAGTTTGGTAATATTCAAAGAGTGCCTACATCGGCTATGAACCCTATAATCAAACCTTGGCCATTCCAGGGATGGGCTATCGATCTCATCGGTCAGATTTATCCGCCATCGAGCAAAGGTCATAAATTTATTCTGGTTGCTACCGATTATTTCACAAAATGGGTTGAGGCAATTCCTTTGAAAAAGGTGACATCGACTAATATGATCGATTTTGTGAAAGAGCATATTGTTTACCGATTTGGTATTCCTCAAACTATCACTACCGATCAGGGTACTATGTTTACATCAGGAGAATTTGATGAGTTTGCTGTTGGTATGGGAATTAAAGTTTTAAATTCTTCTCCCTATTATGCTCAAGCTAATGGTCAGGCTGAGGCTTCTAACAAAGGGATTATCAAGCTCATTAAGCGCAAAATTAAAGAAAATCCTAAGAGGTGGCATACATTATTAAATGAAGCCTTGTGGTCATATCGGATGTCATGTCATGGTGCAACCAAAGTAACGCCTTATCAATTAGTATATGGACATGACACAATATTGCCTTGGGAAATTAAAACTAGCTCTAGGCGAATGCGTTCTCAAGATCAACTGACAACCGATGACTATGATACTCTTATGAAGGATGAGTTGGAAGATGTGGCAGGTCATCGGTTAAGGGCTTTAGTTAGCATCGAAGAAAATAAGAAAAGAGTAGCCAGATGGTATGACAAGAAGGTGAAGGTAAAAGAGTTTGCCGATGGAGATCTAGTCTGGAAGTTGATTTTACCAATTGGGACTAAAAGTTCAAAGTTTGGAAAGTGGTCTCCTAATTGGGAGGGTCCATATCGGATAAATCAGTCTGTTCCTGGTAACGCATATATTCTAGAAACCCTCGAAGGGGTTGTGTTTCCCAGAGCATTAAATGGAAAATATTTAAAGAAATATTATCCTAGTATCTAGATGGATGCATAAAAGTATAAGTGCCGATAACAGTCCTATCGGCTAGAATTATACAAGGATATCAATGTTTCATAAAGTGCCGATGCAATAGATAAGATTTACAAGTTTAACAAGGATTGGATAGCCGATATTGCACACAGGCGAATCTGGTTGGCTTCCTTCATCTCTTTGATGTCTTCATCGGCAGCACCATCCACAGGCTTGAGTTTTTTCTTCATGGCCAAGGCTTTGCGAGCTTAGATGTCTCTTTCTTGCTGAAGGGGCTTGATGGCATCGGGTAGCTGGTTTTCTTCTTGTCTGGCATGAGTTAAGACTGCTTCAACTTCCTTCAATTCAGCCAGTAGAGCTGTCCTCTTTGCCGATAAATCCGAGATTTTCTGCTTGAGATTGGCACCCGAGGTCTACAAGTTGCCGATACTCTTATGCTTCTCATCGGCAATTTGTTTCAGTTGTAGCATCTCTTCCTTGAACTGAGCTTGAGCTGCTCTATCGGCAATATGGTGAGCAGCCCATTGGTATTGCAATTGTCGGCTTTCCAAGTGGACTGCTGGGAAGAGTGTTTCTTTAATATCAGCAGGGATCTGGCCATGGATTGTTTTGAAAATTGCCTTTGTAGGATCTGAATCATTTACCAACTGGGCAGTATCCTGTTGTAACAAGTCCAGGAGAGCTTCCAACTTGGCGTAGATTTCTACCGATATTGTTCCCAGTGCCAGGGAAGAGCTTGCTTCCTCTCCATCATCATCGGAAACATCAATGGCAAAGGAAAATAAGCTGTTTGGGGAGTCTTGTTCCTGGGAAGAAGAAAAGAAGTCAGTTAAGGATAGGTATGAATATTATAAATTGACTAAGTCAATCGGCTTACCTGTTTCAAGGCAATTTCTTGTACTTGGCTGGAGGGGGTGGCCTAGAGTATGCCGTGTGGAGGATCGGCTGAGCTTGCTGATGGGATATCCTCTGTGGCTTCATCGGTGGTTGGCCCTTGGGGTACGATGGCCGATGGTATGTCCTGTACAGGAGGATTGACTGCTTGCTCAGATGCATCGATTGGCTGGCTTGCAGACGTTGGGGCAGATGTGGGGATCAGCATGGACTTCTATCGTTTTTGCTGTGCCTCAGCATCTGTTAAGGCTTTACGCTTTGCTTGGGCCTCAACAACGGTTGGTTGGGGGGCATCGGCACTTTGTTAGTTGTGGAGGTGGAACATCTGGTACACTTGCCGATGTACCCATTTGTTGCTGCAAAATAGGTGTAAGATACGACATTTAATAGGTAAAATGTAAAGTTGAAGGAATACCTCTGAAGGTTTATCGGAGATGGTGGTGCTTGATGTCGGAGGAATTACCGATGACGATCCAGTAGTGGCTCTTACACCCTGAGGATTGATGTTAATACAGTTTGAAATCGGCATGAGTTGAAATAAACAGGATTGTTACCTTAAATGCTTTGATTAGGGTCGTAGCAGCAGCCAATGGAGTGGCTCTAGCTGTAGCCAGTTTGGACCTGGAAGTAATTGTCTTGGCATGAGTCCTCTAATGAGTCAAAGCAGCCAAGGTGGGGGCGTTGTAACCAATCGATGATATCGGGGAGACAGGCCGAAGATCGAAGGGTTTCCCACTCTTGCTCATAGATGGTGCCGGGTTGTTGACCTGTCACGGGAAAGTTAGCTGCCGATGTATGAAAGGAAAAAACAGAAGGGAGTTAAAAGGATCTTACTGCGTCATCGGGAATGGCGTATTCAGGGTCGATCATGTGCCGATATGTATGAGCAGATGTTGCAAATAGTTGTTCCCTCCACTCTCACTACCATTGCTTATATGATTCAGTGATGAAAGATGTTGGCGTCCAGATGGATAGATCAACATCTGTAGTATCAGCATCGGGGGAGAGTCGCACTACCCTGCTCCAATCCGTTCCGCAGGTGATTGTTTCTCTGGGTTTGATCACATCGGCAAAACAAAGTTTGATTGGCAGTTGCCCAAAAGCCAATTGACGGGATACTGCCGATGGGTTGTAAAATTCATACGTGATATTGGTGTTTTTCCCGCTACCGAATGTGTTCACTGGGATTGCCCTGGGAGTAATGATGGCCATCATGAGTTCATTATCCTGGTTCAGGGTGTCATCGGCAAAGTTGAAAAGGAGGGGGAATCTGTTTTCTTCATCAATATAGGGTACCCAGGCCCTATGATCATGAGAAAGACCATTGTAGAAGCTTTGAAAGAATCCACCGATCTGGTCTTCATTGGCCTCTGTTCCAGGGAGGACAATTATGGCTTCACCAAAATTGAGAGGTGGGCGTATTGCCGATTCCTCATCTCCAAGGACGTGGTCTTCGGCAATTTCTTATGGGAATTGTTGGGCAAAGAAGTCCCATTGCAAGCGTTTGTGCATATGGGCATTCAGCCACATGTTGATAAACCACCACGGGCCTCCTAAGTTGCCGATGGGTGCGCCAAGCAAAAGTTTCTGAGACACTTGATGTAAAAGATGGTAAGTGGAGCTCAGAAGATATCGGCCAAGAGGGAACCTTACACCATTAGCCAAGAGTTCAGCCACGGGGAGGAAGGCGTTGGTTGGTCCTACCTATCGACCGCAGAAAATGAATTTTTCTAACCACATGTTCAAAAATGTGGCGTGCTCCCTCTGGTTAACTGTCTCGGTCCTCCGGTATTCTTGAATATATCCCGTCCAACTGCCGATGTTACGGGTATTCACTCTATATTCAGATTTCCTGCCATAGATGGAGCCTTCATTGGCAGTTGAAATATCCAAGCCAGTGAGCATGTATACATCGGCAAGTGTGGGGGTAGCTGGGCCATGTCCAAACATGAAAGTGTTTGTTGTGTCTGACCAGAAGTAAGCAGCAGCAATCATCATCGACTCATTTTTCTACATGTCGGCAATGGATAGCCTAATGCATTGGTCTATCTTCCGTTCTGCCCAGTACACCTGCATCGACCCATTTACCCTCAAATACCAATCTTTCCACCCTTTGGTGGTTTTGGGCCAGGATCAGAATGTGTCTTTCCATAGATTCAGAGAGAAATTCTGGGCTCTAAAAGGAATTCTGTTAACCTCTGCGTTGATTAGATCAGTTGGATCTGGGTTGCCCATTGGACCTAGGCATTGAAAGTGCGGCTGATCGGTTGGAATAACTAGCTTGTTGCGTAGTTCCTAAGTTTGGAGGATCAAAAGAGTAGGAAAAAGAGGAAAAATTACCAACTGTATGAACTCGCAAAGACCAGAAGAATCGAGGTAAAAAGTAACGGAAGTGGATCGAACCATAGGGACATCGAAGTTGATTGCCATTGTCTTGAGGAAGATGGGGGCACGAGCTGGAGATTTGAGGTTGACGCTGGAGAAAGTTCTTGTTGGTTGAGGTCGCGCGTTTGTTCATCGGAGTCACCGCCGGAAAGAGAGAATGCCAAAGGTTGGAGTCTGAGGGTAGAAGACGAGCGTTCCGGAGAAATCTATTTATAGGCCGCTTGGAGTAGGGGTATTCTGGACTTATCTCTATGCTGCGCGTGTGTGGGTCGACGTGGTTCAGATGGATATGGTAACTGTTCGCACGATAATCAAGGGATTATACAGATGATTTGATGGCAAGTAATCATGACTTGGAAGAGATCTTGGTACATGATATTTTAATTCTGAAAATGGCGGCGTTATTATGTTAGGATCTTGCCGATGGATTATTGTTTCGGTATCTTAACCATAATCAGGGCAAGAGTGGTTGGAAATTGTGCGATATTTACTGAGGTGCGTGAATCAGGACTAGATTTGATTAGATTTGATAACAGATCATGTTTTGCTTGGAGGATGAGTTAAGGTAATTGGGCGAAGGCAAACGTTATCTGGAGTAAATTTCGGAGCATTAATTTTATACTCCGAAATTGGGGGCATGTGTTGACACCATTTTTTTGCACGTGTCAAAATGATCAGAGTGGGCTAATCGGCAGGAGGAAAGTTACTGTATACGCTGACAGCCGATGAAAATCAGCTTGTGAAGATGGTTGCCGATGAATGGTGGTGACCGATGGAAAGGTTGATTTAGACTCAGAGGCGTTGCCGATAAGGTTGGAGATGTTATTGCCGATACCGATGAAGGAAGGCTTGAAGACTGCTGCCGATGAAACAGGAAGTATGCCGATGGAAAGGAGGTCGATGAGAATTCCATCGTAATTGAGGCGGACAGGGAAATAGATAGGAGTTGATTTCCTTTTCTATATTTGTTAGAGTATGATTCATGTAAGAGTCACGTGTTTCCTTAGGTGTGGACTTGGTGTCCTAGTCGTATTTGGTTATGTTTCCTTAGATCAGGGTATAAATATAGATTGAGGGGCAATGTAATAGATATATCAATCAATATCAAAACCAATTTTTACTCCTATTTGCATCTACTTACTTTTCAGCGACTTCGTCAATTTGCATATTTTTTCTTTTTTATGAGTTCTCATCGATTCGGCGAGCTGCATCGCTTCAGTGAGACCTTCGCCGATCCTCGAGTTCCATGTGAGTACCTCTTGGCTGTGACTTCTGGGCGTATCGCTGTTGTCTGGACCAAAGTGCTCGTATCTTCATCCTTGTCGATTAACAGGTCAAATCAACTGATACACTTTGGATATCGATTCGGGTATTAGCCCTTTGTGTTTGCAGATCCACTTTTGCATCAACAATTTTAAAAGTATGACAAAGCTCTCATAAGGTATCAACAAAGCTTGACTAAACTCAGTGCAAATGCAAGTAGTAATGATGTGTGGCTTTCTTAGTCTAGCATTCATGTATGGCTGTGGTAGGAATTCAAGCTCTATCATACAATGAACTCATCATGTTACATTTTTAAAATTTTCAAGAAGTAAAGCATCCAGAATTTAGTGTCACTAGGAACAAGATAAACAGTAGCTCAGACCTTCTTATATCATGTCCGTCAATTACCTAGACTTAGCTTAAGCATGCTCCCATAGATTTCAAGTTCAGAGTGAATCTTTAAGTCAAACCAGTTTCATTCAATCTTTGGGAGAGCTCTAGGTTGAAAACTAGGCACTTAGAGCAACTATCCATCATGTCTTTTGTGAGCATCTTCAAAGTTCTTTTTAATTTAAGAACATGAATTTAGAGCAAACTTATGCACACACTCTATTTATTTGATTTTCATTCATTTTTTAATATACAAAAGATAAATGAACTAAAAAGTAAAGAAAAAGAAATACTTATCTTGATATACTGGGATACCTTTCCCAAGCTGCATGTTGCTGTCGGTGTTTAGTACAGCGGTCGGAACTGAGGATGGCCAAATAGCCTGTCCCAGTTGTGGTTCTGTTGGATCTGGTTCTGCTGGATCTCAGAGAGAGTTTGTCCAGCCTGGTCTTGCCATTGCTGCTGCTGGTGAAGTGTATGTTGTATGGCGGCTTGGTTCTCTTTAATGCCTCTAAGTCTGGTGCGAATCTCCTACCTCTCCATCTGCTGTTCATGGTACCCTTGTCTAGAGAAGGATGCATGGCCGGGCTAGAAGTGGTGGCCTCCAAAAGACACCTCCTGCGTATCAACAGTGACGTCCACTACCTTGGCGGTAATGGTCAAAATAACATAGTTGTGAATTCCATTCTAGTACCGGCCGAAATGGCCGGAATGTCTCGTACCGGTCCCTAAACTGGTATAGAAGAGCCCCAATCTCGTACCGGGTCAATACCGATCAAATACCGGTCAATACCGGCCAATACCAGTCAAATACCGGTCAATATTGGCCGTGACTGTATGTATTATATTTTTCCATTTATGAACTTTGGAGTTTAAAATTTGAAATAAGGTCATATGAACTTGTTGAATGACATCTTAGTTTGGTAAAAATGTTAATTACGCCATAAGTTAAGTCAAAATATATTTATATGTACATTTATGTATAAGTTTATTCACATATTATTATTATTATAAAGTCCGGAATGGTACACCGGTATGGGCCGGTACCAGAATGTTCCATTCCAATAGCCAAAATGGAATGGGCTCCAGAATGGAATTTACAAGTTAGCAAAATAACCTTGCTGCCACTGGGGCGTGGCTTGCTCCCATAGACTGTGTACAGCTTGAAAACCTCAAGAGGATCCTGTATGGTCAAAAGGTTGATAGGCGGTGTAGGCGGGGCCCTGTGGAGTAGTGTCTGTACTGTAGTAGCGTGTCGGTGGCCCTCAATCTATTCTCGTGGAAGCACTTCTTCCTACAGCTGCACTAGATGGCAACACAATCAAAGAGTTCGTGGCATACAAACCAAGACCCAGGTTAGGTAACGGGATCTCAGTTGTACGACCACGATAAATCATGATAATATCGGTATTTTTCCTCCCTTCACCATTTGACCTTGCCAGAAGTAATCAATAGTTATATATGGCCGCCCCCAATAATGTACTCTACCAACGAATTCTCCATTAGTCCAAGTTTATTGGCAATTCGAGTGACCAAAGAAGAATACTCAATCTCACCCTTTCATTTGAAAATTCCTGACCAATGGACTATCATGAATTGCATGGGTGACACCTTCCTACATTTGATCGTGGCAAACATTAATTTTAAGTCTTCTATCCTAACAATATGGGTGTCTTCCCTAGGAAAAAAGGGTCATCCCCAACCACTTATGCATAAAACGCAAGGTAGGTAACTAAATAGAATTAGTACAGGGGTGGTCACAGACATCTTCGTTAGAAATTTCTTTCCAGAATTGGGTCCTCTCAAACTCTGGCATAACAGAATCTACATCTATGACAAAGTCATCTTGAAAACCAAAATGCTGACTAAGTTCTTTCCATGGCAGGAAGAATTCTATTGTAAACATTCTAAAGGTTACTCCAGTATTAAAGAGTTGGAGGGTGCACAAAAATTTTGCAGTAAGCAATTTGCAACCTGGCTCCTCTACAGTCCAAAAATTCTCCCACCCTATTTCATGAAAAATAAGTGGGAACTCAGTGTCCATACCTGACTCTTTCATGAGGTGAGGATCATAGACGCTCGTGAGGGTGAAGGTACAATCCTTCAATGTCATGTACTTCGATCTCTCTCCTCCCCTCAGCTTCATGTTCTTTTCCTCCATTAGGATATTCATGGTGGTTGTTGACGGAGATGGTGAAGATTGAGCCGGCGAAGAGTCGATGTTCATTTCGGTTCCTGCCGAAGAGTTACTCCGGAGCGATCGGGACGATCCCGAGCGGAAAATCTTCCTCCAGAAACCACTCATCCTGCATAAACTTAGTAGATAACAAAAACTTGTGGAGAGGATTAGCGAAAAAAATCAGTAGTCAGCTGTCCGTGAAGTCAGTCGTCCGAGGTTAGTCGTCCAAGAATTGATGATTACTTTAACTATGTTGTGGACAACAATTCTACTAAGGAGCGCTCTCCTCCTAACTTTTAAGATTTTCCTCTCAAGAACTTAGCAAAACTTCACTACTTTCTCTTTCTCTCAATTCACTTTCCTACTCACTCTACTCAACTCTCAAGCTCTCCAAATTTTTCACTACGAGTTTCTGGACGTAGGAGGCAGAATGGAGTGTGGTGTGAGGAGAAATGAAGGTAGGAGGAAGCAATTTATAGCCAGAGGTGGAGATGGGTCAGCCGACCTAGAGTAGGGTCGACCGACCCCACCTTGGGCCCATTTGTGTGGTGCTCATTCCTGGTGCCATCTCGTGTGGAATCCAAGCAAAATAATGTGCCAACTTGATTGTAGAATGATGGAGGCACCAGGTGTAAGAATAAAAATGAATGGAGCACATTAAAAGATGAGATATGCTATGACATGTGGGTCCCAAGTGTGGGTCTGGTAGACCTATATTTTCTATGTATATACTATGCAAAAATATTACTTTTATGAAACTATGAAAATGATGGTATTTTTATATTTTTGTGCCTCCACGATAAATGTTTCTTACGGGGTTTTTACGCAACATAAAAAATATTCATATGGGGCTTGGATTTTTACTATGCCATGACGAGAATTTTTATTTTATTTTTGATGCAAGTGATGAAAGTGAATATGCAATGCAAAAAATAAATATGGATAATTACCGAGTTACCTCCCGTCAAGGGTTCGGAATTTTTAAGCCCGCCAAACCGGACTTCTCCATTGTTTATTCTTTGGGTGCACCATCTGATCCCGAAGATGGTAGTCCTTATGATTGATCCTCCTTTTCTTGCCATACCATGTTTACCATGTGATTGAGTTCTGGTCTTAGCTTGATTGCGAATCGTTCTTCTTTTCCATTTATGTTGAATCTGATTTCTCTTGCTTCGACATTGATGTGAGCATTGGCGGTGCTCAAAAAGGGTCTCCCAAGGATGAGTGACACTTTTGAGTCCGGTTGCATGTCCAATACCATGAAGTCTACTGGCACAAAGAAATCTCTTATCTTTATCAGAATGTTTTCGGCAATTCCCATAGGGTAGCGAATTGATTGATCGACCAATTGTATGCACATTGATGTTGGCTCCAGTGTTGAATAACTGAGGTTGTCGAAGACCGCCTTGGGCATCACACTAACACTTGCTCCAAGGTCACACAGTACATTGTTGAAGTGTTGATCTCCGATCGAGCAGTCTATAGTGGGACATTCGGGACCCTTCTTTGTAGGTGATATGTTGAGGATGGCTGCACTACATTCTTCTGTCAGTTTAATCACCTCAATCGTGGGCAGTGGTCTCTTCTTGTTCAAAATGTCTCTGAGGTACTTTGCATAGGTAGGAACCTGTATAGCATCTAGCAGAGGTATATTGATATAAAATTTCTGAATGACCTCTATAAACTTACCAAACTGCTCATCCGTTTGGATTCTCTGATTTCTATGTGGGAATGGTAAGAAGTTGGTGTCATGAAAATCTTGTCTCATTCCTTGATCTTGTGACTCTTGTGGGATAACTTCTTCCACTTCATCATCTTTCTTTTCTTCTAGTACTACTGGTGCTGCCGGTGTCCTTCTTGTCCCTTTTGGATATGGGGGATCTCGAGTAGACTTGCCACCTCTCATGGTTATAGCATTGACCTGCTCATGGTTAGTAGCAAAAGGCAGTGCAGCAGATAACTGTGCTATTTGTGGTTCTATATTTTTGTTATAGCTAAGTTGATCTTTTATGGCAGAAGAAAAACTATCCAAAATTTTATCATTAGTAGCAAGCTTTTTAGCAATATTATCATTAATCTTAGCTTGCTCTAGAATCAATTCTCTCAAGGATGGTTGTTTGAAGTAATTACCTAGGTACTTACCTTGGTAGTTGGATCGCTATTGATTCCATCCTTGCTTCTGCTGTAGTGGAGCAGAATTGTTGATGACAGTGTTTATGTCTTCTTGGGATTTAGGGAATTCCACTCCTAAGTATTCTCCACATCTATTTTAAGCATTGAAGGCATCTTGAATACCTTGACGATCTCTCTTGTAATTGTCTCGTTGTTTGAACCAATTTAACAGTACGTTCATCTTAGTTGACAGTGCACATAATTCTTCTGGTGCCTCTTCACTCTAGTGACAGTGTTGAATGTTGTCTTGGGACCAGCTTTGGTTTTTAGCTATCCTTTCCATAAGAACTTTAGATTTCCCAAGAGTAAGTGACAGAAATGATCCTCCAGCAGTGGCATCTAGTTGTACACAAGCCCTCTGAATTAATCCATGATAGAAGCCTTGCATGAGCAACCACTCTTCCATTCCATGATGGGGACAATCTGAAACATATTCTTGGAAACGCTCCCATGTTTCTGGAATGGTTTCTCCTTTCTGCTGTTGGAAGTTTGAAATCTTTCTTCTTAAGGCATTAGTCTTTCCTACAGGGAAGAACTTTTCTAGGAAGGCTTTTGAACATTTTGCCCATGTGTTGATGTTATCTTTGTTGGTATAAAACCACCTCTTTGCTCTTCCCACTAGGGAGAATGGAAACAAGAGAAGTAGTATTATGATGTCTTGAGCAACGTTCTTGATGACAACTGTGCTACTAATTTCTAGAAAATTCTGAAGATGAGTACTAGCATCTTCAAGTGCCTTTCCACTGAATGGGGTTGCTTGCACCATGTTAATGAGGCTTGGCCTGAGCTCGAACTCGAGGTTGTTGGTGTTAAGTGTCGGTCCAGTGCGGATATTCGTAGTGCATGGAACAGTAAACTCACGCAGTGTCTTGTTAGCCATAGCTTTAAAACTGATGTTGAGCTTTTTCTTGATTGATTTGATTCTAACGAATGGAGTTTGGTGAATCACAACCAACCCTGCAATACCCTGTATATGATATAAACAAAAACAAACAAGGGTAAGCCTGTAAAAGCAGAGGTACTAGTTATGATTTCATCGATAAGTATGCATTTGATCATTCTCTCTATAGCCTTTATTGCCCCTCCCTAGCAACAACGCTAAAAATTCTTGTTGGTATTTCTTAGCATCACTCTATACTAAGTTGGCCTCCCTAGCATGATGCCAGAAATGTTGATAACTAAAAGGACACTTGTAAACTTTGATATAAGAATATATAGGTATCCGCAAGTGTACAAATATATTACCATTGTAGCATTTTACCGGGAATATTTCACGTATCGTTATTTATATTTTACCACAGGGAGGAGCTATGGGGGTGGCTAGAGATGATGAACAAATGTACATTACTTATGATGGAATCAATCATATACACATACTTTAATAGGGGTAAGCGAATAATGATAAATGATAAGTATATAAATTGATAACACCTAGAGATTGAAATAGACTACTCATAAGTTAGTAAGACTAGACAGGAGATTAGTTAAGAGATTAGATTCTTATGTAGTTTCTTCTTTACTAAGTCTTTCATACACTCTAGCATATATACTCTTATGTATAGCATAATGACTCTTCATCTATGCATAAGGAACATTACTAAGGAAAATCAAGAACAGAGCAAGACTTCCTTCGCAACCAGGTTCTACTTGTTCTACATACGAGGAGTGGACTACAAAGGACTCAACGAGAGTGTCACTTCCGTGATCTACCACATGACCTGACATATAGAGTGCATCCACAGGTAAACAATATATAAGCACCATGCTTACATAATGTCGACCACTTAACTCACTCGAGTACTAAATTAAGCGCTTTGCGATCCTAGGCATAGACTCATTATCAATCATGACTATATCAAATATACTACTAGAGTAAACTAGGAATGTAATAAACAGAAATATAGTATTGAAATAGAATAAAGTCATAACGAGAGGGATACAATGGCTATACCAGCCTCCAGATGACGATGAATCCAGAATCCTGAGCAGGAGCCCGAACTCTACGAAAACCTTGCTAGCTAGCCTATACTAGAACTTTGAGTAGCTAATCTAATTCTCTAGTGGAGAGGAGATCCTCCTGATCTTCTGGCTCCTTGGCTTAATGGCTTCTCCCCTAGGAGGGGGCTAGGGCTTGCTTATATAGGCTGGTGGGATGAACCAGAGCCCTCAGATCAAACCGACCTTGATCAACGGTGAAGATGCAAACCCTAAGGCAGTGGAGGAACCGACGTAAGAGCGCGAGGCCAACTGGTGGGCCCCTGGGTCGACCGACCTGGGGTGGGTTCGACTGACCTGGTTCTCTTCCATGTGGGTCCCCCTTCGGTGGGTCGCCTTTTCATGTCTTCTAGATTCTTCTCAACTTGGTTTCACGGTGGAATATGCTTTTTAGCCTGTTGTCCTTGATATCATGCCTCCTTTTCCTGATAAACCCCTGTAGAAACACAAATTCACCAACACCCATAGAATTATGTTAGTTTAACCCTAATTCTATGTTGGAGGTTGATATATGCCCTTTTCATGTTTTATTGACAGTTTAAAATGAGCAATAACTACTGTCAACAACGACACCTCTCCGATTCCACGCACTCCCGGTGAATAGGCCAAGTATGACCAGGAGCGCCTAGAATGAGCCAGGGCCTATGAAGCTGATTAGGTTGATGAACACTACGACAACGGATGCCCTAGCCCACAACACCTTGATGCTAAACGCACGTGGGCGCGGGCACGGGCAAGCCTTCTATACGATCAAATCCAACAAGACAGGAGGGAGACACCCGTCTTCCCTTGAGCCAGCCAAAACGTCATAGCGGCCGCCATGATCATGCGAACGGCCCCTGAGCCCTCGATCAATGAAGGAAAGTGTGTCCATCGGGACCTGCGAGACCTGCTAGAGACTGTGGCGATGTAGCAGGCTCGAAGCTCCACGGAGAGACAGCATCCCGAAGCCAGCTTCGTACACATCTCCTCGGCACACGGTGCCCCCGAGGGGCGCCACGTGCCAAGCATGCTTTGACTAGATGACGGCGGTGCGACGCATAGGCGGGAACCCTCTCCAGGGCGTAGCTGCTATGTCGGAAACCACAACTCCTATCCAGCCCAAGGCGCCAGGAGTCAGGGGCTAGACTAGGCAGGCATAGACCAATTACACTACAGCGATAGTGACTCGGACAACCACGGCTAGCACCCTAGGGTTTGGGACGCTCGACGCAGCCCAAGCTCGGATGCCTATGGCCCACAGGCATTCGTAGAAAGAATATGATAGACACCATTCCTAGCGCGCTTCCACGTGCCGCCAAATATCGTCAAGTCCTCTGGGGACACAAACCTCACCGTGTGGTTGGAAGACTTCTGCCTCGCCTGTCGAGTGGGTGGGGTGGACGATGATCTCTTCATCATCAAATACTAGCCGCTCTACCTTGTGAAAAGTTCTCGAGCATGGCTCGAGCATCTCCCCGCGAACAGCATCCATTCGTGGGTAGACTTCAAGTGCATCTTCATGGGGAACTTTTAGTACACGTATGTGCACCCTGCAAATTCCTAGGATCTTAAGGCCTACAAACAGAAAGCGGGAGAGACTCTACATGAGTACATCCGTCACATTTCTAAGCAGTGCAAAGAGCTTCCTGATATCATGGATGCAGACGTGATCAGAGCATTCATCTCTGGCATGACCAACGAAGCACTCAGCCATGAGCTCAGACGCTGCAAACCACAGACGACGCGGGAGTTTGCTCGACCTTGCAACAAGCCACGCCTCCAGCGAGGTGGCTGTCCATACAATCTTTTGCAAATACAAGGGTAAGGCTCAAGCTAAACCCATGGACAAGGCCAAGGACCGCAGTCGATGGGTAAAGGGCAAGAAGGACAGCTAGAGGCACCGCGACAGTGAATTTGTCACGGCGGTCGACTGGGTCCACAAGCAGAAGACTGGCAAGCACAACCATGTCAGCTTCGACAAGATAGTCAAGATGCCGTGCCACAACCATGGTTTCCCAGTCAAGCACACCCTCGAGGAATGCGACCTTATCAAGCGCTACTTCAGTGGTGACTACCAAACAACCGGCGCAAACGCGCCGTTCGGGCCCATCGGCAATGAAAAGAAGGGGGATGCGCATCCCGACCTAAGAGGGTGCCTTATGATCTTCAGTGGACCAATGGCGTACGAGTCCAAATGCCAGCAGAAGCTCACAACTAGGGAGGTCAATGCGGCTGCCCTAGGCGAAGCCATCCCAGTCTTCCTAAAATGGTCGGAAATCATGATCACTTTCGATAGAAAGGATCACCCTGACCACATCCGCAACCAGGGCACTTCCCCCTCGTCGTCGACCCGATCATCGGCAAGACCCGCCTATCTCAAGTCCTCATGGATGGCGGGAGCGGCCTTAACCTTCTCTCCACCGAGACTTATGATGCCATGGGGCTCTCGCGGGCAACGATAAGACCGTCTAGCTCCCCGTTCTACGGAGTCATACCCAGGCTTTAGGCCATCCCCCTCGGGCAGGTCAACTTACTCGTGACGTTTGAAAGTCGAACCAATTTCTACACAGAAACGCTCACCTTCGAAATAGCAAATTTTCCCGGTGCCTACCATGCTACGCCAAGTTCATGGCCGTCCCCAACTACCCCTACTTGAAGCTCAAGATGTCCGATACTCATGGGATCATCACCGTAGGAGGCTACCTCTAGTAGGCCCACCTGTGTGAATGGGAGAATTTTGACATCACAACAGCCGCGTGCCAGCCCTTGGGAGCTGAACCCGAACATGACTTCCCTACGCGGTAGGGGAGCACGTGGAGGTCGCACTCTGTGACCTCGGCCATGGCATGTGATGAGGCAGGTGACAACACGGCATGAGGATGACATGATCGACGAGTGCTAGGGCTCACGACACAGCGCATTCCTCGATTCGATGAGTCATGCGCTCCAGGCCTCGCTGCGTTAAGCACCGCGGACGACGAAAGCCATGACTAGTGGCACGGACACCTAGCGTTCGCATCAATGCTATTCTAAGACAACTGAGGAAACTTGTACATAACGACCAAGGAATCCTTCCTATGCCTAGAAATCACAACGCGCCTCAATGAGTGCACGATGAAGTGACACTTTGATGATGTGTGCAACCCCAAGCGACCCATGTCGGTTGGCACGTGCAAGTCGACACGGCTCACTCGCGGGGGCTACAATGTGGCATACTGCTCGTCGATGCTCATCAGAAGAAAGATCATCATGACCTAAAAGAGAGAGGACGATGAAAGGCGAACTACTGCCAGGTCTTTCCTACAACGCTTTGGTCATGAAAATGGAGTCGCACTAAGCTAAGCTTCATGGGTCGATCCCCAAGCAAGGTCACGCGACTACGACATTCAAATGATTAGGTCATCGACAAGCACACAAGAGTAAAAGAAGCGTGAGATATAAACTAAGAAAATTTCATTTATAAAAAGACCCTAGGTACAACCTAAGGTCCTTGGCCACTGTCGCGGAGGATGTCCTCCACGTTTACAGCGGCCACGGCTGCGGCAAAGCCGCCAACCAGCTCCGCCCGCTTCGCCTGTCGGGCATGGTTTGGGAACCCGGGTGCCTCTTGATAGAAGTCCTGGCTGGTGCGGAGCTACAAGGTGGTGAGAGCGACGTCGGCTCCCTGCTGGATCTTGGCCACCACCGCATGTTCACGGTCCACCATTAAGAGAACCTCTTAGAGGTGAGCCTCCTCTATCTCATGGCGGGAAGCTGCCAACTGCTCCTCCAATGCTGATGACAAGAAAATAGGAGGATTAGGAATGGCAAACCACAAACAGGACAACATGACAAAGAAGCACCCTAACCCATGATGCGGGCCTAGGCGTCGACACCCGCCGCCTGCGCGATAGTGGTCTCCCTCTCCAAGGCCTCAAGGGCCACCCTAATGGCATCAAGACAGCGCTCCAGCCGACTCACTTCGCGGGTGGCATCGGAGTAGTGTTGGCGGGCCTCGTCCGCCCCGCGGTCAAGCTCATGAAACTCACACCGATCATCCGAGGAGGACGACGATGAGCTCGACCCTCCTATAGGCAGGGTCATGGTGTGAGCGCCACCGATGGCTCCTCCGGGCGCAGCGCGGGAGGCAGCACTACAAACACGCGCAATTAATACAGGTTGAAACCTCCAAACTTGAACATCATCCAAATGCACTTACCCCTAATCGCAAAGGCAAAGATGAAGAGGCGGCGGCGCCCTGCCACTACCTGATGACTCCTCCAACGGCCACTTACCGTGGTCCATCTCGGCCGGCGAGGATGGAATTCTAGCTGCTCAAAAGCGAAGACGGGGAAGTAGTGGAACAGGCGACCTGAAGCAAATGCCACCCCGCCGTACCACTCCAGGAGTATTTATAGCTGCTAAGGGCACTTAAGGCAAACGTGCATTCATTCACATTTACTAACCGCTTGGAGAACCCCGCAGAGCAAGTGAAGCGATCGAAGGAAAGGCAAAACGACGGTTGCCCACGTGGCATCGTGAGACAAGTAAGCTGCACAGACACACCCACTCTTCTCATATCATCTCGATTTGTGCGCCCGTGTTCCGCGGCGCATGACCGCTCATGATTGGGTGCCATTATGCCACGATGTGACCGGGGAGGCCAACCACCCCCCGAGATCGGGCGCGGAGCGACCTGCCATGAACACGACCCCGTGTCGAGCTTAGGAAACCCACTCTTGGGCCGGTCCTTAGAAGGGCTCAAGGCCATAAAAGGGATAGGGGCTGGGAGGAGATGGTCACCTGCGGCTCGAATCGGTGGTGTGGAGCCACATGACTATCTCTCTCTGTGTCTGAGTCGTCCGCTTCGAAGTCTCCCAGGTTGACCCCCTCTAGGGGAAGGCATCTTGCCCCCTGGCCGCTGCGGAGGCAGTTAGGGACCGACAGGATTGACGGCCGATGATTTATGGGACATCTATCGATGAGGCACAATAGAGCTCCACGTCGATTGGGGAGGATATCAGGTCCCGCTCGAATTACCCATCGACCCCGATGAGGTGCACCGCTCTGACCGTGTGGTTACGGTGGACATGCCTCTCCTCGCGTGGGGCGAAAACAAACCTACCTATAACAGGGCATCACGACCTCTCAGGGTCAGCAGGAGCGCCGGGAAGATAGGAGTCGGGTCAATGAGACCCCATAAAAGGGTCAAAACCAAGACCAAGACCCCTCCCGGCACCTTCGGGTCTAAAGACCAAGGGCTAGCTTTGAAGACTCACAAACCGTCAGAGGTCCACGACCTCTCTGGGAGGGGTCAGCGAAGCATACGACCCGGGCAATGCAGCAGTGATTTCCATATGAAGCGACGTGGAACCCAAAATGTGATCATGGCTAGGTGACATGGAAAAAGCAAAAAGGTCCAAGACCTACGAGCCAATGCACGATCACAGAAAACCTCACGACCACGCAAGAAGAGGTCGAGGAGATGCATCCGCACATCGCTACGACACGGAATGCCTCTAGGTGACCCTAAAATGAAGGCGCGACCCTGACCTAATAGTTCGGGGGCTCGTCAGGGGAACCAAAAACACGTAGAAAAGAACACTCTTTTCACCCAACTCCGGGCAGTACAAGAGCGGTTGAGCTGCTTGAAACATGATGAACCACGACGTCGTTGCCTAAACAGCATCGTCGGGGACCCCGGAGGCGCCTGCTACAAGTGTGGGAGGAAAGAGACGAGAAATCACCTCCCATTCCTCCCCGTAGCACCCTAGCCTCACGGGCAGGGGCGCGCTGGGAATGAACAATGAGGAAGGGTCAAGCCCACAGGCCACCACCATCATGCTCTGAGAGGCATGAAGGGAACACCATGGGATGGCAACACCTCCCCCGAACCTAAGGCAGCTTTCCAAAGCCATCTACAAGTACGGGGAGAAACTAGAAGTTGTCCTTGGTGCTCGTGCTTCAGCAACCTGAAGCCTACAGGTTCGGGGAAGCGCTTGAATCATGAGACCTTGTGGTTGGCCTGAACACCGCCCCAATCCTTCCCTGATCGCAAAATCCCTTCTAGCACTAGCTGTTGGAAGGAGCGAAGTCGGCTCCCCACCACCGCAGATGACTCCCGGCAAGTTGCATGATCAGGACCACATCCTCCTCTCTTCCTCCCTTGAAGTTTAGTCTCTCGAAGAGGGGCCAGGAAGGTCACTAACAACAACATGGCTGCAAGTAGTTCAAACGGGAGGAGGGCCTTTATAGGCCCAGGGGCAGACCAAACAGCCTAGGGCCCCTGCGCCGCGTGGTGAACCAAGGGAGATCACAGCTAATGTCAGATGCCCGCGTGAGGTCAAGGAAATCAAGGCCCTACAAAAGGCAAGGCCGATACAGCGTCGACGAGACCGCTTGGCCCCCGCCTAGGTCACGAACCCCGATACACAACACACTAACATGGCAGGGCTCAGCAGTCATGTGCCGCATCGTCAGGGCGTCCTGACAATACAAAAGCACAATGGCCACCCACCGTATTGAACACACCAGCCCACAAAGGGGTCGAGCAATGAAGCTTAGATAGGCTAAGACTGCAAACCCATGCTTAATGCACAAGCATCTCAGCGCTTTTATGATCGTAAAAACACTCAAGGGCTACTGTTAGGGTCATAACCCCGGGGTGTCTCAAGGCACTGATTAGTTAGCAGGCCACGTGGCCCGTAATACGCTAGCTGGCGAAGGACCGAACGACCGAGGCCCAGCTAAGCCGAGCAAACTAGGCTAGATGCCAAGGGCGGAGTCAGCCACGACCCTTTCCTCATGCTTTAGCCGCACAACGCTCGAAGGGCGCACGACCTCTCTCTTGTCATGACCCCTAGAAGGGACGGGGAGAGGTCGAGCCCCACCAAGTATGCCTGTTTAGACAAGGACAGGCACGCCGCACTAACCTCGCAAGGGCCAAGGGGACAGCAGTCACCTCGGTCCGGTCAGACACCAACCCTGCACCACACAGTTCAGACAAGACAATACTGCCCTAGGGCAGTGACGACAGGCACGATGACCACCGGCCAGATACGGCTCGACAAGACGCATGTATGACCCCACCCACTATGGGATGGGATCCACGATGAAGGCTCTAACTTGAAGGCCATCCAGATCGGCGAGGAACCACGACCCCAGCGATCGGGATCATGGCTCTCACCTCCTTAAGACAATCAGGCAATCGATGACTTGGGGGCGGCTGCCAACTCTCGTACGATGCCCTAGGAAACTAGGAGACGATGACGAAGACGACGACGGAGATTATGTCGCATAGGATGGCTAGCAAACCACCACCGTGCCTACAGTGTTGCCATGGCCGGCACCGTAAGCACCACACTGCACCACACCGCGACGTGGCCACAGGACCATGATGACAACCACGTCCAGACATGCACCTCAAAACGGCATAGCTTGCAAGCCAAGTTAGCTAGGACCTCCCTCAGGCTCTCGATACTTCGGTTGGGAGAACCTCCTCTTTGTACAAGCCTTAGCCCCGAACTCTATATAAGGGCAGCTAGGGCACCCACCTCAAATCCTCTACCATTTTTTTCATTCTCTATAGTAGTAGGGCTCCTGGAGCTTCCCTTCGGGCAGCCCATCACCTAGCCTAGGTTCTTCTACCTCTTCCATCTTTCTTGCACCCCATTGTAAGAACTTCAGAGCATTCAAGCAACGAACACGCACTCGATCATCTCTGAAACTAGACATAGGGCTCCGGCCTGAACCAGTATAGACCCTCGTGTTTTTTGGATGCTACCATCGTCTTCCTAGAGTAGCGTGGCAATCGTATAAGTTTACTAGTCCGTTTTATGAAACACCTGACAGAAATATAATCACCTGAGTCTAATAAAAGGGGATTATGATCACTAGGAAGCCTTTCCAAGGCTTTGACACAGGACATAGGGAAAGAAGCATCCCAATCATTAGAAACAAACAATCTATCTATTTTAGCAAGAATGGGATGTTCTAGACCGTAGCCCTTCCATCATAGAGAAACTCGATCAGTAGTGAAGATGGCGCCAAGGTGATGGGAAGAGTTGAGCGGCAGTGGTTAGCTTAGGTGGCTTATGATGCTTGCCTTGATTGGTGGGAGCCTATGTGGCGAAGCAAACATACACCATGGCCGGGGAAAGCTTGGTGACCGGGAGAGTACCATGGTGGAACCTGAACATGAATTAGGGGGTGCATTTTTGAAACTGATATTGTGGTGTAAATCACCATGTATCCAGGAGTTTGCCCTCTCTAATTCTTGTTCGTTACTGCATTTATAGATTTCTTCGCTTGTGCAGGCTTTGTGTGACCTTTACCTTGATATTAGCTTAAGCTAGTTGACAGAATTGGGCTATGTCGCTAACGCTTTGTCAGTCAAAGGTTAAGTTAGAGCATACTCCCTCCGTCCCAAAATAAACGCACATCTCGCTTGCCTGTCACTGCCGATTAACCTCTGCTGACATGGATACCAGCAGTGATGATTGCTTACGAGGTAGCAGTGGTTCTAGCGTAGTATCCGGCCCTAACAAAAATAAGACATCACCCATAATAATAATTCAACTTTGACATGGCCCATGATAATAATAATTCAACATTGACGCTGGCTGGAGAATATGCCTCCACTACCTCTAGCGCGCGGTGCAAAGAAAAATATGCATGGGTTTCAATCCACACAGGCATGCACACAGCACACAGCAAGTTTTCCATGCTGCCTGCGTGCGTGCCACCATACCATGCATACACCAGCCAGCAGTACATGTTGTAATTAATTAAGCTGCAGGCGTAAGAAGAATCTTATTATTTTGATGAACCTTCTTGGCAGCTCCGTTGAAGTCTTGCAACCACCTGGCCGATCGCTTCATGGTGCGCTCGCAGCCATTCTCACGGTCGACGTAGACGATCCCGAAACGTTCGGTGTAGCCGCTGGACCACTCGAAGTTGTCCAGCAGAGACCATGCGAAGTAGCCGCGCACGTCTGCCCCCAAGCTGCACGGATGCATTTTAATTGAACCTTGCATGTACTTGTGTGTAGATAGAGTACAATAGTAATAAAGTGAGTAAACTAAACTAGAGGTAGCTAGGCAGGTCGATCGATACATACTCTATAGATTGTTTAAGAACAGAGAGGTGGCGCTGGATGAAATCTAGCCTTGTGTGGTCTTCCAACGCAACTGGTTTGGGTACATCGCCCTTGTCAATGTCCCCCATCCCTGCAAAATCAAATTTTATATATTAACTCCATGCATGAGAAGAGAAGTTTAGCCTAAGGTGTGTTTGTGTGTGTGTACGAGCTATGCTCATCTTTCAAAAACAAAACAGAGCCATTTTTGCAAAAACCCTTTGGGGTCATGAAAAGTTTAGCTAGTTTTCAACGTTTTGCTTCATTAAAAAGTATCAGAAACCCTTTATTTACAAAAGACCCATGACAAGAAATAAAAAAGATATAATTGTTGGTAGTTAGCTAAAATTTAGTATAACCTATGATTGAAATTGTAACAAAATGGAAAAGTGTGTGTGTGTGTGTGTGTGTGTATATATATATATATATAGCACCTAACAACTTACCGTTCTCAGTGATGTAGATGGGTGGGTTTCCGTACTTGTTCTTCATGATCATAAGGATATCGTGTAGGCCTTTAGGGTACATATTGATCCATGCATTTCCAGTCTGCAAATTGAAGTAATTAAGATTATTGTAACTATATGCATATTACAAGGAAAAACAAACTACAGATTTGTTCCGCTCTATAGCTAACACAAAACATTTGCAGCTTCCCTTTTTTACGTATAAAAGTTTAACCATGAGCATTCTGTGATTATATTTTTGGACGAATTTTTTACATTATCACTTTCAGTATAAAAAATTGTAAAAATATAATATAAATGTTAGGAAGATATATACGTACAGGAGGACCAATAGCATTCCCGTCAGGCCCTATGGCTGGTTGAACACAACAATAGAAGTGCAGGATTAGTATGAGAACGTCAAATTTCTTTATTGGAACTGTGAAGCAGTTGATATTAATCAGTCCTCAACTATATAAAATTTCTTACTTTCTTGTTTGGCATAGGCGTCATCAGTGTTGAACACCGGCGAGTAGTTTGGTGAGATGTCGATGTGCTTGGAGAACGTTGAGGTGTAGTAGTTTATCCCGATCATGTCATAGGAACCCACTAGCTTCTCTTGCTCTTTTTCTTTGAAGTAGGGTACCCGATCCCTTGCCGACGCTCTCATGGAGAAGGGGTAGTCACCACGAACCACTGGCTCCAAGAACCATCCTAGGCAGTTGTCCATGGACCTTTCTTGGGCCTGTTGATCGAGAAACGTATTTGTGTATGGCACACGACCAAATACATTTAACGCAAGCCCTATGCGGCCGTCCGCACCCTACAATTGATTCGTGAATAGTGAATACTAGAGTATATATATTGATATTGTATCCCTACCTACCTACTCCCTCAGTTCTAAATTATAAGTCGTTTTGACTTTTTTGGTACATCCATTTTGCTATGCATCTAGATATAATAACATGTCTAGAAACATAGCAAAATAAATGAACCAAAAAAGTCAAAGCGACTAATAATTTAGAACGGAGAGAGGATATATTAATTTAGAAGTGTGTGCGTGTGAGAGAGTCTTTAATTTGTTTGTACATATGTACCTTGTGATACTTGTTGTAAAGATCAACAGCCTCAGCATGAGCTCGGAGAAGGTTGTGGGCAACAATGTATGGCTCGGTGAGTGAGTTTCCAGTTGGGACGGCACAACTTACTCCTGGTGAGCACCGCCCTGGGGCAAGGACTCCAGTTCCGTAGGAAACGGAACAAAATGTCTCCGGCTCGTTAAAGGTCAACCAGTTCTTCACCTTCTTACCGAAGTTTTCAAAGCACACTTTAGCGAAGTCTGTGTAATCTTTTCTGAAAAATTGCAAACCGGAATGATGTGGACATCAATAATTTGTTATGCTAGTGGATTGATTGACACTTTGTTGAAATAACAATAGAGCATGCATTGTTTGTGATCTGCAGGCAAATTTTTAAGTATTGGTCATTGATGTTTCTCTAATATATACTTAGATATGAACCATGAAGCTAAATCATATAAAGTCATTGTCCAAAAATGTATGCAACAATAATATTTTAGTTAGTTCATACATAGTTTTTAAACATATTATTATTGTAACTGTAAATATTGATCAAATTAAACTTTAGAATAATCCCTCTTCTGATCGGTATTCTTTTGTTTGTGGAAGGACTGGGAGCAACTAGTAGACTAAATAAGGATAGATCGGCGCATTCATTTGAACTGCATATATACTTACATAATCCTCTCATCTAAGAAGCCGCCGTACGCGTCTACCAGCGCTTGAGGAGTGTCCCAGTGGAAAATTGTTACATATGGCTCTATGCCTGATCGAGTTGCAAAGAATACAGAATGATTATTTGTGAGAACTTTTGCACCTTGAATTACATTCTTCCTTAATTAATTAAGCTGCCAACCGAAAAATGGTGTTTTTTTACCGTTCTCTAGCAACAAGTCGATCAACTTGTTGTAGTACTCAATGCCTTTGTTGTTAATACCTCCATCGAGCGTTCCCTCTGAAAGCCGTAACATATTTGGATATTAGCACCCTAACAATATATCCAACAAATCTGATCGGATGCATTTAGATTGATGATGCCTTCGTTGTAGTCATTATATTTACTGTTCGTTCCTAACTTATTCACTGCGAAAAAAACATATTTGGATATTTTTTTTATATACTTACTCGGCAGTATTCTGGCCCAGGAGATGGAGAACCTATAGGCGTCCATGCCCATTTCCTTCAGCAACCGGACATCCTCCTGCCAGCCAAATATACTGATATAAATAATGATAAAGATATATATTGTATTAATAGGCATATTTAGTTAGAAGTGCATATACATTAACATTTTTTTGCCCAAAAGTCTGCACAATACAAAATATTTATCCTTTCAAAGTCATATTTGCACTGGGTAGTCTCAGCGATAAGATATACTGCATTTTAACTCCACATTCACTTTAGGAATATAGCTAGCCAATGGCATCCCTTACAGCGTACATATGGTAGGAATCCGCTGCAACATCCCCATTGCTCCTGTCCACTATCCATTCTGTTCATAGACACATGGAAGAAAGGAAGAATTAAGGAAAGAAGGACATCATATGATGGTTATACTGAAAACTACATCATGTTGTTACTACATAAAAAAACTGCTGATTATAAACAAAAAAATGTTGATGTATATATATGTCACCCGGAAAGTTGTGGCAGAAGTGATCCCAAGTGCTTGGCCCCTTTCCATCTTCATTCCAAGCACCTTCAATCTACGCAAACATGACATGTTTATTATTATTTTGTGCATATATCAAACAAATAATTAAAATACATTCACACAAAATATTTTTCTTTTATGTATTAATTAGTTATCATTGTAACAGTTAACACTACTTTCCTTTCAACAAACAAAGATGTGAACATTCGTGCTAGAAATTAGTACTTGGTATGCTGAAGTGGCGGCACCGAAGACAAAGTTAGGGGGGAACCAGTCCCTTCTAGGGATTTCCCAGGGGCTCAGCTTTTGGCTTCCAAGCTGACTGCTTATCCTTTGAGCTCGTGACCTAAGGCTAAGGTCAGACCTTCGCTTCCTACTATTTTGTGATGAAGAAGAAAGGTGCCGTGAGGAAGTCTCGTTATTGGGTCCTATATGGCTTCTAAGGCCTGGATGGGCAGTGTGATTCATGGCAGAAGCGGCAAGAAGTAGAGCCATTTCTTGCTAGCTCTGTGGCTAAAGGTTTGAGCTGCTTGAGTAGTGAGTTGCCCTTAAGATAGGCTGATGCATCTATTTATAGACGAGGATGCCAAGTCGGCAAGAGGGTTGCCAGTTGCCAAATAGTTCAGTACGTAGCTGAATGCATGTGTGGTGTATACTGGTGTAAACCGGAATGAGGCTTCCTGGAAGCTCAACTAATAAATAAAATGTTGTGGGATCTAGCTATCATGCATATGGATCAATTAGGTTTTTGAGTTAAATATACTAGAGGTTCATTAACTTATGAGGGGGTTTCAGTTAGGTCCATAAAATCTAAAGGTTAATTTTTTTGTCCATAAACGTTAAGTGATTCACTGTAAGTTCATACCCATTTATTTAGCCCTTAGATTCAACGTCTTGGTCCATAAAGTTTTTAAGTGGTTTACCTTTTGTCCATAGCCCTTAGATACGACATATGACATGTGGTGTCATCAGCTAGCATGACATGAAATTTTCAATTGGCCCCTTCTCCCTCCCTTCTCCTTCATTGCTCCCGTCCCTGAGCGGTAGTGTGTGGCATGCAAAGTGGTGACTGCAAGCGGCACAAGCTCAGGGGACGGTGGCACGTGACGAAGGCCTGATGGGTCAAGGGGTCTGCTGTGGAATCAACCGCGCACTTATTGACACAGTGATGGCCTACACAACGGGATCAACCGCACACTGGTTTGAAGCACAAAGATGTATAGATAAAAATATATCATAACTTTAATTTATTAAATTGTGCTTTCTATTTAGCTATCTGTAATTTTTCTTTCATAGCAATCATTTTTCTTTCATAGGAATCAACATATCATCATCAACGTAAAGAATCAAATAAATAGTTGAACAATGAAGATTCTTCAAGTAAACATCGTTATCATAATCAAACCTTTTAAAGCCATGCCAGACCATAAATGAGTCAAATCTTCTATACAAGTGCATAGGAGATTCCTTTAACCTATAAACAAGGTTTTCTTTTCTTTTCCGGCAACAACAAAACCTTTATGTTAATCCATGTAAATGTCTTCTTCTAACTTCCATGTAAGAAAGCATTTTAGGGCTGTTCGGTAGCCCTCCTTGGAGCATATTTTTGGTGAGAATCACACTCCTCGGCCAAATAGCAAAATTGCACACAGATTCTCATGGAGAGAAAACATGAATCTCTTCTCCATTTTCACTAAGAGCTAGAAGCTAAAAAAACATGATCCTCACTGCTCCCTATTCAATCTCCACAATCACTCTAGAATCAATTCTCACATACTCCAAGAATTTGGCATGGACTATCATCACCAATTCTAATAGAACCTCCACCTTGAAGAGAATCATAAGTGATAAACTAATCTCTATAAATGCATATATGAAAAGCAGCAACAGAATCAATAATCCATTTGCCACCACTATTTGCACATCCAACAAAAGTAACAAGAATCTCACCATCAGAATTGTCTTACTTAGAAGCAACAAAAGAAGCATTACCTTCGTCATTGGGTTTACCATTCTCTATATATATGTATGTTCCCTTCTCAACGTTCTCTAATTTGTAACGCTTAGTTGTGTCATGATTATCTTTCTTGCAATACCATAATATCTCCCTTGCATATCCTTTGGACTTTTTGCCTTTGTAGCTATAATTTGATTTCATTTCTTTCCTCACACGAATTAATGGACAAAAATTCTCCATTGGAAGTAGAACCTTCAGAAGACATCATCTTTTTCATCTTTCCTTAGGTGCAAAGCCTTGGAAAACTTCATCGACTGTTAGAGATCATAACTATATTAACATAGTATCCGTGTAGGAAAAAAACTA
Organism: Saccharum hybrid cultivar R570; assembly: GCA_038087645.1. Classification (NCBI taxonomy): domain Eukaryota; kingdom Viridiplantae; phylum Streptophyta; class Magnoliopsida; order Poales; family Poaceae; genus Saccharum; species Saccharum hybrid cultivar. The sequence continues at coordinate 18,816,818 of JAQSUU010000804.1, forward strand.
GGCAAAAAGTATAGACGAATAAGACCCAAATCCTCAACATTGTTTTCTACCTCCGTAGATTGTACATTAGAGACGTATTTCGTTGAAGATCAAAAATGGCTGACTATAGAACCACCCTCTTACAGTACGTGCGTATATAATTTTATCTTTAGATGCATCTTGCTTATCAAATCTTTAAATCCCCTGGTGATACGGTTTCACGTGTGCTTCAAAAAAAATGATGGAAATTTTTCACCACCTCACGCTGCAACGAGTTATGGGAGCTGTCACCTCGTCTCGATTCATGTGCACATCTTTCTCCTTTCAACGTGACACAGCGCATCAGGCTATCCGCACTCATGGACATCTATATTCATCCTCTATATGTCCTAGTCAGCAAGATTCTCTCCTTTATACTTAATTCTCCCGCACACATCCATCCTCTATATCATCCTCTATCGACTGTGGGACCCACTTGTCACTTTATTTAAATATATCCATGTGTGATCTAGTTTTGAAGAATTTATTGAGACAAATTTAATAGTGCAATGAGAATTTAATTTGGATTTTTGGTTTGTGAGTTATAGCATTTTTCCTTTGGCTAGCTAGTGGGGCCCGCCACTGCCCACTCTGACGCTGCCACAGCAGCTCTCGCGCACGCTGCTAGCCGGCCGTGGCCCCCTGCGATGGATAGAGTACGTACTGCACCACGCTATATATAGAGTGAGAGAAAATATATAGTAGCGTTTTAGAGTACCCAGTGCAGCAGTTTTTACTCTATATTCATACTCTAAAGCTTTAGAGTATCGCTTTAGAGTACCCACTGCGGGCAGCCTCATAGGTAAAAGATAACCTTTTTTCTTTGCGTTATGACGGCAGTTGGCTTTTGTAGGTGCGACTAAGGATGAAAACGGAACAGAAATATCTTGAACCGAACCGCATCGTTTTCTGTATTTTATCCGATCGAATTCATATTTTTTTGTCCGACTTTACCGTTTTCGCTTTTGCTTTCGTATTTCAAATGTAAAAGTAGAAAACGATTTAGACATTTTCCGACCGTTTCCGACCGTTTTCTACTTTTCTACTTTTAATTCGGAATATCCCGAATTCAAAATTCAGTTTAAATCGAATTTTGTTGTCAATCATTATTGTCCAGGCAACTAGGTAAAGGCAAGTGTGGAGCAATGATGCTCATTGGCCGCATTATATAGGCAGTTCACCCCGTCGCGCCTCCCTGAGTCGTCGAGGTAGGACTAATCACCTCGCACGGTGATGTATGCTTGCATGGCTGCATCTGGCTTCACGCGGCACTCTTCCAAATCGTGTCAGTGAGTGATGAAATCTTAATTTTTTCATCTCAAGTCAACCGTAGACTCTCTAAGCATCCGCACAACCACAAGATTTATTTATTTTAGAACCTATAGTCTGGCAGAATCCCTCTGAACCACGGAAGCACCTCACCATACATTCACTTCTGACAATGTATACAATACTATCCTTTTGTATTAACTTTTATAAATCCTGTATTATATATTTAGGGTTCTAAACGATGCCAAATAAAGTTTCAATTACAAAATTTTAAACATCATCGAATATTACATGTTTAACATAGGACGTGTCTGTATATATCCATGGTCGTTTCAAAATTTAAAATAGAAACCTTACAGAATATATTTGGGTCTCTAAACAATCTCAAATTAAAAAGTCATCTACAATAACGTTTTACGTTAGTTAAGATCTACAGCTTTCACATACAATCCGTCTTCATCATACTTCGAAAATAGATTTTTAAAGCGCTAACACTTACCACCGGTAGAAATGCTATTTCTTGGAGCCGTTGACGTTTTCGATTATCCATAAAAATAGAGACATTATTGGGTAACATTAACCGCCCCCATAATAAGAACAAAAAATATTCTAGGGTCAGTCAGTAGCACCCAGTACCTACACATCAACTTAACATGACACGGTATTCTAAATTCTACTTTGATCGTTTATTCATTTTACATTAAATTGTTTAGGGTTATAAATCTATGATAATTGATAGTATATTTGATTATAAATCTAACCATATCAAATTTGTATTATAATAATTAAAAATTATTAGCTAAATTATTTAAATCTTGATATGCATGGCCAGTGTCGGTAAGAGTTTGATCATTTGCATTTAATATGTGCTACTACGTAGACAATTTTTACGATATGACAACGTTTTTTTTAAAAAGAGAACTCTTGCACGATTGTCTCAGCTCTATATGAGTTGTGAATTTAAATATCTATAAAACTATAAAATAAAAGTAATACATTAAAAATAGATATTTTATTCATGTTCCAATTCATCTTAGTGACAGTTTTTAAAACACAACGTCAAACTCAAGCCTAAACATCACGAAGAGAGTAATGTAAGGGCGACCTCAACGAGGGCGACCAAATTGCCAGCGGTGTGAGCTCCCAGAATATTAGAAAAAGGACGTTAGTGCGTGGTTATTATAAAGCTGAGAGAGATTTTCTTGGTAGACGTGCAAAACTAGCTACTTCTCCGTCGCTAGCGCGGTATCCTATCATCCTTTTGGCCAATAGAAATTTACGTAGGCTAGCAATTTGGATGCCGATGGGATGCACTAACCAGCAGGACGGTGAACATGGATTTTTGGGTTGGCACGCATTATGGGCTGTCCGAACGGAATGACTGGATATGGGCAGTGATCAACGTGTACTCTAGAAAAAAGGGAGCTGTTATTGTTCTCGTTAAAAGGGGCGACAGAAGATTCGCTGGCCCATTTGCAAGGAGGGTCACCAACAGGATTGAAGATAGAATGTCAGATGCCCAGATCCACGACCCAAAGAAGTGAAGGACAAACTGCATTATTGAAATATTATAATGCATTTCGTGATCCATGCATTTATGGATCGGATCTTGATTGATACACTTCTGCTTTCATATACTACTATTGTACTACAGTTACATCAGTATAAAATGAAGTTTTCAACTATCTGCAGGATATGGGTGCATGCATCTTCGTATTGGCCCGGCTTAGTTAGAATAGGCGTGAAACATGTGGTCAGCCATTAGCATCTTTTTTCTCTCCGCCTCTCACGATCAATATAGCGATGAAAATAAAATATACATACACATAAGAGACAGCAAGACTATTTTTAATTTATCTGAATATTGATAATTACAATATAGAGTTCCCACGTATATATAGTTCTTTCAAGGCCTAAGAGTTTGATAAGAGTCCACGTATAAATGGATTAGAAATAGGATTCCTCATTTTCCTTTCTTTCTAAGATAGACTCATATTTTATAACACTTCCCCTTGGGCGGTTACCATTTTCACGGAACCGTCCAAATTATAAGAGCACAAGTACAAAAACAATCACCGAAGTGATCAAATTCTCACAGTTGAGTCCATATAACTCCGGTAGTCCAATAAAATTAAGAGGAATTTCAAACCAACCAACATACAAGCCAAGATCGTAGTGATTCAACATAACAAGTTGCATGTTACATCCATTTCATAAGTAATTTGATATACATTGGAGTTCAACATAGTTATTACAACTTAAGTTGAATAGTAGCAGAAGCAAAGTAATTTCAAACAAACATATTCTTATTTCAAATACATGTCAGTACCAAGATCAACTTCCAACAAAAGTAGTAGAGACAAGATAACTCAGAAGGATCATGCACATAATCACGCTCTGCCGCTACAGCTGGAGCCATCTATTTTTTGCAATAGCCATGATACATCACAACCTGCAATAAGTGGGAATAAACCCTGAGTACGAGAAGGTACTCAGCTAGACTTACTCGTCATAAATCAGAAATTAAGTGACACCAAGAATCATGCAAGGCTGATATCAGTGGGGCTAGCTTGACAACATTTTGCATAAAAACTTAGTGCAGATAAGTAATCATTTAATGCTTAAGCATCAAGTTAATCATCATGAACCTATCATCTAGATTAGCACCTGTACTATAGCAATCACTTTATTAGGATCAAACAATATTAACCATAGCAGGTATAATGAGGCTATCATTATCATCATCATTATTCCTGAACCATCAAGTTATTTAGTGAGATCTACTTTGGAGATAAGCCTGTCAAGTTCTTACTAACCAGTGAGAGACGGCGACTTGAATCGAATTACAACTCAGCTGAGGGTTATTCCTAACTCTCACCCATGACATCCCCCGTCGGGGAGCATTAGGTCACCTTTGGGACAACATATGAATCAACTTCGTGGGTTCGGTCAGCGCTAGCACTCTTAGGGATTACCCTTCTGCCAGGACGATCAGGACTTTTAAATCACCTGCCCTTAGACTCACGCCTACGGCTCTCTTCCGAGGCGTACTTTATACTTGCCGACTACCGGTCTGAGTTGAGCTACTCGGATTCGCGGTCAAGCACTCGGGCCAGGCCTACTAAGAGAGAGGCATGCATTCAACATGACAAGGAAAGACTCCAAGAATCGGTCCTTAATCGACACAGACGGGGATAGATCCACACCCAAGACCTCCATGCCTTGTTGCTTCACTATCGTCATCCCGCCCGGTCTCATTTTATTTCATTAACACATGGTTCTTTTCCACGATAGCAAATATAGCCAATCGTGCCATATATATATATTCCTATATCTCACAGGTGACATGAAATCACCCGACTTCTACCCCTTAGAGCAGGGCTAAGCTTCTATCCGATCCTATACTTAAATAGGATTTCAGGAATTTATACTTGGACAAGGAAGGATATATATGTAGCAAGTGTTTTTTCAACCAACTCCTATAACTTAATGCATCAATACATATAACATATATACTCAATTGCATTTTCAGAAATTAGGAGGCTTATAATGCTCCGGGGCTTGCCTGGGATCCGACACAAGTCAGCGTTTGTCAGATGACATTAGCTTGGCGAGCACCTCCCATTCTAGCACTTGTCCAGTCCTTCCGTCTTCGAGATAGGTCCACCAAATACCGTCTTTGGGTTAGGCTCCACATCTCGTCCTTCACGTGGTGCATCTAGCGTACCTAGATGAGATGCAAGATGTAAGTGTATGAACACATAGAAATGCAATAGATGATGCATTACACACTAATCAAGGCAAGTACAAGGTTATGCTAAATACACATAAGTATTTCACATTGCTTAATTAAACATCACACTAATCATCATGCTAAGATAGCAAGTAAAACAACCTCATACCAATAATTGTGATTACCTAAGTCATTTAACTCATCACCCAAGCACAACATATGAATATAGTAAGCATACTAGACATGGCACACAAATTTCACAAGATCTCAGGTGTATTAACTTAACTACCCTCAAAGGCATAAGTCACACTTAACAATATACAAGCAAACAACTATAATTGGAATCTATCAATTTCTGGACATGCAAACAGCAGCTATAACTAGAGTTCCACAAATCCAAATGACTTGTAAGAAGACATTCTGGAAAGCTTATGAAATTCACTACATTTCATTTATAATCATTATAACATGATTCCAAAGTTAATCATGTCAAATTTACACAAACACATAAACTAGTCTAACAAGACAGAGAGCAAGCAATTCTGTAACCCAAATTTAAACAGCTATAACTCCTAAACCACATGGCCAAATGCCATAAAATTTTAACAGCAACTAGATACATAAATTATCTACAACTTTTGTACAAAAAAGTTTTATAACAAACCACATTATCATGAAGAACTTTGCTAAGTTCCCAGATCTGTCCAGAAACCTCATCTGCAAGAAATAATTATTAACTTATATTGCAAACATACAATTGGACAAAACCAACTTTACTGACATATCACACATGACTAATGAATACCAGAAAACATAGTGTCCATTCCTAAATAATTTCTTTTAATGCATTTTCCTAATTTATTTAAATAATTAAGTGGAATTATGAACACATATAAAATTGTACAATAAATTTTACCAAAATTACAGTGGCCTACATATACTCCCAGTAGTCTACTATCCAAATTTCAAGCTATTTGGACATGTATATCAACACCTATGAAAAAGATAAATGACTGTTGCAATAAATCATGTGAGACCAAGATACACTAATAAAACACTCATATGGCACCCAAAATTCAGGAAATTTTTATCACACATCAAACATCACATGGTTAGCATGTCACAAAAATTTCACTTCATTTGGAGCCCTACAACTACAGTTATGAAAATGACAAATACAACTATCATTGAAAACCTAGAAGCATAGATCTATTTTTAGAACTAAAACTTTAAACTAAAACATGTTGTATTATAGATCTACCACATAGAAAATTTCACAAGAATTTCAAAAAGTCCTCATTTGCTATTTTTGGAGCTTCCTAGCATGAGATATTAATTTCCAAAGATTCAGCCTTTTTCTTGCAAAGAAAAACATTAAACCGAAAAAAGCACTTTTGCCTCGAGACCCCTGGACTTTCTAGGAATCAACTCAAACTCTGCTTGTACTGTTCAGTACTGTTCATATGAGTCGCCTGGACCCAAGAAAAAGTTTCTATTTTACTTTTCACCCTTCCCCTTCTTCTTCCTCACAGAACGGAGGACAACAGGCTTCGACGGGGAGAGCATGACGGCCGGCGGTGGGAGGCGCCTAGCCAGCAGCTACTGGTGGGCCGGCAGCAGGGGGCAGCCATGCAGGCAAGGTGGCCAGCCACAGCTCGTGGCCCTCTGGCCACGCACGGCCACGACGAAGAGGCGAGCAGGGATGGCGACACGCTGGCACTGGCAAGCTCGGCGGCTAGGGCCTTGGCGTGCATGCAGGGCGGGAGAGGGAGATGCCGCAGAGCCGTTGGTTGGATGGAAGAGGCGCAAAAGAGAGAACAGCGGTGGCTGGGAGAAGCTCTGCCGTTCAGCAATGACAGCCATGGCGGGCGGCGTTCATGTGCACGACAGAGGCAAGGGAGAGGCGAGAGAGAGAGCGCTGGGGTGAGCGGAGGGGCGAGTGGAGAAGCTGGGAATGCTTGCTGCCATCCCACGCGCGAGAGGAAGAGCCAGCCACGAAGGGGCACGCGGCAGCAATGGTGGAGCGCGCTCTCGCGCATGGCTGCCACGAAGGCATTTCCTCAGACACCTGGCGGGCGCGGACGAGCCCGACTTCGGATCCAAATTTTGCATATTCGATTGAGATTCGGATCTTGAGTGTAGTAGCAAAGTTGCTGCTCTCCTAAAGCCCTATAACTTTGATTAAGGGTGATTGGCCATTAGGGCTCTAGATTAGGATATAATTAAGCATCAAGATGGTATTGTCAAGGCACTCCAAGCGATTAACAAAACTCCAAAATTGATGGTCCAAACGAAGTCAAACTAATACCATCCTTTTACATGCTCTTCTCCATAATGTCTACTCCAATTTTTGTATTTGCCTCAACTTGAGTTGTTTAACAAAAATAGGAGAATGTGGCATGTCAACATGTCATGGTCAATTAGTGATAAAATAGCTTTTTGCTATTTTGGAAACTATTATTGAAGGTCCAACTGAGCTCCAAATTGAGTGACACTTGATTCATTGTTTCCACCGTGAAAAGTACTTCAACTAATAGTAAGGAATTAAATTGAGCTATCACACAAATTTAGAAGATACAAATGCATGAAGATGTCAACTTTCTGCTGTCAATTCAGAACTTAGAATATTTTCTAGGCTTTGAAAAACAGCAGCTGATTCAATCTTGTGAGCTCTATATGACTAGGTTAGAGGCCAAACTAGCTCTTGACCATTAAACAAAGTTTGTTCTACACAAGATGAACTACAACTTTTGTTTAAGGTCAAACCTCATATCTGGTACAAAAGTTAAACTTTCACTTTGGTCAAAGCAACAACTCAATAAAGCCTAAACTAAGGTTTTAGGCCAATTGAGGATTTTCTTGGCATTTGCTCAACATGAACCCTTCATGACTTTTGTTGTAGAGCTCATCTAGAGCCATTTGGGCAAAGTTGTAAGGTTTGGTTGATGATCTATAATTCTATTCACTTAATGGTGCAATTCCAACAGGAATAGAACTTATCATTTCATGTGACTTTTTGATTTCAAACTTCATGAAACTTTTCTAGGGATCACTATAGATAGAGAGTGATGTGAGACATGAAAGAAGTGACATAAACACTCACTTGCATTACCAAGCATGATCATCTAACATACATACATTGAAACACAAGGAACAAGGGTATGTTGCATATGTTTCAAGGAGATGTTGCAAGCACATTCTATATATACATGTTGCACTACCATGTCTCATATGTTTCACTAGTGCATCACATATGTTTCATGCTCATATATGAACAAATGATGCTTAGGCTTATGCAATGCAAGTGCCAAAATGCAAGCCTAACACCTGGGGTGTCACAACCATGATATGCACATGCCTTGTTAAAACTCCATCCAAAAACCCAGTGGAAAAACTGTTCTTGAACAAAAAGGTATATCGCATTTGTTAATTGTATTGCACATGTTGTCTTATTAAAAATATTGTATGAGAAATATTTAAGCAAAAACTCATAGAGAAAAAGAGTACAACATTTAACCTTCTAGGTCATATATTCTTCAGGATATTTTAAACTTCATGAATAGATATTGATCTTCATGATCTGAGCATAACTTCAATGTTTTAGCAAACTTGATCTACTTGGAGGTAAACCACTAAAATTATAAATATCAAGTAAATCAATATATGAACAATGAACTCCAATATGCTTCATGCATAAATGGACCACTTATTAGTTGTGCAAAACAAACAAAATTTCTCCTTCAGGATAATGGATATGGGGCAAATAAGCTATAATATTAATTATGTTATAGATAATGCATCAAATCTGATACTAGAGTTTGAATACTTATAATTCTTCCTTAGTACTTTTTTTTAAAATTATATTTTCTACAAATCTTCAAGATTTTGATTATACCACTAAATAATAAATTCAGTCTTGCATTTGGCATTTAGGGGACAATTCAATTGCCAAAATCACCATTGTTCTTATACCTTCTATGGTATTTAGAGGATATCATCACTTCATTGATAGCTTTTCAATATGCACTTTCTTAGTGTTTATATGACACCTTCATGGTGTTTATGATTCCTCATTTGATTTCTCTCAGGACTATATTCACTTCATGGATTAATGATGTTTATTCAAGAATCGACCGATAAATCTTTCATGGATTAATTCCTTCAAGGATATTCCCATTCTTAGAGAATAACATTTCTCTTCTATGAGATATACTCTATTACATAAGAGTTTAATATGTGATATACATAATAAGGTAGAGTTATTCAATATAAAGTCATTTATTGACTTTCTGCCTTCAAGGACATGCTCTTCTTGAGACTTTAATATTCATTTAGGAATATATTATACCTGAGACTTGTTAATACTTGGTATGAGATTTAATTTCATATATTGCTATATATATTCTTTAGTAACATATGGATTTTTGTAACCCGCTTATTAACTGCATATTCCATATTCATTCATGTAACACCATAGGTGTTTGCCTTGCATTTGTGCATCATTTGAGCATGATCATAGCATGACATTACCATAAGCATCATCATTTCATGTGCATCTTTGCTTGAAACATGACATTGCAACAATTTCGACTTTCATGTTACACTAATGCTACACATGTGTGCTATGTTGGTTAACCCTAAGATCATGTTTAGGTACCTTGCTTATATATGTGCTAGGCTTGTAATGCTTGGAAACACATGCAACATTGCCTTGAAACACATGCCACACACACATGTCACTTGGTGTTTCATTAGTTTTAATGATAGTATTTCATTGCACCCTTATGTAGCTTTCATGTACATAGTATGCTAGGGTGTGGTTAAGTCCTTGATAATGTTTGTAACATGTTAGTGGTGCAAAATGACCTAGGGTGTATGTTCATGGTTTGCCCTAATTCCCTCATGTACCCTACCTTGACTTTGTTGACTTAAAGACCTTTCTAGTTTGACTTAACTGTAACACCCTAAAATTTTGAAAGAATTAAAAATAGGAAAAATATGATTTTTATGTATTTTTGTGAGCATACAAACTTAGAATAATAATAAATTTTATTAATTTGAAATCAAATATAAGGGTAGAAACATGATTGAGCATTCATGCTGCTGCATAATATTTTGTATTGTGTGCACTTTTTTGAAAATACAAAAGAGAAATTCAAAATCTATTTGGAAAATGCTTTGAATTATTAGAAAAGGAAAAAGAAAAGGATTTTTATTTCCCTTCTCGGTTTCGGCCCAGCCCTGCAGCAGCCCGCCAGCGCGCCTCGGCCTGCCTCCCGCGCGCGGCCCACTTCTCCCTCCCGCGCCCGCTCTTTCTTGGGCCGAGCCGCGGCCGCCGGCCCAGTTTCCGCACGCGCGCCTTCCCTCCCGGCTTCCTTCACTGACACCATGGCCCCACGTGTCAGGGTTTCCTTCTTCCTCCCGACGCCGGCCGGATTTTCTTCCTTCTTTCCACCGATTCGAATCCGCCTCCATATCTCTCCCCTTCCTTGTTTAGAGCACCCCAGGGCTATAAAAACGGGGTCGCCGCACCTCCCCGCTTCACATCCACCTACAAATCGCAGCTCCATCGCCCCGTGGTAGCCACGCCTGAAGCACCGCCCTAGCCGCCCGCCCCACCGAGCCACACGCTCTCCTCGTTTCATCCTCGGCCTCGGTTTTGCCCTAGGTGAGATCGCGTTCAAGTTGTCTACCCGCAGGTGCTCTCCGTTCGCGATTTTGTGCACCGTAGCGCAAGATGGGCCACTCCGGCCATGGCGCCGCCGCGGGGAAGTCGCCGTCGGGCTGATTCCGGCCGGAGCGCCGCCGGCCTCCTCCCCGATCCAATCTAGACCGTTCGATCTAAAACGGATGGCTAATATTTCATGATACCGGTTCGGCCGGATGTTTTGCTAAAGAACCCCTGAAACATTTGAGTTTATAACCCGCAGTCCAAAGCGTATTCTCAGTTTACGTTTTCTTTTCCGTAAAGCATATTTTGATCGCTTAACTTGAGAAAATACGTTTTCACTTATTTATAGAATTGCCATTATGATAATTTGTGCGTAGAATCTCCGTTTTAACTCCGATTTGACCCGTTCAAATTGTGTTAAGTTCATATTTGCGAGCTCTAATATTGGTAGTACTGTACAGTAGGTTTGAGATAATTTATTTTTGAGTTTACATTAAAGTAATTATTTTTCTATAGGAAATCTTCGTAAATTCATAACTTTGTCGTTTTAGCTCCGTTTTTCGTGATCTTTGCGTCTGTGTGATCCTAGCGAGTTGTAGATTCGTTTTAAAGACTTTTTATCTTATTTTCTTACTGTTGGTGTACTGTTCTAATTATAGTCTTGTTTGTTTATGTAACGGAACCGTCCAAATTATAAGAGCACAAGTACAAAAACAATCACCGAAGTGATCAAATTCTCGCACTTGAGCCCATATAACTCCGGTAGTCCAGTGAAATCACGAGGGATTTCAAACCAACCAACATACAAGCCAAGATCGTAGTGATTCAACATAACAAGTCACATGTTACAACCATTTTACAAGTAGTTCAATATACATCGGAGCTCAACATAGTTATTACAACTTAAGTTCAAAAGTAGCGGAAGCAAAGTAATTTGAAAATGACAACACCCTTATTTCAAATACATGCCAGTACCAAGGTCGACTTCCAACAAAAGCATTAGAGAGAAGATAACTCAGAAGGATCATGCCCGTGATCACACTCCGCCACTACGGCAGGAGCCAACCAACTCTTGCAGTAGCCAAGATACAGCACAACCTGCAACAAGTGGGGATAAAACCCTGAGTACGAGAAGGTACTCATCTAGACTTACCCGTCAAAAACCAGAAATAAAGTGACACCAAGGATCATGCAAGGCTGATATAAGGTGGGCTAGCTTGACAATATTTTGCATAAAAGCTTATTATGGATAAGTAATCATTAATGCTTAAGCATCAAGTTAATTATCATTAACCTATCATCTATATTAGAACCTGTACTAGAGCACTCACTTTATTAGGAGCAAACAATATTAACCATAGCAGGTATAAATTGAGGCAACCTTTCCATCGTTATCCAATTAACCATCCGTTCAATTTAATGGAATCTACGTTGTCGCTGCTCAAGTCAAGTGCTCACTAACCGGGAGCGACGGCGATTCGAATCGAATTCCTATCCAGCTGGAGGGGTATTTCTAACACTCACCGCGCAGGCCCCTGCCAGGGTCGCACAAGCCACCTTTCGTACAATTCAGGAATCGCGGGTCCGAATGATGTCGCAACCCCAAGGGCGACACTCTGCCAGGTGATAGGGACTCTAACCCCCCCTTGGTCTCACGCCAATGTCCCCAAGCACATCCTTTCTCTCCTCCAAGATGCAACCTACCATTCGATTCCCGGCCTGAACCATATTACTCGGCTTCGCGGTCGGAACGACTTATCCGGCCAACTAAGTGTTAGACTGCGTTCAACATGACTCAAGGACGTACAGTGAATCGGTCCTTAAATGACTCAGACGGGGATAGATCCACACCCAAGACCTCCATGCCTTGTTGCTTCACTATCGTCATCCCGCCCGGTCTCATTTCATTTTATTAACACATGGTTCCATTCCACGATAGCAATATAGCCAACCGTGCCATATATGAATATCCCTACATCTCGCAGGTGATAGGAAATCACCTGACTTCTACCGCTTAAAGCAGGGCTAAGCATCTACTCGATCCTAGTCTATGTAGGATTCAAGGATTCATATATCTGGACAAGGAATGATATAATGCAGCAAGGTTTTCAACCAACTCCTACCACTTAATGCAACAATACTTATAACATATATATAATTAATTGCTTTGAAGGTAGGAGGCTTATAATGCTCCGGGGCTTGCCTGGGATCCGACTCAAGTCAGAGTTTGTCAGATGAAACTCGCTTGGCGAGCATTCCCTCATTCTAGCACTTGTCCGATCTTTCCATCCCCGAGATAGGTCCACCAACACCATCTTCTGGTTAGCTCCACATCACGTCCTTCACGTGGTGCATCTAGCGTACCTAAATGAGATGCAAGATGCAAGTGTGTAAATATATGGGAATGCAATAGAATGATGCATCACATTTAAACAAGGCAAGTACAAGGTTATACTAAAGACACTTAAGCACATCACTTTGCTTAAATAACATCACACAAACCAACACGCTAAGATAGCAAGGAGGGCACACTCAGCATGGCACACAAGTTCCACATGATCTCAGGTGTATTTAACTTAATTACCAAGGACATGAATCACACGTAGCAACATGCAAAGCAAGTCAAGGTGAAACAACAACTATAACTAGAATATGTCAATTTCTGGATTTGCAAATAGTAGCTTCATAATTCAATCATATCTGGAGTTTTATAAATCCGAATGACTTGCAAGAAGACATTATGGAAAGATTATGAAATTCTCTACATTTAATTTATAATCATCACAGCATGATTCCAAAGTTTAACATGTCGAATTTACACAAACACAGAAACTGGTCTAACAAAACAGAGAGCAAACAATTCTGTAACCCAAATTTAAACAGCTATAAATCCTAAACCACATGGCCAAATGCCACCAAATTTTAACAGCAGCTAGATATATAAATTATCTACAACTTTTGTATAAACAAGTTTCACAACAAAGCACATTATCATGAAGAACATTGCCAAGTTTCCAGATCTGTCCAGAAACTTCATTTACAAGAAATAATTATTAACTTATGTTGCAAACATATGATTAGACAAGACCAACTTTACCAACATGTCACACATGACTAATGAACACCAGAAAACATATGGTCCAATCCTAAATAATTTCTTTTAATGCATTTTCTTAATTTATTTAGATAATTAGGTGGAATTATGAACACCTATCAAAACTGCACAATAAATTCTACAAAAATTATAGTAGTCTAAATATGCTCTCAAAAGTCTACTGTCCAAATTTCAATCCATTTGGGAAAGTATATCAACCTCTATGAAAAAGACAAATAGCTATTGCAATAATCATGTGAGAGCAAGTTAAACTTAACACTCAATACTTTCTGTGAACACAAGGCCATATTATGAATCAATATGATAGAGAAAGACCATACTAAGGTAATGGAACAACATTTTCTATTTTATCATTTATATATTATTTATAAGCTATTTATCAAGCCATAAACAAGTTAACTCAATAACTTGAGCATACTGTAAGCAATGGCCATGAAATTTTTACCACAGTACGTCCATAGCATGACAAGCCTACCATAAAAATTTCACACCATTTGGAGCAACACAACTCAAGATATAAAAATGACAAGCAATATAATGTGGATTTCCTTATTTATCAAGGTCAAATCAAAACCTTAAGAAAATAGTGAACAACTAGGGTGTTTAATATTTTTCCTAGCAAGTACATGTCATTACAAAATTAACAAACCAAGAATCACTATTTTTGGAGTCCCAAAACTCCAGATCTTGCTCTGGTTAAGTTTAAAGGCATTTTTAGAGCATTTTTAAAACTTAAATAAAGACATCAGAAAACATCTACAAACATATAGAATTTTATGACCCTACTGCATAGATCTCTTCTCAAGGTTTCCAAAAAGTCTCCATTTACTATTTTTGGAGTTTCCTAGCATGAGATATGAAATTTAGAAGATTTACACAAAATCTGAAATTCAAAATCAGAATTAAAACAAACCCTATTGAAATTGCTAGGCGCACCCGAATACACACCCAGGACGGCCACTTCATAAACTGCCATGTGGGACCCGTTAGACCACCTAGCCCCACCTATCATTCAAATGAAAAGGAACACAGAGAGAGAGAGAGCCGGCTTTCTTCTACCTCCCGCCGGCCGAGCAGAGGAGGCGGCTTGGCCGGCCGGTCTCCGGGGAGGGGCGACGCCGCCGGCGATTGGCTGCGGCGCGGCCAGCCTGGGCCACTCGCGCACCTGAGCAGGGGCTCAGCTCATCCAGGGGCGGTCCATAGCGGCGTGACCACGCGCACTCATGGCTATGGCGGCGGTTGCAGGCGGCGGTGGCGCTGCCGGTGATCAGGAGTCTGGCGAGCGCGCGCGGGGGGGCGGATCACGGCGAGGCGGAGGTGGTGACGCACTTGGTTGCGATGGAGATAGAGTGAAGCAGTGGTTGGACGGAGCTCCACCGCTCGGCAATGGCGCGGCCGCGGCCATGGCGCCCGCGTTCGGCAGCGAGAGGAAGCAGTGAGCTAGGGAGGAGCTTGAGGGTGAGTGCGAGCGCGGAGTGGAGCTCGGGTGAGCGTCCTGGTGCTTCCCCATCAACCCCAGTCCACGGGACGCGCGGCAGCGAAGGTGGGGATCACTGTGGCGCATGGAGGCCACGTCCCGGACGCGTGGCTCCCTTTGGGCATTCCACCGAACAGGTGGCAAGTGCCAGAGTGGGCCAATTGAACTGCATTTTTGGGCTACCTCTGAGCCGAACTGGATCGTGGGTCCAAAACAAAGTTTGCTCTACTACTTGTGCTCTACAATTTCGGTTAAGGGTGCTCGGCCATTAGGGCTTTAGATTGGCAGCTAATTAACCTCCAAGTTGGCAGTGTTAGTGAGTTGACAGTGATTTACAACTACAAGAATTGATGGCCAAAATGAAATGCAACTTATGCCATCTTCTTGCATGGCCTTCCCCCTCATGTGAGCTCCAACTTTTAAATTTGGACCTACCCAAGTTACTTAACAAATTTTGGAGAACGCGACATGCCAATCTCAAGGTCATTTGAGCGACAAAGTTGCAAACATGCTGTTTTAGCAATTGATTTTGGAGATCCAAATATACTCCAAATGTAACGACACTTGATTTATTGTGTCCCTCAAGAATAGTACTCCAACTCATATTAAGGAACCTAATTGAGCCACTATATGAAATTGGAGGATAAAATGTTGCCAACTTGTCAACTTTCGGCTGTCCACTCTAGGACTTAGAATATTTTTCTAAGTGCTGAAAACAGCAACTGATTCCACATTGAAATCTCTATTTGACTAGGTTAGAGGCCAAACTAGCTCTTGACCATTAAACAAAGTTTGTTCTACACAAGATGAAATACAACCTTTGTTTAAGGTCAAACCTCATAACTAGTACAGAAGTCAAACTTTCACTTTGGTCAAAGTATCAACTCGATAAAGCTGAAACTAGGGTTTTAGGCCAATCGGGGCAATTTCTTGACATTTGCTCAACATGAACCCTTCATGACTTTTGTTGTAGAGTTCATCTAGAGTCATTTGGGTAAATTTTCAAAGCTTGGTTGATGATCTATAGTTCCATTAACTTAATGGGGCAAATTCCAATAGGAATGGAACTTATCATTTCATGTGACTTTTTTATTCCAAACTTCATGAAACTTTTCTAGGGATCAATATAGATAGTTATTGATGTGAGACATGTGAAGATACTTTGATAACAACACCCAAGCATATATCTTTTAATTGAGCCTATATGTAAGCAAGGGTGCAATATCCAAGTTTAGGTTAGGGTTTATTTCCATAGATTTGACTTTGGCATCGTCATCTCCACTAATCTATCATGTTTGAGCTTAAACCCACTACTTAATTGGTGATAAACACCTGGGGTGTTACAACCCTCCCCCCTTAAAAGAATCGCATCCCGAGATTCAGAATGGAAGACCTTTTAAGGAAGAGAGGCACGTTATCTAGTTCCCAACATTTGCTATAGCATTCAGCTACAAAGCTTCAACATCGGCAAACAATTTGGCCAAAGGCACTTTCTGATACATACTCTTCATGGTAAAATTTGTCTGAAGAATTTCCTTCATTGACTTCCATGAAGCATTGTTACTTTGGGAGGAATCCCAGATAGCACAGTACTGCATTCTCAATGTACGGAGATCGTTTGGTCCATGTGCGAACCACTAACAAGTATCTGATTCTTTAGTGAACACAGCATAGTCCATATGAACTTTACATTAGACCAAAATCTTCAGAAG
This sequence comes from Saccharum hybrid cultivar R570, assembly GCA_038087645.1. Lineage (NCBI taxonomy): Eukaryota > Viridiplantae > Streptophyta > Magnoliopsida > Poales > Poaceae > Saccharum > Saccharum hybrid cultivar. Next base: position 18,833,813 of record JAQSUU010000804.1, read on the forward strand.
TATACTCGTTAAAATGACTCTATATTCATAAAGTTTGAAAAGCAGTCCTCTACCAAAATGGCTTGAGCACAACGTTCCAAAAGGGTGAGATCATAGACGACAAATATACTCTGAGGCTATAGGATACTGACTAACCAATAGACAGGGTCTATGTTGGTCGTAAATGTTCCTTCATTTAGACACCAACTAATGGAAAACTACTTGTGGTTCCATGTGTGCAGTTCTCTTTCTCTGATGACAACACTGTATTATCTGTGTCCGTTGAGGGATCAGTGAATGTGATAGCTGACGCTGTCGGCTTCGTATTTCTATCAAATGTTACCTAAGAAGATTCTTTTATCCAAAGACAACAGTTATCTGGTTCGAATCAGATACAACCTCTTGGGTAAAAACATTTATAAGGTATCAAAGTAGGCCATAATTGGGAAAAATTATTACCAAAGAAAGACGTAGCGAGACCCTAGGAACAACAAAAGTTGTAAATATTTACTAAACCACGGGGAGTAGTCTACCACCAAGCGATTGAGTAAAATTTTCCTTGGTGACTTAGTTGTACTGTAAGTTGAGTTGACTTGCAGCATAACAACTTTGTCATGCCAACTTTCACCTGAGGCTTCCTCTTTGGGATCAAACAGCAGCTCTAAGATAGGAAATCTGTTGTTTGACACTTCTAAAATTGCTTTCGAATATTCCTCAACACTTTGTCCAATAAAGTTATGAACAAACCGTTTGTGGCACCTAAGGGCATAAGGATGTTGATCGAAACTAGGGCATGCATTTCTCTAATTCTTCGCTTTAGCTGATAGAACACCTTGCACTATCTGTGTGATTGTCCAAGACAGAATTGACTTGATCACAATGGCTCTAGAAGATAGAATATCACTCAAGTTGTTGGCTAGTTGATTAACTTCTTGTTGGTTATTGCTCTGTAAGACATAGCTTTCGTAGCTACCAAAGAGCCGTTACGTAGCTGGAGATTAACCTTCCTATTGGTAACTAATCAGTTGTCTCTCAACACTAAAAGGTTCCAAATCTTCACTCTTGACCACAACAACTGTGGTTGATGCAGAACAGATGGTTGCCATCAAAGTTAGCAAATACGAAGTTATTCTAGAGATGGTTGATTTCGACGGTATGGCCATTATGCATACAAAGGTTAAAACTTGCATAATGTGACGATCGAGTCTTATCCAATGGATGACTTGTCCAACAGTAAGTGTGGGGTGTCCTTTTTATCCAATAGAGATGAGATACTTGCTTACTAGATGGTGGTCACCAATACTTGGGACAACTAAGTAGAGTCACTTGTCTACTACCTATTGCAGTCTATTAATGTTTATGTCGGTGACCTGTTCTTCAAAGGTTATCCTCTTAGCAACTTCAGGAGGAAGCTCTACCACATTTGGTCAAATATAAGGGTCCTTTGATAAGATATGGAAAGACAACCAAGGAAGAAGGTCACGTGAAAATCACATCAGTGTTATTCTGCAATGGATTATGATTAGAAACCATGATACCAGCGCGTGCCGACCAGCACAACCTTGTGTGTGCACCCACAGGAGGCTCTCAGTTTCGTCGCGGCACCATTAGTTGCTACTCATAACACCATTACTAAACATACACCCAATGAGGAATTTCAAATGGCACAGATTGGGTGGTAAAAACAAGCATTATACAAGGAAAGAATAGCAAGCAAAGGTAGTCATAAGGTTTAGAATCAATAGGGAAGCTATTCTCAGATCAAAACGCCTCACAAGAGAACATAGCTCCATTGCCGAAGGCGACTGAGCCGGTGATTTTTGAGTAATCCCACGCACACCTGGCGTCGACTAAGGAAACTACCAGAATTAAATAATAGAGATTCAATCATGTTGAGCAACAACATGAGATCAAGATTGATAAACATCCCAAAACTTGGGAAGGTTGAGGATGGCTTAAGCAAACTTCATGGATAAAATTTAGGTACCACTCAAAGATTGAGTTGATATGGTGGATACACGAATTTGCAAACAAATGATTTTGAGGCCATAGCAGAGATACATTGCGTCATACTAGCTAACCTTCAGGAGAGGTAACCGGAAGTTCCAACATGGATTTGGGTGCGGTCTCTACAACTGGCAATGTACAAACCATGGTCAAAGGCTAGCGTTGATAAAAGTTAACTTGGTTGGTTAGTCGATAAGGGTCTTGACAAAAATGGTTGCAAAACGCCCACGGCTTATGCAAACATATAGGAGAACCAAACTTTGGGCTTTCGGTCAAACAAAGGCATGGATACAAACATTCAAGGACTAACCACCAAGTCTACAGGCTCAGGCTCCTAAGAGAGAAAACCTAATTGAAGACAACAACCATATAATTACGTAACGTAAATGTTGTTCTAGGATAAAGCTATGCGACCCTCGTATGCTCACCGAGGACAAATGAGGTGACAACTATGGCACTAATTAAATAACAAGCATACATACAAACATCACAACCAAGCAGTCATTTGAGAAAATTCAAACGAATGGGCTTAAGCAACCAATACAAGGCACAAGGCTCACCCAAAATAAGCATTTATCTCAAGCATGAACTAACTACAAGTTTAGCTCAAAACAACGCTAGCTAAGGAAGCCAACTTAGCATGTGCCCAGAATCTGGACAACAACGCAGTGTTACTTGTTTCAACCATAACTGAGGTTATAGACATCCCACAAAGGTGATCCTAGAATTTCTAGAAAGCTTAGGAAGATGACTAAACTTTATTTGTTCATACCAAAAGCAAATTCATAGATTAACATGACCAAAATTGCTAATGTTTCAGATCTGTACCAATACGGACAGAAAACTGACAAGAACTTCAAAAATGCACAACTAGAGTTCTAGGGACACAACAAGGCTGAGCCTTCACTTTATGTAAAGCTTATTAAGTTGTCTATAACTTTCTTATTATCATATTAAGATGATTCTACAGCTAACAAGGCCAAACATGATAAAGAAGACATCTCTGCCCAGATTTGGACAGATTCTGTCCCTTCCCTTTGCAAGCTCATAACTAGAGATTTAACCACCACAATTAGTGATATATGACATTTTGGAAAACTTAGAAAAAGTACTACACTTCTTCTATTATCTCTAAGACATAATTCCATATGCACACAGGTCAAACAAACCAAACATTCAGATCTATTCAGAACATTAACAAAACCTGACAGTAAACTTTTAAAATTCATAACTCCCAAACCATAAGGCCTAGGGTCATAAAATTTTAGGACAAGCTAGAAAAGTAGGTTAGCTAAAACTTTGGTATTCTCCATAACTACAGAAAACACCATTATGACCACGAAAGCATCACCACAACAGCAACCATTCTAGCAGCCAACGTCCAACAAGCAAAACAAAAGCTTGCCTTTGTTCTACTTAACAAGAGAGCACACCAACATGTTATTCAGTAGCTCTAAATTTTGTTACCTTAGACCAACACGAATATAATTTATTCATGAGAATCCATAATTACTTAAGTGAGGTCTAAAGCATTTACAAATGCTTGTACGAACAACACGTCCACCACTTGGCTCAACTAGAGGACATCTATAGGTTTCGGCATGTAACCACACTTATTTATAGCAAAGCTAATCACACACTTTTCTCAAACAACATGGAGTAAGGCATTCTTATTTAGCTTCACTCAAGAAAGATAGTGTAACACATTGATCATAAGTTACACACTATAGAACAAGGGTGAGAGGAGCATAGCTATGCATAAAACAACAATCATGAAGATGCATGCTTCGTCCTATTCGTCCTCACAAGATTGCCAACCTAAGGTGGCAATCACGTTCTATGTCGGTGGCATAACACGCACTCTCTCGATATATAGCTAGTCGACAACTACATTCGACTTACGCATTCGTGGTTAGCGTACCTGCAGAAAAGTTTCATTGCAGCCCAACATTTCCCCAAATATAGCACACAAGGAAAACAGAGAAGTAAAATTCTAAGCACTCCCATATACATATACTCCTGTATACGTACATGTAGTACCAAAACTACTCGAATCATCAATCACCCACAATTAAGTACCTTCATATATACATGTGTGTAACATGTAAATAATCCAGTAACTAAAACTAGCTCTCCCCTAGACCGCGGGTTGTACAGTCATGCACTCACAACTTACACTTATCTGAGCGTAGGAGCGACGTTGCATAAAAGTAAACTAGCAACATATATGGCTATTTAATATATGAAGGCTACCTCTAATCTGACACACCGGGTAGCATAGTGTGGGAGAGTTATCACACATACATACCTTGGCCTGGGCGTAGATGCATAAATAAAAAACCCCCCAAGTTAGTACTTATATAAGGCACCTAATAATCCTTATACGGGCATAAGGAAATTGACCACTGGCATACTTAGGTTTAAAATTTAGATTTGACAAACCTATATATATAGCTATAAGTTGATAAAACCGATTTTATAAAACAAAACCTTTGTTTTAAATACACATACGACAAGTTTAATGTTGAATCTTGCTCCGATACCAGCTGTAACGGAACCGTCCAAATTATAAGAGCACAAGTACAAAAACAATCACCGAAGTGATCAAATTCTCGCACTTGAGCCCATATAACTCCGGTAGTCCAGTGAAATCACGAGGGATTTCAAACCAACCAACATACAAGCCAAGATCGTAGTGATTCAACATAACAAGTCACATGTTACAACCATTTTACAAGTAGTTCAATATACATCGGAGTTCAACATAGTTATTACAACTTAAGTTCAAAAGTAGCGGAAGCAAAGTAATTTGAAAATGACAACACCCTTATTTCAAATACATGCCAGTACCAAGGTCGACTTCCAACAAAAGCATTAGAGAGAAGATAACTTAGAAGGATCATGCCCGTGATCACACTCCGCCACTACGGCAGGAGCCAACCAACTCTTGCAGTAGCCAAGATACAGCATAACCTGCAACAAGTGGGGATAAAACCCTGAGTATGAGAAGGTACTCAGCTAGACTTACCCGTCAAAAACCAGAAATAAAGTGACACCAAGGATCATGCAAGGCTGATATAAGGTGGGCTAGCTTGACAACATTTTGCATAAAAGCTTATTATGGATAAGTAATCATTAATGCTTAAGCATCAAGTTAATTATCATTAACTTGTCATCTATATTAGAACCTATACTAGAGCACTCACTTTATTAGGAGCAAACAATATTAACCATAGCGGGTATAAATTGAGGCAACCTTTCCATTGTTATCCAATTAACCATCCGTTCAATTTAATGGAATCTACGTTGCCGCTGCTCAAGTCAAGTGCTCACTAACCGGGAGCGATGGCGATTCGAATCGAATTCCTATCCAGCTAGAGGGGTATTTCTAACACTCACCGCGCAGGCCCCTGCCAGGGTCGCACAAGCCACCTTTCGTACAATTCAGGAATCGCGGGTCCGAAAGATGTCGCAACCCCAAGGGCGACACTCTGTCAGGTGATAGGGACTCTAACCCCCTTGGTCTCACGCCAATGTCCCCAAGCACATCCTTTCTCTCCTCCAAGATGCAACCTACCATTCGATTCCCGGCCTGAACCATATTACTCGGCTTCGCGGTCGGAACGACTTATCCGGCCAACTAAGTGTTAGACTGCGTTCAACATGACTCAAGGACGTATAGCGAATCGGTCCTTAAATGACTCAGACGGGGATAGATCCACACCCAAGACCTCCATGCCTTGTTGCTTCACTATCGTCATCCCGCCCGGTCTCATTTCATTTTATTAACACATGGTTCCATTCCACGATAGCAATATAGCCAACCGTGCCATATATGAATATCCCTACATCTCGCAGGTGATAGGAAATCACCTGACTTCTACCGCTTAAAGCAGGGCTAAGCATCTACTCGATCCTAGTCTATGTAGGATTCAAGGATTCATATATCTGGACAAGGAATGATATAATGCAGCAAGGTTTTCAACCAACTCCTACCACTTAATGCAACAATACTTATAACATATATATAATTAATTGCTTTGAAGGTAGGAGGCTTATAATGCTCCGGGGCTTGCCTGGGATCCGACTCAAGTCAGAGTTTGTCAGATGAAACTCGCTTGGCGAGCATTCCCTCATTCTAGCACTTGTCCGATCTTTCCATCCCCGAGATAGGTCCACCAACACCATCTTCTGGTTAGCTCCACATCACGTCCTTCACGTGGTGCATCTAGCGTACCTAAATGAGATGCAAGATGCAAGTGTATAAATATATGGGAATGCAATAGAATGATGCATCACATATTAAACAAGGCAAGTACAAGGTTATACTAAAGACACTTAAGCACATCACTTTGCTTAAATAACATCACACAAACCAACACGCTAAGATAGCAAGGAGGGCACACTCAGTATGGCACACAAGTTCCACATGATCTCAGGTGTATTTAACTTAATTACCAAGGACATGAATCACACGTAGCAACATGCAAAGCAAGTCAAGGTGAAACAACAACTATAACTAGAATATGTCAATTTCTGGACTTGCAAATAGTAGCTTCATAATTCAATCATATCTGGAGTTTTATAAATCCGAATGACTTGCAAGAAGACATTATGGAAAGATTATGAAATTCTCTACATTTAATTTATAATCATCACAGTATGATTCCAAAGTTTAACATGTCGAATTTACACAAACACAGAAACTGGTCTAACAAAACAGAGAGCAAACAATTCTGTAACCCAAATTTAAACAGCTATAACTCCTAAACCACATGGCCAAATGCCACCAAATTTTAACAGTGGCTAGATATATAAATTATCTGCAACTTTTGTATAAACAAGTTTCACAACAAAGCACATTATCATGAAGAACATTGCCAAGTTTCCAGATCTGTCCAGAAACTTCATTTACAAGAAATAATTATTAACTTATGTTGCAAACATATGATTAGACAAGACCAAATTTACCAACATGTCACACATGACTAATGAATACCAGAAAACATATGGTCCAATCCTAAATAATTTCTTTTAATGCATTTTCTTAATTTATTTAGATAATTAGGTGGAATTATGAACACCTATCAAAACTGCACAATAAATTCTACAAAAATTACAGTGGCCTAAATATCCTCTCAAAAGTCTACTGTCCACATTTCAATCCATTTGGGCAAGTATATCAACCTCTATGAAAAAGACAAATAGCTATTGCAATAATCATGTGAGAGCAAGTTAAACTTAACACTCAATATTTTCTGTGAACACATGGCCATATTATGAATCAATATGATAGAGAAACACCATACTAAGGTAATGGAACAATATTTTCTATTTTATCATTTATATATTATTTATAAGCTATTTATCAAGCCATAAACAAGTTAACTCAATAACTTGAGCATACTATAAGTAATGGCCATGAAATTTTTACCACAGTACATACATAGCATGACAAGCCTACCATAAAAATTTCACACCATTTGGAGCAATAAAACTCAAGATATAAAAATGACAAGCAATATAATGTGGATTTCCTTATTTATCAAGGTCAAATCAAAACCTTAAGAAAATAGTGAACAACTAGTGTATTTAATATTTTTCCTAGCAAGTACATGTCATCACAAAATTAACAAAACAAGAATCACTATTTTTGGAGTCCCAAAACTCCAGATCTTGCTCTGGTTAAGTTTAAAGGCATTTTTAGAGCATTTTTAAAACTTAAATAAAGACATCAGAAAACATCTACAAATATATAGAATTTTATGACTCTACTGCATAGATCTCTTCTCAAGCTTTCCAAAAAGTCCCCATTTACTATTTTTGGAGTTTCCTAGCATGAGATATGAAATTTAGAAGATTTACACAAAATCTGAAATTCAAAATCGGAATTAAAACAAACCCTATTGAAATTGCTAGGCGCACCCGAATACACACCCAGGACGGCCACTTCATAAACTGCCATGTGGGACCCGTTAGACCACCTAGCCCCACCTGTCATTCAAATGAAAAGGAACAGAGAGAGAGAGCCGGCTTTCTTCTACCTCCCGCCGGCCGAACAGAGGAGGCGGCTTGGCCGGCCGGTCTCCGGCGAGGGGCGACGCCGCCGGCGATTGGCTGCGGCGCGGCCATCCTGGGCCACTCGCGCACCCGAGCAGGGGCTTAGCTCATCTAGGGGCGGTCCACAGCGGCGTGACCATGCGCACTCATGGCTATGCCGGCGGTTGCAAGTGGCGGTGGCGCTGCCGGCGACCAGGAGTCTGGCGAGCGCGCGCGGGGGGCGGATCACGGCAAGGCGGAGGTGGTGACGCACTTGGTTGGGATGGAGATAGAGTGAAGCAGTGGTTGGGCGGAGCTCCACCTCTCAGCAATGGCGCGGTCGCGGCCATGGCGCCCGCGTTCGGCAGCGAGAGGAAGCAGTGAGCTAGGGAGGAGCTTGAGGGCGAGTGCGAGCGCGGAGTGGAGCTCGGGTGAGCGTCCTGATGCCTCCCCATCAACCCCAGTCCACGGGACGTGCAACAACAGAGGTGGGGATCACTATGGTGCATGGAGGCCATGTCCCGGACGCGTGGCTCCCATTGGGCATTCCACCGAACAGGTGGCAGGTGCCGGAGTGGGCCAATTGAACTGCGTTTTTGGGCTACCTCTGAGCCGAACTGGATCATGGGCCCAAAACAAAGTTTGCTCTACTACTTGTGCTCTACAATTTCGGTTAAGGGTCCTTGGCCATTAGGGCTTTAGATTGGCAGCTAATTAACCTCCAAGTTGGCTGTGTCAGTGTGTTGACAGTGATTTAACACTACAAGAATTGATGGCCAAAATGAAATGCAACTTATGCCATCTTCTTGCATGGCCTTCCCCCTCATGTGAGCTCCAACTTTTAAATTTGGACCTACCCAAGTTACTTAACAAATTTTGGAGAACGCGACATGCCAATCTCAAGGTCATTTGAGCGACAAAGTTGCAAACATGCTGTTTTAGCAATTGATTTTGGAGATCCAAATATACTCCAAATGTAACGACACTTGATTCATTGTGTCCCTCAAGAATAGTACTCCAACTCATATTAAGGAACCTAATTGAGCCACTATATGAAATTGGAGGATAAAATGTTGCCAACTTGTCAACTTTCGGCTGTCCACTCTAGGACTTAGAATATTTTTCTAAGTGCTGAAAACAGCAGCTGATTCCACATTGAAATCTCTATTTGACTAGGTTAGAGGCCAAACTAGCTCTTGACCATTAAACAAAGTTTGTTCTACACAAGATGAAGTACAACCTTTGTTTAAGGTCAAACCTCATAACTGGTACAGAAGTCAAACTTTCACTTTGGTCAAAGTATCAACTCGATAAAGCCGAAACTAGGGTTTTAGGCCAATCGGGGCAATTTCTTGACATTTGCTCAACATGAACCCTTCATAACTTTTGTTGTAGAGTTCATCTAGAGTCATTTGGGTAAATTTGCAAAGCTTGGTTGATGATCTATAGTTCCATTAACTTAATGGGGCAAATTCTAATAGGAATGGAACTTATCATTTCATGTGACTTTTTGATTCCAAACTTCATGAAACTTTTCCAGGGATCAATATAGATAGTTATTGATGTGAGACATGTGGAGATACTTTGATAACAACACCCAAGCATATATCTTTTAATTGAGCCTATATGTAAGCAAGGGTGCAATATCCATGTTTAGGTTAGGGTTTATTTCCATAGGTTTGACTTTGGCATCGTCATCTCCACTAATCTATCATGTTTGAGCTTAAACCCACTACTTAATTGGTGATAAACACCTGGGGTGTTACAGTTTATGCATGATTGCCTCTGGATGTGTGTTGTTGCTGTTGTTGATCGAGTATAGACGGTGAGCAATTCGTTGGGGATCAAGAGTCTTTCTACGAGCAAGATCTTCAGGACCAGTTTGAGCAAGGCAAGTATAGTATAGGATTATCCTTGTTGTCCTATTCACAATATGTAAATAATATCATTATGCATCTATTCCCTTGTTAAGGATGACTTAGTATTGATCTTATACCTTGATACCCATTATATTGCATTGAGTAGTATGGCTAGTGCTTAAACATGGACTATGATCATGTAAATTGATTAAAGGAATATGCAACAAACATTAAAAGATGATTTTGATTAATTTTAAAAGGGGATTAGAGCATGGGGTTATTTTTTATGCTCTAGTTACTCTCCATCAGGACTCATCTATAAGCGAACATCTGGGATTTACAGTACAACTGTGAGGGCTATATGGCTCTGGCTTTAGTCATATAGAAGGATCTTTTCTAGCTTGTTAGTGGTAACCTTTTTGGCGTAAGAATGGCTTGACGAATCGGGTATAGTGCGGCCTCTGTCCTTATGAGTATAGGCTGCGTGTTATTGTGCCATTTGGAAGGGGGGCTCTACATCTGTTTGCCGAGTGAATCTAATGGCCCTAACTTGTTAGACGAACCTTCGAAAGACTTCATAGTGTTTCCCTGCCTGCTCACCTTGGAAGTGTTTTGGGAGTAATTAACCCAGGCATATGGGCAACAAGACTCACAGTGAAAGTGTACAACCTCTGCAGAGTGTAAAACTGTTATAACAGCCGTGCTCACGGTCACGAGTGGCCTTGGACCCTTATGGAATAGTTGATAATTAATAATGATTATGTTTTTGCTATTCGTTAATCATTTCACATGGATCATATGTTTATTGTTTATATTGAGACATCTTGATGCTATTGATATGCTAAAATTATGCTAACTAAAAGCTACATGCTGATAAACCAATATCATGCCTTTGAGCCTCATGAACCCCATGTTACACTTGTTGAGTACGAGATGTACTTACGCTTGTTTATTTTTCTTACTTGGATAAAAATCCCAGATGGGTAACAGATGGTGCAAATAGTGACTACTACTCCTACTTCCCTGAAGATTACTAGATTTGCAGTCAACCAGTCAATATGCCTGTGATTGGAGCTACCACAAGAGATTTACATTTTTACTTCCGCTATATTTGTGTAAAGACTATGTGTTAATTATCGTGATGTAATAACATTTGTGATGATACTTCCGTTATAATTTGTTAACTTATGTGTGATTGATCTCTGGGCATATATAAGGGTATGCACTCCATTTGGTCTGTAAATGGGTGTGACAAATTGGTATCAGAGCTTTTGTTGACTGTAGGACGCAAGCCTAGTTAGAAATGGTCGAGTTAGTATCTTCTTTACACTATTTTTGTGCTTATTATCTTGCTCTTGTTATTTGATAAATTTTTTATGCTTCTTATGTCTCATTCTATTATGAAATTTTGCCTCTATTCTAACTACATCTAAAAAAATTATGTAGATGGTTCATGGCCGTAAGACTGTCCGCATCACCTCTGGAGGATACTACCCATCTCGTGCTTTGCTTGCACCTGAAGAGCCACAAGAGGACGCACCCCAGGAACAGGAGTAGGCCCCTGAAGCACCAATCCAAGCACCAGCACCTCCCCAGGAAGAGCCCGAGCCTGAAGAAGATACGGAGATCATTAAGATTGAAGATGACGAAGAGAAGGAGACAAATGGAGGAGGGCAACCCCCGTCTCCACCACATGATGAAGCTGCTGGAGATGTGCCACCTCCTCCAATGGGGTGGACTGTGAAGATCTACCACAAGAACAGAGGGAATGCTGTCTCTCATCTTTGACTTGTGGGAATGCTCTCTGCCTACTTCGCTGATTGGCATCCAGCTGTGGAGTACGTCTGTTGGGAGTATACCCATCCGCTGGAGGACACTTACTGGAAGGCAAGGGCGAGTATTTTTCCTAAGGATGAGGAAAAAGGGGCATACCAGCTGGACATGATGTATTCTCACATGGGTCGTCGAGCTACCATGGAGGATAGCATTGAAGATGCCGCTTTTGAAGCATGTATGGGCCTCCGCTACCTTCGCTTTGATAGCATGAAGCATGATATTCATCGCTACTTCCCTCGTGCACACCCCGACCTTGGATGGGCTATGATGGATCTAGTGTAGCTAAAACCACTACCTCGGGTGATGGTGAACCTTGTCTATGATATGATGGAGAGGAAGCTGCAGTTAGAGGAGATGGTGAAGGCACAGGGGAAGACCATCAAGAGGTGCCAGGCAACCATTGATGAACTCCGAGCAAACCAAGGCATGGCCAAAATTTATGAGACATTAGAACATGAGCCACGTCCTTAGAAAATAGGAGTCCTTTATGTAATAAGAACGTTCTTAGTAACGTCAGTTGAGTCATCGAGTCTGTCGTGTGGTTTAAACTTTGGTGTGTTAGTTGCTTTATTATTATGCTTATGTGTGAGTTGGATTTTTGTTATGAGTGTTGGGGCTTGTAGGCATGTCTACAAGTTCTATTTTTAAGAATAATAAGTTTAATAGTCAAGGGATTAATAGTTGGTTTTGGTATTGTCACGTTTCTGTCCTTGCTGTTTTCTGGAGCAGTCTGCAATGTTTCTACTATGGTTCAAAAACGGTTCTTGTAATATTTATGAAATTTTTATGAGAGAAACTAGACTTAATCACCTTTCAAATGCCACTGGAATCACCTTTTTATCTGATCTGGTTCGAGAGATATAATAGTCACAAGTTAAAGTTTCTGCACAGTCTGGAATCTGGAATAGTTTCTGTTGCGCCTTATTTTTCATTAACTTAACGACAGAATCTGATCTTGGGGTCTGAATAAAAGTTGTGGATAATTTCATAATCTTTCCAACCATATAAAGCACGCCTCCTTTGGGCTTCTGTAGCTCGAGATATGGTTGAATTACTGAACTATCAATATCGATACTCGTCCAGAAAACTTTCAGATCTCATTCTTCATCTTATAAGTGGTTGATAACATGGAAATCTTAAAGTTTGCATTTTTATGGATGGCAGATGCCCAGAAGAGGAAGAGGCAGGGGTCATGGGAGTGTTCCCCCAAATCCACCACCACCACCGCCACCAACTATTGAGCAACTGTTGGCAGTGCAGACACAGCTTATGCAACAACTGGTGCACAGAACCAATAGAATCAGCCAGTTGCTGGGGCTCAACCGCGTGATAAGCGTGGTGAATTTTTGAAGGGTTGTCCCCCAGTGTTCACACATGCCGCTGATCCTTTGGAAGCCGATGATTGGCTTCGTGCTATGGAGAAGCAGCTCAATATTGCACAATGTGATGACCGGCAGAAGGTGTTGTTTGCTTCTAGACAACTCTAGGGAGAAGCTCAGGATTGGTGGGAATCATATGAGTATGGTCGCCCCGCTAATGCTCCCGCAATCACTTGGTAGGAGTTTAGAGAGAACTTCAGGGCTTACCATATACCTGAAGGGATGATAGAACTGAAGGCGGAGGAATTCAGAAATTTGACCCAAGGGTCAATGTCTGTAGCTGAGTACCATGACAAGTTTGCTCAATTGTCATGATATGCTCCACATGAAGTAGCTAATGACAATGATAAGCAGCACCGCTTCATGAAGAGATTGTATGATGGGCTACAATTGTAGTTAATGTCCAATACCTATCCTAATTTTCAAACGCTTGTGAACAGCGCTATCGTGGTGGATAACAAGCGCAAGGAGATGGATGCTAAGAGGAAAAGGTTACAGGGACAGGCCTCCGGTAGTAACACTCGTCCACGTACTGGTTTTCAGCAGGGTAATCAGCAGAGGCCTCCTTCTGGTCAGTGGAATCGTGGTCAGGTCCCTTTCCACAGTCAATTCCTGCAACGTCCCCCATTCTAGCCGTAGAATGGCAACCAACGTCCTCCGCAGCAGAGTGGGAATCAAGCACAGCATCAGGGCCCTTCTAATAATACTCCCATGAAGACTAGTGCTCCTAATACCCCCAACAGGTGTTTTCGATGTGGGAAAGAAGGTCACTTGTCTTACAATTGTCCTGAGAAGCCCAACCAGCAGACTCCCCAGAGGCAGAGCAGCCACTAGAAGCCAGCATCCAACACGGGAAGAGTGAATTACTTGTCTCAGGAGACCGCAGTGGAGGAGTCAGAAGTTATGCTTGGTACGTTCGATGTCCATTCCACTCCCGCCACTGTTCTTTTTGATTCTAGAGCATCACATTCTTTCATATCACAATCATTTGTTAGAATACATAGAATTCATTTGTGTGCCATGAAGAACCCTATATTAGTAAACTCACCTGGTGGAAGCATGCCAGCATCATATCGTTGTCTTCCGATTAGTCTCAATTTAAGGGGGCCAGAGTTTACAGTGAGTCCTATAGTATTGAGAACAGCTGGGATTGATCTCATATTGGGGATGGATTGGATGATGCAACAACAAGCAGAGATTCAGTGCAAGGATAAATCAGTTGTGCTGACAACGCCAAAGGGGGATAGAATCAGGGTTGAGGTGAAAGTGCAGAAACAAGAGACCGCTACAGTGAACCAGCTTAATGATGGTGCCAACCAGGAGGACTCGGTTGTGGAGGAGTTCCCCGATGTGTTTCCTGAGGAATTGCCAGGTATGCCACCAGACCGTGACATTGAATTTATTATTGAATTATTACCTGGAACTGCACCCATAGCTAAGCGTCCATATAGAATGGGAGTAAATGAATTAGAAGAACTTAAGAAACAAATTAAGGAGTTGCAGGATAAGGGGTTTATTCGTCCTAGTTCTTCACCGTGGGGAGCACCAGTGATTTTTGTGGACAAGAAAGATGGAACTCAGAGGATGTGTGTAGATTATCGGTCTCTCAATGAGGTTACTATCAAAAATAAGTACCCATTGCCTAGAATTGATGATTTGTTTGATCAGTTGAGAGGAGCTTGTGTATTCTCCAAGATTGATCTTCATTCGAGATATCATCAATTGAAGATTCGTGCCAGTGATATACCAAAGACAGCTTTTACCACATGGTATGGTTTATATGAGTATACAGTGATGTCTTTTGGTCTAACTAATGCCCCTGCATACTTCATGTATTTGATGAATAAGGTGTTCATGGAATATCTGGACAAGTTTGTAGTGGTATTCATTGATGATATTTTGGTATTCTCCAAGACTGAGGAAGAACATGCTGAACATTTGAGGTTGGCCTTGCAAAAGCTCAGAGAACACCAGCTATATGCCAAGCGGAGTAAATGTGAGTTTTGGTTGAAGGAAGTTTCTTTTCTGGGTCATATTGTCTCAAATGGAGGAATATCAGTAGATCCTGGCAAGGTGAAAAATGTATTGAACTGGAAGCCACCAATCAATGTAAGTGAGATCCGTAGTTTCTTGGGATTGGCTGGCTATTATAGGAGATTTATAGAGGGATTTTCCAAGCTTGCGAAGCCAATGACTGCATTATTGGAGAAGAATGTCAAGTTTGTGTGGTCTGAAAAGTGCCAGGCTAATTTTGAGGAATTGAAGAAAAGATTGACTACTGCACCAGTCTTAGTCTTGCCAGATCTGAATAAACCCTTCTCTATCTACTGTGATGTATCTCGATTGGGTTTGGGATGTGTTCTTATGCAAGAGGGTAGAGTTGTGGCATATGCATCGAGACAGTTGAGGAAGCATGAATTTAATTACCCTACTCATGACCTGGAATTAGCTGCAGTGGTTCATGCACTAAAGATATAGAGACATTATTTGGTTGGACACAAGAGTGATATATACACTGATCACAAGAGTCTAAAGTATATCTTCACTCAAACAGATCTGAACTTGAGACAGTGTAGATGGTTGGAGTTGATAAAGGACTATGATCTAGAGGTGCATTATCACCCAGGAAAGGCCAACGTCGTTGCTGATGCTCTTAGTAAGAAAAGCTACGCTAATGAAATACAAGTAATGCCTATGCCAAAAGAGTTGTGTGCTGAATGTAAGCATCTGAACTTGGGGTTTACCACCAATGCAGTAGAATTGGTACTAGAGCCTACTCTGGAGCAAGAAATCCGCAAGGGTCAGTTGAAAGATGAAAAGTTGATAGAGATAGCGGAGAATATAGCAAAAGGCAAATAACCAGGATTCCGTAAGGATGATAACGGTACGCTATGGTTTGGGAGAAGGCTGTGTGTGCCTAAGGATAAGAATATCAGAGGGGCAATTCTGCGTGAAGCTCATGAGTCAGCTTATTCCATACATCCGGGGAGTACTAAGATGTATCTGGATCTGAAATTGAAATATTGGTGGTATAGTTTAAAAAGAGATGTTGCTGAATATGTTGCTTTGTGTGACACTTGTCAAAGGGTGAAAGCTGAACATCAGAGACCTGCAGGATTGTTACAGCCTATGCAGATACCCGAGTGGAAATAGGAAGAAGTTGGTATGGATTTTATAGTTGGGTTGCCATGTACTCAGAGAGGGTATGATTCAATTTGGGTGATAGTGGATCGTTTGACTAAGGTTGCTCATTTTCTGCTAGTTAAGACCACGTATAGTAGTGCAAAGTTGGTTGAGTTGTATATGGAAAGAATAGTGAGTCTACATGGAGTTCCCAAGAAAATTGTGTCTGATCGGGGTACTCAGTTTACATCTCAATATTGGCAAAAGATACATGAATCACTGGGAACCAAGCTGAACTTGAGTACAGCCTACCATCCACAAACAGATGGACAGACGGAGAGAATTAATCAGATATTGGAAGATATGTTGAGAGCTTGTGCTTTACAATATGGTACTAGCTGGGATAAGAGCTTGTCTTACGTAGAGTTCTCTTATAACAATAGTTATCAGAAGAGTCTTCAGATGGCACCGTTTGAGGCTCTGTATGGACGAAAGTGTAGGACCCTGTTGTTCTGGAATCAGACAGGGGAAAGTCAAGTGTTTGGGCCTGATGTACTCAAGGATGCTGAAAAGAAAGTGAGGATGATTACAGATAATCTGAAAATAACATAGTCTCGACAGAAAAGTTATGCTGATACTCGTAGAAGAGAGTTGACTTTTGAGGTAGGGGATTATGTTTACTTGAAAGTATCACCAATGAGGAGTGTGAAAAGGTTCAACATGAAAGGTAAATTGGCACCAAGATATATTGGACCTTTCAAGATCATAGAGAGACGTGGTGAAGTGTCATATTAGTTGGAATTACCTGAGAGTTTGGCAGGTGTACATGATGTGTTCCATGTGTCCCAACTTAAGAAATGTTTGCGACTACCAGAGGAATAGATCTCGTTAGAGGAACACACTGTTAAGGAGGATCTTACATATGAAGAGTTTCCGGTTAAAATTTTAGAGACCACTGACAGAGTCACGAGGAGTCGAACTATCAAAATGTGTAAGGTTCAGTGGAATCGGTACACTGCAGAAGAGGCCACTTGGGAAAGAGAAGAGGATCTGAGGAAAACCTACCCGCAACTGTTTGAGTAAGCACCAGTCGAATCTCGGGACGAGATTCATCTTAAGGGGGGTAGAATTGTAACACCCTAAAATTTTGAAAGAATTAAAAATAGGAAAAATATGATTTTTATGTATTTTGTGAGCATACAAACTTAGAATAATAATACATTTTATTAATTTAAAATCAAATATAAGGGTAGAAACATGATTGAGCATTCATGCTGCTGCATAATATTTTGTATTGTGTGCACTTTTTTGAAAATACAAAAGAGAAATTCAAAATCTATTTGGAAAATGCTTTGAATTATTGGAAAAGGAAAAAAGAAAAGGATTTTTATTTCCCTTCTCGGTTTCGGCCCAGCCCTGCAGCAGCCCGCCAGCGTGCCTCGGCCTGCCTCCCGCGCACGGCCCACTTCTCCCTCCCGCGCCCGCTCTTTCTTGGGCCGAGCCGCGGCCGCCGGCCCAGTTTCCGCGCGCGCACCTTCCCTCTCGGCTTCCTTCGCTGACACCGTGGCCCCACGTGTCAGGGTTTCCTTCTTCCTCCCGACGCCGGCCGGATTCTCTTCCTTCTTTCCACCGATTCGAATCCGCCTCCATATCTCTCCCCTTCCTTGTTTGGAGCACCCCAGGGCTATAAAAACGGGGTCGCCGCACCTCCCCGCTTCACATCCACCTACAAATCGCAGCTCCATCGCCCCGTGGTAGCCACACCCGAAGCACCGCCCTAGCCGCTCGCCCCTCCGAGCCGCACGCTCTCCTCGTTTCATCCTCGGCCTCGGTTTTGCCCTAGGTGAGATCGCGTTCAAGTTGTCTACCCGCAGGTGCTCTCCGTTCGTGATTTCATGCACCGTAGCGCAAGATGGGCCACTCCGGCCATGGCACCACCGTGGGGAAGTTGTCGTCGGGCTGATTCCGGCCGGAGTGCCGCCAGCCTCCTCCCCGATCCAATCTGGACCGTTCGATCTAAAACGGATGGCTAATATTTCATGATACCGGTTCGGCCGGATGTTTTGCTAAAGAACCCCTGAAACATTTGAGTTTATAACCCGCAGTCCAAAGCGCATTCTCAGTTTACGTTTTCTTTTCCGTAAAGCGTATTTTGATCGCGTAACTTGAGAAAATACGTTTTCGCTTATTTACAGAATTGCCATTATGATAATTTGTGCGTAGAATCTCCATTTTAACTCCGATTTGACCCGTTCAAATTGCGTTAGGTTCATATTTGCGAGCTCTACATGTTGGTAGTACTATATAGTAGGTTTGAGATAATTTATTTTCGAGTTTACATTAAAGTAATTATTTTTCTATAGGAAATCTTCGTAAATTCATAACTTTGTCGTTTTAGCTCTGTTTTTCGTGATCTTCGCGTCTGTGTGATCCTAGCGAGTTGTAGATTCGTTTTAAAGACTTTTTATCTTATTTTCTTACTTTTGGTGTACTGTTCTAATTATAGTCTTGTTTGTTTATGCATGATTGCCTCTGGATGTGTGTTGTTGCTGTTGTTGATCGAGTATAGACGGTGAGCAATTCGTTGGGGATCAAGAGTCTTTCTACGAGCATTTGTGATGATACTTCCATGGAGGACACTTCCGCTATATTTGTGTAAAGACTATGTGTTAATTATCATGATGTAATAACATTTGTGATGATACTTCCGTTATAATTTGTTAACTTATGTGTGATTGATCTCTGGGCACACATAAGGGTATGCACTCCATTTGGTCTATAAATGGGTGTGACATTAACCAAAAGTGCAACCTAGAGGCCTTGCATGTAGATGCCACCTTAACAAAGTTTGTGCACAATTTTTTGTAGAACAAAAGTTGTTGTGCCAAGTCATGAAAATGGCTCTAGCATGCTCTAACATGGCCCACAGGTCAGCTAGGGGTGCTGATTTCAGCACTTAGCCAGTTTGGCTAAGTCCTGGCTGCACAACAGTTTCATGTATCCCCCTTTTAAGCCTTGTACTTTGCAAACTAAGCCAAACCAGGTCTGGAGCTAGTAGACTTGTATGAAGCCTTCACTTAGCCCTACCCAAAAGCCTCGTGCAACATCTCCTAGTTCTAACTAGTTTGTAAGTTACGATCTGATGAAAACTGGCTGTTAGTCATCTTTGGACTGAGCAGTTTCCATGTACCTCACTTTGGGGCATCGTATCTCACAAACCGCGTCGTTTTAGCTCAAGCCCCAATTGTTTTGTAACAAGATCTCACTTAGCTCTATCTAATCCTTTCTTGCGGCATCCTCTAGTTCCTGCTCATTTATGAGTTATGAAGCCTCTAAGTAGCTCTGTCAGGCTAGCTCGTAGCTGAATCCATCCTCCGTTTTAGTTTCGAGTTCAGAAACTGAACTTTGGCCATGGCCGACCGAGCTCAGAAACCCGGCGCCATGTGGCCTCCACGCGTTGGTGCTGCACCGAGCTCGCACTCACGAAGATGCCACGCACCGCGGCCTCCCTCAGCTCGCCCTCCATTTCCAATCCCTGCCTCGCCCCCCCATCTTCTTCCTCGCGCTTAGCCGTGGCGACAGAGCCGCTAGGAGCTCCACCGCAAGCCGCACCGCTCCCTGTTTCTACGCACCTAGCGGCTCGCCTGCACCTCCCCCACCTTTCTACCCTAGCCGCTAGGCCAGTGACACACGGTGGACACCGCATTGCCAGTTTCGCCGTCGTCCCCGTCACTGGCAACCCGTGCTCACGTGGACCGCACTGCTCGATCGCCATCCGCCTCAATTAGTTACCGCCCTAGCTTCGCCGGAGCACAGTGATGCTGCTGCACGCCTCCACCGCCTTAGCTTAGTGTCTAGCTCACCGGCGCATGACCACCGCCCGCCGCCATCCGCCATGAGCAGTGATGAGGTAGTTTCGGTGCGATAGAGTTTGGGGAAAGGGTGTGTCATGGTGCGGGGTGACGTGGAGAGCACGGAGGAGTGCTTGGCTTCGCCGGAGGGGTCACTGGCGGCGAGGAAACGTCGACCGAAGCCGCTCCCCTGCCCTGCTCTCTCTGGTTCGGGGGCCCGCCTACCGGCGCATGATTTCCCCTCTGTTCGGTTTTGGGCCGAGGTGGGCCGGCCACCACAGTGGCCCAACGGTTGCGGCCTGTTTAGTTTTTTTAGGTTTAGTCTTTTTCTGTAAATGCATATTTGGTGTGCTGTCTTTATAAATTCGTAGAAAATAGTAGAAAAATCGTAAAAAGGAAAATGAGGACTTTCCAAAATCCTTGAGATGTGTAATTTGCAATAGTGTAATAAAATATGGTAGGTTAGTTAATGTTTTAGGAAGTTCGATATGGCTTTTGCTAGGTGCTTCAATTATTATTGTGATTTTGGTAATTTTATATATCTTGGTATACTGCTCCTTTTGCTATGAAAATTGTGTGAGATGCTAAGCATGCTTTGATGTTACTCTAGTTAAATTTTCATGAATTTTGAATGTCATATGCTCCATGTAAAAATGTAGCTTTGAATATGCTTTTTATAGTTTATCTTTTTGTTTATTATGATATCTCATGATTGGCTTATCAAATGGAGCTAAAATTTTTGAGGTAGCCTACTGGTGCTATAAGTGTACCGCTGTAATTTTTGTAGATTTTTCTAGGCACCTTTTATAATTATGAATTTTCATGTTTATGCAATTAATTAAATGGAAAAGTCATATTATATAATTGTCTATAAAAATCACATGATATGTCCTGATGTTCTTTGAGCATGTTTTAATTATTGGTTAACTTGGATGCACCTTTGGTGATGTTTTACATAGCATTTAGGAGTTAAGTTTGTATAATTCCTATATATGTCACTTTTCTGGACAGGTTGTAAATATTGATATTTTGAGCTATGTTCCAAGTGTTTTCATGGTTCATGTTGAATACAAGAGTTGTTGTAAGCTTCATGATTTAGTTTCTGGTCAAATTTCGTGGCCATTTGGCCCTTGGTTTAGGAATTATGCATGTCTTAAGAAGTGTCCAGTTGTAGTTTGCTCTCTATTTGCCCAGAATAGATTCTGGAAATGTTTGAATTCGACATGGTAAACTTGTGAATCATGCTTTGGTATCTAAAGATGAAATGAAGGCAATTTCATAAGTTTCCAGAATATCCTCATGCATGTCCATTAGAGTTATAGAACTCTAGTTATGAACATTATAAGTTGCTATGGTCAACATGTCAATGCGCTAAATTTCTGAAACTTGTTATATGTGTGCTAAGTTTGAATCTTGTGGTACTTAGTGGTTATTTTTTGATGTTTAAACATGTTAATACCAGAGAGAAAATTTGCACCTAAGCTTAAAGTGATTTGAATAGAGCACCACATGACTTGGTCGTGTGCGTATGATGTTGCTATGTCATTACACGCATCCCGTATCATGCATACATGTGTATAAATCATCATGTCCCCTTGGTGCATACATGAAATTCATTGGTGCATATACATGCAATAGGTGTGCCAAGGATCGTAGTATGAGTGAAGCTCCGCAAGGCATGAACCCCAAAGCTAGAGTCCGTTTGGGAGCCGGAGGTCCAGTCCGACGAAACCGTAGGAAACGCGGGAGCCATTCGTGAAGCTGAACCTGAAGCCGTCCTCATTTGTTTAAGGTAAGCCCCGGAACATTATAAGCCTCCTACGTTCAAAGCAATAAATTATATATGTTATATGTATTGTTGCATTAAGTGGTAGTTGTTTAGAACCTTGCTGCATTATATCATTCCTTGTCCACATATATGAATCCATGAATCCTATGTAGACAGATCGTCTATATGCTTAGCCCTGCTTAATTAGAACGGTAATGTCAAGTGATCTCTTATCACCTGCAAAGTAGGAAGTATTTGGTCATGGTTGGCTATATTTGCTATCGAGGAAAAGAACCAAGTGTTAAATATGAACTGTCACACCTCAAAAATTTTAATTTTGGGTTATGCTTAGAAAACACTAAATAAAATAAATAATTTCAATATTTCAATAAATTTATTAGATAAGTTAAGTTGCTGCTAATTTAAATATAGAAAATTTTGGTTTTAAACGTTTTCATATTAATTTGATAATGTGGTGTTTGTGTGATGCTTGTCTTTGGTCTTGGTGAGTGCTATTATTTTTTAAAATACCATAGGATGACGTTTACTTCTCATCGGAAATTTTTTTGGCATTTTCTGGATTTAAAATTCCAATTTCTGTGAGCTTAATCTTTTTCCTTGATCTCTTCATCAATCTTTTCATGAGTCCAAACTCATTTGGTTGAGTTCCTTATCTCTCCAAGAGTCTCTAGGATTTTTCCCGTGATTTTTCTGAACTCCGAGCTATTTTTCACGGCCAAAAAGGTAATTCTAGATTTTCTAAAATTATTTTTATTCGCGGAATTAAAATAATCCTGAAATTAAGAAATTTCAAAAAGTTTCCAAACCTTACGACTATATATATGCCGGCGTAGCCCTCGACGCCCTGATTTCAAAAGTACAACCCTTATCGCGAGCCGCCGCTCGTAGCTCCCTCCACCTCTCGCCGAAGTTCTGCATCAACAACTTGTGTTCTAGCGAACTCTCCGACGAGCTTTTCCGGCCAAACCGTCGCGTCCCGACGCCAGCCACCACCACCAAGAGGCAGCCCTCGTCGTTCTCTACACCGTGGTATATCCGTTTGCATGAATCCATCGCCGTATCATCGAGTTCCCATCTCATCTTGCTTTTCTCCGGCGAGGTTCCACCATGGCTGACCGGAGCTCCTCCAAGCCCAAGGTAGAAGATGATACTATTTACAGTTTTGCCACTAATTTTGTTTTGATCATAAAATCTCTGTTTTAACTCCGATTTGACCCGTTTAAGTTGCGTTAGATTCGTATTTGCGAGCTCTACATGTTAGTGTAGCTGTACAGTAGGTTTGGAAAGTTTAATTTTCGAGTTTATATTAAAGTAATTATTTATCTATAGGAAATCTTAGAAAATTCATAACTTTCACGTTTTAAATCTGTGTGATCGTAGTAATGTGTAGAAGAGTTTTACAAACTTTTTATACAGTTTTGCTATTGTTGGTGTACTGTTTTAATTATATCTCTTTGTTTGCTTCGTGTATGATTGCTCGGATGATTGTGTGTTGATGCTTGATGATCGAGTATAGACTGTGAGCAGTTTCTTGATGATCAGGAGTATTATTTTGAGCCAGACCAGTAGTATCATTAGGAAAGCTTTGATCAAGGCAAGTATAACATGGGACTATCCTTGTTACCTATTCACTATAATCAATATCATATGCATGTGTCTACCTTGACAACCATAGAGATTTTAACTTAGCTATTGATATCTTGTTTCCTTATCACCTATGGGTTGTGCATTTGGGTAGCTATTGCTAGTGCTTAATTATGAACAATGATCTTGTAATTTGATTAATGGATTAAGCAACCAACCATTAAGATGATTTTATTACTGTTGAAAAGGGGGCTAGAGCAAGGGGTTATATTGTTGCTCTGGTTTCTCTCCATAAGGACTTATCTGTAAGTGATAACCGGGATTGACAGTACAGCTGTGAGGGCTATATGGATCGAGCTTTAGTTATTCAAGAGATCTTTTCTAGCTTGTTAGTGGTTACCTTAAATGGCGTAAGAATGGCTTGCCACGTTGGGTGTAGGACAGCCTCTAGTCTATGAGTATAGCCGAGAAGGAATTGTGCCATTTGAAAAGGGGGTTCCTACATCTGCCTGCCGAGTGAATCTAATGGCCCTAACTTGTTAGACGAACTTTTGAATGGTTTTATATGGTTTTCGATGTTTTGGGCCTTACAAACTCATGCATTTGGAAATCATGACTCACAGTGAAAGTGTACACCTCTGCGCAGAGTTTAATAAACTGGTATACTAGCCGTGCTCACGGACACGAGCGGCCTTGGGGATTCTTACAGAATAGTTGATCACCATTGTTATATCATGCTTAATTACTGTTGTTATTATTATGCTCATGTTAATGCTATTCATTATCCTTATTACAATTGATCATTGGTTCATTAATGGGAATTGGAATACCTTGATGCTACTCAATTGCTAAATTACATGATAAATAAAAGCTAAATGCAGTCAAATAGTGTCTAGCCTTTTGTGCCTCATGAACCCTGTGTTATACTTGTTGAGTTCGACATGGACTCACTCTTGCTATTCCCCCACACCTCAGTGTGTAGTAAGGTGCTATTCAAAAGAAGGATTAAGAGGTAGTGGAGTTTCCAGAAGTCTTTCAGAAGTGTTTGGCATACGGAGCCACCAGTCAGCCGTCCCTGAGAAGAATGGAGCCTGAAGTTTGGTCACTGTTCCGTGATACTCTGATGTAAGTGTTAATATAGCTATGTATATGTTATATAATAACATTATTTCTGATACTTTTTCATTCTGACATATGTGTGGACTTCCTGGGCACACATATAATTAGCCTGGTTTTGTTCTTTAGAAAATCGGGTGTGACATGAACTTAGACCGGGCGGGATGTCGATCATGAAGCAACAAGGCATGGAGGTCTTGGGTGTGGAACTATCCCTGTTTGTGTCGGTTAAGGACCGATCCGCTGTACTTCCTTTGTCATTTTGAATGTAACCTAACACTTAGCTGGCCGGCCTGAGGTTGCCGACCGTGAAACCGAGTAGCTCAACTCAGGCTGCGAAGCCGAAAAGTGTAAGCCGCCTCGGAGGAGAGCCAGGTGGGACCAAGGGCAGGTGAGTTAAAAGTCCTGAGCTTCCTAGCCACTGGAATCCCTGAGAGCGCGGTGCTATTCGGGCCCATCCTGAGTTGTACCAAAGGTGACTGTTGACGACTCTTGCAAAGTATGCCCGGTTGGTGTTAGGAATACCCCCTCAGCTGAGTTGTAATCGATTCGAATCGCTGTCTCTCTCGAATAGTGAGAAACTTGACAGAGTAGAGGCAACATAGATTTCACTAAATCTACTGATGGTTCTGAAGATGATGATGATATAATGATGGCCTTATATAAACCTGATATGGTTACTATTGTTTGCTTAGCTGAATCAGGTGATTGCTATAGTACAGGTACTAATCTAGAGCATAGGTTAATACTGATTCACTTGATGCTTAAAGCAATAACGATCACTTATCTGTACTTAAGCTTTTATGCAAATGTGTCAAGCTAGCCCACTTATACAAAGCCTTGCATACTCTTTGGTATCATCTTATTTTTAGTTTTTGACGGGTAAGTCTAGCTGAGTTCATTCCTGTACTCAGAGTTTATTCCCACCTTGTTGCAGGTAGCAGATTCTTACTGCTTACCTAAAGTACTGTCTTCGTTGTTGGGTGTGAAGACTAGACCATTGGGCATGGTCTCTGTAGTATCCTCTTCTAATATGCTTTTGTAGGATGTGACTATGCACTGGCAGTACTTGAACTAAATGTGATTTCAAAACTATGTTGCTTCCGCTATTCCTAATTTGGTTTGTAATAGCTTATTCATACTCCGAGGTATGAGAACTACTTATGAACTATTTGTAATAGGTGATGTGTTATGTTGAATCACTATGATCTTGGTTTGTTCTCGGTTTGGTTTGAAACCCCTCGTGATTTCGTGGACTACCGGAGTTATATGAGCTCAAGTTTGAGAATTTGATCGATTCGGTGATTGTTTTCGGACTTGTGCTCTTATAATTAGGATGGTTCTGTGAAAATTCATTTCATTTCATTTTCCATAGATATAGTAGAACATTTAATTCTTCTTAGTAGGAAATTCGACCTCAATTGCTTTTTTCATAGACCCAATATAATCGCTACAAGCGACTTTGCCACGGACATTATTTTCCTGATCTGGGTTCTCAATAGAGAAACATTTACAATTATAGAGGTAGCATTGTCAACAACTATTATTTCCCCTAATATTCTTACAACGTGAGATTATTCTATCTCTTTGTTATTTTCTAAACAAGAGATGATTTGTTGTTTTGCATGCTCAATACTATTGACGTTCGCACTTAGTGTGTTGGATTTCATCTTCATGATGATCCTTTTCATGAGGTGCTTAAACCTTCTTCATGAGAATGGAGGAGTTTCATTTTATTTCTATTCAACAAATATACACTAAACTAGAACCCACACACATCCCCATAGATTTTAGCTTGATAGTATACAACATTTAGTTTACTACTAGTAAACACCACTTCTAGTTTATAACTTCAAGTTACCCTCCTCTTATTTTCAAAAATATCTGGCACATGCTCCGCTTCATGCTTCATAAGAGCATTAGTCAAACTATTGTTTGATTTAGTGCGTGTATTATTGATGTACTATTCTTGCTTCAAGCTTCAAAGAATATTTTTTCTCTTAAGATCATTTTCCTCATGTGGAAATAATGTTTGCATTCAAAATAGGCTTTCTCTCCCCCTAATGTCAATATTAGATCTTTAATATCTTACTTCAAAAGATAGCCTTTTTCATAGGCTTTAAATAATTCAAATTTATGTATCTCTAACTACAAGCAGAGGCCCATTCATGTATGTTATAATGAAATTTTATGAAAATATTCACACACAAATTTAAATATGAGGTTTATTATACATTAAATGCAATGAACTAGAATACATAAAGTGCACTTATGAATGTTTAGCATTCCTACAAACACAAGGATGTTCTCCCCCGGTTTTGCATATATCGTAGTTTAGAAAACTATTTCATTGTCTAGCTTCTTTATTGTTCAGCCCAAAAAATTATCCAAGTACTCATACATAAAAAATGGATCATATACTTCAAATGTACATAATATGCAACATTCAAGTTCTCGTGGGCTTTTTTATAGATTTATCTAATTGTCATTAATGTAAAATTCTCCAAATGTCTTTTCTTTATAAATCCTAAAACATTGTAAGTGTGTTATCCACCATCTTAATTCCATAGTTATTCATCCCATCAATTGGGTTAGTCTCCAGTGAGCTAATTTCATATTAACTCACTCTCCCTAATCTTAGCCTACTTGGCCTTAGACCAATCGTATTGCATGCAATGCTTTAAAAAACAACGTATTCATTGCTTCAATAAAAACTATTTTGGCATAACATGCTATAGCTAGCCAATTTGATTACGAGGGGAAAAAGTAGTAGCTACAAGCTACAAATATAGCTTCTATGCTAATTGTCACACCCGGTTTTAAGAACAAAACCAGATGTACACCATATATGTGCCTAGGAAGTTCACACATACAACAACAGAGTGAATAGTATCAAAGACAATGTTATATAGCGGAAACATACTTATGATTAGTACTTACATCAGAGTACAGCGGAACGGTTACTAATCTTTTCTTCATACTCCAACTTCACATGGGACGGCTGACTAGGGTAACATATGCCTAGCACTCTTGTCAATCTTTTGGGAACGTCCATGCCTTCATCAATCTTCTGAGCAACTTTTGCTAGAGACTGGGGTGTATGGAAAATAGCAAGGGTGAGCACATGTCATACTCAACAAATATAATATGGGCGAATGAAAGCTCAAAAGGCTAGACAATGTTGAACTGTGGTAACCATTTTTAGTAGACCAAGTTTTAACATTAAAGCCTGAGCTGCTAAGTTATGCTTAAGCTCCAATCCTCACATGTTATAAGTAATGGCAGTAAAACAATAATGATTCCAATAATTCCGTGAGTTTTTTAAGCCGCTCGTAACCATGAGCACGGCTGTTATAACAGTTTTATACTCTAGTGTAACCATTCAAGATTTTATTTTCACAATTACATGGTATATAATTCATTATGTGTGATAAATAAATGCATGCAAAAGAGCATAAAAGTATCAACACGTTGCACATATATATACAATAAAAAACAATAATGTAATTATATATATAAATTAAAGCATTTTATTGT
Organism: Saccharum hybrid cultivar R570; assembly: GCA_038087645.1. Taxonomy (NCBI): domain Eukaryota; kingdom Viridiplantae; phylum Streptophyta; class Magnoliopsida; order Poales; family Poaceae; genus Saccharum; species Saccharum hybrid cultivar. The sequence continues at coordinate 18,861,912 of JAQSUU010000804.1, forward strand.
CAAGTTGCACACATTTTTTTCTAGAAATTCCAAATTTCCCAAGGGCTATTTGCAAGACCCATGACCTGGGTTCAAGTCCCCAAATTGAAAGGCACTCGTATTTTCTTGGATTTATTTCAGGATTTAACGGCGTTGTTCTTTTAGTGGTAGGCGACATGGCTGTTGACAGCGAGACACCCGTGATCAGCGACAAAGCCAGCGGGGGGGGGGGGGGGCAACCCGGGCTCCAGCCCCCCTACCGGCCATGGGAACACACAGCCCTCCCTAAGCCCTGCCTACCGCCATGAGGAGGAAGAAGAAGGGAAGGAGGGGCGGGAGGAAGAAGAAGAGGAAGCAGCCCTAGCTCCGGTTTGATCCTGGCTTCGTCGCTGCCCGTGATGACTTTGTCAATCTCGAGATTTGTCGATCCAACTTAGTTCTTCGGAGGTGCTCATAGTGGTAGGGTGTGAGTGCGTGTGTTCATAGGGGTAAGGGTACACTCGTCTATGTGAGCGTCTGCATCTATAACTGGGTCTAAAAAAACTCACGTAGTTTTTTAAAAAAAATGGAGGGACGGTGTGCCCTGTATTTCTGAAGCTCTCAAATTTTAGTCTGTTTCATAATATGGTGATTAGGAGTTGCAAGGAACAGCAGGTCTGCCAAAAAAATTGCAGATCTCATCGGATCCCCATCAACTTCAAGCTGATGCAACACAAATTTGGTCTAATCTCCATTCTAGATTCGATGCTACTTCAACGTTGCCTGCGCTGTAGGATTTTTGCACACCTCGCGCATGACTGCATGTGGCCATGGGTGGCTGCCATGGGTAGATCTGGCACATCTGGTGCCACGGGCGAACTTCCTCAATGAACTGCCTAGGGTTTTTGCGACCACCCCTGGAGCTCTCTTCCAGTGGCCCATGGTGGTCCGTGGGACTCAGGTGGAACTATGCTGGGTGCCATTGGGTGCATCGGCAGAGGACGCCACCGATGACATAGGAGGCATCGGGGATGGCCGGGAGTGATGGCACCACGATGACGTCGGTTGACTCATCTGTCATTGCTACAACCCCGACCAGTCACAGGAGCCGCCCAACAAGATGTACCATGCATGTACGATGCCTCTTCAAGCTCGATCCATTGCTGCTAACGCTATACCCGGATGCCACACATGCTGGTCATGATGTCAAGGACATGATGTTGGATGAGTTTGCAGCCTCACTCACGGTTAGCTAGACCGTGCTACAACTCCAACGGTGACCTCTCTGAAAGATGAGGTAGCATCAAAAACCACTCACGTGTGCACCTGCGGCCTGCTAGTAAGGCTGCAAGTATCCACCTAACACGATGACTGCCCTAGCGCTTCCTCGACAAAGTGTACCGCTCCCCTATGCCCCACTCAGTGGGCAATAGACTCGCCTCCACTATCGCCCGAGCAGGGATAGGCACAGGTCACGCCACCATGGAGGCACACACCTCCCCCTTGGGTGCTGATGCATCAATAGAGGATGAGGTGGGCTATCTAGTAGGCCTTGGTCTGGCCTAGCCTGCGGCGGACGCTGACTTGCTTAGTATACTGCTGTGAGCATAGCAAAACCTTCCGCCACACGCCACCTCAAAAGCTTGACCAAGCAAGTGCTGCATAAGTGTTGACAGTCACTAACGATGAAATTTGCCTGTCAATAAGCTCATAAAAAGGAGAAACTAGCAAACTTAAGTCACATATGGACTTACTATTAACCGAGTTCCACATGTGTTTGGAGTATATCACTTTGCAGGTCACAAACACAAATACATGGAATAAACCATCAAAAGGCTCTTTCCAATGTTAATTTACGCAAAGAATGAAGAAGGCGCCAAGCATCGTAACACTAATGGGGCAAGGCACCACACAACAGTGTTCCAAGCCCAACCAGAGACCACCTCGGAAAGGCGGTGGCCATTTGGGCCAACTAGTGGGCTGGCCGGCCCAGGGGGCGGCCGCCCCCCTATCACCGCCATATGCCCTGATCTTTCTCTGGCGATGGCATGGAGGCATGCAACGTCGGTTCCCTGGTGCTTCACGCCAAAAATAGGGAGGAACACCGCCTTTGATTTAGTATAAAAAGGGCTCCCTTCCCTCTCAAAGAGAGAGAATAAATCCCAATTTAATTCACGAGGAGAAAAGAGTAGACTTTTACTTTTTTAGTAGTTGTGATTGAAATAAGAGAAGTGAGTGAGGAGAGAATTGGAGAAGAGTCAGAGTACTAGCAACTTCCCTTAGTGTGCTAGCTACACTAAGTCGAAGTGTTGGAGCCAGGAGCTTCTCCACCTGTACCTCTACAAGCTTCTTACTGTTTGGAGTAAGAGACTTGTTGTTTAACTTTGGTTATTTATCTTAAAAAGTTACCTTTGCACTATTATAGACCTGTGGGTTCATCGTCCGTCCTTGCGGCGAGTACTCTAGTAGAAGGGCCCTGATAAAGATGGATAACTCTTGCTAGCACGCTAGAGTATTAGTGGATAACGTAGATGTGGTGTCTAAGCCAGAAGCTATCTTCGTTTGCCTCTTTCCCTACGGATTGAGGGGTAGGCGGCAGGTGGTGACAGCCATGTCCGTCCTTTGTAATCCTCCACGTTCGGGCTCGTGGTAGAGCAGAGGCCGGCATCGCTTGGCAGACCATGTGCAATCCAGCGCCTGAAGCAAGTCTATAGTAATAAAGCTACCTCCATTAAGATATCTGTCCTTGGGAAAACCTCGCTATCTCGTTCGTTTCTCCCTTGTGGTCATAGGTTAACTAAGTGAAGAGTCTAGCACAACCGTTCCTTTGGGAAATTATGATACCCTGAATACTTCCGGGTGAAGTGCTACAATGGTGTATCCATGCACTTGCGGATTCCTCTGCTTACGCTAAGAAACACCAACAATAAGGTTGACTCACCGCTAATTCATTAGTCTCAGAAGCAGCCGCGTCACCTGCTAAGTCAGTCCTCCCATTGTGGAGCAGGCGACTAGTGGATTAGAGCCTCTCTCGGGTGCCTATTTCCATGCGAAGTGAGGTCCTAGTCATGTAGCATATGGGCTTGGACATGGGGTTTTCGACGCCAAGTGCGTTGGGAAGGAAGGAACTACAAGAGGCTTTTCGACGTTAGAGGCTAACCACTTCCAATGTTGAAGCATTGTGCGTGCTCTTCCCTGACGGTAGTATAGAGTGGTGCAGGCAGTAGTGTAGACGCAAGACAACTTCTTAGGTTGCTTCACAGCCCATATCTCGGTTGTCTACCATTTGTGTAATACCGAAACTTGAGTCTATATGCTAGGATGGTCGTCCACCCTCCAGCTATAATCTTATAGACCCTCTAGGGCACTCATCAGATGTAGTTGTTTGTATGATTAAAATCTTCTATCTTAATTACAACGATGCACAAATTCTTTGCATATTTGACAAAAAGATCGTGCTTTTACCTTGGAAAGGGTCCGTCGATGGTGATGGGAGGGTCGGCATTTCTTGTGAGCGGATGGAGTGAGCAGCGTTGATTGCCGATGGATGGAGTGGGTGGCACTACTGGTACCAAAGGGAATCGAGGGTAGAGGGAAATTGGGATGGGTGATGCATGAGACTGGGAGTGGTGGCGCTCAAACCCTAGCCAACGTGCTTTTGCTTGCTTCGTACGGCGAGATACATGAGTCGATGAGCGAGCAAGAGGTGACGGGGAACAAATACATGACTCGAGAGCTGATTTTTTTTCCTGCAGATCCACAGAGAATAGGCTAAAGAGGCACGGGCCATTTTTAGCCCAAGGGGCATCCAAAGTGTAACACGGATTGGAGAGGGAACCACTCCCACGGCCCTCAGCTCTCTCACGGATCAGGCTGGGATCCTGTTGGGGATTCAGGTATCTAAAAGAGCCCTAACAGAGGTGGGTTGTTTCCTAGGATGCACCTCTCCATTTCTAGAGGCAGCATTATAGAACACCTACTTCTTTCAATGTGGACGCCCACCCCTATGATGACTTCATAGTTTAGTTTTACCAACTTTCTTGGATGCATTTAGTATTAGAGTTTTTGAAGTAAGAACTCTCTCAATCAAACCTGTTTGGGAAAGTTCCGGCTTCCAAAAAATAGATCTTGATCACTAGATTCATCCAGATCCATTATGGAGTAGCTCCAAGATGGAGCTGGGCTTCATCTAACTTGTTTAGAAGAGCTCCACCGTGGATATGGACTCATATGTAGATTTAAAATACTACCTGGGGCCAAACTGAAAAATCACACACAACCATTGTCGTCTTGAAGAGGCGACCAAGTGGCGACACCAATAACATGCAGCATGATAGGGAGGGAAGTGCATGTCGGCCTCCATAGCATGTGGTCGAGCGACACCGACACCGCCCAACTAGGGAGCGCGCGGCATGCCAGCCACCACAGTTGGCCTCAGTTGCTCTGGCCCAGCTACCGACAGGCCCAACCATGCCACCCTACTTCCCACTGGTCAAAGTTTGGAGGCGGTAGTGACATTTGTCGGTTGGGAGAGGAGCGAGTGGAAGGGACAGGGAGCGTCGGGCGTTGGACATGAAAAGAAATGAACCCAGTATGCTGAGGGGTTGTGTGTAACTAGTGGCATGATGGGTAATTTTTGTTAACTCCATGAATCTTATAGTTTTTGGAACATCCTTTGAAATGCTTCATGAAATCCATAGATCTAGAAGCTAGATCCATATTTTTTAGATTGAAGCGGGTAGAGCTAGAGGTTTTTGGTTTAGAAAAATAGAAGTGAAACTGTTTTGGAGCTGCTGAAGCTCTCTCAAACAGCTCTTAAACAGTCGGTGAGATTTCCTATCACATTCATAACTCTAACCGATCGCAGGTGCACACCGAAGAATAATCTCTGCCCACTAAAAGAGGAACATACAAAAATAGCAATTACCAAATGCAGGGGGAAACAAATATAGATCATGCCACAACCACCATCCCTCTGTACCGCACAATATTTTGTCTTTCGTGGACAAAGCCATTTACCAACCAATTCTTCCCTGCCAGCTGCAGGACTGTGATCAAGAGCTCGACCGAGAGGCGGATCGATCGGTGGAGCATGCAAGAAGGGAGGCGGCCATGAGCAGCAGCATGGACTCGTCGGAGCTATGGAAGGTGTTCCAAATGTTCGACAAGAATGGCGACGGCCAGATCACCAAGAAGGAGCTAGGCGAGTCGCTCAAGAACCTCGGCATCTACATCCCCGACGACGAGCTTGATGCCACGATGGACAAGATTGACGTTAACGGCGATGGTTGCGTGGACGTCGAGGAGTTCGGCAGGCTCTACCGCTCAATCGTCGAGGAGGGCCCAGGGGCCGACGGCGACAAGCACGATGAGGAGGAGGACATGCGGGAGGCGTTCAACGTCTTCGACCAGAACGGCGACGGATACATCACCGTCGAGGAGCTGCAGTCCGTGCTGACCAGCCTCGGCCTCAAGCAGGGGCGCACAGCCGAGGACTGCCGCAAGATGATCAGCCAGGTCGACGCTGACGGCGACGGGCGCGTCGACTTCACGGAGTTCAAGCAGATGATGCGTGGCGGCGGGTTCGCTGCACTAGGTAGATGATCGAACTTCGGAGGATGCCTTCATTGAATCGATGGCTTCGGCGTTGTAGATAATTCATTAACAGGTTGGCATGGTAACGATGTGGCAATCTAGTGGCACTTGTTCATTAGTTAATTATTAATTATTTGGTTTGGCGAATTCATTGATGCTTCCTTTTTTATGTGATGAGGAGATTTGGGTTCTTAATACTAATTTTTGTGTTAACTGTTGGATTTCACTAGGCCTAGTCCATTTTTATATAGCAATTAATTAGTCAAATAGAAGTGCTAGTGTCCTGATGTCGGGACGCCTGTGCTTGCTGCATGCCCACGGCCCCACTCCTCCGCGCTGCTCCCCGCGCTTCCCTGCTATGCCGCTCCCCTCCACGCTTGCAGCACTGCTCACCTGCTTCCCGCGTGCACGCGGGGATCGCCTCCCCTGCCGCTATCCCCCTCCACTTTTCATGTGCATGCACGATGCCCCAGCAGCTGTAGTAGATGGCTATGTTAGGTGGGTCACATTGTAATATGTGCACATCAGATCTACTTTTGAAACATTCAGATGAAGCACTTGTAACATATCTCAAAAACAGTTGAAACACTCGCAACATACGTCTGAAACACTTGCAAAAACACTTAAAACACTTGAAAACACGTGTGTAACCATTGCAAAACATATGCAACATCCGGATGAAACACTTGCAATATACGTATGTAACACCTGAAACACTTGAAATAAATGCTTGCAGCATGCATATTATGCAACATCCAAATCTACTTCTTCAATATCCAAATGAAACACTTAAAACGACATAGGTCTGAAACACTTGAAATATACGCTTGCAACATGCGTATATTACCATTGCAACATATGCAACATCCCAGATCTACTTTTGCAACATTTAAATGAAACATTTGAAACACGACGTCGTCGACAGCCACAACCTACCTAGTGGAGAACTGTTGTAGCTAGCAAGGTCAAGGCCACGGGGACGTCAAGAACAATGGCCCAATGTACACCCAGGCACAGAAGCACCGGCGGCGACCTCATCCTGGCGGCGTCGGGGTGGTGGTGGCGTATTGAACACCGTAGCCGCGATAGGCGAGGTGGGATGGAGGCGCGACGCGGGATGGTATAGTGTCACAACGTGGGATGGGGCATGGCAAGGGATGGCCATGTGGTAGCGAGGTAGAGTGGGCGTGGTCAGACGGCCCGTCACAGCCGTGGTGGGCGGAGGGCGCGGTGGAGGCAGCCGTTGCACGCAGACGGCGTGGTGGAAGCGGCCGCTATGGTCGAGAATGGGGAAATGATGCGCACGAGTTGGGGATGGAGGCTAGAGAGACCGGTTGCCTGGGCCGGTCCGCAAGCCCAGTAAACAAGTGTTTGGGCGGACGCCCGGGTGTAATCATTTCCGTAAGTCAAAAGAAATTCTAATACAATAGTTGAAGCTAGATGTGATTAATGTTAGTATAGGAATGGACAAGAGGCATGACACGGTACGGGCCTTTTTTCAACTTGTAACTGACGGTTTTGAGATGACCACTACTCCCTCCATCCCATAGTAAATAAGTTTATGAGATTTAAAGTTTAGAGAACTGTCCCTGTTCCAAATCTAATGGTGATTTTACTCCTTTTCTAACCTTTTGATTTTACCCTCATTATTTTCAAACGACGCCAACGTTTACCCCTACTCTGTAACACTGTTGGAACTAGTTGGATTAAATGGCAAAAAAAAGAAAGAAAAGTTAGCTAGATGAAAAGACAACAATGCCCCTACACTACGTGAAAAATGATTTGTAGGAACCCACCATTTTTTTAGGGGCGGCTGGGGTTGGAGGCGCCTCAACAGTGGACGCCCTCGGACCCCAGCAGAGCAGCCGTCCCTACAAATGGCACAGTTGGGGTGGCCGGTAACAAGAGCCGCCCCTATAAATGGGCTGATTTGTAGGGGCGGTTTACTCACCAGCTGCCCCTATTCTTCCATTTGTAGGGGTGGCTATTACCGCCCGCCCCTGTTGTTCCCATTTGTAGGGGTGGCTGGACACCAGCCGCCCCTACAAATGCCCCACATAAATAGCACAGTAGCCACCTTCTTCTACCTTAGGACACACTCTTCTACCTACAAAAAAGGTTGAGAGGCATTGGGCTCCTCCTGAAAATTGCTCTACTAAGGGGGAGGTTTTGATCTCAAATACTTTGGTGAAGAGGTTAGAAGGTAAGAAAATGCTATTCCAAACCTTTATTTGAAGTTTTAATAGTTGGTTAGTGAGTAATTAGAGTTTTGCTTTTCTCTCTCTTCCATAGTGCTTAAGCTTTGTATGAAGCAAATTAGACCCTAGTTTTCAAACTATTAGTGTAGATTAGTTAGAGAAATGAGGTTGCACCCTTTATTAGTCGATCTTGCTTGATTTTAGTAGAGATTACACCCTAGTTTCATGTATGTTTCATGTACATGTAGATCTAGTTCTAGATCTAGGGTTTGTTTTCTTTTTGATTTTGTAATTTATGTTTCATGAAATTGGAATGGAGTTGGCATGAAATGTAGTGGATGAAATATTAATTGTTGCTAATTGTTGTCTTTGAAATTGTTTATTTTAACCAATTAATATATAAGGATGACATGAGAAGGGACCCATACAAGGATGACGAACTCTTAGAGATCGTCGGTGACCTTTGCAACTTCATATTGGACGAGATTGTGCATGTCAAAGGCACTTACCATCACCTAGCTTCGGACTTAGGTAGTAATCCTCAATACCAACACCTTCGTGAGACTGAAAGGCTAGCTCTAAGCCGTTGATAACAATGTGTATGCAATTTGACATTGGCCTTAACTTGTGGAACAGTTTGGACTTTGGATTGGTTTGGACTTGTGAATTATAACTATGTAATAATGGACTTGTGAATTGGACTTGTGATGACGGTCTATATAATGCTCCTGTGTTTGTGGATGCATATATGTATATATGTGGTGCTCATATTTGAATTTGAATTATATATGCATATATGTATACATGCGGTGGTTAGCTTTGAATTATATATTATTTATTTATTTTTGCTGGAAAATGCATTGTAGGGGCAGTTCTAGATTAAACCGCCCCTACAAATAGAAACTATAGGGGCGGCTGGTTCACTAACCGCACTTACAAATAGTTTCTGTAGGGACGGCTGACATTACGAGCCACCCTTACAAATGTATTCATAGGGGTGGCTAGAAACAGCAGCCACCCCTATAAACTGATTTGCAGGGGTGGTCAGGGAACCGCCTCTACAAATGGGTCATTTGTAGAAACACTCTGGTAGGAGCGGCTGGCCGAGCGGCCCCTACAAAGGCTCTGTACCAAACTGCCAACTTGCTGATCTGAAAGTAGGGGTAAAACACAAATACCAAAATAAAACAGGGGTAAAAATGTATGGGCAAAGTTGTCATTTTGTTTAAAAGTTAACACCATTAGAGGTCCTCATAGACCATGGGTAAAGTCTCCATTCGTTTTGAAATCGCAGGGGTAAAATCACAAGGTTTAAAAAACGAGGGTAAAATCACCATTTCACTTCAAAATAGGGGTAGAAGTGCTTAAGCCCCTAAAGTTTATTCCAAAAATATAATTTTGTATAGGAGGCTGCAATACATACAGTAACCTTCTTCTATTCGGCCTCTCTTGTTTCTCTTTCCATTCTAAGGATACATGTGTCTTTTGCCAGCGTCTTTAATTTATTATAGGACCGAGAGAGTATATTATATTAGGTCATGATGACCATTATGTCTTAATGATTTTTGTTACTTATGAACATTGATTTGTTAGTTAAGTACGATGCCATGATTACCGCTATCACTTCTTGTGTCTAGCTCTTTATCTTCATCTTTCTCCACTGCTGTATAAAAGGAGTTGTCCTTCACTTGTCCACGTGTGAGAACACATAACCAAGGGCACTACCACGTTTGTGCACAATCTATTGGAAGAGTAGGCCTCTAAAACTCCATCCCGCTAGCTTATCTGTATGAGTAGGTGGCTGATCATCTTTTGGTGAGCGCTCGAGCGCGATTGCTCACTTCTCGAAGCTTTAGTGTTCGAGTATAAGGTTCCCGGTGTTCTAGTACAAGGTTCCAAGTGTTCCAGTATAAGGTTCCTGGTATACGTGATCGACTACTTCAGCTACTTGGTGGTTGTTCATGGGACTGCACTATGTTCCTCGTCGTCTATCGACTATATGGTCCATGTCATCATCAATCTTACTATATTGCCTAGTGGTAACGACGTTGCCAGGCGCTCATCTCGTCTGAAGGTATATCACTGCAACTTCAGTTGCTATATTTCTTGCTTATATGACTAGCTAGTATGATATCAAAGGATAGGCCACACATGCACATGTATATAACCTTTTTTGTGTTTTTCTGAATTAAAATATGTCAAAAGTTGATTAGAATTCCAACCATCCAAAAAACTTAATTATATTGGAAATTTTTAGTTACTAGTTTTGTTGCTACACTTAAACCAAATGTATTTGATGGCACAAACTACAGAGTTGGCATGCCAAGTGCATCTTGTGGTTGGGGTGCCAAGTGCATCTGGATAGCACAAACTATAGTTTAGAACTGGAGAAGTACTTTCTCTAGACATAAATAAGTAAAGTTTCGGGTTTGGTAAATTCATTAAATAAAACCTTAATTATACATACATTTATTTATGTTTTAAAATAAAGCACGTATATATTTGTATCAAATGTCCATTCATTATAATTAGTCTTGCTTTGTGTTCTTAACCACAAAAAAAAAGTCCACAATGTGTTCTTATCCGAGCAAAAGAAAACATGATTTCCAACCAAATGGCAGTAGGCCTGAACGTTTCTTGCGACCATTCAGCCCGTGCTTGGACAAGGCCCACTGGCCATACACTTGCACGACGCAAGTTGAGGGTTATTAGGGTTTCACGCTGCCTCTGCTGTAACCTCAGGTGCGCCGCCATCTGCTGATTCGATTAGTCTGCGCCGCTTCCTCTCCTCGTTTCTTGTTCCCATTTTGGTGTGTTTCTCATCTCCTCGAGAGATGAGATCCGAGAGGCAGGATGCTTTCATCTTTGTATTTGGATTTCGTGGTGTGATTTGGTTTTGGATTTGCGGATTTGAATTGGTGTTTCTGATCAATTTTGGATGTCAAGATTTGGGTGCAAAGAGAAGGAAGCCAATTTGCAGAGCAAAGGTGCCAGATGATTGGCGATCTTTGCATTGAAGGTTGGCGAGAACAAACTCGACCCTGCAGTTCTCCGTGCCGCGCAGATTTATCTCTGTTTTGTGACGGCTTCGAACAAGCTGCTAATCTTTAATCTGTGACCCGATCCTAGGCGTTTTTATTTGTTTGATGAATTTGAAGTAATCTTTTGTTCTTAGCCAGTCTCAGTGAAGAGTTTTATTTCATTGTTTCGAAGACTATCATATCATATATAATAAAATGATGAAACTTGGATGAAACACTCACTTTTAATGGAAAGTTTCATTTTATAGTTTTATAGATATTTAATAATTATATAACTCATAGAGAGTTGATAATTGTCCCAAGAGTTTCACAATTCTTCAGAGATGCCCAAGTGACAACTTCTTTGAATAACTGAATGAAAAGTAAAATAATTACTTTTTTTGCCACGGTATCTTTGATTACAAATAAAAATCAACCGATTGAATGTAATATGTTATTATTGTTAAAAACAATATGGCCCTAATTGAAAGAACTGTTAGAAATGAAAGGATGGAAGGACGAGAATAATGTGAGAATAGGTTTAAAACCTTCTCATCCAACCAGCACTGCCAGCTACATCTATTAAGTTATATAAATCACTTAAGATTTACATGCCAACAAGGTGGATTGGATAATTTGGAATGGTGCCCTGGTGCTACAGAGATAGATAGACATGGTCGCATTTTAGGTTTGGCCACATCTAAAAATTTCAGCCCAATAGGGCATGCCTGAATTATTCTTAGGCTTCACCACATCTAAAAATTTCGGCCCAAGGGGTCATGCCTGAATTATTTAGACTGTAACATGAATATTCTCTACGTGAATGGTTTCCTTGAATGCTAATGGTACTCTTACAATGATCTCACGAAGAACACCTATGTACCATGGGCGACAGTAAAATTCAAAGCATTTTGAATAGGTAAAAGTTGACACTGAAACTGAACAGAGGATGGTGAACTCTCCCATGTTCATTTTACAATAAACAACACAGTAACACACCCACTTGTGCCTAGAGCAAGGTTGCTTTGATCCCAGAACACTAAATTCATTTTTACGTCAATTAATCTCATAGGGCATGGCATTGAAAGCTCAAAATAAAAAATAAAAAGGCCATGTTGATCATTCTAGCAACCTACTTGGAATAAAGTTCTACTTGACTCTGCTTGTGGCGATAAAAGGTACGTAGTCGTCTTGGGGGGGGGGGGGGGGGGGGGGGGGGGGGGGGGGGGGGGGGGAGTGCAGAGTCGCAGGACCTTGAGTAGTCATGCCAGTTTTGGTTTTCTCTAGATCACGCAATCCAGCACAAACCCATTTCATTGACCTAATCTGAATTTCAGAGTACAGGAAATGCCTAGATATTCCAATTCCAAGAGTTATTGGGAGTAGTTTATGCCATGTCTCAGCAAGGAGTTTCATGGTGTTATTTCCAATACTATTATGTCATATAAAATAAAATAAAACATGGATGAAACACTCATACTCAATGGAAAGTTTCATTTTATGATTTCATAAACATTTAATTTCATGACTTATAAAAAGTTGATAAATGTGCCAAGAGAATTTCATTCCATGAAACTCACTCCTCTCTCTTTTTAAAAATGTTGTCATATCATCAAAAGTGCGAGATATTACTACATTTATACGGTCTTTTGATGATGTGGCAATGTTTATAAGGCAACTGAATCAAAAAGTAGTTTATAGGCTCATCTGGACATAGACCACATTTGCAGGTTGTGTTTGTTGAATATTTAGTCATTTTACACCATGCATTAATCCATAAATACGATAAGCAAGAAACTATCACAGGTATGACCATATATCCGCTACTGTTATCACTACTGCTAGCATAGTATATCATGCATAGGAAAACAGTAGCAATAGTGATAAACAAAACAGAGAGCGGATTTAGTTTATACCCTAGCGTGGCACTTCCGGTACCCGCGGACAGTGAACCACCAATGTTGTTGCTGTCACCACTGCCGGTGTTGTCGTCGTTGCCGGGAGTCCTCCGTGTGCCCACCATGTTGCAGAGGGAGCACTCGCGCCTGAAAGCGCTCCCCAAAAACTTGATTTCCCGCCTACCCGAGCAGGTACGTGTGACGGGACAAGGTTCGGAGAGCAGCTCGAGCTCAGGACAAGGGTGGCGGCTGGGAGGAGGATTTGTGTTTTTCGGTGAGAAACCCTAGCGCTCAGACAGGGGCCTTATATAGCCGCGCCCCTCCCCCCCGGTCCGAGGGGATGAACCTGGACAGGGTGGTTGGGGGTTGGCAGATGCCCGTTAGCAGCTAGGGTTTTTCCACTCGGGTGGGAGTTGGCCGTTGGCCGGGTGGCGGCTAGGGTTTTCCCACTCGGATGGGCCGTGCGGGACAAAAAGAACCAAGACCAGACCGGTCCCGGCCCATGGCCACGCCCCGCCCCGACGCGACGCGACGCAAGGCGGGCGGCTCGGCTTGGCTCGGCGGCGGCGGCGCGCGCGTGTGGCTCCCAGGTTCTCCTCCTCAACTTGTCTATGTGAGCATCCCAATACTCACTATTTAAGTTGATTGTCCTCTTAGTGAATAAACCATTTGGTACTAATCACTTTTCCACCTAGCACTAATTGTGGGCCTTTAAGGTTTAACTGATTAATTAGAATAAATAAGTGGGCTAGGCCCAATTATTCTAACAATCCCCACCAAACGTCAAAGGTGCACAGTTAATGCCTTCGTTCTGAGCTTGTTTGATATACCAGTGTTTCGATGGTAGACTGTTAAGTTAAACTTCCATCTAGAAGAGGAGTTTACACTCATTCACAACTGATCAATGGACTGTGCCTTGAATTGATAGTTTTGTGCGAAGTGAGGTTCACCCAAATTCTTAACTGATACAAGGCTGCCTAGAGCACCCCCTCGGTTGGAGCATATAGGTCAAACTCTGTGCCTTTTCATGAGTATCTAGATATCACCCCAAATCTCATAGACTGGGACCAGCAGTCAGACTCATATAGGTGTGTTCCTTCTAGGATGTCCTGTAGGCCGACATCCCTGCTTAAATAAGCCACTCGGATCACATTAAGGTGTGTACCATCCTGCCTTACAGCTTGGAAAAGAAGTGCATTTCTAAAGATAGGGACCTTTGTTAAGGGTCTTTTCCCTCAGTCTACTCTTAGCTTGTTTCACCACTCTAATTCACGGGATCTCCGATCACATAGAGCAGGTTACCACTATAGCAGACTTTATGTGGGTCTCAGTCCCATATCGACCGATGCACTGTCTATCACGTTACGTGACAACCCCTTGGTGAATGGATCTGCCAGATTTTTAGACGTGTGAACATAGTCCAACGCTATTACTTCGGAGTTTCTCGATTTTCTGACAGACTTTAGGCACCGCTTAACATGCCTCGTAGTCTTCAGGTTATCCTTAGAACTGTTAACTTTGATTATCACAGTTCATGGAAATGGCGGGCACAGGTTTTTCAACCACCGGCAAATCCATTAGGAGTTCCCGAAGCCATTCGGCCTCAACAGTGGCGGTGTCTAGTGCTGCAAGTTTTGCTTCCATAGTTGACCTCGTGATGATGGTCTGCTTGCAAGACTTCCAGGAAACAGCATCACCCCCAAAGGTAAACACATACCCGCTGGTGGCTTTTAACTCGTCAGCATCAGATATCCAATTTGCATCACTGAAACCCTTCAGTACCTTTGGGTACCCGGTGTAGTGTATGCCATAGCTTGCGGTTGCCTTTAGATACCGCATTACCCTCTCAAGAGCACGCCAATGATCATCTCCTAGGTTTGAGACAAACCGGCTTAACTTGCTCACAACATACGAGATGTCAGGCCTTGTTGCACTTGCTAAGTACATTAGTGAGCCAATGATCTGGGAGTATCTTAATTGATCCTTCATGATCCTTTTGTTCTTTCTCATAATTAGGCTTGGATCATAGGGAGTGGACACAGGTTTGCAGTCGCTATAGCCAAAGTGACTTAGAACCTTTTCCACATAGTGGGATAGCACGAGAGTAACCCCACCATTTTCTCCCTTTACTAGCTTAATGTTTAAAATTACATCAGCCACTCCCAAATCTTTCATATCAAAGTTCTTGGACAGAAAGTCCTTGACTTCCTCAATCACATTGAGATGTGTGCCAAATATTAGGATGTCATCCATGTATAGGCACAGTATTACTCCTTCTCCCCCATTAAAGCGGTAGTAGACACATTTATCAGCCTCATTGGCGACAAAGCCTGCTGAAGTCATGGTCTTATCAAACTTTTCATGCCATTGCTTAGGTGCTTGTTTTAGGCCGTATAGAGACTTCAATAATTTACACACCTTGCCCTTTTGACCTTCCACTACGAAACCATCAGGCTGATCCATGTAGATTTCTTCATCTAACTCTCCATTTAGGAAAGTTGTCTTTATGTCCATCTGATGAACGATAAGACCATGGGATGCAGCGAGGGCAAGTAGTACTCTGATGGTAGTCAATCGTGCCACTGGTGAGTATGTATCAAAGAAGTCTTCGCCTTCCTTTTGAGTGTAGCCCTTGGCCACGAGCCTGGCCTTGTACTTTTCAATCGTACCATCAGGCCTAAGCTTCTTCTTAAACACCCATTTACATCCAACAGGTTTGCACCCGTAAGGATGATCAACCACTTCCCAAGTTCCATTACACATGATTGAATCCATCTCACTTCGTATTGCTTCCTTCCAATAGTCAGCATCAGGAGAGGAAAATGCCTCTTTAATGGTGGTTGGAGTGTCATCCACGAGGTAAATGGCAAAGTCATCACTGAAGGATTTTGCAATCCTAGGTCTCTTACTCTTTCGAGTGACTCCATTATTTTCCTCCTCGGAATGTTGAGCAACAGGTTGTTCAGAGCATTCCATCGGCACCAAAGTATTGGGAGCATCAGGAGGTTCCTGACTAGATGTGCTTGGCACGTTCCCTCTCATAGGGAATTCATTCTCAAAAAATGTTGCATCTCTGGACTTAATCACTGCGCCGACCCGCATGCCGGGCACTCCAGATTCAACAACTAAAAATCTATATCCTATGTTGTTTATAGCGTATCCAAGAAAGACACAATCTACAGTTTTTGGTCCGAGCTTGCGCTTCTTGTTGATTGGCACGTTTACTTTGGCCAAGCAACCCCAAATGCGCAGGTATGAGAGAGTTAACCTTCTCTTTTCCCATTCCTCGAATGGTGTCTTCTCTTTATTCTTTGTAGGAACTCTATTCAGGACATGACATGCAGTCAATATAGCCTCACCCCACCATTCCTTGGAAAGTCCCGCAGTGTCCAACATGGCATTAACCAGATCGGTCAGAGTGCGGTTCTTTCTTTCGGCAATCCCATTGGATTGGGGGAAAAAGGAGGTGTCCTCTCATGAATAATTCCATGTTCCTCGCAGAATTGATCAAATTTTTTTGAGAAATATTCTCCTCCACGATCGGACCGCAACCGTTTGATTTTCTTCTCAAGTTGATTTTCAACTTCCGCTTTATAGATTTTAAAGTAGTGTAATGCTTCATCTTTTGTTTTCAACAGGTATACATAGCAAAATCTAGTACTATCATCGATGAGAGTCATGAAATATTTCTTGCCGCCTTTGGTTAACACACCATTCATCTCGCACAAATCAGAGTGAATGAGATCTAGTGGTGCCGTGTTTCTCGCCTCTTTCACAGCCTTGTGAGGCTTGCGAGGTTGTTTAGCTTGCACACAGGCATGGCACTTAGAACCTTGGACCAAATCAAATTTAGGGATTAAACTCATTTTAGCTAAGCGCGACATACATCCAACATTAATATGGCAAAGTCGAGAGTGCCAAATATTACAATCATCATCATGTCTCACATGGTTCACGACATTAGGAATACAAGAATCCATCAAAGAAAAGCGGAACAAGCCTTCGCTTTCATAGCCCTTACCAACAAATGTTCCATATCTCGATACGACACACTTATTGGACTCAAAAGAAAGCTTAAAACCGTCCCTACATAGTAGAGACCCACTAACGAGATTCTTCTTTATGGAGGGGACATGCTGCACGTTCTTCAGCTGCACGGTCTTTCCCGAAGTAAACTTCAGATTGACCGTACCAACACCATGAACAGCCGCATGTGTCTCGTTTCCCATCAGCAAGGAGGTACCTCGTTCTTCCTGGTATAAAGAAAATAAAGAGCGATCAGCACATACATGAATATTAGCCCCTGTGTCAACCCACCAACCGGGAGAGAGATAAACTGAAAGAACTGTTGGTAAATAATTACCATACCCAGATCCTCCAGCCTCGCTAACGACCATGTTGACTGTCTTCTTCTGCTGCTTGTCCTTGCGGTCTGGGCACTCCTTTGCCCAGTGATCAGTGCTCCCGCACACGAAACAGCAGCCACTCTTTTCCTTGTTTGCCTTCTTGAAGGCTTGGGCTTGTGGCTTGACAGCATTCTTGTTCTTCTTCCTCTTGTGGGCAGCTTAAGGGTTCCTCTTCTGCACTAGATTGGCGCTAGAGCCTCCCTCAACGTGCACTTTCTTGCCACGTGTGTCCTTTGCCCTTGCATTCTCCTCAACACTTAGAGAAGCAACAAGATCAGTCACACTGAACTCTTGCCTCCTGTGCTTTAGAGAAGTGGCAAAGTCCCTCCAAGTAGGTGGCAGCTTAGCGATGATAACGCCGGCCACGAACTTGTCAGGCAGCACACATTTGTTGTTCTCAAGCTCCTTTGCTAGCATCTGTATCTCATGAGCTTGTTCTACCACAGAACGGTCATCGACCATCTTGTAGTCATAGAACTGCTCCATGATGTACAGCTCACTGCCAGCGTCAGGAACTCCGAACTTGGCCTCTAGTGCATCCCACATATCCTTGCCCGTAGGCATGTCCATGTACAGTGGCACCATACCCTCATCTATCACGCTGATGAGCGATAGCTTAAGCAGGTTATCCGCCTCACTGAACTTGCTCTCTTCCTCAGGAGTAAGAGGGGGTTCAGTGCGCTTTCCCCTGACAGCATGCTCACAGCGCATAGTGGTAAGCCACAACATGCAACGGGCTCACCATATCTTATAGTTGGATCCACCATCCTTTAAAGGTGGTGGCCTCATGGATGCAGCAAAGCTAGCAGATGAAAATGACCTATCAAGTTTTTGGATTGTTGAATATTTAGTCATTTTACACCATGCATTAATCCATAAATACGATAAGCAAGAAACTATCACAGGTATGACCATATATCCGCTACTGTTATCACTACTGCTAGCATAGTATATCATGCATAGGAAAACAGTAGCAATAGTGGTAAACAAAACAGAGAGCGGATTTAGTTTATACCCTAGCGTGGCACTTCCGGTACCCGTGGACAGTGAACCACCAATGTTGTTGTTGTCACCACTACCGGTGTTGTCGTCGTTGCCGGGAGTCCTCCATGTGCCCACCTTGTTGCAGAGGGAGCAGTCGCGCCTGAAAGCTTTGTGTTTTTCGGTGAGAAACCCTAGCGCTCAGACAGGGGCCTTATATAGCCGCCCCCCCCCCCCCCCGGTCCGAGGGGATGAACCTGGACAGGGTGGTTGGGGGTTGGCAGATGCCCGTTAGCAGCTAGGGTTTTTCCACTCGGGTGGGAGTTGGCCGTTGGCCGGGTGACGGCTAGGGTTGTCCCACTCGGATGGGCCGTGCGGGACAAAAAGGACCAAGACCGGGACCGTGGCGGTTGGCAGATGCCCGTTAGCAGCTAGGGGTTTTCCACTCGGGTGGGAGTTGGCCGTTGGCCGGGTGGCGGCTAGGGTTTTCCCACTCGGATGGGCCGTGCGGGACAAAAAGGACCAAGACCGGTCCCGGCCACAGCACGCCACGGCCCGTCGCATTGTGACGCGGGTGGCTTGGCTCGGCGGCGGCGGCGTGCGCGTGTGGCTCCCAGGTTCTCCTCCTCAACTTGTCTATGTGAGCATCCCAATACTCACTATTTAAGTTGATTGTCCTCTTAGTGAATTAACCATTTGGTACTAATCACTTTTCCACCTAGCACTAATTGTGGGCCTTTGAGGTTTAACTGATTAATTAGAATAAATAAGTGGGCTAGGCCCAATTATTCTAACAGTGTTTTGGATTTTTTTTCCTAGTTCAAAGACGCAACATAACCCTTTTATACAATGTTCCAATTTTGGAAGTATTACATAATTTTGGGTGAATTTGAGATACTTGGGTCGATTAAATATATACTCATCATGAGGTACGTATAAAAA
Organism: Saccharum hybrid cultivar R570; assembly: GCA_038087645.1. NCBI lineage: Eukaryota > Viridiplantae > Streptophyta > Magnoliopsida > Poales > Poaceae > Saccharum > Saccharum hybrid cultivar. Next base: position 18,880,910 of record JAQSUU010000804.1, read on the forward strand.
TGCCCAAATAGTTCGTGCTTTGAGCTCAATGGGGTGGCTCTTTGGTGTCGGAGACGAATCATGCTGAGGAGCCGTGGAGAGAGAGAGGAAGAGAAAAGATAAGGTTTACAACTTACATCTTGCAACGAGGGCAATGGCCATTGGATCAACTGCAACGGTAGCCCAAAAATCAGGTGACAGATGGGCCTGCTCGTCTGATCAGAAGACAGGTCCAAACAATGAATCCAAGAGGCAGAGGAATCTAAAACAGAGAACACAAAATCGAAGCTTTTCATACCCATTGCATGTACAATACATACAATGTTCTGATGTACTGAACAAAGAAATCTTAATAAGCGGTTAAGCCGCAGAGATGTACAAGCATCACGAAGTACTCACTGAAGTAGTCGAAGACCACGAATCCCTCCATGCGCACACGCTTGGTGATGATATGAAACAGGTTGCGCACGCCCTCCTCCTGCTGCAGGTTGTACTGCGAGATCATTCCGCAGGTAGGGATCCGCCCATGGTGGCGCATGTTGGGCAGCACGGCCTCCGGTGTGGCGCCACCCATGTTCTCGAAGTATATGTCAATGCCCTCGGGGAGATGGCAAATTAACTTTGCAGTCATATACGTATATGTTGCTTGTTGATGCACGCAATCACGCATGATGCTCAAAGTGTAGAGCTGGGACTTGGTAGCATTTGAGGGTGGGTTATAGCATGATCTTTTGGTACGACTCGAAGCATGGTACGGTATGAAATATTTAAGGCTGTGCTGGCACGACATGAACACGAGGGCCGTGCGGTGCCCAGAATCTCGGTATGGCGGGCTATATGGCCCGGCCCGCATCTTGGGCCGGTACGGCACGAAAATGGCACGTAGACACTTCTACAACTATATAATACAATTTTCTAGCATTTACTATATTACCTCTTATTTAATTATCTAATTCTGGAATAGATTATGAAAATCATTAAACTTTTATTAAAATAGTACACACAAGATATATATGTATATATATATAGTGGAAAAAGAAAACTAGCAAAGATATTTTGAGGGCCGTCCTTGGGCCAAAGAAAAGATTCACCGTGCCATATCGGCACGGCCCGACGTGCCTCCCGTGCCTAGAGGGCACGACCCAAAGCGGCACGAAGCACGAGAGGGCCGTGAATGCCCAACGAGGGCTCACTAACCTCCTCAAGGCGGCATCGAGTTCTTGCTCGTTCTTGTAGTTGAAAGCTTCGTCGAAGCCTAACTTTGTTTTCAGAAGATTAACCTGAAAAAAGCCATGATTCTTCAGATACTAGCCAGTACCTCCAGTCACTAATGTTATGATGTTTCAGAAATGCAAGGCACGTTTCCTTTCCATTTAACCATGCATGCTGTACTGATGTTGTTGTACTACTCTAATACAATGGTGTACTATGATTATTGGCATGAAACAAATGAAGCAACCACTAAAAACAGAAATAGTTTGTAAGCTACAGATTCATTTCAGAGAAAAATTCATCAGCGGGAGGCAAAGGAAAACGAATTTTCACAGACCTTGTCGTCAGAACCGGTACTGCCAACCACATAACACCCTTTGAGCTTAGCAAGTTGCCCGACAATCTGACCCACGGCGCCTGAGACAGCCGAGACAAAGACGTTGTAGCCTTTTTTAGGCTTCCCCACATCCAACAATCCAACCCAAGCAGTAAGACCGGCCATGCCTGAATTATTGGGTTGCAGTAGCAGCAGTGTTTACAATAGCTTTAAATAGTGTAAGAATAAAGGCTTTGCAATAGGTTTCTCTTCAGAGGAACAAGGTAATTAACTTTTCAGTACAAAAACCAAACAATCAACTCAATAAAAAGTTCTTATACGTTTGGATAAATGGGACACATGAAAAGAATAAAGGAAAACTGTAGTTTGATTTTGTATGAAGGTTTTCAGGGAGTTGACATTTTGGTTGGAAAAATTAGTAATTGCTAAACAATGAACTCACCAAGAACACCTGTGTAGTACGACAGAGGCAGTTCAGGGTGATTGATCTTGAAAAACGACTCTGGCTTAGGGACGAAAGTGTACTCCTCCCATCCGGTCACCCCCCACACAAGATCACCAACCTTGTAATCTTGGTGCCCAGAGGCTACCACCTTGCAGACACCAAAGTTAACCAAAACCTACAAGATTTGTTCCATGGGCAGTCACATAATTGTAAGGTTTCTCAGTTAACCAAAGGGAAATGCTCAAATGCGTGGAAGAAAAATGATTCCAGCTCCAGTGTGGATGCAATATACAATTACTTGAAACTTAGAGTGCTCTCGGGCCACGAGTTCATGCAGGAGGATAAGGATCCCTTCTCTTCTTTTCCTCTCCTTGTTTTATTCTCCAACTCTGGCGGGCTTAGAAGGGGCTCAGGGGAGGCAGGCCGGCCAGACAGTGAGGATAGTGGTTAGGGTTCCGGCGGTGTAGGAGGCGGCCATTCCAGGTCTAGGCAGGGGCGCCCATGGCCAAGGCGGCGGCGGGAGGGGGAGGAGAAGAAGGAGGTCACCGCGGGAGAAAGGGTCTCGCTAGAGCCCCGTGGCTGCGGCCACAGCTGCGGGCCACCGGTGAGGCCCTACCGCGGTGGGGCGGTGGGTGGTGTGCAGCGTGCCAGCTTACTGCGGTGGGGGGTCAACGTGTCAAGATACTCAACACGAATTGGGTGGAACGAGTGCTTTAGAACAAACTATGATGAGTGCTTAACGGAGATTCAACTAAAAGATGGCTAGATACAAGGCAGGATGAGCAGATTGCTCTCTGCCTCCAAATCTCCCGACACAGCTATAAGGTCATAAATGGCTAGAGGGAGGGTGAATAGCCTTTTAAAAAATCTACAAACTTCACTAAAGCAAGATATTAGTAAAACAAATAGCAAAGCTTCTCTAGCACTAGCTCAACTACACTATCCAAGCCACTTAAACAATTCTAGTAGATATGAAGGCTATAATCTCTAATCCACACCAACAAGGCTAAGTCACTACTTACTCTATTCCTAGGTGAAAGACAAACACTACACAAACTAGGAGCTAGAATCTACAAGAGATAACAAGCTAAGCAACTAGCAAGGTAGACAAGTAAGTGAAGGAGTGAACATGTATTGTTATACCGACATTGATGAGTAGAGATATTTCTAATGAACCAATCAATCAATGCAATCACAATCACAAGATGAAATCCTCGGCAAAGAGTTGACACAAGATTTTTTACCAAGGTTCACTTGCTTCTCGGGAAGCTAGTCCTCATTGTGGCGATGCACCCACTTGATGGATTGCGAGCTAATTGACTATCAAGAGTCAACCCTTCAGTGTGTGCCACACATCCACTCATAAGATGGAGAGCCTCCAAGCCACGAGCTCCACTAAAGTAGCCAATTCGTGAACTCCCGCGGAGAAGGCTCAAGAACCCCTCACAATCACTTGGTGAGGCTCGAAACAATCTCTAATCACAAGCTCAACACCACAGCTGCTCCAAGCCATCTAGGATGTCAGGAAACACCCAAGAGTAACAAGAAATCCGCAGCCAACTCAAGGATCAAGTGCCACTAGATGCAAATTACTAAGCAATGCACTTGAATCTCACTCAATCTCACTAAAGTATGCAACCAAGTAAGGAGATGAGTGGAGGAAAAGTTCCCTAGCTCAAAGTATGTCTCAAGTGTTCAAAAAGTCCAGGGAGAAGTCCCAAACCCGGCCAAGCAACTATTTATAAGCATCCCCAAAGAATAGAGTCGTTAGGCTTGAGATGCCGCTCTGCGCGTGTTGATCGGACGCGCTGGTTTGATCGACCAGACGCGGCCAGCGTCCGGTCGCACCAACGTGACTTCGCCGATGCTCACCACGTGTCCCTTTTTGAATCTCGCTCGTTAGATTTCCAATGGTCACAAAACGTTACGCTTTCAGGTAAAATGTGACTGGACGCGCTCCACGCCATGACCGGACGCGACAGTGCCAGCGTCTGGTCGCTGTCCAGAGAGGTTCTAGAGAGTGACTTTGTCGATCGAACACGTCCGATCAAACTTCCCTCTGCGCTGCTCTCCTAGGTGTGTGACCGGACGCGCCGGTCCCGCGAGTGATCGGTCACACCGGTTGCAAATCCTAGCGCCCCGCGCCGCGCACAGCTGCTGCCACTGATCGGACGCACCGGTCGTGCCGAGACCGTGTCCGGTCCAGCGTCTGGTCGCGCGTCTGATCACGCGTCCGATCACCCAGTGACTTCCTTTTGCCTCCGTTTCTTTGCCTCCGGCGCAGTGGAAAATAAATGTTTCACTTCCACAAAAGTGCTGAATCCTGCCGACCTTGCTCGACAGGATGGAGAGAGGAACCCAAACCCCTCTCTACCCCTCAAACTGCAGCTCCTTCACAAATATGCTAACACCACCAAGTGTTCACCATCTTGTGCTCGTGTGTTAGCATTTTCTCAAATATTTTTCAAGGAGTTAGCATCTCACTAGATCCTAAATGCATATGCTCAAGAATATAGACCTAGTAGCACTTGATTCATGAGATGACCGTGATTGCCCCTCTTGATAGTCGGCTATCAATCCTAAACCCAGTCAATCACTTCTCTACTCATCTTTAGACCAGCAAAAGAGAATCCTATGATTATACCTTTGCCTTGATCATCTCATTCCTTGTCCATCACCTATGTGCATGTTCACCATCGTCTTTATCTTCATGCACTTGTGATCTTATGGCCATCACCATCATGCTCCTTGCTCCTTCATCACATGTGTTGCTACTCCTAACTCAATTCACTTGACACAATGGCATTAGCAACTTGGTGTCATTAATTACCAAAACCAAACTTGGGCTTTCAACAGCCAGCCTATCCTATCCGTGTTCTTCTTACTTGCCCCTCACGAACGCCCCCTCTCCTCTGGTTATACTCTGTCTCCTTGCTGTAGCTACGGCTATGCCCATTCTGGGCCGCGGTACCTTGGGTTTGGCTTGGGAGCTCACTTGGGCCTTGGGGCATGCGGCCCATTCTCCTCCTGGGGCTTCTCTTCATCAGACGTGCCAATAGCTTCTGGCCTTTTGTTCTCTTTGGCGCCTAGATGCTTCATCTTGACATTCCTCCCCCCTTGAAAACTAGCTTGTCCCCAAGCCGGTGCTGCTAGGAGTTGCTGCTTTAGTTCATCTTCCAGCTCCCATGTAGCCATAGATGGTGGCCATGACCATTGGATAAGAACTTCAGCAACCAGACGATTGCCTTGCTCTTTCAGACATCTCTAGAGCACTTTGACAGAGAAATGAAAGGCATCAGTTTTAGTGGAGGGAAGGAGTTCAGAAGAAACTTGTATTGCAGGTGGTAGCACCTTCTTGAGTTGAGAGACATGAAATACAGGGTGAATTGCAGAGTGATGAGGAAGCAACAACTTATAAGCAACAACGCCCACTTTTGCTATGATCTGGTAGGGACCAAAATAGCAAAATAATAACTTGTGGCTAGCTCTAGTAGCAATAGAGGTTTGCACATAGGGTTGAAGTTTGAGATAAACTGAATCACCCACTTCAAATGATCTCTCACTTCTATGTTTGTCAACTTGCATCTTCTGGCGTTGTTGAGCTCTGAGAAGTTGCTGTTGTAACAGCTGCACCATAGTATGTCTCTCTTTGAGCCAGACTTGGAGATCAGGAATGGCACAGGATTCAGTGATGTTAGTGCCAAGGTGCCTAGGTTGTTGGCCATAAAGGATTTCAAAAGGGGTAGAATTGAGAGATGTGTGATAGCTGCTATTGTACCGGAATTCAGCTAGTGCTAACCATTGCTTCCACTGGGTTGGACAAGCATGAACAAAACACCTCAAATATGCTTCTAGACACTGATTAACCCTTTCTATCTGCCCATCAGTTTGGAGGTGAGAGGAAGTGCTCATCTTTAGCTCAATTTTTGTTAATTTGAACAATTGTTGCCACACTTGACTGGTGAACACTTTGTCTCTATCAGATATGAGTGCTTCAGGGAACCCATGCAGTTTGAAAACAATATCCATATATGCTAAGGCCACTTGGAGGGCAGTAAAAGGGTGTTTCAATGGAATGAAATGGGCATATTTTGAGAATTTGTCTACTACCACCAGAATGCAGTCAAAATGGTTGGATTTAGGCAAACCTTCTATGAAGTCCAGGCTGACAACCTGCTAGGCATAGTTAGGAACAGGAAGGGGCTGCAAAAGGCCTGGATATTTGACCCTTTCAGGCTTAGCTAGTTAACAGATTGTATAGTGAGTGACAAAGAGATGAATCATTCCTTTCATTCCAGGCCACACAAAGAGATTTCTGATCCTTTTGTTAGTAACAGGAAAGCTAGAATGTTCTCCAAGAGGACTGACATGGAGAGACTACATAATTTGTTGCTGGACAGGCTTGTTGTTACTAACCCATATCTTCCCTTTATATTTGATAACACCATTTTGCAATGTGAAATGGGTACTGACTACCAAAGTTGAAAGAAGTTTTGCTGTATGGGGATCAGAGGGATAAGCATCTACTAACTCCTGAAGCCAGATAGGTTGGAGTGCAGACAGAGCTAACACTTGACTTGGGTTATTGGAAACCCTGGAAAGAGCATCTTACTCTATTCTCGGTACCTTTCTTGTAAAGAATTTTGTATTTCAACCCCATCAACTTGGTGAGAGCCTTATGTTGCCAAGGTGTTTTCAATCTTTGGTCATCCAAATGTACCAAGCTCCTCTGATCAGTTTTGATAGTGAATTCACTGTGCTGAAGATAGGCTCTCCAATGCTCCACAGCTAGAAGAATGGCTAGGCATTCTTTTTCATAAGTGGATAATGTTTGGTTATGTGGGCCCAGAGCTTTACTGACATAAGCTATTGGGTGATTATCTTATTGTAGCACAGCACAAATACCTTTATCAGAGGCATCTGTTTCAACCACAAAAGGTCTGTGAAGGTTAGGTAGGGATAGGGCAGGTGCTGATATCAGAGCTGTCTTGAGGGCAAAAAAAGACTGCTCTTTTTCAGGTAAGGGTGGGCAAAATACCCGATACCCAATTTCCAAACCCGAATTACCCAAACCCAGACCCAAAGTACCTGAACCCGAAATACTCGATCACAATTTTGGATAGTGATTGTAAAAACCCGAAATTAGTTTGGGTAATTCAGGTAATGTTTCCCGGTACCCGAACTACCCAAATTACCCGAAATATCTCAAATATTTACTCTTCTGTTCCTAATATGAAGACATGAAGTATTTCAATGCCATATAAATATATTATTTGGTATGAATTAATGTAGATTTATGCTAACTTGATAATTGATCTGTTGGTAATTGATATGAAGACATAATATGACTTATAGGACTATTATTTATTATTTTAAAATGGCACTTGAATTCTTCCAAAATGGTTGGTTTTGTCAATTTCGGGTATATCGGGTAAAACCTGAACCCGAATTATCGGGTACCCAAAATTTCGGGTAATGCTTTTTCGGGGCAAAAATCGGGTAGCAATTTTTAATACCTGAATTTCCAACTACCCGAATTACTTGACCCGAATTTTTTCGGGTAACCCGAATGCCCAGCCTTATATTCAGGTGTGCATACAAATATAGATCCCTTTTTGAGGAGGTTTGTCAATGGTTTGCATAGAGTACCAAAATCTTGAACAAATTTTCTGTAGTAACCAGCCATACCCAGAAAGCTCCTAACATCTTTGACATTAGTTGGTGTTGGCCAATTTTTTATGATATCCACCTTGGTACGATCTGTGGCCACTCCTGAAGCACTAATGACATGACCAAGGTATGATAGCTCTTTCTTTGCAAAAGCACACTTAGAAAGCTTGACTTTGAGTTGGTGCTGATGAAGGAGAGTGAAAACTTGTCTGATATGTTGGAGATGTTTAGACCAAGTCTTGCTATAGATGAGGACATCATCAATGAAAACTATAACACATTTTCAGAGTAAAGGAGCCAGGACAGTATTCATCTCATGCTAAAAAGTTGCAGGACCACCAGTAACACCATATGGCATGACCCTATACTCATAGTGGCCACTGTGTGTTTGAAATGCAGTTTTATGTACATATTCTTCTGACACTAGAATCTGATGAAAACTAGAATATAGATCAAGAGTGGAAAACCACTGAGCACCAACCAATTCATCCAGTAATTCATCAATGACTGACAATGGAAACTTGTTTTTGATGGTTAAGGCATTGAGTTTCCTGTAGTCAACACAAAGCCTCCAATCACCAGTTTTCTTTTTGACTAGCAGCACAGGAGATGCATAAGGGCTTTGACTCTCCTATATCCACCCATTGGTCAAGAGTTGATGCACTTGTTTCTCTATTTCATCCTTTTGAGCAGCATTATATTTGTAAGACCTTAGTCAAAATGGTTGAGCTCCAACCACCAGAGGTATTGTACGTACATATGCTCTTTTGGGTGGCAAACCACTAGGAGGAAGGAAGAGGCTGGAGAATTCTTCTATTAATTGTTGGATTTCCTTAGGCCTGGTACACATTCCCTTACTGGTGTCCACCTGGTGTAATTCCACCATACACCAAATTTTATCTTGATTTAGCAAAGTTGCTAGCTCCATATGGGTTATCTGTTCACAGCTTACCACATCAGGTACCATCCCCTGAAGGAACACTTGGTTGCCTTGGTACTCAAATGACAAAATCTTCTTTCTCCAATCAATAATCATTGGACTGTGTTACTCTAACCAATCCATACCAAGTATAATATCATAACATTAGAGAGGTAAAACTTTTAGTGACATCTTGAAAGCATGACCACTAATCCAGATTGGGCAAGCTTGAACTTCATGGCTGCACTGTAAAGTCTGACCATTGGCAACTCTGACTTGCATAGTTGTGTGCATAGGAGACCAGTCTCTCCACCTGGATCCCAAAGCTTCACTGATAAAAGTATGAGAGCTACCAGAGTCAATAAGAATTATCACCTCCTTTCCACCAACATGACCCACCATCCTGACAGTCCTGGTGGAATTAGTACCTTGAGCTGCATTAGTAGATAGCACCATCAAGTCATCACCTAAATCTTCTTCCTCTAGAACACATTGATCTTCCATTTGAGAAACCTCCCCCTATATGAAATCCTAGAGCTCCTCCACTACATGAAGAGACACATAATTGGAACATTTGTGGCCTGGGTTCCATTTCATTCCACATTTACAGCATAACCCTTTTGCTTTTCTGTAAGCCATAAGAGTAGCAGCTTTATCCTCAGACTGAAACCCCTTGGTACTGTCAGTATTTCTTCTACCTTGATTGTATGGTGTATTAGCTCCTCTAGCTTGAGACTGAAATGAGTTGTTGTATGTCACAGTTCTTGGCCTACCAACATATCTGAAGTTGTTATCAAACTCTGACTTCTTGTAATCTCTTTTGGGATTATCTCTACTTGATTCTTCCTGCAACAGAGCAATAGAACTAGCAGTATCTAGGTTCCTAGGTCTATGAACAAGAACAACAGATCTAATATCATCTCTTAGAACATCAATAAATCTATTGGTTGTAGTTGCAGTATTGAATTTAGAATCATGGGCTAAGATTTGATGAAATATGCTATCAAAACGCTCAATATAGTCTAACACACCCTCAGTTTGCTTGATATGAAAGAACTGTCTAAGTAACATACTATGAACAGGTGAATCTAAGGATTGTGCCCAGAAGTTAGCATTGCCAGTGAAAAGCATGGACGTTGTCCTAGACTTAAGATGATCAGGTACATTATACATCTCAAAATAGTTCTCACACTTCTGGATCCAAACCTTTGGGTTCCTACCATCAAATTTAGGGAACTCCACAAGGGTAAAGCATGATTGATCATGAACTGACTAGCATCAGTGAGCATAGGACTACCAACAGTAAACTGAACTGGCGAGGCAATAGCAGAGTGTTTCACACCTGTGACTGAGGTAGGAACGAAGGTGGTGACCACCCTATTGCCCAAAACCCAGTGACCATGTTCATCGCCGCGGGCACAAGGCCCTGTAAGTGTTCCTCCAGATCCGCTAGCAAGATGAACGGCGGTGTGACCTACGAGGTTGAGATGCTCTTCGTTGAACACCTTGTACGCAGGGTTCGTCAGCTCTTCCTGCTTCGACGAGAGGTGCTCAATTTTGTCACAGAGGTTGCAGACGTTAGATTGTAGCTTCTCGACGTCGATTTGGACCTTGGGCTTCCACGCTGATAGATCCTAAAGCACAGCCATGTTTGCATCCAATGACTGCTTCACCAAATCATGCTAGTGATCGATCCAGGACTGCATCCCCTTAAGGAACGCTGTGATGTTGCCGATCTGATCCTGTATCACTACCGGCCTTTTTTGCTCTCGGGTTTGGTACTGAGGTCGGAGTAGGTAGTTGGGTGGTGCTGCCAAATCAACCAATTCACTGACGATGAGGCGACCTCGTCGGAAAATGAAAATCCACCGAGAATCGACTGCTCCGGTACCAAATGTCAGGATACTCGAATTGGGTGGAACGAGTGCTTTAGAACAAACTGTGATGAGTACTTAACAGAGATTCAACTAAAAGATGGCTGGATACAAGGCAGGATGAGCAGATCGCTCTCCGCCTCCAAATCTCCAGATGCAGCTAGCCTATCCTATCCGTGTTCTTCTTCTTACTTGCCCCTCATCAATGCCCCCTCTCCTCTAGTTATACTCTGTCTCCTTGTTGTAGCTACGGCTATGCCCATTCTAGGCCACGGTACCTTGGGTTCGGCTTGGGAGCTCACTTGGGCCTTGGGGCATCTAGCCCATTCTCCTCCTGGGTCATCAAACGTGCCAACAGCTTTTGGCCTTTTGTTCTCTTTGGTGCCTAGATGCTTCATCTTGATACAATGGTGCTCGATGTTGTGGCCGAGGACGGCGCAGGCCGTCGAGGGGCGGGGGCATCAACCATGTCCTGCATCTCGGAGTGACAAAGAGACAAAGGTTGAAAATAATATATCAGCCCTAGGATCTAGATCGGAGGATTAGAAACAATCGCCTGAAAGAAATGTTGTTTTCAGGCATCTGAAATTTAGCACTTCTCCCAGTGAAGATGAGTGAACGAGTTGCCCCCTAGGGTCTCGGCTCCATATTAGTATAGGCCAGGAACAACCCCCGGCGTGGCTTGTACACACAGTTAGGATTACAACATGATCAGGATCAACATGATCCATCCATCTACTTAAGTTACAAGAAAGGAACTAACTATCCTATCCAGTACTAGGTACAATGAATCGAGACATATCTTAACACCCTCCCTCAATCTCAACCGGCCACAAGATTGAGATTGTTCCTAAATTGAATCAACTTAGCTAATGGCAAAGATTTGGTAAACCCATCAGCTAATTAATCACCCGAGCATATATGTCTAACATCTAACAACTTTTGAGCCACCCTTTCTCTAACAATGTGGAAATCAATCGTGATATGCTTCTTCCTTACATGAAACATAGGATTTGCTATCAAATACGTGGCTCCAATGTTGTCACACGATAGCCGAGCTATAGGAGGATGTTGAACTCTTAATTTTGTTAACAATTTTTGAACCCACATCATTTCAACCATAGCATCTGCAAGTGCCTTGTATTCTGCCTCTGTGCTTGAGCGGGAAACAGTGGCTTGCTTCCTTGCACTCCATGAGACTAAATTGGAACCAAGGAACATGACAAAGCCACTAGTAGATCGTCGATCATCAATACATCCCGCCCAATCAGCGCCTGAGAAAGCACTCACCATCATGGACTTGGATCTTCTAATATGAAGCCCAAGCTTTGACGTTACATGGATGTACCGAAGAATTCGCTTCACAGCACTCCAATGTACCGTTGTGGGGTTATGAAGAAATTGACACACCTTATTCACAGCGGATGAAATGTCAGGTCGAGTCAATGTTAGGTACTACATAGCACCCACAACACTTCTATACTTGGTAGAATCTTCGGGTCCAAGTGGATCTCCTTCTGTTGCACTGAGTTTCTCAACACTAAACAACGGTGTGTTGATCGGTATACTGTTGCTCATGCCTGTCCTCTTGATAATGTCCTCAGCATACTTTCCTTGAGACAGAATCAAGCCATCCGAGTTCCTTTTGACTTCAATCCCAAGGAAATAGTGCAAGTCCCCGAGGTCCTTCAAGACAAACTATCTCTCTAAGTCCTTGAGTAGAGAATTTGTGGCTTCTTCTGATGAACTTGCCACAATAATGTCATGTACATAAACTAGAATAAACATAGCATGCTTCCCTCTATTATAGTAGAAACGAGAAATGTCTGCCTTGGACGATCTAAACCCCAGTGCTTCAAGTTTCCCACACAGCCGAGCATACCAAGAACGCGATGCTTGTTTGAGACCATAAAGGGCTTTATCTAGTTTGCAAACAAATGTTGGCTTTGACTTATCTAGATAACCTGGTGGCTGCCACATATAAACTTCCACCTCTAATACTCCTTGAAGAAATGCATTCTGGACATTAAGCTGCCACAGTGACCACCCTCTTGAGACTGCAATAGAGAGAATTAGTCATATTGTAGCAGCTTTAATCACGGGACTGAAAGTGTCCTCATAATCAATTCCATAGCATTGCTTAAATCCCTTTGCAACAAGATGAGCCTTGTATCTATCAATTGTGCCGTCCGCCTTCCTCTTGACTTGGTAAACCTACTTGCAATCAATTATGTTCTTTCCCTTTGGAGGAGGAACAAGATGCCATGTCTTATTTTTTAATAGAGCTTGATGTTCACTATCCACTACAGCAACCCATCTTTGGTCATGCAAAGCTTCATCAACTGAGGTAGGTTCACCTATAACAGAAGCTGCAGACATGCCCCATTGCACTGTTCCATCAGTATAAATTTTTGGTTTGTTGATACCATGTTCGAGTCAAGTGGTAGGGCGTTGAGGTGCTGCAGATGCCACAGGAGGAGTAGCAGCCGACGTAGCCGCAGAGGATCCCGGCACCGACATAGCAGCAGAGGGACTGGGGACCACCGAATCATGCCCCCCGCGCCCGGATCCGTCTGCGGTGAGAGGCTTGGATGCGGAGTTGATGGTGCGGCACCCGTGGTCACAGAAGATCCTATGGTCATAGCACCGAGCAAAGAGAGCACCACTGCCGTATCCAGCACCAATCCTGACATTGATTCTGGTGCTGCAGCGCCGTCAGGGAGCGGATCCACCCCGATTTGCGTGCCCGGGCTGTTGCCAGCCGGGGAGCACATGAAATGATGCCTGTTTAAGCTCGGATTTGCACCAAATAAATCTCCAGAAGTTCTTGTTTCATCCACAGCAGTGCTAGAGCTAGGCATATGATTAGTAGATGGAGAATTAGCATCACAATGGTCAAGCAAAATTGTGTCCCCAAAGCTAGAACTTGAATTGAGTAAAGCGTCAGGAAGAATGGATAGCTTGGCTCAAAGCCGAGCACCAACATTTGGATGAAGGCGAGCAAAAGGAAAACATGTTCATCAAAGACAACGTCTCGAGAAATATAAACTCACCCAACAGATGGATCTAGACACTTGAAACCTTTATGCATATCGCTATAACCCAGAAAGACACACTACTTGGAACGGAACTAGAGTTTTCTGGTATTATATGGCCTCAAATTTGGCCAGCAAGCATAGCCAAAGGAACGGAGGAAGGAGTAGTCAAGTTGATTGTGAAAAGGCGCTCAAATGTTGTCTCATTTTGGATGACTTTGAAAGGAGGCCAATTAATATGGAAAATGGCGGTGGCGAAAGCTTCATCCCAAAATTTTAGAGGCATTAAGGCATGTGCAAGCAGGGAAAGCCCAACTTCAACTATATGACGGTGCTTGCATTCGGCAGATCCGTTTTGTTGATGGACAGGTGGGCATGACACATGATGGGCTATACCTACACATTTAAAAAAGGAATTCGGGGATTGATACTCACCACCCCAATCGGTTTTGCATATTTGCGGTTAAATTGCCTTTCTACAAGATGCTGGAGATCATGGAAGCATCGAAAAACTTCAGATTTGTTACGCAAAAAATAAATCCAGGTAAACTTGCTATAATCATCGATGAAGCTCACATAATAGGTTTTGCATCCAACAGAGGAAGGAGCAAAGCCCCATACATCAGAAAATATAAGATTCAATGGACTAGTAGAAGCACTAGTCGATCTAGGGTAGGGCAGCTGGTGACTCTTGCCCTATTGACATGCATCACAAACTTTTGTTTTATTGGAATCACTAACAAAAGGAAGCCTATGGCGATTAAGGACCTACTGGACTATATTAGTGGAAGCATGCCCTAACCTATGATGCCATAGGGTGATGGACGGCTTGATGGCGGCACCAAGGACTTGTTTATTTGGACTCGACTTGCATGAACTCGACTTCAACGGGTAAAGCCCTCCTTCACATCTGCCTCTGAGGAGGGTCTTCCTCATTCCCTATTCCTTAATAGAAAAAAGACTTGGATGAAATTCTTAAAATGCATTGTTATCATGTGCAAGACGATGAACAGATAGTAAATTTTTGCTGGCCTTAGGGACATGAAGAATTTTATTGAGATGAATGTCACTAGTAGGGGTACGCAAAATGCTAGAACCAATGTGACCAATCTCCATACCTACCCCACTGGCCGAATGCACCTGGTCATGGCCACCATATTTGTCGCGGATGGTGAGCTTCTCAAGCTCACTGGTCACGTAGTCAGTGGCGCCCGAGTCAACATACCAGTTGGTGTCGACACCATACGATGTCATCGCGGAGGAGGCGCTCTTCTGAGGTGGACCGATGAAGGAGGCGTCAAACCTCTTGAAGCACTTGATCACTGTGTGACCTTCCTTGCCGTAGAGCTGCCAAGTAACCATTGGCGCGCCACCACATCCTCCTGCACGGCCACCCTTCTGGCCGCGCCGAAGCCACCGCGGCCACCGCCACCACAGCCACGAGCGTTGTTGTTGTTGTTGCCACCTCCACGACCGCCCTTAGTGGCCATGTTCGTAGAAGAATGCTGGGCACCGCCATGCAGCTCCATGCGCTGCTCAAAGCTGACCAGTTGGGTGTATAGTTCCCCAACTGAGATCGGCTCAACCTGAGCGGCAACAGCAGACACCACCGGGTTGTAGTCGAGATCCAAGCCGATCAAGATGTAGGAGACAAGCTTCTCATCTTCCTACTTCTTCCTTGCAGATGCCATCTCATCTGCAATGGCCTTCATTTCCGTGAAGTGCTCCGTCACGGTGGACACTCCTTTGGATGTCGTGGCTAGGGCCATCTGGGTGCTGATGACCCGTGCCCTGTATTGGGACGCGAAGACGCCCTCAATTGTGGCCCATGCAGTGGCCATGGTATCTGCTGAAGATGTTACTTGGGAGAAAATCTCTTTGGAAAGGGAAGACAACAAATAGTTCAAAACTGATTGATTCGTGTTGTTGCCCCCTTTCTCGCCATCACCCTTCGCCGCTCCGGTGGGTGCGCCGTCGGCTTGATGTACTCTGCAAGCTGAGCACCGCGGAGAGCAGACATGACTTGGAGACGCCACATCGAGAAGTTGTTTCTTGCTAGCTTCTCGCTCACAGGTATAAACCCTATCTGTGGAGACGGAAGCGCAGCGGAGGAGGAAGCGGCCATGGATCAGTTCCGTAAGAAAACGGGCTCTAAATACCATGTGGAAGATGAGTGAACGAGTTGCCCCTTAGGGTCTCGACTCCATGTTAATATAGGCCAGGAACAGCCCCTGGCCTGGCTTGTACACAAAAGTTAGGATTACAACAGGATCAGGATCAACATGATCCATCTATCTACTTAAGTTACAAGAAAGGAACTAACTATTCTATTCTGTACTAGGTACAATGAACTGAGACATATATGTTAACACTCCCTTCCTAAAATGTCAAAGAAACTTGATGGCTGACCAGAACACGATGAAATTCCCAGGACGATCCAGGAGCTAGCAGTACATGTTTATGAGATCAGCTACTGGCGGTAGCAACAAAAACAATCTGCGCGGTCTCTTTTTTCATATGATCTGATCTGATAATGATAAAATAAAATACGACTTGTTCATAGTGGTCGCGATCAGATACCTGTCCAACGACGAACTCCGGGACGTAACTGGGCCTGTCGTGCTTCGTCATGCGGCCTCACATGTAAGGGGTCGCAGGAGACGTAGAGGTTCTTGACCACCATGGCCATCGAGCCCGGCGGCACGGCCAGGCGCACGGTCCCGGTGACCACCTCCATGTCGTCCTCGCTGGGGAACCCGTCACGTAGCGCTTCAGGATCACCCGCCGATTCGGCACCTCCTCTCCCTCGCCATGGCTGCAGCTGACGACGGCTCTAATAGACTTCGTTCGCTCCACGTACTCCCCACCGGTTCGCCTTGCTGGCTTGTGCGACGACGGATATGATGATGCTTGCCTGATCCAGTGGCGTTTGGCGTGTGTAGAGGCCGCCGGCGGAATGAAATGAAGCCGCTGCTTGCACTCGCGCGCCGGGGCCATCTTTCTGTTGGCGTACGTGTGGCCGTGCTCGACAACATATGCATCGATCATGCACGAGGAACATGTGGGGGCTCCACAAGCCAGCAACTATAGCAAATTCATTATTACCGGAGACATGAATGTACAGCAGCTGTTCCATCCAGATCCAGGTCACTTACCCTGTTCACTGTTCAGGTTCAGGGATGGCAACGTATTAGCAAGACGATCGAGAGAACAGCGATATCACCACCGTATCTTGAGAATTGAGATAAGGAATAAATCTATCAGAAATAAACTGTAAGAGTTGGAACTTGCTTTGATACCCAATGGTCGAGGTGGTGCTTTTATATGAAATATTAATGCCAGTTCTCTAGCTAGTGGAAATACTGCAATCAAACTTTTGACATCCCTGTGATGTCTTTCTGGCACGCGTGTGCTTATACGAAATATTTTGACATACCCGTGCGTGCGGCCACCACCGTGGAGGAGGTGCAGGGCCAGCCATGAGGAGGAGGCCTTCTCACTTTTTAGAGGACCAGATATTTTTCGTGGCAACGTACCTTTCAACTGAAACATGTGCAACACCATATTTACTTTTGTAACATCCAGACGCACTTGCAACATACGTTTGAAACGCCTGAAACACTTGAAACATGCATATATAGTCATAACAATATATATAACATCAAGATGAAACACTTGAAACATACGTCTGAAACACTTGAAACATAGTATTGCAACATGCGTATATAGCCATTGCAACGTACGCAACATCCCAGATCTACTTTTGCAACATTCAGATGAAATACTTGAAACATAGTGTTGCAACATAAGTATATAGGCATTGCAACGTACGCAACATCTCAGATATACTTTTGCAACATCCAGATGAAATACTTGAAACATAAGTCTAAAATGCCTGAAACACTTGAAACACGATGTTGCCCGGCGGCCATGGCCTACCTGGTTAGCAAGCTCAACGTCGAGAACAACACCCTAGTGGACATCCAGACGTAGGCGTAGGCCTCTTCTTCCTACCACAGGAGACGAGATGTCCGGACCGGTGACGACCTCCTCCTGGTGGCGTCGGGGTGGTGGTGGTCCGGTGAATGTCATGGCCGCGACGGGCGAGGCAGACTGAAGTCCAACATGGGACGTGACGTAGCATGGCGGGGGATATGGCGTGGCAGGGATGGGACGCGGCACGACGTAGGATGGGGGCATGCGGCGAGGGATGGCCGCGGCGACAAGGTGGAGTGGGGCGGACGGACGGCAGCATGATATGGTGAAGGCGCGATGGCGGAGTGAGTATTTTTTTTATGAGAGAGGCGGGCGAGGTGGAGTGGGAAGCCGCGTCCGGACGGGATGAACGCCCGCGTCTAAGCGTTTCCGTTATATGAAAGCACGAAAAGTTATACAATACAAGAGAAAAAGAAAGAAAGAAGAAGGAGAGAAAAAAAGAAGAAGAGAAGAACTACAGCAAAGGAGAAAAATAAGGGAGGTAGTGTAAAAGAGAAAAAAAAAGGAAAAGAAAACAAACATGAGGATTACAAGAAAATTTCTATCCATGAGAGTCAATCCATACGCAGTACGTAAAGCCCACAACTCTGGGGAATAGAAACCTGGGTGGGTTGTTTGCGTTGTTCCATTAGAGTAGATTTATGTAGACTTACTTATTTATCAAAATGTTCGCTGCATTAAAGAGAATCATGTATTAGATTTTATTAGATGACACAAGTGATATCCGCACAGCGGCACAGGAACATCTGCATGTGCATGAATCGCTCGATCCGATGCCTCCAGACCGTGGGTGACTAGTCATGATCGTTCCAGAACATGTCTCACAGCCTCCACCTACGGCTACCACACGACAGAAATGGTTTCCACTTGGGCAGCTGGCACACAACACGCCAGGCCAAGGGTCCCAACTCGGCTAACTAACTCCCAATACAATTAGCGCTGCCGCACAGGATACCACACAGGAGAACCACAGGTCACTCGAGAACATATCTACTGCCGGCCTGCCGCACTCTCCAGGCGTCTGCCGATATCCCCAAGGAAACCCCACCCCACCCGTCGCCAAGGCAAACCAGGGACTGAGATTCAGTTGAGAGCAGCAGCAGAGGCAGAGCCATGGCGGCGGCAGTTTCGACCGACGTGCAGGGGCAGGAGGTGCCGAACAAGCGGGTGATCCTGAAGCGCTACGTGACGGGGTTCCCCAGCGAGGACGACATGGAGGTGGTCACCGGGACCGAGCGCCTCGCCGTGCCGCCGGGGTCGGCGGCCATGGTGGTCAAGAACCTCTACGTCTCCTGCGACCCGTACATGCGCGGCCGCATGACCAAGCACAACAGGCCCAGCTACGTCCCGGACTTCGTCGTGGGAGAGGTATCTAATCTACCACTACCAACAAGTCGTATTTTATTTTATCATCAGATCAGAATTCAGATCATACATTAAAAAAGAGACCGCGTGGATTGTTTTTGTTTGCTTCCGCCAGTAGTTGGTCATAAACAAGTACTGCTCCTGGTCCTGGATCGTCCCGGGAATTTCATCGTGTTCTGCTCGGCCATCAAGATTCTCTGACATTTTCACTACTATTCAATATTGGAGTCTCTAGAGTATAGTTTCTTTCTCTGTCTCTATTTTTCCTTTTTTTCGTCTGTTTTCACCTTTGTTTTACCCTCTTTTTTTACTCAGCACCCTTTCTCCAAGAATTAAGGGTAAAATTTGACACCAAGGTCAAAGATAAGGTTTTTCGCTGATCGTTTGATTTTTGGAGAAATCTCAGAAGATTTGAACTTTGAAAGCGCAATGAATCACCGGATAATATTCAATTTAATCGACAATAATATCTCATTAGCTTTGTGCGCCGTGGAACTTGTGGAAATTATATTACTAGAAAATTTGGAATCCCGTGCTCAGGTGTCAAGATATTTCTGACTCGGTTCAACTTGGACTATTAAAAAAAAAGGTAAAATTTAGATTGTGAATCTATGCCTTCATTTATTAATAGGGCTAAAAATGAATTAATTGTCCTCTGATGTTTGAACAGCACATGTTGACAAAAACAAAACACAAGATTGATTCTGTAGTTTTATTCTAATGAACATATGGGAGGTCTCTGTACTCTGTTCAGCCTGTGGACTGGTGATAGGTCCACTTCTCTTCCATTTACTTCTTTTCCAACTAGGGACCTTACAGTTCTGTGCTCCCCTACCCTGGTGCAAATCCTGCAGGCTTTGGTAAACTTTGGTGTATGCAAGGTGGTAGCATCTGGGCACCCGGATTTCAAGGTTGGTGATCTTGTGTGGGGGATGACCGGATGGGAGGAATACACTTTCGTTCCTAAGCCAGAGTCATTTTTCAAGATTAATCATCCTGAATTGCCTCTGTCGTACTACACGGGTGTTCTTGGTGAGTTCATTGTTTAGCTTACTGCATTTTCTTTCAACCAAACTTAACCCCTTCAACCTCAAGTCTTTCCTCCAAAATCTGTTTTATTTTCTGGCCTTTATCCAACTTACAGATTAGACAGTCTTTTACTGAATCCAAATGTTTCCGTGTTCCTCTGAAAGAATCCATTTTCTTTATTCTTGCACTGTTGTTCGAAGTGTTTCTTCCCTAACTAACTATATGGTAACTATCATACTGTTCAGGCATGCCCGGCCTTACTGCTTGGGCTGGATTCTTCGATGTGGGCAAGCCCAAGAAAGGCGACTATGTCTTCGTCTCAGCAGCATCAGGCGCCGTTGGTCAGCTTGTTGGGCAGTTTGCTAAGCTCACTGGCTGTTATGTGGTTGGCAGTGCTGGTTCTGACGAGAAGGTTTGTGAAATCTTCTTCTCCTTTATCTTCTGGCAACAATTTGCTTTCTTTTGTTCTCTAGTTCATGTACGGTTTTATCAAGTTAGTTGAATGTTACTTCCATTTGTATTTTTTGTGGCTGCTTCATTTGTTTCTTGTCAGTAACAACCGTTACAACATTTCGTTAATGATCACGGTTCTTATTAATTCAGGTCAATCTTCTGAAATCCAAGTTTGGCTTCGACGAAGCATTCAACTACAAGAAAGAGCAGGACCTGGATGCCGCCTTGAGGAGGTTGGCCAGCCAGCTCTTCTTGTGTGCATTGTACACTTGAGCTTCAGCATCGCCAGACAGGGGGACTGATCATTTCAGCTGTGTTACTTACCATTGCTCAGGTACTTCCCAGAGGGCATTGACATCTACTTCGAGAACGTGGGTGGCCGCACACTGGAGGCTGTGCTGCCCAACATGCGCAACCATGGGCGGATCCCTGCCTGCGGAATGATCTCGCAGTACAACCTGGAGGAGCCAGAGGGCGTGCACAACCTGTTCGAAATCATCGCCAAGCGCGTGCGCATGGAGGGCTTCATCGTCCTCGACTACTACGGCCAGTACCACAAGTTCGAGCAGGAGATAGCCGGGTACCTCAAGGAGGGAAAGATTACCTACGTCGAGGACATCGCTGAGGGGCTGGAGAAGGCGCCGGCGGCGCTCATCGGGCTCTTCACCGGGCGCAACGTCGGCAAGCAACTGGTCGCCGTCGCTCGGGAATGAATGCTAGACAGACATCCATATGATGAGTACGACGGTGAGGGCAGGCATAATATCTAGCTACCTCGAGAGTTGAGAATAATGTAGCGTTGGAGTTCAGATGTGTCGGGATTTGATGGTTTCTAGTGCTTGTATGTGATTTTATTATGCTGCTCGTGTGAAAAATTTCGATTTTCAGTTGTTTGTTTCGTCTACTTCTGGACAATATGCTTTTTGTAACGAACCGCTATGGTCGAATGCACTGGCACTGCAAGCCTCCGCCCACGTCACCACACCAATAAGGAAAGCAACACTGTTGATTCCCCAGTAGCCTAGCACTTAACATGCCTTTTTTTTTCCGACGAAAGAAGAATTATATTATATGATAGCTGGGTACATCAACATGTCACAAGCACTCTGGATTACAAAATAGCATCCACGCTGTGAATAGCACAACTCAAAACCTAACATGTTAGATGTTTTGTAGTATGGATGACCGCACAGGCAAACACTCGGCAAATGGTCTGAGAATAAATGCTCAATGAACGACGGCCAACATTCCTGTAGGCGGAATTGAGGAACTTCTTCTTTCTGGTGTCTTCCTTCTTCTTATTTTTGCCACAGAAGAGTAAGTAAGACTGATCTGAAAATTATTCTCCTTAATCCTTCGTCGCCCCGGCTTCAAAAATAAAATCCTGGTCATCCAGAAGGTACTCCAGGTTGGATTTAGTTGAGCTTATTAGCTCATTAATTACATCAAGTATATCCTAAGACTCATATTTAATGCTTGAAGTTATGTATTTTAACTCATGAGAATATGAGGCTGTTCTGACACTCTGGGTTGATCAATTGTGGTGGTTCTTGGCCGCCTTGTACTAACAGTTATAATGATGTTCGGCTGATAGTTTCTGCGGCTGATAAGCTAACTGATGTTGTTTTGTTGTGAGAGAAAAATACTATACCATGTTTGATAAGTTCAAATGAACAAGGCTAATAATGGCTATGTTTGGATCCACCCAAACTAAAGTTTAGCTAGCTAATTGGTACAACTAAATTTTTAGCCAGCTAATGTTTGGATACTCTAGCTAATTAAAGACCTTGGACCATGCTACCCCTCATTAAAGACCTATTGAAAGAAAAATGCAAAAAAAAGACAACCTCTTCTTCCTCCTGACCCCATGGTGCCGGCGGTTCCTCCTGCCAACTAGCGGCCGCAACTGATCCTCCCCCATGCCCCCCTCCCCCCCAACCCCACCCCACCCCCCCACCACCACCACCACCACTTCGCGTGGATGCAGTTCGGCATCTGCGCAGCTCGACCCGCGAGGACGGGGCTCCCCAGCGATGATGCGGCCAGCCTCACTCAGATGGTGGCCCCAGCGGAGGAGTGACTCGCCTCGCCCAAGTGCTTCGGGAGACTAGGAATCTGGAGGAGGGGAAAGAGATCACGGGCCGTCCGCCGATCTCCCACCACCAGCAGTTCGACTACGATGCATCGACTGCCTTGCCCATCCCGGGGCCTGCACCTTGACACAGCGCGCGCTCGCCGAGTGCCACCACCGTGCCATCCATGGGCCACTGTAGCCGAAGGTGCTATACTGGCACCAGAACCGCGCGCTGGTGGAGGGCGCCGTGACCGCGTGCTGCCCCGACGAGACCGACACAATCCGCACCGACCTCCATCCTAGCAGTGGCGGCTCGTCCCAGGTCCGGGATGCCCTAGTGGCCGCTGTTACAGTGGCCTCCCATCGCACTCCTCCCCGTGGTGGCCGTATGAGGCGATGAGTGTTCTCGCCGAGGCGGTGCTATGCTAAGCCGGCGAGCGGCGGCAACCTCCTAGCAGCGCATGTAGCACGGATGCGGAAAGACGCGTCAGGAGGAGTCACGCAGTTAAGCATGCAGACACGAAAGGACAATTTTGTCTTTTGGTGGTTTTAGCTACCGTTAGCTAGGTTGTTTCCCATTAGCTAGGAACCCTTTTAGCTGCTAATGGGATTGGCTGTTTGGATCCGCTACAGCTAAATTTAACTTGCTAAAATTTAACTAGTGGATCCAAGTGGGGCCTATATTTGATTACTGGTGATGGACACGACAGTCGATAATGACCATGGTTCTGGTAAATGATAAGCCCCATCTCTATCTTCATCGTCTTCGACGATCTCCCAGCCTATAAGAGCGCGGTCCGCCCTCTCGTCTCTGACGCGAATACAACATTTCCCTCCATTCCCTGTTGCCGCTGCACCTCAAG
Organism: Saccharum hybrid cultivar R570; assembly: GCA_038087645.1. Lineage (NCBI taxonomy): Eukaryota > Viridiplantae > Streptophyta > Magnoliopsida > Poales > Poaceae > Saccharum > Saccharum hybrid cultivar. The sequence continues at coordinate 18,904,161 of JAQSUU010000804.1, forward strand.
TTTCCCATCCAGCTCCACAATGCACAGGTGTTGGGAAATCGTTATTCGTCTACAAAATCAGCATGGGTGCTCAACTGTTCGGACGATCAGGTCTCTGGGAGCAGTCAACACGATTGCTCGCTCCTTGATCATGGCACAATTGTCTTGCTCGCTCCTTGATCACGGCATCACAATCGGGAAAAAAACTGGGTGTAGCCAGCCTGCATAGGGTCCACTCGAATGGAAGCCACGTGTTCTATGAGATTCCATGGTACGGCCAAGTATGGTAGTGTTTTCAGTTGCCTATTTTTAGTATCCTAAGGAGTTGCACCACGCATGAGCCATAAGAGAAGCCGCACCATCCTTGACCGTGTAATGGATTTCCGGGAACATGTGGCTTGTATCCGACTGGGCCTGTATGGAGACTATGGTGCATCTACTGCACGGCGCGTGGTCCACTACTTCCACGGTCACTACTCATTGAACAATGTGGTTGGCTACTTCAACTTTTCATGAGATTGCACGACTACGTTCAGATGTTCAGTAATGACTGTGATTCACGATATCAAAAACATCAACCGGTAGGAATAGTGTGTTGATGTCGGATGTGGTCCGAATCACACACCAGAAAGGGCATTGGACGTCTGGGCCGCTACGGATCGAAGAACGTAGTGAGAATGTCACTCTTACGTGGTGAAATACGGAGAGATTTACGAGCAAACCACCAAAGGATAACCAGTCGTTCTTACGTGATGAAGAACCAGCTAGTTTTCAAGTAAACTAGCAAAGGAACCGCCGAAGCTCTCGCCCGGGAGGGACCCCGTCAGGGCAAGGACATCGCTGGGTTGCCCTAGGTCGGCCGACAAGCCTAGGGTGCCATCCTTGGTCATGGATCAAGGGATGAACAGCATGGAAGGTAGGAGAAGAGAGTAAAAGGGGTAGGAGTAGATTGATTTGTTGTGTTTGACGATTAGATAGATGGAGACTCAATCGGCCATGATCCTCTCATATATATAGAGGGGGTGGTCTTATCCTAGTAGAAAACCTCTCCAAGACTTATTTTCCAAGTTTCCCACGTCCAAAAACCGATTTAGAAACAAATCGGTTCGAGATCTGAAAGTCAGATTCGGAATAAACACCTACCGGTACTTCCGGTCAGGCTCCACTAGTAGTACTGGTTCCCACCGGTAGTACCGGTCAAGGACCGGTAGTTCATTTTCACGCCAAACTGCACCTTCCTCCACCAGCCACCGGAAGTTCTGGTCTCGGACCAGAAGTACCGGTAGTTCATTTTCGCGTTAACTTGTCTCGGATCGGAAGTACCGGTAGCCTAGATAGATATTTTCTCGGAGGCATAACTCTCTCATCCGGACCCTAAATTGGACGTTCCATATATGTTTTTTTGACCATCTCAACGAGAGGAACACAATGGTGAAGTCTATTACATATTTTGACAACTTCACAAAATGGACATTTTTAGTTGTCAACATATGCCCCCCTGTTTTTAGGTTTATGATGCATGAACCTGAAAACACTTGATCAAACAAACATAATTAAATCAAAAAGTAACAATACCCATCTCATCGGCTACATGGTGACTAAGGGCGATGTATACATCGGCCATTTTTGTTCTAAGGACAATACATGTATCGGCCATTGTTTAGAGAGCACTTAGGCTTCTTGTCAAACACTTGGAAAATACTTTTTCAAGTATCTCCCGTTGAATGCTACTTTGAGACGTTCACCTTGCAATGTCTCTAGCAAATAAGAATTATATGCCTTGGCAACTCGAGCTTTGTCTTTCTCTATTTCCTTGAGAGCCTTTAATCTCACATCAGTCACCTCATCAATATTATCCATCATTAGATCATGATACACAACAACTGATAGATCATTTTGTTTAAGAAGCCTGTATGCATCCAAATTCACTTTGACGGGCAACACGGCCTCTTGACCATATACTAGCTCAAAAGGAGTAACTTTTATAGCACCATGCCTTGAAATGCGATGTGCCCATAGAGCTTTAGACAATACTTCATGCCACCTTCTTGGATTCTCCTCAATTTTCTTCTTGATAAGCTTGATCAAAGTCTTATTACTAGACTCAGCTTAACCATTAACTTGAGCATAATATGAAGATGATTTGAGCAACTTGATCTTATATAATTTGGCAAAGTTCCTCACTTCTTTGGACATAAATGATGTCCCTTGATCTGTAGTTAATGTTTGGGGTATGCCGAATCTATGAATGATATGCTCAGTGATGAACTCAATAACCTCCTTATGTGTCATATTCTTCAAAGGAACAGCTTCGGTCCACTTAGTGAAATAATCTGTAGCAACCAACACAAAGCGATGTCCCTTAGAAGATGGGGGATGTATTTGGCCAATGAAGTCTAGCCCCCAACCACGAAAAGGCCATAGCTTAATAATAGGATGAAGCATAGCAGCAGGCACCAGCTGAATATTCCCAAACCTTTACACTCTTCGCAACCTTTGTAGTATCGAAAACAATCGGCTATCATAGTAGGCCAATAGAAATCGGCTCTACGCAATAACCACTTCATCTTCAGGGCCAATTGATGCGTACCACAGATACCTTCATGGACTTCTCCCATAGCCACTCTTGCTTAATCAGATCCCAAGCACTTCAGCAGCAAGTCTTTGGCGGTCCTTCGATAAAGCTCATCATTGTGAACACATACTTGCTAGGCCGATTTGAGAGCTTGTCATGCTCATTGACCGTGTTGGTCACAGGGGAGTAAGTTGAGTCGACAGGGGCAGTCGGCTTAGCTGACTGAGGAGAGTTGGCCTGGCCGGCTATAGCAGTCGGCTCAGCCGACTTGGCTGCAGCAAGGAGGGAGTCGGCTAGCTTGCACCTGCACCGAAAAATTCTAAACTTTTATGCATCGACTGTTCTTGAACATGAAAATTACACCCATCGACGTCATAGCCAGATGCTTGTTGCGCTAACATGTTGGCCTTTTAATTTTCATGCCTTGGAATATGCTGAATTTGAAATTTGGTAAAAAAAAAACCAATGATATCAAGGCAAGCATCAAGACAAACTTTTAGTGACTCTTCTAAGCATTGAAATTCACCAGCAACTTGTTCCACCAGCAAAGAATCACCGTAGGCTTCAACATGCCATACCTCATGGATCACAATATAATCAAGCCGAATAAGAAAATCACATTCAGCTTGAATTTTGGTGTAAATGTAATTTTTAATCGGCTTGATGTCTCTAATAGCACCATTGTGAGAAATAATTATCATGCCAACACCTTGGCCATATTTGCAAGCCGATTAATCATATTCTCACATCCATGAAGTAAATCAAAATACATAAATCATGCCCCCAGGCCTAAAAATCATCAAAGTGAGTTCCATGAGGGCTTTTCTAATAGCACGATGGTTGCAAGCATTCATCGGCTATATTTTATACTAAGGGCGATATCAAAATATCAGCCATATGAATTCATCCACAAGAGTATGCATAGCCGAAACAGAATATTTTAGCTACTGATCATTGGTGAACATAGTAATTTGGCAACCCTCCATGACATAAAAATCTATACCAGGGATCAAAGTAAGGAGATGAGGGATAACCATTCATACCATGAGATGAATTCCACATAAGCATAGGCAGAGAACATGGTTGATGCCAAGACCAATGACTCTGATGATCTGGTGCAAACTTCCAACTTGGCAATTGCTTGTCGAATCTTCTTCTTTCTTTTGCCTTTGTCGCACCACTTACTTGAGCATCATCCTTATGAGCTTGAATACTTCCTTTAGGAACCCAAGCAAAGCCTTTTTCTCTGAGCTTCTCTACACTAAGCTTTTGCAACTTCTTTTCTTGCCACTTTGGTAAACCGATTGAGCATGTCGGTTTTGCTTCTATTTTGGACAACGGCAATTCTTTCTTGATTTTAGGCACTTTCATCTTCTTTTGTTCAAATTTGGCATCTACAACATCAATAGATGATTTCTCTACTTCTTTGCCATCATTAGCCGGATTTTTCAACAACGTAATCGGCTTTTCAATAGTTGAATTTAGATCTGAACTTTTTTCTTTCCGGCCATCATACTTCATGCAGTAAACTTGTTTTATCACTTTCTTCTTTGCTTGAGCTCCGGACCGATTTTGATTAAATCGGTCTTTATAAGAAGATGATTTCTCTGAATATCTAGGAGTTGCATACTCTATGTATTGTGGCCTATAATATGATGGCAGATGTGTCTCTTCATCAAACCAACCCCAAGGTGAATATGGATGAAAATGTGTGGGCTATGGTCCATAATACATGAGAATTGGACGCTCAAAAGGATAATATGTTGCTACTGCGTGAGATCCATTCCCTTGCCAATTCCACTCTTGAGATTTGTGCTTTGGAGGTAATTTTGATGATTTAGCTTGAAGTTCCTCGAAGCTAAGCTCCGGCCTTCTAGTCCTTTGTTTGCCATGACCCTTACCTCCATTAGCTTTATGAGCATCCTCCCCCTTCTTTTCGTCTTGACAAACATGTTTCAAAGGAGGATTCTCAGCCGATTCCCCTTGCTCAATGGAGTCAATCAGCTTTTCCTCTAGTCAGAGAGATTTCACCTGCCCCCTAGTATCTTCTGAAATTGTAGTGACATTGTCATCGACTGAAATATCTTCAACTTGCAATTGATGGACAACAACCTTGTCATCACTTGAGGGCTCCACATCTTTCTCCTGTGCAACAACGGGTGCTCCATGCGGCTTAGCTATATCCTGGGATGGCTTAGCCATCTCTGGCACCTCCAGAGGAAGCAGGGTCGGCTTATCCGCCTCCTGGGCGCCTAGCTGACTCTACCTCTGGTAGAGTAACAGCAGCTTCTCTAGACGGCTTAGCCGACCACTGGGTCGGCTTAGCCATCTTAGAGACAGCAGGGGTTGGCTTAGCCATCCCTAAGGGTGGCTAAGCCAACTCAACAGTAGCAGTAGCAATTGGCTCTCCTAGATGACTTTCTTGATCTGTGGGTTCCATTACTTGATTCTCAGCCATCATAAGAGCTTTTGGTGAATCGGCTAATAATGCAAGTCGATTCGAAACCTGTTTGCCATCAAGACCAATTGAATCCAATTGGTCCATCTGTTGAGCTTTAGAAAATTTCAGTCGGCCTTTATCAATGGCCGATTGGATCACACGAGGAAACATATTGCAATCACAAGTATTATGATCAAACGAATTATACCACTTGCAATATGTAAGCTCTTCTAAGTTTTGAATTGATGGCAAAACATTGTGATCAATGATTCTAATAAAATTATTCTCTAGCAAGATATCAAAGACATGATCACAAAAAGTAAAGTCAAAGGTGTACTTTGATTTCCTTAGCCGATTCTTTTATGGAGTCGGTTTTATAGCTAGGCAAACGAATGGATCAGATTTGACATCAATCCATTCGGCCACGCCTTTGTAGCTGCTTTTGAGAGGCTTTAACTTTGACAAACTATCACTATCGGCCTTGGCATATGACACAATGTGTTGGCCAATAGAATCTGAATTTATTTTATCATTAACAAATAAATTGTTATTCTCAATCGGTCTATTACCACTATTAGCAAGGATATCTCTAATAGATGCAGCAATTGAAATAGTATGACTGGATTGGAATTTGAGCCAAATATTTGTGTTTTCTACCTTGTTGATCATATTGGAGAAGTGCATGTCCTTGATTTGCATGATGCTGCTCTTCTCCAGAAACCAATCAACAAGTGGGGTCAAATCATCCAAAGATACATCAGCAGCTGCTAGAACCGGGAAAGTCAGCTTAGTTGACTAGAAGTCGGCTAAGATGGCTTGGGCACTAGCAGGGGCAGTCGGCTTGGCTGACTGGGAAGCCGACTCAGGGCAGGCAGTAGAGGCAGTCGGCCTAGCCGATTGGGAAATCGGCCTAGCCTACTTGGAGTAGGCAGCAGTGGCAGTCGGCTTGGCCGACTGGGAAGTTGGCCTAGCCGACTTAGAGTAGGCAGGAGTCGGCTTAGCCGATTCTGAGCAGATAGACAGCCCTCCTTTGTTGCTTTTAGGGGCTTGATCACCATCAATGATGTAGTAGTCACTAGATAAATGTATAACCCCTTTAGCTCCTGAAAAATCAAGTCTAGCTGATTTCTGGCGTTTCCTATGTTTTTCTATAGCAAGACTTGTTTTCTGAGATATGATGGATTCAGAAGGGATAGCTTCTTTTTTCATACTCATAGCCGATGACTTAGATGTCATCGGCCTCTTACTATGAGGTATTGTGGTAGCCCCTCATGAATTGGCCCTATCGGTTTCAGGCGTCGAAGAGACCAATTTGGATTGACTCTTTGCAATCACTCTACCATGCTGGTCAAAATAATAGTAAAATGGCCTCTCATATTGAGGTTAACTAAAAGCCACGGCCGATTCACTAGTATGTCCAACATGAGGTGAAGTAGCAATAGGAGTATCAAAGATTCCTTCCTCTAACTTATCAAATGTAGAATTCACCTTAACCATAGTATAAAAAAGAGGAGAATCTTCAGTGATCCCATCTACCTTTAGCTTAGCTATGGTTGTAGACCTGACGAGGATTTCCTCACCCATTGCTGAATTTTTATTGATTCGGCTATAATTATTAGTAGCATGTGGAGCCGAATCACAAGTTTTAGCACTCGAATGCTTTGCTGAAATTTTACTAATTCGGCTATGATTATGAGCAAAAATACAAAGCCGAATTATGAGCATTGATCCTTACCTGAGGTGCTGAATTTTCATTGATTCGGCTATGGTTACTAGTAACACGTGAAGCTGAATCATGAGTATTAGCACTTGAATACCTTGCTGAATTTTCATTAATTTGGCTCGAGTTAGAAGTAACATGTAGAGCCGAATTATGAATAAGAGCATTGGCATATGGTGCTGAAGTTTTGGAGCAATTGGCTGAATAATTAGTATTATCAAAGCCAATTCTCTCATTCATCGGCATGCCATGTGGTGGAATCACGTATTGTGAACTTATAGCCGATAAATAAGGATCCATATGTTGTATGTTGCTAGTAGCATCAAAACTCGAAGAATTTACAACATGCATCAGCTCTTAACTATGATATCCATAATTATTATGTGTATGATGAGAAGCATTATCAAAAGTATCAGCCGATGCAACATATCTAGTATCATTACAGCTAGCAACACCAACATGAGAGCTTATATGACTTGCAAAATAACCATTAGGATCATAAGATGCATTTGCAAGTTGTACCTCGGGGTAATTGTAGTAGTTTTGTGATGAACCATCTTGGTACTCCATGATTTAGAACTTAACCGCCTTGCTGAATTTTTCAATATCAAGCGCAACATGTTGCAAATTTGCAAGTAAGATCACAAGGGGGTCAAAACCAGATGTGATCGGCCTTTTAGGCTAGATGCAACGGTAATGGCGAGCTCAAGAAGATAGATCAGCGAGGAGTAAGGCTAGGGCAAGAAGAATCGGCTACAAACTAGAGCCGAAGTAAATTCTTCCCTAGCGGAGTCGCTAAAAAGTGTGTTGACGTCAGATGTGGTCCGAATCACACACCAGAAAGGGCATTGGACGCCCGGGCCGCTATGGACTGAAGAATGCAGCAAGGATGTCACTCTTACGTAGTGAAACACAGAGAGGTTTACAAGCAAACCACCAAAGGATAACTAGTCATGCTTATGTGATGAAGAACCGGCTAGTTTTCAAGCAAACTAGCAAAGGAACCACCGAAGCTCTCGCCCGGGAGGGACCCCGTCATGGCAAGGACATCGCCGGGTTGCCCTAGGTCGGCCGGCAAGCCTAGGGCGCCATCTTTGGTCATGGATCAAGGGATGAACAGCATGGAGGTAGGAAAAGAGAGTAAAAGGGGTAGGAGTAGATTGATTTTTTGTGTTTGACGATTGGATAGATGAGGACTCAATCGGTCATGATCCCCTTATATATAGAGAGGGAGGTGGTCTTATCCCAGTAGGAAACCTCTCCAAGACTTATTTTCAAAGTTTCCCACGTCTAAAAACTGATCTAGAAACAAATCAGTTCGAGATCTGAAAGTCAGATTCGGAATAAACACCTACCAGTACTTCTGGTCAGACTCCACCGGTAGTACCAGTCCCCACCGGTAGTACTGGTCAAGGACCGGTAGTACCGGTAGTTCATTTTCACGCCAAACTGCGCCTTCCTCCACCAGCCACCGGAAGTTCCGGTCTCGAACTGGAAGTACCGGTAGTTCATTTTCGCGCCAACTGGTCTCGGACCGGAAGTACCGGTAGCCTAGACAGATATTTTCTCGGATGCATAACTCTCTTATCTAGACCATAAATTGGACGTTCCATATATGTTTTTTAACCATCTCGATAAGAGGAACGCAATATTGAAGTCCGTTACATATTTTGACAACTTCACAAAATGAATATTTTTTGTTGTCAACACAGTGCCAACGGTACACTGGTCCTGACGCATGAGCCCGCAGCAGCTTGCTGTGTCATGCAAACTGCCACATGAGCCAGGGAGTGTTTGGTTTTGAGGATAGGATGGGATTGAATTGGATGAACCCACTTTCCTGAGTGTTTGGTTAGGGGACATGAGCAGCGGAGTCTTCCCACAGAGATATTCCTACAAGATGCGGGGCAAACTCATTCCCTGGACAAGAGTGTGTTGACGCTGAATTAGATCACACACCAACTAGACTAGATCGCCTGAATCGCCACGGACCGAAAAACACAGCGGTAACCAACACGCTTTTGTGGTGAAGAGCGGCGAGGTTTATGAGCAAACCACCAAAGAATAACCACGTGCTTGCGTGACGAAGAATGGCTAGTTTCGAGACAAATTAGTAAAGAAACTGTCGAAACTCTCGCCTAGAAGGGACTCTGTTGGGACAAGGATGTCACCGGGTTGCCCTAAGTCGGTCGACAAACATAGGACACCATCCTTGGTCATCAGATCGAGAGATGAACAGCATGAGGTTAGAAGAGATAGAGCAAAGAGAAGATTTGTGTTGTTTTTGATGATAGGGTTTTGGATTAACTAAATCGGTAGCTTTATATTTATAGGACGGCTAGTATTTCCGTCTACAAGACACAACCGGCAACAGATAAAGAAAGCAACACGATTCCTCTCTTTGTTTCAGCCGTACGTTTCTTCCATCCAATTAGAATTTCAGCTATTTAATCTCCATCTCAAAGCCCATTAATTATTGCTGGCTCAAAGTTGTTCGATCAAAGTCCAAAAAATATTTTCCTTTCCAAATTAACTCGCTGGACTAAACGGACTAGGCCCAAGTAGTATTGCGTGTCATCCTCGGACTCAAGTCCAAACCAGGCGCTGTCCACAAATATTTGTCTGCAAGCATGGATGAACATTCTGGTGCATGCTGCCTTCTCTATCGTTGTGCCGTAGCGATCTTTACTTTATTATCAAAACTCAGCAGAACAAGTTAACTTATCAATAATCCGAATGGCCAACAATCAGTCTGAGTCACATACAAGCAATTTTTTCCTTCTCCGTCTATGCAAACTCTGACGATTCGACTGACCACAGGCATTCGGACAATTTTGAGTGCCAACAGAGTGGATGGGGACGTCCCAGGTGGGACAAGCGCACGCATGCCATGTGAGGAAGAAGAGGAGCGCGTAGGCAAAAAGAGAATCCGCGCATGGCCAAGCGGGTGGGTGAGCACCGGCGAGGCAGCGAGCTATGGCCCCCTCTGGCGCGCGGGTGAATCCCACAGGAAATGTCTTGCCACTTGTGTCACTATTATAGGAACGATTTATAGCAACGGTAGCATTTTTTTTATAGGGGCAGCTCCATCACCAGCCGCTTTTAACGTGTGTGTGCTCGGGTCCCACAGGACTAGCCGTCCCTACAAATCCCACTGTAGGGGCGGCTCGCTAACCAGCCACCCCTACTGTTCGATTTGTAGGGGCGGCTCGATCACCAGTGCTCCACGTGCTACCCCTTCTTCCTCCTCGGATCACTCACTATGTATGTGTGAGACTATCTATGTATGTGTCAGTTGAAAAAATGACCAATATGTAAGTTGTACATCTTGATGAGTTGTACAACTTTCATGTTCATGACTTCTTTATTTGAAATCATATGCTCTTCAATATGTTGTTCCATATTTTCATATTTTTTTAAATTCAAAATTTGATTTTTTTTCAAACAAAGTCACCTGAGAAGATGACCAAATAATTGATAGAGCTTGATTTTAGAAAATTTTAGGAAAAAAATTATCATATTTGGAGTTAGTACAAGGGAGAAAGACTAATATAAGTTTTAGATAGAGATTAAAAAGAGAAATCACACTTGTTCATTGACACCTGATGAACAAGTATGATTTCTCTTTTTAATCTCTGGCTAAAACTTGTAACTAGTCTTTCTCTCTTGTACTAACTCCAAATATGATGATTTTTTCTAAAATTTTCTAAAATCATGCTCTATCAATTTGTTTTGAAACACTAAATGATTTTAGAAAAGTTTAGTCAAAGATTAAAAAGAAAAATCACACTTGTTCATGACACCTGGTTAAAACTTGTAACTAGTCTTTCTACCTCATACTCACTCCAAATGTGATGATTTTTCCTAAAATTTTCTAAAATCATGCTCTATTAATTTATTTTAGCCAGAGATTAAAAAGAGAAATCACACTTGTTCATCACACCGGTAAAAAGAAAATGTATCATTATATATATCAGCAAATTGATTTCTATATATATTTATACATATATTGAGTAATAAAAAATATTATACAAATTTACATTGTTTTTCTTGTAAATACAAAAATACAAAAATAGTAATTGAAAAATTTGGAAAATATTTGTAGGGGCGGCTAGGTCAGGAACCGCCCCTACAAATACATTTGTAGGGACGACTGGTTTTATAAACCGCCCCTACAAATCACGCCGACTATTTAAACTCGAGGGTGTGGGTAAGCGAAATTTTCTAAGTCTTTAGCCGCGACTTCTCTAGGACGCAGTCAGGCTGCCCAAATTTGTCACGCCGCTACCGCCATCGGTGCCTCCGTGCCCAACCTCCGCCATCATGCCCATGTCCGCCTCCATTCCCTAGTTCGCCTCTGTTCCTTGATCCACCTTCGTGCCCTGTCTCTGACCTCAGTGGCTAGGGTTGCGCGACCTCGATCGGATCTCCATGCTCCGGTGTCCGCGCTCCCTCCCCTGGTGGCCCTAGGGCCCGTGCGCTCATTCCACCGGAGGCCCTGGTGCCCATGCACTCCGGTGTCCATGCTTCCTCCACCAGCGGCCCTAGTGCCCGTGCACTCCGGTGTCCGTGCTCCCTCCACTGGTGGCCCTTGTGCTTGTGCACTCGGCGTCCGTTCTCCCTCCCCTGGCGGCCCTAGTGCCCGTGCGCTCAGGCGGCCCTTGTGCGCTCCCTCCACTGGCGGCCTTGGTGCCCGTGCACTCTAGCATCCGCGCTCCCTCCCCCGCCAGTTCTTCAGCAGATACGCTCAACCCCTTCACCTCCAACCTACATGACTGTTGCACTGATGAAGAACATATGATGCTTGTGAAACTGAATTTATGTGCCATGTTTTTGGATGAGTTACTGACAAGCACTCATGATTTTTGCCTGGCTAGAACAAGTGATGCATATGTATTTATATGCCATGTTTCAGTAGTGATGGATTTGTCAATTGATGGGAACTTAAAAATTAATTGGTGTCAGTTTTATGGAATTCATATGCTATTCTTGGTAGCCTACTACTTTATTAAATATGCTCATGATTTTTCAGTTGTGAGGTGAATGTGATTGAGATTAGAGTACTATGGAGTAATATGCTTATGATTTTTCAATATACTCATGATTTTTCAGCATATTTTTCTACATAAGAGCATATATATCTGAAATTTATTGGCTGCTGTCATTGAAGTATGTTTGTTTGATGCCAAATATGACCACACATATTTATGGAATCTGTCCAACTACTATTGACACATATTTATGTTTCAATTATAATTTATTTAAGTGATTATATGACTGCTGCCTAGAATTTCAGATTTTCTCTATAGAATTTATTCATTCATGTGCTGCTTAAAATATACCCTAACCCATAGCCTCTCTATGGTGTCTTATCCAATCCATACATTGATGTTCATCTTGCATCTTAACTCACTCTTGGTCACTCTTCTCTAAGACCATCTCATTCTTTTACCCATAAGATGTGAACAGGATAGATAGTTGTTTAAGCTTTAAGGACCTTGGCTTGGTGCCAACACGGAATTTCTCCGTGGCTGGCTTAAAGTGACCACACATTCCTTGAATGGGTCGAATAAGAGCTAAGATTAGGATCTTTTTACTAGGTTTTGAGAGTTGAAGTTAGTTAGAATCGAGTGAGAACGAGAGCTAATTAGGAAATGTTTATAGCCCTACTTTTTTTTATAAAATTTCGGTTTCATTTTGTTTTACTTGGGATTGCATATGAGAGTTAGTAACCCGTGATTTGAGCAAGCACATTAATTGTTTATTGCCATGATTTAGTATATGAGCTCTTACTAGATTTCAATTCATATATATTTATGTCTTGCTACCCATGCTAAACTTACTAATATGCTCAATCTCATATACCATGCCATGTTTACAAATGACATGTTCTACATCTTAAATATATATCTTGCTTTGCTTCCGTATTATACCAACTCTTGCTACTTATATCGCATATGTAGTTGAATTTTTGCAATATGTTCATGTCTTGCTGCCTTATTACACTACTTAACATGACTAATCTTACATATATTTTCATACTTAAAAATTATGAATAAATACATGCTTATATATATGTGTACCTCGCCTTACTTGTTATGTGCAAACCATGTTGTGCTCTCATACCGTGAAAGTTATTGTCACATCCTAAAATTTCTGATTTTGGGTTGTGCATAGAAAACACTAACTAAAATAAATATTTTAATATTTGAATAGAACTTGTCATTAGTTTAGATTTCATATATTTTTATTAAAGAAAAATGGTGCTTTTCGATTATTTTAGAATTAACTTGACGGGCTTTGGTTGATGTGATGCTTGTTTTGGTGTTTATGAGTGCAAACGATTTACGAGTACGATAGAGCGACGTTTATCTCTCCTTGAGAAATTTTTCTGGTCCTTTTTCGAATTAAAATTCTAGTTTCCATGAACTTAATCTTTTTCTTTGATCGTTTCACCAATCTTTTCATGAGCTCCAAATACTTTATTTGGGTTCCTTATGTTTCATAATGTCTCTGAGAATTTTTTCTGAATTTTTAGAGCTTTCGGAGTATTTTTCATGGCTTAAATAATAATTTTAGACTTTTCTGGAATTATTTTATCCATGAAATTAATTAATTCCGAAAATAAATAAATGTCTCATTTTTCCAATGCTCAAAGCCCATGTGCAATAATCCTAATAAATCTCAAAGGCCCATCCATTTATTTACTAATGGGCTTTAATAATTAATTAGGCCTATTAGTAAAGATGGAGGGTGCAACATCAATTAGTACCATATTGCTAGTTGATGTGAAGGTGGAGAGTTTTCCTCCCTATAAGTATGTACCTAGCCTATGGGTAATGCACACCAAAACTATCGTAAGAGGAGCCCTTAGTTTGGGAAATTTCTCGTGTAGTAAATTAGATATTTTTTCTCCTTCTTGTGTCGCCCTAGGCCGAGGCCCTTCAGATGGATGTAGGTAGAAGATGAAGTATTTGCGGTTCTGCCACTGGTTCGTAACATCTTTATCGTTTCTTCGTTTTAATTCCGTTTTACTCCGTTTTAGTTGCGTTAGTTTCGTATAGTTGCGCTCTACGTATAGTGCTGACGTATATCGCGTCACCTAATTATGAATTTATTGATTTACGTGCAATATTTATTTAATGCATTTTTAATTAAAAGCAACCTAGTGTAGTAACTCGTTCTTGTGATTTTACGATCATGCCAACCGAAGCTATATGCTATCGGCGTAGACGTGTTACATGCTAGTCATATATAAATTAAATATTAATTTCATTGATATGCAATTAGTTCTATGATTAAAGGCAATCTAGGTTTGTAAATCCATTCTTGTTGTGACAGTTTCATAGCGTCGCGCTCTATACAGTAGCGATAGTTTTTTTATGCCACTCAAGTATGAATTTATCTATTTAAATGCAACTTGATTAATATTTATTTAACAGTTTTCTAACAAAAAGCAACATAGAGGTATAATTTCGTTCTTGGTGCTTCGTGACTATGCTGGCGTAAGAGACGCATTAGCAACGTTGTTTACCATGTCACGTTATGTGTTTACAAATTAAATTGTGTTTATTTGATTAATGTTTATGTCATGCTCTTTTAAATTAGAAGCGACTTAGGTTCATACATAGAACATTCTTAAATAAATGTTAACTTGATTAATATTAACTTAAATGTTTCTTAATCATAATTAGTTTAGTTAAACATGAAGCATGTAGTTAATTTAACTAATATTTATCTACTGTCTTTTCAAATTAAAAGTAACTTTGGTTTATAATTTGTCTTTCATAAATAATCGAATGCTATCATGATTAATAAGAACTTAAGTGCTTCTTAAATAGAACTTGTTTAGTTTATGTAAGAAACATATAATGATTCGATTAGCTGTTATCATCTTATTTATGCTTTCTAATTTATAAATGTTTAAATGACTTAAACACTACATAAATATTTATAAATAAAATATGAATAAGGTTAACTTCATCTTTTATAATTCAATGTAAATTAGTTAATTCAACTTAGGATAGTTCTCTCAAATGTCCATTACCTTGACATCAGTAGCAAGTGTTTATGCACGTTCAATTAACGTCAGCCCATAGATCACCTTGTCTATCTATTATTTAATTGATCAAAAGTTATGTTGATGTCGTTCGTTGTCATTCATGACCATAAATCATATCATCTTAGAGCTGCTTAGGCTGCCTTTTTAGTTCGTAATCATATATCTCCGTCATTGTCTTCAACTTCTGTATCTTAATCGCTTTAGCCTTGCCTGAATTGATGTAGTCTACTGTACGTATGTCGATAACGTTTAACATGTTACATGTGTTCTAAATTTTAATTTAAATATTAATTTTAACTAATTTATGTTTGCACTGCTTATCAAATTAGAAACAATATAGGTTTATACTTCTATGTTTATATATATAAACTTTAACATTATCTAAGTTCTATCACCTTAATTCATTAACTAAAATAAATCGAACGTATAGTTTGTCTTCTCTGATTTGTTGCAACTCCTCGATAGTCGTGTGTCCTCTTTGATGGTAGCTCTCTTATCCGTCGGTCTTACGTTTTTGTGATTATAGCATCATATCGTATAGTCTAGTGCGCTCTTTTAAAGTGTCTCTTTTGTTTGGTGTGTTGTTCTTAGTTGTGTTTATTGTCTGTTTGTTCTACTTGATTGCTGAGAGTAGAAGAAGTATGGTTAATTAGCGCTGAAGAGGAGCTGAGGACCGACAGTCGAAGCAAGAGGACTTGAGTCCAGAAGATAGCAACTGGAGATTCTGAGTAGGTAACTTTGGGAAAAGGCAAGTATAGCATGGGATCATCCTTATTTCCTATTAACCTTTAATACACTTAATTCATGTGCATGTGTCTACCTTGTTACTTCTAAGGATATCCTAGCTTTTGTATCTTGTACCTTGACACCGGTGGAACATTGCATTGGGTAGTATTTATGCTATTGCCCAAGATAGATAACCATGATCTGTAACTTGACTAATGGTATATGCAATAAACGTTTAAAAGATGCTTTATAGAAACATGGCTCAAGAGGGCTAGAGCATTGGGCTGTTTTTATGGTGCTCTAGTTTCTCTCCTTAAGCACTTATCTGTAAGCGAACATCCGGGACTTATAGTACAACTGTGAGAGCTATATGGCTCTGGCTTTAGTTAAGTATGAGGACCTTTTCTAGCTTATTAGAGGTAACCTTCATGGCGTAAGAATGGCTTGACGAATCGGGTATAGTGCGGCCTCTGTCCTTATGTGTATAGGCTGCGTGTCATTGTGCCATTTGGAAGGGGGGCTCTACATCTGTTTGCCGAGTGAATCTAATGGCCCTAACTTGTTAGAGGAACCTTTGAAAGACTTCGTAGTGAACCCTGCCGACCTTCCTTGGTAGTGCGTTAAGAGGTTGATCAACTCGGGCGAAAGGTTAAATCATGACTCACAGTGAAAGTGTACAACCTCTGCAGAGTGTAAAACTGGTATATCAGCCGTGCTCACGGTCACGAGCGGCCTTGGACCCTTACAGAATAAATGATGAACACTGATGATAATGATAATACTGATGATATTAAAGCTCACTGATGATTATTGTTTCTTGCTATACATTATTCTCGTTTACATGATCATGAGGTTATTTGGGCTTACGTAACTTGTTGCTACTCAAATGCTAAAAAGATGACTCACGAAAGCTATTGTAGTAAACCCATGTCAAACCTTTTGAGCCTCATGAACCCCGTGTTATATTTGCTGAGTTCGACATGGACTCACCCTTGCTATTTCCCTACACTCCAGTGTGTAGTGAGGTGCTGCTTAGAAGAAGAATAAAGGTGTAGTGGAGTTTCCAGAAGTCTATAAGAAGTGCTTGGCATACGGAGCCCCCAGTCAGCCGTCCCTGTGACATTGGATCCTGAAGAAAAGATTAGTGACCATTCCGTGACACTCTGATAGTTGTAAGTATTAATATATTATGTTTCCCGCTTTATATAAACATTGTTTTGATATTTTTATTCTGTTGTTGTATGTGTGGACTTCCTGGGCACACATATAACGAGTGCTTGGTCTTCTTTGGAAAACCGGGCGTGACAGAGTGGTATCAGAGCGGTGTTGACTATAGGATGTATGCCTATATAGCATTGGTCGATTTCTGAAAACTTATTTTTCTATAAAACTATTTTATTAACCCTTGACTCTTTATTTTTGGCTATTTCCTCATCCTTGTCCTTTGTATCCCCTCCTTGAATAGATTCCTTTGAGCTATTTCTGCTTATCCCTATTGATTTTTGTTTTGTTGTTTTTAAAAAAATCTGATCCCACCCAGTTCAAAAATTCGATGGCTTTTCATCATCTATAATCTGCCATGTAGGATGACCACCATTGTTGATGAAGCACGTGTAGTGTCGATGATTGTGTTGTGTGCTTGTTTTGCTTGATGTGTTGTTTGTGTGTTGTCCTTGTTCTCGTGTTTTGAAGGTGACCCGAAAGGTTTCGTCTTGAGAAGTAGCCCGATCTATGTTAAGTGGGGTAGTGTCATCTTCTATCCTACTTAATTTTTCAATCGATTCTAATTCTTGTCATTTTCTCTTACACCGTTCCTATCTACCCTTGGTTGTAATGCTATCTTCTTTATCTCATCTTAATGGAGGATCAACACACGAATGACTCATCAATAGTAGTAAGCCTTAAAGAAAGTGTTGCCTTCAATGACATCGCTAGGTGGAACAAGATCTTTGTTAAGTGGGGTAGCGTCCGCCACCATCATCAACCTCAAGTCACGAGACAAGAAGACCCAAAGATCAATCGCTATCATATTATCATCTTTTGGTAGTCCTTGCCTCTTAACCAGTCTCACCTTCTTGCCATCAATCTTTACTTTTTCTTATCAACATTTGACAACTTTTGACCCTTGTCCTTACATCTTATAAATCCTGATTCAAGGACCTACAAACACTTGAAGATCAATTTATCCTTCTCACTGGTCTCCCTGAATGGTAAAATGGAAAACTAGTCTTTACATTTCTTCAACCAATGTTAATCTGTCACTTTTTCATGATGTCTCATAAATTTTGAATCGAGGAGTTGTGAGTACCATAAGATCTATCTTTATATTTTGCTAATATCCACCCTTATTTTTACACCTTATAAAGTGAAGACTCGATGATCAACCTTGATCTATCTTTTCAACCTCCTTTGATCTTCCTTTCCACCTATGCTGACCTTTAATCCTTTGACCTTCTATCATTAACTCGAATCAATCTTAACGATCAATCCAATGTTCTCTTGTCAACCATTGATAATCCTTGACGCTTATATCAGAACTTGTCAAAAGTTTCAAAATAATCTTATTGGTCTGCTTTATCTCTCTCCCAAGACTCTTCGAATCTCGGGACAAGATTCCTATTAAGTGGGGTAGAATTGTCACATCCCAAAATTTCTGATTTTGGGTTGTGCATAGAAAACACTAACTAAAATAAATATTTTAATATTTGAATAGAACTTGTCATTAGTTTAGATTTCATATATTTTTATTAAAGAAAAATGGTGCTTTTCGATTATTTTAGAATTAACTTGACGGGCTTTAGTTGATGTGATGCTTGTTTTGGTGTTTATGAGTGCAAACGGTTTACGAGTACAATAGAGCGACGTTTATCTCTCCTTGAGAAATTTTTCTGGTCCTTTTCCGAATTAAAATTTCAGTTTCCATGAACTTAATCTTTTTCTTTGATCGTTTCACCAATCTTTTCATGAGCTCCAAATACTTTATTTGGGTTCCTTATGTTTCATAATGTCTCTAAGAATTTTCTCTGAATTTTTAAAGCTTTCGGAGTATTTTTCATGGCTTAAATAATAATTTTAGACTTTTCTGGAATTATTTTATCCATGAAATTAATTAATTCTGAAAATAAATAAATGTCTCATTTTTCCCAATGCTCAAAGCCCATGTGCAATAATCCTAATAAATCTCAAAGGCCCATCCATTTATTTACTAATGGGCTTTAATAATTAATTAGGCCTATTAGTAAAGATGGAGGGTGCAACATCAATTAGTACCATATTGCTAGTTGATGTGAAGGTGGAGAGTTTTTCTCCCTATAAGTATGTACCCACTCTATGGGCAAAGCACACCAAAACAACCGTAAGAGGAGCCCCTAGTTTGGGAAATCTCTCATGTAGTAAATTAGATATTTTTTCTCCTTCTTCTGTCGCCCTAGGCCGAGGCCCTTCAGATGGATGGAGGTAGAAGATGAAGTATTTTGCGGTTTTGCCACTGGTTCGTAATATCTTTGTCGTTTCTTCGTTTTAATTCCGTTTTACTCCGTTTTAGTTGCGTTAGTTTCGTATAGTTGCGCTCTACGTAGTAGTGCTGACGTATATCGTGTCACCTAGTTATGAATTTATTGATTTACGTGCAATATTTATTTAATGCATTTTTAATTAAAAGCAACCTAGTGTAGTAACTCGTTCTTGTGATTTTGCGATCATGCCAACCGAAGCTATATGCTATCGGCGTAGACGTGTTACATGCTAGTCATATATAAATTAAATATTAATTTAACTGACATGCAATTAGTTCTATGATTAAAAGTAATATAGGTTTGTAAATCCGTTCTTGTTGCGACAGTTTCATAGCGTCGCGCTCTATACAGTAGCGATAGTTTTTGTGATGCCACTCAAGTATGAATTTATCTATTTAAATGCAACTTGATTAATATTTATTTAACAGCTTTCTAACTAAAAGCAACATAGGGGTATAATTTCGTTCTTGTTGCTTCGTGACTATGCTGGCGTATGAGACGCATTAGCTACGTTGTTTACCATGTCACGTTATGTGTTTACAAATTAAATTATGTTTATTTGATTAATGTTTATATCATGCTCTTTTAAATTAGAAGCGACTTAGGTTCATACATAGAACATTCTTAAATAAATGTTAACTTGATTAATATTAACTTAAATGTTTCTTAATCATAATTAGTTTAGTTAAACATGAAGCATGTAGTTAATTTAACTAATATTTATCTATTGTCTTTTCAAATTAAAAGTAACTTTGGTTTATAATTTATCTTTTATAAATAATCAAATGCTATCATGATTAATAAGAACTTAAGTGCTTCTTAAATAGAACTTGTTTAGTTTATGTAAGAAACATATAATGATTCGATTAGCTGTTATCACCTTATTTATGCTTTCTAATTTATAAATGTTTAAATGACTTAAACACTACATAAATATTTATAAATAAAATATGAATAAGGTTAACTTCATCTTTTATAATTCAATGTAAATTAGTTAATTCAACTTAGGATAGTTCTCTAAAATGTCCATTACCTTGACATCAGTAGTAAGTGTTTATGCACGTTTAATTAACGTCAGCCCACAGATCATCTTATCTATCTATTATTTAATTGATCAAAAGTTGTGTTGATGTCGTTCGTTGTCATTCATGACCATAAATCATATCATCTTGGAGCTGCTTAGGCTGCCTTTTTAGTTCGTACTCATATATCTCCGTCATTGTTTTCGACTTCCGTATCTTAATCGCTTTAGCCTTGCCTGAATTGACGTAGTCTACTGTATGTATGTCGACGACGTTTAACATGCTACATGTGTTCTAAATTTTAATTTAAACATTAATTTTAACTAATTTCTGTTTGTACTGCTTATCAAATTAGAAACAATATAGGTTTATACTCCTATGTTTATATATATAAACTTTAACATTATCTAAGTTCTATCACCTTAATTCATTAACTAAAATAAATCGAACATATAGTTTGTCTTCTCCGATTTGTTGCAACTCCTCGATAGTCGCGTGTCCTCTTTGATGGTAGCTCTGTTATCCGTCGGTCTTACATTTTCGTGATCATAGCATCATGTCGTATAGTCTAGTACGCTCTTTTAAAGTGTCTCTTTTGTTTGGTGTGTTGTTCTTAGTTGTGTTTATTGTCTGTTTGTTCTACTTGATTGCTGAGAGTAGAAGAAGTATGGTTAATTAGCGCTGAAGACGAGGAGCTGAGGACCGACAGTCGAAGCAAGAGGACTTGAGTCCAGAAGATAGCAACCGAAGATTCTGAGTATCTAACTTTGGGAAAAGGCAAGTATAGCATGTGATCATCCTTGTTTCCTATTCACCTTTAATACACTTAATTCATGTGCATGTGTCTACCTTGTTACCCCTAATGATATCCTAGCTTTTGTATCTTGTACCTTGACACCGGTGGAACATTGCATTGGGTAGTATTTATGCTATTGCCCAAGATAAATAACCATGATCTGTAACTTGACTAATGGTATATGCAATAAACGTTTAAAAGATGCTTTATAGAAACATGGCTCAAGAGGGCTAGAGCATTGGGATGTTTTTATGGTGCTGTAGTTTCTCTCCTTAAGGACTTATCTGTAAGCGAACATCCGGGACTTACAGTACAACTATGAGGGCTATATGGCTCTGGCTTTAGTCAAGTATGAGGACCTTTTCTAGCTTGTTAGTGGTAACCTTCATGGCATAAGAATGGCTTGACAAATCGGGTATAGTGCGGCCTCTGTCCTTATGTGTATAGGTTGCACGTCATTGTGCCATTTGGAAGGGGGGCTCTACATCTGTTTGCCGAGTGAATCTAATGGCCCTAACTTGTTAGACGAACCTTTGAAAGACTTCATAGTGAACCCTGCCGACCTTCCTTGGTAGTGGGTCAAGAGGCTGATCACCTTAGGCAAAGGGTAAATCACGACTCACAGTGAAAGTGTACAACCTCTGCAGAGTGTAAAACTGGTATATTAGCCGTGCTCACGGTCACGAGCAGCCTTGGACCCTTACAGAATAAATGATGAACACTGATGATAATGATAATACTAATGATCTTAAAGCTCACTGATGATTATTGTTTCTTGCTATACATTATTCTCGTTTACATGATCATGAGGTTATTTGGGCTTACGTAACTTGTTGCTACTCAAATGCTAAAAAGATGACTCACTAAAAGTTATTGTAGTAAACCCATATCAAACCTTTTGAGCCTCATGAACCCCGTGTTATATTTGCTGAGTTCGATATGTGCTCACCCTTGCTATTTCCCTACACTCCAATGTGTAGTGAGGTGCTGCTTAGAAGAAGAATAAAGGTGTAGTGGAGTTTTCAGAAGTCTATAAGAAGTGTTTGGCATACGGAGCCCCCAGTCAACCGTCCCTGTGACGTTGGAGCCTGAAGAAAAGATTAGTGACCATTCTGTGACACTCTGATAGTTGTAAGTATTAATATATTATGTTTCCCGCTTTATATAAACATTGTTTTGATATTTTTGTTCTGTTGTTGTATGTGTGGACTTCCTAGGCACACATATAACGAGTGCTTGGTCTTCTTTGGAAAATCGGGCGTGACAGTTATGTTGCTAGTACCATGTATAGGAAGTTAATACGTTGGCAACAACATATGGAACGTTGTCCATGCAATGTCAATCGCATGGGTGCCACTTGTGCGTGCTTATTTGGTACAAGTGGCAATGTATGTATTTAAATTTCTGCAATATATTCGTGTGCTAGCTTGCTGAAATTTTGGGGAACCCATATCGTATGCAATTGGTGTCTCACTTAAGTAATGTTTCATTGCTTACCAAGTTTTACCACGAATCCCTTTGTAAAAAATAGTTGAGTGAGGGTAATGTGTAGCCAGAATCGTGGTAGTTGTGCATCCATGTTGCATACATATGCATCTCATTGCATCCATTTTGTTCATGCATCATGTGTTGCATTTTCTTCTAAGCCTTGCTACCTAGAAATTGTTAGGTGTTGCATGTTTGCTGTGTAGATTTAGAATGTTATGCTTTTGACTTAGTTAGACCTTGAATGTTGTCGTGCTAATAATTAAAAGGTTGTAGTAATTTCCTTAGGCTTTCAAAATGTTAAACAACAAGATTTTTAGTGAACTAGAACTCCTGCACATATTTGTGAAGTTCATGTTAAAATTCTGTCATGTTTGTGCAGATCTGAAACATTTTAATGTTTGACTTTGATAGCTTTTGAATCAGCTCTGAGTGATAATAACAAAGTTGTAGGTAATTTTATAAGCTTTCCAAAAAGTCTGAGAACACCTTGTTTGGATGATTGGAACTCTAGTTATGATTGAAATAAGTGTCAGTTGTGCTGCAGCCCAGAAAATGCCTATGCTTAGAATTTGTCCTTGATAACTAGATCTTGCTTGTATGCTTGGTAATGTTGTCTCATGAATTTAGTGATATTAAATTGATACACCTGAGATGTCTTGAAAACTTGTTGTTCATTTCAATCAAAATAATTATCTAATAATTGGTCATGTAGGCATGGTGCTTTAAAATAGTTTTCTGTGCATCTAGATTGTAGAGCTTTGATTATGCTTGTTATGGTTTGACGCATGTGCACAATTTTCAAAACCATGTTGATCTCCCTTCCCTTGCTACATTCCTTGATTATGAGCTAGCTGAACTTTGCCTTGCCACATACAACTTTTGATAGGTATCCTTGTTGCATTTCAATTTTAGTTTGTGCTAGTTGGGATTATTTTTGTTGGTGTGCTCTATTATGGTATTGTGATCGCTGACCTTGGTGCCGCGACGGAACGTGGAGTTCCTTGTGTGTGCTAGCCACATGGTGGTGCTGCTAGGTGTGCGCTAGTGTCAAGGAATGTGTGATCGTGATCCATCATGAACCCATGCCAATGTGTTGTCCTAACTTGTGCAAAGCCTCCCAAAATTTCCTTGATGACCAACATATTCCCTTGTATGTCTTGGTCACATCCTTGCCATCTTTTCAAATCCTTGTTGCATCGCTATTCTGAATGAGATGTTTATAAATGGTGTGCCTTGCAATGGTATGAACATCTCTCATTTGAGGATACAGGGAACCGAGGCTTTCCCGTGGATCACGACCATGTGAGTAGCTTGTGGATGCCCTCGAGTATCATAGGAACTGTTACGACCGCTGTAACACCTCATTGATGGACTTCCTTATTGAAAGTAATGCTCCTTTTAAACCAATTCCTTGTTGCGGTAAGTGACTCTGACAAACCATTCCTTGATATATATCCTCCCTCACCTCATCCTTTTTTGAATCTCGAGGACAAGATTTCTCTAACGGGGGAAGAGTTGTAACGACCCAAAAATTGTTACAATTTTTCACAAGCACCTTGAGCATAAAATGCACCTAAAAATTCCTAAAAACAAAAAAATTGCATGTTCCTTCTAAACTTATTGAGCATCATGTGCATTTTAGATTTAAATTAGAAAATTAACTTGTGCAAGAAACTAAATTGTGAAACTGTTCACTGTTGGTTTGACGGAGTGTCCATCAGAGTTGGCGGAGTGTCCGTTGATCCAACTGCACCGACTACAGACTCTGTCAGTTCACTTCATGTCCCGGCGGAGTGTCCGCCAGAAATGGTGGAGTGTCCGTCGAATCTTTTGCACGGTCAAGCACTACCGGACCGTTCGTCACATGCGGTGTCACGCCCGGTTTTCCAAAGAAGACCAAGCACTCGTTATATGTGTGCCCAGGAAGTCCACACATACAACAACAGAATAGAGATATCAAAACAATGTTTATATAAAGTGGAATACTTACTATATTAACACTTACAATTATCAGAGTATCGTAGAATGGTGGCTAAGCTTCTGCTCGGGCTCCATTCTTCTCAGGGACGGCTGACTGGGGGCTCCGTATGCCAAGCACTTCTTATAGACTTCTGGAAACTCCACTACACCTTTATTCTTCTTCTAAGCAGCACCTTACTACACACTGGAGTGTGGGGAAATAGCAAGAGTGAGTCCATGTCAAACTCAACAAATATAACACGGGGTTCATGAGGCTCAAAAAGGATAGACACTGGTTTACTGCATTTAGCTTTTAATTATCACAGTTGTATCATTTGAGTAGCATCAGGTTTGCATTAATCCCACAATAAACATATGATCAATGTAAAGATGAATAATGAATAGCAAAAACACATTTATAGTCATTAGTGATCATCTATTCCGTAAGGGTCCAAGGCCACTCGTGACCATGAGCACGGCTGTTATAACAGTTTTACACTCTGCAGAGGTTGTACACTTTCACTGTGAGTCGTGATCTACCCTTTCGCCCGAGGTGATCAGCCTCTTGACCCACTACCAAGGAAGGTCGGCAGGGTTCACTATGAAGTCTTTGAAAGGTTCGTCTAAAAAGTTAGGGCCATTAGATTCACTCGGCAAACAGATGTAGAGCCCCCCTTCCAAATGGCACAATGACGCGCAGCCTATACACATGAGGACAGAGGCTGCACTATACCCGATTCGTCAAGCCATTTTTACGCCATGAAGGTTACCACTAACAAGCTAGAAAAGGTCCTCATACTTGACTAAAGCCAGAGCCATATAGCCCTCACAGTTGTACTGTAAGTCCCGGATGTTTGCTTACAGATGAGTCCTTATGGAGAGAAACTAGAGCACCAAGAAAAAAATAGCATCATGCTCTAGCCCTCTTTAAACAGTAATCAAAAAGTCATCTTTTAGTGTTGTTGCATATTCCATTAATCATATTACAAGATCATAGTTTATGTTCAGCACTAGCAAAACTACTCAATGCAATATCATGGGTGCCAAGGTAATGGATCAAAACTAAGTCATCCTTAACAAGAGAATACATGCATAATGAATTTAATTATTTATTGTGAATAGGACAACAAGGATAATCCCATGCTATACTTGCCTTTTTCCAAAGTTAGCTGCTCAGAATCTTCAGTTGCTATCTTCTGGACTCAAGTCCTCTTGCTTCGACTGTCGGTCCTCAGCTCCTCGTCTTCAGCGCTAATTAACCATACTTCTTCTACTCGTAGCAATCAAGTAGGACAAACAGACAATAAACACAACTAAGAACAACACACCAAACAAATGAGACACTTTAAAAGAGAACGTACTAAACAATACGGTACGTTGCTACGATCGCAAAAACGCAAGAACGATGGACAATGGAGCTACCATCAAAGAGAACACGCGACTATCAAGGAGTTTACAACAAATCAGAGAAGACAAACTATATGTTTGATTTATTTTAGTTAATGAATTAAGGTGATATAACTTAGATAATGTTAAAGTTTATATATATAAACATAGGAGTATAAACCTATATTGTTTCTAATTTGATAAGCAGTGCAAAAAGAAATTAGTTAAAATTAATGTTTAAATTAAAATTTAGAACACATGTAGCATGTTAAACGTCGTCGACATACGTACAGTAGACTACGTCAATTCAGGCAAGGCTAAAGCGATTAAGATACGGAAGTTGAAGGCAATGACGGAGATATATGAGTACGGACTAAAAAGGCAGCCTAAGCAGCTCCAAGATGATATGATTTATGGTCATGAATGATAACGAACGACATCAACACAACTTTTGATCAATTAAATAATAGATAGACAAGGTGATCTGTGGGCTGACGTTAATTAAACGTGCATAAACATTTGCTACTGATGTCAAGGTAATGGATATTTTAGAGAACTATCCTAAGTTGAATTAACCAATTTACATTAATTATAAAAGATGAAGTTAACCTTATTCATATTTTATTTATAAATATTTATTTAGTGTTTAAGTCATTTAAACATTTATAAATTAGAAAGCATAAAGAAGGTGATAACAGCTAATCGAATCATTATATGTTTCTTGCATAAACTAAACAAGTTCTATTTAAGAAACACTTAAGTTCTTATTAATCATGATAGCATTTGATTATTTATAAAAGATAAATTATAAACCAAAGTTACTTTTAATTTGAAAAGACAATAGATAAATATTAGTTAAATTAACTACATGCTTCATGTTTAACTAAACTAATTATGATTAAGAAACATTTAAGTTAATATTAATCAAGTTAACATTTATTTAAGAATGTTCTATGTATGAACCTAAGTCGCTTCTAATTTAAAAGAGCATGACATAAACATTAATCAAATAAACATAATTTAATTTGTAAACACATAACGTGACATGATAAACAACGTTGCTAATGTGTCTCTTATGCCTACATAGCCACGAAGTAACAAGAACGAAATTATACCCCTATGTTGCTTTTAGTTAGAAAGCTATTAAATAAATATTAATCAAGTTACATTTAAATAGATAAATTCATGAGTGATATCACAAAAATTATCGCTACTGTATAGAGCGCGACGCTACGAAACTATCCTAACAAGAACGAATTTAGAAACCTAGATCGTTTTTAATCATAGAACTAATTGCATGTCAATTAAATTAATATTTATTTTATATATGACTAGCATATAACACGTCTACGCCGATAGCATGTAGCTTTGGTTGGCATGATCGCAAAATCACAAGAACGAGTTACTACACTAGGTTGCTTTTAATTAAAAATACATTAAATAAATATTACACGTAAATCAATAAATTCATAATTAGGTGACACGATATAAATGAGCACTAGTACGTAGAGCGCAACTATACGAAACTAACGCAACTAAAACGGAGTAAAACAGAATTAAAACGAAGAAACGACAAAGATATTACGAACCAGTGGCAGAACCGCAAATACTTCATCTTCTACCTCCATCTATCTGAAGGGCCTCGGCCTAGGGGCGACACAAGAAGGAGGAGAAATATCTAATTTACTACACGAGAGATTTCTCAAACTAGGGGCTCCTCCACGGTAGTTTTGGTGTGCTTTGCCCATAGGGTAGGTTCATACTTATAGGGAGGAAAACTCTCCACCTTCACATCAACTAGCAATATGGTACTAATTAATGTTGCACCCTCCATCTTTACTAATAGGCCTAATTAATTATTAAAGCCCATTAGTAAATAAAGACATATGCCTTTATGATTATTGCACATAGGCTTTGAGCGTTGGAAAAAATGAGACATTTATTTATTTTCGGAATTAATTAATTTCATGGATAAAATAATTCTAGAAAAGTCTAAAATTATTATTTAAGCCATGAAAAATACACCGAAAGCTCCAAAAATTTAGGGAAAATTCTCAGAGACATTATGGAACATAAGGAACCAAAATAAAGTACTTGGAGCTCATGAAAAGATATTTTGGAGCATCTAAAAATTAGATAACGCTCGTAGAAAAGCGTGAACTAGCTCCTAGAAAAAGCCAGAACAATTCCCGAAGAGTTTACTGAGATTGATTGACACATGAGGAACTGAAAGAAATAATTTACGTTATAAAGAAAATATTTTAGGAAACTCCCAACGAGAACTTAAGATGAGAAACAAGGAATATTGATTGCGGAAAAAGATAAAGACGTGCTGGAGATGAAAAATTGATCCACTAAACGCATTTTGAAAGACTTTGTTCGCTCTTAATACACAAGAGTTAACGAGCAAACATCACATCAAACAATAGCCTGTTAAATTAGTTTAGAAAGATTTAAAGATTCTTATTATTTTTTTTTCATTTTTTTTAACTAATTGATGCTATCATAAACTAAACTTAGGAAATTTTATCCAAATATTAAAACATTTATTTTATTTAGTGTTTCCTATGCACAACCCAAAATTGGAAATTTTGGGGTGTGACATGCGGCGGACTGTCCATAAAAAATGCATTGACACCTGTAACATGCAGTCGCCCTGCTGTCACTCCCTCACCCCTCTTGGCCCCACCCGTCAGCCCTCACACACCCACCCCAACCCCTCCATGCCACCAGCACCCTCCCCCTCTCCCATTCATTGAAACACTTAAGTTTATGGAGAAGAGAAAGAGGGGAGAAAGTAGGAGGAGAAGAGGAGAGGAAGAAGAAGGGAGGGAGGAGGAGGAAGGAGGACGCCCTGCCCCCTTGCTGCAGCCTCGCCGGAGGAGCTCTGTAACACCCTAAGTGTTTATCATCAATTAAGTAGTGGGTTTAAGCTCAAACATGAGTGGAGATGACGATGTCAAGGTTAACCTATGGAGGTGAGTCTAACCTAAAGTTGGTTGTTGCACCATTGCTTTACATATAGGCCCCTTTTCAAGATATATGCTTGGGTGGTGTTATTGCAATATCTTCATGTGTCTCACCTTGGTACCTATCTGTATTGATACCTGGAAAAGTTTCATGAAGTTTGGAATCAAAAAGTCACATGAAATGATAAGTTCTATTCCTATTGGAATTGCACCATTAAGTGAATAGAATTATAGATCATCAACCAAACCTTGCAAACATTCCCAAATGACTCTAGATGAACTCTACAACAAAAGTCATGAAGGGTTCATGTTGAGCAAATGTCAAGAAATTGCCCCGATTGGCCTAAAACCCTAGTTTCGGCTTTATCGAGTTGATACTTTGACCAAAGTGAAAGTTTGACTTCTGTACTAGTTATGAGGTTTGACCTTAAACAAAAGTTGTAGTTCATCTTGTGTAGAACAAACTTTGTTTAATGGTCAAGAGCTAGTTTGGCCTCTAACCTAGTCAAATAGAGATCACAATGTGGAATCAGCTGCTGTTTTCAGCACTTTGAAAAATATTCTAAGTCCTTGTAGTGACAGCAGCAAGTTGGCTACTTTGCGACATTTTATCGTCCAAATTCATGTGGTAACTCCATTGGATTCCTTAATATGAGTTGGAGTACTTTTCATGGTGAAGCCCATGAATCAAGTCTCATCAAGTTTGGAGTTCATTTGGATCTTCGAAAATAGTTTCCAAAACAGCAAAAAGGTTATTTTAGCACTTGAATGACATTGACGATGGCGTCTCGCGTTCTCCAAAATTTGTTAAGCAACTTTAGTTGATCCAAATGTAAAAGTTGGAGTAGATGTTGTGGAGAAGAGCCTACAGGAAGTTGGATCAAGTTTGATTTCGGTTTGACCAAGTTTTTACCTTTACCTCTAATCATTGTCAACTCGCTGACACTGCCAACTTGGAGGTTAATTATCCACTAATCCATAACCCTAATTGCAGTGCACCTTAAATAGAAATTGTAGGTCTTCATGTGGGCTGCAAATCTCGTTTTAGGTCCATGTCCAGATTCGGCCCGTAGCCGGCCCAGAACGGTGCCCACCTTCCCCACTTTGCTGCCCGCCAGGTGTCTGACGAAATGCTTCAATGGGTGACGAGTGTTCGGGACGTGGCGACCATGCACGAGTTCGACCCTCCATTGCTGCCAGCCTACCACCTCCACCTCGCCTTTGCCTTGGTCTGTGCGAGTGGGGAGAAGCCGTAGCTCCATCTCTACCTCTCCCACTCCTCCCCGTGCTCGCCAGCAGTGCGCGTGCGCGCACCCAGAGCGCGTCTGCCGTGGCCGGCTTCCGAGCAAAGCTCGTGCCGCTGCTGCGACAGGCGCTGCTCCATGTCATCCACCGCTGCAGTGTCTAGCCATGCACCCGCCGCCGCAGCCCTAGCCACGCCGGTTTTTCCCTTCCCCGTCCCTGCAGCGCCATCGCCGGTGCCGTCATGTCGCCGCGTTGTGGCTGCTCCCGTGGCCGAGCCGTAGCAGGCAACCGCGGGCCAGGACAGCCCCTTCCTTAATCGCTCGTGGGCCAGGCCACCGCTCGCCAGCCAGCACCGCCCACAGCCGGCCGCCTCCGGCCAGCGTCGCCCCCGAGCTGACGGTCCTCTGCTCGACTCCATCGTGAGGAAGAAGAAGAAGGACCCACGTGTAAGAGGGAAACAAGTTCAGGGGGTTTTCTACAGAACTAGTGACTCATGTGAATAGTGCCACGAGGACTGATTCGTAATTATTTTTGCAGGAACTTTGGAAATTCATAGTAAATTGTAGAAAAATCGTAAAATAGTAAATGAGTACTTTTTGGAATCCTCGTGAAATTCTCTATGCAGTAGATCTATAATATGGCATATTTTAGTTTAAAGTTTTCTCTGTAAAAATGGATTTGTGCAGCTAGGTTTTTAATGCTAGTTGTATTTATCATTTTCGTAACTGTAGATCTATGGCTCCAAATGAATTGAAATTTTTGTGGCATGCTACCCATGCGATGATTGATGTGTGGTAATAATTTCATGAATTTTGGGTGCTGTATGAGTGAGTTTTAGGTTTAACCTACTCTCACTTGATTTATTGCAATAGTTATTTGTCTTTTTCATAGAGGTTGATATACTTGTCCAAATGGCTTGAAATTTGGACATTAGACTATTGGGAGCATATATAGGTCACTGTAATTTTGGTAGAATTTATTGTGCACTTTTGATAGGTGTTCATAATTCCACCTAATTATCTAAATAAATTAAGAAAATGCATTAAAAGAATTTATTTAGGAATGGACACTATGTTTTCTGGTGTTCATTAGTCATTTATGAAATGTTGGTAAAGTTGGTTTTACACAATTATATGTTTGCAACATATGTTAATAATTATTTCTTGCAATTACTAGTTTCTGGACAGTTCTGGGGGCAATGTAGATTACCCCATGTTAGTTATGTTTTCTGAGCACCTTGTCTATAACAAAGTTGTATATAATTCATGTATCTATCTTGTGTTAAAATTTGGTGACATTTGGTCAAGTAGTTTTTGAGTTATAGATGTTTAAAGTCAGGTTCCAGATTTGGTTGCTCTCTGTTTGGAGCAGACCAGAGTCTGTAGTTTCATCTTTTCGACCAATTAAACTTGGGAATCAGGCTTAGTGGATATTAAATGAATTGTAGAAAATTTCATAAGCTTTCCAGAATGTCTTCTTGCAAGTCATTTGGATTTAGGGATCTCCAGTTATGATTGATTTACTGAGCTACTGTATGGATGTCCAGAAAGTGATAGATTTTAGTTGTAGTGCTTTGATTAACTTTGTCATGCTAGTGTGTTGAAGTGTGACTCATACCTTTGAAAGTACTTGGGTTGGTACCCTAGGATCTTATAAGACTTGTGTCTTGACTGATGTGCTTGCAAATCTTCTATGTTGTGCCCTAATAAGGATTAAGTTAATTAGCTCTAGGTATTTATGCGAACTTTGGTATGCTTGTTTGATTACTTTGTTTATTTCACTTCTATGCATTCATACACATGCATTATTGCACCTCATTTAGGTACGCTAGCTGAAGCATGTGAAGCACCTGATGTGGAGCCAAACCGAAGATGGAGTTGGTGGATCTATCCCGAAGATAGAAAGACCGAACAAGTGTTAGATGGAAGGAATGCTCGCCAAGCGGGTTTCATCTGACATACTCTAACTTGAGTCGGATCCCAGGCAAGCCCCGGAGCATTATAAGCCTCCTATCTTCAAAGCAATTAATTATATATATGTTATAAGTATTGTTGCATTTAGTGGTAGGAGTTGGTTGAAAACCTTGCTGCATTATATTATTCCTTGTCCAGATATATGAATCTCTGAATCCTACATAGACTAGGATCGAGTAGATGCTTAGCCTTGCTTTAAGCGGTAGAAGTCAGGTGATTTCCTGTCACCGGCGAGATGTAGGGATATTCATATATGGCACGGTTGGCTATATTGCTATCGTGGAATGGAACCATGTGTTAATAAAATGAAATGAGACCGGGCGGGATGACGATAGTGAAGCAACAAGGCATGGAGGTCTTGGGTGTGGATCTATCCCCGTCTGAGTCGTTTAAGGACCGATTCGCTGTACGTCCTTGAGTCATGTTGAACGCAGTCTAACACTTAGTTGGCCGGATAAGTCGTTCCGACCGCAAAGCTGAGTAATATGATTCAGGCCGGGAATCGAATGGTAGGTTGCTTCTTGGAGGAGAGAAAGGATGTGCTTGGGGACATTGGCGTGAGACCAAGGGGGGGTTAGAGTCCCTATCACCTGGCAGAGTGTCGCCCTTGGGGTTGCGACATCATTCGGACCCGCGATTCCTGAATTGTACGAAAGGTGGCTTGTGCGACCCTGGCAGGGGCCTGCGCGGTGAGTGTTAGAAATACCCCTCCAGCTGGATAGGAATTCGATTCGAATCGCCGTCGCTCCCGGTTAGTGAGCACTTGACTTGAGCAGTGGCAACGTAGATTCCATTAAATTGAACGGATGATTAATTGGATAACGATGGAAAGGTTGCCTCAATTTATACCTGCTATGGTTAATATTGTTTGCTCCTAATAAAGTGAGTGCTCTAGTACAGGTTCTAGTATAGATGACAGGTTAATGATAATTAACTTGATGCTTAAGCATTAATGATTACTTATCCATATTAAGCTTTTATGTAAAATGTTGTCAAGCTAGCCCACTTTATATCAGCCTTGCATGATCCTTGGTGTCACTTTATTTCTGGTTTATGACAGGTAAGTCTAGCTGAGTACTTTCTCGTACTCAGGGTTTTATCCCCACTTGTTGCAGGTTGTGATGTATCATGGCGGCTGCAAGAGTTGGTTGGCTCCTGCCTTAGAGGCGGAGTGTGATCACGGGCGTGATCCTTCTTATTTATCTTGTCTCCAATGCTTTTATTGGAAGTCGACCTTGGTACTGGCATGTATTTGAAATAAGATTAATGTTAGTTTTAAATTACTTTGCTTCCGCTACTTTTCAAGTTAAGTTGTAATAACTATGTTGAACTCCGATGTATATTGAATTACTTGTGAAATGGTTGTAACATGTGACTTGTTATGTTGAATCACTATGATCTTGGCTTGTATGTTGGTTGGTTTGAAATCCCTCGCGATTTCATTGGACTACCGGAGTTATATGGGCTCAAGTGCGAGAATTTGATCACTTCGGTGATTGTTTTTGTACTTGTGCTCTTATAATTTGGACGGTTCTGTTACAGCTGGTGTCGGAGCAAGATTCAACATGAAACTTGTCGTATGTGTATTTAAAACAAAGGGTTTGTTTTATAAAATCAGTTTTATCAACTTATAGCTATATATAGGTTTGTGAAAGCTGAATTCTAAATCTAAGTATGCCAGTGGTCAATTTCCTTATGCCCATATAAGGATTATTAGGTGGCTTATATAAGTACTAACTTCGGGGTTTTTATTTTTGCATCTACGCCCAGGCCAAGGTATGTATGTGTGATGACTCTCCCACACTATGCTACTCGGTGTGTCAGATTAGAGGTAGCCTTCATATATGAAATAGCCATATATGTTGTTAGTTTACTTCTATGAAATGTCGCACCTACGCTCAGGTAAGTGTGAGTTGTGAGAGCATGACCGTACAACCTGCGGTCTAGGGGAGAGCTAGTTTTGGTTACTGGATTATTTACATGTTACACACATGTATATATGAAGGTACTTAATTGTGGGAGATTGATGATTCGGGTAGTTTTGGTACTACATGTACGTATACAGGGGTATATGTATATGGGAGTGCTTAGAATTTCACCTTTCTGTTTTCATTGTGTGCTATATTGGGAAATGTTGGGCTGCAATGAAAATTTTCTGCAGGTACGCTAACCACGAATGCGTAAGTCGAATGTAGCTGTCGACTAGCTATATATCGAGAGAGTGCGTGTTATGCCACCGACATAGAACGTGATCGCCACCTTAGGTTGGCAATCTTGTGAGGACGAATAGGACGAAGCATGCATCTTCATGATTGTTGCTTTATGCATAGCTATACTCCTCTCACCCTTGTTCTATAGTGTGTAACTTGTGATCAATGTGTTACACTATCTTTCTTGAGTGAAGTAAAACAAGAATGCCTTGTTCCATGTTGCTTGAGAAAAATGTGTGCTTAGCCTTACTAGAAATAAGTGTGGTTACATGCTTGAACTTAGAGATATCCTCTAGCTTAGCCAAGTGGTGGATATGTTGTTCACCCAAGCGTTTGCCAATGCTTTAGACCTCACTTAAATAATTATGGATTCTCATGAATGAATTAAATTCATGTTGGTCTAAGGTAACAAAATTTAGAGCTACTAGAATAACATGTTTGTGTGCTCTCTTGTTAAGTAGAACAAAGGCAAGCCTTGTTTTGCATGTTGGACTTTGACTGCTAGAACGATACTGTTGTAGTGATGCTTTCATGATCATAATGGTGTTTTCTGTAGTTATAGAGAATATCAAAGTTGTAGATAACTTACTTATATATCTTGTCCTAAAATTTTAAGACACTAGGCCTTATGGTTTGGGAGTTATAAATTTTAGAAGTTTGTTGTCAAAATCTGCTCATGTTCAGAATAGATCTGAATGTTTGGTTTATTTGACCTATGTGCATAAGGAATCATGTCTTGGAGATAATAGAAGAAGTGTAGTACTTTTTCTAGGCTTTTCAAAATGTCCTATAGCACTAATTGTGGTGGTCTAAATCTCTAGTTATGAGCTTGCAAAGGGAATTGACAGAATCTGTCCAAATCTGGGCAGAGATGTCTTCTTTATCTTGTTTGGCCTTGTTAGCTATAGAATCATCTTAATATGATAATAATAAAGTTATAGAAAACTTAATAAGCTTTACATAAAGTTAAGGCTCAGCCTCGTTGTGTCTCTAGAACTCCAGTTATGCATTTTTGAAGTTCTTGTCAGTTTTCTGTCCATATTGATACAGATCTGAAACATTAGCATTTTTTGTCATGTTAATCTATGAATTTGCTTTTGGTATGAATAACTAAAGTGTAGTCATCTTCCTAAGCTTTCTAGAAAGTCTAGGATCACCTTTGTGGGATGTCTACAACCCTAGTTATGGTTGAAACCAGTAACTACTGTGCTGCTGTCCAGATTCTGTGCCCATGCTAAGTTAGTCACCTTAGCTAGCGTTTGTTTTGAGCTAAACTTGTAGTTAGTTCATGCTTGAGATAAATGCTTAGTTTGGGTGAGCCTTGTGCCTTGTATTGGTTGCTTAAGCCATTCGTTTGAATTTTCTCAAATGACTGCTTGATTGTGATGTTGTATGTGTGTTTGTTATCTGGGTAGTGCCCTAGTTGTCACCTCGTTTGTCCTCGGTGAGCACACGAGGGTCACATAGCTTTATCCTAGAACAACGTTCACGTTACGTAATTGTATGGTTGTTGTCTTCAATTAGGTTCTCTTTTAGGAGCCTGAGCCTATAGACTTAGTGGTTAGCCCTTGAATGTTTGTATCCATGCCTTTGCTTGACCGAAAGCCCAAAGTTTAGTTCTCCTATATGTTTGCATAAGCCGTGGATGTTTTTCCAACCCTGTTTGTGAAGACCCTTATCGACTGATCAACCAAGTTAACTCTCATCTACGCTAGCCTTTGACCATGGTTCGTACATTGCTAGTTGTGGGGACCGTACCCAAATCCATGTTGGACCTTCCGGTTGCCTCTCCTAAAGGTTAGCTAGTGTGACGCAGCGTCTCTCTGCTATGGCCTCCAAATCGTGTGCTTGCAAATTCGTGCATCTACCTTATCGACTCAATCTCTGATTACATATCGGTTTTCACCCTTGAAATTTGCTTAATTTGTCTCCAACCTTCCCAATTCTTGGGATGTTTATCAGTCTTGATCTCATGTTGTTGCCCAACATGAATGAATCTCCTATTAATCTTTTACCTGGTACTCCCCTCGGTGGATGCAAGTCGTGCATAGAATTTAAGCAAGAGTCCATTGCTCAGTTGTCTTTAGGAATTGAGCTATGTTCCCTTGTGGTGTGTGTTAATTTTTGGATCGCCTCCTCGTTGATTCTAAACCTTGTGACTATCTTTACTTGCTATCCCTCCTTGGTATGGTGCTTGTTTGGACAACCCAATCTGTGTCATTTGAAATTCCTCATCGGGTGTATGTTCAGTAATGGTGTTAGGAGTAGCAACTAATGGTGCCGCGATGAAACCGAGAGCCTCCTGTGGGTGCACACACAAGGTTGTGCTGCTCGGCACGCGCTGGTATCATTGTTTCTAATCATAATCCATTGCCGAACAACACTGATGTGATTTTCACGTGACCTTCTTCCTTGGTTGTTTTCCCATATCTTATCAAAATACCCTTATATTGAACCAAAAGTAGTAGAGCTTCCTCCTGAAGTTGCTAAGAGGATAACCTTTGAAGAACAGGTCACCGACATAAACATTAACAGACCGCAAGAAGTGGTAGACATGTGACTCTATTTAGTTGTCCCCGTATTGACGAACGTCATCTAGTGAACAAAGTATCTCATCTCGGTTGGATAAAAAGGACACACAACACTTAATGTTGGACAAGTTATCTGTGGGATGAGAATCGATTGTCACATTGTGCATATGACCGGAG
Organism: Saccharum hybrid cultivar R570; assembly: GCA_038087645.1. NCBI lineage: Eukaryota > Viridiplantae > Streptophyta > Magnoliopsida > Poales > Poaceae > Saccharum > Saccharum hybrid cultivar. The sequence continues at coordinate 18,940,934 of JAQSUU010000804.1, forward strand.
CTATCCAAGTCGCAATCTTGGGTGCATAATGACCGTACAATCGAAATCAACCATCTCTAGAATAACTTCGTATTTGCTAACTTCGATGGCAACCATCTGTTCTGCATCAACCACAGTTGTTGTGGTCAAGAGTGATGATTTGGAACTTTTTAGTGTTGAGAGACAACTGATTAGTTACCAATAGGAAGGTTAATCTCCAGCTAGGTAACAACTCTTTGGTAGCTACGAAGGCTATGTCTTACAGAGCAATAACCAATAAGAAGTTAATCAACTAGCCAACAACTTGAGTGATATTCTATCTTCTAGGGCCATTGTGACCAAGTCAATTCCATCTTGGACAATCACACAGATAGTGCAAAGTGTTCTATCAACTAAAGTGAAGAATTAGAGAAATGCATGCCCTATTTTCAATTAGCATCCATGTGCCCATAGGTGCCACAAACGGTTTGTTCATAACTTTATTGGACGAAGTGTTGAGGAATATTCGAAAGCAATTGGAGAAGTGTCAAACAACAGATTTCCTATCTTAGAGTTGTTGTTTGATCCCAAAGAGGAAGCCTCAGGTGAATGTGGGCCTGACAAAGTTGTTATGCTGCAAGTCAACTCAACTTACAGTACAACTAAGTCACCAAGGAAAATTTTACTCAATCGCTTGGTGGTAGACTACTCCCCGCGGTTAAGTGAATAATTACAACTTTTGTTGTCCTTAAGGCCTCGTTACATCTTTCTTAGGGAATTATTTTCCTAAGATGACATACTTTGGTACCATATACATGTTTTTACCCAAGAGGTTGCATCTGATTCAACCCAGATAACTGTTGTCTTTGGATAAAAGAATCTTATTAGATAGCTGTTGGCAGGAAGACGAAGCCGACAGAGTCAGCTATCACATTCACTAATCCCTCGACAGACTCAGATAATATAGTGTTGTCATCAGAGAAAGAGAACTGCACACATGGAACCTCAAGTAGTTTTCCATTAGTTGGTGTCTAAATGAAGGAACATTTACGACCAACATAGACCCTGTCTATTGGTTAGTCAGTATCCTATAGCCTCAGAGTATATTTGTCATCTATGATCTCACCCTTTTGGAAGGTTGTACTCAAGCCATTTTGGTAGAGAACTGCTTTTCAACCTTTGTGAACATAGAGTCATTTTAACGAGTATCTTTTTGAAGATTTCGGTCTAGTGTCAAGTCATATGGCCTATGTTGTGCTCATTAGAGAATTGGAGACTTGAGTGGTTCACTCATGGACCAAATGATCTCCGTACACTGAGAATGCAGTACGTGCTATCTTGGATTCCTCCCAAAGTAACAATGCTTCATGGAAGTCAATGAAGGAAATTCTTCAGATAAATTTCACCATGAAGAGTAAGTATCAAAAAGTGCCTTTGACTAAACTGTTCACCGATGTTGAAGCTTTATAGCTGAATGCTATAGCAGATGTTGGGAACTAGATAACGTGTCTCTCTTCCTTAAAAGATCTTCCATTCCGAATCTCGGGACGCGATTCTTTTAAGGGGGGAGGGCTGTAACACCCCAAGTGTTTATCACCAATTAAGTAGTGGGTTTAAGCTCAAACATGAGTGGAGATGACGATGTCAAGGTTAACCTATGGAGGTGAGTCTAACCTAAAGTTGGTTGTTGCACCATTGCTTTACATATAAGCCCCTTTTCAAGATATATGCTTGGGTGGTGTTATTGGAATATCTTCATGTGTCTCACCTTGGTACCTATCTATATTGATCCCTGGAAAAGTTTCATGAAGTTTGGAATCAAAAAGTCACATGAAATGATAAGTTTTATTCCTATTGGAATTGCACCATTAAGTGAATAGAATTATAGATCATCAACCAAACCTTGAAAACTTTCCCAAATGACTCTAGATGAACTCTACAACAAAAGTCATGAAGGGTTCATGTTGAGCAAATGTCAAGAAATTGCCCCGATTGGCCTAAAACCCTAGTTTCGGCTTTATCGAGTTGATACTTTGACCAAAGTGAAAGTTTGACTTCTGTACCAGTTATGAGGTTTGACCTTAAACAAAAGTTGTAGCTCATCTTGTGTAGAACAAACTTTGTTTAATGGTCAAGAGCTAGTTTGGCCTCTAACCTAGTCAAATAGAGATCACAATGTGGAATTAGCTGCTGTTTTCAGCACTTTGAAAAATATTCTAAGTCCTTGTAGTGACAGCAGCAAGTTGGCTACTTTGCGATATTTTATCATCCAAATTCATGTGGTAACTCCATTGGATTCCTTAATATGAGTTGGAGTACTTTTCATGGTGAAGCCCATGAATCAAGTCTCATCAAGTTTGGAGTTCATTTGGATCTTCGAAAATAGTTTCTAAAACAGCAAAAAGGTTATTTTAGCACTTGAATGACATTGACGATGGCGTCTCGCGTTCTCCAAAATTTGTTAAGCAACTTTAGTTGATCCAAATGTAAAAGTTGGAGTAGATGTTGTGGAGAAGAGCCTACAGGAAGTTGGATCAAGTTTGATTTCGGTTTGACCAAGTTTTTACCTTTACCTCTAATCATTGTCAACTCGCTGACACTGCCAACTTGGAGGTTAATTATCCACTAATCCATAACCCTAATTGCAGTGCACCTTAAATAGAAATTGTAGGTCTTCATGTGGGCTGCAAATCTCGTTTTAGGTCCATGTCCAGATTCGGCCCGTAGCCGGCCCAGAACGGTGCCCACCTTCCCCACTTTGCTGCCCGCCAGGTGTCTGACGAAATGCTTCAATGGGTGACGAGTGTTCGGGACATGGCGACCATGCACGAGTTCGACCCTCCATTGCTGCCAGCGTACCACCTCCACCTCGCCTTTGCCTTGGTCTGTGCGAGTGGGGAGAAGCCGTAGCTCCATCTCTACCTCTCCCACTCCTCCCCGCGCTCGCCAGCAGTGCGCGTGCGCGCACCCAGAGCGCGTCCGCCATGGCCGGCTTCCGAGCAAAGCTCGTGCCGCTGCTGCGACAGGCGCTGCTCCATGTCATCCACCGCTGCAGTGTCTAGCCATGCACCCGCCGCCGCAGCCCTAGCCACGCCGGTTTTTCCCTTCCCCGTCCCTGCAGCGCCATCGCCGGTGCCGTCATGTCGCCGCGTTGTGGCTGCTCCCGTGGCCGAGCCGTAGCAGGCAACCGCGGGCCAGGACAGCCCCTTCCTTAGCCGCTCGTGGGCCAGGCCGCCGCTCGCCAGCCAGCACCGCCCACAGCCGGCCGCCTCCGGCCAGCGTCGCCCCCGAGCTGACGGTCCTATGCTCGACTCCATCGTGAGGATGAAGAAGAAGGACCCACGTGTAAGAGGGAAACAAGTTCAGGGGGTTTTCTACAGAACTAGTGACTCATGTGAATAGTGCCACGAGGACTGATTCGTAATTATTTTTGCAGGAACTTTGGAAATTCATAGTAAATTGTAGAAAAATCGTAAAATAGTAAATGAGTACTTTTTGGAATCCTCGTGAAATTCTCTATGCAGTAGATCTATAATATGGCATATTTTAGTTTAAAGTTTTCTCTGTAAAAATGGATTTGTGCAGCTAGGTTTTTAATGCTAGTTGTATTTATCATTTTCGTAACTGTAGATCTAGGGCTCCAAATGAATTGAAATTTTTGTGGCATGCTACCCATGTGATGATTGATGTGTGGTAATGATTTCATGAATTTTGGGTGCTGTATGAGTGAGTTTTAGGTTTAACCTACTCTCACTTGATTTATTGCAATAGTTATTTGTCTTTTTCATAGAGTTTGATATACTTGTCCAAATGGCTTGAAATTTGGACATTAGACTATTGGGCGCATATATAGGTCACTGTAATTTTGGTAGAATTTATTGTGCACTTTTGATAGGTGTTCATAATTCCACCTAATTATCTAAATAAATTAAGAAAATGCATTAAAAGAATTTATTTAGGAATGGACACTATGTTTTCTGGTGTTCATTAGTCATTTATGAAATGTTGGTAAAGTTGGTTTTACACAATTATATGTTTGCAACATATGTTAATAATTATTTCTTGCAATTACTAGTTTCTGGACAGTTCTGGGGGCAATGTAGATTACCCCATGTTAATTATGTTTTCTGAGCACCTTGTCTATAACAAAGTTGTATATAATTCATGTATCTAGCTTGTGTTAAAATTTGGTGGCATTTGGTCAAGTAGTTTTTGAGTTATAGATGTTTAAAGTCAGGTTCCAGATTTGGTTGCTCTCTGTTTGGAGCAGACCAGAGTCTGTAGTTTCATCTTTTTGACCAGTTAAACTTGGGAATCAGGCTTAGTGGATATTAAATGAATTGTAAAAAATTTCATAAGCTTTCCAGAATGTCTTCTTGTGAGTCATTTGGATTTAGGGATCTCCAGTTATGATTGATTTACTGAGCTACTGTATGGATGTCCAGAAAGTGATAGATTTTAGTTGTAGTGCTTTGATTAACTTTGTCATGCTAGTGTGTTGAAGTGTGACTCATACCTTTGAAAGTACTTGGGTTGGTACCCTAGGATCTTATAAGACTTGTGTCTTGACTGATGTGCTTGCAAATCTTCTATGTTGTGCCCTAATAAGGATTAAGTTAATTAGCTCTAGGTATTTATGCGAACTTTGGTATGCTTGTTTGATTACTTTGTTTATTTCACTTCTATGCATTCATACACATGCATTATTGCACCTCATTTAGGTACGCTAGCTGAAGCACGTGAAGGACCTGTTGTGGAGCCAAACCGAAGATGGAGTTGGTGGATCTATCCCGAAGATAGAAAGACCGAACAAGTGTTAGATGGAAGGAATGCTCGCCAAGCGGGTTTCATCTGACATACTCTAACTTGAGTCGGATCCCAGGCAAGCCCCGGAGCATTATAAGCCTCCTATCTTCAAAGCAATTAATTATATATATGTTATAAGTATTGTTGCATTAAGTGGTAGGAGTTGGTTGAAAACCTTGCTGCATTATATCATTCCTTGTCCAGATATATGAATCCCTGAATCCTACATAGACTAGGATCGAGTAGATGCTTAGCCCTGCTTTAAGCGGTAGAAGTCAGGAGATTTCCTGTCACCTGCGAGATGTAGGGATATTCATATATGGCACGGTTGGCTATATTGCTATCGTGGAATGGAACCATGTGTTAATAAAATGAAATGAGACCGGGCGGGATGACGATAGTGAAGCAACAAGGCATGGAGGTCTTGGGTGTGGATCTATCCCCGTCTGAGTCATTTAAGGACCGATTCGCTGTATGTCCTTGAGTCATGTTGAACGCAGTCTAACACTTAGTTGGCCGGATAAGTCATTCCGACCACGAAGCCGAGTAATATGATTCAGGCCGGGAATCGAATGGTAGGTTGCTTCTTGGAGGAGAGAAAGGATGTGCTTGGGGACATTGGCGTGAGACCAAGGGGGGGTTAGAGTCCCTATCACCTGGCAGAGTGTCGCCCTTGGGGTTGCGACATCATTCGGACCCGCGATTCCTGAATTGTACGAAAGGTGGCTTGTGCGACCATGGCAGGGGCCTGCGCGGTGAGTGTTAGAAATACCCCTCCAGCTGGATAGGAATTCGATTCGAATCGCCGTCGCTCCCGGTTAGTGAGCACTTGACTTGAGCAGCGGCAACGTAGATTCCATTAAATTGAACGAATGGTTAATTGGATAATGATGGAAAGGTTGCCTCAATTTATACCTGCTATGGTTAATATTGTTTGCTCCTAATAAAGTGAGTGCTCTAGTACAGGTTCTAGTATAGATGTCAGGTTAATGATAATTAACTTGATGCTTAAGCATTAATGATTACTTATCCATATTAAGCTTTTATGCAAAATGTTGTCAAGCTAGCCCACTTTATATCAGCCTTGCATGATCCTTGGTGTCACTTTATTTCTGGTTTATGACGGGTAAGTCTAGCTGAGTACTTTCTCGTACTCAGGGTTTTATCCCCACTTGTTGCAGGTTGTGATGTATCATGGCGGCTGCAAGAGTTGGTTGGCTCCTGCCTTAGAGGCGGAGTGTGATCACGGGCGTGATCCTTCTTATTTATCTTGTCTCCAATGCTTTTATTGGAAGTCGACCTTGGTACTCGCATGTATTTGAAATAAGATTAATGTTAGTTTCAAATTACTTTGCTTCCGCTACTTTTCAAGTTAAGTTGTAATAACTATGTTGAACTCCGATGTATATTGAATTACTTGTGAATGGTTGTAATATGTGACTTGTTATGTTGAATCCCTCGTGATTTTATTGGACTACCGGAGTTATATGGGCTCAAGTGCGAGAATTTGATCACTTTGGTGATTGTTTTTGTACTTGTGCTCTTATAATTTGGACGGTTCTGTTACAAGCTCCCCCCGCGCCACTGACCTCACGGGAGTTAGAGCCACAAGCCTCCCCAAGCACCTTCTTCAAGCTCAAGCCATGGAGGAGCCCCAAGGTCGATCTACATCCTCGAGCGAGCTCAAGCCGAACTGCTGCAGATGGAGGTCCCCCAAGGCATGGTGTGGCTAACCCCAAAGCCCATGTTCATCTTCCCCATCTCTATGTCATCTCCGTTGAGCTCCATCATACCTCCAATGGTGGTTTTCACCATTGACAAGGTCGAGCTCTCCACAGCACATGCATGGCAACCAACACTTGGAATAGGTTCCTCGCATCACGAGAAAGCCATAGAAACAAACCACACTCGATTTGGAGTCCGCATGCCCAATCACCTCGACATGTTTGCACTCATGCTGTTCGTCATTTTGGCAGATGGTCCATCATTTTGGCGGGGAGTCCGCTGATTTATAGCCAATTCAACCCGAACACAGCCTTGATTTGGCGGATGGTCCGTCATCCTTGGCGGAGTGTCTAGTAAATTATAGACACCACATAGCCCAAACTTATAAAATTCATAAAAAAATCATTTTAAATCCAAAAATTGTGAAACAACTTTTGTTGTGCTCCTTAGAATATTCTCTATCATCTAAACATAAATTTTGCACCAAAAAGAATATTTCAATTTTGACTAAAATATTGCATTTTTAAATTATAAAATGCATACTTATTCTCTAGGTCTCCTAAATTCATGAAAGCTTCCATTAAGCATGTACTATCTAGGAGACATATTTGTGAGCATCATTTCATCTCATTTTTTGCATGTGACATGTCCTTTATGCCTCAAACTTAAACAAAACACTAAATAAATGACGGAGAGTCCGCCACCCTGGCGGAGTGTCCGTGAGTTTATTCACCGAGATAGGAGCTACAAACTTGAGTTCACGGAGAGTCCACGACCTACCCGGAGTGTCCTCTGATTTATAAAATTAATGCCTTGAAAACCCATGAGTAGCCAGTTCATGGCGAAGGCTATGGCGGAATGTTCCGCTAAACCTGAACAATTAGTAGGTTTGGTACCCTACAGACTTAATCTGATGGATGGTCCGTCACTGGGACGGAACGTTTCGATGATTTATAACCGAGAGCAACACAGTTTCCCGAGAGCAAAGGTTTGGTACCAGAGAGTCCGATGACTCCCCTGAATGAACGGACGGTCAGACACTACATTAGACTATCCGATGACTCAGTCCGATAGCCCAACAGTGTTACACTCAAACACTTAATACATGTCATCAATTGCTAATCAAGTAATATCATTGCATGACATCCCATGACATTTACTTTATGCATTGTACTCATCGAGCATCACATTTATTTATTGCACCTTGCATTCACATGAGACTTGAACCACACGCCAACATCTCTCATGTTATGCTATCTCTCCTATGTTCTCCATTTACTATGATATCTCGCATGCATCATCCTAAGTATCTCATTCATGTGCATACATATAGGTACGCGGTATGGGAGAGACGACAAGTGATGTTCCAAGCTATTGGGACCTTGCTCTTCCAACAGGCAGGCACCCCACTACTACGAACCCTATTTTGGATCCTTATTACTTGTTCCATTATGAGTTATGCATTTCATTTGGATATGATTAACAACTTAATATTGCTTTATTAGTTTAGAACTACTCACTAAATAATTAGAGCCTTCACTTAACTTACGGGACGGGAGCTTTAAACGCTTACCTGCTCAGTTGCATTTAGAAGTCAAGTGTGAGAAGGGAACTCACTCTCCCGAGTGTAGGAGCTTCACTGGGATAATTAATTACTTAAAACTTGCGAGGGCACTAACTCAATTTATAGTTGTTTAAATATGACTAAGGACCAATCCCAACTTGAAATATAATCATGATGATCAATTTGGCAATCTCTATTCTTGCGAGGGATAAGGTCACTATGAGTGTGGGATCTCAAGTGACGTAGATCGCAGAGCAATTAAGGAACGTTCATTGGGATAGTAAGTTTGAGTAACCACCCGTACTGACCACATACCGGTTATGGGATTGGTAAGCTAAGTAACCAATTGCGACCGGGTTATCCGTTGAACTGGCAAGAAGGTGGTGCCGGTTAGATGGTGGTAGCATTAACCGGGAACCAGTCAAACCTTCCATGGACATTCTGGCTGGATTATGGAAAGGTTGGAGATGTGAGGCAACCTTACTCGGGCACGGGTATGGTGGTTCAGTCCCGTTCTCCGTGTTGGTACACTTGTACCCTCTACGCAGAGTTCATTTGAAAGTCTGAAGTGAAGCTCTTCAAGACGAAACTGGTTGTTCTTACTTCTATACCCATTGTAGTGATGATGATGTCACATGATTATGAGATGAATTATAATATTGATCACCTTTATTATATTACTCATTACTACTTGTCATGAACTAGTAATTGCTAATCAATTTAATTATGAATCATGAGCATGTCATTCTTTTAATGAACCTTATGCCTTTATGCAAATGAACAAATGCTTATTAATTCCTCTTGCATCCACCAAATATTTATATGTTGGAATTAAGTCTTGCAAGTACGCAATGTACTCACGGTGTTGTCGTTAAGTTGTTTTGCAGGTAAAGGATATTGGCGGCCATCTCACCCCATCGTTGGTGGCAAAGTGGGTGAATGGTAGGAGACGTCCAAGCTACGGTTGCAATGCCCATGAGCAAGGCGACAACCAGTTACTAGTTAATTAATTGATTCGTAGCATAGTGGTGTTGGTACGAGAGTCTTTTGGTTCACACTACATTTAGTCTTATGTTGTACCATAATTGTATTAATTCGATAAGACTTGTAATATGTTTTCTGCTAAATTATGTGCTCTGATGATGATATGTGATCTTGAGTTGTGGAGGTTATCATGGTATGATACTCAACTGGGATCCTGATAGTGAAGATGTGTTGCATCTCTAGGGGAGTCACCGATGTTGATTTGCTTAAATTGAGTTGGTCAAGTGGATGACACTCGATTTAGGTAAATTAACACACTGGGTCCCTACAAACTTCACCTCCTCGAATGGGTCATGGTGCTTCGCCTTTGGGTTTTTGGGGCAAGGGGCGAAAGCAATTTATTTATTAAGGCTCCCATGGGTAGGTTTTTCTTGAAAAAACTTTCAATGGGGTAGCCTATGAGTATATCAAAATCAAGGATGGCATAGATGTGGAAGTCCAGGTGAACCTCAGTTTTATCTATTTTGATTAGCACGGCCCTAGCAATCCCACAACACTCGAAGATGAGTTCGAGGGACTTTTGAAGAGTTTCTTGATCGGGACTAGTGGCATGTTACCCAAGAGGTTTTTACTAGGAATTCTGACATGATACTGGTCCTGACTGTGGGGTTGTGCAAGGCTTCTATGTTTGTTCCCCTTAATGAACAATGCATGGCCATGGAAGGTGAAAGAATCCGAATTGCTTTGGAAGAACGTTTCACTTTCATTAACCATTCCTTCGATGGTTCAACTTTGGGGGGAGCTTCCTCAGGAGGATGTGTAAGCTTTTTGTGCCAAAAGAGTTTTGAGGTATTTCCATAATCCTTGATTTCTATAGGGAACTCTGAATGATGAATTAATCTTTTCTTCGGTGTTCCTGTTTCAGGTGAGGGCTCATAAGTCGAATCTAAGGATGCTACGGTTTTGGATTTGGCTGATAAGGAATCCTCAACGCTCGACATGACTTTCGCCTGGAGGGTTCTAGTTTTCATGATGGAGGAAGTGTGTCTTTCTAGGAAATTTTCAAGGAATCTCACTTGTTCCATCATAGGTTTGTGTGTAAAATGACCTCCGACAGTCACATCTAGGCATAGGTCAGCATCTATGTCAAGACCTGAACAAAAGAGATGCAATAACACGCCATTAGGTAAAGACAAGTCTGGGATGGAGGGAATTAAAACTGAAAACCTGGCCTAGGCTACACCTATAGACTCCTTCTCGTACTACACAAGATCGAGGACCCTTGGTAGACAGATGATACGAGACATAGGGAAGAATGCAAGATAGAACTTGTCTTTTAAGTTCATCCCAATCCCCGTTCATACTTTCTATTGCATGTGTGTACCATTGCTTCACCTTCCCCGTGAGAGAGAAAGAAACAATTTCCACTTTAGAGTTTCTTGTGTCATGCCAGAGATACTCAGGCATGAACACATTTTCTCAAACTCTAGCAGGTGATTACAATGGTTTTCGTCATCGTACCTAGAGAAGGGTTGTGCCCAAACCATGGCTATCAAGCTAGGGTGGAGTTCACAGCTAGATGATTGGTTTGGTTTTGAAGAAGGTGATAGCTCAGGGAACTCGCCCTTTAAAGAAAAAAGGTTTGAAATGTTGGTGGCTTCATGGTGAAGAGATAAAAGAAATCTGATTTTTTTGTTAGATAAAAGATATGAGGATGAACTAGGTTCGAAGAAAATACAGCAACCGTTCCCCGGCAACAGAGCCAGAAAGCTTGTTGGTACTTCTTAACGCAAACAAAAAGAATCTGCAAGCACACAGAATTACTGTTGTAGCCTTCACCCGAAAGTATTCAGGGTATCGTATTTTCCACAGGAAATGGAGGTACTTCTTCTAGCTAGTTTATCCAAGGACAACACAAGGGTGAAGTTGGAAAGGGTAGAGATGGATTCCTATGGCTTCTGGGTCTATGAGAAGATAAACTCTACTTTCACTTGCTTAGTTCGGGCACTAGAGCGCACCTGGCTGCTAGGCGATACCAGCCTATAGCTCTATGCCGTACCCAAATGTGGGGGATTATGAGGGACGGACAGGACTATCACCACCTGTTGCCTACCCCTCAACCATGGGACATGAGGCAAACGAAGGTAGCCACTAGCCTAGACACCACGTCTACGCTATCGACTACTACTCTAGCGTCACGTAGGGTTATCCTTCTTTATCAGAGACCTCTACTAGAGTATCCACTACGAGAACGGATGACGAACCTGCAAGCAAATAAGAGTAAAGCTTAACTAATTAGAAGACTTAAATGCCATAAGAACCACGAACACTTACTTAGCGAAAGATCCCGTCAAGGTACAAAGTAGGTGTTCGCCAAGGTACAAGCTTTGGGAAGAATACCGACAAGCCCGACACTTCCCCAAACTCTCCCTCACATCTTGCCTTCTCAACTCTAGCTAGCTAACTAGGGTATGAGCCCTTGGAGTGATGTTCTTATTTCTCTATTGGTGTAGCTCTTGCTCCTTGGAATGTTATTGAATTGAGGAGGGGAGGCCTCTCTTTTATAATGGAGAGGGCAGTGAATATGCACAAAATATGCCTTTGATCCCCTCATAAAGTGTCCAAACCAACCTCCTAGGTGCACTGAACCTGGACCAAACCCTAACAACCGACGTTGGTAAGGCGGTAAGGGGTAGCCCATGAAAGATGGGCTCGAGATGCGCCCGTAGGGGTGCAGGCACACCATGGGGTGCAGGCGCACGCTGGTGGAGCTGTCCTGGCCCAATCTTCATCTGGTGGGCCTCTGGGGATGTATGGGCCACGCCTGCAAAGTTCGGCGCTATTTAGAGAAGGTTTGTGTAACGACCCAAAAATTGTTACAATTTTTCACAAGCACCTTGAGCATAAAATGCATCTAAAAATACCTAAAATAAAAAAATCTTGCATGTTACTTGTGAACCTGCCGAGCATCATGTATATTTTATTTTCAAATTAGAATTCACTTGTGCATAGACTATCCAAAACCGAGCACTGCTTGTTTTGGAGGATAGTCCGTCATCACCACCGGACCGTCCATCATGACATTTCATAGACTTAGAGTAATTTTAGCCAACTCATGCACTGATAGAGTGTCCGTTGCCCACGGCAGATTGTCCGTTGATACATGACGGTGGCGAGCCCCGGTGGACCATCCGATAAAACACACCGACACATGTCCCATGCAATTTGCTTTGTTGTCATCCTCACCACTCTCTTGGGCCCACATGTCATACATCCCTCACACACATCACCACCACCAGCCCCCTCTCCCCTTCGCCATTCCCATTCACATTCAGCCAACAGAGAAGAGAAGAAGAGAGGAGAAAGAGAGGAGAAGAAGAGAACGAGAAGGGAACGGGAAGGACCTCGCTGTGGAGCTGCACGATGGCGAGCTGCACCACCCCCCATGCCCTCAACCTCGCTGGAGTTGGAGGAGACGGCCACAAGCTCGATCATCTTCCACCTCGAGCTCCCATGGTGCGTCAAGCCGATATCCCACATCGAGCGTCCCCAGGCTGAGCTGCTGCAAGAGGAGCTTCCTCAAGTCATGGTGAGCAAGCCCCAAGTCTTCTTCCCCATCCTCCCCATCTCCATGGCCCTCCCCATTGAGCTCGTTGGCCTCCAATGGTGCCTTTCACCATTGTTTGGGACGAGCTCACCAGAGCCCATGCATAACACATCCATAACTTGGAGAAGCTTCCCTACATCACTAGAAAGACATAGAAACAAACCACACTCGATTTGGAGCCTGGATGCCCCGGGAATCATCACCAACATTTTTACACCTGAACTGTTCATGGTTTATCAGAAGGTTCCATCATTTTGAAGGAAGGTCCGCTGATTTATAGCCAACACAAACTGAGAGTAGCCATGGTTAATCGGAAGGTTCCTATGTGTCGGAAGGTTCCAGTAATCCGCAAGCACAACCTAAACTTGTAAAATTCATAGAAGATGCATTTGAACTCCAAAAATTGTGAAACAAGTTTTGTTACGTTCCTTGGATTATTCTCTATCATCAAAATGTGATTTTGGCACCAAAAAGTATAATTTAATTTTGACTTAAAATAATGCATTTTTAGTTTAATAAATAGACAACTCTCTAGGTCTCCTAAATTCCTGAACCTTGTTTTGTTAGCCTTCTTTAAGCATGTGCAATCTCTGAAACTTGTTTGGTGCATCATCTCATTGCATTCATGCACTTAAGCTCATTATTTGTGTCTCACATATTATAATTTGGCAGAGTGTCCGCGGTCACCACCAGAGTGTTCGCCGAATTATAGAGTTTGTCTCTTAGGAAACCCCAGAGTCCCTAGTTTTCACCAGAGTGTCCGTCAACTGGCGTCCGATGGAGACTGAATCCCAAAAGTGCCTAAATCTCTGATTCAGCGGACCGTCCGACACTATACCGGACTATCCAATAAACCAAACCGACAACCCATATACCCTATGCCATCTACACATAGTATATGTGATTAATCTATAATCAAAACAACATCAATGCATCTTATGTCATGTCATCTATTCTTGTGCATTGCACTCACAAGAGTTGAACCACACAAGCTTCTCTCATCTCTCTTGCATACTTCATATATGTCATGCAAACATAAGTATCTCATATATGTGCATACACATAGGTACGCGATATCGGACAAACGCCAGGTGATGTTCCAAGCTATTGGGACCTTGCTCTTCCAACTGGAAGGCACCCCACTACTATAAGCCCTATTTGGATACTTATTGTGTTTCATTATGAGTTATGCATTTCATGTAGATTTGGTTAACAACTTAATGATGTTTCATTAACTTAGAATCACTCATTAAGTAATTAAAGCCTTTCATTTAATCAATGGGGATTGGAACGCTTAATTGCTCATTTGCTTAGTAACGTTAGAAGTCGAGTATGAGAAGGGAACTCATGCTTGCGCGTGTAGGATGTTGCACCGGGATAACTAATTACTAAAACGAACGAGGGATACAACTTGTCTACTCCCCTAACCTTGACTAAGGACACACATTAATTTGAATTATGTCACACCCGGTTTTCTAAAGAACAAAACCAGGCTCGTCATACGTGTGCCCAGGAAGTCCACACATATGTCAGAATGAAAAAGTATCAGAAACAATGTTATTATGTAACGTATACATAGCTTTATTAACACTTACATCAGAGTATCGCGGAACGGTGACTAAACTTCAGGCTCCATTCTTCTTAGGGACGGCTGACTGGGGGTAACATATGCCTAGCACTTCTATTAGTCTTATGGAAACTCCACTACACCTTTGTCCTTCTTCCGAGCAGCATGTTACTACACACTGGAGTGTGGGGGAAATAGCAAGGGTGAGTCCATGTCGAACTCCGCAAGCATAGCAAGTATAGATCCCATAAACTCATGATCAATGTAACATAATCAATATAAAGCATAATCGATAAGTAAATGAGCATCTTAACAAAACAAGAATCATCATCTTTAATGTAAATGTCTCCAAGGCCGCTCGTGTCCTTGAGCAAGGCTAGTATACCAGTTTAATAAACTCTGCACAGAGGTGTACACTTTCACTGTGAGTCGTGATTACCCATATGCCCGGGGCGGCCAATCCCCAAAACACTCCTAAGGTGAGCAGGCAGGGTTCACTATGAAGCCTTTCAAAGGTTCGTCTAACAAGTTAGGGCCGCTAGGTTTCAGAAGTCAGTCTGTGTGATACAACCAGTCCCAGGGATCCACAGTCTGCTTTTCCCCATTTGCGCCACAAGGGTAACCTCTAACAAGCTAGAAAAGGTCCTCGTACTGAGCTAAAGCCAGAGCCATATAGCCCTCACAGTTGTACTGTAAATCCCGGAGGTTCACGTACAGACAAGATCTTATGTTGCTAAAAAGTCATTTCTCAACCATCATAACTCTTATATTAATTAAGTCACAAGATCATGGTCACAGAAAGAAAACTCAAACTATACTTGCCTTAAACTCTTGCTCAGAGAATCCTCAAACTTCATCTTCCATTCTGTAGCTTCTGATCCCCAACGCTCATAAACGGTTCTTGTTCTACTCATAGAAAGCACCACACACAGGCAAAACATACAAGCAGCAAATAAAAGCAATTAAAAACAGTACACCACACAAGAGAAAACAACGTACTAAAAGGGAGCTAGTCGCTACGGTCACAAGAACGCAAAAGACACCAATAACGAAACTACCGTTAGAAATAAACATCTACCGGAAGTTCATATATATTATAAAAGAGAGGCCTACATGTTTGATTTATTTTCATTAAACAAAATCATGTGAGGTAAGTAATTTAGATTAGAGAAGTTATATATTTTAGTTTGAAAAGACGGGGTTAAAACTAGTTATATTTTATTTATCACAAATAGTCCCACATTATTTATACCTATAACTTTTAGCTTACAAATGCAAGTTGACATGTACGAGCATCTAACCGAACCATATACGGCATGGTGTTAAACTAAGCAAATTATAATTTATAAACATGTATATGTTGCATAATTTTAAACAAGTCAAAATTCAGTTTGTTAAATAAAAGGGCACGTAAGGCACCTACTTGAACTGCATATGAGGTGTTTTAAGCTAAACAAGTTACAATTTTAAAAAACATATTGATGATAGCACTAAAACGATATTAATATTTGTGTATAAAACAGCATAGTATATATGTTTAACTATATGGCTTTTAATTAATTAGAAGGTTATTAAATAATTATTAATCTGATTCCATTTAAATCAATAAATTCATATGCAAGTAACATTATGAACTTTAGCACTGCTAGTAGAGCACGACGGCATGAACCTAAAGCAACTTGAACGAACTAAATCGGAGTTAAAATGAAGAGACGGTGGAGATCGATTTGTAATTATAGGTTATGTATTTCTATCGTATTTCTAGATTTATTTTTCTAAAGAAAAGCGGCCATAAAGTGTTGGTGATGTCATCAAGTTAGCTAATCAAAGGTCGTGTATAAAGATGGCAATGGACAATGGCAAGGTTTAACATACTCGACCGGCAGGAGAAAGTACATGTATTTGAACCGAAATTTCACAAGTAAAAAGGATGTGTAGCTTAGGAATAAATGCACGATGGAAGAATTTCGCAAGACTATTACCATGCATGTTATTCGTAGCTTTGCTGTGATGATGGCGAGAAACAATTGATGATAGATGCTGGATTAGCTTGGAGTGAGTTTGCTTGGCCTCAAGACAGATAAGCAGCCAGGGATGCATATGCTTCTCGGTGGTAAATCTAACCAAAGGTGGTTGATGGTTTTAAGACAAAGTAAGGATTAGAAAATTGATTAGAAAAGAAAGGATAAACTGATACGAAAAGTGGCTTACGTTGATGGTTTCTGGTTGAATCGCGGATGATTACTTCTTGTACGGATGCAGAAAAGGTGACGAGCTGCTTCTGCTGCTCGTGTGGGAAAGAAGGGGCGTCGGCCGACGGAGCAGACGGCTGGCTAGGGCGGCAGTCTACCGCTGCGGCGCACTGCCCACGGAAACGGCCAGCACACGGGGTCAAGGGTGCGGTGGTTTGCAACAGTAATACCTGACTAACTGAGTAAGAGGCAAACAAGCATACGAGAGAAGAAGAAAGACAGCAACGAGACGTACTGTCAATGGTTCTCACCGGCAAGAAGATATGCGCAGCTTCCGAACTAAGATTGTGGCGGCTACATGAGAAGGAGGAAAAATATCTACTTTACTACACGAGAGATTCCCCAAACTAGGGGCTCCTCTTACGGTAGTTTTGGTGTGCTTTGCCCAAGAGGTAGGTACATATATATAGGGAGAAAAACTCTCCACCTCCATGTCAACTAGCGATGTGGTGCTAATTGACGTTGCATCATCCACCTCCGCTAATAGGCCTAAATAATCATTTAAGCCCATTAGTAAATAAATGTATGAGCCTTTAAGATTTATCGCACACGGGCTTTGGTAGAAAATGAAATATTTATTATTTTCGGAATTAATTAATTTCGTAGATAAAATAATTCTAGAAAAGTCCAGAATTTTTATTTAAGCTACGAAAAATACTCCGAAAGCTCCGAAAATTCAGGAAAAATTTTCAAAGACATTATGGAACATGAGGAACCCAAATAAAGTATTTGGAGCTAATGATAAGATATTTTAGAGCATCTAAAAATTAGATTATGCTCACAGATAAGTGAAAACAAGCTACATAAAAAGCCGGAAAATTCCTGAGAAGTTTGTAGAGGTTGATTGACGGATGAGAAACAAGGAATTTGATTGTATAAAAATAATATATGTATATCGGAGAAGGAAAATCGACCTAAACGCATTTTGAAAGAACAACTTGAATTCATTTTGATCTTTGATCAAAACCAAGCAAGGCAAAAACACAAATGCATCAGCATGTATGCACAACAATATTGCTAAACCTTCTGATAGATTTTAATTTAATGAAAAATATTATTTTTCTATGTTTTAACGAGCACAAAAAGACATAATTAAATCATTTTAACTCTATTTCCAAAGAAGCAAATTTTAGGGTGTTACAATTCTACCCCCTTAAGATGAATCTCGTCCCGAGATTCGAAAGACGATGATCGAAGAGATGAAAACTTTGACTATAGATCTTCTTCACTTGATTCTAGAAGCCTCATCCTCTCAGTGTCACTCCTGCGTTTCAACATACTTTGATCATCTTACTCCGAGTAGCTTGCTCAACTATTTCTGAGACATCCACGATGTCGTTCGAATCTTCTTAGCATAATTCTCCGTTGCTATAGTCATCGGCAACGACTTCTACTTACACTTTTGCAAATCAGAAAGGTCTTGATCAGGATCAAACCGACAATGATACTGCAACTCAAACCAACTTAGTGAGGACGCTCTTCAGATTCTTGTGATCCACGTAAATGTCACTCTTATATCCTTAAGAGCATCCCACACATTCAACTCTCTTAAGCTCTTCTACATAATAACTCCACCACAAGGGAATACCTATCCAAGTAGAAGACTTCCTTCACTTAAAACTTACTAGCCATACTTGACGTGGTAGTGATGTCTTCTAAGTTCCCGTGGAACCAACTATAGATTTCCAACACCACCTCCCTATGTTATAATCGCCAACTTGTACTGAGTATGTTCCTGAGCTTCTCGTAGATGATCCAACAAGGCACTGATCCTTGCAACTTCTTTAACTTTGGCTACCCCTTAAGAAAAGAGAAACTAGGGGGATAAAAGAGTAGCCTGAACCTTCTTCTAAGTGAGTTTACTATCATGATGACTTTCTGATCTCCAATAAAAACTTATATGCCTAAATAAGAACAAGTACTTCGAAATTCCTCGCGAGCAGAAAAAATAGCAGCACAGTAAAACATCCATATCTCCAGTTCTGTTAATCCAATTAAGCTGTACCTTATACCGTTGGAAAGCTTATCAAATTCTCTACAACTTACTTATAGAACACTTTTCCAGATTCTGCAGCTAACTTGACCGAAAACAACACATAACAGATTCTGTTCCAGGTTTCAGACAGGACAGTTGCATCGTCTTATGATTTTTGTATCTCCCAAACCATAATAACTACCAAGGTGGTTCTTACAGTCAGAGCAAGACATTGAAGTCTACTGGTGTTCTGAATTTATCAATAAGTTTTGGGCGTCCAAAAATAGAGGTATAAGCTAAGGAAGACAGACTGCTCTGAAAAAATAGGATAAGGTAGGAACGAGATTTAGAGAGACTAGAGAGATAGATAACACTAATCTTCAAGTCTTCATGCTTCTTTGATTTGTTTTGTTGAGATACAAGACATGGATCGAGGATAGCCAAAAGATGACAAGAAAGATAAAGTTTGATCTTCAGTTCTTCGTACCTCGTCGCTTGAGATTGATGATGGTAACGGACGCTACCCCACTTAATGAAGATTTTGTTCCACATGGTGATGTCATTGAAGGCAACACTTTCTCTAAGGCTTGCTGCTACTGATGAGTTCTTCATGTGTTGATCCTCCATTGGGTTAAGATAAAGGAGAAAACATAGAAACCAAGAGTAAGCAAGGATGATATAGGGAAAAGACAATAAGAATTAGGATTGATCGAATGTTAGGTAGGTCAAGGGAAGACACTACCCCACTTAACATAGATTGAGCTACACCAAGACTTATACATTCCGAGCCACCTTTGAAACACGAGAACAAAGACAACACACAAGCAACACATCAAGCAAAACAAGCACACATCACATCATCGATACTACACGTGCTTCTTCAATAATGGTGGTCATCCTAATGGCACATTAGAGATGATGAAAGGCCATCGAACTTTTGAACAAGGTAAGATCAGAAAACTTTTGGTAAAAACAACACAAATCAAAAATCAAGGGAGTAAGAAATAATAGCTCAAAGGAAGCTATCAAGGAAGGGATACAACAGGACAAGGAATAGGAAATCAATGAGTCAAGGGACGAGAAAATAGTTTTATAGTAAAATAAGTTTTAGAATACGTCCAGTGCTACTTGACATACGTCCTACAGTCAACACCGCTCTGATACCACTCTGTCACACCCGGTTTTCTAAAGAACAAAACCAGGCTCGTCATACGTGTGCCCAGGAAGTCCACACATATGTCAGAATGAAAAAGTATCAGAAACAATGTTATTATGTAACGTATACATAGCTTTATTAACACTTACATCAGAGTATCGCGGAACGGTGACTAAACTTCAGGCTCCATTCTTCTTAGGGACGGCTGACTGGGGGTAACATATGCCTAGCACTTCTATTAGTCTTCTGGAAACTCCACTACACCTTTGTCCTTCTTCCGAGCAGCATGTTACTACACACTGGAGTGTGGGGGAAATAGCAAGGGTGAGTCCATGTCGAACTCCGCAAGCATAGCAAGTATAGATCCCATAAACTCATGATCAATGTAACATAATCAATATAAAGCATAATCGATAAGTAAATGAGCATCTTAACAAAACAAGAATCATCATCTTTAATGTAAATGTCTCCAAGGCCGCTCGTGTCCTTGAGCAAGGCTAGTATACCAGTTTAATAAACTCTGCACAGAGGTGTACACTTTCACTGTGAGTCGTGATTACCCATATGCCCGGGGCGGCCAATCCCCAAAACACTCCCAAGGTGAGCAGGCAGGGTTCACTATGAAGCCTTTCAAAGGTTCGTCTAACAAGTTAGGGCCGCTAGGTTTCAGAAGTCAGTCTGTGTGATACAACCAGTCCCAGGGATCCACAGTCTGCTTTTCTCCATTTGCGCCACAAGGGTAACCTCTAACAAGCTAGAAAAGGTCCTCGTACTGAGCTAAAGCCAGAACCATATAGCCCTCACAGTTGTACTGTAAATCCCGGAGGTTCACGTACAGACAAGATCTTATGTTGCTAAAAAGTCATTTCTCAACCATCATAGCTCTTATATTAATTAAGTCACAAGATCATGGTCACAGAAAGAAAACTCAAACTATACTTGCCTTAAACTCTTGCTCAGAGAATCCTCAAACTTCATCTTCCGTTCTGTAGCTTATGATCCCCAACGCTCATAAACGATTCTTGTTCTACTCATAGAAAGCACCACACACAGGCAAAACATACAAGCAGCAAATAAAAGCAATTAAAAACAGTACACCACACAAGAGAAAACAACGTACTAAAAGGGAGCTAGTCGCTACGGTCACAAGAGCGCAAAAGACACCAATAACGAAACTACCGTTAGAAATAAACATCTACCGGAAGTTCATATATATTATAAAAGAGAGGCCTACATGTTTGATTTATTTTCATTAAACAAAATCATGTGAGGTAAGTAATTTAGATAAGAGAAGTTATATATTTTAGTTTGAAAAGACGGGGTTAAAACTAGTTATATTTTATTTATCACAAATAGTCCCACATTATTTATACCTATAACTTTTAGCTTACAAATGCAAGTTGACATGTACGAGCATCTAACCGAACCATATACGGCATGGTGTTAAACTAAGCAAATTATAATTTATAAACATGTATATGTTGCATAATTTTAAACAAGTCAAAATTCAGTTTGTTAAATAAAAGGGCACGTAAGGCACCTACTCGAACTGCATATGAGGTGTTTTAAGCTAAACAAGTTACAATTTTAAAAAAAAACATATTGATGATAGCACTAAAACGATATTAATATTTGTGTATAAAGCAGCATAGTATATATGTTTAACTATATGGCTTTTAATTAATTAGAAGGTTATTAAATAATTATTAATCTGATTCCATTTAAATCAATAAATTCATATGCAAGTAACATTATGAACTTTAGCACTGCTAGTAGAGCACGACGGCATGAACCTAAAGCAACTTGAACGAACTAAATCGGAGTTAAAATGAAGAGACGGTGGAGATCGATTGATAATTATAGGTTATGTATTTCTATCGTATTTCTAGATTTATTTTTCTAAAGAAAAGCGGCCATAAAGTGTGGGTGATGTCATCAAGCTAGCTAATCAAAGGTCGTGTATAAAGATGGCAATGGACAATGGCAAGGTTTAACATACTCGACCGGCAGGAGAAAGTACATGTATTTGAACCGAAATTTCACAAGTAAAAAGGATGTGTAGCTTAGGAATAAATGCACGATGGAGGAATTTCGCAAGACTATTACCATGCATGTTATTCGTAGCTTTGCTGTGATGATGGCGAGAAACAATTGATGATAGATGCTGGATTAGCTTGGAGTGAGTTTGCTTGGCCTCAAGATAGATAAGCAGCCAGGGATGCATATGCTTCTCGGTGGTAAATCTAACCAAAGGTGGTTGATGGTTTTAAGACAAAGTAAGGATTAGAAAATTGATTAGAAAAGAAAGGATAAACTGATACGAAAAGTGGCTTACGTTGATGGTTTCTGGTTGAATCGCGGATGATTACTTCTTGTACGGATGCAGAAAAGGCGACGAGCTGCTTCTGCTGCTCGCGTGGGAAAGAAGGGGCGTCGGCCGACGGAGCAGACGGCTGGCTAGGGCGGCAGCCTACCGCTGCGGCGCACTGCCCACGGAAACGGCCAGCACATGGGGTCAAGGGTGCGGTGGTTTGCAACAGTAATACCTGACTAACTGAGTAAGAGGCAAACAAGCATACGAGAGAAGAAGAAAGACAGCAACGAGACGTACTGTCAATGGTTCTCACCGGCAAGAAGATATGCGCAGCTTCCGAACTAAGATTGTGGCGGCTACATGAGAAGGAGGAAAAATATCTATTTTACTATACGAGAGATTTCCCAAACTAGGGGCTCCTTTTACGGTAGTTTTGGTGTACTTTGCCCAAGGGGTAGGTACATATATATATAGGGAGAAAAACTCTCCACCTCCATGTCAACTAGCGATGTGGTGCTAATTGACGTTGCACCATCCACCTCCGCTAATAGGCCTAAATAATCATTTAAGCCCATTAGTAAATAAATGTATGGGCCTTTAAGATTTATTGCACACGGGATTTGGTAGAAAATGAAATATTTATTATTTTCGGAATTAATTAATTTCGTAGATAAAATAATTCTAGAAAAGTCCAGAATTATTATTTAAGCTGCGAAAAATACTCCGAAAGCTCCGAAAATTCGGAAAAAATTTTCAGAGACATTATGGAACATGAGGAACCCAAATAAAGTATTTGGAGCTAATGATAAGATATTTTAGAGCATCTAAAAATTAGATTATGCTCACAGATAAGTGGAAACAAGCTACATAAAAAGCTGGAAAATTTCTGA
Source organism: Saccharum hybrid cultivar R570 (assembly GCA_038087645.1). Taxonomy (NCBI): domain Eukaryota; kingdom Viridiplantae; phylum Streptophyta; class Magnoliopsida; order Poales; family Poaceae; genus Saccharum; species Saccharum hybrid cultivar. Next base: position 18,963,732 of record JAQSUU010000804.1, read on the forward strand.
GAAGTTTGTAGAGGTTGATTGACGGATGAGAAACAAGGAATTTGATTGTATAAAAATAATATATGTATATCGGAGAAGGAAAATCGACCTAAACGCATTTTGAAAGAACAACTTGAATTCATTTTGATCTTTGGTCAAAACCAAGCAAGGCAAAAACACAAATGCATCAGCATGTATGCACAACAATGTTGCTAAACCTTCTGATAGATTTTAATTTAATGAAAAATATTATTTTCCTATGTTTTAACGAGCACAAAAAGACATAATTAAATCATTTTAACTCTATTTCTAAAGAAGCAAATTTTAGGGTGTTACAAATTATGAATTTGATGATCAATTTCGTAATTCTTGCTTAAGTGAGGGGAGGTCACTATGATTGTGGGATCTCAGGTGACGTAGCTCGTGGAGTAGTTAAGGACCGTGCATTGGGATACATGAGTCCAAGTAATCGCCCGTATAGACCACATGCTGGGAATGGGGTGAGCAAGTCGCTCGAGTAACTAATTGCCACCGGTCTATCCGTGGAACTGGCAAGAAGGCGTCGCCGGTTAGATGGTGGTAGCATTAACCGGGAACCAATCAAACCTTTCATATGATACTTAGGCCGAAATAGGGAAAGGTTGGAAGACGTGAGGCAACCGTTATCTTGTGCACAAGATATGGTGGTTAGTCCCGTTCTTCCGTGTGGATACAGTTGTACACCTCTATAGAGTTCGAAAGCCTAAAGTCCCTCAGGACGGAACCCTTTGGTTGTTCTTACTTTCCATACCCATGGTAGTGTTAATGATGAAACTTGATGATGATATGATTTATAAATGTTGATCACTTTACTTCCATCATAAACCTTGTCGCTAAGTAATTTAATTATGAACAATGGGCTTGCCATTTAATAAATGCCATACTTTTATGCAAATATACAAATGCCTATTAATCTCTTTTGCATCCACCAAATATTTATATGTTCGAATTAAGTCATGTGAGTACGCAACATACTCACGGTGCTGCCATTAAGTTGTTTTGCAGGTATAGGACATTGGCGGCCATCTCACCCCGTCGTTAGTGGCAAAGTGGGTGAATGGCAGGAGCGTCCAAGCTACAGTGGCGACGCCCATGGGTATGGTGACCACCAGTTACTAGTTAAATAATTGATGCATTATATAGATATGTTATGGTATGAGAGTCGTTTGGTTCTCACTACATTTAAGTCCTATGTTGTATAATTAATTCATAATATTTAGTGAGACTTGTAATATATGTTTTCCACTGAGTTATGTACTTTGATGATGAGATGTAATCTTGATTTGTGGAGGCTATTGTGGTAGAACCACCTGAATTATATGGCCCACATGTGCCTACCATTGTCTTTTAGACTTCTAATAGCTACACATGCAAGCTAGACAACTCCGGTAGTTTGTCGGGTGTCCTCAGGGAAACCAGAATCATCCATATTTTACAATTCATACAGGATCAACAAAGGAGTTGTTACAATATTACAACATTTGATGTAAAAATAAATTACATCAGAGTGTGGAAGAATTATAACATTAGTTTACAAAGCATGTATAAGTCAACTTTTACTTAAGCTCCAAAAGATGAGTAGAACTACGGAAGCATCTTAGGTGAAACATCTAAGGTAGAAGGGGTACCCAAGCCATGACGAGCCCACCGGTATGATCTCACTAAGCTGCTCAAGTCAGATCCTGCAACAGGGGTTAACAAACCCTGAGTACTTGAGGGTACTCAACAAGTCTTACCCGACTAAAGAAAAGACTCCAAGGATATACTGGCTCAAAGGTAAGATAGAGGTAAGAACTAACTTTTGCATAGAAGCTTATTACCAGTGGATCCTTACTTTCAATATTTTAGCGGTGTATTATTTTATCATTGATATCCAGTTTGCACCTAGTCTAAATCAATCACTTCTTTAATCATCAAGCTCAGGTTCAACTCATATCATCTCTTATCCATCAGTATCCATGTTTCATTGATTAACTACGATGCAGTACAGTTGATCGAGTCTTCTTCACTGAGAAGCTGCGGTGATTTGGATTAGTTTGGCCTAGCTAGGGTTTCCTTACCACACGACATATGCAGGTCTAGGTCTGCAGACCCGAACCTACATATATCTACCCTCACTTGGATCCTCCAAAATGGGAATCGGGCCAGCGCTACCCGAAAGCACAGTACCCACCTCTCTGCGTCATTTGTCCCTGACAGATTCATAGGAATGTGTACATGATACTCTCGTGACCTCTCCACTCCCAGTGCGCGGTTATCGTTTCCCATAATAGAATAGCCCAGATGTCGGGCTTACTGGAGTATGTGGCCAGTACTACAAATCACGACCACAAAAATAGTCCTGACAACGAACGGTCCTTAATCGACACAGGCGGGGTCACTACGTCAGGCCTCAAACCACAACGCAAGCCAAGATTCCGCCTGGTCTCGATTAAACAAAATTAACATCATGGTATTCACAACCCATAAATGGAGTTGAGAAGAGCAAGGTGAAACTGTTTCCCTCGAATGATGAAACCATCATTCGACAACCATCGTACATTAAGCATTACTAAGCATAAGAGAGAACGACCTTTTTATACTAATAGGGTATAACTAAGGATATATGTTTATCAAGGTAATCATGCAGCAATGGTATAAACCAACTCCTAATTACTTAATGCACATCTCACAAGACTTAAAAGTGTAATAAAGATTTTGTAAAAGCTATAGAAGGGTGTTATGCACCAGGGCTTACCTTCGTGGCAGAGAAGTTTAGTTTCCTTAGAGAGATCCAATAGACACCAACACCTCTGGTGGATGGATCTACTCCAAGACGTGATCGACACAAGCCTTCTCACTCTCGTACACTACATGTAATAAATGATGCATTGCTTACATGATGGACTACATGCCATGATGCATGATGTATGATGAAAGACATGTAAGTGCATGATAGAAGATAAACAAAGTTAAGAAAATTGAGTACAACTTTCCTTCACTAAGAACTAGGGTTATTATCATAAAAGTATTTTAATTATTAACCTATAGTTAATTAGTTAACTAACATGAAAATAATTACACTAATCATGGACCAACAGATGATTAACTTGGGAAGCATCCTACAAAACATAACCATCTTGCTCAACTTCTGTACTCAAGAAGCAATCAAGGTTTGGTAAACATGTATTTACTAATGAAATGCTTAATTAAATCATTTAGAATTATTAACTAAATAGTGAACATAAGCATATGAAGAAGGTAATCACTTTGCCATGAAACAACAGGTGTGGATGTGTCCCATGGTCTTCAATCAATCCCAAACACACTCAAATCATTTTAGGAGTTATCCTATTTATTTTGCATTTATTAATCAATTAATTAAAAGGCACATAATTAAGTGGATAACTAAAAATTATCAAAATAGTACCATAATTTTTATGAAGGTAGATCTAAGCATATAAAACATACTCACAAAGTTTCATAATTTCTAGATAAATATTTTAGCCCATAAAAACACGGAATATGCATTTATTAATTAAAAGAGGTATTTTTAAATCATAGCAAAAGTACTAGAAATTACCAAATCATATTTTTCATGGATAAAGCATCTCATAACCAGGCTACACAAAAAGTTTCAAAATTTTATCATGCTTCTACTAATTTATATAAATTAAACAAGACAAAGCATGTTAATTGATTTATGAAACAGGAAAACATTTTCTTCTCTCAGCTCACCCCCTCTCTCACACGTGGCCCAACACTGGCCCAACACTCGTTCACACCCGACCCAACCCCTTTCTCACCCAAGCTGGGCCGGCCCAAGCGACTGATCCTCTCAGCCCACCGAACCTCTGCTCCCTCACAGCGAGCTCTAGGAATTCCCACCGGCGGTGACCTCACCGACGACGGCCAAGACAACGGTGTGCCCCTCTCAAACAAGCACATCTACCTACGGCACTAACTGAATGAGTTTGGTCTCAGACGGAGCACAGCCGAGGCCATGGCGGCCCAGTGGTGATCCGCATGGCGGTGCGGCAGCAGTTAAGTTGCTATGGTGCAGTAGAGATATGGAGAAGATGGCCATCGCGACCAGGAGCTCACCACGAGCATTACTGCAAACGCGGTTGATGCGTAGATGCAGCGGAGGTGTGACATTATCATCACGGGCGGCAGCAGCAGCGGCGGCGTGAACATGGCGGCGAGCACGTGTTCCAAGGGCTATGGCATGGTAGAGGTGCAGCGGTCAAGCCGATGAACACCACGGTGTTGAGACGGAGCTGATGAGCGAAACGGTGGGGCTAGCGGCTCACCGGAGTGGCCTGGCCACTGTGGCGGGGCTTGCGGTGGCGCTGCGGCCGACTGTGAGGAAGATGGCAGCGCGCGGCTGCTCTATGTGGCTAGGGGCGATGCGAGCAGGCCTAGGAGAAGCGCAAAGGCGAGGCAATGCTACTGGCAATAGGACTTGGACAATGGTGCTATGATGGTGACTAATTTGGCCGACGTAGCAGAGCGGCTAGCGGCAAAGCAGGAGGAGGAAAAGGAGGAGAGCCAGTGGCGGCGCGGCTACTTAATGGCGAGGGCGAGGCAGGAGAGGTTGACAGTAGCTGCTTGACCACCTCCACGCAAGCAGCTGCGTGCCCTCGCTCGAGAAGCAGCGTGAAGAAGCTCGTCGGTGAATATATGGCGGCAAGCACCTGCGTGGCACCTGCATGCCGAGCCCCAGAAACATTCGACTGCATGGTATCAAAGATCAAGCTTAGGACCAACTAATAGAGCAAGAATTGGACATATTTTATTTATGAAAATTCATGTATTATTTCACCAAAGTTTGAACTTTATAACCAATTCAAACACTTAGCCAAAAAAGACTAATTATAAGAATTAGTTATAGGATTCAATCTTTGGACCTTAGTTTCAACATGTTTGATTCAAAAACTTTATCCAACTTCTATTTCACATGAAAGTACATATTTTGTACTACAAAATCTATATTAACAAAATTTTAATTGTTTAAGCAATTTCTTATATATAAATTAACAAAGTTTCTTAAGCATTAACATGGTTATCATTTCATGGGATTAACTAAAACACCATATTTGCAACATGTGAAACATGACAATGAAACATATGAAACATCTTAAGTGAAACATATGAGATACTATTTATGCAACATAGAGATGACATATGAAACATCACTTAAGCAATATATGAAACATGTGGAACACTACTATGCAACATGTGAAACATTGCCCATGAAACATTGCTTATGGAATATATGAAACACTGTCTATGCAATATGAAACACATGAAACATGGCATTTGCAACAATGCCTCATGTTTATGCATGATGATGCTCATGATCAAGTTTTAGTTGCTTTCAACATCTAGGATGTTATAGCTATCATGGTATGATACTCAACTGGGGTCCTGGTAGTGGAGATGTGTTGCATCTCCAGGGGAGTCACCGGTGTTGGTTTGCTTAAATTGAGTTGGTCAAGTGGATGCCACTCGGTTTAGGTAAATTGACATGGCAGGCCCCCACAGACGGGTATCGGAGCTCACGGTTGTCTGTCATACACTATAGCCACGCATTCGAGGAACAGCTTAACATGGGAATACATGACAGTCGGAAGCTTAACTAAAAGATGAGGTCATAGGTAGTTAGATAGAAGGGAGAACTAAAATATGAAATATTTCTTTATAACTTAACCAATAGTTTCACTCTCTCCTTGTGCTTATTTAATTTTGTTATAAGTTACTCTTTAACTCATCTTGTCTCTTGTGAATAATGGGTTCGTATAGAAAACATACCCCAACCCATAGCCTTTCTAACTTTGGTGTCTTATCTAATTCATACTCTGATGTTTGTTTTGCATCTTAACTCACCCTTGGTCCACTTTTCTCTAAGACCACCTCTTTCTTTTACCCATAAGTTCTGAAGAGGATAGATAGTTGTTTAACTTTAAGGACCTTGGCTTGGTGCTAACACGGAATTTCTCCGTGGCCGGCTTAAATTGACCACATATGCCTTAGGAATGGTACAATTAAGGGCTAAGATTAGGATCTTTTCACTAGGTTTTGAGAGTTGAAGTTAGTAAGAATCGAGTGAGAATGAGAATTAACTAGGAAATTTTTATAGCCCTATGTTTTATAAAATTTCAGATTCATGTGTGTTACTTGGGATTGCATATGGGTGTAAGTAATATGGAATTTTAGCAAGCACATTTAGTTGATCCTTGCCATGATTTAATATATAAGCTCTTGTTAAGATTAAATTCTTAGATAACCATGTTGTGCCACCATTATGGCACTTATTAACATGCTTACTTTTATATATCATGACATGTTTAGAAATGGGAAACCATAATGGCATGCTCTACCTCATGAATTTATATCTTGTTTTACTTATTATACATAAATCATGTCTTGTCTTACTTTTGGATCATATAGTTATGCTCTTGCTGCTAGTTTAAGGAATAGAAAGTGAATGAAATTCCACAATTTGTTAATTTGCAAGCTTGCTGAAATTATGGACAACCCATGTCCGTATGCAATTGGTGTTCTCACTTAAGTGGTGTTTTATTACTTACCAAGTTTTGCCATGAATCCCTTTGTGAAAAGTAGTTGAGTGATGATGACATGTAGTTGTGCATCCATGTTCCATACATATGCATCTCATTGCATCCATTTTGTTTGTGCATCACATATTGCACCCCCTAAGCCTTGTCACCTAGGAACTGTTAGGTGTTGCTAGTTTCCTATGCAGTTTCTGTTGTGATAATAATTTCATGATGGAAGTGATGTTTTTTTGTAGATGGGGTGAATATGAAATTTGTAGATAACTTACTTATCTAGCTCTTCCCAAAAGTTCATGATTTTAGAACAACAGATCTGAAACTAGCCGTCTTGGACTTGTTGCCTAGGACCAGTTCCATCTCCTTGGTCTCTTTGGACTTTGCAGTAGCACAGGTGGCTTCCTTGCTTGAAATCTCTAGATCGGTGGGAGGGATCTTCTTGGCATCGGCGATGGACTGCTGCATGCGGATCGAGAGCTCGAGGGCTTCAACAGTTGTGTAACCCTCCTTCTCACAGTTGTAAGTGATGAGCACATTGCCCCTGAGGGACAGTACACCCTTCTCGGTTGGCATCTTTAGGAGCAGGTAGATGCAGTGCAATATCGCCATAAATTTGGCCAGAGCTGGTTGGCCAACTATGGCGTGGTATGTTCCTTCGAAGTCCGCGATGATGAAGTTGACATAGTTGTTATGGAAGTGGTTGGCGGTGCTTAACTGGACTGGCAGCGTGATCTAACCCAAGGTTTGAGAGGTCTGCCCCAGGAGCACCCCCAGAAAGGTGCGTCGTAAGGCTCGAGGTCTTCCGGCTTAATGTCTAACTCAGTTAGGGCGTTGTGGAAGAGGATCTCAAGGGCGCTACCACCATCGATGAGCACCTTCTCAAACCGTACGTTCCTGATGACGGGGTCCAGAACAAGGGGAAAACACCCTGGCTCCGGAATATTGGCCCACTGGTCAGCTCTGCTGAACGTAATGGGTTGGTGCGACCAGTTTTGATACTTGGGGTCGACAACCTTTTGGTTGGAGTTGTTGAGGGCCATGACAGCTCGGGCGGTAAGCTTCCTCTGTCGCTCGTTCTCCAAGGCAACCTTCCCACCAAAGATGCTACAGACGCTTCTATCGGGATCCTTGTAGGCGTGACGAGGGTCCTTATCGCGTTCTTCTTCAGTCTTGTCCTCCTCATCAGGCCTCTTGTCATCCCAGTGATCATCTTTGTCGTCATCTTTGTCACTGCTGTGCTGCCTTTTACGGGCGTCCGAGCGGTAGATGGACTTCAGACCCTGCAGTTCCCCATTGTATGGCCAGAGTTCGGGTGGGCTGGGCAGGGACCCTAAAGGATCTTGGAGTAGGCATCCTCGTAGTTGCGCTTGGGCGCTAGCTTGACAACGTTGATGGCGTTGTCAGTTGGTCGGTTGCGGCTCTACCGCCCCCAAAAGTCATCCTGCCAATGCCGATCACGATTGTCGTTGCGGCGGTCGTGGTTGTTGTTGCGCCGATCATCACAGCTGTTGTCGCGGCGCCAATCATCGCGCTAGTCATTGGGGCAGCGATTTCGCTAGTCGGGTCAAGGAGCCCGGCCAACGTCTTCTTTGATCTATTGGTCGGCCTCATCGGCGTCTGCCCACTTCTTTGCCACCGTGAGCAGGTACTAGACTGAGTCAGGCCTCTTGCAGAGCAGCTTGGTCCTGAGAGCATCATGGTGGTGGAGGCCTCTGATGAACGCGGAGATAGCTTCATCATTGTTGATGTTAGGGATGGATATTCGTGTTTCCGAGAAGCAGCAAATGTAGTCACGCAATGGTTCATTTGGATAGTCTTTGACTTTCTCCAAATCATACTTGTTGCCAGGCTGCTGACAAGTGGCCATGTAGTTGTTGATGAAAGCTCTCCTGAGCTAAGCCCAGGTGTTGATGGAGCCTTCCCTCAGGATGAGGAGCCACTGGTTCGCAGACTAGTTGATGACCATAGGCAAGTAATTGGCCATCACATCTTCATCGCCGTGCGCTACTCGGACAGCAATTTCGTACAGTGTTATCCACTGTTCGAGATTGGCCTTCCCATTGTAGGTATCCAAATTGTGGAGCTTGAAATTTCTTGGCCAAACAATGACACGGAGCCAATCAGTGAATGGCCAGAGGCCAGGGAAATAGCTGGCACATGGTGCGTAGCCAGGGTCAGGTGCGCCATGTGCTTCATCACATTCCCGCCTGCGCTGCATCTCAGATGCATGTCGCTCCTCTCGGTTGTTCTCAATGTGATCCCTCAAATTCAAGTTGGCACTGAGATGGTCACGGAGGTCGCCTGCAGGCTGCTCCACTTCCTGTCGGCACCACATTATCTACCACGACTGCCACCGCAGTTTGCAACACGCTCACCTCCATGACGTGCACCACGCCTGCCTTGCTGGTTGCGTTCGCCCCCTTGATCAGCATCATGCTCGCCTTGCTAGTCGGCATTGTGTCTTCCGCCTTGATCTCAGGGATAGTGAGCCTCATAGTTCATTTCGTGGCCCCGGTAAAGATAGGGACCTCCCTATTGCCAGGAACCTCATTGCCGATGACTTCGGGTGGTGGATGCCGATGGAGCGGGTGTACGCCTCTCGTTGACCTGGACTGTGGCCGCCTTTAAATAAGCCTTGACAACGTCGAGTGCCAGGGATTCAGGGAACTTATTTAGTTCATTCATGGTGATGGCAATGTTGGTGCTCGGTGTCTTGAAAACTTGTTGGTTGTCGCACATGTCGAATGTGTCAGCTAGATCGTGGCGGATATCGCGCTGGCCACCCGCACCTGCGTCAGTCGCATCCTCTTTGGCATTCTCTAGGTCGACTCTCCGAGCCCTACGATCGACGTTTCTTTCCTCCAAAGCGACCCTCTCTTGATCGGTCTCCCTGTCGTGAGGGGGCTCATCGTTGCTAACGGTGAAGACAATGCCTCTGAAAACCAGGGTGGAAAAGCTAGGAACTCCTGCCCATATGGATCAATGAGGGTGCGGCTATAGTTAGTCCCGTGAGATTTGGTAGACCCGGTACTTTGTTCTGGGATTGTAGAGAAGGAGTCCTCTTCGATCTGCCTGATCTCTACCACATTAATAGTAGGCGTAGGGTGGTCTGGTTCAGGCAGGTCTATCAGACAGAGATCTGAAATGTGGTCGTGCTCAGCGGGATCCACGAACAGGTGTGGTATGCGGGTGGTGTACTCAGACCCCGCGTTCACCAGCCTGTATGGGTAGGTGTTGGAGGAGTGCTCCATTAGGGCTTTGTAATCCCCTGACCTCAGGGCGATTGTGGGTACTGGTCGGTAACGAACCGTCCACCCCCTGGAGTAGCCATGATCATGAGATCGGGGTCAAGACACCTCTGGTGGCCAGTCTGAGCAGGTCGAAAATGGTGATCCTCAGCAGATCGATCTCTGATCGAATCTACTAAGGTTAGAGTTTCAGCCAAGCCCGTGGTGTCCTAATCGATAGACTCGACGAGATCAGTATTGTCAAGATGCCTCCCTTGATAGCGGAGAAGCAGACAGCAGGTGGTCGGAGGAGGCGACCCTGAGATGGGTCCAGAGATCGAATCTGCCGTTGTTGATGTAGATTCGGTTGGCGAAGGAGGAGCCTGCACCACCTCCACGACTTTAGCGGAGCCGTCAGCACCGGTGGTCTAGGTGAACGTCCCGATCGTAAACGTTAGGCCCGCTAGAAGGACCATGGAAGTAGGAAACTTAACCATCTAGCTCGCCATGGAGTCTGCACGCACACCCCCTACCTGGCGCGCCACTATCGACGAGATATGGTCGGTAGTCTACGGAGGGGTATGCCCATGGTAGTAGATTATCAGTGGAGGTGTGCAAGACAATGAACTAGATGGTGACGCAAGATGAACACAGGGTTTTTCTAGGTTCGGGCCACGAACTGCATAATACCCTACGTCATGCGTCTCTATGGATTGTATTGATACGTGATGATGATGTGTTTTGAGGGGGGTCCTTGCCCGCCTTATATAGTACGGGGGGCAAGGTTACAGATCTAAGGAATCTAGTTACAATCGGTTACAACCATTGTATCCACGGAGGACATGATATCTATCCTAATCGACTAGGTTTTCTTGACCAGCAAGTAGTCTCTACTTGCTCCGCACGGTTCGCCGAGCAGTTCGAAGATCCGCGCGGCCCTTTCTGGCGAGTTGGGCCACCTCGTCCGGCGCAACTCATGTGGAGCCATGAGGGTATATGAGTTTATACCCCCATAGTCGCCTCTGGCTCGTGGTCGGGCCGGACGTAGTGCTCTCGGAGGGCTCGGGCTGCCGAGGGTGAGGCTAATCTCTATGCTGTAGCTGGGAGATCTCTGCCTCTTCTTAGTGCGCTCTGCCCCTCCTGCAGGTGGTTCACTGAGCTTCTGGGCTCGGGGACCCTGACCTCTCCCTCCAATCTCACTGAAGGCCGTCCCTCTAGGGGAGGTAGGGTCACTTGCATGGCCGGTCACCGGTGGGCCTTCTCCGACGCCTTACCACGGTGCCGGCACCTTGCATCTTCTGGCGGTTTTTGTTGCCGTATAATGTAATTGGGCCATTCCCAATTAATGAAATAAAATTACTTTCATTTGTAATCTCACTGCACGCAAGTCATGCCCGGAGACTTAGGTCCCTCGTTGGGATGGGTGGTTACAATGATGGCCTCGGTGGCAAAGATCCGCCGTGCCCGTGCTACTAGCGGCTAAGTCCATAAGAACCTTGGGTTTACAGTTGTTCCATGCCCCAGTCATGTCCCTAGAGGGGAGATCCTTGACTTCCTGGCTGAGCCACTCGTATAGTTCCTGATCCCATCTATCAGTGCTCGAGGGCTCACTGCCTCCCTCGATGGATCACCACGAGCGGCTCTGGCTTGGTACACAGACATCACGCAATGATTGGCCGGGTTCGCTTCTGGGCGACCGGCTAAGGCCTCTGGTGCCTGACCATCGGCATCCCTTGCACTTTAGATGCCTCGGGCAGCCTTGAAGCCCATTGGGCCGGCCTTAGAACCCTTAGGGATGCCCCTTCTAAGGGGTCCCTTGCTGGCGTGCGGCTGGGAGACGCGATCCGATGATAGCTGCAAACGAACGAAATGAACGTAGGAGAAGGGATAGGGGACAGAGCTAGTAATACAGTGGCCGGGGCCATTCCGTTAGCGCCCTACCGATCTCTCACCTGCTTCTCCTGCTCCATCCATCCGTCCTTGCCTTGCTCGGGGGCCCTGTGCTGCGGTTCACCTTCATAGAGGTCAACAGATGGTTAGTTCAGTCGATCCTTTGGCGTAGCCGAGCTATCATTGGAGTCGCTTGGGCTTAAGGGGACAACAGTGAATTCAAGCAAAGCAAGAAGGTCAAGAGGATGCGACTTATCTTGGTTTTTGTTATTGGAGAGGTGGGCTGGCGAAGGAGCTCGGCAGGCAGGTTCTGGCTCGGGAGACGGCGCTTCTGAGCGAATGGCCCGGTGATGGCCTTCCCTCATGGGGAAAGGTCGAAAAGTCACCTTGATCGGGTCGACCCCTTCTGGGGGTCCGAGCGCTAGATGGAGGGGCTAGCCGAGCCATCACTGCCGCCAGGAGTCTTGGTCGCCTCACCGATGCTTGGTCAATCGAGCACCGCCGCTGCCTTGGCTGCTCCCTCCGTCGGTTCCCTTCCTGTATCGTGGTCAGGGCCATTGGAATGCAGGGGGCGACGAGCACGGCTACTTGGGCGACGCAGTCCTGCTGACAGTAGTAGGCTTGCTCGAAGCTACCCTCGACGGTGATGACCCCCTTGGGCCGGGCATCTTGAGCTTCAAGTAGGTGTAGTTGGGGACGGCCATGAACTTGGCGAAGCATGGTCGATAGAGAAGGGCGTGGTAGACACTGGGGAAGTCGACGACCTCGAAGGTGAGTGGCTCCTTGCGGAAGTTGTCAGGCTGGCCGAAGGTGACATTGAGCCAGATGCGCCCGATGGCTCGGGGCTTGTCTTCTTGCGCCCGGGCCTTAGATGACATTGCAAGCCGGGCAGGAGCCAAGGCCCAAGCTCGGGCATGTCATCGATTGGGAGCGTGAGGCTTGGGCAAGCCCACAAGCCTTGTGGAGGGGCTGCGCCGTGCCCAGGCTCGGTCAGGTTTCTTGGTCAAAGGGTGCGCGCGAGCGTACCCGATGGGTATAGCCCCCGAGCCCCCGAGCGATCCTGGAGGGGTCGATCGGAAACCATTGATTCCGAGGCTTAACATACCCATATGTTAGGATCTCGTCAGTCCCATTCTTCCAAGTGGATACAGTTGTACACCTCTGCAGAGTTCGAAAGCCTAAAGTCCCTCGGGACGGAACCCTTTGGTTGTTCTTACATTCTATACCCATGGTAGTGTTAATGATGGAACTTGATGATGATATGATTTATAAATGTTGATCACTTTACTTCCATCATGAAACTTGTTGCTAAGTAATTTAATTATGAATCATGAGCACGCCATTTAATAAACGCCATGCTTTTATGTAAATGTACAAATGATTAATCCCTTTTGCATCCACCAAATATTTATATGTTGGAATTAAGTCCTGCGAGTATGCAATGTACTCACGGTGCTGCCGCTAAGTTGCTTTGTAGGTATAGGACATTGGCGGCCATCAAACCCCGTTGTTGGTGGCAAAGTGGGTGAATGGCAGGGGCCGTCCAAGCTACGGTGGTGACGCCCATGGGCAAGGCGACCACCAGTTACTAGTTAAATAATTGATGCGTAGCATAGATATGTTATGGTAAGAGAGTCATTTGGTTCTCACTACATTTAAGTCCTATGTTGTATAATTAATTCATAATATTCAATGAGACTTGTAATATATGTTTTCCACTGAGTTATGTACTTCGATGATGAGATGTAATCTTGATTTGTGGAGGATATCATGGTATGATACTCAACCAGGGTCCTGGTAGTGGAGACATGTTGCATCTCCAGGGGAGTCACCGGTGTTGGTTTGCATAAATTGAGTTGGTCAAGTGAATGACACTTGGCTTAGGTAAATTGACGCAGCGGGTCCCCACAATTTGGTTTGGGTTCATGCCCTTTTTCTCTATATGACTGTGCCCTGACTTGCTTGGTTAGTGGGCCTTCTCCTCTTGGGCTCATGTGGGGTGATGTTATGCCTTGTCCTATTGCGCATTTGCATGTGTTTTCCTTGCTATTCCAACATGTCCTCTTGTGAATGATGAATCACCAAATCTCGTGGAATTGGTTAGGTGTAAGCCCTAATTCTAAGTTTATTGTTCATATGAGTTCATTTTATGTGTTATTTGGCAGTTAAAAATAGGAGTTAAGGACCGCCAACAGTCGTGATGGCACTGTTGGCATGCTGGTGGTTCACCAACTGTCCTACGTGACGTGGTCTTGCCATGGCCTTCGTCATCGTCTCCTGTTCTCCTGGTGCCGTCGTGGCGATAGTGCAGGAGCAGGTAGCCGATCCCGGGTTGTCGTTCACCTTTGCTGGTCGTGACGCTGGTGGCCTCGACCCTGGACTACGAAGTCGAGGTCCCCGGTGGCCTAGGCGGTCTTGAAAGTCAAGGTCGGGGTCATGCCTCCCATCTTGCAGAGCGTGGGGCCATATGCCCGTCTTGTCGGGCTAGATTTGGACTGTGCGGTGCCGTACCGGTTGTCATCGTCTGGCGGTGTTGTCTCGTCCACGTGGGGGCATGCAGGGATGGTGTTTGCCCACCAGATGGCTGTCCTTTAAGTCCTGGCGGAGTAAGTGGAGTGTGCCTGTCTCCGTCAGAGCAGACGTACTTGACCACGTCTGACCTCTCCCTGTCCCTCCTCGGGGGTCGAGCGAGGAAGAGGTCGAGGGCGGCTGCGCGTAGTGGAAGGAGAAGGGAGAGGTCGTGGTGGACCATTTGTCTTGGCGTTTGGCCTGGGGCCTTTGTGTCTTAGATGAACCGCGGTTACTAGGCCTCAGCCAGTTGGGCTGCTCGAGAAGCTAACTAATCGATGCCCTGAGATACCCGGGGTATCTTGACCCCGATAATTAGTTTTTAGACTATTGTTGGCACATAACCTTATTGTCTCGCATATTTCAGGCTAAATATGTTTAACCTATTTATATTCAGCATTGTCCATTTTTTTATCTACCTACCTGCACACCTGCAACATGCACGCGGCCTTTCTTCCCCACGCCCACCTCTCTCTCTCAGAAGCTGTCTTCCACCTCTCTCTCATCTCTTGCGAGCTCCTCCCCAGTGGCCACACCCGCGCCTCACTGTGCCCACGCGACGCCCGCGCCCGTGCCCCACCACGCCCCCACTGTTAGGGTTCTGGCAGCGGTGACTTCAATGCCGGCGTGGTATGTCCTCCTCCGTGCCCGCACCCGCCCCACCCCCTTCGTCTCCAACTCTGGCGGGCTTATAAGAGAAGGGGTTTGAGGGAGGCAGGCCAGCCAGACGGTGGGGTCGGCACAGGGCGGTTTAGGGGCCCTCGCGGCAGTGGAGGCGGCCGGGCCAGGTTGGGGCGATGAAGCTCCATGGCCCAAGCTCACCGCGGAAGAAGGATGGGGGAGGAGAAGAAGGCGGCCACCGTGGGCGCACTAGGGTTTCGTTGGAGCTAGCTCTGCGGCTGCTACCACCGCCGTGGAGATCCAGCGTGAGGAAAAAGACGATGGTCTTGCACAAGGAGATGTACGTTCAAAGCACTAAACGCATGCACGGCCCTGCATTAGCCGCATCCATTTATCCACATTTATATTATAATATGCAAGTTTCATAATAAATGTTGTATTTTGTAGCCTTTTACCAAATTTTTGTGAACTTACTTACTATTTATCAAAATGTTCGCTGGATTAAAGCTAATCGTGTATTAGATTTTTTATTGGATGACACAAGTGATATCCGCACAGCGGCACAGGAACAGATTGCATAATATGCATGAATCGCTCGATCTGACCCCTCCAGACCGTTGGTGACCAGTCACGGTCGTTCCAGAACATAACTGTCTAACAGCAGCCTCCACGACCAAACGCAGAAAATGGTTTCCTTGGGTTGCCAAGTGCCCCACTTCGGCAGCTGCTGTCCCAACTGCGAAAGAATACAATTCTTGTTTTTTGATGAATTAAATAATTTGAATTTTGACTAAATTTATATAAAAAAAGTACAAACATTTATATTACAAAGTAAGTATCATTAGATTAGTTATAAAATAAATTTTCATAATAAATTTATTTAGAGACTTAAATACTAATACTATTGGTTATAAATTTAGTTAAATTTGAGCTTGTTTGACTAACATCGATCACATAATTGCATTCTTTTATTGACGGATCCTCCGTGGCGTGCGCTTTGGTGACTAGTCGTGGGCATTCCAGAGCATATCTACTACTGTCGCTCAGCCGCCACGGACCGCACGATGACACGCCATAATAAATGCGTTCCAACGCAGTGGCCAATAGGGGCGCTAGCCGATATCTCCGCGGGAGTGAGATTCAGTTGAGAGCAGCACACGCAGAGCCATGGCGGCGGGCCGGCGGCAGTTTGGACCGACGGGCAGGGGCAGGAGGTGCCGAACAAGCGGGTGATCCTGAAGCGCTACGTGACGGGGTTCCCCACGGAGGAGGATATGGAGGTGGTCACCATTTATGTTTAACCATTTATATATTATAATTATGTAAGTTTCATAACAAATGTTGTGTTTTGTAGCCTTTATGCCAAACTTATGTAAACTTATTTATCAAAATGTTCGCTTGATTAAAGTGAATCGTGTATTAGAATTTTTAGATGAGAAGTGATACCCTTAGGTGGCACAGAAGCATCTGCACTGAGTGTGCATTATGGACTTTTTTTAAAACAAATCAGGCAGGAGAGCTGCCGATTATATTAAAAAGAAGGTGAGCCTAAAGTGGGCACAACGATATAACCGCGACAATAAACTCAACAAAAAGGAAAAAAACAACTCTAATTTGTCAGAGTGGGACATCGGCACGAACTGCATAACGCCAAGGCTCAACTCAAAAAAGAAGAGAAAAAAAAGCATAACCACCAACAACTCCAACCACCACGCTACACCACCAACCCCGACGACTAAGGACATCAAGGCAAAAACGCCGTCGTCACCGCTCGCGGCGTCGTTACCGACGATGATCCACACCGGGCTACCTGCTGCCAAGCAGGATTAGCCGTCGTAGGTCGCTGCAAGCCGTGTAGCCCTCCCGCAATCGGATCCGCTTACGCCGCCTGTCAAGACGATGTACCACACCGGACTAGACACCGCCAAGCAGGGCTAGCCGCCGTAGCCCACTGCAAGCTGCCAAACCAAACGTGTGAGCACCAAACCTCTGGCGCTTACCAAGCCAATCCTGTGTCCATTGAGATCCAAGCGCGCACACCGTAGCTTCCGGACCTAGCTACCTCATCAAAGGTAAAAGTGTCACATATGTTCTTCAGCTGCCAGTCAGAACGCCTTCTTACGCTGAAAATAGCCGCCGCAATGCGGGACAGCCCGCCGCCAGAGGTTGGTGGGTATGTAGTAAGTTGGTTGCTGCTCTGGGAGACTCGTTTGGTCTAGGCAACAGTATCCCACCACAGGCATCAAGAATCTGAGATTGTTCGTGACACATGCAAGCAACTTTCTCATCAGGGTCAAACCATGTGCGTGAATCGCTGGATCAGATCGTTGGTGACGAGTCGTCGTTCCAGAACATAGCGGTCTCACAGCCTCCACGGACCACACGTCAGGCAGTCCAACTCGGCTGCTGCACCCGTAGACCGCAGTCCCGTGCTGTCCAACTCGGCTGCTGCACCCGTAGACCGTCGGCAGGCCTGGCCGTGCTTTTTAGGGCCGTGCTAGTGCCAGCCCAGCAGGCCTGCCCATCTGGCCATCTATAAAGGAACCCCACCCCACCCCACATCGGCAAGGCAACCCAGGGACTGAGATTCAGTTGAGAGCAGCAGCCAGCACCCAGCAGAGCCATGGCGGCGGCAGCGTCGGCCGACGGGCAGGAGGTGCCGAACAAGCGGGTGATCCTGAAGCGTTACGTGACAGGGTTCCCCACGGAGGAGGACATGGAGGTGGTCACGGGGACCGCGCGCCTCGCCGTGCCGCCGGGGTCGGCGGCCATGGTGGTCAAGAACCTCTACGTCTCCTGCGACCCGTACATGCGCGGCCGCATGACCAAGCACGACAAGCCCAGCTACGTCCCGGACTTCATCGTGGGAGAGGTATCTAATCGACCACTACCAAGAAGTCGTATTTTATTTTATCATCAGATCAGAATTCAGATCATCAGATATAAAAAAAGAGACCGCGCGGATTGTTTTTGTTTGCTTCCGGCAGTAGTTGCACATAAACAAGTACTGCTCCTCTGGATCGTCGTCCCGAGTAAAACTTGATGCTTTTTCGACGTGGGGGAAGTAACTAAAGAAATCCATAGAAACGTGTAGTCAACGAGAATTAAGGGTAAAATTTGACGCCAAGGTCAAAGATAAGGTTTTTCCGATGTTCGTTTGATTTTTGGAGAAATCTCAGAGGATTTGAACTTTGAATGGGCAATGAATCACCCGGTAATAGCAGGGAGATTCAGCAGTTAGCATGGGGAGCTAGGTAAGGAGCAATCCACGCCAGGGTCTACATATAGCTTAGCCAAAAGACTTATCAGGCGAGCCTAGGGAAGAACAGAGAGAGCCTTTGTTCCCATCTACTGTACGCACATGCATATGCCTCTTTGTAAGCCCGTGCAGACTGAAATGCATATGCCTCCCAAAGCGGATTAAGCGTATCCTCGCTCTCTCTACCTTTTCCTCTCATTCCAGAAAAGAAGTGCAATATGCGATCAATAAGCTTACGGATTCAATACCTTTGATAGCATCATAAGTAGTGCCGTAGGTTCAATCCCAACCAATGCCCAGCTTCAGCGAATAGAAGAAGGGTTAACGATGAAGTCTAAACAATGAACGAAAATTACGGTTAAGGCATTTGAGAATATTAGCATTGGGCACTCTAACTTGAAGGAAGAAGCCGAAGCCAGTCCAGTTGCTCGAACTCAGACTATCTACGAAAAAGATGGCATTCTCCCTTAATCTGCCTTGTTTTGAGAAGCAGGGAGGTAGTTTTGTCAAGCTCGTTAAACGCAACGACAGTCAAGGCTAGGAAGAAGAAGGTTGGCCAGCCAGCTCTTCTTTTGTGCATTGTACACTTCTTCTGCTTCAGCATCGCCAGAGACAGGGGGTACTGATCATTCCAGCTGTGTCGTTACCATTGCTCAGGTACTTCCCAGAGGGCATTGACATCTACTTTGAGAATGTGGGTGGCGGCACACTGGAGGCCGTGCTGTCCAACATGCGCAACCATGGGCGGATCCCTACTTTTCAAAGGAAAAGCCTACTCATAAGATAATAAAAACCCTAAACCAACCATCTAGCCTAGTTTAATAGTGCAGACTATACTCAGTTCCATTAGGGTTATGATCCTCATCATCTAGATATTCAAAGAATAACTTCCAGAACTCTTCACAAGAAGACTGCGGATAACGTTTTCTACCCTAATGGTATGACACCAGAAGGCCCAAAAAACCCAATTTTGGGCCGATTACTCACATCTGATACGGTTTCCGTGTCATACCATATACCCAGTTTAGGCATCCGATAGACTTCCCTTCCCCAAAGGAAAGTCTATCTCCCTATACCTATCGATATACTTACCTCCCCCAGAGGTATTGTGAACTTGTATAGTTCACATTCTTTGGCTCTACCTATCCATTATAGAGTAAATAGCTCTTTTCACAATAAGAGTTATTCATACAGCGACGGTATTTAATTATGAAAGTTGGCTAAGTAGCTGACCCTTTAGTCCGTTCTTTTAAGATAAAGGAGCATAAGTCTTTTTCTTTTTATTACTATTTCCTCCGCTTAATGATAACCATTTGTTACCAATGGGGGAATTGCTTCTTCCAATCTAGATGATTGGATTTGCACCAAAGGAAACCATAAATTCCATATACCATAGAAATCTATGATAGAGCTTCTCTATCCTATTCATTGGTACCGATCATGGATACTTCCAAAATTTTATTATTTGTTTGAACTCATGATCTGAACGAGTCGCACATACACCCTAGCACACGTTCCTCGACGTGGAGGACAACCCTTAAGCGCGGCTGATTTTCTAGGATTTCGTATTGGCTGTCTTGCATTTCTAATAAGTTGTTTAGCCGTTGGCATGTCGTATGTATATATATAAAATGGATTGGTTTAGATCGATCTTAACCTGATGATTCATCATCATGAAGTATTTCTATTTTCTATAGCATAAAACCCGAATTTAGGTTTGAAATAAATTTACAAGAAATCCACCCACTACCAATCCTTAAACATTTTTGGAAACCACACTGGATCAGTATCGCAGTGCTCGTCAATCATTTCATCCCCTACAATATCGACAAGTCCATAAGCTTTGGCTTCGTCTGCTGACATAAAAACATCCCTTTCCATGTCTTCGGATACAACCCAAAAAGGCTTGCATGTTCTTAGTGCATAAACCCTTGTGATCATTTCGTGAACTATGTGTAACTCTTCCACTTCTAAAAATTCTGGTGTCCTTGCCCGATAATAAGCACTAGCAGGTTGGTGAAACATAATCCTAGCGTGAGGGAATGCTATACACTTGGTGGGTTCTCCTCCAAGCAGAATGAAGGAGGCCACGGACGCGGCTATTCCGAGGCATATTGTATATATATATCAGGTGTCACCATTTGCATCGTATCAAAAATTGCCATTCCTGAGATTAGCCACCCGCCAGGGGAGTTTATAAACAAAAAAATATCGCTATTTCCATCTTCTATACTGAGATATACCATCAGACCTGTAATATGATTCGTGATCTCGCAACGAATCTCTTGACCTAAAAAAAGTGTCCTTTCTCAATACATAACATTGTATAAGTAAACCTAAGTCGCTTCTTCATCTCCAGGAATCCGGTAAGGTACTTTTGGAACACCAATGGGCATATTAGATTAATATTATGAAATTTAAGTAAGAAAACTACACTTTAATACTATTAAGAGGATTAGCGCACGGTACTATCCCCCAGTCCAGGGCAAAGGTACTTCCAACTGCTCCTGTCCGCCCCTTGATTTATCACCCCTTTGATCTTTTATTGGTCATTGATTTATAGACGGGAAGATAAGTACCCTGGCTCAGATATCGATTTACCATTCCTTTATCGGATCTCCGAAACGGGAAACAAGAAAAGTAATAGAAATCGTGTGCCAGCGGGAGATACGAAATTCACTGGTTTTTACTCTCAATCCACTGGTGGAGATACCTGGGGTGGGTTTTCATGGCCTATAGTATAGTCCCCAGCCGCCGAAGCACGAACTACTTGAAATCGCGGATCTATCCAATTAGATGTGACATTCCTTCAATGCAAACGTGGTATTTTTCTAGCCTTTGATAGATAGCAAGCAGCTCCTATAACTTGATCGACATGACCCAACCAACTAAACTATTGATTTTGGCAAAGCTAGACCTTTTGAAGAATTAATGGGGAGATAGACGAGAGAAGCCAAGCCAGCAGCAACTAGTCTTGACGAATCCAGGTTTCGTAGGCCGGGTTTGGGGTGGCTGTGCCATTGGCGAGTACTAAGGTAGGGGATGGTGAAGAAATAGTGCCTTCGAGGTATTCAATAAGGCCATGGCCCCACAGGAAAAATCAGTGATTGCCAAAGTAGAAAGTTGGAATCATCCTGTTTAGTGTCTATGGGGTATTGGAAAAAAAATTAAATTTAGATTATGAATCTATGCCTTCATTTATTAATAGGGCTAAAAGTGAATTAACTGTCCTCTGATGTTTGAACAGCACATGTTGACAAAAGATTGATTGTGTAGTTTTATTCTAATGTAACATATGGGAGTTCTCTGTACTCTGTTCAGCCTGTGGACTGGTGATAGGTCCACTTCTCTTCCATTTACTTCTTTTCCAACTAGGGACCTTACAGTTCTGTGCTCCCCTACCCTGGTGCAAATCCTGCAGGCTTTGGTAAACTTTGGTGTATGCAAGGTGATAGCATCTGGGCATCCGGATTTCAAGGTTGGCGATCTCATGTGGGGGATGACCGGATGGGAGGAGTACACTTTCGTCCCTAAGCCAGAGTCATTTTTCAAGATCAATCATCCTGAATTGCCTCTGTCGTACTACACGGGTGTTCTTGGTGAGTTCGTTGTTTAGCTTACTGCATTTTCTTTCAACCAAACTTAACCCCTTCAACCTCAAGTCTTTCCTCAATAATCTGTTTTATTTTCTGGCCTTTATCCAACTTACAGATTAGACAGTCTTTTACTGAATCCAAATGTCTCCGTGTTCCTTTGAAAGAATCCTTTTTCTTTATTCTTACAGTGTTGTTCGAAGTGTTTCTTCCCTAACTAACTATATGGTAACTATCAAACTGTTCAGGCATGCCCGGCCTTACTGCTTGGGCTGGATTTTTCGATGTGGGCAAGCCCAAGAAAGGCGACTATGTCTTCGTCTCAGCAGCATCAGGCGCCGTTGGTCAGCTTGTTGGGCAGTTTGCTAAGCTCACTGGCTGTTATGTGGTTGGCAGTGCTGGTTCTGACGACAAGGTTGGTGAAATCTTCTTCTCCTTTATCTTCTGGCAACAATTTGCTTTCTTTTGTTCTCTAGTTCATGTATGGTTTTATGAAGTCAGATGCATGTTGCTGCCATTTGTGTCTTTTTCTGGCTGCTTCAATTGTTTCTTGTCATTTGTCAATAATAATAGTTACAACATTTCACTATTAATTTTATTGATAGTGGAAATACATTTCATTATTAGTGATTGCGGCTCTTCTTAATTCAGGTCAATCTTCTGAAATCCAAGTTTGGCTTCGATGAAGCATTCAACTACAAGAAAGAGCAGGACCTGGATGCCGCCTTGAGGAGGTTGGCCAGCCAGCTCTTCTTTTGTGCATTGTACACTTCTTCTGCTTCAGCATCGCCAGAGATAGTGGGGTACTGATCATTCCAGCTGTGTCGTTACCATTGCTCAGGTACTTCCCAGAGGGCATTGACATCTACTTTGAGAACGTGGGTGGCGGCACACTGGAGGCCGTGCTGTCCAACATGCGCAACCATGGGCGGATCCCTACCTGCGGGATGATCTCGCAGTACAACCTGGAGGAGCCAGAGGGCGTGCACAACCTGGTCGAAATCATCGGCAAGCGCGTGCGCATGGAGGGCTTCTTGGTCTTCGACTACTACGGCCAATACCACAAGTTCGAGCAGGAGGTGGCCGGGTACCTCAAGGAGGGAAAGATTACCTACGTCGAGGACATCGCTGATGGGTTGGAGAAGGCGCCGGCGGCGCTCATCGGGCTCTTCACCGGGCGCAACGTCGGCAAGCAACTGGTCGCCGTCGCTCGGGAGTGAGTATGACGGTGAGGGCATAATGTCTACCCGGAGAGTTGAGAATAATGCCATAGCGTTGGAGTTCAGATGTACTGGGAATTGATGGTTTGTAGTGCTTGTAGTTTTATGCTGCTTGTGTGAAAAGTTTCGATTTTCTACTGTTCGTTTACTCCTGCGCAATATGCTTTGCCGTTTGTATGAAAAGAAGTAAGGCTGAAGTGGGCCAATAACTGAAAATTGCAGCCGAGCAGGCACACAGATTCTCCATGTTGTAGCGGTTTGCCTGATGTTCCAGAAGGTACTCCATGAGCCTATTGGAGAGCACGGGGCTTCTATGCAAGCTGTCCTATTTGCAACGCTAGAAGGGATTCGCATGACATGTCAACAATCAAAAGACATATATCAGTGGCGGAGCCACACGATATGCCGGGTATGCCCCCAGCATACCCGGTCTGTCCGGCAAGCAACCAATATAATCTAGGTATTATACATGTGTTTCGATTGGAGCTGAGATCGAAACACGCTGCTGCCCGACGCGACAGGGACGCCCGGGTCCTGGTGGCCGGACGCTGCCATCCTGACGTCGACGCCCAACGCGACAGGGATGCCCTGGTCCTGGTGGCCGGACGCCGCCGCCCTGACGCTGACGCCCGATGCGACAGGGACGCCCTGGTCCTGGTGGCCGGTGCCCTCTGGCCTCTGTCCCGCTGCCCTCCAATCAATTACTCGTCTACTGTTTAATCTTCTGCTCTTCATCTTTGTATACAAAAATGATTGTCTACTTTTGTAGCTACGTCATCCTAAATTACAAGACGTTTTACCATTTTCTAGATTCATAGCTTATACAAGACATAATATATATCTAGGTACGTAACAAAAGTTACAAATCTAGAAAAACAACATCTTATAGGTTGGAATGGAGGAAGTATTTGCTAACATCACAAATAACAAATTGTTTAATTATTTAACATTGTGTTTTCAATATCTTTCGGATGATTGTCTAGTTACTTTTATTGAGCGGGAAATTTTCTTTGAAGTTAATGAAGACGACATAATCAAGATATTTATGTCTCTTCGAAAGCTTCAAATAAAATAGTTCGAAAAAATAGCATTGTAAGTCTCTGGTACTCTTTTATGCCTAGATTTCAATTATCGGTATGGCTTTTGAACTATTTGTATTGTATGTAGTGGATGGTTTCAACTTAATCCATGAATTTAAGCATTATCACGTTACTTAGTGTATATATACCGAATTACGTCGTTAATTTTACAAATATTACCGAACTGCTAAAATGGATTTACCGAATTGGATATGAACTTTTTTGGACGGCATACCCTAAGTTAAAATTCTAGATTCGCCACTGCATATATTCCCGCCTATTCCCGCCGTCCTTAAAAGGAATGCAATTCTTTTTGTTTTTCGAGGCTCAATTCAGATGATTTGAAATTGACTAAAGTTATATAAAAAATATTAACATTTATAATACAAAATAAGTATCATTAAACTAATTACGGAATGTATATTCAAACTTGTCTGCAGACACTAATGTTAATCTATTCACTACTCCTTCTGTACTAGAAAAAGTGATGTTCTGTGATTTAAAATTTATCCCAGAAAAAATGATGTTCTGAGTTTTAAGCACACTGTTAGCCCACAGATCCGCTGCGTCTTAATTAGGAAGTAAACCACGCGACATCCTTTCTTTTAAGGAAATCATGTGTGAAATACTAAGGGTATTAGAAATATTTCTCTTCTCCACTAGTCTATCTGAAAAATCCTAGAACATCACTTTTTTGGGATGGAGGGAGTATAACTTTGGTCAAACTTGAGCTCGTTGGAATAGCGCGATGCATTCATTTTGGGATAGATGGAGTAACAACAATATAAGGACATGATTAGTTTTTATTTTTTTCTATAAAAATTGCTTGATCTAACTTTGTGGAATACTCCACCTATCATAAAATAAATCAACCACTGCTACAACAATCTTAACCGAGGCGGGTAAAAACCATTAACCGAGACGGTTTTCCCAACCACCTCAGCCAAAAGGTCACGGTAAATCATGCCTTAACGGAGGCGGTTAGCTGCCTACCTCGGTTAATCGAATAAAAGAAAAAAAAAGAAAAAGCCCGCAGCCCAGACTGGGCTTGGGCCTAGATCTAAGCTGCGCGACGCCGCATCTCGATCCGGACACGCTGCCACCGGGTTCCTCGATCCACCACTGGGAGAGCTCGATACGGCCACCAGTGGCGGATCCGACCACCACCGCCACAGATCCGGCCACTAGCGGCAGATCCGGCCACCACGGGCATGGATCTGGCCACCAGCGGCGGATCCGGCCACCACGGTAGCTAGAGGAGCAGATGGGGGAGGAGGCCGTGCCACCGCCTCGGCCTCGGCCGCGCTAGCGCCACTCGCCGTGCCACGCTGCGACCTGTCAGCGCCGCCCACCAGCCACGCCGCGCCGTGACCCACCAGCGCCGCCCGCTTCAGTTAATCCAGGCATTAACCGAGACGGTTTAAAAGCCTACCCGCCTCCGAGACCTATTTGCAAACGCTGCGCAAAAGATTTTGTATAGTAGTGAACTTGTAGAGTTGTTCTAAGACAAACTATTTTAAACATATTCAGTTTTATAGAGATGCGCATTAGCATCTATGACACCCAACAAAGTACACTATAAAAGAATATTATGATTTTTATCTAATGATACTATTTTAATACCATAAATATTTATGTTCTTTTTTTATAAATCTGATCAAACTTAAGATATTTGGACTTACGATAACTCTATTATAGAAGTTGATTTATTCATGACAGACGGAGTACATAACAAATGCAGAGTCATAGTAAGGCCTTGTTTGATTTCCTTAAATTGAGAAGAATTGGAAAATAATCTAGTAATAAAATGAGGAGCACCTTCTAAATATTGGTTTCAATTCATGGGATCCACTGAAATCTAAGCTAACTTGGATCCAAAACACGTCACAATAAAATAAAGCTTTATGGGAAGCATCACTCCCGGCCACTGCCACACCGCGTGGAGCCATTCCCGGACTCGCTCGCGATGGTGGGAGGCGCGCACCGGCAAGCGCCCACGCCTAGATGGATGTGGGAGGGGGCGCCAGCTGCCGCCACATTGTGCGGATCTGTTCCCGGACTCACCGGCGATGGTGGGAGGTGCGCCCCGGCAAGCGTCCATGCCTAGACGGAGGGGGTAGGCGCCAGCAACAGCCACACCATGCGGAGCCGTTCGCAGACTCGCCCGCAATGGTGGGAGGTGCGCACCGGCAAGCGTTCTCGCCTGGATGGAGGAGGGGTGCCGGCCGCCGCCACACCGCGCGGAGCCATTCCTGGACTCGCCCGCGATGGTGGGAGGCGCACACCGGCAAGCATCCACACTTGGACGGAGGGGGGGTGCCGGCTGGCGCCACACCGCGCGGAGCCGTTCCCGGACTCGCCTGTGATGGTGGGAGGCACGCACCAGCAAGCGTTCTTGCCTGGATGGAGGGGAGGTGCCGACCGCTGCCACACAACGCGGAGCCGTTCCCGGACTTGCCCGCGTTGGTGGGAGGCGCGCACCGGCAAGCGTTCACACCTGGAGCATGGGGTGTGCCGGCCACCGCCACATTGCACGGAGCCGTTCCCGGTCTCGCCTTCAACGATGGGAGGCGCATGCCGGCAAGCGTCCGTGCATGGGCAGAGAGGGGTGGGGTGCTGGCCGCCGCCACACCTCGCGGAGCATTTTCCGTACTCACCCGCAATGGTGGGAGGCGCGCACCGGCAATCGTCCATATGCCTGGACGGAGGGGGCTGCCGGCCACCGCCACACCGCGCGGAGCCATTCAATCACTCACCCGCGATGATGGGAGGCACGCACCGGCAAGCGTCATGCCAGCAAGCCGGGAGAAGAGGAACCAAGAGGACGCCTCCATGGAGGAAGCGGCATCCGCAGACGTTGTCGTCCAGGCTTTCGCCCTAGCCCCAAACAACCTAGCTGCTGCTGCAACCATCGGAGCCCCACGGAGGAAGCTTGCAGAAGGCCCCTAGTCCCGGTCGGAGCAGATCTGGCAGTCGGCAGCCATAGCTAGCCAGATCTTGCTGCTGGCCCGGCCTGCTAGCCGTGCATGACCGCCACACCAGCCTAGCCAGAACCGACCGCCAGCCCTTGCTAGCGCGTGTTCACCGCCCCAGCCTAGCCAGATCCGGCGATCGGCCGTCCAGCCCCGCCTACCGCAGCCACCAGCCCCGGCCCAGCCAGACTCGGCCACCGCCAGGCCAACCAGCTAGCGCCGCCCGCTCACAGGGCGCTGCTTGAAGCAGGGGAGGGCGAACACGATTGGAAGACTCAGATCCGGCCTGTACCCCGAGGGGATGTATTTTTGGATGAAATTCTACAATGAAAGCTCCGTGCGCTTGTGGATAAATATCTAAAATTATTAAGGAACTATTAAGGATGGTACTTAGTAACACTAGTTAATAGTGAAGTTGCTAAGGAAAACCAATAATCATTTCTGGCACCGTTGCTAAGGATGGATTCAAACCCCATACTTAGTAGAGGTGCTAAGAAATGCCGACAGACGCCCCTTTGGACGCCATGGCCAGGGCCATCTAGGTGCTGATGATCCGTGCCCTGGACTGGGACGTGAAGACGCCCTCAATGGCGGCCCATGCAGTGGCCACAACATCTGCTGAAGATGTTACTTGGGAGAAAATCACTTTGGAAAGGGAAGACATCAGATAGTTAAAAACCGTCTTATCCTTGGCGATCCAGGTCTCGTAGTCGGGGTTGGGGATGGGTGGCTTCTTGTCGTCGCCCCCTTTCTCACCGTCACCCTTCGCCGGAGTCAGATACATCTTCGGTGGGTGCACCATCGGCTTGATGTACTCCACAAGATGAGCACCGCACACTACTACAGAAAGGCTTTTTAGGGGCGGCTCACAAGGATTTGTAGGGGCGGTTTTGCCAGCCGCCCCTATCACACCGTGGCTAGAAATGCCTGGTTTATAGGGGTGGTTGGCCAGCCGCCCCTACAAATCGATTTGTAGGAGCAGCTGGATATTGAGCCGCCTCTATAAATCATTTTAAAAATTTGTGATTCCAGACCTCAAAAAATGGCAAAAAAATAGCAAAAGATTTTTTTAATCCAGGGAGGCCCCCACTGGTCAGCCACCTGCCCGACAGCTCCGTCGAAGTCGCAAGTCGTGGCATTTTTTACGCGAAAATCGCGCGCTACGTGGTTGTTGGCCTTCAAACCCACAACCTCCCTCTCGCCCATGCCCTCCTCTAACACTGCACCCTTTATCACTTGTGTCTATAATCCATTTTGGTTCTCCACATTATGCAAAACCAAGTGTAAATAGATTGTTTGAGGCCCTAAACGAATTCAAATCAAAATGTTTTCAACTATAAAGTTTCATAACTTTTCGAGATCTATAACTTTTATTTTGGTAGTTTCTCTATCCGAGATCGTTTATAAAATTTAAATTTTAAATTTAAAAAATTCAAATGTAGTTTTCATTGACAAGATAATTTCAAATTAAAATGTGGTCAACTACAAAGTTTCATAACTTTTCGAGATCTACAACTTTCATTTTTGTTGTTTGTCCATCTGGGGTCATTTAAAAAAATTCAAATTTCAAAATTTTGAAATTAAAACTTAGTTTTCCATGACAAGATGATTTCAAATCAAAAAGTTGTCAGCTACAAAGTTTCATAACATTTCGAGATCTACAACTTTCATTTTGATTGTTTCTCCATCCGAAGTCGTTTAAAAAATTCAAATTTCAAATATGAGAAATTTAAACGTATTTTCCTTGGCAAAATGAATTCAAATGAAAAAGTTGTCAACTACAAAGTTATATAACTTCTCAAGATCTACAACTTTTATTTTGGTCATTTAGTTATTTATTCATTCGACGTAGTGATAGTAACATTGTTCACAAATCTTATGAACAATGTTAATATCACTTTGTCGAATAAAGAAATGACTAAAATAAAAGTAGTAGATCTTGATGAGTTCTACAACTTTTATGTTTATGACTTCTTCAGCTGAAATCATTTGATGTTTCAAAATATTCTTTAAAGTTGTCTTTTTTTAAAATTAAATTTTAAAATGTTCACAATAAAATATGACCAAAATAATAGCAATAAGAACACAATAACTTGTTAGAGCATGATTTTAGAAAATTTTAGAAAAAAAATCAAGTAATTTGAAGTTAATACGAGAGAGAAAATGTCTCACCCGGTTTTGCAAAGAACAAAATTAGGCTCGTCATATGTGTGCCCAGGAAGTCCACACATACAACAACAGAGTAAAAATATCAAAACAATGTTTATATAAAGTGGGAAACATAATATATTAACACTTACAACTATCAGAGTGTCGCGGAACTGTCACTAATCTTTTTTTCAGGCTCCAACGTCACAGGGACGGCTGACTAGGGGCTCCATATGCCAAGCACTTCTTACAGACTTCTGGAAACTCCACTACACCTTTATTCTTCTTCTAAACAGCACCTTACTACACATTGGAGTGTGGGGAAATAGCAAGAGTGAGTCCATGTCGAACTCAACAAATATAACACAGGGTTCATGAGGCTCAAAAGGTTTGACATGGGTTTACTGCAATAGCTTTTAGTGAGTCATCTTTTTAGCATTTGAGTAGCAACAAGTTACATAAGCCCAAATAACCTCATGATCATGTAAACGAGAATAATGTATAGCAAGAAACAATAATCATCAGTGAGCTTTAATATCATCAATATTATCATTACCATCAGTGTTCATCATTTATTCTGTAAGGGTCCAAGGCCACTCATGACCGTGAGCACGGCTGATATACCAGTTTTACACTTTGCAGAGGTTGTACACTTTCACTGTGAGTCATGATTTACCCTTTCGCCTGAGGTGATCATCCTCTTGACCCACTACCAAGGAAGGTCGGCCGGGTTCACTATGAAGTCTTTCAAAGGTTCGTCTAACAAGTTAGGGCCATTAGATTCACTCAGCAAACAGATGTAGAGCCCCCATTCCAAATGGCACAATGACACGCAACCTATACACATAAGGACAGAGGCCGCACTATACCCGATTCATCAAGCCATTCTTACGCCATGAAGGTTACTACTAATAAGCTAGAAAAGGTCCTCATACTTGACTAAAGCCAGAGCCATATAGCCCTCACAGTTGTACTGTAAGTCCCGGATGTTCGCTTACATATAAGTCCTTAAGGAGAGAAACTAGAGCACCATAAAAACAGCCCAATGCTCTAGCCCTCTTGAGCCATGTTGCTATAAAGCATCTTTTAAACGTTTATTGCATATACCATTAGTCAAGTTATAGATCATGGTTATTTATCTTGAGCACTAGCATAAATACTACCCAATGCAATGTTCCACCGGTGTCAAGGTATAAGATACAAAAGCTTGGATATCGTTAGGGGTAACAAGGTAGACACATGCACATGAATTAAGTGTATTAAAGGTGAATAGGAAATAAGGATGATCCCATGCTATATTGGCCTTTTCCCAAAGTTAGCTACTCAGAATCTCCAGTTGCTATCTTCTGGACTCAAGTCCTCTTGCTTCGGCTGTCGGTCCTCAGCTCCTCGTTTTCAGCGCTAATTAACCATACTTCTTCTACTCTCAGCAATCAAGTAGAACAAACAGACAATAAACACAACTAAGAACAACACACCAAATAAAAGAGACACTTTAAAAGAGAACGTACTAAACGATACGACATGATGCTATGATCACGAAAACGTAAGACCGACGAATAACAGAGCTACCATCAAAGAGGACACGCGACTATCGAGGAGTTGCAACAAATCGGAGAAGACAAACTATACATTTGATTTATTTTAGTTAATGAATTAAGGTGATAGACTTTTAGAGAATTACCCTAAAGTTGAATTAACCAATTTACATTGAATTATAAAAGATGAAGTTAACCTTATTCATATTTTATTTATAAATATTTATTTAGTGTTTAAGTCATTTAAACATTTATAAATTAGAAAGCATAAAGAAGGCCTAAGTCGCTTCTAATTTAAAAGAGCATGACATAAACATTAATCAAATAAATATAATTTAATTTGTAAACACATAACATGACATGGTAAACAACGTTGTTAATGCGTCTCTTACGTCAGCATAGTCACGAAGCAACAAGAACGAAATTATACCCCTATGTTGCTTTTAGTTAGAAAGCTGTTAAATAAATATTAATCAAGTTGCATTTAAATAGATAAATTCATACTTGAGTGACATCACAAAAACTATCACTCCTGTATAGAGCGCGACGCTATGAAACTATCACAGCAAGAATAGATTTACAAACCTAGATTGTTTTTAATCATAGAACTAATTGTATGTCAATTAAATTAATATTTAATTTATATATGACTAGCATATAACACGTCTACGCCGACAGCACGTAGCTTCAGTTGGCATGATCGCAAAATCACAAGAACGAGTTACTACACTAGGTTACTTTTAATTAAAAATGCATTAAATAAATATTGCACGTAAATCAATAAATTCATAATTAGGTGACACGATATACATCAGCACTACTACGTAGAGCGCAACTATACGAAACTAACGCAACTGAAACGGAGCAAAACGAAATTAAGACGAAGAAACGACAAATATATTACGAACCAGTGGCAGAACCGCAAATACTTCATCTTCTACCTCCATCCATCTAAAGGGCCTCGACCTAGGGGCGACACGAGAAGGAGAAAAAATATTTAATTTACTACACGGGAGATTTCCCAAACTAGGGGCTCCTCCACGGTAGTTTTGGTGTGCTTTTACCCAAGGGGTATGTACGTTTATATAGGGAGGAAAACTCCCTACCCCCACGTCAACAAGCGATACGGTACTAATTGATGTTGCACCGTCCACCTCTACTGATGGGCCTAATTAATCATTAAAGCCCATTAGTAAATAAATGAATGGACATTTAGGATTATTGCACATGGGCTTTGAGTGTTGGAAAAAATGAGATATTTATTTATTTTTAGAATTAATTAATTTCATGGATAAAATAATTCCAGAAAAGTCTAAAATTATTATTTAAGCCATGAAAAATACTCCGAAAGCTCTAAAAATTCAGGAAAAATTCTCAGAGACATTATGAAACATAAGGAACCCAAATAAAGTATTTGGAGCTCATGAAAAGATATTTTGGAGCATCTAAAAATTAGATAACGCTCACAGAAAAGCGTGAACTAGCTCCAGAAAAAGCCAGAACAATTCCCAAGAGTTCACTGAGATTGATTGACATATGAGGAACTAAAAGGAATAATTTACGTTATAAAGAAAAGATTTTAGGAAACTTCCAATGAGAACTTAAGATGAGAAACAAGGAATATTGATTGCGGAAAAAGATAAAGACATGCTGGAGAAGAAAGATCGATCCACTAAATGCATTTTGAAAGACTTTGTTCGCTCTTAACACACAAGAGTTAACGAGAAAACATCACATTAAACAATAGCCCGTCAAATTAGTTTAGAAAAATCTAAAGATTCTTATTATTTTTTTTATTTTTTATAACTAATTGATGCTATCATAAACTAAACTTAGGAAATTTTATTCGAATATTAAAACATTTATTTTATTTAGTGTTTCCTATGCACAACCTAAAATTAGAAATTTTGGGGTGTGACAGAAAACTAGTTACAAGTTTTTGGCACAGATTAAAAAGAGAAATCAGAGTTTTTTAACAATTTAAAATTGAATTTCAAACAACATTTTGAAGCATCAAATGAATTCAAATGTAAAAGTTGTAAACAACAAAGTTTTATAACTTTTCGAGATCTACAACTTTTATTTTGGTCATTTCTGTATCCGAGGTCGTTTGAAAAATTCGAATTTTAGTACCTATTTTAAATATTCGGCGTCTATTTATAGGGGCCTACAAATCGGATTTGTAGGGGCAGCTAGATATTGAGTTGCCCCTACAAATAGACGCATTTGTAGGGGCGGCTAAAAACACCAGCCATCCCTACAAATCGATTTATAGAAGTGGCTCATTTGGGAACCATTCGTAAGGACAACTCAAAATAGAGCCGCCCCAAAAAAAAAAGGTGGCGTTGCTACAAATGGTTTTCTTCGCGCGCGTGCTCTCTGACGGACCTCGGCGTGCATGCGCTCAGATCCTTCCAGGCGCGTGCACGAGAAGCCACAGCAGCGCACTCCTCACCCCGTAAACCGGTTTCTTTTTTCTTTTTTCTGTCTGCTTTATTCTGGGCCGACCTATTAGTGTTTCTTCTGCCTATATTCTAGGCTAATGGGCTGATTTAGATTCTATGAGCTTTTTTTTTTCTCTTTCGAGATAGTGGGGTTGTGGGAGATGAAAAGGGCGAGGAGATGGTTTGAAATCCAAATAGACGTAGAAATACTATTTTTAAAATTCATATATCTTATATTTCATGATATTTTATACAGGATTAATGATTCAAACAATACATAACAAAATAAAAAATGGTTATGAAGTTTAAAAAATACTAGAAAAATAAGTACATCATTTTGTCGAGATATATATGTCATTGTAAATAGCTAATATAAAGCACACGTGGCTTCTGTTCTTCGGTACCAAAGTAGTTCACTGATACCCTGAAAAGAACCAGACAATATAAACAGAATAAAAAATGCATGAAATTATAAACTTTATACTAGGTTCAAAACTTTAAACTTTGTATTGATAGTTTCAAAACTTTGAACTATCGTACTATAAACTTTGCACTGTTATGGTCAGAACTTTACGCTTAGAATTTATAAAACTTTAAACTTCAACATTACAAAACTTTATACTTGTAGGTACAAAACTTTAAATTGTGAAATTTTAAACTTTGTGCTGCCAGGTTTAAAACTTTATACTCAGATTTATAATCTTTCAACTATGACACTACATACTTTGTACTACTGGGTTCAAAACTTTACACTTAAAATTTATAAACTTTAAACTATCATATTATAAACTTTGTAATGCTAGCATCAAAACTTTGAACTATCACATTATAAACTTTGAACTATGATGTTATGTCCAAAAACTTTACACTTAGAAAATTATAAACTTTGAACTATGACATTATAAATTTTATACCTCTAGATACAAAACTTTGAACTCTGAAATTATAAAACTTGTGCTTGGTCTGCTAGGTTCAGAACTTTACACTCAAAAATTATAAACTTTCGACTATGATATTACAAACACACTCAGAATTTATAGACTTTGAACTACCAAATTACAAACTTTATACTGCAATTTTACACTCAGAAATTATAAACTTTGAACTATCGCATTACAAACTTTATACTATTAGGTATAAAAATTTAAACTATTATATTATAAAAGTTTGCGCTGTTATGTTCAAAAATTTTACACTTAAAAAATTATAAACTTTGAACTACGACATTATAAATATTATATAAACTTTGCACTATTAGGTTCAAACGTTAAACTTCGAAGGTTCAAAACTTACACTTAGAATTTATAAAACTTTGAATGATGACAGTACAAAGATTGTATTGTTAGGTTTAAAACTTTAAACTATAATATTTTAAACTTTGTATAGTAAGGTTTAAAACTTTACACTTAGAAATTGTAAACTTTGAACTATCATAATACAAACTTTGTATAACTAGATTCAATACTTTGACCTATCACAATATAAACTTTCCACTGCTATCTTTAAAAACTTCATACTCAAAAAATATAATCTTTAAACTATAATACTATAAATTTTGTAGTGCTAAGTTCAAAACTATGCACTGAAAATTAATAAAACTTTGAACTATCACATTACAAACTTTGTAACGCTAGGTTAAAATTTTTGAACTATCAAATTATAAACTTTGTACTGTTAGGTTGAAAACTTTACACTTAGGTTCAATAAAAATTTAAACTATGGTATTATAAACTTTGTAGTACTGGGTTTAAAACTTTAAACTATCACATCATAAAACTTTGTACCGCTAGGTTTAAAACTTTGTGCCTGCTGTTAGGCACTTGACAAAGTTTTTTTAATTACTTTGCCGAGTGCCAAAAATCTGACACTCGGCAAAGAATTTCTTTGCCGAGTGTCAGAATTCTGGCACTCGGCAAGAAATTTAATTTTTTTCCTTTTCGTACCCAAATTTTTTTTGCAGCCCTACTACAATATTAAGAGCTAGATTTTAAAATTTGGTACATTTTTTATGTTTTTTGCTGTATTTAGTTAATTTGTTTCATTTACTTAAATTTTTTCGTAAAAAGTAAATTTGAACTGCAGGGGCATGGAATAATGGAATTTAGCCATTTAAAAAAATAATATTCATGCTTTTGAGTGTATTGTGAGGCGCTATCTAGGAACGCACCCGAAATTTTGAACATCGTGTTCACGAAACATTGCCATCGACTTGCGGGTGATTTGTTTTTAAATTGTATTAAATACAAACGAAGTCCGAAAATCACAAAAATTGCTAAGATGTCATGATATCGCATGTGGAGGCTATGATAAAAAATTAAGAATGTTTCGAGAAAGTTATGACGTACGTTGCTTAAAACCCAGACATCTCCACATGTGTTATCACAATATCACATGTGGTTTGTCTGGGTTTCAAGCGACGTACATCACAACTTGCTCGGAACATTCTTAATTTTTTGTCAACCCTCCACATGCGATATCATGACATCTTGGCAATTTTTGTGATTTTCGGACTTCGTTTGTATTTAATATAATTTAAAAACACATCGCCGACAAGTCGGTGACTATGTTTCGTGAACACAATGTTTAAAATTTCGGGTGTGTTCCTAGATAGCGCCTCACAATACACTCAAAAGCATGAATATCATTTTTTGAATGGCTAAATTTCATTATTCCATTCACCTGCGGTTCAAATTTACTTTTTATGAAAAAATTCAAATAAATGAAATAAATTAACTAAATGCAGCAAAAAATATAAAAAAATTACCAAATTTTAAAATCTAGCTACTAGTTCTGTAGTAGGGCTGCAAAAAAAATTTGGATGCAAAAAAAAAATTAAATTCTTTGCCGAGTGCCAGGATTCTGACACTCGTCAAAGAAATTCTTTGTCGAGTGTCAGATTCCTGGCACTCGGCAAAGAAATTAAAAAAAATCACAAAAATTCTTTGCCGAGTGCTAGATCATGGGCACTCGGCAAACAAATTAAAAAAAAATAAAATACTGAAAATTCTTTGCCGAGTGCCAGATCACGGGCACTCGGCAAAGTATTTATTTTTTTTAAAAAATAAAAATTCTTTGCCGAGTGCCGGATCATGGGCACTCGATAAAGTATTTATTTTTTAAAAAATAAAAATTCTTTGCCGAGTGTCGGATCGCGCGCACTCGGCAAAGTATTTATTTTTTAAAAAATAAAAGGCTTTGCCGAGTGCTAGATCGCGGACACTCGGCAAAGCATTTTTTTTAAAAAAAATAAAAGGCTGTGCCGAGTGCTAGATCGCTGGCACTTGGCAAAGTAATTTTTTTAAAAAAAATTAAAAACTTTGCCGAGTGCCGGATCGTGGGCACTCGGCAAAGCATGGAACATAAAAACCGGCCGCGCCGCTCAGACTGCCAACCGCTCGCCCGCGCCGCCGTGCCGCCGCACCGTCGCGCCCCCGTGCACCCGCTCCCGCGCCACCGCGCCCGCGCCCGTGCCCGCCGCGCCGAGCCCGCCCGCCCGCTCCCGCGCGCCCTTCGCGCGACGCCCCGGCATCTTAACCGCCGACGAGCAGACACTAGGTTCGCCCATTCCTTTTCTATGCAATTCGTGCAGTGCGTGAAGTAGTCATGTCAGTAGTAATTGTTGTTGTATGTGTTGTCATTGTATGTGGTTTTTGGACATCGAGCCGTTGTATGTGGATGTCGGCCATCGAGTCGTTGTACGTGGATGTCAACCATCGAGCTGTCATATGTGAATGTCGACCATCGTGCCATTGTTTTTTGCAGGTATTCGAAACCTCCCCGTGCAGGGGAGGTTCTGCCGAAATTTTTAATTGATAGTATTATTTTTCTTTCTTTTTTTGTAGAGAAGAGCCTGTCGAAGCGGAGCCGGAGTACGCCGATCGTCTTCCTCGGTGTTGCGGATCTGCCTGCACCGCGTCGCCTCGCCACTGCACCGACTTGCCACGGCTCCGCTAGCCTGACTCCACCGGCACCCTAGGTATAACCCCTTTCATTATCATAGTCGTAGCTCGCGTAACTCAGTTAGGCGTCTCCCGTTCGAAAGAGATACGATTATTGGTATGTAGATCTTTGCATATCTACGACCGTACCTATTTCGGATTGTCCACGTATTTTGGACAGCCCGCGGATGCGTAGATGAGTTAGTTTCCTTGGTCTGCTCCGATTCGAGATAGGGTTTCGGCATCATCTCCCTGTTGTTCTCCGGATACACACTCTCTCTGCTAGGACGTGTATCGGGAGAATAGCGGGGAGGTGCTGCCGAAATTCTATCTCGGATAGGAGTAGAGCATAGAAATTAACCTTATCTACGCATCCGCGGGTGGGATTAGGACCTATCCTCACCTATTAAACAGTACGAACGACATGTAGCTGCAATTGATGGTTACTTTGCTCGCTGGTATATATGTTAGAGGGTGGATGACCGTGAGTGGATGTACACGGGCCGCTCAAGTCAGAGTGATTTCACCACTGAATGAATGATGAAGACCAATGATTTCTTGGAACTAGCATTTGGCGAGTCTGCTAAAGGAGTGTTTCTAGTTTTGTGTCCCTGCAAGAGATGTGCAAATAGAAAAAGGAAAAACAAGGTGGATATGGGTAAACATCTTTTGAAGAATGGATTTACGCCGGACTATACTCGGTGGGTCCACCATGGTGAAGTCCATCGCCTGAGAGAGGAGGTGGTGAGACCCCGCGTCGAGGATTTTGATGCTGCTGCCGGGGTAGCAGACATGTTAGATGACTTTCATGAAGGACAGTACACTAAAGGACGTACGAAGGAGGAGATGGAGGCAACTGCAAAGGCGTTCTATGACATGATGTCTTCAGCACAGAAACCCCTTCACGACCAGACAACAGTTTCTCGACTAGATGTCATTGGACGTTTAATGGGGTTCAAATCCGAGTGTAGCATGAGTCGAGAACACATCGATAGTATGTTGACCGTGATTGGCAGCCTGCTTCCGGATGGCCACATTCTGCCAAAGAGCATGTACGAGTCACAGAAACTCCTTCGTGCACTCAAGATGCCGTATGATCAGATACATGTTTGTCCGAGGGGTGCGTCCTATTTAGGAAAGAACACAAGGATGCAAATTACTGTCCAAAGTGTAAATCATCCAGGTACCTAGAGGTAGACTCTGGTGATGGCCAGAAGAGGCAGCTTACGATCCCCGTGAAGATCCTATGGTACCTCCCGTTCGTACCGAGGATCCAACGGCTATACTTGACCGAGGAATCCGCGAAACAGATGACATGGCACAAAAAGGGAAAATGATACAATGCTGACAAATTGCTACATCCATCTGATGGTGAAGCATGGACCCTTTTTTATTGCATTTATCGTGACAAAGCAGATGAGGCTCGTAATGTACGTGTTGCGCTGGCAACAGATGGGTTCAATCCTTATGGATTGATGGCTGCCCCATACACATGTTGGCCCGTGTTCATTATCCCCCTCAATCTCACCCCCCCCCCCCGGCGTATGCTTTCAAAGACATAATATATTCTTGCCATTGATAATTCCTGGACACCCAGGGAGTAATATGGGTGTGTACATGGAGCCTGTGATTGATGAATTGGTCAGTGCTTGGGAGGAAGGCGTATGGACATACGACCGAGCTACAAAGACAAGCTTCAAAATGTACGTTTGGTACCACTACTCTCTGCATGATTTCCTGGCCTATGGGATATTCTGCACCTGGTGTGTTCATGGGAAGTTCCCATGTCCAATATGCAAGGAACGTCTGAGGTTCATTTGGTTGCAGGAGGGTGGCAAGTATTCATCGTTCGACAAACATCGTCAATTCCTCCCTCTTGACCATCCATTCAGACAAGACATCAAGAACTTTACGAGAGGTGTCGTAGTGAAAGACCCTCCACCGTAAATGATGACTAGTGCCGAGGTTCATGCTCAGATAGATGCTCTCGTGGCCAATCAAGAAGGTGGTGGTTTTGTGGTGTATGGTGAGGAACACATGTGGACTCATAAGTCGGGATTGACGAGGCTCCCCTATTTTGATGACCTTCTTCTCCCACATAACATTGATGTAATGCACACTGAAAAGAATGTCACCAAGGCACTTTGGGGAACCATCATGGAAACTGAAAAGTCAAAAGATAACCCTAAGGCTAGAGTGGACTTGACAACGTTATGTGATAGACCAAAGCAAGAGATGCAGCCTCCTAGAGGCGGCAAGACATGGAAAAGGCCTAAGACCGATTTCGTCTTGGCTAGAAAATACAGGAGGGAAGTACTTGAATGGATGCAGACGCTAATGTTTCATGATGGGTATGCAGCGAATCTGAGGAGGGGAGTGAACTTATCTACTCTGCGAGTCAACGGGATGAAGAGTCATGACTAACAAATATGGCTTGAGCGACTTCTTCCGGCGATGGTTCGAGGCTATGTCCCTGAGCATGTGTGGCTAGCGCTGGCAGAGTTAAGCTACTTCTTCCGCCAGCTTTGTGCTAAGGAGTTATCTCGGACCATGATTGATGACTTGGAAAACGAGGCACCTGTGTTGCCCTGTAAGTTAGAGAAGATCTTCCCACCCGGCTTCTTCAATCTGATGTAGCATTTGATATTGCACCTCCCGTATGAGGCACGAATGGGGGGACCCGTGCAGGCCCGTTGGTGCTATCCAATCGAGAGATGTCTAAAGACTCTTCGCAAAAAAATGTAGAAATAAAGGGAAAATTGAGGCTTCTATTGCAGAGGCATACATTCTGGAGGAGGTGTCAAACTTCACAGAAAAATACTACGCCGAGAACCTTCCTAGCGTGCATAATCCACCCCCTCGTTACAATGCTGGTGAAAATGAATCAAACCTCAGCCTTTTCCAAGGGCAACTCGGAAGTGCAAGTGCATCAACCACTAAGACCTTGACACATAAAGAGTGGCGCTGCATCATGATATATGTGTTGAACAACCTTGACGAGGTGGCGCCATACATTGGGTAAGTTCTCAACGAACTTGTTTCAATACGCCATCAATGTTCCTCATCCAACCCCTTGTTTTATGTTGGTACAGGGAATTTATTCATCACTTCTGGATTCAATCAAGGGATCCTACCCCGCAGGAAGCTGATACCCTTCTTTCAAAGGATGCGGGACCAGGGAGGCCCGATTTTATTTCTTGGTTCAAAAACAAGGTACTTTCGAATTTAGCTCATACTTAGTTCGACCATCCAAGTTACTCGTACGTTGAAATAATATAATGATCTATCCTGCTCGAGCTTGCAGGCCCAAATCGATGCGTCTATCAGTGGCGAGCTGAGACAGGTTGCAAACAGCTGTGCCTATAGGGTCAAGTCATTTATCAGTTATGATGTGAATGGATATCGCTTTCACACAGCAAGCTACGAGCAAAGTCGGCCCAACCGAAGAACCACAAATAGCGGAATTTTTACCCCCGGCACTGATGGCCTCGACTATTATGGAAGAATTGAAGGAATATATGAATTTTCATTTGTAAATGCCATCGGTTGCAAACCTCTTAGTCCTATCATATTCAAATGTCATTGGTTTGATCCTGGAGTAACGAGACGGACCCCACATCTTGGGCTAGTCGAAATTCGACAGGATTCTGTTTATCCAGGAGATGATGTCTATATTGTGGCTCAACAAGCCACGCAGGTTTATTATACCTCATACGCATGTCAAACCAAAGAGCATCTTAAGGGTTGGTCTATTGTGCACAATGTATCACCACACGGTCAACTACCTATCCCAAACGATGAAGATTACAACTTCAACACAAACACATATTGATTAATTTTGACATTAAGT
The DNA here is from genome assembly GCA_038087645.1 of Saccharum hybrid cultivar R570. NCBI lineage: Eukaryota > Viridiplantae > Streptophyta > Magnoliopsida > Poales > Poaceae > Saccharum > Saccharum hybrid cultivar. Next base: position 19,004,654 of record JAQSUU010000804.1, read on the forward strand.
ACTCTTAATTTGTTCATCTTATATGTCAAATACTTGATGATGTGCAAATGTGTCCCTGGTGGTGCACCGCGTATCCCAAGTGCTGGGAAATGATAGTGGACAGGTGGTGCGGCCCCGAGTGGACCGAAGCGCACAATGCTGCCCGGGACCGGCGATTGCTGATGCCAGGTGTACCGCATCATCAAGACAGCCGCAACCTCACCGCATACAGACAAGCTGGGTACTCGAATTCATTTCTCTATTCTAATGCTCAATTTTGCTTGATTTCTAATCATTTTGTTGTCTTTCTCGTAGTAGGCGTCACATGTGGGCCAGGAGTGCACCACGTTCATGGCATATGCTATGGCCCACAAGGGCAAGGTGACGTCCGACGTCTCCTACAACCCGAAGGACCCGCCCGAGGCGTACAGCAACCCAACCGTCTACACCCGCATCTATGAGTACACATCGGCGACAAGGTCTCTCCATGGAGACGACTATGACCCGAGCTCCCAGGACTTTGATCCAGAGTTCGTCATGAGGATTGGAGGAGGCAAGAAGCATGGGCGGTACTATCTTGGCGACGGCGTCATCGACGCTACCTCTACTCCCTCCCTCTCCCAAATCCGAGCACGGAGCATGGACGCAAGCATTTCCATACGTCCACGACCGGAGACTTCACAGCAGCGGATTCTATCACTCCAAGTGATTTCTGTTTTATTCGTCATACATTGATATTTACATATCTTAGCTTTGCATTGTTTAAATATCGTGGTGAAATATTACAGACCCAGATCGAGCAATTGGAGGCCCTGCGGGAGGCCGATCGCCAGAGGATGGAGGCTATGGAGGCCCAGCGCATTGCGATGGAGCAGAGGCAGCAGCAACAGATGGCGGAGGTTCTCCAGTACATGCAAGCTCTTGGGCAAAAGACGGGTGTAGCTCCACTAGCTTCGCTATTCATTACACCGCCACCTCCACCTTTCGAGCACGCTACTCCTGTAAGTATGAATATGATTGTTTAAGTTTGTATATTCATGCTTAGGGTCAAACCGTAACACTACTTGTAGCCTAGTGGATTATTGTCTGACATGTGCAATGTCTTCTCCTTTGTGCAGCCTCAATCGGCGGGTTCGAATAATCCACCTCCCGGACCCTCAAATGATCCAGTTCATGGTACACCACAGTCTCAGTGGGGAGCTTGGAGATCTAGGTAGTTGTCTTTCTATTTATTGTTCACTTGGTGATGGACTTGTGATGCACTAGTGTTAGTTATTTGGACTTGTGATGAACTTGTGTTAGCTATTTGGACTTATGATGCACTTATGGTTATATATGTTGTGATGCATCTGATCTATATGAGATATTTATGATGTATGTGAGATATATGTGATGAATTTGATATATATGTGAAATATTATTTTTGTCATGAGGGAATGTAAAAATTCAAAAAAATTAGCCGGTTATAGTCACTTTGCCGAGTGTAATACTCGGTAAAGGAAGCCTTTGCCGAGTGCAATCACAAAAATACTCGGCAAAGCTGGGAAAAGCAAGCCAATTTTGGCAAATTTCCCAGCTTTGCCGAGTGCAAGGGAGGAAGGCACTCGGCAAAGAATTTTTTTTAAAAAAAATTATCTCTTTGTCGAGCGCCAGGCACAGGGGCACTCGGCAAAGAATTTTTTTAAAAAAATTTTTTTGCCGAGTGCCACGCACAGGGGCACTCAGCAAACCATTTTTAAATTTTTTTTCTTTGCCGAGTGCCACGCAGAGGGGCACTCGGCAAATAATTTTCAAAATTTTTTTTTCTTTGCCGAGTGCCACACACAGGGGCACTCGGCAAAGAATTTTTTTTAAAAAAATTTCTTTGCCAAGTGCCACTCAGAGGAGCACTCGGCAAAGAATTTTCAAAAAAAAATTTCTTTGCCGAGTGCCACACACAGGGGCACTCGGCAAAGAATTTAAAAAAATATTCTTTGCCGAGTGCCACTCAGGGCGCACTCGGCAAAGAATTTTAAAAAAAAAATTATTTGCCGAGTGTCACACATAGGGGCACTCGGCAAAGAATTTTTTTTTTAAAAAAAATTCTTTGCCGAGTAGCTAGCGGTGGGGCACTCGGCAAAGTACCCGTTAATGTCATGTGCCCCGTCACGGTAACTTTTCTTTGCCGAGTGCACTGAACACTCGGCAAAGCGCCTGATTCCGTAACCGTGCTCGACAACACATGCATCGATCATGCACGAGGAACATGTGGGGGGTCCACAAGCCAGCAACTATAGCAAATTCATTATTACCGGAGACATGAATGTACAGCAGCTGTTCCGTCCAGATCCAGGTCACGTTCACGTACCCTGTTCACTGTTCAGGTTCAGGGATGGCAACGTATTAGCCAGACGATCGAAAGAACAGCGATATCACCACCGTATCTTGAGAATTGAGATAAGGAATAAATCTATCAGAAATAAACTGTAAGAGTTGGAACTTGCTTTGATGCCCAATCGTCGACGTGGTGCTTTATGTGAAATATTAATACCAGTTCTCTAGCTAGTGGAAATACTGCAATCGAACTTTTGACATCCCTGTGATGTCTTTCTGGCACGCGTGTGCTTATACGAAATATTTTGACATCCTGTGCTCTGGCAGGCTGGAGGCCGCCGCTCGCGCCCGTGCGTGTGGCCACCACCGTGGAGGAGGTGCAGGCTAGCCGTGAGGAGGAGGCCTTCTCACTTTTAGAGGACCAGATATTTTTCATGGCAACGTATCTTTCAACTGAAACATATGTAATACCATATCTACTTTTGTAACATCCAGACGAAACACTTGTAACGTACGTCTGAAACACCTAAAATACTTGAAACATGCATATATAGCCATAACAATATATGCAATATTAAGATGAAACACTTGGAACATAAACACTTGAAACATAGTGTTGCAACATGCGTATATAGGCATTGCAATGTACGTGACATTCCAGATCTACCTTTGCAACATCTAGATGAAATACTTAAAACATAAGTCTAAAACGCCTGAAACACTTGAAACACGACGTTGCTCGGCGGCCACGGCCTACCTAGTGGGGAACTGCGCTAGCCAGCAAGCTCGACGTCGAGAACGGCCTAGTGGACATCTAGGCGTAGGCATAGGCCTCTTCTTCCTGCCGCGGTGTCTTCGGCCGACCGCGGGAGACGAGATGTCCGGACCAGTGACAACCTCCTCCTGGTGGCGGGGGTGGTGGTGGTCCGGTGAATGTCATGGCCACGACGGGCGAGGCAGACTGAAGTCCGACGTGGGACGTGACGCGGTGTGGCGGGGGATGTGGAAGTGGCAGGGGATGGGACGCGGCACAGCGCTGGATGAGGGCATGCAACGAGGGATGGCCGCGGTGGTGAGGTGGAGTGGGGCGGGCGGACGGCAGCATGACACAGTGAACCCGCGATGGCGGAGTGAGGATTTTTTTATGAGAGAGGCGGGTGAGGCGGAGTGGGAAGCCGCGTCCAGACGGGACGAACACCCGCGTCTAAGCATTTCCCTTATATTAAAGCACAAAAAGTTATACAATACAATAGATAGAGAAAGAAAGAAGAAGAAGACAAAAAAGAAGAAGAGAAGAACTACAGCAAAAGAGAAAAGAAGGATGGTAGCGTAAAAGAGAAAAAAAGGAAAAGAAAACAAACATGAGGATTACAAGAAATTTTGTATCCATGAGAGTCAATTCATACTCAGTACGTAAAGCCCACAACTCTAGGGAATAGAAACCTGGGTGGGTTGTTTGCGTTGTTCCATTATTTATCTAAATGTTCGCTGGATTAAAGAGAATCATGTATTAGATTTTATTAGATGACACAAGTGATATCCGCACAGCGGCACAGGAACATCTGCATGTGCATGAATCGCTCGATCCGATGCCTCCAGACCGTGGGTGACTAGTCATGGTCGTTCGAGAACATATGTCTCACAGCCTCCACTTACGGCTACCACACGACAGAAATGGTTTCCACTTGGGCAGCTGGCACACAACACGCCAGGCCAAGGGTCCCAGCTCGGCTAACTCCCAATACACAATTAGCTTTGCCGCTGCAGCACCCGTAGTCCCGTACTCTCGAGGCGCGGACCAAGTCAGAACGAAGCCCATCCATCGCCAGGGCCGAGTGCCGACGAGGGATTGAGTTGGGACCAAGTCAGAACGTAGCCCTGACGCCGACGCCCGACGCGACAGGGACGCCCTGGTCCTCGTGGCCGGACGCCACCGCCGTGACGCCAACGCCCGACGCGACAGGGACGCCCTATTCCTGGTGGCCGGACGCCGCTGCCGTGATGCCGACGCCCGACGCGACAGGGACGCCGCGATAGAGACACCCTGTTCCTGGTGGCTGGACACCGCCGCCGTGACGCCGACGCCCGACGCGACAGGGACGCCCTGGTCCTGGTGGCCGGTGCCCTCTGGCCTCTGGCCCGCTGCCCTCCAATCAAGAACTCATCTACAGTTTAATCTTCTGCTCTTTGTCTTTGCATACAAAATTATTGTCTAATTTTGTAGCTACCGCATCCTAAATTATAATACGTTTTGTCAATTCATAGCTTATATTAGATATAATATATATCTAGATACGTAATAAAATTATGAATCTAGAAAAGCAACATCTTATAGTTTGGAATGGAGGAAGTATTTGTTAACATCATAAATAACAAATTGTTTAATTATTTAACATTGTGTTTTTCAATATCTTTTGGATGATTATCTAGTTACTTTTATTGAGCGGGAAATTTTCTTTGAAGTTAATGAAGATGAGATAATCAAAATATTTATGTCTCTTCGAAAGCTTCAAATAAAATAGTCCAGAAAAATAGCATTGTAAGTCTCTGGTACTCTTTTATGCCTAGATTTCAATTATCGGTATGGCTTTTGAACTATTTGTATTGTATTATATTGTATTTAGTAGATGGTTTCAACTTAATCCATGAATTTAAGCATTATCAGGTTACTTAGTGTATATATACCGAATTATGTCGTTAATTTTACAAATATTACCGAATTGCTAAAATGGATTTACCGAATTGGAAATGAATTTTTTTGGATAACATACCCTAAGTTAAAATCCTAGATTCGCCACTGCATATATTCCCGCCATCCTTAAAAGGAATGCAATTCTTTGTTTTTCGAGGCCCAATTCAGATGATTTGAAATTGACTAAAGTTATATAAAAAATATTAACATTTATAATACAAAATATGTATCATTAAACTAATTACGGAATGTATATTCAAACTTGTGTGGAGACACCAATGTTAATCTATTCACTACTCCCTCCGTACCAGAAAAAGTATTGTTCTGTGATTTAAAATTTATCCCAAAAAAATGATGTTCTGAGTTTTAAGCACACTCTTGGCCCGCAGATCCACTGCCAAATTACCATCTCGAATCTTTGCATGCTTGCATCCAGCGCGTCTTGTTTAGGAAGTAAACCACGCGACATCCTTTCTTTTAAGGAAATCATGTGTGACATACTAAGAGTATTAGAAATATTTCTCTTCTCCACTAATCTGTCTGAAAAATCTTAGAACATCACTTTTTTGGGATGAAGGGAGTATCTTTGGTCAAACTTGAGCTCATTGGAATAGCACGATACATTCATTTTGGGACAGAGGGAGTAACAACAATCTAAGAACATGATTAGTTTTTATTTTTTTCTATAAAAATTGCTTGATCTAACTTTGTGGAATACTCTATCTATCCTAAAATAAATCAACCACGGCTACAACAATCTTAACCGAGGCGGGAAAAAACCATTAACCGAGGTGGTTTTCCCAACCGCCTCAGCCGAAAAGTCACGGTAAATCATGTCTTAACGGAGACGGTTGGCTGCCCGTCTCAGTTAATTGAATAAAAAACAAAAAAAAACCGCAGCACAAACTGGGCCTAGGCCTGGATCTGGGCTGCGCGACGCCGCAGCTCGATCCGGACGCGCCGCCACCGGGTTCCTCGATCCGCCACCGGGGAGCTCGATACGGCCACCAGCGGCGGATCCGACCACCACGGTAGCCAGAGGAGGAGACGGGGGAGGAGGCCGCGCCGCCGCCGGTGGAGGAGCTTGGGGGAGGATCGCGCCGCCACTGGGAGAGGAAGAAACACGGGGAGGAGCGCGCCGCCGCCTCGGCCTCGGCCACGCTAGCGCCGAGCCGCGACACGCCTCGCCTCGCCGCGACCCACCAGCGCCGACGAGGGATTGAGTTGGGAGCGGCCCAGCCCGCCAAGGTTGGTGGGTATGTAGTACTGGTCCTCTCTGGATACCACACAGGAGCACCAGTGGTCACTCAAATCGACGCCTCCAAGGCGACGCGCCGCGTTGGTGGCTAGTGCTAGTCGTGGGCATTCGAGAATATATATCTACTGCCAGCCTGCCGCACTCTCCAGGCGTCTGCCGATATCCCCAAGGAAACCCCGCCCCACCCGTCGCCCAGGCAAACCAGGGACTGAGATTCAGTTGAGAGCAGCAGCAGAGGCAGAGCCATGGCGGCGGCAGCTTCGACCGACGTGGAGGGGCAGGAGGTGCCGAACAAGCGGGTGATCCTGAAGCGCTACGTGACGGGGTTCCCCAGCGAGGACGACATGGAGGTGGTCACCGGGACCGCGCGCCTCGCCGTGCCGCCGGGGTCGGCGGCCATGGTGGTCAAGAACCTCTACGTCTCCTGCGACCCGTACATGCGTGGCCGCATGACCAAGCACGACAGGCCCAGCTACGTCCCGGACTTCGTCGTGGGAGAGGTATCTAATCGACCACTACCAACAAGTCGTATTTTGTTGTAAAAAAAAAAGTCATATTTTATCTTATCATCATATCAGAATTCAGATCATCTATACCTTAATAATAAAGAAGCAAAATTTTCGCCATGATTTTTTTCCACCATGAGCCCTCCGTCATACGTGATAATCTTGTGTATAAGATGTAATCGTCCGTGTCTCAATCTCACGTAAGACTCAATCTCGCGTCAACACGACAGAAAAACGGATATGCACACGTACAATTCTAAACGGCCTTCATGACCCCCTACACGTCAACACGCCAGAAAAACTAATATGCACACCAACAATCCTAAATGAACTGCACACATACAATCCTTACACATATTTCAGGCAATCCCATATATGCACACGTACAATCCTGCAAAATTTACATATAAATCTCTCGGCAACAAGTTCAGCACGTCAAGTCAACCCGTGCAGTGATTAAGAGAGAGTCATGCAAGGAGTTAAATTACTTTATTTGGTATGCATGCACATCTAACCTCAGTAGAAGCTCTCACGTGATTGGTTGAGCACAAAAGAGTATTTTCTGGTTTAGAAAAGGAATAACATGCATTTTGGATTCTCGACCGAATAGGTTTAAAAAAATTTTTGTTCGAGTTGGAGTTTGTGACCCAACCATGGAAGACAAGCCGCCCTATCAATATAAAGGGTGATGGCCGATTGACAACATAAAATCGAATCTATCAATACATCTATTTTTTTTTATCTTTTCTCATACTTTTCCAATCTACTATTTCTTCTCGTTCTTCGTTCTCGACGATGTTCATTGCTTCAACGATGGTGAAGCAGTAGAGCGGTCAGATCGGCTAGGGCAGCTCATAGGCACCGCACACCCTGACAAGGTCCCTCCTGGGCGTGTGGGGTTTCGGGTCTCAAGAAACCTCGCCGGCGTGTCTTGCGTATCGTGCTCTCGGCGAGGCTCCTCCGGCGACATGTTCTGCATATCACGCTCACCACTGGCCATCAAAGAAAGTCACAAGACTCGATATTTAACCCACCAAGACACGTACAATATGAAAATTAAAGTTACGATATATTTCTATGCCTTATTACAACCGGAGAAAATATTATCAAAGTTTTGTTTTAATTCGATAACAGGACATTGTTATATTACAACCAATATTATAGTTTCAAATTTTAATAGAAAAAACACTGATGTCTTCATTGTTCGCTAACGTATTTTTTTTCTCCCGTTGCAACGCACGGGCACTTTTACTGGTACATAAAAAGAGACCGCGCGGATTGTTTTTGTTTGCTTCCGCCAGTAGTTGGTCATAAACAAGTACTGCTCCTGGTCCTGGATCGTCCCGGGAATTTCATCGTGTTCTGCTCAGCCATCAAGATTCTTTGACATTTTCACTACTATTCAATATTGGAGTCTCTAGAGTATAGTTTCTTTCTCTGTCTCTATTTTTCCTTTTTTTCCGTCTGTTTTCACCTCTGTTTTACCCTCTTTTTTTACTCTGCAGCCTTTCTCCAAGAATTAAGGGTAAAATTTGACACCAAGGTCAAAGATAAGGTTTTTCGCTGACCGATTGATTTTTGGAGAAATCTCAGAAGATTTGAACTTTGAAAGCGCAACGAATCACTGGATAATATTGAATTTAATCGACAATAATATCTCATTAGCTTTGTGCGCCGTGGAACTTGTGGAAATTATATTACTACAAAATTTGGAATCCCGTGCTCAGGTGTCAAGATATTTCTGACTCGGTTCAACTTGGACTAATCGAAAAAAAGTAAAATTTAGATTGTGAATCTATGCCTTCATTTATTAATAGGGCTAAAAATGAATTAATTGTCCTCTGATGTTTGAACAGCACAAGTTGACAACAACAAAACACAAGATTGATTATGTAGTTTTATTCTAATGAACATATGGGAGTTCTCTGTACTCTGTTCAGCCTGTGGACTGGTGATAGGTCCACTTCTCTTCCATTTACTTCTTTTCCAACAAGGGACCTTACAGTTCTGTGCTCCCCTACCCTGGTGCAAATCCTGCAGGCTTTGGTAAACTATGGTGTATGCAAGGTGGTAGCATCTGGGCACCCGGATTTCAAGGTTGGTGATCTTGTGTGGGGGATGACCGGATGGGAGGAGTACACTTTCGTCCCTAAGCCAGAGTCATTTTTCAAGATCAATCATCCTGAATTGCCTCTGTCGTACTACACGAGTGTTCTTGGTGAGTTCATTGTTTAGCTTACTGCATTTTCTTTCAACCAAACTTAGCCCCTTCAACCTCAAGCCTTTCCTCCAAAATCTGTTTTATTTTCTGGCCTTTATCTAACTTACAGATTAGACAGTCTTTTACTGAATCCAAATGTTTCCGTGTTCCTCTGAAAGAATCTTTTTTCTTTATTCTTACACTGTTGTTCGAAGTGTTTCTTCCCTAACTAACAATATGGTAATTATCATACTGTTCAGGCATGGCCGGCCTTACTGCTTGGGCTGGATTTTTCGATGTGGGCAAGCCCAACAAAGGCGACTATGTCTTCGTCTCAGCAGCATCAGGCGCCGTTGGTCAGCTTGTTGGGCAGTTTGCTAAGCTCACTGGCTGTAATGTGGTTGGCAGTGCTGGTTCTGACGAGAAGGTTTGTGAAATCTTCTTCTCCTTTATCTTCTGGCAACAATTTGCTTTCTTTTGTTCTCTAGTTCATGTATGGTTTTATGAAGTCAGATGCATGTTGCTGCAATTTGTGTCTTTTTCTGGCTGCTTCAATTGTTTCTTGTCATTTGTCAATAATAATAGTTACAACATTTCACTATTAATTTTATTGATAGTGGAAATACATTTCATTATTAGTGATTACGGCTCTTCTTAATTCAGGTCAATCTTCTGAAATCCAAGTTTGGCTTCGATGAAGCATTCAACTACAAGAAAGAGCAGGACCTGGATGCCGCCTTGAGGAGGTTGGCCAGCCAGCTCTTCTTTTGTGCATTGTACACTTCTTCTGCTTCAGCATCGCCAGAGATAGGGGGTACTGATCATTCCAGCTGTGTCGTTACCATTGCTCAGGTACTTCCCAGAGGGCATTGACATCTACTTTGAGAACGTGGGTGGCGGCACACTGGAGGCCGTGCTGTCCAACATGCGCAACCATGGGCGGATCCCTACCTGCGGGATGATCTCGCAGTACAACCTGGAGGAACCAGAGGGCGTGCACAACCTGGTCGAAATCATCGGCAAGCGCGTGCGCATGGAGGGCTTCATGGTCTTCGACTACTACGGCCAATACCACAAGTTCGAGCAGGAGGTGGCCGGGTACCTCAAGGAGGGAAAGATTACCTACGTCGAGGACATCGCTGATGGGTTGGAGAAGGCGCCGGCGGCGCTCATCGGGCTCTTCACCGGGCGCAACGTCGGCAAGCAACTGGTCGCCGTCGCTCGGGAGTGAGTATGACGGTGAGGGCATAATGTCTACCCGGAGAGTTGAGAATAATGCCATAGCGTTGGAGTTCGGATGTACTGGGAATTGATGGTTTGTAGTGCTTGTAGTTTTATGCTGCTTGTGTGAAAAGTTTCGATTTTCTACTTTTCGTTTCATCTACTCCTGCGCAATATGCTTTGCCGTTTGTATGAAAAGAAGTAAGGCTGAAGTGGGCCAACAACTGAAAACTGCAGCCGAGCAGGCACACAGATACTTTTTTTTTTCGAAAGATCCGTTACCGGCTTTCATTGATAAGAATGGAGAATATAATTACAATAATTGTTTAGCGCAAGCTGCGCCGCCCCCCATTTTGCTCGGAGCTCAACTAAATGAGGTCCAAGCCACCCCTAGCTACTTTATAGACTAAATTACATACGAAGGAGAAACAACCAAGACATTTGCTGAAGACGGCTGTCCAGCACCATTTCCTTGCGCATTGATCTGCATTTGTCCAGCGCCATTTCCTTGCGCATTGATCTGCATTTGCAATACGAGACGCAGTCCTTTGTTACCTGATGTAGTAGCAGTTTGCCTGATGTTCCAGAAGGTACTCCATGAGCCTATTGGAGAGCACGGGGCTTCTATGCAAGCTGTTCTATTTGCAACGCTAGAAGGGATTCGCATGACATGTCAACAATCAAAAAACATATATCAGTGGCGGAGCCACACGATATGCCGGTATGCCCCAGCATACCCTGTCTGTCCGGCAAGCAACCAATAGAATATACGTATTATACATGTATTCATGATGTAAAACAAAAGAAAAAAAGTCACCTGGATCACCGATCTTACCATCCATCACGGAAGCGGAAGCCACAAGGCCCAGGACGCGGCCCACGCGGCAAGGCTGTCCTCATACCTCAGTAAGTACACGCGTACCTTTTGGCTTCTCCTATTCTGATCTCTATCCGTCGATTGGAGCTGAGATCGAAACACGCTGCCGCCCGACGCGACAGGGACGCCCTGGTGCTGGTGGCCGGACGCCGCCATCCTGACGCCGACGCCCGACGCGACAGGGACGCCCAGGTCCTGGTGGCCGAACGCCGCCGTCCTGACGCCGACGCCCGACGCGACAGGGACGCCCTGGTCCTGTTGGCCGGTGCCCTCTGGCCTCTGGCCCACTGCCCTCCAATCAATAACTCGTCTACTGTTTAATCTTCTGCTCTTTGTCTTTGTATACAAAATGATTGTCTACTTTTGTAGCTACGTCATCCTAAATTATGAGACGTTTTGTCATTTCTAGATTCATAACTTATACTAGACATAATATATATCTAGGTACGTAGCAAAAGTTATGAATCTAGAAAAGCAACATCTTATAGTTTGGAATGGAGGAAGTATTTGCTAACATCACAAATAACAAATTGTTTAATTATTTAACATTGTGTTTTTCAATATCTTTGGGATGATTGTCTAGTTACTTTTATTGAGCAGAAAATTTTCTTTGAAGTTAATGAAGACGATATAATCAAGACATTTATGTCTCTTCGAAAGCTTCAAATAAAATAGTCCAGAAAAATAGTATTGTAAGTCTCTGGTACTCTTTTATGCCTAGATTTCAATTATCGGTATGGCTTTTGAACTATTTGTATTGTATGTAGTGGATGGTTTCAACTTAATCCATGAATTTAAGCATTATCACGTTACTTAGTGTATATATACCGAATTACGTCGTTAATTTTACAAATATTACCGAATTGCTCAAATGGATTTACCGAATTGGATATGAACTTTTTTCGATGGCAACCCTAAGTTAAAATCCTAGATTCGCCACTGCATATATTACCGCCGTCCTTAAAAGGAATGCAATTCTTTGTTTTTCGAGGCTCAATTCAGATGATTTGAAATTGACTAAAGTTATATAAAAAATATTAACATTTATAATACAAAATAAGTATCATTAAACTAATTACGAAATGTATATTCAAACTTGTCTGCAGACACTAATGTTAATCTATTCACTACTCCCTCCGTACCAGAAAAAGTGATGTTCTGTGATTTAAAATTTATCCCAGAAAAAATGATGTTCTGAGTTTTAAGCACACTGTTAGCCCGCAGATCCGCCGCGTCTTAATTAGGAATACTCCATCTATCCTAAAATAAATCAACCACTACTACAACAATCTTAACCGAGGCGGGTAAAAATCATTAACCGAGGCGGTTTTCCCAACCACCTCAGCCAAAAGGTCACGGTAAATCATGCCTTAACGGAGACAGTTGGCTGCCTGCCTCGGTTAATCAAATAAAAGAAAAAAAAAAGAAAAAAGCCCGCAGCCCAAACTGGGCCTGGGCCTGTATCTGAGCTGCGCGACGCCGCAGCTCGATCCGGATGCGCTGCCACCGGGTTCCTCGATCCACCACCGGGAGAGCTCGATACGGCCACCAGCGGCGGATCCGACCACCACCGGCGCAGATCCGGCCACCACGGGCACGGATCTGGCCACCAGCGGCGGATCCGGCCACCACGGTAGCCGGAGGAGGAGATGGGGGAGGAGGCCGCGCCGCCGCCGGTGGAGGAGCTCGAGGGAGGAGTGCGCCGCCACTGGGAGAGGAAGAAACGCGGGAAGAAGCGTGCTGCCGCCTCGGCCTCGGCCGCGCTAGCGCCACTCGCCGTGCCGTGCCGCGACCCACCAGCGCCGCCCACCCGCCACGCCGCGCCGCGACCCGCCAGCGCCGCCCGCTTCGGTTACTCCAGGCATTAACCGAGACGGTTTAAAAGCCTGCCCGCCTCCGAGACCTATATGCAAACGCTGCGCAAAAGATTTTGTATAGTAGTGAACTTGTAGAGTTGTTCTAAGACAAACTATTTTAAATATAATCAGTTTTATAGAGATGCGCATTAGCATCTATGACACCCAACAAAGTACACTATAAAAGAATATTATGATTTTTATCTAATGATACTATTTTACTACCATAAATATTTATGTTCTTTTTTTATAAATCTGATCAAACTTAAGATATTTGGACTTACGATAACTCTATTATAGAAGTTGATTTATTCATGACAGACGGAGTACATAACAAATGCAGAGTCATAGTAAGGCCTTGTTTGATTTCCTTAAATTGAGAGGAATTGGAAAATAATCTAGTAATAAAATGAGAAGCACCTTCTAAATATTGGTTTCAATTCATGGGATCCAAAACAGGCTGTTACCGAAATCTAAGCTAACTTGGATCCAAAACACGTCACAAGAAAATAAAGCTTTCTGGGAAACATCACTCCCGGGCAACGGTGACCAGTTGCTTGCCAACATTGCGCCCGGCGAAGAGCCCAATGAGCGCTGCCGGTGCCTTCTCAATCACTTCGGCGACGTCCTCGATGTAGGCAATCTTGCCATCCTTGAGGTACCCGACCATCTCGTCCTCGAACTCAGGGTACTTGACAAAGTAGTCCGAGGCCACAAAGCCCTCCATGCGGACGCGCTTGATGATCAAGCTTGTGAGCTTACGCACACCCTCCGGCTGCTCCAGGTTGTACTGAGAGATTATCCCACACATGGCTGGAATAGCGCAAAAATGGCTCATTATATGTTTACAAAGGATGAAGGAAAAAAACAACAGTAAGACGGCCCAGCAGTAGGGCGAAGGGTGCCTTCGCCAAGGGGAGGCGGCGCCGTCGTAGTCGTCGTCGTCGGGCCAGGCCCGCCAACGGTTCTGCAGCGGCACCCCACCCATCGTCGCCAAGTTGCCCGTGCACCAACGGCTTGGCCCTTTGCCGGCCGAGCATGTTCCCGTGCACCAACGCCTTGGGCAGAGGCGTTGGGAGTCGGCCCCGGGTGGCTGCCACCGTCGTTGTCGTGTGCGTGGCCCCAGGTCCACAACGTACACCAAGCGATCTCCGGCGCCGCCGCGCGCCCACCCTCCGGATGCGCCTCCTCAACGCCATGTCCCTTGGGCGGCCGCGCTTGTCGACGCCGACGGCTTCACACTTGTTCAGAGCCGTCGGCGCAGGCACCGTCGTGCCCCGCCTCAACCTCGTCGCCACCGACCGGTGCCTCCCTCACTCGTCGGCCTCTGCTTCAACTGTTTGGCAGGGGGCCACGTCGCTGCACGATGCACCTTCCCTTCCCGCTGCCTTCTCTGCCTTAGCACGAAGCACCGGGTGAGAAACTGCAAGAACGACTGCCCGTCCCGCCGCCTTTCCTTGGACCACCCAAGGAGTGGCCCTCGGCGTCGTGCGGCTGGAGACAACCTTGGCCCGCGTCGATGCTGTCGTGGCCGCGCTGGCGATGATGTCAACAACGGCACCAACGGCCAGGTAGCCAACGACACTCTGGTGCCGCTGCTTCAGCCTACTTTGCAAGCGCCGTCGGTCATTGTCGGAGGGATTCTCTGCCCGGCCCAGCCGGATATGGGACCTTCGACGTTTGGTAGGCCATCGGCGGAGCTCAACATCGCCGTGACCCCTGGCTTCGCCGACAACGTCGTTACTTTCTCTGTCGCACGGTGCTCCCCCGAATCGGTTCGGCTCGCGGTGGCGCCGTGCGAGGATGCTCGACCTCCCATTTGGGTCGACCCGATGCTCGATGAGCTCGCTGCCTCCCTGGTCGCGAGTCACTCAGCGGGTGTTCCGGTGACATGTCCGTCTACTTTGACAGCTGCCGCTTTGGAGGTCGAGGCATGTTCGCCGCCTTGGATGGTTCAGCTCAGCTTCGCTGATGCTGAGGCGCCGGGGATGGATGGAGCGGATCGGTCTCCTACCTCTTCGCCGACGCGGGACCAGCAACCGGACGTTGACGTCGCTTCTCCGGCCATCACTAGGGAGTCTAACGCTGTGGTACGTGCCACTGACGACATCGACACTGGGACGCAGGCAGCTCCCTTCACAGTCGCGCTCGTGGCCGAGGATGTGGCCCAGGTCGCCACCCCGAGCACGCAGCCTGCTGTGTCCTTGGAGAGCTTCATCTCATCCATGAAGCTGCTGCTGGAGGAACCGCTCGCATCTTCCCCGATCCGGCGTGTATCGCGTGTTGACGACTCTGTGTTCGTCCCAAGGCGCAGTGTCAGGTTAGCTGCCAAGGCCATCCACCGCGACCCTATCCCGGAAAAGTAGGTGAAGCGTGTCCTTCTCAGCAAGTGGACACGCGAGCCGGCTCGCGTGTCGCAGACACCGGACCCGGCTGTTGCGACGAAGTTTCACGAAACGTTTGCCGAGCCGCTTTCCGCCTCCAAGCGGGCCGCCTTGAGCGAGTTGTACCCGATGGCTGGAAGACGCTGGAGGAGAGTGCTGCACGTGTCAAACTGATCGCAGCGGGCAGCTCTGAAGTCGCACAATTAGTTCCTTAGTTTAAGCAAACCAGTGTGTGTTCCACCGCCCTGCGGTGCTTTCTGCTTGTGTTCTTCCTCATCACTAATGACATCTCGCTATGATGTGATGTAAGGCGTGTATGGTTCCAAACTTCTTCTTAATGAAATACGTGCTATGCACGTTCTAGAAAAAAAAAAGAAAACCAAAAAACTAGTGAAATGCCAAGACTATCGCAACAAGGCACATGAGCTCTTCGACGATGGCTCCAGAGAGGTGAATGACGCTGAAAACGTAATCATCATCAGCAGCCTGGCAAGGTTTTCACCCGAGCCATGTGTCAAGCATCGACACCTGGACGGAGCGGGGGGGGGGGTTGAAAGTCCTATGTTTGGTGTTGGTAATTAGTGACAATGCCTAAGTACTAATCCTATGCCTAAGTTGTATGTAGCATATGAGGATTAGTACATTCCAAAGTTGGTGGCAAGATGGACATGGTGATCATGATGGCCACACTTGGATTTGGATGCAACCCTACGTGATCAAGGCAAAGGTATATGCTTAAGGGTTGTGTTTTAGTAACCAAGACACCTAGTGGGTGTGGTTACATTATAGGATAGATAGCCGTACTATAAAGAGGGGAATGACGTGGCTATGGAACTCCTAAGTGCCTCTAGGTGTGCATTTCATAATCATATGCATTTGGATAGAACTAATAACGTCTCGAAAAATGATTGTGAAAATGCTAACACACTTGCACATGACGAGATCACTTGGTGGTGTTAGCACATTTGCGACGGCGTTGAAGTTTGAGCGGTAGAGAGGGTTTGGGGTCCACTACGCCGGAAGTCGGAAATCGAACGGAGGCGAACGGAGGTCACAGAGGTGACCGGACGCGTCCGGTCAGCGTTCAGCGTCTGCGCGAATTTCAGTTTGTTGATCGGACGCGAGGCGCGTCCGGTCACAGTCGATCGGACGCGTCCGGTCGTTCAGGGAGCTTACTGGACTCCAACCGGACGCAGGCACTGTGGCGTCCGGTCAGTTCCACAGCGCGTCCGGTCGCTGTTTCGTTGAGCGCCGCTCAGGGTTGACCAGCGCGTCCGGTCGATCACGGAACCAGCGCGTCCGGTCGAGACCAGCGCGTCCGGTCGTTGCGACCAGCGCGTCCGGTCGGTGCTTCGCTGAAAATAGCCGTTGTGTGATCGGCGCGTCCGGTCGTTGCGACCAGCGCGTCCGGTCGGTGCTTCGCGGAAAATAGCCGTTGTGTGATCGGCGCGTCCGGTCGTTGCGACCAGCGCGTCCGGTCGGTGTTTCGCGAAAGAGCCGTTGTGCGACCGGCGCGTCCGGTCAGTTTGACCAGCGCGTCCGGTCAGCGCGACTGCTGCTGAATCAAGTTCCTAACGGCTATATTCGAAGGGGTACGTCTATAAATATTCGTTGGCCAGCTCAAGGCTCCCTCTCTTGCACATTTGACATACTTGTGAGCACTTTGAGCTAAGCAACTCCCCTCCCACTCATCTCTCTTGCTTCTTTGCATATTCGAAGTGAGATTGAGTGATCCATGTGCATTTGCATTGTGAGATAGCATCTAGTTGGCACTTGGTGGTTGATTTGCTGCGGGATTCTTGTTTCTCTTGGTGGTTGCCGCCACCTAGACGGCTTGGAGCAGCTTGGAGGCGTTGGCAAGAGTTGGTGATTGTTCTTGGCCACCTCCGGTGATTGTGAGGGGTTTGTGCCTACCTCGGCGAAGCGCCAAAGGCAACGTGAGTAAATTGCTCGTGTCATTGCAACCTTTTGCCATTTGGTAGGTTCTTGTGGTGCCTTTTGAGAGGCTCGGTGTGAGACCGATTAGCCACCGAACCACGTGGTGAAAAGGGACACAACGGGGCCTAGCGTGCCGGCAAGCACGTGAACCTTGGGATAAATCTTGTGTCATCACTTTCATATTGTGATTGATTGATCCCGGTGTTCGATTGTATTGGTATTCATTGTTGATCATATTGGTTGGCTCAATACTTCGCCCCATGGTGAAACCCTCCTAACTCAACTCTGCATTACTTTCTTAGTTATCTTTGCTAGCTAGTTAGCTTTGCTAGAGTAGCTCCTTTGTGTAGCTTGCTAGTTGTAGTTGTAGTTACCTTCTCGGTTTGACTTGTGCGGTTGAGTGCAAATACTAGAATTGTGAATTGGTTAGGTGGCTTGCAAACACCCCGTAGGCTAAGCAAAACTCGCATCTCGCTACTTGTTATATTGATAAACTTGTTTAGCTTGTCTTTGTAGAATATTTTAAAAGGCTATTCACCCCCCCCCTCTAGCCATCAAGACCTTTCAAGTGGTATCAGAGCCGTGGTCACCGTTTGCAAGGCTTAACAACCTCGGTGCAAGATGGCTCAAGTTATGTTCAATCATGTTAATGGCAAGCCTCCATTCTTTGATGGTGTCTCTTCCTTTGATCATTGGAAAAGGAAGATGAAGCAATATCTAGGCAATATACATGAGAAGGTTTGGGATGTGACCAAAGAAGGATACATCATTCTTGATGAAGAGAATCTCACTCCAAATGACCGCATCAACAAACAATGCAACACGGCGGCACTTGACATAATCTACCGTGCCATTGATGACAAAGTATTTGAGCAAATCAAAGATCTTGAAAAGGCAAATGAGCTTTGGATAAGACTTGAAGAAACATATGAAGGCACTTCAACGGTAAAAAGTGCCAAGCTATATATGCTCAAGGACAAGTTCTCCACTTTCAAGATGAAGGATGATGAATCCATCCCGGAGATGTTCTATAGGCTCCAAGTCATTGTCAATGATCTCAAGGGGCTTGGAGAGAAGGTTGAGCACAAGGACTTCTCACATAAGTTCTTGATGTGCTTACCCAAGAAGTTTGCCACCTTGAGAAGAATGATCTTTAGAGAGGGATTGGACAAGGTCAAACCAACCGATGTGCTTGGAGATATAATGACCGATGCCCAATACAATGATGATGAAGATGAGGTAGAAGAGAAGAAGGAGACCAAGGTCAAGCAAGAGAAGCCCATTGCATTCAAGGCTTCATCTTCTAAGGGCAAGAGCAAGGTGGAGAGTGATGATGATGATCCATTCGATGATGAGACCATGGCCCTCCTAGTGCACAAGATGGGAAGGTTCATGAAGAAGAAAGGATATGGTGCAAGAAAGAGAAGGGACTTCATGAAGGCAAAGGAGGTGCTTTGCTACAATTGCAATAGCCCCGATCATGTAGTGGCAAAGTGCCCCTATGAAGACAAAAGATATCATGATGGAGAGTTAAAGTTGAAGAAGAACAAGAAGGACAAGAAGGAGAAGAAAGAGAAGAAGAGCTTCACTATCAACAAGAAGAAGAAGGGTGGTGGTTATGTGGTCACTTGGGATAGTGACAACTCCGATAGTGATGATGATGAAAGCTCTAGTGATGATGAGAGGACCACTCGGTGAGCCATTGCAAGCATCGCCCTCTCCAACAAGTCATCCATCTTCGACACTACATCGACATGCCTTATGGCCAAGCCTACCAAGGTAAAATATGATGATAGTGATGATGATTCTTGTGCTAGTGATGATTGTAGGAGTGATGATGAGGAGGATGAGGACTACTCCAAGGATGATCTATTGGGCATAATAGATCAAATGAGCAAAGGCTACAAGAGGACCACCAAGAAATACAAAATCTTGGAACAAGAGCTCATTGCCAAGAGCAATGAAAATGATGCCTTGATGGAGGAGCTTGTTGCTCTCAAAAAGAGTAAGGAGTGCAAAGGAATTGAACAAGAGCTCAAAGCTCTTAGGAAATCCTTTGATGAGCTAGAGGCCTCTCGTGAGTGTCTAAAGGAAGACCACGAGGACCTTGAAGTTGCTCACACTAGGCTTAAGGAAGCCCACTCCTCTCTACTTGAGCTCATCAAGGAAAAGGGCCTCAAGTTGGAGAAGCTCATGAAGGAAGCTAAGGAGGAGCAAGTGATTGTCACGTGTGATATTGGACTAACATGTGATATTATTGATGATTCTTTATTTATTGGTCCTACTAATGCTTCATGTAGCTCATCATCATCCACCACAACCAACTCTACCTCTACTACTAGTGATTCATCACTTGTGGTTGAGAATGAAACTCTCAAGAGAGAGGTGAATGATCTCACCCGCGCATTAGGCAATGCCTATGGTGGGGATTCCCGCTTGCTAAAATGCTTGGGTAGCCAAAAGTTCTCTCTTAACAAAGAGGGTTTGGGCTATACTCCCAAGAAGGGCAAGGCGGCCTTTGCTACTCCAAAGCCTCGCTTTGTGAAGGGCAATGGTCGTTATTGCAATAGATACAAGCAAGTTGGGCATTTAGAGATTAATTGTAATAAAATGAACAAGAACAACAACAAGTTTCATGCTAAAATGGATTATATTCCTTTTGATTCTTGTTATGTGCTTACCAAGGGTGAGAAAAGTGTGCATGCTAAGTTTGTTGGTACACCAATTGTGGGTCCAAAGAAGAAGGCCATTTGGGTACCAAAGGGCTTAGTCACTAACCTCCAAGGACCCAAGCAAGTATGGGTACCTAAAAGACATTAATTTGTTTTGTAGGTAAATTATAAGGCCGGAGGAAGGCATTGGGTGCTTGATAGTGGGTGCTCTCAACATATGACCGGTGATTCAAGAATGTTCAACTCTCTCAAATCAAATGATAGTGGCATTGATAGCATCACATTTGGTGACAATAGTAAGGGTGATGTAAAGGCTCTTGGAAGGATTGCAATCTCAAATGATCATAGCATCTCCAATGTGCTACTAGTTGAAAAGCTCAATTTCAATTTGTTGTCGGTTGCTCAATTGTGTGATCTAGGCTTCAAATGCATATTTGGTGTTGATGATGTGGAGATAGTTAGTGTTGATGGCTCTAACTTGATCTTCAAGGGCTTTAGATATGAGAATCTATACTTGGTTGATTTCAATGCTAGTGACACTCAACTTTCAACATGCTTGCTCACCAAATCAAGTATGGGTTGGTTATGGCATAGAAGACTTGGTCATGTTGGCATGAAGCAATTGAACAAGTTAGTGAAGCATGACTTAGTTAGAGGCTTGAAGGATGTCACATTTGAGAAAGATAAGCTATGTAGTGCATGTCAAGCCGGAAAGCAAGTAGGCAACACTCATCCATTGAAGAGCATCATGAGTACTTCCAAGGCATTTGAGTTGTTGCACATGGATCTATTTGGGCCAACTACATACACAAGTATTGGTGGCAACAAGTATGGCTTTGTGATTGTGGATGATTTCACTAGATATACATGGGTATTCTTTCTTATGGACAAGAGTGATGTATTTGACATATTCAAGAAGTTCATCAAGAGAGTGCAAAATGAGTTTGAGACCACAATCAAGAAAGTGAGAAGTGACAATGGAAGTGAGTTTAGAAACACAAGAGTTGATGAGCTATGTGAGGAGCTTGGAATCAAGCATCAATTCTCGGCCAAGTATACACCTCAATCCAATGGCCTAGTTGAGAGGAAGAATAGAACTTTGATTGATATGGCAAGATCAATGTTAAATGAGTATAATGTGAGTCATTCATTTTGGGCCGAAGCAATCAACACGGCTTGCTTCTATAGCAACCGCCTCTATTGCCACAAGTTTCTAGAGAAGACACCTTATGAAATCTTAAATGGAAGAAAGCCCAACATTGCATACTTTCGGGTATTTGGTTGCAAATGCTACATCTTGAAGAAGGGCACTAGATTGAGCAAGTTTGAGAAGAAATGTGATGAAGGATTCTTACTTGGTTACTCCACTACTAGCAAAGCTTATAGAGTTTGGAATTTGGCTAGTGGTTTACTTGAGGAAGTTCATGATGTTGAGTTTGATGAAACAAATGGCTCTCAAGATGAGGAAAATAACTTGGATGATGTGAGAGGAACTCAATTGACTAATGCTATGAAAGAAATAGATATTGGTAATATTAGGCCGAAGCAAGTGATTGATGTGGATGACAACAAAGATCAAGTGCTCCAAAGTCCAATTACACAAGCTAGTGGGTCTCTAATGCAAAATCAAGCTAGTACATCATCTCAAGTGCAACATGATCAACAAGTGGCTAGTTCATCATCTCCAACTCATGATCAACATCAACATCCAAGCAATCAAGTGCAAGTGCTTCAACCAACCAACATTGCTAGAGACCATCCATTGGATTCCATCATTGGTGACATACAAAGGGGAGTTCAAACTAGATCAAGATTGGCATCATTTTGTGCTCACTCTTCTTTTGTGTCAATGGAAGAACCCAAGGACATTGATAAAGCATTGAGAGATCCGGATTGGGTAAATGCAATGCATGAAGAGCTCAACAACTTCAAGAGAAATGAAGTATGGGAACTAGTTGAGAGGCCTAAGGATCACAATGTCATTGGAACAAGATGGGTCTTTCGCAACAAGCAAGATCAAGATGGAATAGTAGTAAGGAACAAAGCAAGACTAGTAGCTCAAGGTTACACACAAATAGAGGGTCTCGACTTTGGTGAAACTTATGCCCCGGTTGCAAGATTGGAAGCAATTAGGATCTTACTTGCCTATGCTTGTGCTCACAATATCAAGCTATATCAAATGGATGTTAAAAGTGCATTTCTCAATGGGTACATCCAAGAGGAGGTGTATGTGGAGCAACCTCCCGGTTTTGAAGATGACAAGAAATCCAATCATGTCTACAAATTGAGAAAAGCTTTGTATGGATTGAAGCAAGCACCTAGAGCATGGTATGAAAGATTGAGGGACTTCTTGCTAACCAAAGGATTTGTCATGGGCAAAGTGGATACTACTCTCTTCACCAAGAAGATTGGGAAAGACTTATTTGTATTGCAAATATATGTTGATGATATCATCTTCGGTTCAACCAATCAAGATTATTGTGATGAGTTTGGGAAAATGATGGCAAAGGAATTTGAAATGTCAATGATCGGTGAAATTAGTTTCTTTCTTGGACTTCAAATCAAACAAATGAAGGAAGGAACATTTGTGAGCCAAACCAAGTACATCAAAGATATGCTCAAGAAGTTTGGCATGGAAGATGCAAAGGGCATTACAACCCCAATGGGCACTAGTGGAAGTTTGGATAGTGACAAGAGTGGCAACATGGTGGATCAAAAGCTTTATAGATCAATGATTGGTAGCCTACTCTATGTGACGGCATCAAGACCCGATGTGATGTTTAGTGTATGCATGTGTGCAAGATTTCAAGCCTCGCCAAGAGAAAGTCATTTGAAGGCAACAAAGAGAATATTGAGGTATTTGAAGCATACACAAGATGTTGGATTATGGTATCCCAAAGGTGCAAGCTTTGAGCTAGTTGGATATTCGGATTCCGACTATGCCGGTGACAAAGTGGAGAGAAAGAGCACTTCCGGGACTTGTCAATTGTTGGGAAGATCACTTGTCTCATGGTCATCCAAGAAGCAAAATAGTATTGCACTATCTACCGCCGAGGCCGAATACATCGCCGCGGGTAGTTGTTGTGCACAAATCTTGTGGATGAAGGCAACATTGAAGGATTTTGGAATCAATTTCAAGAATGTGCCATTGCTATGTGATAATGAAAGTGCCGTGAAGCTAACCAACAATCCGGTTCAACATCAAAGAACAAAGCATATTGATGTTCGTCATCATTTCATTAGAGATCATCAACAAAAGGGTGACATTGCTATTGAGAGTGTGGGCACCGAAGATCAACTAGCCGATCTATTCACCAAGCCACTTGATGAGAAGAGATTTCACAAGCTAAAGAATGAGTTGAACATACTTGACTTCTCCAACATGAGTTGATGCACCCCAATGTTATGACATGCCTCTCCTTCGAGCCCCAAGGTATAATTGGTTGACATGTCATACATTCTATACTAAGGACATGTTTAGTGCATATAGTCATGATTTCTTATGTTCTAGGCTCATTCATGAAAATAAAATGACTTTGAAGTTTATATGGTGCCACTATTGTTTTCATGTCTTGTATGATCTAGTGGTAGCATATAACTTGTTTGAGCGCTTGTGATCCTAAGTGTTTAATCTAGAAAACTTGTCTAAATATTTGCTTCAACATGGTGCATGATAACCCTTCTAATGAGGTGTGAAGAAGCTTGCCCTTGGATCAAACCGAAGCATTTTATTTATGCAAGCAATCTAGGTTGAATCATAAACTTGATCTTCACCCCATATTTGAACATGTTAATCTCTCTAAAATTGGTCCCTTGTGGTCATTGGTGCCAAAGGGGGAGAAAATGTTGTTCACAAAGATAGAACTCAAAGGGGGAGAAGCACAAAAGGGGAGAAAATGATAAAAGAAGGGGATCAACTAAAATTTCGAGCACACAAGTAGGGGGAGCAAGCTTTTAAACATGAATGTTGCATTCCCATGTGCACTTCATATGTATGATGCATAGTTATGCATTTCTTTTTCTCCAATACATTGCTTGTGTGGTGTTTTGCTAGTATACAATTGAATGGTGTATTGAAGTACTAGCATGAATAGGAAGTAGTTAGATTTCTCTTACTTCATGTTTTCCAAAGTGGTACTAGAGCCTTGCTTATAATGTTGATCTCACGAGGTTTCTAGTTTTGTTTATGCTTTTCCAAGTGGTATCTAACTACACAAGGTGCTAAGATGGTGTTTATCGCTACTCCGATGGTATCACGCTTCAAAGGTCTATAATCTAAAACACTTAGCACCTATTGGTAGTCAATGCTCCTATACTTTCCTATCTAACATGTATGCTTCCAAAATCCAAACATATAGCATACATGTAGGGGGAGCCATTGCTATCAATTTGAATTCATGATTACTTGTCCATACTTCTTACACATGGTAATATACTTGGACAATGTGACATGGGTTCAATCAAAATTTTATCATAACATCTTTGTGAAAGGGTTGTCACCAATTACCAACTAGGGGGAGATTGAAAGTCCTATGTTTGGTGTTGGTAATTAGTGACAATGCCTAAGTACTAATCCTATGCCTAAGTTGTATGTAGCATATGAGGATTAGTACATTCCAAGGTTGGTGGCAAGATGGACATGGTGATCATGATGGCCACACTTGGATTTGGATGCAACCCTACGTGATTAAGGCAAAGGTATATGCTTAAGGGTTGTGTTTTAGTAACCAAGACACCTAGTGGGTGTGGTTACATTATAGGATAGATAGCCATACTATAAAGAGGGGAATGACGCGGCTATTGAACTCCTAAGTGCCTCTAGGTGTGCATTTCATAATCATATGCATTTGGATAGAACTAATAACGTCTCGAAAAATGATTGTGAAAATGCTAACACATTTGCACATGACGAGATCACTTGGTGGTGTTAGCACATTTGCGACGGCGTTGAAGTTTGAGCGGTAGAGAGGGTTTGGGGTCCACTACGCCGGAAATCAGAAATCGAACGGAGGCGAACGGAGGTCACAGAGGTGACCGGACGCTGCACCGGACGCGGTCACGGTGTGACCGGACGCGTCCGGTCAGCGTTCAGCGTCTGCGCGAATGTCAGTTTGTTGATCGGACGCGAGACGCGTCCGGTCACAGTCGATCGAACGCGTCCGGTCGTTCAGGGAGCTTACTGGACTCCAACCGGACGCAGGCACTATGGTGTTCGGTCAGTTCCACAGCGCGTCCGGTCGCTGTTTCGTTGTGCGCCGCTCAGGGTTGACCAGCGCGTCCGGTCGATCACGGGACCAGCGTGTCCGGTCGAGACCAGCGCGTCCGGTCGTTGCGACCAGCGCGTCCGGTCGGTGCTTCGCTGAAAATAGCCGTTGTGTGATCGGCGCGTCCGGTCGTTGCGACCAGCGTGTCCGGTCGGTGTTTCGTGAAAGAGCCGTTGTGCGACCGGCGCGTCCGGTCAGTTTGACCAGCTCGTCCGGTCAGCGCGACTGCTGCTGAATCAAGTTCCTAACGGCTATATTCGAAGGGGTACGTCTATAAATATTCGTTGGCCGGCTCAAGGCTCCCTCTCTTGCACATTTGACATACTTGTGAGCACTTTGAGCTAAGCAACTCCCCTCCCACTCATCTCTCTTGCTTCTTTGCATATTCGAAGTGAGATTGAGTGATCCAAGTGCATTTGCATTGTGAGATAGCATCTAGTTGGCACTTGGTGGTTGATTTGCTGCGGGATTCTTGTTTCTCTTGGTGGTTGCCGCCACCTAGACGGCTTGGAGTAGCTTGGAGGCGTTGGCAAGAGTTGGTGATTGTTCTTGGCCACCTCCGGTGATTGTGAGGGGTTTGTGCCTACCTCGGCGAAGCGCCAAAGGCAACGTGAGTAAATTGCTCGTGTCATTGCAACCTTTTGCCATTTGGTAGGTTTTTGTGGTGCCTTTTGAGAGGCTCGGTGTGAGACTGATTAGCCACCGAACCACGTGGTGAAAAGGGACACAACGGGGACTAGCGTGCCGGCAAGCACGTGAACCTCGGGATAAATCTTGTGTCATCACTTTCATATTGTGATTGATTGATCCCGGTGTTCGATTGTATTGGTATTCATTGTTGATCATATTGGTTGGCTCAATACTTCGCCCCACGGTGAAACCCTCCTAACTCAACTCCGCATTACTTTCTTAGTTATCTTTGCTAGCTAGTTAGCTTTGCTAGAGTAGCTCCTTTGTGTAGCTTGCTAGTTGTAGTTGTAGTTACCTTCTCGGTTTGACTTGTGCGGTTGAGTGCAAATACTAGAATTGTGAATTGGTTAGGTGGCTTGCAAACACCCCGTAGGCTAAGCAAAACTCGCATCTCGCTACTTGTTATATTGATAAACTTGTTTAGCTTGTCTTTGTAGAATATTTTAAAAGGCTATTCACCCCCCTCTAGCCATCAAGACCTTTCAGGGGTGCCGGCTGCCGCCACACCGCACGGAGCCGTTCCCGTACTCGCCCATGATGGTGGGAGGCACGCACCAGCAAGCGTTCTTGCCTGGATGGAGGGGAGGCGCCGACCGCCGCCACACAATGCGGAGCCGTTCCTGGACTTGCCCGCGTTAGTGGGAGGCGCGCACCGGCAAGCATTCACACCTGGAGCAGGGGGTGTGCCGGCCACCGCCACATTGCACGGAGCCGTTCCTAGTCTCGCCTGCAACGATGGCAGGCGCACGCCGGCAAGCGTCCGTGCATGGGCAGAGAGGGGTGGGGTGCCGGCCGCCGCCACACCTCGCGGAGCCGTTTCCGGACTCGCCCGCAATGGTGGGAGGCGCACACCGGCAATCGTCCATATGCCTAGACGGAGGGGGCTGCCGGCCGCCGCCACACCGCGCGGAGCCGTTCAATCACTCGTCCGCGAGGATGGGAGGCATGCACTGGCAAGCGTCGTGCCAGCAAGCCGGGAGAAGAGGAACCAAGAGGATGCCTCCATGGAGGAAGCGCGCGTCCGCAGACGTCGCCGTCCAGGCTTTCGCCCTAGCCCCAAACAACCCAGCTGCTGCTGCAACCATCGGAGCCCCACCGAGGAAGCTTGTAGAAGGCCCCCAGTCCCGGTCAGAGTAGATCCGGCCACCGGCAGCCATAGCTAGCCAGATCTGGTCGCCGACAGCCATAGCCGGCCAGATCCGGCTGCCGGCCCGGCCCGCTAGCCGTGCATGACCGCCACACCAGCCTAGCCAGAACCGACCGCCAGCCCTTGCTGGCGCGTGTTCACCGCCCCAGTCTAGCCAGATCCGGTCGTCGGCCGCCCAGCCCTGCCTACCGCGGCCACCAGCCCCGCCTACCGCAGCCACCAGCCCCGGCCCGGCGAGACTCGGCCACCGCCAGGCCAACCAGCCAGCGCCGCCCGCTCGCAGGGCGCTGCTTGAAGCAGGGGAGGGCGAACATGATTGGAAGACTCAGATCCAGCCCGTACCCCGAGGGGATGTATTTCTGGGTGAAATGCTACCATGAAAGCTCCGTGCGCTCGTGGTTAAATATCTAAAATTATTAAGGAACTATCAAGGATGTTACTTAGTAACACTAGTTAATAGTGAAGTTGCTAAGTAAAACAAATAGTCATTTCTGGCACCGTTGCTAAGGATGGATTCAAACCCCATACTTAGTAGAGGTGCTAAGAAATGCCGACAGACGCCCCTTTGGACGCCATGGCCAGGGCCATCTAGGTGCTGATGATCCGTGCCCTGGACTGGGACACGAAGACGCCCTCAATGGCGGCCCATGCAGTGGCCGCAGCATCTACTGAAGATGTTACTTGGGAGAAAATCACTTTGGAAAGTGAAGACAGCAGATAGTTCAAAACCGTCTTATCCTTGGTGATCCAGGTCTCGTAGTCGGGGTTAGGGACGGGTGGCTTCTTGTTGTCGCCCCCTTTCTCGCCGTCACCCTTCGCCGGAGTCAGATACATCTTCGGTGGGTGCACCGTCGGCTTGATGTACTCCGCAAGATGACCACCGCGCACTACTACAGAAAGGCTTTTTAGGGGTGACTCACAAGGATTTGTAGGGGCGGTTTTGCCAGCCGCCCCTACCACACCGTGGCTAGAAATGCCTGGTTTGTAGGGGTGGTTGGCCAGCCGCCCCTACAAATCGATTTATAGGAGCGGCCGGATATTGA
This sequence comes from Saccharum hybrid cultivar R570, assembly GCA_038087645.1. NCBI lineage: Eukaryota > Viridiplantae > Streptophyta > Magnoliopsida > Poales > Poaceae > Saccharum > Saccharum hybrid cultivar. The sequence goes on from JAQSUU010000804.1 coordinate 19,032,694, forward strand.
GCCGCCTCTACAAATCATTTTGAAAAATCGTGATTTCAGACCTCAAAAAATGGCAAAAAAATAGCAAAAGATTTTTTTAATCCAGGGAGGCCCCCACTGGTCATTTAGTTATTTATTCATCCGACATAGTGGTAGTAACATTGTTCACAAATCTTATATATCTCTCTTGTATTCATAAACTATACGAGAGATATGTAAATTTTATGAACAATGTTACTATCACTTTGTTGAATGAAGAAATGACTAAAATAAAAGTAGTAGATCTTGATGAGTTCTACAACTTTTATGTTCATGACTTCTTCAGCTGAAATCATTTGATGTTTCAATGTTCTTTAAAGTTGTCTTTTTTGAAAATCAAAATTTAAAATGTTCACAATAAAATATGATCAAAATAAAAGCAGGAAGAACACAATAACTTGTTAGAGCATGATTTTAGAAAATTTTAGAAAAAAATCAAGTAATTTGAAGTTAATATGAGAGAGAAAACAAGTTACAAGTTTTTGGCAGAGATTAAAAAGAGAAATCAGAGTTTTTCAATAATTTAAAATTAAATTTCAAACAGCATTTTGAAGCATCAAATGAATTCAAATGTAAAAGTTGTAAACAACAAAGTTTTATAACTTTTCGAGATCTATAACTTTTATTTTGGTCATTTCTCCATCCGAGGTCGTTTGAAAAATTTGAATTTTAGTGCCTAATTTTAAATATTCGGCGTCTATTTATAGGGGCGACTCAATATAGAGCCACCCCTATAAATCGGATTTATAGGGGTGGCTGGATATTGAGTCGCCCCTACAAATAGACGCATTTATAGGGGCGGCTAAAAACACCAGCCGTCCCTATAAATCGATTTATAGGAGCGGCTCGTTTGAGAACCATTTGTAAGGACAACTCAAAATAGAGCCGCCCCTAAAAAAAGGTGGCGTTGCTACAAATGGTTTTCTACGTAGTGGCGGAGAGCAGACATGACTTGGAGACACCACATCAGGAAGTTGTTTCTTGCTAGCTTCTCGCTCACGGGTATAAACCCTATCTGTGGAGACGCAAGCGCAGCAGAGGAGGAAGCGGCCATGGATCAGTTCCATAAGAAAACAGGCTCTGGATACCATATGAAGATGAGTGAACGAGTTGTCCCTTAGGATCTCGGCTCCATGTTAATATAGGCCAGAAACAGCCCCCCGGAATGGCTTGTACACAAAGTTCGGATTACAGCAAGATCAGGATCAACATGATCCACCTATCTACTTAAGTTACAAGAAAGAAACTAACTATCCTATCCTGTACTAGGTACTATGAACCGAGACATATCTTAACACTCCCTTCCTAAAATGTCGAAGAATCTTAATGGTTGACCAGAACACGATGAAATTCCCGGGACGATCCAGGAGCTAGCAATACATGTTTATGAGATCAACTACTGGCGGTAGCAACAAAAACAATCTGCACGGTCTCTTTTTTCATATGATCTGATCTGATAATGATAAAATAAAATACGACTTGTTCATAGTGGTCGATTAGATACCTCTCCCACGACGAAGTCCGGGACGTAACTGGGCCTGTCGTGCTTCGTCATGTGGCCTCGCATGTAAGGGGTCGCAGGAGACGTAGAGGTTCTTGACCACCATGGCCGTCGAGCCCAGTGGCACGGCCTGGGGGCTCGACGGCCCCGTCACGTAGCGCTTCAGGATCACCCACCGGTTCGGCACCTCCTCCCTCGCCATGGCTGCAGCTGATGACGGCTCTAGCTAGTAGACTTCGTTCGCTCCACGTACTCCCCACCGGTTCGCCCTGCTGGCTTGTGCGACGACGGATATGATGATGCTTGCCTGATCCAGTGGCGCTTGGCGTGTGTAGAGGCCGCCGGTGGAATGAAATGAAGCCATTGCTTGCACTCGCGCGCCCGGGCCAGCTTTCTGCTGGCGTACGTGTGACCGTGCTCGACAACACATGCATCGATCATGCACGAGGAACATGTGGGCGGTCCACAAGCCAGCAACTATAGCAAATTCATTATTACCGGAGACATGAATGTACAGCAGCTGTTCCAGATCCAGGTCACGTTCACGTACCCTGTTCACTGTTCAGGTTCAGGGATGGCAACTTATTAGGCTGTCCGCACTCGTCGTACTCTAAATCCATCCTCTAAAAGGAATATTCCGTCCTGGTCATCGAGATTTCATCCTCTATATCACTTTGTCCCGCACTCATCCATCCTCTATATCATCCTCTATACCAATGTGGGACCCACACATCAGAGTTCTTCTCTTTTTTTTACCTCCCTCCCTCCCCACACTCTCTCCACTCCCTCCTCCTGCTCCTCCCGCCGCTCTGCCGCAGCCACGACGCCGGCCGACCTCGACGCTCCTCCCGCAGCCGGTGTCGATGCCGCGCACCGCCCGCCCTTGCCCCCTCGTCCCCCGCCCCCGCATCCACCCGCCCTTGCCCGCGCGCGAGAGGAGGTGCCCGGAGGAACAGTAGTCGGGGCAGAGCTCCAGCCAAGCGTCCACGGCGGGCGCGCGTCCGTCTCTCGGCGAGCGCCAGGCGAGGCGTGGCGGCGGGCCTGGGCGAGTGCGTCCATGGCGAGCGGCGTCCCTCTCTCGGCGAGCACAGGGACACGACCACCGCCACCGGCATGGCGCCGCCCGTCCGCGCTTCCCCGACGCGACTGCCCTCCCATGCCGCCGGCCCTTCCCCTCCTCTCCCTGGGCGCCTAGCGAGGGGACGGCCGCCAGACCTCCTGGCGTTGCTCGATGCAGGGCAAGACGAGGCGGAGCGACCGGCGAGGCGACGGCGCAGAGGAGGCCCGGCCGACGGAGGCGGAGCTCGCATCTGCAGCGGCGGCGGAGCTCCACGCGTGCCGGTCCTCCTCCTCGCGGCGAGCGGCGGGCCGGTCCTCCTCCTTGCGGCAGCGCGTCCAGCCCGGCGTCGGGCCCCAGCGCCACGGTGGAGCGTAGCGGACGTCCGCTACTGCGCTATTTCTAGCGGATGGCGCAGGCGATAGCGTGCCCGCGTGGACGGTAGCGGACGCCGCTGCGGGGCTCTCATCCGGTAAATCGATCCTGCAGGATCGTTTACTGGCTCCCGCTGCGGGTAGTCTTAGCAAGACGATCGAAAGAACAGCGATATCACCACCGTATCTTGAGAATTGAGATAAGGAATAAATCTATCAGAAATAAACTGTAAGAGTTGGAACTTGCTTTGATGCCCAATCGTCGACGTGGTGCTTTATGTGAAATATTAATGCCAGTTCTCTAGCTAGTGGAAATACTGCAATCGAACTTTTGACATCCCTGTGATGTCTTTCTGGCACGCGTGTGCTTATACGAAATATTTTGACATCCCTGTGATCTGGCAAGCTGGAGGCCGCCGCTCGCGCCCGTGCGTGCGGCCACCACCGTGGAGGAGGTGCAGGCTAGCCGTGAGGAGGAGGCCTTCTCACTTTTTAGAGGACCAGATATTTTTCATGGCAACGTACCTTTCAACTGAAACATATGCAACACCATATTTACTTTTGTAACATCCAAATGAAACATTTATAACGTACATCTGAAATGCCTGAAACACTTGAAATATGCATATATAGCCATAACAATATATGCAACATCAAGATGAAACACTTGGAACATATATCTAAAACACTTGAAACATATATAGTGTTGCAACATGCGTATATAGACATTGCAATGTACGTGACATTCTAGATCTACTTTTGCAACATCTAGATGAAATACTTGAAACATAAGTCTAAAACGCCTGAAACACTTGAAACACGACGTTGCCCGGCGGCCACGGCCTATCTAGTGGGGAACTGCGCTAGCCAGCAAGCTCGACGTCGAGAACAACGGCCTAGTGGACATCTAGGCGTAGGCATAGGCCTCTTCTTCCTGCCGCGGTGTCTTCGGCCGACCGCGGGAGACGAGATGTCCGGACCAGTGACAACCTCCTCCTAGTGGCAGGGGTGGTGGTGGTCCGGTGAATGTCATGGCCACGACGGGCGAGGCAGACTGAAGTCCGACGTGGGACGTGACGCGGCGTGGCGGGGGATGTGGAAGTGGCAGGGGATGGGACGCAGCACAGCGCAGGATGGGGGCATGCAACGAGGGATGGCCGCGGTGGTGAGGTGGAGTGGGGCGGGCAGACGGCAGCATGACACAGTGAAGCCGCGATGGCGGAGTGAGGATGTTTTTTTATGAGAGGTGGGTAAGGCGGAGTGGGAAGCCGCGTCCAGACGGGACGAACACCCGCGTCTAAGCATTTCCCTTATATTAAAGCACAAAAAGTTATACAATACAAGAGAAAGAGAAAGAAAGAAGAAGAAGAGAAAAAAAAAAGAAGAGAAGAACTACAGCAAAAGAGAAAAGAAGGAAGGTAGCGTAAAAGAGAGAAAAAAAAGGAAAAGAAAACAAACATGAGGATTACAAGAAATTTTGTATCCATGAGAGTCAATTCATACTCAGTACGTGAAGCCCACAACTCTAGGGAATAGAAACCTGGGTGGGTTGTTTGCATTGTTCCATTAGAGTAGATTTATGTAGACTTACTTATTTATCTAAATGTTCGCTGGATTAAAGAGAATCATGTATTAGATTTTATTAGATGACACAAGTGATATCCGCACAGCGGCACAGGAACATCTGCATGTGCATGAATCGCTCGATCCGATGCCTCCAGACCGTGGGTGACTAGTCATGGTCGTTCCAGAACATATGTCTCACAGCCTCCACCTACGGCTACCACACGACAGAAATGGTTTCCACTTGGGCAGCTGGCACACAACACGCCAGGCCAAGTGTCCCAGCTCGGCTAAGGCCGTGTTTAGATCCCCAATTCGGAGGCTCAAATTTTTACTGTGCGCATTAAATATGTACTGTAGCGATTCGTTTGTATTTGTTAAAATTGTCTAAACTTTGACTAATTAGGCTCAAAATGTTCGTCTCGCAAAATACAACAAAACTGTGCAATTAGTTTTTAATTTCATCTACATTTAGTACTCTATGCATATGCCGACATTTTGATGTGATGGGAATCTTTTTTTTACATAGTAAAATTTGAGATTAAAATTTGGCATCTAAATAAGGCCTAACTCCCAATACACAATTAGCGCTGCCGCTGCAGCACCCGCAGTCCCGTACTCTCGAGGCGCGGACCAAGTCAGAACGAAGCCCATCCATCGCCAGGGCCGAGTGCCGACGAGGGATTGAGTTGGGACCAAGTCAGAACGTAGCCCTGATGCCGACGCCCGACGCGACAGGGACGCCCTGGTCCTCGTGGCCGGACGCCGACGCCCGACGCGACAGGGACGCCCTGGTCCTGGTGGCCGGACGCCGCCGCCGTGACGCCGACGCCCGACGCGACAGGGACGCCCTGGTCCTGGTGGCCGGACGCCGCCGCCGTGACGCCGACGCCCGACGCGACAGGGACGCCCTGTTCCTGGTGGCCGGACGCTGCTGCCGTGATGCCGACGCCCGACGCGACAGGGACGCCGCGATAGGGACACCCTGTTCCTGGTGGCCGGACACCGCCGCCGTGACGCCGACGCCCGACGCGACAGGGACGCCCTGGTCCTGGTGGCCAGTGCCCTCTGGCCTCTGGCCCGCTGCCCTCCAGTCAAGAACTCATCTACAGTTTAATCTTCTGCTCTTTGTCTTTGCGTACAAAATTATTGTCTAATTTTGTAGCTACCACATCCTAAATTATAATACGTTTTGCCAATTCATAGCTTATATTAGATATAATATATATTTAGATACGTAATAAAATTATGAATCTAGAAAAGCAACATCTTATAGTTTGGAATGGAGGAAGTATTTGCTAACATCATAAATAACAAATTGTTTAATTATTTAACATTGTGTTTTTCAATATCTTTTGGATGATTATCTAGTTACTTTTATTGAGCGGGAAATTTTCTTTAAAGTTAATGAAGATGAGATAATCAAGACATTTATGTCTCTTCGAAAGCTTCAAATAAAATAGTCCAGAAAAATAGCATTTTAAGTCTCTGGTACTCTTTTATGCCTAGATTTCAATTATCGGTATGGCTTTTGAACTATTTGTATTGTATTATATTGTATTTAGTAGATGGTTTCAACTTAATCCATGAATTTAAGCATTATCAGGTTACTTAGTGTATATATACCGAATTACGTCGTTAATTTTACAAATATTACCGAATTGCTAAAATGGATTTACCGAATTGGAAATGATTTTTTTTGGATGGCATACCCTAAGTTAAAATCCTAGATTCGTCACTGCATATATTCCCGCCGTCCTTAAAAGGAATGCAATTCTTTGTTTTTCGAGGCCCAATTCAGATGATTTGAAATTTACATAAGTTATATAAAAAATATTAACATTTATAATACAAAATAAGTATCATTAAACTAATTACGGAATGTATATTCAAACTTGTGTGGAGACACCAATGTTAATCTATTCACTACTCCCTCCGTACCTGAAAAAGTATTGTTCTGTGATCTAAAATTTATTCCAGAAAAAATGATGTTCTGAGTTTTAAGCACACTCTTGGCCCGCAGATCCACTGCCAAATTACCATCTCGAATCTTTGCATGCTTGCATCCAGCGTGTCTTATTTAGGAAGTAAACCTCGCGACATCCTTTCTTTTAAGGAAATCATGTGTGACATACTAAGAGTATTAGAAATATTTCTCTTCTCCACTAATCTGTCTGAAAAATCCTAGAACGTCACTTTTTTGGGACGGAGGGAGTATCTTTGGTCAAACTTGAGCTCGTTGGAATAGCATGATGCATTTATTTTGGGACAGAGGGAGTAACAACAATCTAAGAACATGATTAGTTTTTATTTTTTTCTATAAAAATTGCTTGATCTAACTTTGTGGAATACTCTATCTATCCTAAAATAAATCAACCACTGCTACAACAATCTTAACCGAGGCGGGCAAAAACCATTAACCGAGGTGGTTTTCCCAACCGCCTTAGCCAAAAAGTCACGGTAAATCATGCCTTAACGGAGGCGGTTGGCTGCCCGTCTCAGTTAATTGAATAAAAAACAAAAAAAACCGCAGCACAAACTGGACCTGGGCCTGGATCTGGGCTGCGCGACGCCGCAGCTCGATCCGGACGCGCCGCCACCGGGTTCCTCGATCCGCCACCGGGGGAGCTCGATACGGCCACCAGCGGCGGATCCGACCACCACGGTAGCCAGAGGAGGAGACGGGGGAGGAGGCCGCGCCGCCACCGGTGGAGGAGCTTGGGGGAGGATCGCACCGCCACTGGGAGAGGAAGAAACGCGGGGAGGAGCGCGCCGCCGCCTCGGCCTCGGCCACGCTAGCGCCGCGCCGCGACACGCCTCGCCGCGACCAACCAGCGCCGACGAGGGATTGAGTTGGGAGCGGCCCAGCCCGCCAAAGGTTGGTGGGTATGTAGTACTGGTCCTCTCTGGATACCACACAGGACATTGCTTCAACAATGTCTATCGATATATCTACTTTTTATCTTTTCTCATACTTTTCCAATCTACTATTTCTTCTCATTCTTCATTCTCGACGATGTTCATTGCTTCAACAATGACAAAGCCGTAGAGCGGTCAGATCGGCTAAGGCAACTCATAGCCACTGCACACCCTGATGGGGTCCCTCCTGGGCGTGTGGCGTTTTGGGTCTCAAGAGACCTCGCCGGCATATCTTGCGTATCGTGCTCTCGGCGAGGCTCCTCCAGCGACGTGTTCTGCGTATCACGCTCACCGCCGGCCATCAAAGAAAGTCACAAGACTCGATATTTAACCCATCAAGACACGTACAGTATGAAAATTAAAGTTACGATATATTTCTATGCCTTATTATAATAGGAGAAAATATTATCAAAGTTTTGTTTTAATTCGATAACAGGACATTGTTATATTAAGACCAATATTATAGTTTCAAATTTTAATAGAAAAAACACTGATGTCTTCATTTTTCGCTAACATATTTTTTTTCTTTCGTTGCAACGCAAGGGCACTTTGCTAGTACATAAAAAAAAAGATACCGCGCGGATTGTTTTTGTTTGCTTCCGCCAGTAGTTGGCCATAAACACGTACTGCTCCTGGTCCTGGATCGTCCCGGGAATTTCATCGTGTTCTGCTCAGCCATCAAGATTCTTTGACATTTTCACTACTATTCAATATTGGAGTCTCTAGAGTATAGTTTCTTTCTCTGTCTCTATTTTTCCTTTTTTCCGTCTGTTTTCACCTTTGTTTTACCCTCTTTTTTTACTCAGCACCCTTTCTCCAAGAATTAAGGGTAAAATTTGACACCAAGGTCAAAGATAAGGTTTTTCCCTGACCTTTTGATTTTTGGAGAAATCTCAGAAGATTTGAACTTTGAAAGCGCAATGAATCACACGATAATATTCAATTTAATCGACAATAATATCTCATTAGCTTTGTCCGCCGTGGAACTTGTGGAAATTATATTACTAGAAAATTTGGAATCCCGTGCTCAGGTGTCAAGATATTTCTGACTCGGTTCAACTTGGACTATTCGAAAAAAAAGTAAAATTTAAATTGTGAATCTATGCCTTCATTTATTAATAGGGCTAAAAATGAATTAATTGTCCTCTGATGTTTGAACAGCACATGTTGACAAAAACAAAACACAAGACTGATTCTGTAGTTTTATTCTAATGAACATATGGGAGTTCTCTGTACTCTGTTCAGCCTGTGGACTGGTGATAGGTCCACTTCTCTTCCATTTACTTCTTTTCCAACTAGGGACCTTACAGTTCTGTGCTCCCCTACCCTGGTGCAAATCCTGCAGGCTTTGATAAACTATGGTGTATGCAAGGTGGTAGCATCTGGGCACCCGGATTTCAAGGTTGGTGATCTTGTGTGGGGGATGACCGGATGGGAGGAGTACACTTTCGTCCCTAAGCCAGAGTCATTTTTCAAGATCAATCATCCTGAATTGCCTCTGTCGTACTACACGGGTGTTCTTGGTGAGTTCATTGTTTAGCTTACTGCATTTTCTTTCAACCAAACTTAACCCCTTCAACCTCAAGCCTTTCCTCCAAAATCTGTTTTATTTTCTGGCCTTTATCCAACTTACAGATTAGACAGTCTTTTACTGAATCCAAATGTTTCCGTGTTCCTCTGAAAGAATCCTTTTTCTTTATTCTTACACTGTTGTTCGAAGTGTTTCTTCCCTAACTAACTATATGGTAACTATCATACTGTTCAGGCATGGCCGGCCTTACTGCTTGGGCCGGATTTTTCGATGTGGGCAAGCCCAACAAAGGCGACTATGTCTTCGTCTCAGCAGCATCAGGCGCCGTTGGTCAGCTTGTTGGGCTGTTTGCTAAGCTCACTGGCTGTTATGTGGTTGGCAGTGCTGGTTCTGACGAGAAGGTTTGTGAAATCTTCTTCTCTTTTATCTTTTTTTTTTTTTGAGCCTCAACTCTTCAAGTACAAGCTGTAGTATCTGAACTCATGCACTAACTCACACCACTACACACACAAACTCACACACGCACACCCTACTACGTAAGCTAGACCTACACTTATATGAAGAGACTTGCACGTGGCTGAGAGGTATCCGAAGTCATCGAAGCTCCGCACATGACGGGCATGTCATCCTGACCATTGTGGCGCATCCACGTCTGAGGCAACTGAAATTATTTGAGGTACTACAGTTCCCTGGTGGGAAATAACATTTCGAGCAAGCTCGAACACGCGATCAGTGGCTTCCACACCCGGAAGGCTCACCAACCGAGCTATGGCTCGGTCCCCTTCTTCTCCTTTATCTTCTGGCAACAATTTGCTTTCTTTTGTTCTCTAGTTCATGTATGGTTTTATGAAGTCAGATGCATGTTGCTGCCATTTGTGTCTTTTTCTGGCTGCTTCAATTGTTTCTTATCATTTGTCAATAATAATAGTTACAACATTTCACTATTAATTTTATTGATAGTGGAAATACATTTCATTAGTAGTGATTACGACTCTTCTTAATTCAGGTCAATCTTCTGAAATCCAAGTTTGGCTTCGATGAAGCATTCAACTACAAGAAAGAGCAGGACCTGGATGCCGCCTTGAGGAGGTTGGCCAGCCAGCTCTTCTTTTGTGCATTGTACACTTCTTCTGCTTCAGCATCGCCAGAGACAGGGGGGTACTGATCATTCCAGCTGTGTCGTTACCATTGCTCAGGTACTTCCCAAAGGGCATTGACATCTACTTTGAGAACGTGGGTGGCGGCACACTGGAGGCCGTGCTGTCCAACATGCGCAACCATGGGCGGATCCCTACCTGCGGGATGATCTCGCAGTACAACCTGGAGGAACCAGAGGGCGTGCACAACCTGGTCGAAATCATCGGCAAGCGCGTGCGCATGGAGGGCTTCTTGGTCTTCGACTACTACGGCCAATACCACAAGTTCGAGCAGGAGGTGGCCGGGTACCTCAATGAGGGAAAGATTACCTACGTCGAGGACATCGCTGATGGGTTGGAGAAGGCGCCGGCGGCGCTCATCGGGCTCTTCACCGGGCGCAACGTCGGCAAGCAACTGGTCGCCGTCGCTCGGGAGTGAGTATGACGGTGAGGGCATAATGTCTACCCGGAGAGTTGAGAATAATGCCATAGCGTTGGAGTTCAGATGTACTGGGAATTGATGGTTTGTAGTGCTTGTAGTTTTATGCTGCTTGTGTGAAAAGTTTCGATTTTCTACTGTTCGTTACTCCTGCGCAATATGCTTTGCCGTTTGTATGAAAGGAAGTAAGGCTGAAGTGGGCCAACAACTGAAAATTGCAGCCGAGCAGGCACACAGATTCTCCATGTTGTAGCAGTTTGCCTGATGTTCCAGAAGGTACTCCATGAGCCTATTGGAGAGCACGGGGCTTCTATGCAAGCAGTCCTATTTGCAACGCTAGAAGGGATTCGCATGACATGTCAATAATCCCAAGACATATAATTATATTCCCGCCGTCCTTAAAAGGAATGCAATTCTTTGTTTTTCGAGGCCCAATTCAGATGATTTGAAATTGACTAAAGTTATATAAAAAATATTAACATTTATAACACAAAATAAGTATCATTAAACTAATTACGGAATGTATATTCAAACTTGTCTGGAGTAGCTGGATTGAGGCGGGGCTCGCCTCGATGTCGGTCTTCTTTGTGGGCACAGTAGCTCGATACCCTCGACGATGCTCAAGTCGCCAAGACGTTAAGGCCCTGTTTGGTTCATGAATGTTAAAGTTTAACTCTCATCACATCAATGTTGGGGCAAATGCATGGAGTACTAAATGTAAACTAATTGTATGCATGTCGGCACAGATTAGTAGTAATTTACGAGACGAAACTATTAAGCCTAATTAATCCAAAATTGAAAACTTTTTGTCAAATAAGACGAAAGTGCTACAGTGTTTGTTAAACTTTAACACCTCTAACCAAACAGGCCCTAAGATGTAGTCCAACACAAAAAAAACTAACGAGCTGTGTATCTCCTCTCTCTGTGTGTTGGGGTGTACAAGGAAGGGCACCTCGCTCGACCTTGGAAACCCCTTGTAAAACTTTATATCCTCTTAATAAAATACGTGCAATGTGCATGTTCGCGAAAAAAAAGTTCAGTTTTTCTGCATTATTTGTCTTCATGTAAGAGAAAGAGGGGGGGGGGCTGGAATGTCAAACCTCTGCAATGCTGCGTTGAGGTTCTGCTCTTTCTTGTAGTTGAAAGCATCGTCAAATCCAAACTTGGTTTTCAGAAGATTAATCTGAAGAGGCAACAGCAAGCATTTTTTTAGATATAAGTACAAAATGTGTTGGCAGATAGTAGTGATTTTGCCTAAATTGCTGATCTAGACAAATTGTTAGCTGAAATCCCACAGACCTTTTCATCAGAACCAGCACTTCCAACCACATAGAAGCCAGTGAGCTTTGCAAGCTGGCCAGCAATCTGACCAACAGCACCTACTGCTGCTGAAACGAAGACATGATCACCTTTCTTCGGCTTTGCTACATCATAAAGTCCAAAGTATGCGGTAAGGCCGGGCATGCCTGAACAATGGGTGAGATCATAGCAATAGTTAGAAAAATAAAAACATTGTATACCCTGTAACAATGAAGGATTCTGAACAGGTTGTTTCGGATTGGAAACAAAAGAAAACGTTTGTTTGGACTTTGGACTATAACATTTGCTGGCGATAGAAGAGTGAGCGCTGAAAACTAACTCACCAAGAACACCAGTATAGTACGACAGAGGAATTTCTGAGTGCTTGATCTTGAAAAGAAGCTTTGTAGCAGGGTCGACGGTGGTGTATTCTTCCCATCCGGTGATTCCCCACACGAGATCGCCAACGTTGAAATCCGGGTGCCCAGATGCTACCACCTTGCTCACACCAAAACCAACCAGGGCCTGAAATGTTGTTTATTACAACAGAAAATCGCAAAATTGTAAGGCTTTCTGATGTTTGTTTGCATCTTGAACAGAAGACAGTGAACCCGAACAGTGTCAACTGGTTCGCAGTGGTTACCTCCCCTGGGACGAAATCCGGGAGGTAGCTGGGCCTCTCGTGCCTGCTCATGCGGCCACGCATGTAGGGATCGCAGGAGAGGTACAGGTTCTTGAGCACCACCGCCGCCGAGCCGGGTGGCACGGCCAGGTGTGCAGCGCCGGCCACGAGCTCCATGTCGTCCTCGGTGGGGAAGCCCGTCACGTGCCTCTTCAGGATGACCCGCCGGTTGGGCACCTCCTGCCCCTCGGTCCTGGGCGCGGCCGCCGCCGCCGCCATGGCACGCTTCCCGGGTTCGCCTTGGCGATGGATGGGCTGTGGACTGTGGCTTGGGATTTGCGTTTTGCAAAGGAACAAACAAAGGTCTGTTTTGGAATGTCGTTTGGAACCGTGTAGTGCCCCTTGATATTGACGTGGATTTATTGCGTCAAACACAATCGGGGTGTCTAATTCCTCTCCTAAAATTTTTTACCCATCATATCGCATGTTTGACACATGCATAGAATATTAGACGTAGACGAAAAAATAACTAATTACACAGATTACGATAAATTTGCGAGATAGATTTTTTAAACCTAATTAATCCATGATTTGACAAAGTTATGCTACAGTAAACATATGCTAATGACGAATTAATTAGGCTTAAAAAATTCGTCTCGCGATTTCTATGCGAGTTATGTAATTAGTTTTTTTATTAGTATCCGAACACCCCTTCCGACATCCCATGAAACATTCGATGTGACACCTCAAAATTTTTTACCTCAGAAACTAAATAGCCCCAAAGTCGTCATCACCGAAACAATGATGATAGAGTGAATTACTCCTATGGCCCTCTTAAAACTCATCTCTACTTTTTTTTGCTCTGAAAATTTCGAACTTACCTATTTGGCCTTCAATCCAACTTTCGATTTCTTATCTGGCCTTTCCGTCAATTTAACTCTGTAACGGTGTTAGATGAGAGGCAAAAAGTCGATTTTACCCCTGGACGCTAAAGCATCGTTTTTCATAGTTTAGATTTGTTTTTTATATATTTTATAATTCAAATTGTGTATTGTACGGTTTACAGGTGCTTGTAGATTGGATATTGTTGGGGAATTAACTTCGTCCAAAAAACTCAAGCCCAAACTTTGTAGTATGAAAAATATAAAAGTATCCTAATGAAATTCACTTACAGGGAAAAATATAGAGAAGGATGTATTTCGACTTCGTCGTCAAGAATTCAACTTCGACTATCGACTTCGTTGCCAAGAATTCGACTTCGCTTATCAACTTCGTCATCAAGAATTCAACTTCGCCTATCGACTTTGTTGTCAAGAATTCGACTTCGACTATCGACTTCGTCGTCAAGAATTCGACTTCGCTTATCGACTTCGTCGTCAAGAATTTGACTTCGACTATCGACTTCGTCGTCAAGAACTCGACTTCGCCTATTGACTTCGTCATCAAGAAATCAACTTCGCTGGACAGAGAAGTAGACGGAGAGCAAGAAATGATCTGAAGAGAACAAGTTCATTGAAGGAAAGAAGATCAAACGTAAAAAAGAAGACTGAATCAGGAAGAAATGACTACTTCGCCCTTACACAGATGAAGGGTTGTAAGCATTTAGGTCAGGGGTAAAATAGTCATTTTATGTAAAATACGAAGACTAGGACCCTATAAATACCCCCTCTGACATGTATGGTACAAGGAATGAAAGGAATACAACTTTGCACGTAATTTTGTCTTGTCTGAAATTTTTCTGATGATTGTGTGAATTGTGTTGTCCAACCTGAACTTTTCATCCAACATCTGGCGCCCACCGTTTGTGCGTGCATCTAAAGATCCTCGCGACCACAAGAAATAAAATGGCAAGACCAAACTAGAAGACCGTCAACGAAGAAGCCGAAGACGAACAACCACTCGGCGAAGACAGAGATCTTACAAAAGAAGTTTCCCAAGGTGCAAACTCTTCAAGAACGAGCGAAGTTGAAGAACAAAGACTCAAAGAACTTGAAGAACAAGTTTTAAGAAGGCAAAAAGAACTTGAAGAATGTCGCGCAAGAGCACGAGAAAAGACACTCAAACAAAGAATAGAAGAGGCCGAAGCTACCCTCCGCAATTTAAATGAGCAACTGCAAAATGCAAAATCATGAAGTTATAAATCAAGAAGAATCGCATCCGGCAACAAGAGTCTCTCAAGAGAGAAATAACCAAAAATCATTCATATCAATTGATACAAGCTCCCCACTGTCAACAAATTTGCAGCTAGTTCAATGGCCTATAGGGTATAAATTCAACATGATACCAACATTTGATGGTGAATCAGACCCAAGGCAATTCTTAATGAGTTTTGAAGCCGCATGAAAGCATCTAGGCCCCGAGAGTTGGTTTCGGCAATTGATGACAACGCATTATTACCATGACTAACGTGTGTTTTGCAGAAACTCTGATAAGTTAGGTCATGGGGTTGATAACTGCTTTGGGCACTATGGTATTCATGCCTCTTGATGGAAATCGTTTCGGTTTTCAAAGAATCAACGACAAGATTAAAGACGGTTAGTTCCGGATGTCAAGGTGTTGAGTTACATTCGGAATAGTCGTTAGGATCTTCGCTTTTTTCCTTTGGCCGTACTATAAAGGGGGACATGAGTGAGTAGCTTGACCTAGGTGAGTCTTTTGTTTAGGTGTGGTGCACACTTGTCAAACTTAGCACTAGGTAGCTCAGAAAAAGCTCAAAGTTCAATTGGAAGCAACTTGGTTCAAGTTGCATCGCGTTTCAAAGTCGTTTGAGACATTTTTCCCTTGACCGGACGCGGTCTCTGTCTCGACCGGACGCGTCCGGTCAGTACTAACAGTTACTGCGTTTCAGCTCGGTTGACCGAACGCGGTTCTTGTGAGGACCGGACGCGGTGATCATGCTGACACGTGTCTCAAAGGGTAAAACAACTAATCGGACGTGACTGGGAAGTGATCGGACGCGTCTGGTCACGTTCCAGTAAGGTACTTTACTGACCTGACGCATCCGGTCATCTCTGATCGGACGCGATCGAGCGTCAGGTCAAAGTACAGTAAGGACCTTGCACGACCGGACGCGTTCGGTCACTCAGCAATGTCATTCAGTTTTTCGACCGTTACGTTCGACCAGCGCATCTAGTCACATCGACCGGCGCGACCGGTCAGTGCGTATTTTGCTGAGTTGGCAGGTAACGGTTGGATTTGACTGTGGGGTGTACAAATACATCCCCTCCACCCCTTTTAGAGGTCTCTTGCTCATTTGTTCAGCTGAGAAACACCTTTCAAGTGCAAGGAAGTGCAAGAGCTCTAGTGAGGGTAGTGATTTGAGAATCAAAGTTTGAGAATCCCTCATTAGTGACTAGGGAGTAGCAAGTGTGCATCCATCTTCTCATTAGGCTTGTTGTGGTCAAGTGAGAGTTCTAGCTTGTTACTCTTGGTGATCGCCATCACCTAGACGGCTTGGTGGTGATTGGGAGTTTGGTGATCATCCGGCGGAGCTTGTGGATGACCCAACTCATCTTGTGAGCGGTTTTGGGCGATTCACCGCGACGGAGTGTCGAAGAATCAGCCCGTAGAGAGCACTTGATCCTTACGCGGATCAAGGGGGAGCTACACCCTTGCGTGGGTGCTCCAACAAGGACTAGTGGGGAGTGGTGACTCTCCGATACCTCGGGAAAACATCGCCGTGTTCCTAACCCTTACTTTCAAACATTTACTTTCTTGTATTACTTTCATTGCTTGATTTACTTTCCTAGAATTGCCATGCTAGACTAGGATTGGAACTTAGGGTGCAAAACTTTTTACTGGTAGAATCACAAGGAACACAAGTAGACACTAGGGGTGAACTTTGGCTTGTAGGATTTAATTCTTGCAATTATTTTTTAGAAAAGCCCAATTCACCCCCCTCTTGGGCATCTTGATCCTTTCAATTGGTATCGGAGCCGAGTTGCTCCTAATTTAGGCTTCACCGCCTAGAGCAAGATGTCTAATGGGGAAGGACCACCTCCCATCTTTGAGGGAGATGATTTTCCATATTGGAAAATCTGCATGGAGGCGTACCTCGAAGCCATAGATGTTGGGTGTCTTAGAGCCGCCACCGAAGGGCTTCCCGCTATCAAGGATCCCGCCAACCTAAGTGGTGACGAGGAGAAGTACGACCGGTGGAATGCAAAGGAAAAAATGCACTCTACCGGGGCCTAGGCAAGGATATCTTCAATCGTGTGCGTAATGCAAAAAACGCTCATGAATTGTGGGAAATCCTTTGTGCTCTCCATGAGGGAACTAAGAGTGAGCGTGAGGAACACTATCACATTGCTTTGAAGAAAATTAATTCTTTTGAGATGCTTCCCAAAGAAAGTGCTAATGACATGTATACTCGATTGAATGTTCTTGTAGAGGATCTCAATGCTCTTGGGCTCACTCAAATGAGTCAATCGGATGTTGCAAGGAGGATCTTGAGCGTTCTTCCCGTTGAGAAGTATGGTCACATTGTCACCGTGCTTCACCAAAGTGATCTCTCAACTGCAACACCGACACAAGTATTAGGAAAGATCAATGCACATGAGATGTACATGCACATCACTCCGGAAGAGGGCTCATCATCTTCCAAGAAGAAGGACTTGGACTTCAAAGCTAGCCATGACAAGAAAAAGAAGAAGGGCCAAGCCATGATGGTGCAAGAAAGTTCAAGTGAAAGTGATATTGATGATGCATCACTTGCACTCATGGTGAGAAAGACCACCAAGATGCTAAAGAAGCTCAACAAGAGTGGCATCAAGTTCGATGGCAAGAAGAAGAAGTTCTTCACAAGTAGCAAAAGGAAGCCTATATCCAAGATGGATTGCTATAATTGTGGTGAACTTGGTCACTTAGCTCATCAATGTCCTAAGCCTCCAAAAGACAAGTACAAGAACAAGAACAGGGGCAAGAAAAATGATTCAAGTGATGAAGAAGATGAGAAGAAGAAGAACAAGCCATACAAGAAGAAGTATGGTAAGAGAAAAGAGTTTCACAAGAAGAAGAAGGGAGGCAAAGCCTACATTGTTGGTGATTGGCTCACCGACATTGAGTCATCATGTGAGTCCTCCGGTGATGAGAGCGACGATGAGAAAGAGAAGGTCGCCGCATTTGTGATTGGGCCATCATCGTCTTCACCGACATCTTCATCACCACCTTCACCGCCACCTTCACCATCATCGTCCACTACTCACCTATGCCTTATGGCCAAGGGTGAATGAAAGGTACAAAACAATGAGAGTGATGATGATGATAGTGATAGTGATGATTAATATGATGCACCTTCTTATGATGAACTTGTAAAATTGTTGAACAAATACTCTAAAGTCATAAGAAGAACTAGAAATAAAAATGATGAGCTCCAAAATGAAAATGACTCACTTTCATCTAAGCTTGAGAATGCACAAAAGACTAGTGATGAGCTCAAATATCAAAATGAAATTATGTCTTCTACTCTCAAGGAGCTCAAAACTTCTAACAAAGAGCTTAGAGATGAACATGATAAACTTGAGAAGAAGCATGATGAGCTCAACACTAGGCACAACTTGCTAAAAGACAAATATACTACATTGAAAATCAATTATGATAGTCTTGTTATTGCTAATGAGCTTTCTCTTGAGACACATGATGCTACTAACCAAGTTGTTAAGATTGATATAGCTACATCATGTGATGACTTGATCATTGAGAGCATTGAGCAAGGCTCTAGTGGCAAAGGCAAGAATGTGGTTGAGTCCGACAACTATGATGATTATGTCAAGCTCAAGAGTGAAAATGAGATGCTTAGAAATGAGAACAAGAAGCTAAAAGGGTTGATGGCTCTTGAAAAGCAAACATCAAATGAGTCACTTATTGAAGAAAACAAAAAGCTCAAGCAAGAGAAAGAGCATCTCAAGACCGGCCTAAGCAAGTTCACAAGAGGCCAATATTTACAAAGTGAGCTACTCATGAACACCGACATGAAGATGGATAGAAGTGACATTGGTTACTTAGCAAATCAAGAGAAGAAGGCTAAAGCTCAACAACAACAAAGCAAGTCAAAGCCCAAGCCAAAGAGATGTGTTGAGTGTGGATAAGAGGGCCATTTTGCCCATGAGTGCAAAACTCCACCACCACAACCCTTGCCCAAGCATGCTAGACCCTTTGCTTTCAATGCTCATTACATGTTTAGAAAAGATTCAAGTGGAAAGATGAAAGTCATGTTCTTGGGTCCCCCAAACAAGAATAGGTCTAAGAAAATATGGGTTACCAAGTCACTAGTTGAGAAAGTCAAGGGTCCCTCTCAAGTTTGGGTCCCTAAACAAAAAGCTTGATCTCTTGTGTGTAGGTGAACTACAGGACCGGTGGATCTCATTGGATTATTGATAGTGGTTGCACTCAACATATGACTGGTGACCCTCGTATGTTTACCTCACTTGAAGAGAATGGGGTATGTCAAGAGAAGATCACATTTGGAGATAATTCAAAGAGCAAAGTCAAGGGTATAGGCAAGATTGCAATATCAAATGAGTTTCAAATGTACTCTATGTTGCTTCATTGAGTTTCAATTTACTATCCGTTGGGCAACTTTGTGATCTTGGCTATTAATGTTTATTCACACCAAATGAAGTGGTAGTCTCAAAGATAGATGACAAGCAAATGATTTTCAAAGGCTTTAGATACAACAATCTCTATCTTGTTGATTTCACCTCCGAAGATGCAAACTTGATGACATGCTTGTTCACCAAAACTTCACTTGGGTGGCTTTGGCATAGGAGGCTTGCTCATGTTGGAATGAACACTCCCAACAAGCTATTGAAGAAAGAATTAGTGAGAGGCTTGAAGGATGTAAAGTTTGAGAAGGACAAACCTTGTAGTGCATGTTAAGCCGGCAAACAAGTTGCAAATACTCATCCAACCAAAGCTTATATGTCAACATCAAGAGTGCTAGAACTTCTCTACATGGATTTGTTTGGTCCTACAACTTACAAGAGCTTGGGTGGAAATCTTTATTGTCTTGTGATTGTGGATGACTACTCAAGATACACTTGGACTTTCTTTCTTTATGACAAATCCGAAGTGGCAAATTGCTTCAAGAAGTTTGCAAAGAGAGCTCAAAATGAATTTGAAGTCAAGATAAAGAAGATTAGAAGTGACAATGGCAAAGAGTTTGATAACACAAACATTGAAGCTTATTGTGATGAGATTGGAATCAAGCATGAAGTTTCATCAACCTACACTCCTCAACAAAATGGTGTAGTTGAGAGAAAGAACCAGACATTGATCACCCTTGTAAGAACAATGTTAGATGAGTACAACACACCAGAGAAATTGTGGGCCGAGACAATCAACACCGCATGCTATGCTTCAAATCGCCTCTTCCTACAAAAGTTTCTTGGCAAGACCCCCTATGAGTTGCTAAATGGGAAGAAGCCGGATGTCTCATTCTTCCGGATGTTTGGTTGCAAATGCTACATCTACAAGAAGCGTCAACACCTAGAGAAGTTTCAAAGACGTTGTGATATTAGTTTTCTTGTTGGTTACTCATCAAAGTCCAAAGCATATAGAGTATTTAACCATGCCACCGGTTTGGTTGAAGAAACATATGATGTGGAATTTGATGAATCTAACGGCTCCCAAGGAGCAATTGAGAATTGTGATGATGTAGGTGATGAACCATTGAGGGAGGCAATGAAGAACATGCTGGTGGGAGACATCAATCCTAAAGATGATGAAGACGATGTACAAATTGTCAATCCACCATCTTCATCACATGTGCCTCAAGATGATGATAAGAATGAGAGAATTGAAAATGAAGACACCCATGTCTCTCATAAACAAGCCGAGGCACAAGCTCAAGATGTTGATGCTCCCCAACCCTCTCCTCAAGTGGTTGAAAGAAGAAACTCACCTCTACTTCAAGCACATCCACAAGATCTCATCATAGGGAGTCCTACAAAGGGTGTAATGACTCGATCTCAAAAGCTTGCTTCTTTTGTTGAACATCACTCCTTTGTCTCTTGTCTTGAACCTAAGAATGTAGAAGAAGCTCTTCAAGATCCGGATTGGGTGAATGCTATGCATGAAGAATTGAACAACTTCACCCGCAATCAAGTTTGGACACTTGAAGAGCATCCAAAAGGTGCAAGAGTCATTGGAACCAAGTGGGTGTTCCGCAAAAAGCAAGATAACCAAGGTGTAGTAGTGAGGAACAAGGCAAGACTAGTTGCAAAGGGGTTCTCTTAAGTTGAAGGTCTTGATTTTGGAGAGACCTTTGCACCCGTTGCAAGACTTGAAGCCATTCGTATCCTTCTTGCATATGCATCGCATCATGAAATGAAACTATATCAAATGGATGTGAAAAGTGCATTTTTAAATGGCTTCATAAATGAACTAGTCTATGTTGATCAACCTCCCAGGTTTGAAGACCCTAGATATCCTAATCATGTTTATAGGTTGTCCAAGGCGCTATATAGGCTCAAGCAAGCCCCTAGAGCGTGGTATGAGCGCCTCCGGGACTTCCTCATTGAGAAGGGCTTCACTATTGGGAAGGTTGACACCACACTATTCACCAAGAAGCTAAATGGGGAGATCTTCATTTGTCAATGCAAGTCTATGTTGATGATATTATCTTCGGATCAACAAATGAAGATTATTGCAAGGAATTTGGTGAATTGATGTCGAAGGAGTTCGAGATGTCTATGATTGGTGAGCTCACATTCTTCCTTGGTTTTCAAGTCAAGCAAATGAGAGAAGGGATTTTCATCTCTCAAGAAAAGTATACCAAGGATCTTCTCAAGAGATTCAAGATGGAAGAGTGTAAGCCAATCAAGACCCCAATGCCATCTAATGGACATCTCGACCTAGATGAGGGAGGTAAACCGGTTGATCAAACTCTCTACCGTTCTATGATTGGTAGCTTGTTGTACCTTACCGCATCTAGGCCCGATATCATGTTTAGTGTGTGCATGTGTGCTTGCTTTCAAGCGTGCCCTAAAGAACCTCACCTAAGTGCCATAAAAAGGATCTTAAGATATCTTAAGCACACCCCAAGCATTGGTCTTTGGTATCCTAAAGGAGCTAGATTCCAACTAGTTGGCTATTCCAATTTGGATTATGCCGGTTGCAAAATTGATAGAAAAAGCACATCCGGAGGGTGCCATTTGCTTGGGAGGTCCTTAGTATCTTGGTCATCTAAAAAGCAAAATAGTGTGGCTTTGTCCACCGCCGAGGCGGAATACATTGCCGTGGGGGCTTGTTGTGCACAAATCTTATACATGAAACAAACCCTCCTAGACTATGGAGTTGTTCTTGATAAGGTGCCACTTTTATGTGACATGAAAGTGCCATTAAAATTGCTAATAATCCGGTACAACACTCACGCACCAAGCACATTGATATCCGCCACCACTTTCTAAGAGATCATGTTGCTAAAAATGATATATCACTAGAAGGTGTAAGAAGTGAAAATCAATTAGCGGATATCTTCACTAAACCTTTGGATGAGGCTACCTTTTGTAGGTTGAGAAGTGAACTAAATGTGCTTGATTCTAGTAACTTTAAAAAATGAGCTTGTGTTGTCCCTTGCATTGCATTGTATTATATGTCATGTTTAATTCTCCGCAATGCATCTAGGACTTGTCTAACACGGTTATGATAACCCTCATTTGGAGGAGTGAAGAAGCCTAACCGTGGATCAAACTTGACAAGCAACCTAGTCTTTCTTTCTCGCTTTGCATTGCATATGCATG
Source organism: Saccharum hybrid cultivar R570 (assembly GCA_038087645.1). NCBI lineage: Eukaryota > Viridiplantae > Streptophyta > Magnoliopsida > Poales > Poaceae > Saccharum > Saccharum hybrid cultivar. The sequence goes on from JAQSUU010000804.1 coordinate 19,054,893, forward strand.
GTTGTTGCTTTGTCATTTCTTTTTGGTTTGGCTTTGAGCAACCTCTGTGTTCGTCCATGAATAGAGAGAGCATTTGACGCTCCCAAGGGTTCATAAACTCTATTGCATGGCCATACGTTGCTCCTCAGGTGTTTATTGCATATTTTCCTAAAAAATAATACTAGCCTAAGGCAAATTATTTTAAAAATCTTGAGGGTTTGAGTGAGGTCACTCATATCAGGTTCCAATTGGTGTTTATTTGAGTCTCTTTGAATTGAAACTTGATTTTGAGAAGTCGCGTCGAAGATTGGATTGAAGAAAGGCGTTAAACTGCGACCGGACGCTGGACCGGACGCTGGACCGAACGCGATGCTGCTTCATCACAGCGTCCGGTCCCGGCGACCACTAGCGCGTCCGGTCATCCAAAAGATAATCTCATGGATCTGTGACCGGACGCTGGACCGGACGCGACGTTGTGACCACTGCATTCGGTCCTGGACCCCACCACCGTGTCCGGTCAAGCGTGTTGAGTTCCCCGGGTGATCTCTGTCCGGACTCTGTCCGCGTCCGGTCAGCCCTAACTAGACGCGTTCGGTCGCTCCAGGAGCTTACTTGACTCTGACCGGACGCTGCTCCACCGTGTCTGGTCAGTCGACCAGAGCGTCCGGTCATCGCGTTAAAAGCGGATCTGAGCCCTCATTTAACCGTTCGTCCCGATCCATTTTTCGGCCTTTCGTTTCAATCCGTCGCCGCCACCGTCCTGCCCTAGTTTTCTCGCCGACTCGCCACGCGTCGCCGTGCCGCAGCTCCTCCTCACCGTGCCCTAGCCCGCGCCGTGCCTCCACAGCTCAGTCGCGCCGCCGTGTCTGCTCCACCGCTCGGGCACCGTCGCTCCACCACTGCGAACCCGCAGCCGCCGGCGCTGTTTCTCCTCCACGTGCCGCGCCATAGCTCGCCCCTCCTCCATCGATCCCTCGCGCGCTGCCGCAGCCTCATGCGCCGCCGCAGCTCCACCTCAGCCGCGTGCGTCATCAGGCTCTCCCTCGCGCCATCGTTGACCTAACCCTAACTCATCGGGACGTGTTGCGACTTCACTTCGGCCATTCTTCATCGAGGTTTCTCCGCGCGACTTCATCTCGGCGAGGTTTCTTTGCGTTGCCTTGATCTTCCAATTAGGGTTTGTCGTGACTTTCCGTTGAAATTCTAATTCATCTATTGCATGTCTCGGCACTTCAGCGCTCATCCGGCGTTTCCGTGGAACTCTCGTGCGTCAAGATCCCTCATCTTTTCACCGGTATCTCGCCGATTGGAGGTAGCTTTCGTGATCTATTCTTATCTTATCTCATATGCTTGCTTTCATAAGGACCTCACTTGTCTATTAGTTAATATATATTGCTTATAGTAGCTCTATCTATTCTATCTTTACAGAGAGTCCTGTCGGTGCTTTGTGTGTGGCAATTGATCAGTTTTGAATCCGAGGCCAAGCCTGTGGATACGGATTGAGGCCAAGCCTCACGAGTGTCAGTTCATCATCTTTGACTGTCAGGGTTTTCTCAGTCACAGTAGTTTGTCAGTATGGTTCACTGCAAGAATGCTGGTGGTGCACCGAGTGACGGAGATGAGAGTCCTCCCAAGCTAACAGAGGTTGCCCGTGGCAAGCGCAAGAAGACTACCGTCAAGAAGAGAAAGAGGACACTCACAGAGGCAGAGGTAGCTCAGGCAGTCGCAGATGCAGCAGAGCTTGCAGAGAGAGGTGGCAGAAGCAGTGGGATTCATATTGGTGAGCGTCGCTTTCATCTTGAAGGTCGACAGGTCAGTACTGAGGCCAGAGAGGAGACCGAGGATGCACCTGCAGAGTAGCCCACAGAGGACCCAGAGGAGACAGAGGAGCAGATCGTTCAGACTCCACCGCGTCGTCGCTCAGGACGTACGCGAGCTCAGGTGACTCCTAGGCCAGAGGGCTAGCGTCGTGGAGGCCGTCCACCTCCTAGGGCTCGAGGTCACCCCCCAGTCGAGCACTTTGACTTGAGAGGAGCTACAGCATGCCAGGTACAGGCTCTCAGGTTTGTCGAGGTTGGTCGGTGGTTCCCACCTCAGCGGGACCCCCGAGCTTCAGAGGGCTTCTACACACCTCTGCACGAGGATTTCTACAGAGCCTATGTTGACAGCGGGATTGCATTCAGACCTCAGAGAGTTTGTCGACTAGAGGCTTTAGTTGAGGTTGTTGGTGAGCAGCTCCATCCACACTTGTCCTTTCTACCTGGCTTGTCAGACTTTCTGGGACACACTGGAGCTTACTGTGGGACTTGGGTCAGAGAGTTCTACTCCTCACTTTGGATTGACCCTGCTCACGAGTTTATACACTTTGCATTCCGAGGCCATGACCACATACTATACAGCACCAGGGTACGGGAGATTCTCAGACTCCCTGCTTCAGAGATGAAGATTCACCAGTTGTGCTTTGGTCAGACATCACCACCGAGACGTCCTCACGGAGGTACAGTGCCACCCACAGACATGATCAGACCTTGCTTCCATGAGCCGTTTGGCGAGGGGTCTAGACGTACACCTGCCAGCTTGACACCCCTAGCTAGAGTGCTTGATGCCATTGTGAGGCGGACTCTTCTTCCAAGGCTGGGATACAGAGAGGGCCTGACACGTATGCAGCTATGGGTTATTCATCACCTCATCTCTCAGACACCTTTTGATATTTGGGATCTGATGCTATGTGAGATGGAGGACACTTTGGCAGAGGGCTTCAAGGGTCACCGTCAGTTACCATATGCGCACTGGATTTGCTTTATCATTCGATCTGCGTGTGACCTGCCTGCAGAGATTAGAGCTGAGATATCAGATACCACTACTACATTCCCAGAGTACGACATTTGCCAGTTGTGGGGCTTTAGTTACTAGAGAGCAGGCACCTAGGCCGGGACAGCGTCAGAGGCCAGAGGTTCCCGAGACGGTAGCTGAGCAGGATGAGACCGTTGAGGGTCTTGCTGAGGCCGAGCTTGCAGATCTAGATGCTCAGCCAGCTGATCCAGTTGAGGATGACGCCACTGATAGCACAGACGAGGACTACCAGCCTATTCCCCGGTACCGCTCTCCTCGGTCTCACGACCATGAGGCCGGTGGTTCAGGCTCTACCTCCCGCTCAGACCCAGCCATGGTGGCTATACTTGAGAGGCTGACCTAGGCCCAGGAGAGGTAGGAGGTTCAGATGCAGCGACAGGCTCAGGACACAGCAGCTGCATTCGCTCAGATTCAGGCTCGTTAGGACGAGTTCCAGAGGCAGTAGCTGGAGCTTCAGAGATAGCAATTTGAGATGTAGAGACAGCAGGCAGCCAACCAGCAGCAGTATCTTGAGCTCCTGCGACACCTCGTCACTGTTGGGGTTCCTCCACCACCGTCTGTCCTTACTCCAGCACTACAGTCCAGTGGACCTCAGAGTCAAGGACAACCGAGTTTTCAGTTTACCTCTCCCCAGCAGCAGGTTCCCCAGACCTTTCAGTCGCTAAGCTACACTCCTATTCAGACGGGGTTCACTCCACCAGTTCAGCCCAGACCGCATCTTCTGATAGGCACCCCTTTTACTGACTTGAGTGCCTCTTACAGCGAGTTGACTGGTCAGCCGACACCCTCGCATACCACTATTGTGACCTCTTCAGGGATGTCTGCTTCCGAGACTATGGCTCCTCCAGTGACAGGGACTGGGACTACAGAGACAATGCCGTCATCAGTTGCCTCGATAGATCCTCCCACAGTTGGTGCTCTTCAGGCTCAGGTGACAGAGACTGCTCCGATTGTTGCTAATTCTTCATTAGTTCCTGCTCCTGCTTTATAGACCCAGACTGCTTCACTGCCACGTGTATCTACAGAGGGTCAGCCTGACAGCTCAGAGTCTGAGGAGGATATTTCACAGTTTGTGATCACTCCACGCTCCTCGGCACCCGACACGACTGCTTCTGTTCCCCCATCGGATCCTTAGTTTTGTTTTTGGCGTTTGATGCCAAAGGGGGAGAGAGTAGATTCAGGGGGAGTTTTGATAGAGGGTTTCGTTTTTTCTTTGTGTGCTACATTCTGCTACATTCATGCATCATGTTTACTTTCCCACACTTGCATTTTGTGACATGTGTGCTTGTGAGATACTTGAGTCATATATGGTCTATCTTGTCTCTTTTATATATCATGTCACTTAATTGGTTCTAGCTCATAAGGTTGTGCTTTCGTGCCTTACTCCAAATTCATATGAGCTATGTTTTATGTGTACTAACTCTTCATGTTTTATCTTATGAGTACACCCTGTTGGCTTGGAACACATAAGCAATTCCTAACCCCTTATGCTTATTGCCTCTTGCTTATGTGAACCAAGCATGTTCGAAAACCTCAATTCTTATATCTTCTGAATCTAAGTGTTGTCATCAATCACCAAAAAGGGGGAGATTGAAAGCATCTAGGCCCCGAGAGTTGGTTTTGGCAATTGATGACAACACATTATTACCATGACTAACGTGTGTTTTGCAGAAACTCTGATAAGTTAGGTCATGGGGTTGATAACTGCTTTGGGCACTATGGTATTCATGCCCCTTGATGGAAATCGTTTCGGTTTTCAAAGGATCAACGACAAGATTAAGGACGGTTAGTTCCGGATGTCAAGGTGTTGAGTTACATTCGGAATAGTCGTTAGGATCTTCGCTTTTTTCCTTTGGCCGTACTATAAAGGGGGGCATGAGCGAGTAGCTTGACCTAGGTGAGTCTTTTATTTAGGTGTGGTGCACACTTATCAAACTTAGCACTAGGTAGCTCAGAAAAAGCTCAAAGTTCAGTTGGAAGCAACTTGGTTCAAGTTGCGTCGCGTTTCGAAGTCGTTTGAGATGTTTTTCCCATGACCGGACGCGGTCTCTGTCTGGACCAGACGCGTTCGGTCAGAACTAACAGTTACTGCGTTTCAGCTCGGTTGACCGGACATGGTTCTTGCGAGGACCGGATGCGGTGATCGTGCTGACACGTGTCTCAGAGGGTAAAACAACTAATCGGACGCGACTGGGAAGCGATCGGACGCGTCCGGTCACGTTCCAGTAAGGTACTTTGCTGACCTGACGCGTCCGGTCATCTCTGATCGGACGCGATCGAGCGTCAGGTCAAAGTACAGTAAGGACCTTGCACGACCGGACGCGTCCGGTCACCCCTGATCGGTGCGTCCGGTCACTCAGCAATGTCGTTCAGTTTTTCGACTGTTACGTTCGACCGGCGCGTCCGGTCAGTGCGTATTTTGCTGAGTTGGCAGGTAACAGTTGGATTTGACTATGGGGTGTATAAATACATCCCCTCCACCTCTTTTAGAGGTCTCTTGCTCATTTGTTCAGCTGAGAAACACCTTTCAAGTGCAAGGAAGTGCAAGAGCTCTAGTGAGGGTAGTGATTTGAGAATCAAAGTTTGAGAATCCCTCATTAGTGACTAGGGACTAGCAAGTGTGCATCCATCTTCTCATTAGGCTTGTTGTGGTCAAGTGAGAGTTCTAGCTTGTTACTCTTGGTGATCGCCATCACCTAGATGGCTTGGTGGTGATTGGGAGTTTGGTGATCATCCGGCGGAGCTTGTGGATGACCCAACTCATCTTGTGAGCGGTTTTGGGCGATTCACCGCGACGGAGTGTCAAAGAATCAACCTGTAGAGAGCACTTGATCCTTACGCGGATCAAGGGGGAGCTACACCCTTGCGTGGGTGCTCCAACAAGGACTAGTGGGGAGTGGTGACTCTCCGATACCTCGGAAAAACATCGCCGTGTTCCTAACCCTTACTTTCAAGCATTTACTTTCTTGTATTACTTTCATTGCTTGGTTTACTTTCCTAGAATTGTCATGCTAGACTAGGATTGGAACTTAGGGTGCAAAACTTTTTACTGGTAGAATCACAAGGAACACAAGTAGGCACTAGGGGTGAACTTTGGCTTTTAGGATTTAATTCTTGCAATTAATTTTTAGAAAATCCCAATTCACCCCCCTCTTGGGCATCTTGATCCTTTCACCGCAGTAATTGCCGGAGGTGGGGACGAAACCACACTTGCAAAGTCACTTGTCATGGTAGTCAAAGGTCCAGCACAACACTGGTATTCATCCCTAAAAGCAAGATCCATACATTCATGAGAACAATTAAAGACAAATCTACTTGTTGACTTCCAAGGATTCCAACCAACTAGTCTTACAGACATGGATTTATTCAACTGCAAGCAACAGCCCAAAGAACCTCTAAGTCAATATTACAAGAGATTCATTCAAATCAAATCTCAAATCACAAATATCCCAAATGAAGTTGTCATAATTGCAGCAATCAAAGGACTTCAGGCAGGACAATGTGCAGCACATCTTACTCGAGAAAAGCCAACTTCGCTAGCTCAGCTTTACGAAGAAATCCAAAAATACTGCAAGTCCGATGAAGATTACAGAAAAAGAATTGAGGAAGAAAACAGCTTCAGAAATCAAAACAAAAGCAGCAATTTTCATCCCCCAAAGCAAAACAACTATGAGCGAAGACACTTCACCCATGTCAATCAAGTTGAAAACAGCAATTCAACTACTGAAAGCAATTTTCCACCTCAAAATCAATACAACAGTCAGTACAACCAAAAGACATTCGAAAGAGGTGGCTTCAATTCAAGAGGAAGAGGAGGAAGAGGAAGAACACCCCTAAGACCAGAAGACATGTATTGCATCATTCATGACAAAGGGGCTGGACTCACATAAAAAATGTGTCCAAAAGTAAAGAAAAGCATCGAAGAAATACAAGAAGAAAACAAAATCTCAAGTCAAACAAAAGCTGTCAACCATATGATTCAAGGCCAACAAAACTCTTATTACCCAATTCAGTTTGGACACTCTCAAGCAATGATTCCAGGCCCATCACCATTATATAGCTATGGACCAATAGCAATGTATGACCCAAATCAATGGAGGCAAAATCAACAACAAACAAATTTTCAAATACAGCCCGAATCCTCTGTGGCAAACAGCAATCCACAAGGGAACAACAAACAAGATAACTCTCCATCAACTTCAATGGCAAGCAAAGAAAGAATCATGACAATCAACAACATAAGAATGAAGCAAAGAACAATAAATTACAAGATCATCAACAATCAGCTATACAAACAAGGAATATGTGCACCATTACTCAAATGTATATCAGCAGAAGAGGGGAAAAAGCTACTATCAGAAATACACGAAGGAATTTGCGGCACACATCCTGGAGCAAGAACAATGGCAGGAAAAGTATTCCGTCAGGGATTTGATTGGCCATCAGCCCAAAATGACAGCAAAGAAATTGTCAAATCTTGTCATAATTGTCAAATGTCTACAAGCAAAGCAAAGGCTCCAGCAATAAATTTACAAATAATATAACCAACTTGGCCATTGACAAGATGGAGAATTGACATCATTGTAAAGCTACCTACAGTATAAGGAAACCTTCAATATGCAGTAGTAGTAGTGGAATATTTCACTAAGTGGATGAAGCTAAACCAGTGACAAACATGTCATCTTTCACAATGAAGAAATTTCTTTGGCAAAACATCATTTGTCGCTTCGGAGTTCCAAGGCACATAACAGTAGATAATAGAACTCAATTTGACAGCCAAAATTTCAGAGAGTATTGTGAAAGCTTGGGAATTCAATTATGTTTCGCATCAGTAAAGCACCCACAGTCAAACGGTGCAGTCGAACGAGCAAATGGAATTATATGCATAGGAATATCAAAATGCCTCGTGGGGCTGCCAAAAGGCAAATGGGTGGATGAGTTACCTAAAGTTGTTTGGGTACACAACACCACAGTTTCAAGATCAACAAACTTCTCTCCTTTCAAATTGCTTTATGGAGAAGAAGCGATGACGCCTGAAGAGATACAATTTCAAAGACCAAGAACAAATATTGAAATAATAGATGAAGACCAACAAATGACAAGCAAAGATTTACTAGAGGAAGAAAGAATGAAGGCAATCCAGAATCTTGAGAAATATCAAAAGGAAACAGAAAGTTGGTACAATAAGAAAGTCAAACCAAGACAATTATCACTAGGAGACTTTGTCTTGAAAAGAAAAAGAAATAAAGACACAGTTGGAAAGTTTCAGCAAAAATGGGAAGGACCATTCCTCATCATAAGAACCAACAAGCTAGGAGCATTTCACCTAGCAAACATGAGTGGGAAGGAAGTTGATCACACATTCAATATTCAAGACCTACGAAGATACTACCCCTAGAATTTATTTTCATCTTTGTACAAAATAGATTAGCTTTTACATTCTGAAAAATTTCAATTCAAATGTAAACGAGCTGCACTCTTTTTCCACTCGAAGGGAACCCTTCGCAGGGTGAGTGGTTTTTTAACGAGGCAGTATTCATTATAAATTCTCATCAAAGTATAAATGAAAAAACTAGTTCCCCTAAAAATAATCTTATCAAAGGCCGAAGAGTATACTTCAAATATACTCATGCATCGGCAAAACACCCAAAGCAGGTAGCATCATTATTCGAACAAGCAAAAAACAATGCTAACCTATTAAAAAAATCGTAAAATATATAAATATATACACATAATTCACTAAAGTGAATTTTGACTTCAAAAAATAAAGTCTGCATGTTATCTTCGCCCAAAAGAGTGAATAATATTTTCAAATTCACTAAGGTGAATTTTGACTTCAAAAATAAAGTCTGCATATTATCTTCGCCAAAAAGAGCGAATAATATTTTCAAATTCACTAAGGTGAATTTTGACTTCAAGAAAGAAGTCTTCATGTTATCTTCGCCAAAAAGAGCGAATAATATTTTCAAATTCACTAAGGCGAATTTTGACTTCAAAAATGAAGTCTGCATATTATCTTCGTCAAAAAGAGCGAATAATATTTTCAAATTCACTAAAGTGAATTTTGACTTCAAAAAATGAAGTCTGCATATTATCTTCGCCAAAAAGAGCGAATAATATTTTCAAATTCACTAAGGTGAATTTTGACTTCAAAAATGAAGTCTGCATATTATCTTCGCCAAAAAGAGCGAATAATATTTTCAAATTCACTAAGTTAAATTTCAACTTCAAAAATAAAGTCTACAAATTACCTTCGCCAAAAAGAACGAATAACATTCTCAAACTCACTAAGATAAAATTTGACTTCACAAAATACGAAGTCTATGCGTTGCCTTCGCTTAAAAAGTGAGGGGACAGTGTTTTCAAATTCACTAAGGTAAAATTTGACTTTACAAAATACGAAGTCTATGCGTTGCCTTCGCTTAAAAAGTGAGGGGACGGTGTTTTCAAATTCACTAAGGTGAAATTTGACTTTACAAAATACGAAGTCTATACGTTGCCTTCGCTTAAAAAGTGAGGGGACGGTGTTTTTAAATTCACTAAGGTAAAATTTGACTTTACAAAATACGAAGTCTATGCGTTGCCTTCGCTTAAAAAGTGAGGGGACGGTGTTTTCAAATTTACTAAAGGTGAAATTTGACTTCACAAAATACGAAGTCTATGCGTTGCCTTCGCTTAAAAAGTGAGGGGACGGTGTTTTCAAATTCACTAAGGTGAAATTTGACTTCACAAAATACGAAGTCAACACGCTGCCTTCGCTAAAAAGTAAGGGGACATCGTTCATTTCACATAATAAATCATATCGCATAAAAATGTCAATACAAATACACACATAAAAAACGCTTTATTATGTCAACAAATATACATATCAAATATTTTCTGAAGCAACAATAACTGCTGCTTCATCAATCAAATCTTCAATAACTCTATCTAAAACATGATCCACCTCCGAACTAAGATAGTCTTCGGAAATATAGCTCGGCGAAGCACTTGAACACGAAGACTGAAAACACACAAAGAAAATGCCATTAAAATTTGCTTTACATATGTCTCCACATCACAACATAAGCACAAATACCTGAAAAAATTTGCTGCAATCAACAGCACGAGGCAAACATCTCTCATTTTCAGCAATAGAGAATTTAGTTTCAAATTCTAGAAACAAGCACATCCCATCAGGAAAAATATATCAAAAAAACCACAAACAGCAAAATTTATGTTCGCTTACGTTTCACAAACACATCAAAAGAAGATTTTGCCTCTTCAGTAGCATACTCCAACCATAAGGTTGGCTCAGCAACAAAGTTACCTTTACACATTAACAAGGGCATAACCACAACTTCATCCTGTCCAAAGTTCAACATTTACAAAAACATTAAAAGTTTTCAAAACCTCACCCCTCGAATCTAAAATCTAAACTATGACAAACTAAAGTACATGATCACGAGCATCATCATCCCTCGCCCTCTCTTGTTCAAGTCTTTCTTGCCTCCTCTCGGCCTCCACATCAGAAGCAAGTCTCCTCTCAAGCTGCTACAACAAAGCAAAATAAAACAACAGATAAGAAAAAACACAAGGAAAAAACAACGAATAAAAACACATATAGATAATATACTTTTCCATCTTTTGCTTAGCTTTCATAAAGGCATGCTCCCTTCCACCTTGATTCCAGTATTCATGAAAATACTTCTTGCAAAGCATTTGAGTACGAGAAGAAACTTGGTTAAGAGATTCCACTGACGGAAACCTATAACTTTGGTCATATAGTTTCTCATACAAAGGATCATTAGCCTCCTTCATCAAATGAAAAATTGCATGACTTGAATACATGCAACTCAAATCAGTAGAAGTCTGTAAAACAGTGGGCAGATCTTCATATTGGCGGCAAAGCCAAGCAAAGAACGGATCGAATTCTCCAAGCTCCCAACAAGGATCTTCTGGTTTCGCACCAAATTTATCATAGCAATTTTTGCAAAGTTCCCACAAGCGATTGCACTTATTATGAAAATTCTGATCCTTTTCAAGAGATTTTTTCTCAAGATAATTCTTTTCTCTCAAAACTTTTTCAAGATCTTTCTTCAAATTATCACAATCTTCAATCTTCGCTTCAAGTTTAGCTCCGACAGAAATACATCTAGACTCCATATTATGAAGAGCTTCAACTATTTCTATCCTCTCTTTCTCCTTAGCAGCAAGTTGAGATTTCAAAGAACTAATCTCTTCAACCAAACTTTTTTCATGAAGTGTTGCATTTTTTTGCATCATCCTCAATCCATTTACGCAAACTCCTTTGCAAAAGTGCATTCTACATACGAAGTCAAAAATATATTACAAATCAAAATAACAAATCTAAATAAAATTTATGCAATAAAGATAACAGTCAAAATGATCGAACCTTGTAAATCATGGAAACACTGGCATCTGCCAACTCAAGCGAAGATTTTCCAACAAGTTCAGCCTCCGCATCAGGAACTGCGAAGGCATCATCAATGCGCTTTGACAACTTTAATTCCGGTTTCTTCGGCATAATACGAAGTTTGTCCAAACCAATCCCAACAAATTTGAAAGTATCTAAGTTCACACCTTGAGCCTGGCAGTATTCCATACAACGTATATAAGCTTCAAGGTTTACACTATCAGGAACAGTTTCCAAAACTTCAGCCGGAGTCGCAGGTTCCTAGGCAACTTCTTTCATCTTTCCAACATCAACAGTCGTCTCCCTTTGGCAAGAAGAATCAGGAAAAAATTTCTCTGCGAAGACAAAAATTTTTTAATTAAATTAATTAAAAGATAAAACAAAAATACGCGAAGTAATAAAAATAAAAAATCACCTGTAGAAACACCATTTTCCAACTGAAAAGACACTCTCTCACTAGTATTCACATTAATAGTAGACTCAGAAAGACGAGAAGCACGGTCATTTTCAGCCTCCTCGTCATGGACTTCATCATCAGATTCATCAAAATCAAGGGCAAAAGTTGTAGTACCCGTAATTTTTTGTGACTTCACATCCCTAGGAGTTTCAACAAAAAAAACCTTTGAGAGGATGGCCCAGCAATTTCCTGCGAAGCCAACACCTCACCTTCTTCTTGTGACCCAACAACAGTGGCAACCAGAGTCACCGGAAAAGCTGCCAACATTTAGTTGTGACAAAGTCAAAATATCTTCAGCAACACCACCATGGGAAATATTGGCCATCAAATTCTGAAAATAGTCATCAAGTGGAGTCAACATAGGAGGAGTCAACCCACTAGAATCAAAAACTAAACTAAACATTCTCACCTCATCATCACAAGACATTTTCATTAAAGCTTCATCAACAAAATTTTCTGACACATCAGAATCAGAAAATCCAGCAGTCTTCGTTTTCTTCTTTGAACCTTTTTTTAGTAAGCGGAGCCCCACCTCTCTTTTTTCTAGTAACATTATCAATACTAGGCTTTGCACTTCTAGCATAGGCCGGACCTGACTTTTCACCATATTCTATTTGAGCAATATCAAAAACTCTATTCAATCTCTTATAATCTGAGCCAAGGATTTTATCCATCAGATCTTTCTCTTTCTTCAAAAATTTCCCAAGAATCTCAACAGCTTTAATTTTAACAGCAGAAACAAATTCTTTGTCTTCAGTATACTTCTTTAGACGAAAAACTTCATTATCTGGAAAGATATAAGTCTTCCCTCTGACTACCTTTTCATGAAATCGAACAAAGCCTCAACCTTTCTTCAAAGGCCAAATACGAGCAGCAATATACTCTTTGCAAAAATCTCGGGCACTTTGCATACTTGCAGCAAGCTTATAAAACTTCTCATAAGATTTAGAACTTCTCGAACTTTGAAATTCAGGTTTACAGTCAAAACTGTTCTTATGCATCCTTGCAGCCAAAGGATATTTTTTAACAACTCTGTTAGCTTGATTCTTCTCCTCGACCAAAGGAACTTTATGGTAAAACCAATAGCGGTACCAATTTTTAACCCACTTATTTTTGAAGCAGGAGCTATCTGTTTAGCACCGCGAGCTTGCTTAAAACTACAACATCCAAAATATTTGATGACACTTCGTCGTCAAGAATTCGACTTCGACTATCGACTTCGTCGTCAAGAACTCGACTTCGCCTATTGACTTCGTCATCAAGAAATCAACTTCGCTGGACAGAGAAGTAGACGGAGAGCAAGAAATGATCTGAAGAGAACAAGTTCATTGAAGGAAAGAAGATCAAACGTAAAAAAGAAGACTGAATTAGGAAGAAATGACTACTTCGCCCTTACACAGATGAAGGGTTGTAAGCATTTAGGTCAGGAGTAAAATAGTCATTTTATGTACAGTACGAAGACTAGGGCCCTATAAATACCCTCTCTGACATGTATGGTACAAGGAATGAAAGGAATACAACTTTGCACGCAATTTTGTCTTGTCTGAAATATTTTTGATGATTGTGTGAATTGTGTCATCCGACCTGAACTTTTCACCCAACATCTACTGTTGGGGGAATTAACTTCGTCCAAAAAACTCAAGCCCAAACTTCGGAGTATGAAAAATATAAAAGTATCCTAATGAAATTCACTTACAGGGAAAAGTATAGCGAAGGAAGTATTTCGACTTCGTCGTCAAGAATTCAACTTCGACTATCGACTTCGTCGTCAAGAATTCAACTTCACCTACCGACTTCGTCGTCAAGAATTCAACTTCGACCATCGACTTCGTCGTCAAGAATTCAACTTCGCCTATCGACTTCGTCGTCAAGAATTCAACTTCGACCATCGACTTCGTCGTCAAGAATTCAACTTCGCTTATCGACTTCGTCGTCAAGAATTCAACTTCGCCTAGTGACTTTGTCGGCAAGAAATCAACTTCGCTGGACAGAGAAGTAGACGGAGAGCAAGAAATAATCTGAAGAAAACAAGTTCATTGAAGGAAAGAAGATTGAACATGAAAAAGAAGACTGAATCAGGAAGAAATGACTACTTCGCCCTTACACAGATGAAGGGTTGTAAACATTTAGGTCATGGGTAAAATAGTCATTTTATGTAAAATACGAAGACTAGGGCCCTATAAATACCCCCTCTGACATGTATGGTACGATCAATGAAATGAATACAACTTTGCACACAACTTTGTCTTGTCTGAAATATTTCTGATGATTGTGTGAATTGTGTCATCCGACCTGAACTTTTCACCCAACATCTGGTGCCCACCGTTTGTGTGTGCATTTAAAGATCCTCGCGACCACAAGAAATCAAATGGCAAGACCAAACAAGAAGACCGTCAACGGAGAAGCCGAAGACGAACCACCACTTGGCAAAGACAGAGGTCTTACAAAAGAAGTTTCCCAAGGTGCAAACTCTTCAAGAACGAGCGAAGTTGAAGAACAAAGACTCAAAGAACTTGAAGAACAAGTTTTAAGAAGGCAAAAAGAACTTGAAGAATGTCGAGAAAAGACACTCAAACAAAGAATAGAAGAGGCCGAAGCTACCCTCCGCAATTTAAACGAGCAACTGCAAAATGCAAATCATGAAGTTATAAATCAAGAAGAATCGCATCCGGCAACAAGAGTCTCTCAAGAGAGAAATAACAAAAAATCATTCATATCAATTGATACAAGCTCCCCACTGTCAACAAATTTGCAGCTAGCTCAATGGCCTATAGGGTATAAATTCAACATGATACCAACATTTGATGGTGAATCAGACCCAAGGCAATTCTTAATGAGTTTTGAAGCCGCAGTACTTGCCGGAGGTGGGGACGAAACCACACTTGCAAAGTCACTTGTCATGGCAGTCAAAGGTCCAGCACAACACTGGTATTCATCCCTAAAAGCAAGATCCATACATTCATGGGAACAATTAAAGACAAATCTACTTGTTGACTTCTAAGGATTCCAACCAACTGGTCTTATAGACATGGATTTATTCAACTACAAGCAACAGCCCAAAGAACCTCTAAGTCAATATTACAAGAGATTCATTCAAATCAAATCTCAAATCACAAATATCCCAGACGAAGTTGTCATAATTGCAGCAATTAAGGGACTTCGGGTAGGACAATGTGCAGCACATCTTACTCGAGAAAAGCCAACTTCGCTAGCTCAGCTTTACGAAGAAATCCAAAAATACTGCAAGTCCGATGAAGATTACAGAAAAAGAATTGAGGATCCAGGTGGTCACTTTTTTTTTGTTTGAGGACCCAAGTGAGAATTAGCAACAGATTCAGGATCTAGATGGTCACCTTTTTTAGTTCAAGAACTCAACTGAGAATCCATGAAAAGTTTAAGGAGCTAGGGTGTACTTTACTATGAGTCTATGATATGAAACTTGCCTTCATCCGACTTTATTTGACAAAGCTATAAATTTTACTATGCTGCACCTACTTTTAGAAACGGCTCTAGGTCCAATCACCTCTAGAAATCAATTTATAAGGACGGATATAGATCTCTAGCTGCCTCTAGAAATTAATTTTTAGTGGCATGTCTAGATCCAGCTACCTCTAAAGATAAGAGCATTTTAGAGGCGGCTGTAAATCTCATCCGCCTCTAAAAATTGATTCTTAGAAGCGTGCTGGCTCGGGAACCATTTTTATAGGCGGATTTGATTCACCGCCTCTACGAAAAAATACATTCGTTGCTAAAAATTATTTGTGTAGTAGTGTTGGTCGCCAAAGAGTGATTCTCCTAGCTATAAGAAATGAACCTACATATTTAATTCTTTATTTAAAAAGGTTGCACGCACGAGCTTCCTTTTAAGTACGGTAACACCTGTTTGTAGCTCAAACACAAAGCCTATGGCTCCTTTTTTTAGAACAAATCAGGTAGAACAACTGCCAATTATATTACTAAGAAGAAACCTAGACTGGACAATCCCAAAGAAAGAGCTAACATCAATGACAACAACTACAACAACTAAGAAAGCAAGCAACCTAAAGGAACCACCTAGGTAAACAACAAGACAATAACAACTAAAGTTAACAATAGAAGAAAGGCTCTACAATATCAACACATTCTAGCGAAGAGGCAAAGAGACTTCGCCACAGCATCCCAGAAAGCATGCCCTTTTTTACGCATTTACGCATGAGTGACTCAAGGAGATCCGGTGGCAATAATTCTTTCATGCACTCCGCATATTCTTGAATTGCATTCTCGTTAAGTTGTCCGTCATTCTGCGAACACAAGGTTGACAAGTACCCTTGTGTGTTCATTTTATGATAAGTGATTGTCAATGTGATCCACGAAGTAGGTTGAGTGGTGACTAACCCTATCATGGCGAAAGCTATGTGTGCGACATATTTTTTTGGCTTGTGTTGTGTAGGTGTGGAGCTCGGATGCGGTGGTCGACAGCGAGGTGAAGGTCAAGGAGGACGTGTCGTGCCGACGGACAGGGAGCGGTGAAGGACGGACGTGAGGCTTGGACTGAGGGACCCAGAGGTCGGGTGACAGCCGCGGTGGCTGACACTTGGGACATCGACGAGTGCAAGAAAACATGGGAGTGACGGTGTTGACCGAGTCAAGACGGCGGACATGCGGGTTGAGCGAGGCTCAGAGGACTTGGCGTGCCGGCCAGTCGAGGACGGCGGTGATACGTGTCGAGCGGCGGGGGACGCGTATGGAGTACGCTACTCGCTAGTGGGTTTGGTGGTTTGGGTCTCAAAACCATCGGTGGCGGGTTTACGGGTTTGGGCCTCAAACCCCGGGCGGAGGTTCCGAGGAGGAACGGACGGCACGTGGCGGCATCGGGGAGTTCGTGTTGAGGCAAAGCTACTGATGAGGAGGCGAAGCTACTGACTCAATTATATTTAGGGGCAAAACTGAGATTGTGTAATAGCCCTGTTAAATAGGACGAGGGATCTCCCATCTCCCTCACCTCTCTCCCCACTCTCATTTCCCCTCTTTCTCTTACGGTTAGCTTCTTCTAGTTCATGAGAGAGGTCAAAAATTTGCTGAATTTTTAGTGGTGTATGTACCGAGATTTGAAGTGGGAATGGAGGCCCAAATCCTCCTCTTGCCCTCTAGGGTTCCTATTTAAAGCTGTGACTTTCGTTCTTCATTTTTTCCCATTTTCGTTCATATCTTTGATCTGTTTTTCCCAGAGTTTGGATCAATCCCGATCAATGATTTTTGGGGAATAGGTTTATAGCGTGGTGAATTTGATCTGTGCAAAGTTTAAAAACGATTCGTTAGGATTTGGTTGAGTTTCCATCAGATTTTGCTCAGGGTGTTTTTCGCTTCGTTCTGTGCATCTCCTGTTCATTGTGGATGGGACATTGGGACCTGCTGCAGCGCCACCAGCGCCGAGCGTTTAGGCGCTGTGCGTGCTCGTTTCGAGCGGTGCTGCTCCCAGCCCTGAAGTCCCATCGCCAGTGCTGTGTGCTCCTTCTCAGTTTTCGCGCGTGCAGACCCACGCTAGAAACAGAGCAATGTTCTTCGTTCTTCGTATTTTCTGTTCGTGCGTTCCCTCTCTCTGTTGACCGTTGTTTTCTGAAAATCCATGCACTAGCAGTTCCGTGCCTGGATACTCAGTTTTAGCGTCGAACAGTTTCAACCGGTGCAGCATCGGTGTGCTCTTTGGACAATTTCCAGATGCGCTTCTCGCGTCAGTTTTCAGCAGTTCGTGCCATCTCTGTTTAGTTTTTTGCAGTCAGTCTTGTTTAGATCCCTAAATTGGGGATACCCAAATTACTGTTAGACACTGTAGCTTTTTGTTTTTATTTGTTAATAATTGTCCAAACATTGATTAATTAGGCTCAAAATGTTCGTCTCGCAGAGTACAATAAAACTGTGTAATTAGTTTTTAATTTCATCTACATTTAATACTCCATACATGTGTCGACATTTTGATGTGACGGGGAATCTTCTTTTTGCATAGTATATTTTGGACCCAAATTTGGGAAACTAAACATGGCCTGCCAAGTTCAGCAATGAAGTTCAGGGCGTGACCATCTCTCTTGCTTCTGTGAGTGATCATTTCAAGCAATCATTGGACTCATCATTAAAGCATTAATTTAACTCATTTTGATTCAAGTACTACTCTCGGTTCAGGAAGGTGCTGATTTTATTTTTGCTTGTAGTGATCACGGTTGTTTTTCTCTGCGTGTGCTGCTATTCCGTTCTCGCTGGTTAAAAAGTGTGTGCTGCTATCCTATCTGATTTCTTCAGGAAAATTTCCGGTTCAAGCTTCTCGAATTGCTGGTCTCTAATTTCTGCGCTTACTGTTCTGTCCGCATTTCGGTCGTTTGAGCTCCGATTTGTGTTCCGTCTTTTGAGTTAGTTTTCTATCTTTTCATGGAACTTATCTAGGTACTCTCGTCACTAATTCGCTGGGGTATTTTAGATTCGGGAATAGTCGTTGTGTCTTGTTCTTGGCGGTGAACTTGGGACAACGGTCAAAAGTTTTGAATGAAATTTGAGGCTCCCATTCACCCCTCATTGGTCGCCGTTTTTAACAATCCCCAAGTTTTTAGAACATTGTGCTTGGCAGGGCGGGCGCTTCGGTGAACTTGCGATTTGTCATAATAAGACATGCATCGTCATCTCATCAGTGGTGTTACCGGTGGTGGGAAGTTTACGGTAGGGCTTGTACAATCCTCGATCTTCATGTCGATGATGTCCACGTGGGGCGTCACCTCTGTCAGTGGATCGTTTGGTGCCTTGGGCTCTTCTACCTTGATCTCAGCGGCACACTGATTGGATTCGTCTACTGCTATGATGGCAACAATAGGGCCCTCAATTGTCCTATCCGTGTCTATGCATGGCTCGTGATCATGAATTATTTTCGCTTACTTATATCACGCATGCATTGTACATCACAGTAAATATTGGAAAAGAAAAACATAATACAGCAGTCGATCTTTTAACTTCGAGGGACACAAATCCTTAAGCATCATCGTGCATGCAGAGGCGCAGACCACCGAGTAGATCGAGTGGGACAACAAAACAAGTCAACTAACACCGACAATTCCAATAAGCTTAGGCTGGACGAAAAACTCGAAGCTCGTTAGCTCGCTCGGCTCGTGGCTGGCTCGGCTCAGCTCGGCTGGGCTCGTTATGATAACGAGCCGAGCCGAGCCAGGATTTTAGCTCGTTAGCTATAACGAGCCAACTCGAGCTGGCTCGTGAGCCGCTCGCGAGCCAAACGAGCCGTAGTTTTAGGGAAAAAGTCATCATAACTTATATTAGTTTTGTATTACTTCATGTCTTGCACTTCACAAATGGATGATATGTTAGCTCATATGAATATTTTATTCGATTTAAGGTTATTGAATATATTATTTTTATATTATTAATATTTTTAAGCTTTAGATAAATGCAAATATTATATTTTGTGTATTTTTTATACCTGGCTCGCGAGCCTAACGAGCCAGCTCGAGCTCATAACGAGCCGAGCCGAGCTGGCTTTCTGGCTCGTTAAGATAACGAGCCGAGTCGAGCTGGCTCGTTATCCTAACGAGCCAGAACGAGACGAGCCGAGCTGGCCCGTGCGACGGCAACCACCTGCTTGCCGACGTTGCGGCCGGAGAAGAGGCCCGAGAGTGCTGCCGGCGCCGCCTCGATCCCCTCGGCGACGTCCTCCACGTAGACCACCTTCCCTTCCTTGAGGTACCCCGCCATCTCCTCCTCGAAACGCTGGCGGTACTCGCCGCCGTAGTCGCCCACTAGGAACCCTTCCATGCGGAGGCGCTTCCCGACGAGCTGGAAGAGGTCTGGCGCGCCGTCTGGCCGCTGGAGGTTGTATTGCGAGACCTGCCCGCACACGGCGATCCGGCCATACGTCCGCATGTTGCGCAGCACGGCCTCCAGCATTGTGCCGCCCACGTTCTCGAAATACACGTCGATGCCCTCAGGGAAGCACCTGATGGACGGGCAAGAAAACAGACGTTCATAACTTGCACTGTGTGAACATACAAAATGGAATTGAAGTAAAACATAAGTACAGGTTGTCAGGTTTGATGGTTTTCTAAACCTCTTCAAGGCAGCGTTGAGGTCCAGCTCCTTCTTGTAATTGAAAGCGTCGTCGAAGCCAAACTTTGTCTTCAACAGATTAACCTGAAGATGCACAGAAGAGTAGCAGTGTTGTTGTAAGTTTACCAAGATTAATGTAATTGTTCATCCATATTCGTGTAACAGAACAAATGCTTGTATTTCGTGACATATATACAGAAGATGAGAAGAACACGTGGAAAAAATATCACGGTCTAGTTGATTTTGCTCTACTCTTACCAAATGTGAAAAGAAATTGAGTGGTACACTGGTACCTTGTGATCAGAGCCAGCACTGCCGACAACGTAGCAGCCTGTGAGCTTAGCAAGCTGCCCAACGATCTGACCAACGGCGCCTGATGCCGCTGAGACGAAGACATACTCGCCTTTCTTAACCTTGGCCACTTCAAAAAGCCCAGCATGTGCGGTGATCCCCGGCACGCCTGAATTATTCATGAGTTTCTTGTAACAAATCTTGTCAAAATGAACTTGGCACTAGAGTAACCAGAAAACATGCAGTAGACTCGAACAGACAGAAATGAAACGGCCATTCCGGTTGTCCAACTGAGAG
Organism: Saccharum hybrid cultivar R570; assembly: GCA_038087645.1. Taxonomy (NCBI): domain Eukaryota; kingdom Viridiplantae; phylum Streptophyta; class Magnoliopsida; order Poales; family Poaceae; genus Saccharum; species Saccharum hybrid cultivar. The sequence continues at coordinate 19,075,262 of JAQSUU010000804.1, forward strand.
GAAAAGAAGTACAAGGAATTTCAAAAAAAATGGCACCTTAATTGTTACTCCCTCCGTTACGAATTATAGAACATAACTTATCTCACTACTATAGTCAGCATATTTAGATGTGGGCAGGTTGAATCTCAGCCTCCTCTATAAATTGTTTTCAAGAATTTACAAATTAACAAGAAACCCACCAACCACGACCTCACAAGATCAAGTGTCGTAGTCACAAGTCAAGCTATTTTTTACGTGAAATATGGATGTGTGCGGTTCTGGGGATCGAACTCAAGACCTTCTAATTTGCACGTTGCTTTCACTATACACCTCAAAATCATTTTGTGACCGAGTGGCTGATATATTTCTATTCTATCAACTAGCCCATCACCCCGGGCTCTTGCACGGACTAGAATTTTAGAATATGTAAGTATTATGTACTGTTTAATAATCTGTTCATTTTTAAATTATAAGACATTTTGGCTTTTTTAGATATATTATTTTTATTTTGTATCTAGACAGCATATCTAAATGTGTAGCAAAACTATGTATTTAGAAAACTCAAGCTATCCTGTAATTTGGAAGGGAGGGAGTGCATCTGATTAATAAAGAATTACTTATATTAAATCGTTTGTCTTTCTCCTTATTTATAATCTAACATAATAGAGGTAATAGATAAGCAGTACTTTATATCCAATTATCATAAACTTATTAATACTATTTTTTAAGGAACTAATCTATATATTTTTTAATCCAAATTCTTTTTTTTCTTTGCATGACACCTCTTTATATTTTAAGTATGCAATTACTTTGAAATCTTGCCATTAGTCACGGTGGCTTTTGTTACATCATGTATCTTATGAAGTCAAGAATTAAATTTTAATTTTTTAAATTTTATTCTTATCGTCTGCTACAGATTTTTTTTCTCCCTGCTCAAGTTAAGTTGAAACTCCTGTGCTTATTGTATCTTTCATGAACTCTCTTTTTTGTAATTCTTAAAATAAGAATTTTAGGTCATAGAGTATGTAAGTACTTACTACAATAGCATAAGCCATTATTTGAAACATGCACCATATCGCTTAATATAAGTCATAAAGTTTGAAGTGAGATCTCAGACGTAGCAGTGATAACCTCAAGAGTTTTTGAATACTTAAACCTTATAATGATCGACCTTTTACTCTAAAGTATTCTAAAGGGCAAGAAAAATTTAGCCACCAATGGTCTCCCAAACTTCTTAAGATGATTGAATTTTCCTATCAAGAAATTATATTTGTAGTTTTGGTTAGACTGTCAATATAGACATGTCAAACAACTTAGTTAAAATACATAAATATATCTAAAGTAACAATCTATATAATTATATGTTATAGTTACTAATATGGTTTTAAGTAAATTGTTAGTATCATTGGTATATGAGTAGTTAAGAATATATTTTTTATGTGATGAAACATAGCATATGAATTTTACTGCACATGCATGCATGTTGGCACGACACTTATATTTACTTTAATTAAACTTACTATATTAATATTGATAGAGGTGGGGTAATGTAGAAACATATATCTCCTCTATTAGTTATCTGAAATTCTTTTTGTGATAGGAAAGGTTGATAATTTAGATGTAGATTTGAGGGGTATTTAATTTTTTTAATAATTCTAGTAATAATGTGAAAATTGTGTTATGTAAATTATAGATCATAATAAGAGGACGTCAATAAATAAATACAAATTTAGGCCTATTTTTAGACCATGTTTCTTAATGACATATGTGGGTAATATGAATTGGAGTCATGAGTTAGTTTATATTATTTTATACCCCATATCCGAAGTGGATAATTATTTTAAAAATAGAATAGACCCAATAGCAATTATTACTATCAATGGTGGTCAGGTTGTACCTAATTGATGGTAAGATTTTTTTATTTTTATGAGAATTTCTAGTATCTATCTTTTGTTTTCCTATCAAATCTTGAGAGGATTAACATGCAAGCTCCAGTGAGGACCTCTAGTTAGAAGTTCTAGCATTTATCTTTTTTTCAAGTGCGATATATATTTAGTTGAAATCTAGTCTTAAGATATATCAACTCTCGGTACTACCCTTTTGATGACTTCATAAATATATAATTTATCTTTTAACTTTTAATCAAGTTATTGCAATTTAATTAGAAATTCTAGTATTTTTATCTTTTATTTGAATTGTTTTTTTATTAAAAAGAGTCTAGGTCCTAGTAGTGTTGTTTTTCACATGAGCTGAAACTTAGCTTGCATCCCGACACTTAACATGTTGAATTTGTTATATCACATGATTATACATGTGTAGAATTATTTATATATCATAGAGTGCATGAAATTAAATTGATAATATTGATATGACATAATGTTTGTGTAAAAATGTATATACTTATTTAAAATAATAAGTTATGAAATTTATTATCATGGAGTATTAATATAAAGTGTTATTGCTACATGGTTTCTTACACGAACATTTTTTCATGTTTCATAAGTTGTTCAAATAAATAATTCTCTAATGTATACATGTTTATTTGATATACATGTTGGAATATAGCATTATAGTTATTTTATTATTTCATGACTATAGAAGGCTGCAGTTTAGAAATATATATATCTATTGTACTTTATGATATCAATTTATTTTCTTGTAATAATATACATTACTATTTACATGTATATTTTAGAGATTCTTTGTTGATTTTTTATTTGTTTCACAACGACATATATGGATAGGTTAAATGCAAACTTAGAATATTACTTTGCAATATCTTTCATAATAATAAAGGTGATTAATTTATAAAATTATTAGGAGGTTTTTAAATTATCTTTCATAATGGGTGTGGGTAATCTAGACACAAAGTTAGAGGATTATTTGAAATTATCTTTCATAATAATAAAGCCGGATAATTTAGATGCAATGTTACGGGGTTATTTTAGATTATGTGTCATGATAGCTAAGGTGGATAATTTAGATGCAAATTTAGGGGATTATTTTGAATTATTTTTTACAATGACATATGTGGATAATTTATATACAAATATAGGGGGTTATTTTGAATTATTTTTTATAATGGCAGAGATGGGTAATTTACATGCAAAATTAGAGGGTTACTTCAGGTGGATAATTTTTAATAAAACACAATATATCCAATGGCTATTATCGATGATAATGATTAGAGTCTACCAAATCAAAGGTCAGATGTTTCTGATTATTGTGAGAACTTTTAGAATTTATCTTTTTTTCTAGCGCGTCTGGTAAGAATTAACGTGGTGCCTCTGTTAGGGTCTCTAATTAGTAATAGTAAGGTTTGTAGGAGCGGCTGGTATTTTTTAGCTGCCTCTGTAACACCATTTTCTGAAAGGAGCTACCTCTAAAAATAAATTTGTAGAGACAGATGTAATTTTTAGCCATCTTTACATATGTTCCTTTTTAAGAGGCAACTCTAGCAGCCGCCTCAACAAATCTAATTCTAGAGACTGTTAGAGCAACTCCAACAGAAGAGACATCCATGTTGTGTAATCTATATTTGACTATTTTAGGAAGAAAAGAGAGTCAAATAGCTATTGTATCTGACTTTCTAAAATAGCAAGACATCTATCTCGAAATTCTCGTATGGTAAATATAGCTTGCATGTGTCGTTAGCCATTTGCCTCGCAGTAGTAGAAAGGCTATTGGAGTTTTATGTTTTTTTGCAAGGATTTCTATTTTACAGACTGGGTAAATCATGAGTTTAGCCATCTATTTTTACCAACTCTCTTGGAGTTGCTCTTAGATAGGTGCAGCATGGTGAAATTCGTAACTTTTGCAAACGAAGTCAGATAAAGATAATTTTATCAAAGCTATATACCTCATCGAGATCTGTAGTTGACAACATTTTCATTTGAAATTATTTGGTTTTGACAAATTCTGTTTGAAATTTTTTTGAATTTTTTGAACGATCTTAGATGGAGAAATGACCAAAACCAAAGTTATACATCTCGAAAAGATATAAAATAGAACCGTTGATAATTTTTTTGTTTGGAATAATCTATGGTCCCAATATTTAGTTTAAATTTCTCACATATTGTAATTCAAAATTTTCAAACGACCCAGATGGAGAAACAATAAAAACCAAAATTGTAGATCTTGAAGAGCTATACAACTTTATAGTTGATAACTTTTTTATTTGAGATCATTTATCCAAGGAAAATTATGTTTGAATTTATTATATTTGACCTCCGACAGAGAAATGACGAAAACCAAAGTTTTAGGACTTAATGATATCTATAACTTTGCAGTTTGTAGCCTTTTCATTTGAATTCATTTAGGTGTCAAAGTCCAATTTAAAAATTGGGTAAAGTGAATACGAGGGAACGTTTGTGCCGTCTAGTCACAAGTGACTTTAGCATAGATTGATAGCGCAATTACACGCGAGACGTGAGGTTGTAGGTTCCAACCCCTACGGTCGCATGCATGAAAAAACGCGGGACTTGCGACTATCCTTTTTTATATGCATGACAATACTAGATATAATTCTATATGGATATTTTTTTCCAAAAACAAATACAGAAGAGATAAGAGACTTTGCTTATGATTTTATCTTTTTGCTTAGGTTCGCATTTCCCTATTTATATGATCAGAGACTTTGCTACTTAGCTGGATGACTTTGTAAGATTTGGTTGTTTATGGTCGGAGAGGCCAGAATTGTTCCATTCAAAAAAATGTTACTAGCTACTTGCTTTGCCACAATTTATTAACTCGATGAAGCACTCACCAAGAACACCTGTGTAATAGGAGAGTGGGAATTCGGGGTGATTAATCTTGTGGTAGAATTTTGGGTTGCTGATCAAGCTGTACTCTTCCCACCCAGTCAAAAGACACAAAAGATCGCCGGGCTTGAAATCCGGGTGCCCAGAGACCATCACCTTGCTCACAGCCCAGTTATCCAGAACCTGACAGTATGTGTCAACGGAAACAATCAGATTATTGCATCAAGCCTTCCAGTTTCAACGGAAATTAACGAGCAGATAATATTAAATAATGAAGAGAGTGCTCTAAGCTTAGAGCAAGACTAATAATCTGCTGGTTGTATGGATCTTTACGGCCCATCTTTTAGCCCACCTATATAATAGTTTGTTTTTTGTTTTTGTGCATACGCTGGCTATAAGCTTAAAGTCTGCTTTCCTTCTTTTCCCTCTTCTTTTTCTTTCACCTCAGCATTCAGCCCACCTACTACCTGCTATTATACTTGCTCTTAGAAGGGACAATAATTTTTTTTTGAAACAGCAAGTACAATAATTGGCTTAGAGCCAAGCATATGCTGATGTTTTTTCCGAATCATGCCGCCTCGGCATGTTTTTCATTAAGCAGGAGAGAAAGTTTTGTTACAAAGCAGCGGGATTACGGTAAACCAAAGATTACCAAAACCCCTAGCCCTCGCCCCTCAAACAACTCGCACCTGGTTGTGATTACATGAAACCAATTTTGCGACAAAAGACGGCGAACACCTTAGGCCAAGTGACGCCACGAGTCAAGCATCCCAAGGTGTTTGTACCCTGCAACGCACCACATAGCCACTTCTTGATCGATGTTCTCAAGCAACTGCGCCGGCGACAAGGCAATTCTATTGAAGGTCCTTGCATTCCTCTCCTTCCACAATAGCCAACTGACTAGGAGGAAAAGGGAGTCAAAACCACGACGGATTTCCTTGGGCAGTCATCTCCTTGAGCTAGTCCACCAAAGCATTGTGTCTGCCTCCTAGATGACCACTAGGTCATGGAGAGGAACCTTCTCAGACACGATGCCCATACCTCTCTACTGAAAACACAGCCAAGGATAATATGATCCATCGTTTCCACGGCTTGGTCGCAGATGATGCAGGCGTCACTCTCCTGCAGCCCATGGCAACATCTCTTGTGCGCCGTCCAACAGTGACCATGCATGACGAGCCAGAAGAACTTGACACGGGGTGGTGCCGAGGTCTTCCAAATTTGCTTTGCCTCGAGCGGTCTTGATGAGCTGACGAACATTGCACTGTACGCCGATAACATGGAGTACTGCCTTGCCACAGTAAGCAAATGCTGATGTGAATGAGAGAAGAGTTGACTCTCATGCAAGCAATAAGCGGAGCACGGAAGTATGGCAATGGTAGACCCATGTATTAAGTGAACATGAGGAGGATTAGGAAAGAGAAGGTGAGACATAGGTAAAAGTAACAATAAAAAAGATTCTTATAGACAAATAAGAAACCCATTATTGTATGGCTTGGCTAATAGCCAAACATTTGGTTCTATTAGGGCACTCCCAATGCATAGTGTCTATGTGTATTTTTTTGAGGAGGAAAAGTATGATTTAGACCCAACCTTCCCAATGAACAGTTTCTACAGATAATTTCTATAGAAAAGAAATTTAATGAACATTTATATGCAACACAAACAAACAACAATCACTTGTCCCAAGCAACCTATAGCCTTTCCTAATGCACTGTATCTGTATTTGAATAAAATCAGTACTTAGGTAGTTCGTGGAACATCTTCTGTGCATCATGTACTTCGGCAAAATCCAAATCCTATGGGTTCTTTTAAATGATTTTTTTAAAACAAACTTGTTAGCAATCAGCCAGGGGAAGGGGAAGATTGGGAAAGAACTTGGAGAAGGGGAAGAACAGCAAGCAGCGAGCACGAGAGAGGTGAGGCAGGAGGAATCTCAATTCAGGTTCAGGGTTCAGTTTACAATAATCGTTGCCTCTCCCAATCTTCCCTCTCCTATTACATATACTCTACTTGAGCCACTCTAGGCCGCTGAGAAGTGAATTGGGCCGAACGGAGCGCTTGGGCCTTGTCGCCGCGGTGGAGGTCTCGGCCTGCTCAGGTTCCTTACTTGGGACTTCAGGTACTGGTGCCTCAGGGGTGCTGACATTCCCCCGGTCTTGAGAGACGGCTTGCCCCCAAGCCGGCGCTCGAGGAAACTGCTGCCGGAGTTGCTCAACGGACTCCCATGTAGCCAATGCCGCCGACATATGAGACCACTCCACCAAGACTTGCTCCACAAGGTTAGCACCAGCAGACCAGCGTCGCTGAAGGATACGAACAGGAACCTAAAACTCAGCCAAATCAGATGGCAAAGAGGCACTTATTGGTTGGGAACCTGGTGACTTCTTCAGTTGAGACACGTGAAAAACTGGGTGTACAGCAACGCCTGGTGGAAGAAGGAGCTCGTAGGCCACCTTGCCAATGCGCTCCTGAATGGTGAATGGCCCAAAGAACTTAAAGGAGAGCTTATGATTAGCACAGCGAGCCATAGATGGTACGGCTGCAGCTTTAGGTATACAGCATCGCCCACAGTGAACTGGCGGTCCCCTCGACGCTTGTCAACTTGACGCTTCATACGGGTCTGTGCTCGAAGAAGATGCTGGCGAACCAGAGCTTGCATCAGATTGCGGTTCTCAAGCCAATCCTTCAGCTTAGGCACAGGGGAGGCCGAGTCAATATCCAAGCCTAAGTGACGAGGCTAGCAACTATACAGGACCTCAAACGGGGACCGACCCAATGCCGAGTGGAAGCTGGTATTATACCAATATTCTGCCAATGAAAGCCACTGAGACTAGCTGCGGGGACAAGCATGAGCGAAACAGCGCAAATAGGTCTCCATGCATTGGTTAACACGCTCAGTCTAACCATCGCTTTGTGGGTGATACGCAGTACTCATCCGTAACTCAGTGCCAACCAATTGAAATAGCATTTGCCAAAACTTGATTGTGAACACCCTGTCCCGGTCAGAGATAATGGCCACTGGTAGACCGTATAACTTGAAGATATTATCCATGAACACTCTAGCAACAGAAGCAGCTGTGTATGGGTGGCGAAGCGGCAAGAAATGAGCGTATTTGGAAAACTTATCAACCACCACAAGCACCGAATTGGCAGACCCAGAAGGAGGAAGGCCATCCACAAAATCCATAGAAATTACCTCCCAGGAAGCTTGGGGCACAGCCAACGGCTGGAGGAGACCCGGATAGCCCGCACGATTAGGCTTAGCCTGAGCACAAAGTCGACAGGCTTGCACATACTTGAGTACTGAAGCACGCATACTCGGCCAGAAGAACAACGGACAAAGCTTCTGCAGCATTGCCGGAGCGCCAGAATGGCCACCCACCGGGCTGTCATGTAGAGCTGCAAGCACTCTGGACTGAAATTCAGTATTACTGCCCAGCCATATGCGACCTTTGTATGTGATGATGCTATTCTGTAACTTATATGGAGGACGGGCCGCAGGGTCCAGAACAACTGTTGCAAGAGTTTTTGAGCCTCAGAGTCAGAACTGTACCACTGTTGGAGATCCGACATCCAATTATGCACGGGTGAGGACATAGCAGCCAACTCCAGAGTGTGATCATGTGGGGGTATTAACCCCTATACCCTTACGGCTAGACTTGGGCTGGCCCAGACTAGAGGGCCCGGCCCATCAGAAGACGACGCGTGGCCTAGTTAATCTGCTCGATGTCCCACGCAAGGAAGGAAAGCAAACTTGGAGATTAAGTAAGATCCTGGTCGGTTAGAATAGGAATCCTTATCCGGCCAGCTATGGCAATTGTAACCGACTAGGATTAGTTTCTACATTTGTAACCCTGCCCCCTCGAACTATATAAGGCGGGCAGGGGACCCCCTCAAAACACATCTCATTATACACAGCAATACAAATCAGACGTAGGTATTACGCCCTCACGACGGCCGAACCTAGATAAAACCTTGTTGTGTCTTGCGTCACCATTTAGTTCGTAGCTTGCGCACCTATCTACCGACAAATCAGTACTTTGGGAACACCCCTTGGTAGACTGTCGACCAGGTTTCGTCGACAGTGGCACGTCAGGTAGGGGGTGTGCGTACAGCTTCCCAGGCGAGCAAGATGGTCATCATCCCTGACTCCGCGGCCGTGGCGGACGGTCTCTCGTTCACCGTCGGCCAGATCACCTGGACCACCGGCATCAACAGCTTCACCGCCACTGCCACGGAGGAGGCGCAGATCCGATCTGCGTCGACCACGTCTAGATCGGCTATGGCTCCGACTACCCCAGCAACGGCTCCGACCATGCTGGCAATGGCTCCGACCACCCCAGTAATGGCTCCGACCACGCCGACAACTCGTCGACCTCTCCCCCGCTACAAGGGAAGGATGATCGACAACACCGACCTAATCGAGGCTATCAACCAGGTCGGCCACAAGCTCTCTCAAACCCTGACTCTAGTATATTCAATTCAAAAATCAATCTACCGAGCAGGTACTTCTTCACCACAACAGATCTACTCGACCAGCTCAGGCTCACCGTCCAACACGGCTTGATACAGATCTAGTGGTCACCGCTACTCCTAAAGGACGTACAGTACGCCTTTGCCTGGTTCCCACACCCGGCCTCAGGCTCTCTGAGTACCAAGTCCTGACGGAGGATTGCCAGGCCCCTCCATACGGCCTAAAAAACGCTGCTTCCGAGTACGCGTATTGTACACCTCATCTGTTCATGGGTCCCACGGAGCGAGACCGTGTTTCAGATTTGTACTTCCTGGATATACCTCGACCATCACCAGGCAACACCGTCAACATGGTCGGTATCCGGGAGCATCATGAAGGTTCGGTTCATACACTGCCCGAGGATGGCGACTCCAGCACTGGATCTACACGCTCTGTCCACACCGAGGCTCAACACCTCGAAGACGATGAATATGATCTGGATCCACTACCGTACCCTCCGGGTTTCTCTCTGATCCCAAGGTTCCCACCAAGACGTGGCGACATGGTGCTCAACGTCAGCAATGACGAGCCCGCAGTCGTGGGAGAAACTGACGAGCAACAGCAACTTCACGAACAGCGTAACGCCAACCGCGCCGAACACCGTCGCCTGGAGGTAGAAGAAGAAGAAGCACGTTGCAGGGGGGGCCGACCTCGAGATCTGGCTGACGTCTTCGATAGAGTAGGAGATAGGCAAGTTTTTAGGACTCCAAGTGCCAACGTGGACGTCGCCATGGCCAACCTGGACCGATTGCCAGACACACCAGAGAATCATGCGGTTCGCGAAGACATCAAGGCATATCTGACCGCTACCATGGGCCAAACCGTCGAGCTCACCCAGCGAGCCCGAGCTGCTACAAGCACGTCCATCGCATCTAGTCGAAGTCGTTGTTCCCACGCTTCGAAGCATCCAATTCGCCAACATCGTGACGATCAGCCCCCACCAAATCCCCCACGTGGTGGTGGCGGTGGCGGCGGCGACGAGGGTGGACAAGAAGGTGGTCGAGGTCGTCGTGATAACAACCGCAATCGTTTCGGCAATCGATATCAGGAGGTTGACCAGAACCCTCCTCGCGATCTCCGTCACCATCTTCCTCCTCGCGACGTCCGCAGTCACATCACTAGTCGTGCTAATGACCGCCAGGCCCACGAGAACGTGCGCCGCATCCAGTATGACACCGAACACGGCCCCCCGGGCCTTAAACAGTTTACTCCTCTTCTCCGACAAGTCGTCTGGCCAAGAAATTTCAAGCTCGAGAAGCTCAGGAAATATGACGGCAAGGAGAACCTTGAAAGCTGGGTCACGCTCTACGAGATCACTGTCCGGTTCGCTGCAGGTGATGAGCACGTAATGGCTAACTATCTTCCAGTTGTTCTTGATCAGGCAGGTCATCAATGGCTTCTCAGCCTCCCGGAGAACCATTTCGACAGCTGGTCGGATCTTCGGCAAGTCTTCATCGATAATTTCATTGCCACATGTGACCAGCCGAGCAACAAGTATGACCTCGAGCGCATACGTGACTGAGCAGGCGAGCCGCTGCGCGACTACATCCGACGCTTTTTGGATATGCATCTCAAGATCCCAAGAATCACTCATGATGAAGCACTCTTGGCTTTCATCAAAGGCCTTCGCCACCACGACGCCCTCAGAAGCAAGCTGCTCCGAAAATGGCCTTGTACGGTCTCAGAGCTCCTCGCTACTGCCAAGAACTATGCGGATGCCGATGACGCCAAGAAGATCATTAAGGAAGACGTGGGTGGGTCATCACGCCCTGAGCACCTACCGCGCCAGGACGAGAAACCTGATGACCATGGTCGGAACAACAACCGCAAACGTCACGACCGGCGCAACAACAACAATCGCGACCGCCGAGATAATCGTGATCGGTGGCCCAATAATCGTGGTGATTACAAAGGCAAGCGTCCCCGCGAAGACGACCACGAGGTCAATGCGGTCAAGAAACCTGCTGGTCCCCATGACTATCAAGAGGATTACAACAAAGCTTTGAAGGGTCCCTGCCAGATCCATCCCAAGTCCAATCACACCATGGAAAACTGCCGCTTCCTCTAGAACATGTACGCCAAGCAACTCGCTAATGAGGATGCTCCAAAGGCCATTGACGATGGACCGCGGCATGACGGTGATGATGACGATGATGACGAATAGGATAGAAATCCTTGTCATCAATATGTCAATCCCACCAAAACCGTCCACTCCATCTTTGGTGGAAAGTTGTCTTCAGAGTCCAAGCACGAGCGCAAGCTGCTGAAGCGGGCCTGCTTGAATGTCATCAACGCCGATGACCTCATCTCTGATCCCAGGCTCCCGCCCTGGTCCCACCATGAAATCTCCTTTAGCCGAGCAGACCGGTGGGCGGCAATTCCGGAACCTAGTCGTTTTCCCCTCGTCCTCGACCCCTATATCAACCCCTGTATCAACACCCTGTTTCATAGTAGCTTGCCTGCCCTTAAACTAACTCAGGCTGATCTCAAGCCTTACGATGCATAGTTCTGGGGTGTCCTTCCTGGACAGAGCTCCGTACCTCTTGGGCAGATCACGCTCCCTGTGCAGTTCAGCAATCCAAACCACTTCCGTACCGACTACATCAACTTCATGGTCACGGACTTCGAGGGTACTTACCACGCCATCCTTGGTCGACTAGCGCTCACCAAGTTCATGGCAGTGCTGCACTACTCTTACTTGGTGCTCAAAATGCCTACCGAGCAGGGTGTCCTTACTCTCAGAGGCAATGTTTACACTGCCTATACCCGTGAACAGGAAAGCTTTAAGGTGGCAGAGGCCACCGACCTCTCAATTCGCATGGACCAAACCCTGGTCGACGCCTCCAAGATTCCCACCGGCCAACTGGAGATCCCAGAGCGCCAAGCACCGCGGAAGCACATCAAGTCCAACGAGCACAAGGAGATTCACCTGGTCGACGATGATCCCAGCAAGACGGCCCTTATCGGGGCCAACCTGGATCCTAAATAGGAAGACGCGCTCGTCAGGTTTCTGAGGGACAACGTAAGCATGTTCGCGTGGAAGCCTACTAACATGCCCGGTGTTCCTCGGCACCTGATCGAGCACTCCTTGGACGTCTCGAAGACCGCAAGACCTATCAAACAAAAGCTACGACGGTTCACTCGCGACAAAAAGGAGGCTATTAGGGTAGAAGTTACCCGGCTTTTAGCAGCTGGATTTATCAAAGAAGTGTATCATCCGGACTGGTTAGCCAACCCAGTCCTTGTACGCAAAAAGAATAATGAATAGAGAATGTGCGTTGATTATACTGATCTCAACAAACACTGCCCTAAAGACCCCTTCAGCTTACCTCACATAGACGAAGTCGTTGATTTCACAGCAGGCTGCGAGTTGCTGTCCTTTCTCAATTGCTACTCTGGTTATCACGAGATCGCTCTCAACAAAGACGATCAGATCAAAACGTCCTTCATTACACCGTTCGGCGCCTACTGCTACACGACTATGTCGTTCAGGCTTAAGAACACGGGGGCCACGTACCAGTGTGCTATCCAGCAATGCCTTGCTGATGAGATCAAGGATGACCTGATCGAAGCCTACGTCGATGGTGTGGTCGTAAAAACCAGGGAGGCTCACACCTTGGTCGATAATCTCCAGCGTACCTTCACGGCTCTCAACAAGTACCAATAGAAGCTTAATCTAAAGAAGTGTATCTTCGGAGTCCCATCTGGTATATTATTGGGCAACGTCGTCAGCCACGATGGCATACGCCCCAACCCGACAAAGTTAAAGGCTGTTTTGGATATGCAGCCACCCAAAAACGTCAAGGATATCCAGAAGCTCACTGGATGTAGGGCCTGTCTTTCTTCAAATTGCTTAAGGCATCTGAGAAGTTTGTCTGGTCGGAAGAGGCTGACGCTGCCTTCACACAGCTCAAAGAATTCTTAACCTCTCCTCCAGTCCTTACAGCCCCTCAGAAAGACGACGTTCTTCTCCTCTACATTGCAGCCACTGATCGCGTGGTCTCCATAGTCATCGTGGTCAAGCGTGAGGAACCTGGCCACGTTTACAAAGTCCAGCGCCCTATTTACTTCATCCAGCGAGGTGCTCAATGAGTCCAAAGCTAGGTACCCGCAAGTCCAAAAGCTGATCTACGTCATACTGATTACATCCTGAAAGTTGAAACATTACTTCAACGGATATCGGGTGGTGGTCAAGACTAATTTCCCATTGGGAGACATCATTCGAAATAAGGACACTAACGAACGAATCGTCAAGTGGGCAATGGAGTTATGCCCTTGTTCAATCGAGTTCCAAGGTCATACGTCCATCAAGTCTCAGGCTCTGGTGGACTTTATCGTCGAATGGATAGACCTTAGCGCACCTCCCGATCAGGGGCCAGTCGAATACTGGAAGATGTATTTCGATGGCTCTTTGAACATCGATGACGCAGGAACAGGCGTGCTCTTTATCTCACCAACCAACGCACAGCTCCGCTATGTCCTTAGAATTTATTTCCCTGCATCTAACAACGCTGCAGAATACGAGGCCTGCCTCCACGGCATGCAGATTGCGGTTGAGCTTGGTGTCAAACGTCTCCACGTCTATGGCGATTCGGCCCCGTCATTAACCAGCTTAACAAATACTGGGACACAACTAGCGAGAAGATGGATGCTTATTGCAAAGAAATCAAAATGTTAGAAGGCAAATTCTATGGAATCGAGTACACACATGTGGTCCGGGACAAAAATCAAGCAGCCGATGAGCTGTCTAAGTTAGGGTCATCCCGAGCCCAAGTCCCACATGGCGCGTTCATCCAAGACCTTGTTAAACCGTCCATCAAGGAAGAAGCAGATCAGGTGGTCGAGAAGCCTCCAGACCAGCCTCTAGTGGCTACGGTTCCCCCTCTGAGCACTACGGAATCCTCTCCGACAACACCTGCAGTACCTTCGACCACTACCACTGACGATTGGAGAGTACCTTTTATCAAGTTTTTGCAGGATGGGACCGGTTATGTTGATCGAACAGAGAACGAGCGGCTCATGTGCTGCAGTAAGCAGTACCTACTGGTCGACGATGTCCTAATGCACAAAAATGCAAAGGAGGAAGTTCTGATGAAGTGTATCACTCAAGAAGCAGGTATTCAACTGCTCCATGAAATTCACAGTGGTACTTGCGGCAATCACGTCGCCTCTCGAACCCTAGTCGGCAAAGCTTTTCGAGCAGGTTCCTACTGGCCGTCTACCGTGGCCGATGCAGAGAAGCTGGTCCGCCGCTGCGACGGATGTCAGTTTTTCGCCAAACGTATACACGTACCAGCACATGAGATCCAGACCATACCAGCCTCCTAGCCCTTTGCATGCTGGGGACAGGATATGATTGGTCCCTTCAAGCCGGCCCCTGGTAACTTCAAATGTGTCTTCGTGTTGACTGATAAGTTTTTCAAATTAATAGAGTACATGCCTTTAACCAAGGACTCATCCGAGAAGGCGGTTGAGTTCCTTGATCAGATTATACACCGTTTTGGCTTCCCCAACAGCATAATTATAGACCTAGGGACTCAGTTCACTAGCAGTGCATTCTGGGACTTCTGCGATGAAAGGAGCATAGTTGTGAAATACGTGTCAGTAGCACATCCCAGAGCTAATGGGCAGCTCGAAAGGGCCAATGGCATGATCCTCGACGTGTTGAAGAAGAGGTTATACAGGGAAAATGGCAAAGCTCCTGGAAGATGGCTTAAAGAATTGCCGGCTGTGGTCTGGGGACTGTGAACCTAGCCCAGTCGCAACACTGGTGCCTCCCCATACTTCATGGTCTACGGCGCAGAAGCAGTACTCCCTGCAGATATCGCTTTCAGAGCACCGCGTGTTGAGAACTTTGATGAAGCCAGGTCTGATGAAGCACGTGAACTCGAGGTCAACTACTCTAAAGAACGACAGCTTGACTCCTATGTATGTACAACCAAGTATCTAGCTGTACTACGCAGATATTACAACAGGAATGTCAAAGAACGTCTATACGTAGTCGGGGACTTGGTCTTGAAGTGGAAAACGAACCAAGAAGGCATGCACAAGCTTTCGTCTCCTTGGGAAGGACCATTTGAGGTCATCGAAGTCACCCGGCCTACTTCATACAGGCTGGCTCACCTCGACGGTACTGAAGTACCCAACTCCTGGAATATTGACAAGCTTAGGCATTTCTACCCGTAGAGCACATAAATAAAGATATGTACCTTTCTTGTACTTTGATTATTTCAATAAAGCATATATGTTTTCTTTCGGCCACTCTAACGTGTTTATCTGGAGTCTCCTTCCTATTAGTATTTTATAAAAGACTAGTTGTCAGACCACCATTCTTTCTCGAGTCCTCGGAGCCAGCCCCCGTCTCCGATTTTCTCTCCACGCGTGCACAGGACCAGCTCTCTACGCTCCGGGTGGTCGGTGGGTGCTCCCTGGTAAGACCTGTGTGCTCTTACGTGTGACCAGGCTCCGTGCCTCGCACTCCGACCACATATCTGGCTAGGGCCGTACGGATTCCACAAGATGACGTGTCTTCCAATTGTTACAACTAAACTAGAACACTTATACGTTCTAACTTAGTTATCAAACACAATATACAAGCTTAACACGTTTTTTAGACAAAAAAAACAACACAAGCTTATATTGTTGCAATAGTACTTTATTACAAGCTTGTCTGACGAGGTACAAGTTTACAATAAACTAAACTATTGTCTGCTCTACAACTACAGGTAACCTGCTACTCGATGGTCGATGCTCGAGCTGGGCTTGGCTCATGTTTACCGCCCATCTACGGCTGTGGCGCTGCCTCTGCTGATCGAGCCTGAGCCGCAGGAGTCTGGCTGGTTGTGACCGTAGGCTCCGGCTGCTCCTTGCGTGAAGATTGCCCGGCCTAGGATTGGCTGGTCAAGACCGCAGTCCCAGGTGGTCGGCTTGAAGACCCCAGAGCAGACGTCATCGACGTTCCTTGCGACAGTGGCATTGGTGTTCTGCACAAATTTATATCACCGATTATCATCGCCGCCAGCTCAGATAACTGGCCCCGCAGCTCTCCCACTTCCTGCACGCCGACTTCCTTGGGGTAGCCCTTCGTGAAGCGGGTGAAGTCGATCAGGGGATAATGTGCGCGCACCATGCTTAGCACATGGGCGCCCGCAAACTCTCTAGCCTCCTTCATGAACTATTGAAGCCAACCCCAGGTGAGCTGACACTTGTCTATCACTCCTAGCTGCTGTACTCGAGGCTCGGTCGGCAGCAGTCCTGGATCGAGCAAGTCAAGCACTGGCCCGATCCCCCGCACCAGCTGTGAGCAATGATCCTTCCAGAGGTCGTGGTCCTTTTGCAGCTCTACAATATGCTTCTTGGCATTTGTCTTTAATGCTGCAGAAGGGAATTCTGGTCAGAAAAAAGACAAGGGACATCTATTCAATCATTATGCCACGATATGGAACATGGCCACTCACTGGTTATCTCCTGGCTCTTGGTCTTCACCTCCTCGGTCATCTTCACTGAGTGGTCTCGGAACCGTGCATGGTCCTCGGCCAACTAGGTGCTCTCCGCTGCTAATCGGGCGCACTCTTCAGCCATGTGCGTGTTCTCTGTTTGAAGCCTGGTGACTTCCTCTGCCAAGTCTACAACAAGCTCCGGGAGACACATAAGTATGTATGAACAATATTTTTTAGTGCTTGGGGGTGTGCGGCTAAGATAAGTTACCTGCCCTTTCCCGCTCTTTCTGACCAAGCTGGAGGACTGCATTGAGCCTTTGTGACTCGAGCTTTATCTGGTTCTTTTTAGTGGTCTCGAGTCGCTTGCGCAGACGATCTACTTCAGCTGTCAGCTCCTTATTGTCTTCGGAGAAGCCTTGAATCTGGTCAAAGGACCATTTTTGGTACTTTGCAGTCTTCACAAGGCCCTACAAAATCACAAATAATATCATTTATGCGTGTTCACATACAAAGGCTGGTCTACGACAGTGCTCAAGGAGTCCTCCTACCTGTACTTCTCTGATGAGTCGTCTTGACGCTCGCTCCACTCTCTCCATCTCCTCATCGATGGAGATATCCTCGTGGCAGACGTAATGGTCTCCACGTTCACGGCAGATGTATACATGTTCATGCCCGTCTTGTGGGTGCCCCTGGATTTCCTCGATGATGTCATCATCAAACTCTGCCGCCTACTCGGCACTGGCTTGCTTTCGCTCTCGGTTCAACCCGGTGATCGATGACGTTGCCGCTGATTTTCATCTGGCTGCGGCGTCAGGCAAACCACCTTGCGTCGAGCTCGTGGTGGCCATGGTCTGCTCGGCCATGCTTTGATTGGTCTCGAGGACTTGCCCTTCCCTCAGTGTACCCGAAAGACTTTGCTCGGGCGCCACCTGCTCCGGCGCCTCCTACTCGGGCACCTGCTCAGGCACCTGCTCGGGTACTTTCATGTTCGCCACGTCGACCGCATCCTTGCTCATTGTCGGCTCCACCGCCCTGGTGGTCTGACCCACCGGTTGCTTGGAGGATGTCATGGTGGTGGTCGACTCGGTTGCCCCAGCGGTGGCCAGTTGCTCCGGTCTCTCCGTTGATGCCGAGCTAGCACGTGACAACAGAACAGTTACCTTTACTAATTATATGCTCGCTAATACTATTGACGCACTATTTAATAAGTTTTCAGGAACTTACAGATCTGAGCTCTGATGTATGGTGGTGAAGGCACGACGCCGTGGTTGCCCCTGGCTTGATCGTTGGGCGGAGGAACCCTGACCTCCATCTTGTGGTGGCGGCCGGGTTTCCTCTTCAGCTGTCCTTACGCTTGGTGTCGGCCCCACTGGCGGCGTCTGGCCTTCTTGCGGCCCCTTGACCGGTGGGGTCGATCCCCCCTGCATTGTCTGCTCGCTCCTCTTTCTTCAAGGATTGAGCATGTAGGCGCTCGCATCCTCCTCTGCTTCGTCCCCTGACCGGTCCCGCATGGTCCGACGGCGTTTCCTGGTCGAGTCTTCTAGGCTCTCATTTGCCTAGGAGCTCCTGACCCCCTTCTTCGATTGGTCGGTGGCGACTGGACTCTTCCCAGTTCTTGCCCGGGCCCCGGAGTCATGGCCGTCCTCGACGTGCACGTAGCACCGCTGCACGTTCTGTGGTGGCGGCTCCACGCTCTGCGGGTGCTCGACTCCAGGCGCCAACGACACGAACAGGTTGTGTCTCTCCACGTCGTGCACCTGTATACACGCAAAGATAAGACAAATCAGGAATTTTTACTCTACGGTGGTCGACAACACTTCTTAGAGCTAAGGAGTTTGGTTGTTTACCTTCGGGGCTGGTCGGATGAGTTTATACGCATGCTGGATCCTGCTCGGGGGAGAGTAGCTTTGGTCTGCCAGATTGAACAACTCCCCAATTAGGCGTTTGACTTCATCGTGGTCCAGATCCTCCAGTCACATCCTAGTCTGGTCCGCCGAGCCTTGGTACTCATATCCAGCGTGCACCGTTCTCTGGCAAGGCTATACACGCCAGCTAATGATGTCCCCGACCACAGCCGGCCCATCCAGGCGATTCCACGAGAGCAGCGCCATCAACTCCTCCACCTGCCCAGCCAGTTCTGGTCGCTCATTCCAGGCCACCCTCTTCTCTGAGATGTACCCAACGTCGCAAAACATAGCGCTGTCAGGCTCTTCCCGAATGTAAAACCACTTCTTGTACCAATCTCCGAGAGAGGTGTTCCCGAGGCAGTTAAGGTACTCTTGCTTCATCCCATCCCGAAGGGTCAGGTACACTCCACCGGCAATTTTGGAGCCGCCTTGGGACCCCTTCTTCCTCAAGCAAAACAGATATCGAAAGAGGTCGAAATGGGGTTGGATTCCCCCATACGCCTCACAAAGATGGATAAAGACTGAAACAAGGAGGATCGAGTTGGGATGCAGATTGCAAATCCCAATCTTGTAATACAGACATAGCCCTTGAAGGAAAGGATGGATAGGAACCCCAAAACCCCGCTTGAAGAAATCTTCAAAGACAACTATCTCACCAGGCTGAGGATTAGGGTAGCTGTCGCTGCCAGATGGCAGCCATCCAGCAAGCTCCCGGTTGTGGAGCACCCCCAGGCCGACGAGGTCATTGATGGTCGATTCGGTGGACTTTGACTTCCACCATTCCTTCCTCATTACTTCAGCCCTTTTCACCGCCTCTGTCTTGGCCATCTTCTACCTCTCTCGCCTCTTTGCTTTGGCTCAGCTGGTGTACAGAGAGCACGTCGCTTCTAACGGCGGCGAGGAGTGCTAATGGCGGCGGTGGAATCGGACTAGGGCGCGCGGGCTAGAGGAAGAAGGCGGTTGGTTTGCAAAAGTGACTGTTGGGCGTAAATGGGGAATGGCCGCACAACGGCTATTTATCCCATTAACTACGTCGTTCCACCTCTCCCCGAGATCTTTGGGATACGTGCGCGTGAAACGTGGCACGTTCCTTCCGGTTTCCACTTTTTTCCTGGTTACTGCGCCAATAAATGCGCCCCTCGGTTCCTCCACGGGAGGGCCCACACTGGCATGCTCTGTCTGGCGGACGGTTCATTGTGACACTGACATCGCAGTCGAGCGTGACAATAACATCACATCAATCAACTTTTTTATCATGTCAGAGCAAGGAAGAAAGAAAAATACAAGAAGAATACTATGATTCAGGTGGGAAGAAGTAAGAGATACTCGGGGACTGGTCTGGCCACAGATTGTCATAGACCACCGAGCACGTTATATTCCTTGACCAGGCTCGGGGACTCGTCGACCACGTCTCACATTGCTTGGGGACTCGTCGACCACGTCTCATTCTGCTCGGGGACTCATCAACCATACCTCATGCTGTGCTCGGGGACTGTTTCGACCACTCTCCGACCACAACTCGATGCCTGATTTCCTCAGCTACATGTGAAATTGGACTCGCATACAGTTGAGAGATCAGTGCTTTTTAGACCTTGCTACAAGGCTCATACTTTGCCTTCCAGCAAGCTCGGGGACTACATCGGTACGATGCACCTGTCGGTGCATCTCAGTATCAAGTTTCCATGGAGTTCCATTTTAGACCTTGGCACCATGTGCCTACGTCACCTACTACCAGGCTCGGGGATGAAGTGGGCACACTTCACCTAGCGGTGAATGTGTTTAGTTTTTGACCCCTACGCTTTGTTTACCCTGCTTACATTTCTTATCAGAAATACAAGTGGGCACACTTCACCAGAAAGGAAATCTTTTTCTTTTTCTCAAGAGCACCATACATTCTTCGGACAACCTACTTTCTCCAGCAACAATAGTGGTCGGCTGTAGTATAAGCTAATCGGACGCCTGCAACAGCTGCTTGGATGGTGCTTTGACTGGTCGAAGATGTCAAGAACTCAAGCCTCACTGTTCAGAAAAGGTTAAGATGGCGTTTGTCGCATCAGAATACATGGTGCTCAGGGACTAGCTGTGGGGGTATTAACCCCTATACCCTTACGGCTAGACTTGGGCTGGCCCAGACCAGAGGGCCCGGGCCATCAGAAGACGACGCGTGGCCTAGTTAATCTGCTCGACGTCCCACGTAAGGAAGGAAAACAAACTTGGAGATCAAGCAAGATCCTGGTCGGTTAGAATAGGAATCCTTATCCGGCCAGCTATGGCAATTATAACCGACTAGGATTAGTTTTCAGATTTCTAACCCTACCCCTAGACTATATAAGGCGGGCAGGGGACCCCCTCAAAACACATCTCATTATACACAGCAATACAAATCAGACGCAGGACGTAGGTATTACGCCCTCATGGCGGCCGAACCTGGATAAAAACTTGTTGTGTCTTGCGTCACCATCTAGTTCGTAGCTTGCGCACCTGTCTACCGACAAATCACTACCTTGGGCATACCCCTTGGTAGACTGTCGACCAGGTTTCGTCGACAGATCGCGACGAGACAAAGCATCAGCTGCTTGGTTGTCTACTCCACGACGATAGGCAACCCGATCGCGCAGGCCGAGGAGCTTAGTAAAGACCTTTTGCTGCCACGACATATGCAAACGCTGGTCATTGAGGTGCACTAGACTGTGGTGATCAGTATGTATAACAAACTCAGCCTACAGCAGGTAATGGCGCCATTGTTTGACATCCATGATGATAGCAAGATACTCCTTCTCGTAAGCAGACAAGCCTTGATTGCGTGGTGCTAAGGCCTTACTGATAAAGGCTAAAGGATGACCATCTTGAAGTAGAATAGCACCAACCCCATATCCAGATGCGTCAGTTTCAATGTGAAACATCTTAGTAAAGTCCGGAATACCCAAAACTAGAGCCGAGCACAATGCAGCTTTGAGAGACTAAAACGCAGATTCATGTACCGATGTCCAAATGAATAGTGTATCTTTGCGAAGCAAATCAGTCAAAGGCTTGACTATCAATCCAAAATGGCGGACAAACTTGCGGTAATACCCAGCAAGTCCTAGGAACCCGCGGAGAGCTCGTACATTCTCTGGTGTCAGCCAGCTGGAAATGGCTTGGATCTAGGCAGGATCAGTTGAGATGCCCTGCTCACTGATAACATGGTCGAGGTAGGCAATCTCCTGCTGTGCGAACCTACACTTGGAGAGCTTCAAGCACCACTGAACGACCACCAACCACTGGAACACCAAGTCCAAATGATGTAGATGCTCTTCAAATGAGGAACTATATACCAAGAAGAATTTGCGAAGTCCCGGGGCCAGAGTTGAGTTAATAGCACCCTAGTGAAAGGTCTTGATGGCTAGAGGGGGGTGAATAGCCTTTTAAAATTTCTACAAAGACAAGCTAAACAAGTTTATCAATATAGCAACTAGCGAGATGCAAGTTTTGCTTAGCCTACTGAGTGTTTGCAAGCCACCTATCCAATTCACAATTCTAGTATATTTGCACTCAACCGCACAAGTCAAACCGCACAACTTAGCTACAACTAAAGCTAACTAGCTACACTAACAAGCTAGCAAGGTAACTAAGAAATTAATACAAGAAAGAGTTAGGAGGGTATCACCGAGGGGCGAAGTATTGAGCCAACCAATCAATATGATCAAGAGATGAATTCCACAATACACAACCACCGGGATCGATTAGTCACAATAAAAAAGTGATGACACAAGATTTATCCTAAGGTTCACGTGCTTGCCGGCACGCTAGTCCCCGTTGTGTCCCTCTTCACCACGTGGTTCGGTGGCTAATCGGTCACACACCGAGCCTCTCAAAAGGCGCCACAAGAACCTACCAAATGGAAAAAGGTTGCAAATGACACGAGCAATCCACTAATGTTGCCTTTGGCGCTTCGCCGAGGTAGGCACAAACCCCTCACAATCACCGGAGGTAGCCAAGAACAATCACCAACTCTTGCCAACACCTCCAAGCTGCTCCAAGCCGTCTAGATGGCGGCAACCACCAAGAGAAACAAGAATCCCATAGCAAATCAACCACCAAGTGCCAACTAGATGCAATCTCACAATGCAAATGCACTTGGATCACTCAATCTCACTTTGAATATGCAAAGAAGCAAGAGAGATGAGTGGGAGGGGAGTTGCTTAGCTCAAAGTGCTCACAAGTATGTCAAAGAGTGCAAGAGTTGGAGCCTTGAGCCGGCCAACGAGTATTTATAGACGTACCCCTTCGAATAGAGACGTTAGGCACAAGATTCAGCTGCAGTCGCGTTGACCGAACGCGCTGGTCAAACTGACCGGACGCGCAGGTGCATACACCACCCATGCGCGAAGCACGACCGGACGCGCTAGTTGAATTGACCGGACGCGCGATGCTCGACCGGACGCGCTGGTCCCATAACTGACCGGATGCGCTGGTCAAGCCGAGCAACGCTCCAGCGAATCAGTGACCGGACGTGCACGCTAGATGAACCAGACGCCACAGTGCCAGCATCCGGTTTGAGTCTAGTAAGCTCCCACAATGACCGGACGCGTCCGATCGATCATGACCGAAAGCGCCACCATGTCCGATCAGAAAACCGAGACACGCGCGAATGCTGAGCACTGATCGGACGCGTCCGATCAAACAGAGACCGCGTCTGGTCCAGCGTCCGGTCACCTCTGTGACCTCCGTTCGCCTCCGTTTGATTCACCCTTTCACATATGAGCTAGACTAAGTATGTGTGTCACTTTAGCACATGTTTTAGCTCGTGAAACAACATGTGACAACGCCTCCAAATCTCGACATTGGCGTAAAGGAAAATAGGCGTTTTAATTCCTCGAAAACGCCTGAATCCCGCCGAGCAAGCTCGGCGGGAGGGAGAGAGGACCCTAAACCCTCTCTACCACTTAAACTCCAACGTCATCATAATTGTGCTAACACCACCAAGTGATCACGTCATGTGCGAGTGTGTTAGCATTTTCACAATCATTTTTCGAGGCGTTATTAGTTCTTTGATGATCTCTAATCTTGGAGGAGAGGCATGTCATATATGGGGTGCATCAACTCATGTTGGAGAAGTCAAGTATGTTTAACTCATTCTTGAGCTTGTGAAATCTTTTCTCATCAAGTGGCTTGGTGAATAGATCAGCTAGTTGATCTTCGGTGCCCACATTCTCAATTGCAATGTCACCCTTTTGTTGATGATCTCTAATAAAGTGATGGTGAACATCAATATGCTTTGTTCTTTGATGTTGAACCGGATTATTGGTTAGCTTCACGGCACCTTCATTGTCACATAGCAATGGCACATTCTTGAAGTTGATTCCAAAATCCTTCATTGTTGCCTTCATCCATAAGATTTGTGCACAACAACTACCCACGGCGATGTATTCGGCTTTGGCAGAAGATAGTGCAATACTATTTTGCTTCTTGGATGACCATGAGACAAGTGATCTTCCCAACAATTGACAAGTCCCGGAGGTGCTCTTTCTCTCAACTTTGTCACCGGCATAGTCGGAATCCGAATATCCAACTAGCTCAAAGCTTGCACCTTTGGGATACCATAATCCAACATCTTGTGTATGCTTTAAGTACCTCAATATTCTCTTTGTTGCCTTCAAATGACTTTCTCTTGGTGAGGCTTGAAATCTTGCACACATGCATACACTAAACATCACATCGGGCCTTGATGCCGTCACATAGAGTAGGCTACCAATCATTGATCTATATAGTTTTTGATCCACCATGTTGCCACTCTTGTCACTATCTAAGCTTCCACTAGTGCTCATTAGAGTAGTGATTCCTTTTGCATCTTCCATACCAAACTTCTTTAGCATATCCTTTATGTATTTGGTTTGGCTCACAAATGTTCCTTCCTTCATTTGTTTGATTTGAAGTCCAAGAAAGAAACTAAGTTCACCAATCATTGACATTTCAAATTCCTTTGCCATTATTTTCCCAAACTCATCACAATAATCTTGATTGATTGAACCAAATATGATATCATCAACATATATTTGCAATACAAATAAGTCTTTCCCAATCTTCTTGGTGAAGAGAGTAGTATCCACTTTGCCCATGACAAATCCTTTGGAAAGCAAGAAGTCCCTCAATCTTTCATACCATGCTCTAGGTGCTTGCTTCAATCCATACAAAGCTTTTCTCAATTTATAGACATGATTGGGTTTCTTGTCATCTTCAAAACCGGGAGGTTGCTCCACATACACCTCTTCTTGAATGTACCCATTGAGAAATGTACTCTTCACATCCATTTGATATAGCTTGATATTGTGAGCACAAGCATTGGCAAGTAGAATCCTAATTGCTTCCAATCTTGCAACCGGGGCATATGTTTCACCAAAGTCAAGACCCTCTATTTGTGTGTAACCTTGAGCCACTAGTCTTGATTTGTTTCTTACTACTATTCCATCTTGATCTTGCTTGTTGCGAAAGACCCATCTTGTTCCAATGGCATTGTGATCCTTAGGCCTCTCAACTAGTTCCCATACTTTATTTCTCTTGAAGTTGTTGAGCTCTTCATGCATTGCATTTACCCAATCCGGATCTCTTAATGCTTTATCAATGTCCTTGGGTTCTTCCATTGACACAAAAGAAGAGTGAGCACAAAATGATGCCAATCTTGATCTAGTTTGAACTCCCCTTTGTATGTCACCAATGATGGAATCCAATGGATGGTCTCTTGCAATGTTAGTTGGTTGAAGTACTTGGACTTGATTGCTTGGATGTTGATGTTGATCATGAGTTGGAGATGATGAACTAGCCACTTGTTGATCTTGTTGTACTTGAGATGATGTACTAGCTTGATTTTGCATTAGAGAACCACTAGCTTGTGTAATTGGACTTTGGAGCACTTGATCTTTGTAGTCATCCACATCAATCACTTGCTTTGGCCTAATATCACCAATATCCATTTCTTTCATAGCATTGGTCAATTGAGTTTCTCTCACATCATCCAAGTTATCTTCCTCATCTTGAGAGCCATTTGTTTCATCAAACTCAACATCATGAACTTCCTCAAGTAAACCACTAGCCAAATTCCAAACTCTATAAGCTTTGCTAGTAGTGGAGTAACCAAGTAAGAATCCTTCATCATATTTCTTCTCAAACTTGCTCAATCTAGTGCCCTTCTTCAAGATGTAGCATTTGCAACCAAATATCCGAAAGTATGCAATGTTGGGCTTTCTTCCATTTAAGATCTCATATGGTGTCTTCTCTTTAAACTTGTGGCAATAGAGGCGGTTGCTATAGAAGCAAGCCATGTTGATTGCTTCGGCCCAAAATGAATGACTCACATTATACTCATTCAACATTGATCTTGCCATATCAATTAAGGTTCTATTCTTCCTCTCAACTAGGCCATTGGATTGAGGTGTATACTTGGCCGAGAATTGATGCTTGATTCCAAGCTCATCACATAGCTCATCTTATTTTCTTGATTGTGGTCTCAAACTCATTTTGCACTCTCTTGATGAACTTCTTGAATATGTCAAATACATCACTCTTGTCCACAAGAAAGAATACCCATGTGTATCTAGTGAAATCATCCACAATCACAAAACCATACTTGTTGCCACCAATGCTTGTGTATGTAGTTGGCCCAAATAGATCCATGTGCAACAAGTCAAATGCCTTGGAAGTACTCATAATGCTCTTCAATGGACGAGTGTTGCCCACTTGCTTTCTGGCTTGACATGCACTACATAGCTTATCCTTCTCAAATGTGACATCCTTCAAGCCTCTAACTAAGTCATGCTTCACTAACTTGTTCAATTGCTTCATGCCAACATGACCAAGTCTTCTATGCCATAACCAACCCATACTTGATTTGGTGAGCAAGCATGTTGAAAGTTGAGTGTTACTAGCATTGAAATCAACCAAGTATAGATTCTCATATCTAAAACCCTTGAATATCAAATTGGAGCCATCAACACTAACTATCTCCACATCATCAACACCAAATATGCACTTGAAACCAAGATCACACAATTGAGCAACCGAGAGAAGATTGAAGTTCAACTTTTCAACTAAAAGCACATTGGAAATGCTATGATCATTTGAGATTGCAATCTTTCCAAGAGCCTTTACATCACCCTTGCTATTGTCACCAAATGTGATGCTATCAATGCCACTATCATTTGATTTGAGAGAGTTGAACATTCTTGAATCACCGGTCATATGTTGAGAGCACCCACTATCAAGCACCCAATGCCTTCCTCCGGCCTTGTAATTTACCTACAAAACAATTTAATGTCTTTTAGGTACCTATACTTGCTTGGGTCCTTGGAGGTTAGTAACTAAGTTCTTTGGTACCCAAATGGCCTTCTTCTTTGGGCCCATAATTGGTGTACCAACAAACCTAGCATGCACACCTTTCTCACCCTTGGTAAGCACATAACAAGAATCAAAAGGAATGCAATCCATTTTAGCATGAAACTTGTTGTTGTTCTTGTTCATTTTATTACAATTAATCTCTAGATGCCCAACTTGCTTGCATCTATTGCAATAACGACCATTGATCTTCACAAAGCGAGGCTTTGGAGTAGCAAAGGTTGTCTTGCCCTTCTTGGGAGTATAGCCCAAACCCTCTTTGTTAAGAGAGAACCTTTGGCTACCCAAGCATTTTAGCAAGCGGGCATCCCCACCATAGGCATTGCCTAATGCGCGGGTGAGATCATCCACCTCTCTCTTGAGAGTCTCATTCTCAACCACAAGTGATGAATCACTAGTAGTAGAGATAGAGTTGGTTGTGGTGGATGATGATGAGCTACATGAAGCATTAGTAAGACTAACAAATAAAGAATCATCAATAATATCACATGTTAGTCCAATTTCACAAGTGACAATCACTTGCTCCTCCTTAGCTTCCTTCATGAACTTCTCCAACTTGAGGTCCTTTTCCTTGATGAGCTCAAGTAGAGTGGAGTGGGCTTCCTTAAGCCTAGTGTGAGCAATTTCAAGATCCTCGTGGTCTTCCTTTAGACACTCACGAGAGGCCTCTAGCTCATCAAAGGATTTCCTAAGAGCTTTGAGCTCTTGTTCAATTCCTTTGTACTCCTTACTCTTTTTGAGAGCAATAAGCTCCTCCATCAAGACATCATTTTCATTGTTCTTGACAATGAGCTCTTGCTCCAAGATCTTGCATCTCTTGGTGGTCCTCTTGTAGCCCTTGCTCATTTGATCTATTATACCCAATAGATCATCCTTGGAGTAGTCCTCATCCTCCTCATCATCACTCCTACAACCATCACTAGCACAAGAATCATCATCATATTTTACCTTGGTAGGCTTGGCCATAAGGCATGTCGATGTAGTGTCGAAGATGGATGGCTTGTTGGAGAGGGCGATGCTTGCAATGGCTCGCCGAGTGGTCCTTTCATCATCACTAGAGCTTGCATCATCATCACTATCGGAGTTGTCACTATCCTAAGTGACCACATAACCAGCACCCTTCTTCTTGTTGAATGTGAAGCTCTTCTTTGCTTTCTTCTCCTTCCCTTTCTTATCTTTCTTGTTCTTCTTGAGCTTCAAGTCCCCATTATGAAATCTCTTATCTTCATAGGGGCAATCTGCCACTATGTGATCGGGCCTATTACAATTGTAGCAAAGGATCTTTGCCTTCATTGTGTCTCTCCTCTTCCTTGCCCCATATCCTTTCTTCTTCATAAACCTTCCCATCTTGTGCACAAGGAGGGCCATGGTCTCATCATCGAATGGATCATCATCATCGCTCTCCACCTTGCTCTTGCCCTTAGAAGATGAAGCCTTGAATGCAATGGGCTTCTCTTGCTTGACCTTAATCTCCTTCTTCTCATCTTCATCATCATCATCATCATCATATTTAGCATCGGTCATGACATCTCCAAGCACTTGGTTTGGAGTCACCTTGTCCAAACCCTCTCTTTGGATCATCTTCCTCAAGATAGCAAACTTCTTAGGTAAGTTCATCAAGAACTTATGTGAGAAGTCCTTGTCCTTGACATCTTCTCCTAGGCTCTTGAGATCATTGACAATAACTTGTAGCTTATAGAATATCTCCGGTATGGACTCATCATCCTTCATCTTAAAGCTTGCAAACTTATCCTTGAGCATATAGAGCTTGGCACTCTTTATCATTGAAGTGCCCTCATATGTTTCCTCTAATCTTGTCCACACTTCACTTGCCATCTCAAGATCCTTGATTTGCTCAAAGACCTTTGCATCAATCCCATTGTAGAGAGTGTTGAGAGCCATAGTGTTGCATTGGTTGTTGATGCGGTCATTGTTGGTGAGGTTGTCGGGATCAATGATAGCATAATCATGATGTGTCACCTCCCAAACCTTCTCATTAATAGAGCCAAGATATTGCTTTATCTTTCTTTTCCAATGATCAAAAGATGAGACACCATCAAAGAATGGAGGCTTGCCCCCGACATGGTTGAACACAACTTGAGCCATCTTACACCGAGGTTGTTAAGCCTTACAAACGGTGACCACGGCTCCGATACCACTTGAAAGGTCTTGATGGCTAGAGGGGGGGTGAATAGCCTTTTAAAATTTCTACAAAGACAAGCTAAACAAGTTTATCAATATAACAACTAGCGAGATGCGAGTTTTGCTTAGCCTACTGGGTGTTTGCAAGCCACCTATCCAATTCACAATTCTAGTATATTTGCACTCAACCGCACAAGTCCAACCGCACAACTTAGCTACAACTAAAGCTAACTAGCTACACTAACAAGCTAGCAAGGTAACTAAGAAATTAATACAAGAGAGAGTTAGGAGGGTATCACCGAGGGACAAAGTATTGAGCTAACCAATCAATATGATCAAGAGATGAATTCCACAATACACAACCACCGGGATTGATTAGTCACAATAAAAAAGAGAGGAGCTGCAGCTCGCGCGCTTGCCCGCGAGGCAGCGGTGGAGCTGCTGCTCGCGCGCGCGCCGGCGCTGCCACGGGGGAGCGGCTGC
This sequence comes from Saccharum hybrid cultivar R570, assembly GCA_038087645.1. Lineage (NCBI taxonomy): Eukaryota > Viridiplantae > Streptophyta > Magnoliopsida > Poales > Poaceae > Saccharum > Saccharum hybrid cultivar. Next base: position 19,104,855 of record JAQSUU010000804.1, read on the forward strand.
TCGCACGCACGCCGGCAAGGTCCTAACGGAGCTGCTGTTGCCTGCGCTCGTGCTCGCTGGAGGTGGGAGACGAAGCTGACGTCTGGGGCCCACGTGGCAGTGATAGGAGCCGCGGGGCCTGGCTGTCGGAGAGGAAGAGAGAGAGGAGCAAGGCAGGGGCAGCTCCGTCTTTTTACAATGCGCCACCACGCTGGCACCTCGACCTGGCGTGCCACATAGGCAAATGTGGTAAACATGTAAGACGCGCGAAACAAGAATGCTAAAAATGTAAGTGTCATTCTGAAGATGATATTCTGATGAGTGGCTTTCGTTATAATGGTAAAAATATAAAAGACCCCAGTCCAGGAGCTGGACGTGAGCAAAGCCTCCCGTAGTCGCACATGTACAGGGCAAGCGTGGCGTTGCTGAAGCCGAAGTCTGTCGGGAATGACACATGGTCAGTTCACTGTCGACGAGCGGCCAGCCTAGCTCGAGGACACCCTTCACCACTACCTCATCTAGCACTCCAGTGCCTTCTGCCAGATGTCTCCATGACCACGCGAGACCAGGCCATGATGGGTGACGCCCCTCGCGCCGTCTCCCTCGCCCGACCAACTAGCCTCGGCTCCCCTCTGGCCAACTCGGCTGCTGCCGCTGTGACTCCTTGACATCTGCGGTCGTGGCGGCGGCGGCGGCCAGCGGACGGGCGCTCAACGAGGCTCCCCCGCGTGCTTCTTCTCCAACGCTTCCTCTTTTCTCTCCAATTTCAAATCTCTTCCAAATCTTCGTTTGTTCATGCTCTAGCCAGATCCTTACTTCTAATGGCCAGATCAGTGAGCGTCAAGCTGTGGTGGTGGACTTTTGCTCGGCAGCTACGTCTCTGGGCCGACTCTGCCTGCTGCGGCGGCGGCTGTGCTCGAGCCGTGGTTGGCCATGGCCAGCCCGCGGCGGTTGGATCTGGCGCGGCTGCCCGGGGCTTTGGCCGGCCATGGCGACCGAGCGCTCACTAGCGTCGGCTCCGGGGCACTACAGATCGAGCTAGACGCTGTGCCGCGGTCAGCAATGCCCAAGCTCCGCACGGTGGACTGCTTCCGGAGGGGGCGCAGTGGACTGCTCCCGAAGGGGCGCCCAGGCACTCGATGCAGCCCGCATCTTGGCCAAGGTGGCTGTGTCCACCTCCTCTGTGCTGCTTTTGCTGGCGACGAGCTGCCGCTCTACTCCTGCGCGGAGCGGCACCCATGGACCTCAATGGAGGATAGGCACCGTGAAGGCACACAGCCAGGAGGCTGCCTTGGCCAGATCTAGCGGTCCCCGCCCTGGATCCAGTGCTACCGACGCCGGCGGACGTGGTGCCGCTGTGCGTGCGCGGCCAGGTCGCAGAAGCCCCGGGCGTGGCCACTGGTGGGCCAACGAACGTGTCGCGGCACCGGGCACCGCTGAAGTGCACAACCAGGTGGCTTCCATGGCCAGAACCGGTGGCCCCTGCCCTAGATCCGGTGCCGCCGGCACCGGCGGGCGCGGTGCCGCTAGGCTTCGTGCGGCCAGGACGCGGAAGCTCCCCTCTGCGCAGCCATGGCAGACCTGGTCACCTCCGGCAAGGGGGTCCACATGGGCCAGGTCACCGTCCGCTCCGCCATCAGCTTCCTGCAGGGGCCATGTCCTTCGACGACAGCCTCTGGTTCCGCTTCGGCCAGGTCTGGCAAGGTGGCGCGTGCCTTGTGCAGGCTTTGCACTGTCGGGGGCAGAAGGCCGAGCCCACGGGTCTCTGCTCCTGTAGGGTGCTTGGCCGCGTCCTGGCCGTGCACGGGTACCCGGTCCGCCTTCCTCTACGTCGTCGTCAGCCACTCCGGTGCACGGGTACCCGGTCCGCCTTCCTCTATGTCGTCGTCAGCCGCTCCGGCTCCTCATCGTTGGTGGCGCCTTGGTGGCCAGGAGCCCCTGCGCTCACCTCCACAGCCCTTGTGGGATGTCATCGCGATGGGGGCAACGCCGGCCCCTTCCGGCTGCTACTCGTGGTCGGCGAGTTTGGCGTGCCATGCTACGCTCTGGGCGGGCTCTTGCAGGCATATGAAATATGGGTGAAAACCGTGTTGGTTGTTGTTCCAGGCCAGCGACGATGGCGCAATTTACCGTCATTTCCCTTCCTAGAGGCGTCCCTGCAGATTTCAATTTCTTCTATCGCGGAAGCCTTTCTGAGGTTGCTACATCGGCTGGGCAGGTCTTAGGCGAAAGCCCTCACGAGCCTGGTGCTTCGATCATCGATGGTGGCGTCCGTGGGCATCACTTTCGTTCTTGAAGGCATCGATACAACCACACCTGCTTCCGTTCACGCCTGGAGCGTCCTTGTGCTCTCCACACCTGCTCCCATCCGCACTCGGCATGTCCGTGTCCTTATGTTCACCCTGGTTGCTCTCTCCCCTTGCTGTAATCGGTCTAACTACCTTCCTACGCCTTGGTTTTTGCGCACACTATTTGCTGTCAGGTGTTCGCCGTCAATGGCTTGCTCTGTCCTCCTCTAGTTCATTTGAGTGCTTCGTCTCATCATATGCTGGGCTGTGGGGACCTTGATCTCTTCTCTAGATCTCCTCGCTTCCTCCTGACACTCCTCCCCCTTTGAGGCTTCCTTCCCCCAAATGGCGTTGGTGGGCGTTGGTCGGAACCCAGATGCTCTTATAGGCGATGCAACTCATGGTTGTCACCGTTTTGTTCTGACTCAGTGCCTTACAGCTTCCTAGCTGTTGTCTGTCGGACCCAACTCGCTTACAGCTGCTTATGGTTAGAGATCTTCAGAGTCTATCTTTAGTGGTGGCAGGGGTTGGGAACATGTTCCTCGCACTAGCTTTGGATGTAGGCTGAGCCTGTAGCTGTACCATGTTATTGTTGTTTATTTTCTTTTGCTGGTGTTGTATTCCTTCTCTCTTCCCCTATGTCATGTGCTTCTGTGACCTCGAAGGGTCGTCTCTGTAACAGGTGCATTGCACTCTTCCACTCACCGGCTTACCGGGACATGTGGAAATGAAATCAGGTGGGGATCGGTTTGATCCCCCCCGTAGTTTGACCTCAAAAGACCAGGCCACGACGACAGCGAGGACCTTCCAGAGGTACACAGACACCGCCTCGACGCGCGACGAACACTGGGGCTTGGTGCTGGTGCTCGCCTCTGTGGCTGGAGAAGAAGCTTGCAAACACGAGATGGAGGCGGCGCTCGCCCACGGCTGCAGGAAGATGCACGGGAGGAGTGGCGCCAGAGCACGCGCAAGCGGCGAATCACGGAAGCGCGCATGGGGTGGCGACGCGGGTGTGCAGGAGGGGCGCGTGCGTGCCCTTCGATGCGGCGGGCGGTGGAGCCCTGGATCCGGAATGAGGTAGAAATGACTCGAGTCTTCCCAATTCGACACAGCTGGTTTCTTCCCGTCTTGAACCGCGAGTAGACTCAATTTCGTTAGGGAGAAACGTTTTCTCTATTTTCTAATCTCTCTCCCCATTAATTATATTGCCATGTCAGCAAATTTCTTAATTGGTAAGATAACTAAAACTGATAGAAACTACATTAATACTCCGGGAGTGCCCTTATTGGGCTTGCTCTTATGCAGTTGTGCTTTAAGAAAGTGGCTATAGAATGAATTAGGCCCTTTATGATCTAGGCTACTACTAACAAATTAAATGACAGAAATAAATGAACTACTACGGTACTGCAGTAGACAAATCTTAACATGTTCAAAGCACATATGTACATATACCACCCCTAAGCTAGATGACTAGACGAAAACTGATTTGCATGTGATCAATGAGAGGTTAGCACATATATAAACCGTAGGTACCTCCCCTGGGACGAAATCCGGGACGAAGCTTGGCTGGTCGTGCCTCGACATGCGGGTGCGCATGTAGGGGTCACACGAGAGGCAGAGGTTCTTGACTAAGAGTGGGCAAAAAATCCGATACCCGAACCCGAAATATCCGAACCCGAACCTGAAATACCCGATACCCGAAACTTCGGGTAGCAAGTCTGAATACCCGAACATGTACTAGAAAATTCGGGTATACACCTCCGGTACCCGAATTACCCAAACAACCCGATTTAAATAAAAGCCCATAAAAAAAATCTTGACCAGGATGGCGCCGACCCGGGCGGCACGGCCAGGCGCAGGGTGCCGACGACGACCTCCATGTCCTCCTCCGTGCGGCACCCTGTGACGTAGCGCTTCAGGATCACACGCCTGTTGGTCACCAGCTCCCCCTCCTCCGGTTCCGACGCCGCCGCCGCCACCACAGCTGCGTCCGGCGGCAGTGCTGCCATTGCTTCCTTGCCCGCTCTTTGGTATCACTCCCCGCGCTCTGGCTGTCTGTGCCTCTGCTCGATCGGTCCCTAATCTCCTCTGCTCATTCGACGTCTTCTTACAGAGTTGGTACTGTATTGTTGATGTGGGCATGTGGCTGGTCAGTAGTACTGTAGTAGGCGCTATTTCTGGTGACAAGTAAGAGCATGTCCGTATCATTCCTAAATGTTAGAATAGAGATTTTGGTGAAAAACTACCCTCTAATAGTTTTTCTAAATGATCATCCAAATATAGCAATCTTCTGTTCCGGATTTTTCGCTAGCCAAAAATAGAAGACGAGAATGACTCTCTAGAGTGCACATGAGATATAGAAACACTGTTGGAGAGTGAAAAGATATAGAAAGCGATTTTTATGAAAATGGCTCTCCAAATGATGATTTAGAGAGTTTGATTTAGAAAGGCTATTGGAGATGCTCTAAGAGACTCTCCATATCATTTCTAAATGCTAGGAATAGATATTTTGGTGAAAAACAATCCTCCAACAGCTTCTCTAAATAGTTATCCAATCATCTTTTATTCCGGATTTTTCGCTAGCGAAAAATTGAAGACGAGAATGACTCTCTAGAGTACGCGTGAGATATAGAAGAACTGTTAGAGAATAAAAAGACATAGAAAGTGATTTTTATACAAATAACTCTCTAAATGATTATTTAGAGAGTGAGATTTAGAAAGGCTCTGGTAGCTTAGAGTACCACTGGTACCCATAATTGCTAGTGCTTGTTGTCACTTGACTTGTCAGTTGAGCGGTTGCTGTAGCACGCCACTTTTTCATATAAGGCTGTGCGGTCTGTAGTGGGTGGGAGGGCCCTGTAATGTCTCCTCTTGCCAAGATTTCAACTCTAGATCAGTCCCGCACACGTAGTACTGGTAGGTAGCGGCCGTCCTGGCTTAAGCGCACAGATCACACAGATCGTAACAAGGCTTGGGTGAGCCTTTCCATCAATGTAACGCATGAGAAAGCAGGTCCAGGTCATGCATGTTCAAGGTCACCTTCTCCGAACGTGTTGGTGATGGTGTATCGGCCGCTTTTAATTTGGTCGGACAATTGGCCGGCTGCCAGCAGGAAGAATTGAGTTCTGCGGACCTCTAGGGTGCTTGGTTGCACGCCACCACTTTGCCACCGCCTATAGTTGGCCAACCGGGTCGCATGGCACTGGCACGGTTGAACACGGCACAGCTAGGCATGACACTATCAAGCATGGTGGCTTAGCCGTGCTGTGCCTAATAGTGCCACCGTGCTGGCATCTCGGCCTAGGCATAGCACTACAGCCGGTTAGCTATGTCGTGTCGTGCCTGTAGGCATGGCAGCCCATCATGCCCGTGCCGGCCCGAGGCCGTGCCACCGCACCGTCGTCGCTGCGCCGCTCGTGGAGGCTGGTGGAGTTGCGCCGCTCGTGGAGGCCGAGCACTGCTGCCGCATGGAGGTCGTGCCACCGCACCGTTGTTACTGCGCTGCTCGTCGAGGCTGGTGCAGTCACGCCGCTCGTGGGGGCTGAGCGCTGCCGCCGCGTCGAGGTCGCCGCGCCGCTCTCAAGCTCCCTCCCGCCGAGGTCTTCGCGACGCCTTGGGACTGGAGGAGGAGACGCTGTGGGGAGTGGAGGTGGAAGATCTGGGCGCAGGATATACAGGAGGAGTCAGACATGGGGAGCTGCGGACATGGGGAGGAGGCTGCATGCAGGACGAGAGGAAACGACGAGTCGGGAGGAGGCCGTGGGGAGTACGAGGAAATTAGGAGTTAGGGTTTGGAGAGGTGCTTATATACTCCCATCCAACGGCTGAAAATCGCTGAAGTCATCCAATATCTAGAAACTATCCGCCACATTGTGCCGGCCCAAATTTCGTGTCGTGCCCGTGCCGGCACTGCAGGCTGAAACTACAGCCAGGCACAGCACTACTACCGGACCGTGTCTGGCACTAGCACTATAGGCCTCGGGCCATGCCGTGCCCAGGCCGTGCTTTTTAGTGTCATGCTAGTGCCGGCCAGCGGGTTTGGCCCGTTTGGCCATCTATACCACCGCCACACCGAGGCCATATTTATTATCACTGCTGTTTGGTTCGCTGTTCAGCTTCGGTAGCTACAGCTTTTACAGTGGAGATTTTGGCCACAGATGTGACGCCGATTTTCACGCCGAGGGCCGTGGCGTCACCTCACGTACAGCTGAATTGAAACTATTTAAATTCTTTCTTTCCATGATTCATGTGACTAATTATTTATTTTTAATATTACCAATGATACATTGAAACTATTTAATAGTACATCTACAAATAACTTTTAGTATTAGTAATGATACTTAAATATTAATTTTAATAGTTTTCTAATTTAGTTTAAACCTAATATATTTAATGTTGTAAATTATTTTAAAACTTTATTTATTTATTTATTTACTAATGTAAATTATTTTATATAATTTATAAATCTATGATAAATATTATACTGCCTCCCCGCTGCTTCTGTACTGCTCGTACCGCATGTGCATCTTTTAAGTCGGAAACATCAATATGCACTCAACATACATTAGACATTAGTGCATTAATATTACTCGTGTCTTTATTTATGGATATCTAGCCACGGAGAGTCACGGGAGGTTTTATGTCTGCTTGGGACCAAGATCGCAAGAAGCGGAGTTTGATTCGGACAGGAGATGGAGTTTGAGTCAGACGAAAATACTGCTTAGTTTTGATAGAAGAAATTCTTCTAAACAGCATCGAAGTGGATTGTCTTATACGTACCAAGTGGGACAGTCATTACGGAGTTGGACATGGATGGATGGGCCGTACCAAAAAATTGAGGAGAGAAATTTGCCTCTTTAATATAATATATACTAGCAAATATGTCTGTGCGTTGCAACGGGGTAAAATAAGCTATTGAATATATATGAGAAATGAGAACATAAATGCTATGGTTTATCCTTTTAAGAAATTGGTCATCTATAATATAAGTTAATATATTGGCAATAATAGAACAATGTCCTATAAAGTGTATTCAAATTGATACAACTTTGCTACATTCATTCTCCCATGCAAATAAAACACAAAATATTTACTTCCTATCGAGACATTATATCGAATAACCACCGGGCAGGTAGGACATGGGATCTAAGATAGATGGAAACGACTCGCGATCAAGCACCGCAGTTAGTTGCTACGTCTACGCGGTGATGTGAGATCGACGGCTAGGCAGCTGCCGCGCTGTATTGCCACGGTACTTACGACAAGCGCGCTACTTGGAGTCGTCATCCAGCTCCGTGTGTCACACAATCACGTCCTTCACTGCCGCGAAAGGGAGGGGAGAAAAGGGGTTAACTGCATTGTGCTAGCGTTCCTCTCCGTGCACGCTTGCTCCGGCATTCTGATATGAGATTCGGGTGTGCGCCCACTATGTGCTGGTGAGTGGGTTCTCGGCCTCAACGTAGAGCCCCACGGTGGTGCACGCCGAGCCCAGTGAGCAACGATGCCGATCGAGCCTTAAAACACCGCACAATGCACGCCGAGTCCTAGGCCCCGTGGTGACAGATGCCGAAAAAAAGGCCGGTTATTTCGGGCCAAAAAAAACCCACCCATGACCGTCCCACTGGGTAGGTCGGGCCGGGCCTGGGCCTAGGCGGGCCGCCCGCGCATTTTATAGTGTAAAATAGTAAAAAATAGTATTTCGGGCCGGGCTCGAGCCCATTTTTCTTGGCAGCGGGATCTCTGCCCAGGCCCTGTCCAGTAAGGTTCGTGTGTGGGCTAAAACCCATCGGGCTCTTGGGCCGGGCCCGTGGGTCAGGCGGGGCTAGGCTCATTTTGCTTAGGTATAGTTCAAGAACTCAACTGAGAATCCATGAAAATTTTAAGGACCCAGGGTGTACTTTACTATGATATGAATCTTGCCTTCATCCGACTTTATTTGACAAAGCTATAAATTTTACTACGTTGCACCTATTTTTAGAGACGGCTCTAGGTTCAACCGCCTCTAGAAATCAATTTATAAGGACGGCTATAGATCTCTAGCCGCCTGTAGAAATTAATTTTTAGCGACGTGTCTAGATCCAGCTACCTCTAAAAAAATGCTCTATAAGAGCATTTTTAGAGGCGGCTGTGAATCCCATCCGCCTCTAAAAATTGATTCTTAGAAGCGTGCCAGCTCGCGAACCATTTTTATAGGCGGATTTGATTGACCACCTCTACTAAAAAATACGCCCGTTGCTAAAAAGTCATTTGTGTAGTAGCGTGGCTCACCAAAGAGTGATTCTCTTAGCTACAAGAAATGAACTTACGTATTTAATTCTTTATCTAAAAAGGTTGCACGCACGAGCTTCCTTTTAAGTACGGTAACACCTGTTTGTAGCTCAAACACAAAGCCTATGGCTCTTTTTTTAAGAACAAATCAGGCAGAACAACTGTCAATTATATTAATAAGAAGAAATCCAGACTGGACAATCCCAAAGAAAGAGCTAACAACGACAGTGAGATGACGACAACAACAATGAAAGCAAACAGCCTAAAGCAACGACTTAGGTAAACGACAAGGCAATGACAATTAATTAAAGATAACAACAAAAGAAAGGCTCGACAATATCAACACAGTCTAGTGAAGAGGCAAAGAGATCTTCGCCACAACATCCCAGAAAGGAAGCCCTTTTCTATGCATGAGTGAATCGAGGAGATTCGGTGGCAACAATTCTTTCATGCGCTCCGCATATTCTTGAATTGCATTCTCATTAAGTTTCTCGTCGTTCTTTAACAATCCCCAAGTTCTTAAGAACTTTGTGCTCGATCGGCAAGGCGGGAGCTGCTGTGAACTTGCGATTTGTCATAAGACTTGCGTTATCCTCTCGTCAGTGGTGTTATCGGTGGTGGGAGGGCTTGTACCATCCTCGATCTTCATGTCGGTGATGTCCACGTGCGTGGGGCGTCACCTCTGTCAGAGTGTCAGTGGATCGTTTGGTGCCTTGGGCTCTTCTACCTTGATCTCATCGGCTCCCTGAGTGGATTCATCTACTGCTATGATCGCAACAATAGAGCCCTCAATTATCCTATCCGTGTCCATGGCTCGTGATCATGAACTATTTTCGCTTATATCACGCAACGCATGCATTGCACATCACAGTAAATATTGGAAAAGAAAAACATAATACAGCAGTCTTTTAACTTCGAGAGACACAAATCCTTAACCTTCGTGCATGCAGAGGCGCAGACCGCAGAGTAGATGGAGTGGGGCAACAAAACAAGTCAACTAATACCGACAATTCCAAGCTTCACTCCCGTGCCACGGCAACCACCTGCTTGCCGACGTTGCGGCCGGAGAAGAGGCCCACGAGTGCCGCCGGCGCCGCCTCGATCCCCTCGGCGACGTCCTCCACGTAGACCACCTTCCCTTCCTTGAGGTACCCCGCCATCTCCTCCTCGAAACGCTGGCGGTAGTCGTCGCCGCCGTAGTCGGCCACTAGGAACCCTTCCATGCGGAGGCGCTTCCCGACGAGCAGGAAGAGGTCCGGCGCGCCGTCCGGCCGCTGGAGGTTGTACTGCGACACCTGCCCGCACACGGCGATCCGGCCATACGGCCGCATGTTGCGCAGCACGGCCTCCAGCATTGCGCCGCCCACGTTCTCGAAATACACATCGATGCCCTCAGGGAAGCACCTGTAGGGCGGGCAAGAAAACAGGCGTACGTTCATAACTTGCACTGTATGAACATGCAAAATGGAAGTGAAACTTAAGTACAGGTTTGATGGTTTTCTAAACCTTTTCAAGGCAGCGTCAAGGTCCAGCTCCTTCTTGTAATTGAAAGCGTCGTCGAAGCCAAACTTTGTCTTCAACAGATTGACCTGAAGATGCGCAGCAGTAGCAGTATTATTAATGTAATTGTTCATCCAAATTTAATGTAACAGAACAAATGCTTGTATTTCGTGACATAATCATATATAGAGAGGAAGATCAGGGAACAAACATGGCGATCTAGTTGACTTTTCTCTCCTGTTACCAAATGAGCGAGAAAACAAATTGAGTACACTGCTGGTACCTTGTGATCAGAGCCAGCACTGCCGACAACGTAGCAGCCTGTGAGCTTAGCAAGCTGCCCAACAATCTGACCAACGGCGCCTGATGCCGCTGAGACGAAGACATACTCGCCTTTCTTAGCCTTGGCCACTTCAAAAAGCCCAGCATGTGCGGTGATCCCCGGCACGCCTGAATACATGAGTTTGTTGTAAGACATCTAGTCAAAATAATGGCACTGGAGTACCAAGCAGAAAACACGCCTGAATAAATAGATTAGCAGTATTGTTACTCTATTCTATAAATTATACTCCCTCCATTCCAAACTCTAAGTCATTCTAACTTTTCTTAGAGAGTCAAAGCATCTCAAATTTGACCAAAATTGTAGAGAAAAATTACAAAGATTTATGACATCAAATATATATACTATAAAAAAATAATTAATAAAGAATCTAATGATACTTATTAGATATCATAGATGCTATTATTTTATTATAAATTTGGTTAAACTTAAGATGCTTTGACTCTCCAAAAAAGTTAGAATGATTTATAATTTGAGATGGAGGGAGCAATATATATAGCTTTTATTATATTTATAAAGTCTATATCATCATCGTTATCATCATCATTGCTACAACCAGCCTGTGTTAGAGGAAGCATGGGTAGAATCCCACACTACTACACAAAATCTTTTGCGAGGCATTTTAAAATTTACCTCGGAGGCGGGCGGGTTTTCAAACCATCTCGGTTAATGCCTGAGATTAACCGAGGCGGGCACAATCAACCGCCTCGCAAAATCGATTTACCGAGACGGTTACCTAAAATCTATTAACTGAGGTGGGCTTTATAAGAGGCCCGCCTCAAAAAAATGCCTCTATTTTAAGAGACAGACCACTTATAAGGCCTGCATCGGTTAATAGGCCGAGGCCCAAACAAGCCCAGGCGAAAGTCGACAGCGTCTTCAAGTATAAATACAGAACCTTTAGGGTTTCTTGGCTCCTCCCTCACTCTCACTGTCTCACCGCTTGCCTCCCTCTCCTAAAGACTGAGACTGAGCACGCCTCTCCCTCCTCGAGACCGAGCGCGCCTCTCTCCGCTCTGGCCTCCATCTCCCTCTACACTCCGGCCACCCTCTCCCCCTCCCTCTCCACTCCGGCCTCCCTCTCCCTTTCCAGAGCCTGGGGCGCGGCCCCTCCTCCGGCGACGGCACCACGCGGTGGGCACGGCACCTCCTTCAGTGATGGCGTGGTGCGGGGTGCGCGACCCCTCCTTCAACGGCAGAGGCACGGCTGGCGGCCCCTCCCTCACCCCAGAGCACCTCCACCACCGCCCCCTTGCTGGATCCGGTGGAGGGCGGCTGGATCCAGCAGATCCACGGCCCGCAAGGCCAGATCTGGCGGCAGAGGGAGGCCAAATCTGGTGGCAGGGAGGCAGATCCGGTGGGCAAGGCGGGCGGCGCTCCTCCTCCGGCTAGCAACGGCGGCGGCGCCCCGTGGGTGGGCTCGGCAAGCCCGTGGATGGGCTCGCTGGGCTTGTCGACGGGTTTTCATTTTTTTGTTTTTTAATTTGATTAACCGAGGCGAGCGGCCAACCGCCTCCATTAAGGCATGAGTGACCTTTCGGCGGAGGCGGTTGGAAAAACCTCCTCGGTTAAGGCTTTTTGCCCGCCTCGGTTAAGATTGATGTAGTATTGCCATGGTCACGCGTTGCAATCACATGTTTTTCGTGTGTTAGAGGAAGCGTGGGTAGAATCCCATGGTCACGCATCGCAATCACATGTTTTTCATGTGAAATATACGCGTGTATGATCACAAGGGATCAAACTCAAGACCTCGTGCCTTACACGATACTTCTTTAACCATTACACCTCAAAGTTACTTGTGACTAAGGACCTAATATATTTCTTTTTTATTCACTTTAGTGAATATTATAATGTATATTTAAGACCCTAAATAAATTCAAATTTAAAAAGGTTGAACTAGTTTAAGATCTTTTCAAATACTGCAATTAGGTCGTTTCTCCAGCCGATGTGATTTGAAAAATTAATGGTTTAGGCCGTTTGTCCATCCGATGTCATTTGAAAAAATTTTAAAAAGAATTTCAAAATCATTAATCTTAAAACCGAATTTTTGGGCCTTAAATGGGTTTAAATGAAAATGTCATCAAGTCCAAAGTTTCATATATCCTCGATAACTACAACTTTGGTTTAAGTCATTTCTCCATTTGAGATACTTCAAAAAATTCAAAAAATTGAATTTCAAATTTTGAAAATTTTAAAAGGAATTTCTGGACACTAAATTATTCTAAAATGGAAAAATAGTCAATTACAAAGTTGCAGCTCCCTTCGAGTACTACAACTTTGAGTTAGATGGTTTCTCCATCCGTAGTCATTTGGAAATTTTAAAAATGTGAATTCCATATTATGCAAACTCAAAACATAGTTTTTGGAGCTTAAATTATTTCAAATAAAAAGTCATCCATTGTAAAGTTGTAGACCTCTTTGAGTACTACAACTTAGATATAAAGTTTGTCATCATCATCGTACTCTTTCTAAAAAAAAGTTATAAATCTTATTATACTACACCTTTTATAGAGGCGAGCTAAATTACCATCCGTCCCTAAAATTTAATTTCTATATACAGCTGAAATTACAGCTGCCTCTAGGAATGCTTCCATTTGTAGAGCTAGCTTCCAAGCTGAACCACCTCTAAAATTTTAATGGCGGTTCGGCTTGATAGCTGCCTCTAAAGATAGAAGGTGTCTATAGGCGGCTGAAAATCCTAGGCACCTTGAAAAAATGATTTTAGAGGCGGGCCAGAAGTGGATTTTGATAGAGCGACATCTGCTCTAAAAATGGAGACATTTGCTAAAAAAACGTTTCTACTAGTCTATTATAGCAAAAACAATGTACCTAGAAAACTTAAAATAACTTATAATTTTGAATTACGGGAGTACTAGCTAGTGGCATTGTGGCATAGCAAATAGAGACCGAACGCATATCTCTATGAGAGTACCTACTCTTTTTTTAGGCAATTCAATGTTGTGGTAATGATATTGATTTTGAGAAAAAAATATTTCTTTTTTGCTGATTATCTTCGGGATACCTATTCACTATAGTTTTGGACGTTGGTGCAACATATAAAAAGGCAAGGACAATATAAAGAAAGAAAGAAAGAAAGAAAGAGTTGACAAGAGGGGTTAAGTGAGCGAATCCAGAACAATCCACACGGAGGGCCAGGCAAGGACAATATAATCAGCATGAAGACGCAAGGAAATTCATCCGAACGATATGCATGCCAATACTGCATATCATCGCTATGGACATTTGTGCCAAAAGCAAATACATACTAAGAAATAAGGGCTTGTTTGATAGGCTAGGACTAGTGATTAATTATACCTAAACATAACCAGCAAAAAAATTAGTCACCTAGTTGTTAGTCCATACATGTTTGAATTCTGAACTAATTGCTAGCCGCTTCTATTTCTTTTTCCTCACCTACCCCTCCTCCCTTATCTCTCGTCTCACCATGCTCCTCGGCATTGAAGACCAAGGGGCCAGGGCTCCCCCATCTCCCTTCCTCCTCCTCGGCGTTGAAATTGAAGACCAAGGGGCCTGGGCGCGCTGCTCCTCGGAGGCGGGTGCACCCGCACGGGGCGTGGAGGCTCCTCCACGGGCTGCAGGGAGGGTACGCCCGTGAGGGGCGAGCACCTCGAGGTAGGGGTGGTCTCAGCGTCGATGGTGGGCTCCTACCTCCTCTGCCGCAGCGTGCCGGGACCGTGCCAGAGAGAGGCCGCGGCGAGCGTGGGGCCGCGCTAGAGCATCGGGCCGCAACGGAGAGAGGTCACGCTGGAGCACCAGACCGCGCTGGAGAGAGGCCGCGGCGGAGTGACGGGCACCGCCAGAGAGCAGGTCGTGGCAGAGGCGTCTGTCAAGGCGGAGGACGCAAGACACGGGCAGAGGAGAGAGAATAGGGGTAGATGTGACTTTTTTTATAGTTGTAGCACTTTTAGTCCCTGATAGTTGGGTTTTGCTGACTAGTGAACTAACAACTAGTTAGGGCTTTGGCTAAATTTTAGTCCATACATTAACCCTCCTATTTGGATCCTCAAGGGCTAAAATTTAGCAACTAGTTTTTTTAGGACAATAAAATTTAGCAACTGGTTGTTAGACGATGGAATCTAAACAGACCGACAGCCTGTTCGTTTCGCTGGTTTATTGTGGCTGAAAGTACTGTTCGCTGGTTTGTTGTGAGAGAAAAACACTGCTGGATGGCTGCTGATTCCGCTGATAAGCTCAAACGAACAAGCTGATTAGGTTCGTATTTCCCTATTTATGGCCGCAGAGGCCTGAATTATTGATCCAATCAAAAACAAATGTTACTGTAGCTTTTCCACAAACTATTAACTCGATGAAGCACTCACCAAGAACACCGGTGTAATAGGAGAGTGGAAATTCGGAGTGATTAATCTTATGGTAGAGTGTTGTGTTGGTGATCAAGCTGTATTCTTCCCACCCAGTCACAAGACACAAAAGATCGCCGGGCTTGAAATCCGGGTGCCCAGAGACCACCACCTTGCTCACAGCCAAGTTATCCAGAACCTGACAGTATGTGTCAACGGAAACAATCAGATCATTGCTTCAAGCCTTCCAGTTTCAACGAAACGAGCAGTTGTGCTGTAAGCTTAGAGCAAAGCTAATAATACAGTCTGTTGCGCTGGTTGTATAGATCTTTGCAGCTTATCCCTTAGCCTACCCATAACCCATGTAATAGTCAGCTTTCCTCACTTTCTTCTCTCATAAGTCAATATTTATTGGTTCTCGTGCATAAGATAGTTGTAGCTTGCAGACAGCTTTTCTTCTTTTGGCTGTAGCTTCCAGACCGCATTTCTTTTTATTTCTCCTCCTCTTTCCTTCACCTCAGCATTCAGCGCACCTATAGCCTGCTATATTATACTAACCCTTATGCAGTTATGCTCTAAGAAAGTAGCTATAGAATGAATTAGGCCCTTTATGAGCAATAGGCTACTACTTCACAAATTAAATGCTAGAAAAACTACTACGGTACTACCGTGGAGGCGTGGACAAATCTTAACATGTTCAAAGCACATGTGTACATATGCTCCTAAGCTAGATGACTAGACGAAAACTGATTTGTATGTGATCAATGAGAGGTTAGCAACTTATAGCACATATACATACAAAACGTACGTACCTCCCCTGGGACGTAATCCGGGACGAAGCTTGGCTGGTCGTGCCTCGTCATGCGGGTGCGCATGTATGGGTCGCACGAGAGGTAGAGGTTCTTCACCACGATGGCCGCCGACCCGGGCGGCACGGCCAGGCGCAGGGTGCCGACGACGACCTCCATGTCCTCCTCCGTGGGGCACCCTGTGACGTAGCGCTTCAGGATCACACGCCTGTTGGTCGCCAGCTCCCCCTCCTCCGGTTCCGCCGCCGCCACAGCTGCGTCCGGCGGCAGTGCTGCCATTGCTTCCTTGCTCGCTCTTTGGTATCACTCCGCGCGCTATATATGGCTGTCTGTGCCTCTGCTCGATCGGTCCCTAATCTCCTCTGCTCATTCGACGTCTTCTTACAGAGTTGGTAATAGTGTGGATGTGGGCATGTGGCTGAAGTCGGTAGTAGGCGCTATTTGTGGTGAGTACCACCAGTACCAATAATAGCTAGTGCTTGTTGTCACTTGACTTGTCAGTTGAGCGGCTGCTGTAGCACACCACTTTGCATATAAAGGCTGCGGTCTGTAGTGGGTGGGAGGGCCCTGATGTCTCCTCTTGCCAAGATTAGGTAGCGGCCGTCCTGGCTTAAGCGCACAGATCACACAGATCGTAACAAGGCTTGGGTGAGCCTTCCATCAACGTAACGCGTGAGAAAGCAGGTCCAGGTCATTCATGTTCAAGGTCACCTTCTCCGAACGTGTTGGTGACGGTGTATCGGCCGCTTTTAATTTGGTCGGACAATTGGCTGGCTGCCAGCAGGAAGGATTGAGTTCTGCGGACCTCAGGGTGCTTGGTTGCACGCCACCACTTGCCACCGCCACATTTATTACCGTTCCTATTTGGTCGTTGTTCAGCTTTGGTAGCCACAGCGTTTGCAGTGTGGATTTTGGCCACATACGCGTGGCGAACTGCGGCTTCTAAGGTGGTACCAAAGAATTTCCATTGCAGGATCTAGGGATGGAAAATAGAAATGGATCCAAATTATTATCTGACATTCGTATCCACTAAAACATGTTTATATAGATATCCAGTATTCATATCTGTTTCTAATGTGGATGCTAAATGGATATATCTGAATTCATTTTTTTCAGTATTTTTCTCTATCAAATCTAGATCTGTATTGGACAAAAATATAGAATATCTGACATTTATCGGTATATGTGAAGAAAAAGGTATAATGAAACTATTTAAATTTTTTCTTTCCATGACTTCATGTGACTAATTATATATTTTTAATATTACTAATGATACATTGAAACTATTTAATAGTACATCTATAAATAACTTTTAGTATTAGTAATGATACTTAAATATTAATTTTAATAGTTTTCTAATTTAGTTTAAACCTAATATATTTAATGTTGTAAATTATTTTAAAATTTTATTTATTTATTTACTAATGTAAATTATTTTATATAATATTACGATTGATTAATTGATACATTTAACTATTAAATATCTATTGATAACTATATTATTTTTGTTGAGCTATTTTTGTCAACGTCATATACCCATATAGTTTAGTCTCTACTTATGTAAGAATTTTGTAATTACAAAACATTTGATAAAGTAAAACGGTTACTTGTTGCCTACCATTCTTATTTGAATTTCTTTACTAGACCTATCATTTAATTAAATATTATCTATTATAATTTAGTTCACTTCGATATTAAATATCATTAGAAGTGAACTTTGATATTATTTCACTTTCGTTATTGGTGAACTTAGTAGTAAAATTCTATTCATATATGTTGAATTTAACAATATGCATTTTGAGTTGAATTGAGTAAATATCTGAATAGAAGTACGAATCCAAGATATTCGTTTTGTATTCGCATTCAAAAATATCCATATTTATATTTGAATTCGGATTAAAATATTGTAAAAGATGGTATCCGGATCCGATTCAATGTAAATCTGATCGGTTCCATCCCTAGCAGGATCGACAGTGAAAGAGGCTCTAGCTCTACATCAACACCGATGTGTTCTTACCGGAGCACTGTCCACGCATGCAGGTGGCCTATGTGACTGTCTTCGTCTCTGGGAGACTCTTCAGGATGTCAGCCTGGTTGACACAGTCGCAGAGAAGTTCATTTGGAAATGGTCAGCTGACAGCGGCTACTCTGCGTCCTCCTCCTGCAGAGCCTTCTTCCTCGGGTCTTCTACCGTGTGTTTGGTTGGGAGGATCACCGGAAATTGGATGAGACAAACCCAGTTTGCCTCATGTTTGGTTCTGGGGCGACGAGGGGCAGACCTATTTATCCCTTCAACCAAAAATAAAATTGGTTGATCTCATCTATTGTTAACCAAACAAAAAATTGAGTCATCCCGTCCTCATCCCGTCCTAGAAATAAGAGACGGGACCGTCCCACTCACTTCCAACCAAACGATACGCTAGTCTCCTGGGGTCCAAGCAACTTGGAAAGCCGCATCACCACCACGGGGTAAAATGTTCTTTTGGTTGGCTGGCACTCCATGGAAGGCTAAGACACAACCTGCAGCCATCTGATGACTGCGCTCTCTGTATGTTGATCAGCTACCAGAAGCCTCGGAGCACCTGTTTGCGGCTTTTGTAAGAGGAAAATAATGCTGAACAAGGATCTGCGGCGCGGCTTCGACTCTGCAGTAATGCTGGTTGCATGGAGACTTTGGAAGGAAAAGAAATTCCCGGCCTCCTGGGTGTTCCACGACGAAATTAAAGGAGCACTCCGACAGACAGAAGTTGTGCAGCACGGATTCTCGACGAGACGAGGAGGCGAACGAATGGGTTGCTGCGGGTTTCCCGTCTATAGATAGATAGATACAAGTCCCTCAGTACTCCGTTTTGATCCTCCTCTTCCTCCGTTCCTTTTACTCTCGGCCGTTTGCTTCAGTGCATTGCTCCTTGCAGTGCTCAGCTTGTGTTATTTTTCCTACTGTAACCTCTCACAATGCAAGTCACAACTATCTTACTATCCTCTCCGCTAAAAAAAAAAGATGGAGCGGCTGTCCTCTGGACTCTGGAGAGCTAAATATGTTATTGTTTTCTTGTATGTGTTGCTTCCTTGCTCGCTCTTTGGTATCACTCCCCGCGCTCTGGCTGTCTGTGCCTCTGCTCAATCGGTCCCTAATCTCCTCTGCTCATTCGACGTCTTCTTACAGAGTTGGTACTGTATTGTGGATGTGGGCATGTGTCTGGTCAGTAGTACTGTAGTAGGCGCTATTTCTGGTGACAAGTAAGACATCTCCATATCATTCCTAAATGTTAGAATAGAGATTTTAGTGAAAAACTACCCTCTAACAGTTTTTTTAAATGATCATCCAAATATAGCAATCTTCTATTCCGGATTTTTCGCTAGCCAAAAATAGAAGACGAGAATGACTCTCTAGAGTGCGCATGAGATATAGAAACATTGTTGGAGAGTGAAAAGATATAGAAAGCGATTTTTATGAAAATGGCTCTTCAAATGATGATTTAGAGAGTTTGATTTAAAAAGGCTCTTGGAGATGCTCTAAGAGACTATTCATATCATTTCTAAATGTTAGGAATAGAGATTTTTGTGAAAAACAACCCTCCAATAGCTTCTCTAAATAGTTATCTAACCATCTTCTATTCCGAATTTTTCGCTAGCGAAAAATTAAAGACGAGAATAGCTTTATAGAGTGCGCGTGAGATATAGAAGAACTGTTAGAGAATGAAAAGATATAGAAAGTGATTTTTATGCAAATAACTCTCTAAATGATTATTTAGAGAGTGGGATTTAGAAAGGCTCTGGGAGCGTAGAGTACCACTGGTACCCATAATTGCTAGTGCTTGTTGTCACTTGACTTGTCAGTTGAGCGGTTGCTGTAGCACGCCACTTTTCATATAAGGCTGTGCGGTCTGTAGTGGGTGGGAGGGCCCTGTAATGTCTCCTCTTGCCAAGATTTCAACTCTAGATCAGTCCCACACACATAGTACTGGTAGGTAGCGGCCGTCCTGGCTTAAGCGCACAGATCACACAGATCGTAACAAGGCTTGGGTGAGCCTTTCCATCAACGTAACGCGTGAGAAAGCAGGTCCAGGTCGTGCATGTTCAAGGTCACCTTCTCCGAACGTGTTGATGATGGTGTATCGGCCGCTTTTAATTTGGTCGGACAATTGGCCGGCTGTCAGCAGGAAGAATTGAGTTCTGCGGACCTCTAGGGTGCTGTTGCACGCCACCACTTTGCCACCGCCTATAGTTGGCCAACCGGGCCGCACGGCACTGGCACGGTTGAACACGGCACACTAGGCATGGCACTATCAGACATGGTAGCTTAGCCGTGTTATGCCTGATAGTGCCACCGTGCTGGCATCTCGGCCTAGGTATGGCACTACAGCCGGTTAGCTATGCCGTGTCGTGCCTGTAGGCACGGCAGCCCATCGTGCCCGTGCCCGCCTGAGGCTGTGCCACTGGACCATCGTCGCTGCGCCGCTCAAGGAGGCTCATGGAGTTGCGCCGCTCGTGGAGGCCGAGCACTGCTGCCGCATGGAGGTCGTGCCACCGCACCGTCGTTACTACGCTGCTCGTCGAGGCTGGTGCAGTCACGCTGCTCGTGGGGGCTGAGCGCTGCTGCCGCGTCGAGGTCGCCGCGCCGCTCTCAAGCTCCCCCGCGCCGAGGTCTTCGTGACGCCTTGGGACTGGAGGAGGAGGCACCGTGGGGAGTGGAGGTGGAAGATCTGGGCGCAGGATGTACAGGAGGAGTCAGACATGGGGAGCTGTGGACATGGGGAGGAGGCTACATGGAGGACGAGAGGAAACGACGAGTTGGGAGGAGGCCGTGGGGAGTACGGGGAAATTGGGAGTTAGAGTTTGGAGAGGTGCTTATATACTCCCATCCAACGGCTGGAAATCCCCGAAGTCATCCGATAGCTAGAAACTATCCGGCTACATCGTGCCGGCCCAAATTTCGTATCGTGCCCGTGCTGGCACTGCGGGCTGAAACTGTGGCTAGGCACGGCACTATTACCGGACCGTGTCTGGCACTAGCACTATAGGCCTCGGGCCGTGCCGTGTCCAGGCCGTGCTTTTTAGTGTCATGCCAGTGCCGGCCAGCGGGCTTGGCCCGTTTGGCCATCTATACCACCGCCACACCCAGGCCACATTTATCACCACTGCTGTTTGGTTAGCTGTTCAGCTTTGGTAGCTACAGCTTTTACAGTGGAGATTTTGGCCACAAATGTGACGCCAATTTTCACGGCAAGGGCTGTGGCATCGCCACACATACACGTGTCGAACTACAGCTGAATTGAAACTATTTAAATTTTTTCTTTCCATGATTCATATGACTAATTATTTATTTTTAATATTACCAATGATACATTGAAACTATTTAATAGTACATCTACAAATAACTTTTGGTATTAGTAATGGTACTTAAATATTAATTTTAATAGTTTTCTAATTTAGTTTAAACCTAATATATTTAATGTTGTAAATTATTTTAAAACTTTCTTTATTTGTTTATTTACCAATGTAAATTATTTTATATAATTTATAAATCTATGATAAATATTATATAAATAATGATTGATTAATTGATACATTTAACTATTAAATATTTACTAGCAAAAAAAATGCATGTGTGTTGCAATGGAAACAGGACGTATAACGCTAATTTGTATCTACATTCTTCTTGGGAGCATACTCCACACTATATGTAGATACGTTGCTCTAACTCTCCTAAAACATAGGATAGAGTGAAGAACTATGAAAATGCTATGTACTTATAAGGATTTTTATGAAATTTATCTGAAAAATATGCCCTTGCACCTTCTTGTTCTGTTATCCCATAGCGAGACGTCCTAATCTAGCGCTGCATGAGCCAAACAGTCTCCTCTCTTTTTTTCCTAGGCCAAACTAACCCAAACCAGCGTTGGCCCTTTTATTTTTGTTGGACTGTGTTCTATTCAGCACGTATTAAGCCAGTTTGTATAGGCCATGTCCTAGCCACCCTGATCTTATCTTTTTTTTTCGCACATGACCTTTCTGACACAAGTCTAAGGTTACAGTTCATCTAAGACGCTTTTTCTGTCCCTAACTCCGACAGAGCGTACAGTCGAAATAAGATCCAACGAGTTAGACCCATTCTGCAAACGGCCATGGCTTGCACGAACCTCACATAGCGCTCACGCTTCCGTCGTCTCCTCGTTCCGTGGCTATGCAAGTACACAACGTCACCACCTCGAGTAATCTAGAAGCTGTCGCAGCAGGCGAGCACTCTGCGGGACGTACGCCTTGCAGGCTTGCAGCAATATGAGGATCGGAGAACATGAACAGCATGGTCCCCGCTCTCGATTTCGTCGACTGCCATGTCTCGCGATCTATCGAGGCATCCGTTAGCCTAGCCCGCCCAGGTGCCTCCGGCGAGGACGGAGAGATGACCTGTGTTTGTCTGTTTGACTAGTGGAAGGCGCGCGCCCTCGCGCGCGTCGGTGAGGACATACATAAAAGCGATTATCAGGGACAAAAGAACGTAGTCCTTGTTTCAAAAAATGATCTCATATGTTCTCTGTAAGTTCCAGAGCTGTTCTGAACACCACTATAGCCTTATGAAGATCTTGACCCCTCATGTAATTGTTCCCATCTCCTAGGTTTGTGACCAACTATGAAGATCTTGATTGTTCATGTAATTCTTTCAGTGTCTCAGGTTTGTGGCCAACTGCTGTTTCGTTGGGTCGACAGCTTCAGTTTCATTTGTTCTCTTAATTGGCGCATAGGGCCAGGTACAATGAGTCAATCTGTGCCTGACTTCCAAGTGTAGCATTGATCTGGCGAAGTTGATTATTAACCACTTGTTGCGTCAAGTAATTAAAAAGGAGCATGAGGTACTATTGTAATAACCTGTTTCTGAAAGAAGAGTTGACTCACCCATCACTTCGGCAGTCCAAAAATGACATACTGTCTCCACAGGTCACAGTCAAGTACTTATTGCTAAGAAAAATCTGAAGAACATGTAGAAAACTTAGGCAATGGAAAGAGCACCAACATCTGTGATAAATGTGTGAAACGGCCAATTTACAGATAGATAGCATCTATACAATAGTATTAGTTAGGTGCTTCTCACCTGAATTAGCTGTAAAGGATAGGTAGAATTATCCATTTCCCATTCTCTTGTCAGCCGCAAGTACGCAGCTCATCCCGGCAAAGGATTAAATGACAGCTATACACTGAACAGGAATTCATTGTAGAGTACAGGTTCAGTAAGATGGCAAAGGCCAACTATTCTTTTTTTTTGGCGAACACAATTATTCTCATTCCAGATTCGTTCTTACAGGTTGACGGGATCCAAGCAGAGAACACAACGATAAGATTGTATTTGAAAATTTGAGCTAGGGAAATAGGAAATAGAGCATTTTTTTATGGAGTATCTAATTTCTTTTGGTAGTTTTTTTGGTGGAAAAATGAAAGATACAAAACCACAGGAACAACAAAATTCACAGGCAGCAAAATGGTAGGGCAGCGAGATGTGAAAATTGTGACTTTCATGTATGTACTACAGTTAATTCACTCCTGCTGACTGTATATAATTTATCTCAGAGCACCAGATCACACTACACGTTCAACAGGATATAATGTAATTGGTTCCCCAGATGTCATGTTGCTGTGAGGTCTGAACCTACTCCTTTAGCTAAATTGGAAGGCATGGAGGTGCCAGATCTTATTACATATTCAACAGGATAAAATTAATTGGTTCCCCAGTTGTCATGATGCTGCGAGCTCTGAACCTATTCGTATAAAGCCATGGAGATGCTAACATTTTTGGCTTACAAAATAAATAACAACTAAGCAGCAAACACTGGGCCAAATATAAAGATTTCAGTTCTGAAAACACTAGATAGATAATGGCATTAAAACACAGTAGCATGGTTGGCTACCTGCGAAGGCCTTTAACCTGCAGATTCAGAACGCGAAAATCTGTGGCTTAATCTGTTTGTGTTGCTAGCAAGCTTAGGACCTGTATCAAAAAGAAAGCAATCTAACTCAGTATCATAAAAATTGAGAACTCACATTGAGCTGATAAAACATATTCCTATGAGAACTTAGGAGGGTTAGAATTTGGAAGCATCTGATGTTTGGTGAACTAACCATTTCAGTGCTGTCAATTCAATTATAGTAGAAAAAGCTGGATGCACCCTTAAAATCAGCAATCATAAAAGTACGAATACATCAAGAGATACAATATGCACACTGCAAATTCCTTGGCCGACTAAAAAATACTTCTCTGTACTCTAAAAGCATTATGGTGACCCGAATTGTATCTGACGTTACTTAGGTTCCTCGTACAATTATCTCGCCTCTTTGGCTTCTCCATAAAGTTGAGTAAAACTAAACTAAGAGAGCTCTCCAAATTCCAAAATTGGAGGTGCCATTTTGTATGCATCAAAAGACAAGAAGACCAAACATTAGCATCATTTACAGCATAAAGCCTAGTAGAAGAGGTAGCCTAAACCAAACTATAATCTTTCATATTAGGTTTTTATGCTTCGGCGTGGTCCTCGGACTTTTTTTTTACTAAATTGATGTTCTAAGATATTGCCCATTCGCCTATCTATGTAACCATGTGTCTATGATTTTAAAATAGATTGTATAACCATGTGTGTCACTATAAGCAGGCATTGGTACCTGGGAATTATATGATGACATTTTAAATGTGTGTAGCACCCATAAGTTTGTATTCTAGAGGTGGCATAATCCAGAGCATACGTAGATACGTGGCTATATCGTGCTCCAAGTATTAATCTAAGAACTATGTCAGTAAAAGAAATAGACTGTAGGCCCATAATTATGGGAAGGTGACCTAGAAACTAAACATACCTTTTTTTTCTTTCCAAAAGCCAGGAACCATCTACATCAGAACAAATGTAACTATTTTATAAGCATGCCCATGGGGACTTAAATTGGAGCAACAAAATGTGAGGCAAAACTTTCTAGCTGACTGTCATGGTAACTTTATAAACAGAAGGGTTTTTTTGCCATCAAGAAAGACCAAGGTAACACAGTTATTCCAGAGCAACCAAGGTAACATTGTCCAATTTAAAAACGCATGGGATAGAATGATTACTGAAAGGAAGTTGTACCTCCATGATCAAGAACTGAAAGTGGAAATGAACGACGTATAACCGCATATCAATGACCGATCGTGTGTACCCTGACCTTTGCAACATGTTATCTTTATCTCAGTTTGTATCCTGGCATGCAAAAGGAAAAGATATTTAAATGCAAGGGAAAATAGAGGTGTTGGTAGCTGTATAAACAAAAGGAAAATTTTTTTGGCCATCAAGAAAGACCAAGGTAACACTGTTTTCCAGTGCAACCAAGCTAACGTTGTCCAATCTAAAAACGCTTGGGATAGAATGATTAATGAAAGGAAGTTGCACTTCCATGACTAAGAACTGAAAGTGGAAATAAACGATCTATAATTGTAGATCCATGACAGTAACAAAAAGAACATGATCAAGAAATCAACAGACCATGAACAGACCATACTTATAGTAACCTGACATTAGTAAGTACCTATGTAGAAATAGAAATCATGCAGGGTAGCAGACCTATAATTTGTTGTGCACTGCTTTCTCAGGAGTAAAAAACCATGAACCACACGTGCAGAAGTTTTGACCTGCTCATCATGTGGCATACACAATCTAAATAGTAATGATGATCGTTATCTACTCAGCAAGCATATATAAAAGCCACAGGACAAAATAATGTACTCAATAAGACTTATTAGGACCACAGGATCCATTGGAGACCAAAAAAAATCCATAATCAATACTTAACCTGTAGAGAGTGTTCATATTAAATTTGCAGATAGATACCAGAACATATATCCAGCTTCACTGGTTGAGAAAGAGTCACAATCCTAGGCTGCAGTAGATGAGCAAAAAGGAAATTTATCACAACGTTAGACTAATGATGCTTCATTCAGCTTGCTCCGAACACAAAAGGTTGCTGCTTCTGCCTTTGCTATAAACTTAATGACCAAACACAGATAGTGAATTCTATCTATCTACCTATCTGAATCCTGAACATGGTAACATACACCATATTAGTAATAAAATACAGATAGTGAGTTCCAATTTATAAGCATAGGTACTGCTAGGCATAGAGATCATAAACTAGACACATACATCATAAGTTACATTAATTTTTTTCTACTGAAACAACTGCATCCTATTTTGTGCACATTGTATAATTTATGTATAGAGTGTATGTAAGCTATTATTAGCCGACTTGAACAGCTGCAACAAATAATCAGTTCAGAGGTTTGAATCTATGCCCATACTGACACTTTACCATGATTACAGATTGTAGCCATATTTTGACACTCTGTATCTTAAGCAACCAGTATAGATGCCGGTTCAGAGACATAACAGAGCGTATTAATGCCAAAACTTCCAATCAGTGCTGAAAATATTTTCCTATGAATTGCAAGTTCACTTGATCACTTCAGTGTTAAAGAAGCATTGCTGGAATTCTATTTTGAGGTGCCATTGCCACCTATGTATTTGCAGAGAAAAAATATATACTACATAATGGTGTCATCAACTGTAGGCCATCCAAAAGTTCAAAAGATGAACGACTTAATGCGAAACATAGAAGGCAATTAATAAACAATTTCAGGTCTTGACATTGCATTAGGATTCATGTTTTTTCACACCGACCGTTAGCCATGAGTATATTAATATGTTTTTATCTAGATTCATATAGGAAAATAACTAAAAGAAGTAAGGTAATGACATTTACCATATCTATGTATCGGTGTCTTCCAAGGTTGCACAATGTCAAAAGACTACATAGTTTTCATAGTCTGTGCTTAAGTCATCATTCAGAAACTCAGTGGTAAATTTTCATATGGCAGCTCAAGAAAAAGTGATCAGAATTGAAATAGGCAAATCCTGATGAGCAAATGAAAACCCCTCCAACCTCCAGGTCTTTGTATGGAATGAGCAAATGAAATCGGTGTAAATGAAATCCCAGCCGGTGGCACGATGCCCCTCCCACTCCAGCCTTTTTTCTACATGGTTATCTAAGAGTACACTAACAATGACACAAACAATAGCATAAAATAAATACGTTGGGAGACATGGAGTCAGTAACCAATCATGTAAGCCTTGGGGCGCGACGCATCCACAAAACATTGAGGTCGAGATGGATCAGACCTGTAAAGACCAACAACTGTAAGTGAATAGAGATAACCAGAAAAAAATGACTGCAGTATTAGTAGAACAAACATAAGCATACCATTTCATGCTGAGGCATTGAGCCATGAGCTGCAAAATTATAGCACCTGACAAACCTTTAAGAAGCATACATACATCCCAATTTAAAACCTTGCAATTGTACTCCTCTTGGTGGAGAAACACGAATTCGGTTTGTTGCAAGGGTAAAAGAATATGAACATCTATATACCAAAGTTATATTAAGGTTTCAAAGTCATACTCCACATTCCAGCAACAGAGTTGACATTAGGTAAAAGGAGAAGCATATGTCTGATAGGAAAGTCATGCTCATTGTAGGAATCATTGAATAGGATTCAAAGAACAAAGCCAATGCATAGGTATAGGTTGGAAAGTTAAAGAGAAAACTGAGCCTGACATTGCAGCTAACTAAGTAATAAATTACCTTTTTAGCAAGGCCAATCGCAAACACATCATTGGCAATGGGGTGTGCTCAGTAATAGAGGAACCCATAAATTGTATGAAGCAAAGACATCATTGACAATGGATGTATACTGACTAACAAATAGATAAAGTAGGCAGCTAATAGAACGACATTGTCACCACGAAGGAACCGAAAATAGACAGATTCATTGTAAGAATGAAATAACTAATCATCACTGTACCATCCCCATGCCTCAATATATAACATGAATGGAACAATTAATCATCACGGTACATGGACGGATATCAGTTCTCCACACAAGAGCACAGCAGGAGACGACGGAAACTGGGCGAGCTTGCTCGCTGCAGCGAAGAGGGGAGGGTGGCCAAGATCCCTGCAGTGAGGAGAGGGAGTTTAGGGAAGGGGAGGGTGAAGGGGAGAGAGTGCATGCCGGAGTTTAGGGTTTGGCCCCATCTGGCATGGAACCTAGGGTTTCGCCAGCCGGAGGAGCGCACGCGCCCTGGCGGGAGTAGGCATCGAAGAGGCCGCGTGGAGGATGGCGGAGAGGGAGGGGGCCGCCGGGCTGCAACCGCACCGGCACGCCGCCTGCAGGTGGCGCCGTCGCCTCGCGCCCGCCGCTGCCTCGGGAGGGAAGGGGAGAGAGGAGGAGGAGGTGGTGGTGGAGGAAGAGGCGGAGGAGGAGGAAGGCGGCCGCGGCGCAGCGGTCCCGCCGGCGCCGGCGTCGTCGCCCCTGTGGGCGTCGAGAGAACGAGGGAGAGAGCGAGAGGGAGGAGCGGTTTTTTCTGGACGGATGGATCGGGAGGGGCCGAGAAGCGTCTGGACTTTGGAAGTGAAGGGAAGCTGAGTATATATTCGTTTGTCTGGATTCTGACGAGAAGCCAAAGGAAGGCAATTCTTGCAGAAGGGAGCAGGCAGAAGCTGAGAAGTAAAATCAGAAACTGATGTCGGTATAATCAGCCGGGAACAACTGGAGCCATCGATCGCCAAGATCCAATGGATGAAAAAATTTACGGTGACATGGACGGTGGTTCTTCTTGAGGAGCTGACGCTCCTTTTACAGGTTAAATTCGGCCGTACCGCATGTGAGGGCGCATGTCAAATGACAACATCAACGTCACAATCGAGAGGGCCAAAGGCCATCCTTGCACAGCTCGATATCGTCCGCCCGGTGGTGAGAGACTACTGCCTCCCGGCGGCTTCTGTACTACTCGTAGCGCATGTGCATTTTTAAGTCCGAAACATCAATCTGCACATAGCATACATTAGGCATTAATACATTAGTATTACTAAGAAATATGCTCGTGCGTTGCTACGGTAAAATAATAACAATTTGCAGAAATAATAATATTACATTTTTAATAACCATCAAACAATGTACAGCAAGGAAAAACATTACATTTTAATAACTCCAGAATGTACAGTAAAATTATAGTTAAGAACATCTTAGAATGCATGCACTTTAAGTCAGTCATATTTAAACAGAACTAACCATATCTAAGCATAATACGTCATGGTACTACAAGCTTCTCCACTACGTAACCATCAGCACCATAACACTTTCCAGGCCCAAGAGATCCAAATCATGATATTCATGTGGAGCCTCCTATGGTTCTCCAAACTCATTATCGTAACTGAATCCACCATTGCTGATCAGATATCAAGCAAGATCGAACATACCTTGCACAAACACATTGCAATCATGATAACAAGCGTAAACATGCAGATACATACCTCTTCCCCTGCCCCTTTCACTTGTTGCGATGATCACTTGTTATGGCTTTTGTAGAAATTCAAATAACAGAGATTTCATTATTACACAGGCAAAAGCAGGGTAAAAGTCCCAATAAACTGCAGCACACCTGCATCTGGGTTGGCTGGTTGTAGTCAGCTGTTGGCCTGGCCTGATCAGATGGTATGGTATGGGTGGATGGTAACTGCAACAAAGAAACAAAGTCATGTCAATGAAGAAAATGGCTGCTATAACTGCAGAGCGAGAAAGTCATGATCAGCACACCATAAATCTAGCAAACCAAATGCCAGATCTCTAAAATAACAGAATGAACCAAACATGGTCACATGTTATCGTATTATTAGGTACATGGCACAAAAGGACCATTGCAATCGCATGCCTGTCTCAATTTGACCATCTAGATCCTGCGCTTATTACAACTTCGTTTGATTTTTTTTCTAGAGATTGTCATTCACGGATGACTTGCTAAGTTTTCAACCTGTTGCTTCTTGATCTAGCATACCCCAAGACTTGTTCAAATCTTTAACATAAAACTTAGTATCATGCTTACTAACTCTAATTTTTCCGTCGCTCAGACCTCTGTCCCTAGTATCCATCAACTGTGACACCTTGGTTGTCATCTTATTATCCAAAAACTTACTGAAGCATTACACATGATTTAGACAGTTTGAAAATATCAGATTGATTTGAGTCTTGTTTCTGAGGTGTTCCCTTCCATGAGTGCCAAGATTGATCTTCAACAATCCCACATGTCTCCCACACTGCACACAATATCACTTCTGTTTGTTAACCTTCCAGTGCAACAAATCTCCATCTTCATCTAAGGAGGGTTTCACCAAGTCGCTCCACTATGAGGTTTTTGTTTTTTTGATAAATTGCTCCACTATCTTCGTCGCCATCCCCAAGCCCGCTAGCCAGAATTGTCGTCATGGTCCCTAAAATCTTGCGAGCATGGGAAGATGGGTGGAGTTCAATTGGAACTTACCATGGATTTGATTTTTTCTGATATGATGACTGCGGTGGCGCTGTGCGCTGGATGGCAGAGCGGCGGCGGAGCTGCGTGCGAGACGGAGCCAAGGACGGAAGAAACGGCGGCGCTGCGCAACGGAAGGAGCTACGGCGTCGGTGGTTCATGGGGAGTTGGGGACGAACCACGGGAAGGGAGCTGGTGTTAGCCAAGGAAGAACAGTTCACAGGAGTGGGCGTGAGCGCCGGCGGCGATGGTACACGACTACACGAGCGCACGAGCGCACATGGGCAAGTGGGCCGGCGGTGTGAATGGGCCTGTGGTCCAGTGATAGGTCTGTCCAGTGGAACGCTACCCACCAGAGTTTAAACCCTGGTGATCGTACTTTTTTCTGGAATTTTTCCTAAAATTTTAGGGTACACGCACGCATGCGCGTTCGGTGGTACTGTGTGTTTCCCGTGCACTGGAGGTGGCGACGGCTCCCAATCTCTTCTTTGCATGTGTACGGACGCGCACGCGTGTGTGTGCGTGTGGTGTGTGGAGTGTATGGATTGTGTACGTCCAAGTTGTACCGATCAAAAAAAAAAAAGTGGGCCGGCAGTTGGGCCTATATACGAAATTTATATGGGAGTAGAAGAATCGATTTTCACTTTTTTTTCTTGTTGTATGTATGTATAGGTCCGGGATGAATATTCTTGGGTCTCGTATGGCGAAGAATAGATATTGATATTTTTTCTTGTTGTATAGGTCCTGCATGATTCTTGGGTCTCGTATGGCGAAGAATAGATATTGATATTTTTTCTTGCTGTATAGGTCCTGCATGAATATTTTTGGGTCGTGCAGGGAGCCTCTCTCGACTTGGTTTTATATCTACTGTCAGGAGGCAGATCAGAATAGGATTCATAATGGAAAATAGAGTAATTTCTTTTTTGGAAAGGATTCGATCAGAAAAAATAGAATGTCTTCTTTTTCATAGGTCTCGTATGGAGAAGAATAGATCTTGATTTTTTTTTCTTGCTGTATGTAGGCCAGGCCCTTCATGAATATTTTTGGGTCTGAACCTGCCTTGTCAGGAGGCAGATCCGAACAGGATTCATATTGGAAAATAGATTAGTCTTCTTTTTCATACATAATCGACCAGGGAAAAAATATCGGTCGTCATAGATTCGGAATTAGGGACTCATGTTCCGTCTGATCAATAGATTTTTTTCTTTTTTACACTTCTGTACTTTTTTTTTCCGTGGTTGACTCTGTCGTGGGTTATGAGCATCTCCAACAATTTGGCAAATTTTGTTTCCCAAATCTCGTTGTTTGTCAACTCCTAAAATAATATGGGGAGGAAAAAATCTCATCTCCAACAGTTTGGCAAATTTTGTTTGCAAAAACCAAAAAACCCGCTAACGAAACGAAAAGACCCGCTAAGTAAACGAAGAGCCCCGTTAAGTGAACGAAGAGCCCCGCTAAGCACGAGGAAACTACGATGCGCAGCCGGTGCCCCGCGCGCATATATGCGCGCAATCGACCGAGATTTGCCAACTTGCCAAAGATGCCAAACCCAGATACCAAACTATTGGAGAAATATTTTTCTCATTTTGACAAAAAATTTTAGGATGCCAAACCTATATGCCAAACTCTTGGAGATGCTCTTTATTTTTCTTATTTGGCCAAAAATTTTAGGATGCCAAACCTAATCGACAGAGTCACGGACGGTTACATCTTACATCTTACAGGTGGAAAAAAAACATGGCGAAAATTTTACCTCTTTATTATTAGATAGGTATAGATATAGACTCATGTCTTTATTTATGGTTATCTGGCCAAGGAGAGTCGCGGGAGGTTGTATGTCTGCTTGGGACCAAGATCGCAAGAAGCAGAGTTTGATTCGGACATGAGATGAAGTTTGACTCAGACGAAAATACTGCTCAGTTTTGACAGAAGAAACTCTTCTAAACAACATCGAAGTGGATTGCCTTATACGTATCAAGTGGGACGGTCATTACAGAGTTGGATATGGATGGATGGGCTGGACCAAAAAATTGAGGAGAGAAATTTGCCTCTTTAATATAATATATTAGGTATCGCAAGAGGCGGAGTTTGATTCGGACAAGAGATGGAGTTTGACTCAGACAAAAATATTGCTCAGTTTTGACAGAAGGAACTCTTCTAAAAAGCATCAAAGCGGATTGCCTTATGCATACCAAGTGAGACGGTCATTATGAAGTTAGACACGGATGGATGGCAGACAAAAAAAAATTGAGGAGAGAAATTTTGCTTATTTAATATTAGGTATATAGATTGATAATTATATTTTTTTGAGCTATTTTTGTCTACATTATATACTCGTATAGTTTAATCCCTACTTATGTAAGAATTTTGTAATTACGAAACATTTGATAAGGTAAAAAGGTTCCTTGTTGCCTACCATTCTTATTTGAATTTCTTTACTTGACCTATCATTTTATTAAATATTATAAAGTGTACTTTCATGTTATTTCACTTTTGTTATTGGTGAACTTAGTAGTAAAATTTTATTCATGTATGTTGAATTTAACACTATGCACTTTGAGTTAAATTGAGTAAATATCTTAATAGAAATACGAACCCAAGATATTTGTTTTGTATTCACATTCGAAAATATCTATATTTATATTTGAATTCAGGCAGACGAGCTCATAGCCTCGTTGGTAGCTTCCCCGGTGGTGGGAAGCTCCAGGTTGGGAGTACTCCCTACCTCCGTATGCGCAGTTTTGCACGTTGTAAAAAAATCTCCTCGTATGTCCTACATTAAAGCACAGGTCTAAGGTCCGACCTAGTCTAATGTGGGTTGCAGTGTCGCTGTGTATGCGGGGCAGGGGCTTGGGGAGTTTTCTCGATCTGCGTGAGAATGTATTCTTCTTAAGCACAATGCCCGGAGTTGTCTTACCCCGCAGATCAAATTTTTTTATATTAGAATTTAAATTAAAATATTATAAAAGATGGTATTAAGATCCGGTTCAATGTAAATATGATCGGTTTCCATCCCTAGCAGGATCGACAGTGAAGGAGGCTCTACCTCTACATCAACACCGATGTGTTCTCTAGCTCTACATCAACACCAATGTGGCCTATGTGACTATCTTTGTCTCTGGGAGACTCGGATAGCAGGAACTAGATTTTAGTTCCGTCACATATAGACTAATGAAAAGAACAAATTACACGTATGAAGGCTAATTTAAGAGGCGAATCTATTAAGACTAATTAGTCCATGATTTGACAATGTGGTGCTACAGTAAACATGTATTAATTATGGATTAATTAGGCTTAATAGATTCGTCTCGCTAATTAGTCTTCTCCTGTGCAATTATAGTTTTATAATTAGCTCATATTTAGCTCTCCTAGTTAGCATCAGAACGCTCGATGTGACACGGACTAAACTTTAGCCCCTGAATCTAAACACCCAGCCTAGATGACACAGTCGCACTGTCGCAGACAAGTTCATTTGTAAATGGTCAGCTGACAGCTGCTACTCTGCGTCCTCCTCCTGCAGAGCCTTATTCCTCGGGTTTTCTATCGTGTGTTTGGTTGGGAGCAGTGGCGTAGCTAGAATTTGTAGCTATGGTGGTCCATTGTCTAAAATTTTTTTAGCCGCTATAAATTTAACATGTCAATGCACAAGTATATGAATTACAAAACACAATTAAAAATAAAGGACATACAGAGTTCATAAAATATGAGTGTAACTTTCTTAACGTAGAATTGAAATATTACGTACCCATAATAGTTGAAGAACAATATGTAATTACTTCTTCTTATTCTTGTTAGGCCTGCGCCTTCTAATAGCCATGAAAGTGTTGATGATCTCTTCTTCACTCAATTGTAAGAAGATATCCCGCTCAATAAAAGTCACTAGATAATCATCAGAAGGCTATCATCTTATTTCTCAACTTATTCTTGATAAAGGTCATTGCAGAAAATATCATAAACCGGTGGACTTGGAGTTGGAGGCACTTGAGTTGGAGCCACATTTTCTTCAATCACTCTGTCTTCATCCGGTCCATCTTCTTGTTCTTCAATTTCCTCTTCTAGAACAGCTGCAGCCAGCGAAGGAGATGGAGAAGAAGCCTTCTTCTTTGATTCATATTTCTGAAAAAGAGAGGCGATATCACCACTCCTCTTCATTTTCAACAAATCTGCAAGAGAAATAAACCAGTCCAATGTTTCAATTAAATATCTAAATTATTTCAGTGCTACAATAAAATTTTAAAATTGAGATGAAATGGAACTTGCCGTGAATTGCCATAGCACTATAGGCTGTAGCAGATGCAATACTTGTCGTGAATTGAATTAAAGTTGAACTGTAGATTGTTGATTAAATGATTATCTACTGTTAGCACTTTAGCAATTTAGGGCTTAATCACTTGATACAGAGAGAGAGAAATGTGGTAGAACTCAAGTAAAGAAGAAAGGATATCAAGATCAACATACAGGTTATGCGTTACTAGCCTTGCCTCTGACTCCGACGTCTGGCCAGGCGGCGTCCGGGCGGCCGGCGGCTGCTCTGCTGCTGCAAATACAGATCGTCGAGACGCCGAGTACGAGTTTGGACGGTTGGAGTCAGAACTCAAAAGACCAAGGTGCAGATCGCGGAGACGCAAACGTTGCTTGAACTTTGTTTTCAGGCTCGATCGGGATTCAGTTTGGCATCAGAAGCACATAGGCCAGCCTAGCAGAGTTCATGGCCGAATATTGAGGGGTACTACACTTTGGGCCAAATCTACAAGGTGGTCCGTGGCCCACCCTGTAGCAACGCCCCTGATTGGGAGGATCACCTGGGATGGTATGAGACGAACCTAGTTTGCCTCATGTTTGGTTCTAGGGTGACGAGGGGCGGATCCATCCATCCCTTTTTATTTATCTCTTCAACCAAACATAAAATAGGTTGATCCCGTCACTTGTCAACTAAACAGAAAATGGAGTTGTCCCGTCCCAGAAATCAGACAGGACCGTCCCACTCCAACTTAATTTCCAATCAAACGCTACCCTAGTCTCCGGGGGTCCAAGCAACTTGGAAAACCGCATCACCACCACGGGTAAAAATGTTCTTTTGGTTGGCTGGCACTCCATGGAAGGCTAAGGGTGTGTTTGGTATCCATGGATGGGACATGGATATCCCTGGATACAGGGTGTTTGGTTGGATGGACAAGCTAAACCTGGATATCCACAACAGGAAATATTCTGAGTAGATGCTGGATATCCTGGCCTTCAGAAGTCTGGCGGATGAGGATATCTACATGTTGATTAGCACATGTTCACTAGTACATGGGCATACTGTACATGCGGTTGGTAACCTATTTCTACTAGCGTTTTTCAGCACCGCCTGTGCTGGAGGCCAGTAGAAATGGGTCAATTCCACAGGCGGTTCCTTGTGAGCCGCCTGTAGAGAACATTTCCACAGGCGGCTCTCTTAGGGAACCGCCTGTGTAAATGACACATTTACACAGGCGGTTCCCTAAGAGAGCCGCATGTGGAAACATATTTTAAAATTGTATTATTATACATTTATTTATTTATATTGTTATTATTTAAATATATTGATATTGGTTGGTGTTCAAACATAGTAACATGCAATTTAAATATTTCATTTCATACATACATTTATATACATCAAAGTTTGGTGCTCAAAGACATAAAGTTAATTACAATAGTACATACATCATCACACATTATATATACATCAAAGTTTGTTTCTGTCCTCTAATAACCCTCTCTAGTAAGTTTGAGCTTACTAATCTCTGTTAGCATCCGGAACTGTGGCATGGATAATTGGCTTTCATCATCATGATATTTGCCTTCACGTGGAATGACATGCTTCATGAGGAACGAGTAGATGTCCTCAACTATATTGTCTAAAGCACGTTCGTCCATGCGCTCCGCCGTCCCTTGCTTATATACCTGCAAAGAAAGTTTATAAACATCGTATATTGTATGACTTGCAACTTTAATGTCGGAATTGTATACATGACTATTACTTATATTACCTTGGTAGGGTTCCTTTCGTATCATCCGTTCTCTCTCATGTTCTCGCACACGTAGTAGCCACAGAGGACAAATAAGGGTGGTTGCTTCATGCACTGTATAATAGGAGAGTAGTTATTTATAGTTGCAACCTTGGTCCTATATGTATGATTTGTATTCATAAGAGTAAATTTTCATACGTACCGGCCAGTTATGTATAACCTCCAATGGTTGCCCTGGTCTGTTGGACTCGCACTTTCTATTATTTATCTTATAGAACGTGTATGCCCTATGATCTCAAATAGAATCACCATGTTATTCTCAAACTCTCACTATGCTTAAGTATGCATGCATAGCTCGACTTACAGTTCTAGCAGTTTGATGAATGGAGCATAGCTTTCTTTCGGGTAATCTGCGGAGTCTAGTACCAACACCCTTCCCTCCTTGGGATAAATGATGAAGCATATCCAGTGGTTCCTGGTCGAATCAAATTCATGATGCATTTGTGCATTGGAATAGTTTAGATAGATAAATGCAAACTCACACTTACCCAAAGTGGTACGGGGCCACCACCGCTTTCCTATCTTGAAACTTTTTTAGAGAATCTCCAATGTAGAAGCCGTATTTGGCTTCAAAATCAAGTTTCAACTTTCGGAGTTTCTCATCCCGTTCTGCACCTTCCAAACCCTGTAACTCTTTGATGCCATCCCCGATTCGGAATGTGTGCCGATCTTCGGCTATATCTATTGGGCAGAGATAGGCATTCCTTTCATTGACACAATATTGAAAGTCCGAACCAAAATACATATCCTATTGATCATATAACATTCTACAAGGCACAAGCATGTCAGATATTGAAAATTGATGCAACTACAATGTGTGTAACTATGTAACACTTACAATGCAAATGTCGTTACGATCTGTACGTCTAGCATCTCGTGGTTAATCAGTGCCCACATGTCATCGAATGTAAGCATGCATTTCTTAGTACTCTTGCTGAGAAATGCTATTTGTGGTATGCACATGCTGATGGTGTCGATGCCAGCAGCAGAGGCTCTCATGTACCAGTCATGAAACCTTTTTATACCACTTGGTTTCTTCAAGAGTTTGGCCCGACTGAGTAGAGGCTTTCCCCACACGTACTTTTTAGGGATATGCTTGTAGTCTTCAGCAGTTGGCACCTTGAATTTGACAGGAGTTATGACCTAAGGCGCCAGCACCTCTGACTTCGCTAGCTCAGAAATCTCATGCTCTTCTACTGTGCGTTTCGAAGCAATGCCTGACAAAAATCTCACTTGTCCAGCTGATTTTTTCTTTGGCTCGTATGGTGAAACCAACTTGGGTATCGAAAATTTCTTCTTTAGCACCTTTGGTGGCTCACTTCTTGGTTCTGGATCTTTGGGTTGTGGGGAATGGGTGGAATTGAATGGTGGCGGAGATTGTGTTGACTGTGGGGTAGGAAGATCATGGAGAGGAGATGGTTGATGGTCAGGGAAAACATGGAGAGGTGATTCTGGTGGGTCGGGAAGACACTGGGAGGTGAAGGCGGTGGGTTAGGAAGAGGATCGACATGAGCTGACGACTCCTGGGTGAGTGGCATCTCTTGAGAGGGTGGTAGTGGCTCCCTCAGTTGCACGTCCCTCCGAGGCTAAAGGATGAAATTGTTTATTGCCTGTCCGAGTTTCACAATGTCCTCGAGACCAGGGATGTCTAGAATCTCGTCCTCATATCCTTGGACCACGGTCGATACCTCTACTCTACAGTAGTCTTTAGGAATGTCAGCACCATGGTATTTAGGTCCTCCTAGGATCGCTTTGTCCGTGGCTACTTCCCTTGTTCGATGATTGTTAATCCCATATCTTATGACTAGGGAGCAAGGCATACAAGTAACAATGTCGTCAACTGGATAGTGATCCTTGTTTGCCGTAGATGCGACACTGCTTGGAATAATTGTTTCACTCTGTGCCACCAACGGTTGTGACACCACTGGGACTAGCTGCATTTGGGGAGCCTGAGTGCTGATCTATTGATTTGACACCGCACTCGCCAGTTTCTACATCAACTCAGGAGGAGGGTTTTCTAGCAACTTCCCCATCATCTCTTGGAAGTCTTTCTTAGCCTCTTCCTCAAAATAAGTTGCCATTTGTTCCTTGTACCGATCACGTTTCTTATACTCATTTTTCCACTGAGGGCCAAATCTATCCTTCCATCCTTCTTTGGATGATATGCCTCGAACACGGCCAGGATGCTCGGGGTTACCGAGGCCAACACTCAGGATGTCCCTCTCCCTTCGTGGCGTGAACTTGCCTTCCTGCTGCATGCCTGTCACTGCAAAGATGCTCTTCGATGCTTCGTCAAGTATTGGGTCTTCAAAGGACACACCGGTCTCGGTTTCCTTTGGTTTCCGAGCACGGATCCAATTCGCGGACCTTTCACCGACTTGCTCGGATAGTGCCGGCAACCCTGCCATCTTTTTCGCAGCCTCTTCTTGTCTCCATTTGGGAACCTGGCGCTGGCAATCACCTGTGCCTAGATGGTGGTGGTACTTGTTCCTCTTTGTGAGCTAGGAGTTGGCTTCGCTCCGAGCTAAGAAGTTAGGGTCATTCCTCTGCTCTAGAAAAATAGCCCACTGCCCTTTAGAAATCTTGTATTTTGTTGTCGGATCCATCCCTGTCTTTGCATACTTGACATTCATCTCCGACCTCCAACCTCGGAAACTAATCACACACTTCTTCATTGTATATGCCTTCACTAGATCATCTGGCACGTTCCGAGGAAACTGGAACCTCGTCTTCATCTTATTCCAAATTTTCGTCTTGTCATTATCGGACACACCGGACCAGTTCTTAATTGTGATGTCAAGAATGTCCCTCACACAGAAACCAACTGTGTTCTGGTATTTGGGTAGGGCCTCCTCTGGAGCTAGGGGCTGTCTGATCGGGCTCACATCTGTGATGGCATATGTGTCATCTGGAAATTGGTTCAACCCTCTCTCGCCTCGTTTCAATCCTAGCCGCTTCCTTTTCCTAGGCCAACATGGCCTCTCAATGCTCGTCGTCACGGTCGTCGGTTCCGGTGCGTCGTCGTGTGCCACTTCCTCCTGAGAGATCATATCTCTAAACTGAGACATTGCCTCCTGAGTATAGACATGTGAATCATGGACGGGTTTCTATGTAGAAACTATGAATCAAAATCATTTAATTACATGAAATCATAAATGTCTCTAATTTACCTCATCGGCTTCTGGATTGTAATCAGGGTCACGTGCCAATTCACGACGAGCCTTCCTCACTTCTGGAGGCTCCATGTCGTCGCTAGCTTCTTGTTCGTATGACGACCCTGATGATTTGCCTGTTTCTACTTGCTTCGTGGGGTGGGATGACCCCAGGATGACCCCTGGATCTTGTTCCATAGGTTGGGATGACCCTTCTACTTGCTCCGTGGGGTGGGACTGTAGTGCTTCATCCTTGTGCGGAGAACTCATCGCAGAAATCTATGTAAACGAGAAACACGGTTTATATTGCATATCGAATTCATTGGACCTAGATCGATCGCATGTAGAGTCTCCTCGAGGCCTTAAGTCTATAATTCATTGGACATATATTTATAAAAGGATAGGCACAAATAATACATACATATATTTTCATACATCATAATCACATATGAAATAATAATTATGAATCCTATTACATATACAAATAATAATTATGAATAAAATTACATGTAAAAGACATAATAATATTCTCTGATTTTATTTATATTTTTCCTTATTTTTTATAATTTTTTAACTATTTTTTTATGGTTTTAATCAATTTTTCACTAAAAAAATTACCAAAGTAAAAAAAATCCTCCCCTCCCTCCCCTTCCCGGCCGCCCCTTCCACCGCACGCGCCGCCGCACGCCACAGCTGCCACCACCGCGCCCGCCCGCCGCACCACCGCGCCCGCCCCTACGCCCGCCGCACGCGCAGAGAGAGAGAGAGCGAGGAGGAGAAGCTCACCGCAGTGCTCGACGGCGGCCAGGTGCGAGGAAGACTGAGGGGTCCGGCTAGACGGCGTCGAGGGCGGCGGCGGCGGCGTGGAAAAAAATTGGGCAGCCTTCCGGCATTGTTTCAAATGAACTGGGCGCCAGGGACTTAGAAAAATTTCGGGCGAACGAGCTGAAATATATACAGGGGGAGTTTCTACAGGCGGTTGGTGTTGACCACCACCTGTAGAAATGATTTCTACAGGCGGTTCACTACGAGGGTCGCCTGTAGAAACGAATTTATGCAGGCGGTTCACTACGAGAAACGCATTTCTACAGGCGGTTCACAAAGAAAACCGCCTGTAGAAATAATTTTCAATTTATTTTAAGTTTTCCTTATATATATTTTCAGAAATTGTTTACATGATTCAAAAAATCATATCTTCAAAAATATTTGTCCTAAATTAGTGAAAAAAACTTTTGTTGTGTTCCTCTTGACTACATATACATGTTAAAAATATGAAATTTCATGTTTGAGGTACTTTTGTATGCAGCTTTATT
This sequence comes from Saccharum hybrid cultivar R570, assembly GCA_038087645.1. Classification (NCBI taxonomy): domain Eukaryota; kingdom Viridiplantae; phylum Streptophyta; class Magnoliopsida; order Poales; family Poaceae; genus Saccharum; species Saccharum hybrid cultivar. The sequence goes on from JAQSUU010000804.1 coordinate 19,145,247, forward strand.
TAAAATGATTTAAATTGAATATGTGCCTAATATCTTGTTTAATACATAAATAATTCTAAGAATACCAGAAAAATGTGAATCCAATTTTGTTAGGTTTATTGTAGTGTGTAAATGCTATAAAAAATATAGTCCTTGGTGCAATTTATCATTGACAATATAAAGCTGAGGAACCCATATGTTTGATCATGGTTCGGTGGAAGGGCTCTTCTACGTATGTAAAGCATGTATCTTATGCCTATCTTCAAAAGTTCAAATGTCTTGAAATTTTTTTGGCAACCTCCTACACCCAAATGATGGCCCAACACAAGATCTTAGGATTTTCTAGTCATGCAAGCTATTATTACATTTTTCTTCGCGCTAAAAATGGTGGACTACACCTAGATCTCACTAGGTTTTTCCATCAACCGCAACAAAGTTTTGTTTCCTAGGGTAGATGAGACCCTATGGAGAAGTTTGGCACCATTTGGAGTTGTTTCAGGGGTAGACTCAGTTCAAGCGCTAATTACCGGGTGACGTCGCGCAGAAATTCAATTAAACCGGATAAAGTACCAAACCACATCAGAAAAATCCCAAACTTGGTGGATTGAACATCAATGGCACTAGTAAGCCTTAGAAAAAGTTTGAGAGCAATACGACATCGGAATGCTCATGGACTCAACAAAGCTCAGTGACCAAGCCATTCATCCAATTTTTCTCACTTGGATTTCATGAAGGTGAAATACGCATAGGGTCTTACATGTAGAAATAGAGAAGGGCACATAGCATAAGGTACACATTTTATCATAAATGGATTACATGGCAAATGACAAATAAAATCTAGGTAGCTACTGTTCTTCCTCGTCTATCATGACGCACCCAGGGCAACGAGCTCTGTGGAATGCTTCGCTCAACATTCCTTATCTTTACGGGATGGTCGTCTACAAAGAGAGACATGTTGTTGAACTGGTTAAATTCATCCAGGTCAGATACACCATCAACTCCTATGGCTTGTTGCTTTCCAGGGAAAACTACATGCTTTGGCTTGTCGGTACTTTTCTTTTGATCATTAGGAGACAGGATCTGTTCAGCATAGAAGACTTGTGCAGCGCGATTAGCCATTATCCATGGATCATCTTTGTAGCCTACCTTACTTAGATCAAGAACTCTGACCCCATAGTTGTCCACTGTGACATGTTTGTCTTCAACCCATTGACATCGAAACACAGGGATCTGAAATGTACCATAGTCTAGTTCCCATATGTCCTCAACGAAGCCAAAGTATGTAGTTTAATCACCAGTTTTAGAGTCTATGGCATCGCATCGAACCCCACTGTTTTGTGCCATGATCTTTTAGTCCTTGGACTTGGTACAGAACGTGAAGCCACTAATGTCATAGGTTTGTCATGTCCTGACCTGGCGTGATGGTCCAGATGCTAACACCTTGATGGTGCGTTCCTCGAGTGTTTCCCCATTTGGTATGTCCTGCTCCCTTAGCCATGAAGTGAACCAATTCTTGTGTTCCTTCATTAACCATTCTTTCGTGTGCCCATGATTATGTTCGCGAACCTCTTTAATGTGTTGCTTGATCAAAGGCTCCATTATCGATAGCTGATGTAGGACGGTGTGATGTGCCTCGAGAACTGTATTGTAATCGTTTGGGAGCATTGTTTTCTTTCCCATCCTCCCTCTTCTAGTCAGCCTTCCCTCGTGTCATGATGGAGGTAGACCTATTGCAACCTGGTCTTTTAGGACCCTGTTGCAGAATGGACCTCCGGACTCAATAGCCTCTTCGGTTAAGTACCCCTCTACCATAGACGCCTCTGGACGAGCACGAGTTGATACATAGCCATTTAGTATTGACATGAAACGCTCATACGTCCACATCTCATGCAAGTACATGGGACCCAGTGCCTCTATTTGTGGAACCAAGTGCACCACAAGGTAAACCATCGTATCGAAGAATGCTGGGGGGAACACATCTCAAACTGTGACACTGTCTCTACTGCAAATTCCTTAAGAGACACCAACTCATCACGGTCTATCACCTTCTGTGAGATCCCGTTGAAGAAGTAGCAGAACCGTGTGACTGCAACCTTTATCCACACTGGGTTTATAGCCCTGATGGCAATAGGGAGGAAAGTAGTTAGCATGACATGACAATCATGTGAGTTGTAGTTGGTGAGTGTAAGGTCTTTCATTGACACAATACTTCATATGTTAGAGCAGAATCCAGATGGGACTTTCAATTTCTTTAACCACACACACATTGCATGTTTCTCATCATTGTTGAGGTTGTAGCTTGCTGCAGGGAGGTGGTACTTGCCATTTTCTAGCCAAACAGGGTGAAGTTCTTTTTTATGCCTAACTGTACCATGTCCATGCATGAATTTAGTCCTTCCTTTGTCTTGTCATTCATGTCTAGCAAGGTGCCAATTAGACTTTCAAACACGTTCTTCTGAACGTGCATACCATCAATCGCGTGGCGTACGTCTAACTCTGGCCAGTATTCCAAATACTCAAAGAAAATAGACTTCTTCTTGAATGTCGTCCCTGGAGCTGGTTTGACATTCTTTCTTGGTTTTCCGTCTTTTGTCTTCTTCACGAAAACAAACTTTTTTGACTTTATTGTTACCTGATGGAGCAGTAGACTATAGTTCACTATTATTGTCAAAGTACTTATCCATCTTTTTCTGCCGGTACCTGTGTCCTTTCGATAAGAAGCGTTTGTGCCTCATGTACGCTATCTTCTTAGATGCAGTAAGGTACACGTAAGCGGTGTCATCTATGCATACCACACAACCAAGTTTCCCCTTGAACTGCCCTGATAATGTAAAGAGAGCAGGGTAGTCGTTGATCGTAACAAAGATAATTGTTCTGAGCGTGAATGATTCTTTACGGTACTCGTCCAACATTTGAACACCTGTTTCCCACAGTATCTTCATGTCCTGCATTAAGGGCTCTAAGAAAACATCCATATCAACTCCAAGCTGTGTAGGTCCAGAGATAAGTATGGTTAGCAAAAGGTACTTTCGCTTCTGCATCAACCATGGAGGAAGGTTGTTGATGGTGAGGATCACCGGCCATGTGCTGTGCTTGCTGCTCCTCTTAGCAAATGGATTCATTCTGTCAGTACTCAGTGCGAACCTAACATTCCTTGATTCCCTTGCAAAGTCCTTGTGGTTTTCATTGAAATCTTTCCACTGCTGGCCATCGGCTGGGTGCCGAAGCTTCCCATCGTCTTTGTGCTCATCAGAAGCATGCCAACTCATAAGTTGGGCATCCTCTGGGTTAGCGAACAAACACCTCAATCGATCGACCACAGGAAGGTACCACATCACCAAAGTAGGAATCTTTTTCTGCGCATAATAGTTTACTTCTTCCTTTTCTTTGCCGGTGGGTTTTGAACTACTCTTCTGGGTCTTTTGTTGGGTCTTCTTTCATTTTTTTTCCCTTAGACACGGAGGCAGCACACTCTTCCTCTATGTAGTCTTTATTTGTCTTGTACCTACTTGCACCATACTTCGGACAGCTGTTCAAGTCCTTATAATCATCACCCCGATATAAGATACAGTGATTTCTACAAGCGTGGATCTTCTCAACACCCATCGTGAGTGGACTGATTAGCTTCTTTGCATAGTACGTGTTAGTAGGCACTTTGTTCTCCTTAGGAAGCATGTCTGTGATAATGCTCAAGAACGCATTGAAGCCAGCATCAGAAAGACCATATCTAGCTTTGCACACCAACAACTTTAGCACAGACCGCAGCGTCGTGAACTCTTTGGTGCAACCCTTGAACTCATCGTACAAAGGCTCTTCTGCTGCCTTCATTAGGGTCTCCATACCTTTCATGAAGAACACTGATGGATCTTCCGCATGATGACGCAACATTGCCTCTATAAATTCTGCATCTTCCGCAGCCATATTAGTTTCGGCGCCATCTTCATTTCCTCCAGCAAAACCATGATCAGGAACATTTGACACAACATGTTCAGCGGCAAGACCATCGGTGTCAGGTTGTTGTGTCTCGTGTACGAACTCAAACCCGTCAACAAGCACTTCTGGACCATCGGCATCGATGTTCGTAGGAATTCCAGTTGCATAAGGCGTAGATCTACCCTCTCTATGCTTTGTCCAAATCAAGTAATCCTTCATAAATCCTCGATGGACTAGATGAGTAAGGATTTGTTGAATGTCATCAGATACAGCAAAATTTCTACAATCCATGCATGGACAATGTATGTGCGTCTTTCTTGTTCTTGAAGCATGGTTCTTAGCAGCATCAATAAACCTCTGGACCTCAGTTATGTATGATGGATCTAGTCTTGATAAATTATACATCCAGAATGACCTCTCCATCACTACCTGTAAAACACCATTCAAGATCTATGGTTTAGATAGGATTTATCTAGGGTTTATTATCTAGGGTTTATGGTTTAGCTTGGGATTAAAGGAAAAAACCTAAGTTGCATAATTAAAACAAATCTAAGTATATAGCATAATTATAGAAACACACAATTCATTAGAAATGTATAGATGTGGAAAAAAATAAATTGAGAAATAAGGAGAGATATTGAAGTAAAAAAACCAAAGTACCACATAATTGAAAAATAAAAAAATCTACATTTCTCTCTCTACATAAATATACAAGAACACACCATTGATTGAATCTTGCATAAACTAACTAAAAATTGAGAAGCAAACATGAAAAGGGAGATAGGAGAGGCATTATCCAACCATCTTGAGCAACCTCATCTAACCATCTTAAGAAATAAAGACAAGAAGCTAGCTATTCTTCTCCCACACTCATGGTGAAACCCTAGATCCAAAAAGTGGCTCTAATTGAGCATTAATGAGCAAATTGAGGCAATTAGGACATAAACTAACCTTTTTTGGCAACCTCCTTCCAAGAAATCAAGATCAAAACCTCCCTCCTTGTATTTTGTAAAATCTGGACCTCCAAAATCGCCTCCAATAGAAGATGGCTGCGAGATACAGTGCTGCTGGGGGAGGAAGAAAGTGTATTTATATCCAGAGAAATCACAGGCGGTTGGACCAACCGCCTGTGGTACTGCATTTTACATAGACGGTTGGCTTATCCAACCGCCTGTGAAGATGCATTACCACAGGCGGTTGGCTTATCCAACCGCCTATGTAAATGATATATTTACACAGGCGGTTCCTGTGGTAATGCATCTTCACAGGCGGTTGGCAGCTCTGAGACCGCCCTTTTTATACCACAGGCGCGTGATAACTAAAACCGCCTGTGGTATAAAAAGGGGGCGTCGGCGTTGTACTCTTTTCTACTAGTGTGTTTTGTGTGACAATTAGAGTAGTATAGTGCTAATTAACTTATTTTATTTTTAATTAGTGATTATAATGATAAGATTAGTGTCGATGCATATTTATTAGAGTATAATTAGTTGTTATTATTTCTAAATAATAGATATAATTGATTAAGTATTCTCATCCCATGCAATCTCATCCATCCGACCAAACAAAAAAATGACTCGTCCTATCCATGCAACCAAACAGACAATATGGATATCCATATCTCAAAATCCATAGATGTCATATCCCATCCACCCTTGTGCTCAAACCAAACACACCCTAACACACAACCTGCAGCCATCTGATGACTGCGCTCTCTGTATGTTGATCAGCTTCCAGAAACCTCGGAGCACCTGTTTGCGGCTTTTGTAAGAGGAAAATAATGCTGAACTGCGGCGCGGCTTCGACTCTGCAGTAATGCTGGTTGCATGGAGACTTTGGAAGGAAAAGAAATTCCCGTCCTCCTGGGTGTTCCACGATGAAATTAAAGGAGCACTCCGACAGACAGAAGTTGTGCAGCACGGATTCTCGAGGAGACGAGGAGGCGAACGAATGGGTTGCTGCGGGTTTCATTCAGTCTATAGATAGATAGATACAAGTCCCTCTGTACTCCGTTATCCCCCTCTTCCTCCGTTCCTTTTACTCTCGGCCGTTTGCTTCAGTGCGTTGCTCCTTGCATTGCTCAGCTTGTCTTATTTCTAGTACTGTAACTTGTCACAAGTCACAACTATCTTACTATCCTCTCCGCTAAAAAAAAGATGGAGTGGCCGTCCTCTGGACTCTGAAGAGCTAAATATGTTACTGTTTTCTTGTATGTGTCACTGGTACAGAAAACTTAATGGCGACGGTCATTTTGGATTAATGGAGGCGGCCATTGCAACCGCCTCCAATCAAAGGTCACGGTTAATCTAACCTTTTTAGAGGCGGTTGTTTTACCCGCCTCGGTTAATCGATTAATGGAGGCGGTCGCATTAAGCTGCCCACCTCCATTAATCGTTTTAAAAAAAATAAAAAAACCCCTAGCAAGCCCAATCGAGCCCGCCACCGGGCCCAATCGAACCCACCATTGTCGTGCCCACACCTGCCGCCACCGTGTCTGTTGGAGGATCTGGGCAATGCCGGTCTTCCTCCTCGCTGCATCTCAAGTGCGGCCCCGCGCAACTGCCGTGGGTCTCGGAAGAGAGGGAATCGCCGCTGCCGCTGCCCTCTACCACCACTGCCTGGATCTGGCACGTGGGAGAGGAAGGGGTGGAGCATGACTGGATCCAGCCGACTTCCGCCTCTGCCTCCGCACTGCCACCGCCACTAGGCCTCCACCGCCTAGATCCGGCACCGTGGGAGAGGAAGGGGTTGCAGCACGCTTGGATCCGGCTGACCTCCACCTGGATCTGGCCGACCTCTGCCTCTGCCTTTGCCTCCCCACCGCCGCCGTTGTCGGGCCTCCACCGCCTAGATATGGCACCATGGGAGAGGAAGCGGGTGGAGCACACCTAGATCCGGCCTCCACCGTGAAGCACGCCTGCATCCGGCCCCTCCACTGCCTCCACCCCGCTGCTCCCCACCACACGCACCGCCACCGAAGAAGTAGGAGAGGGAGCCGACAAAGAGGAAGGAGAGGGAGTCGCCAGTGAGAGGGAGGAGAGGGAGTCGCCAATAAGAGGAGAGGGAGCCTGCGTCGAGATGGAGAGGGGCGGTGGCATCGGGCTCGGGGATGAGAATCTGTGGGATGGGGAGGGGACAAGGGCGGCTGGGAGTGGGAGGGGTGCGAGTGGGAGTGGAGATAGGTTAACCTAAGTCTGGTTTATATATAAGCCCGATAGGAAGATAGATATGGGCTTTTGCCTGGGCTCCGAGCTGGGCCTATGTGTTTTGGAGGCGGGCCTTATTGTGTGCCCACCTCCTAAAATAGATTTATGGAGGTGGGCACCTTAAGGCGACCGCCTCCGTAAATAGCCCATTTTTAGAGGCGGTTGTCTTAAGACGCCCGCCTCCGTAAAACGATTTTAGGAGACGGTTGGATTTTGACCGCCTCCGTTAATCGATTTCACAAGACGGGCAAACGTGACCGCCTCGGTAAATAAATGTGACCACCTCCGTTAATCGATTTCACAGCATTTTTGGAGGCGGTTAGATTTTGTGCCCGTCTCCGTTAATGTTTGGGCACCGTCACCTAAAATCATTTTTTAGTAGTGTGTTGCACATATTGCTTACCTTAACTATGCAAGGAACAGATGCAGTTTGAGTCAAAACTGCAAGCAGTACGTTGAACTGTCTGTTGATTGTCAATGCAACATAATTAGGAAGACCAAGTGAGTTTTCAGTCAGTGAAAATATATCGTTTATGTGTCAATGCTTTCGTATGTGTGAACTATATATCTATGCTTCAAGAGATGATGAGTGATGATGGAATAAAAAAATAGCAAAATGTAGGAGCTAATCGCTTATAATGGAATTTACCTTGTACCGTGGGGAAAAAATAAGAGGGGAAACGAAAAAAGTTATATCTTTTTGAAGAAGAAATAGGGGAAAAAAAGTAGGCAAGAAAAATAGCAAAGGGAAAGAAAAAAAAAGCAACGATCAACCTGTCAGCGACATTGCAAGGATATAAATAATTAGTGATATAAGTATAAGGGCACAGGGATATATATGTTATAATGAATATTTTTCATTTTATGCTTACGCAGATAAGCGTGCAACATTTCTCAGATAAGAAATCTTACATGCATTAGGTTGATTTACATATACACCCATGCAACGCCAGTAGAATTTCTGCAATTTTGTTTCATAAATCTTCATTACTTCATTAGCTTGATGCCCATATATACTCATGCAATCACTTCCTGTGTCGTCATTGTCAGGTGGCGCCTTGCTTTATTTTTTATTTTCCTTGTTTCTTATAGGCAATAGTTGCCGCGGGTTTTCCTATGAAGGTTATTCATACAGGTCCTTTTAATGGAACTTATTCGTCCACTATAAACTTGGCCACATCCAAGCATGTAGAGCGACAGTTGCCACTTGGCAGAAAGCTAATATTGGATTCTTGCATTGACAAGTTTGTTTGCCTATATATTATTGGCATTCTTCTGGATTGGCGCATTATCATCCAGAATAGAATCTTGGATACTTTGACTCTTTTCATTTGGCATCTCAAAGTTCACATCAACCACTTGCAAGAGGATACCAAGTCGGCCACCTTGCTTAATGTGTCAAACAGATCTGCTGGAGTTATATAGCCCCTTCGCTTTGACAATTACGGGACGGGTCAGTTGTAGTATTTATCCCAATTGAAAAAGAAAGCAGAGTATACAATCAAAAAGGGAAATGGAGTATATATGCAAATCTTATAGGACCAACTTGTTAAAACAGAATATTTTATTTTATCAAAAGTAGAAATTAGGTTTGTGTACCTTCGATTAGGGTGCAAGTTCATATAGTATTTTCTTAGTATGATGTGGAAAATATTCATTTACAAGACGGTAGTGCTTAATACTTTGGAGAACATCTTTGCTCTTGCTATAAAGTTATTAATAACTAACACTTTTGCACAAAGTACTCTATTTTTTTCCAACTTCAATGCTTTTAGGTTCCTATATACTTCCCATGCAAAGAATAAGAATCACACAACAATGTTACAGATAATAATAAGCAAATTATAGCACCTTATCGCTTTCATCATTACATATAGTTAAATATTGAACTCGAATAAGTAATGGCATCTCATATTTGCCTTCCATTATCTGGAAAACAACAAACCATAAACTTCTACCTTTTAGCAATTAAGGGACGAATAGCATTCTAAGGTTTATTTATGGAGTTGGTTCATGCTATTCATGACTTGGGTCTAAGACAACATTGGCAACTACTAGTGAATACAAGCCTAGCAATTAAACGGATCCATGATAGTGCTTTAGGTTTGATGCCCAATTTTCCATCCAATTGGAAGAATTTTTCACATTAGCCTATAATTAAGACAGTCCAACAAACTATCTTTTGTAAGTGGTAGGCTGTATAATAAGCACAATTATCACACAATATATGTATTGTGTATGGCTATCCCAAAGATCATCTAGAAGATTCCAAACGTTTCTTCTGAAAAGAAATTATTAACAATTATGTGGCTAGTGTGCATGGACATATTGCAAATCTCCTGCATGCATTCTTATCCACTCAGAACGTACTGATTTGGCTAAGCTAGGATTTTCTTGAAAAGACTATTGCCATCGAATATATGCTCTATGGAGGGAAAGGTCGGAGCCATGTGATTCATATTGCAACCGGAGCAGCCTACTAGCACTATCTGTGATCCCTCCTCTTGCCCACATTATAAATACTTTGTGCAGCTTTGCCTGAATGCCAAACCAATCAAGGTGTAAATTCATGTGCGAACAAGGAAAGAGGGGAGCCTTACATGGAGATGAGGAGCCTCTCCCTTAGCCAAGAATGGCTTGCCTATCTCCATTATTTTGTTCATCCATCAGGGGAGCCCTCGTCATGGATGAAATGTGGATGATGGCATCCATTCTTGGCTAAGTGAGTGATTCTCTTCCACCGTGCTAGGCTTACCCTCTTTATAAATTCTCAGTTTTCCTTTGATGACAAATGTAAACTAGTAGTAGTATAGGTATGTGCGGGATTGGATTGCAATTTTGCTCTAAGTGGGTTCTAAGTTGTTCAGACCAGCCATCACTCGTTTACAGGCATGGTTTAAAGAACTGAAGGTAATCAGGAAATTAGACGTTCATGAAGTGCCAACTAATGTGAACACCCTATTAATTAATGGGTTGGTTCTTTTTCATATGCTGTTTCAGGAAGTGCTAGTCTAGCGATTGTTATTTTTGTCTTCTTGTTTTCCTTCACTATTTCAGAAGTGGCCACGAGCTTCAGCTTTTCCCAGACGGTCCTAGAACATGGACGTGGGAAGGTAGACGGGATTATGAGATTCCTGTTCAAACAATTATTTCTGACATTTTCTTCCATGTAGTCATCCCCATGTTCTAATTGAACATGTTTTTAGTAGAGGTATGGGGATGATAATATAATTTTTTTGTATATTGGCTTGTGTAAACCTCCGTTATCTAATATGACCAAATCCGACGTACAGCCTATCTATAGCGTCCTACACTCTGTCGGTATAAGTTGTTATAGTGATCTATAATCGGTCGGTATAGATCTATACCGACCGACTCTATCTGTCGCTGATAGTGGCATCGATATAAACTTATACCGACAGACCTACCTATACCGACCGACCGTTAGACAGTATTGTGTAGATATACCGACGCATATAGTTTGACGCTTATTGTAAACTTATATAGGCCAATGGTTTGCCTATATATATTTATAGCGACTAACTGTCTAACGCTATCCAGACAGAAAAAATAACCACATAATATGAGTTGTTCATACATTAATCATACAATCAATATTAATGATACAATCAATGTTAACCATATTAGACAATACACACTCATGAGACACAAAGTGAACATATAGCTCGTAATTATATTATAACCATAAGCATGTCTTGTGCCATTTTACATAATCATCAGTTTTGGCTAGCATGCTAGAACTACACAATTACACATAGCTCAAGATGTTTGGTTTCGCAGCTTACATCTCATATGGTTTCCTGGCACTCTTTACAAATTGATTCATCACTAGAAAGTCCCTACAAGAGTTTTTATCTCTAGCTAAACAATGCAGTCACCATGAGCACTTCAGTCCAACCGCTTGCTACATACAATAGGCTATCTCTATCTATTACCTCTCACCTAAAAAATATGAGTTTACATCCATCAAGAATACAACATGAAACCTGATATAAGAGAAAATAGCTTAAATGATGTAGAGTTGAATCTACATCACCTATGATCCAAAGTTGAGTTCTACTGCTAGCAGCATTCAGTCTCACACAATCTCTTTCTTTCTAAACCTGAGCCAAGCTCGAGCACATCATTGGCCCACATCGCTCTTTTTGATTTATCCATCCGATTTTGATCGTACGACTGGAACGGGCACAGCAACCGGTGTTTCCGAAGCTTTCGCCCGAGCTCGTGGCTAGGCTGCACCCACGCCTCAGGCCTTGGGCCTTGGGCTTCGGCCATCTGCACACGGCGGTGCTCACCTTCCTGACCGCCGGCATGGCACCCACTAGCTCGCTCAGCGCCACGCGCCGCCTCATCGCAGAGCCGCGAGTAGCATGACTGTGTCACTCCCTCCTATTCCCGAGTCTTGACGCTGCTGTGCTCCCTCCCACAGCCCTGCGCCGCGCCTCGGCTGCCACCGCCGCTCCCGTCCCCGCCTAGCGCCGCTCCCGTCCCAGCCCCACCCATGCCGTGCTGCCGGGCGCCACCTGCTCCCCCGCCAAGGCGGCGTCTCCCTCGCGTGCGGCCGCCATCTCCCGCCCGCACGGTCGCTGTCTTGCTCCCGCGCGCGGCGTCCACGGCCAGATTCAAGCGCGCGGCCAACATCTCCGGTCTACCTCCCACGCGCGGCGTCCGCCTCCTCCATGCTTCCCCATGAGGCCCCACCTCCATGGCGAGTGCGCCGGCGGCCGAATCTGCTCGGGGATGAGCGCGCGGAGTCCGCCTCCTTCATGCCTCCCCGCGAGGCCCCACCTCCAGGGCAAGCACGTCGGTGGCTGGATCTGCCTCGGGGGCGAGCGCGCGGAGTCCGCCTCCTCCATGCCTCCTCGCGAGGCCCCACCTCCAAGGCAAGAGCACCGGCGGCCGGATTTGCCTCGGGGGGCGAGTGTGCCAGCGGCGGCGGCGGCCGCCTCCCGTGGCTGCCCTGTCTCCTGCTCTCCACTTCCCTCTCTCTGTGGGCCTTGGGCCAGCCCGGCACGCTGGATGGCCCGTGCTTCTCGGGCTGGCCTGGCCCAAAAAAATGGCCTAGCAGGCCGTGCCTGGGCCGTTGGTCAGGCATGACGCCCACCTCAGCACGGCCCAGGTGGCACGGCGTGCCGTGCCGGCCCAACCCCCTTTGGGCCGTGCCTGGCATGGGCCCATGCCATGCCGGGCCGGGCCGGCCTGTTGGCCATCTATAGTTCCATGAGATGATTGTTCAATTTGAACCTAAAAAAAATGTGGACACAGATGACCTATTAGTCACCTACCAATAGACTATTGCCGCAACGGCACTTGATTGCCATCAACAATAAGCTTGACCTGGATGGCTTTCGCCATCGCTACTGAGCCCATGCCACTATCTGGTCCACCTCCAGTGCTCACACTGCTGCATTACATTAAGATTATCCGAAGTTTGGAAATTTGGAATGGGACAAACTATTGGTTTGTAGGCTTTGATATATGCTACCTTTTAGCTGCCAGCATCTAGACATTGTTTTGTTTGTGGGATGGTAGACTATTGGTTTAGCAGCCTTCCACACAGCTAAGGCCGCAAAGACACACCCTACCTGTCTGCCCCAGCGCCTTCTGCCTAGGTACAGGCTGCCCGAGAACAGGTATGTGCTTGCCATGGCAGCAGGCACTTACTGGCTGGCACTGGTACGTTCAGCCCCGCTCGGTCCCCGGCCTCACTCCGTCGCCTACTTATGCGCTATTGTCCACTATGGTGCTGTCATCTCCACCTCAAAGTTCTCGCTTCTTCTCCTTTCTTCCTACCTCCACGATCTTCGTCATGAAACAGCTGCACTTCTCTACTGCAAGAGTCCTGCAATAGTCTACTTTCCCCAAACCTTTGGGGTTCCTTGATCTGCATTTCGATTAACTGATAAGTAAACAACTTAGCTATTTAGTTAGATCAGAGAGCTAAATGTCCCTTCACCAGTTCAGTTTATTGTACAAATGGCTAGAAACCAGGTGCAGATTAGTTTCCATCTGCAGAATCGAAGTTTTCATTTTCTCATTATTGCGGTACTAATGCCCTTCGTGCTTTACATGTCATCATGTGTTAAAAAGCACTGCTGGTTACTATACTTTTCATATACTCAGTCAAGTTCTTAGTACCCTACTGTTCAAACTGAAATGTAAGAGTATCAGAAAATTCATTACACCTACCTGTTGTATATTAAAGAAATCAGTTCTTCGTATGTATTAATTGCCTCCTAACCTGCTGTATATCATATATAACTTAAAAATTATTTTAATTGCCTCCTAACCTGCTGTATACTCCATTACCATTTTTCTTTGTTTTTTAATCTGCATAATGGGTTGTTCATTTTCTGGAACCAGGACAAATATTGATGTTAACGTTCTCTAGCCATTGTCATTTCAGTTGCTTAGATAAGTAAATCTTGATAAATAAATGTTTCATGCAGACCCAACAATTAGATTGTTTAGTGGTCTGAGCTCTGGGAGATCTCATAGAGTTTCATAAACCTGCAAAGGCCATGGCTTACATAAGAGATTACCTCCAAGAAGATGTTGCAGGTACTATCTAAACTGAACAAACCTGTGCATGGGTAAAATGTAATGCTCGAAGCAGTTATATTGTGCCTCTTCTATGCAGCACTCTTTATCTGAGAATAGCTTCTATCCAATTTGTTTAGCGCATTTCATTAAGTTGAAAACAGAAGTAATATTTACAATGAATTGAGAGTTATTGACTTCCTATACTACCCTGCTAAAAACGACGACAAAAGTAAACAACAGAATTTTCATTCACTTTCACTTACATATGTTTCTGTATACAATAAAAGTTGTAGGTGCATCCAAGAAGCCAATGAAACAGGTACTAGCAGCCTGGAATGTTCCTTTTCTGTCTTCCTAATTTCCCATTCGGTTGAAGCCTGCCTTAGTGGTTGTCTAAATTTCTGATTATTGTATAGCAAAATGTCATATAGCAACTCAAAAGTAATCCCAATATGAAAATTCCACCATTGTACAAAGTGTGGCATTTTTTGCGATGTGCATTTCTTATTGCTTCCTCAATCAGATGAAAGCATTACCACGATAGCCCATGATGGTCAAGTGGGCAGTTCTGGAAAACAATGGAATTGCTTTATAATCCTTCATCCTGCTCTGTTTAGTTATTTTTGGTAATTATAATATAATCTTTTTGTAGTGTGCTATTTTGCACCATCTGCAATTTATTGTTCATCCATGATTTAGTTTTTTATGATAAAAATGATTTATTTTATTTTGTATTTATCTGCAGCTCTGTGAGGCGGCACTATGGTCCGCACACTGAAAATTCTTAGATAGATGAGAATTGAGAGCATTACACAAAAGATGACATCCTTGCCTTACTCTCATGTGTAATTTTAGTGTTTTATGTTACCAATGGCTTCATAATCTGAAAGTACTTGTAAGCTCCACTAATTCCATGTGAAGTATATTAATTCTATACCAAAGCTCTATTTATAATAAATTATTTAGTGATACAAATGTTGTTAATATTTTATATAAAGGTAGTCAAACTTAAGAAAGTTTGATCAGCGTGCATCCAATAGCGTCTTTCTTTTTGGGACAAAGGGAGCACATGATTACGGTCTCATTTGGATCCGAGTGGATTTTAAGAATCTGGATATGTGTTTTATTGTATTATTTGCATGTGTGTTAAAATCCACTACAATCTTACTCTGGATTGGATTCTAGGATTCCGGATTTTTTATCCAGTTTATTGGGAATCGCATAGTAGCCGAACGCTACCTACATTTAGCGTATCAGTGATGGAGGACAGTGCTAACCAATAACTGGACGATCTAGTAGGGCGTGGCAAAGCCGCACCTGGTTTCTAGTAAGTCACTAACCACAAAGTTATTCAGTCTCACACAATAAGTCACTAACCATAAAGTTGAGGTGTGATTCACACAATAAGTGGCTAACCATAATATCAAAGTTGAGGTATGATAGTGCACCAGTTAATTGATCAATACAGTGGGCTCCACTAAATTTTAGGCGTGCGCAAACACAATCCAATATTCTAACGGACCGGTCGATCTAAATAACAAGATATACCAACTGATAGTCTAACGGGAAATCCAAAATAGAAATACCAACCAACCTTCGGACGAGAAAACAAAAAATAGCGACCGACCATCTGTTAGTAAGCTATACCAACCGGCAGTCCAACGGTATTTTGATACTTTTACCGACCCAATGTCTAACGTTAAGTTAGGCTGTGGTATAGTGGTACTAGCTAAGACAACATTAAACCTACTTTGAGCATTGTTAAGCCTAAATAAGAGCATATGAAGGCAACCAAACACAAACAAACTACATTGTACAAGTCTAGATATAGGTTTATACAAGCAACCAATCAGATTGATCCTTATTGGCTCAAGTTCCCTATAGGATTAAGGAAAATACTAGCATAATAGCCACTACATCACCTACAGCTCAGAATGCAATAAGACACCATTTGCTGAATGATGTTATACAAGCACTATGGGCCTATTTGGTTGCTACCCTTAAGGCAAATAAATGCCTATCGGACAATAAAATCAGACCACTGCACTCGAAATCGAGGGTCTGGATTACTACTGGCAAGACAAAGTTAGTCGAACGGTGTTGAGTGAAAAACTTATGCAGAAATAAGCTATAATACTAGGAAACCTAAAATGAACCTAGTACGTTTTGTGTGCACCTGCAGTGTGTTAGCATGGATGGAAATCATAAGTACTTGTGTTAAAACCATCAGTATCGCAAATGTGTTGGCTAAAACGGGCCTAGTACATTTTGTGTGCACCTGCAGTGTGTTATCATGGATGGAAATCAGAAGTAGTGTTAAAACCATCAGTATCGCAAATGTGTTGGCTTCGATGAACTACACATTTTTTAGTAGTAGGAACAAGTCCACGATTTACCATCCAACTATTGTCCGATTGCTTTTGACCACGCAAGTCTAAAATCACAAGTCCTTGACCACTGAACTATTAAAATTGAACAAATTTGGTCGTCTAGCTGATTTCAAGGATGATTTTTTTTCTATTTCCTAAGTTACAAAAGCTGATTTATTTTTTAAAAATCATAATTAATTCAATTTAAGTTAGAAAAATATGAAAGTAGTGCTAATTTTATAAAAAATAATGTATTTGTTTGTGCTGCCGCGAAAGGTGGGGCACTGCTTCAGGCCTCGAACTCGCAGCTGGTCTGGCCTGCCGTGAGCGTGCTGGAGTGGGCGCCAAGGTCAGCCATGCTGAGGTCGCATCTCGCAAAGGCGAAGAAGCAGGTGTCGCAGCGCCTATGTCCTTGCTAAGGTCGCGTCTCGTGCTCGTGATCTTTTCTCTTTTTCCTTGTTTTCTATCTCTGGGTTCATTCATGACCCAACCTTATAACTAACATTCAAATTTCAATGACATATATGGTAATGAAAATTCAGGTGCAAATATATCATCCCTCCCGGTGATCATTCAAAAAAGTAACAAAAGGTAAAATTCCAATAATTCTGAAAGTGTAACAACATACTCCCTCTGTCCCGCATTGTGTGTCGTTGTGGCAGCCGATACTTGTGTCCACGTTCACAGCTTGTGTAGTGTATCTAGACCCTCTCTCTGTCCTCATTCATTTAATCTCTGCTGTAACTTGTCGGAAGCCAAAACGACTCTGATAAAGGGACAGAGGGAGTATAGATTATATTTTTAGAAACGGATACTTTTCATGTTTTTCTGCTTTGAAGTGAACTAGTTGTATTTTTTTTTGCAAATATCACCTTTTTACTAGTTTCAAAAATTATAAACTACTATTGCAACCAGCTAAATGGTCTCATATTTGTCCTGTATTGATAGTTCAATGGTCAAAGATTTCTGGTTTCAAAGTTGCACGGTTAAGAATAAACTTGGGCTTTAGTTTGATGGTCAAAAACAGGCTTCCTTGTTTTCAATAAGAATCATAGTAAGTTATAACTAAAACTAAATGTGTTAAAGATGACAACACAAACCTAGTACTAAGTGTGTTAAAGATGTGTTATATAGGCTATAATGGAAGTGTTGCAAAGACCGGGGAAGAAACAACAAAAAAGAGGCAAATCTGCACAAAATCCAAGCACCGAACAGTCCCGCGAGAAGAAAATGATGGATGAATAGAAGCGCCTAGGGAATATTCCTCGCCAGACCATTCGTTGGACGGTGTGGTGTGAAACCTTATGCTCGGCGTATCTTCCGGTGATGATCGGAAACTAGGCTAAAAGTGAGGAATTATTTGGCAGAGATCAACAGACAATCCAACATAGAAAAAGTGAAGACAACGCGTAGTCGTAAGAAGAATACAAGCACCAGAGGGTCCCGTGGTGAAGAAAGAACAAGCACCGGACCATATGGTGCACGGAAAAAGATCAACGGCTAGTAGCATCATATGATCTGTGGTGAATAGCCTTTTTCTTTACCTTATCTATTTCTCCATAACGCAAGTATTTAAATATAAGATTTATTTTAGGAAAAAT
Source organism: Saccharum hybrid cultivar R570 (assembly GCA_038087645.1). Classification (NCBI taxonomy): domain Eukaryota; kingdom Viridiplantae; phylum Streptophyta; class Magnoliopsida; order Poales; family Poaceae; genus Saccharum; species Saccharum hybrid cultivar. The sequence goes on from JAQSUU010000804.1 coordinate 19,162,896, forward strand.
ACTTCTAAATGAAATCAAGCTCACAAAATTCATAAGAAACAACATAAATATATTATTAAGTTGCAATACATGCTCTAGGGTGAACCCATAATTAAAATCGATTTAATTATGACCAAAGCCCATCTAAATATGATCACGTCACAAAGCATGTTTTTTAACAAAAATAAAGAACATAGGATTCCAGCTATGGTTTTTACTTTTTAGTGGATCGTTACTCTGTGCCGGTTGCATGATAACACTAAGCTCTTTTTCGTTGTATATATCCTTGTATAATATAAGACCATCTCCAATAGTTTGGTGAAGAAATACTTCTAAATTGTTATTTAGGAGCTTCTAAAAATTTTTAGAAGTAAAAACATGCTTCTCCAACAGGTCCCTTTTGTTTGCTTTAAAAAACAATTCCTTCTCCAACTTCCTTTTTCTCTGCGTCTATTGACCGCCATTTGCAATTCCGCACATGGCCATTCCCGGCCAGCTCACCACCGACGAGTCTGTCCCTGGCAGGAGCTACTCCCTCGGCGCCTAGGCCTGGCCGCTTTGCTCTGCATTCTCCAACTGTAGTTCCTAAGCAGCGGTCTTCCACGCGCCGCTGCCGACCTCAGCTCCGCTGCCCGTACTCTATGCTCACGCACTTTCACTTTTGTCGCCTCTATAGATTTTTTTTTCTGATAATGATATAGTTAAGACATCCGGACGGACGGACGTCTCACTCTGCTCATTTTCACGTCAAAAAAATCTTATTCCTTACTTCCTCCTCCCATCCTTATCCCTTTCGCGCTCGCACCCTGCCCCACCCTGACGCGTGCCCACGGCTGCCTCCTTGGCCGGCGGCGGCGCCCTCACCCACCCTAGCGTGCGCCCTCCCCCATCCTAGTGTCCTCCTCCCCCACCCCGGCAGCGCCCTCCCCCCAACCCAGCATCCTCACCCACCGGGAGCGCCCAACGTCCACGGATCCGGTAGCCCTCTCCCCCACCCCAGCGAGATCCATGGAGCCGAGCAAGATCCATGGTGATGACGCGGCGGTGTTGTAGGGGAGTCGGCGGCTCTCCCCCACCCCGGCCCGCGTGCCCTCTCTCACCTCAGTGACCGAGCTCCCCCTATCTCGGCGGCCATGGCACTCCCCACCCCTCATCTCCCACCGTCGCCGCCGAGCCAAGGCCGGTGCTATTAACGCTGATGGTGGTGGTGCTCGTGGTGGTGCTGATGCAGGGTGGTGCTCACGCGCAGTCGCCTACTCCCACCCCGTTGGCCGGAATTGACCGGCCCAGGCCTATCTCCCCCTAAGTTGCAAATGTATATTTCAATTATTTCAGACGTTTGAGAGGCATGTTGCAATCGTTTTATATGGATATTGCAAAAGTAGATCGGGGGATGTTGCAAGTGTTTCAGAGGCATGTTGCCAGCGTTTGTTCAAACTATTTCATCTGTTTTTAGACGTATGTTGCAGGCATTTTGATCTGAATGTTGCATATATTTTCACACATATTTTGCAACAGTATGTTTCATATGTTTCAGTCTTCTATTGCAGCAAGTGTTTTCATATTGCAAGTTGCAAGTGTTCAATCTGGATGTTGCATATGTTTTCACACATATGTTATAAGTGTATATTCCAAATGTTTCACTCGTTTCAAACGTATGTTCCAAGTGTTTTATCTGGATGTTGCATATGTTGCAGTGGTTATACACATATGTTGCAAACGTATGTTTTAATTGTTTCATATTGTTTTAGTATGTTGCAACAAGTGTTGCTCCCCATGTGCTCTGACTCGCGGGCAAGCACGCGCTGCACCAGGCACCCCAGCACCACCAGGCGTGGTCCCCCATGGTGGAGCATGCAACCGGCTCAACACATGTGCATGCGCGTTATGCTCCCTCCCTCTCTCTTACATTGGGGCACGCGTGTTGTGCTTTCTCGCATTAGGGCACTGCATTGTGATCCATCTCTCTCGCATGTAGTTGGGGTCTTTCTCGTATTCGGACACGCGTGTTGTACTCTCTCTCGCATTGGGGTACGCGCGCGGTGTCCCCTCTCTCTCGCATGCAGCTAGGCGGGCAGGAGGATGTGCGGGGCGCAGCAGCAAGAGGAGGTGTGGGGCGCAGCAGGAGGAGGAGGCGCGTGTTTCCAAAAAATAAAGCAAGAGAAGGCACGGGGCACATCAGGCACAGTATCATGCGCGAGCGTCCGGACGTGCGGGTCTATCCAGATGTTTGGGCGCTAGCATAGCCCTTTTTTCTAGACATGGCGCGACCCTTGGCTCAAACCGACGTCTGATATTTTGTCCTAGTAGAAGCACGGAAATACCTGATACATAGGTTCCTGCTTGGCCACTCCCTAGACACGGCATAGCCCATTAATAGTATTGGTCTGGTATAGATCCGCTAACAATATAGCAGGCCAATATCTTTACAAAGTCCAACATTAACTTCCAACCCAAACTGTTGCCTTTGACTCGCTCGGCCGCACCCTCGGGCATTTCTAGTTTCCTCACCCATGCCGCCTCCTTTCATTCGCGTGAGGCGTGACAGTGTCGATCCTACCCGCGCCTCCTCCCATCGGCGATTCTGTGTAGAGTGAGTGCAAAGGACACGTCGATCCCACTCGCAGCTCCTCCACCCCTGCAGCCATTGCTTTCTCCCTGTCCCTGTTCTGACAATGACAATTGTCGTGACACCGCCTCCCCCTCCTGTTGACCACCTCCGCCTCCTCCATGCTGTTGGCCGTCGCCTCCTCATCGTCTCTACTCCGATGACCAGGCTGCGAGCTAGGCTGGAAGGCTAGGCGTACTGGGTTTTTTGGGCCGGCCCAGCACGAAACAAGTCTGCAGTGTCATGCCTAACCGATGGCCAAGCCTGTGGCCTTCTTTGGCACAGCCTGGTGGCCCCGCGTGTTGCGCCCGGCCTGGGCACAACGGTTGTGCTTTTCCCAGGCCTGTGTCGTATCGGGCGAGGCAGACCGGTTGGCCATCTACTGACAACTTTGGCTCCACCATCTACACCTTTTGCTGCACATAGTATTGCTCCGATCACACGAAGGCCTCGTCCACACAGTCACGGTCCACCTCACTCACTCTACCCGCGCACGTGAGTCACCCTACCTGCTTGTGTCCGCGGATATATACGTGTAGAGGGCTTATTTTTACGAAGCGCTTGAAGATTAGTAGTTTTTTTATTGCCTCAACCTTCAGAGTATAAGTTGTAATATTTGACTCATGCACTAACTCGCACCAAGCGTACACAGTCAAACTCACAACACCACTTAGTGCGTAACATAGATCCATAACCTATATCTAGGATTAAAAGTATATGACTGAGAGATATGATGGTGGTGATCCATCTGTACAAGGCAACTAAAACTTATTATGGGAATAAATTCCGGCGAGAACACCAGCATCAAAGACAAGGTCCAAATGCTGTGCTCACCAACAACGCTTACCAACCTGAGTTAAGCCCCTATTTGCTTTTGCTTATATAATCAGATCCTCCGTGAAAAGAGAGTTAATCCCACCGAACACTTCGATTATTTCTGATTCTACAGAATAAAAAAATCCTTACAGTTCGATGATTATAATCGAAATGATTATAAGCAGTCCCAAACAGGACAAGTTCGATCTAAAAGATTAGGAGTTAACATAGGAAGTTGTCAGAGGATGATTTTTTCTCTTTTTGCTAAAAGAATAACATTAGGAGCATGTTTAAAACTCTTGGAGACGCAGACAAAGAAATAATTTGATGGCTAACCTGGGTTAGAATGTTGTTTTTCTTCTTGGAAAAGAGAGTATCAGGTTGGAGATCTCTCTCTCTCTCTTAACATCACATGATTTCTCCCTACCATTTGCGTGTAACAATTTGGCAGAACATATCACAAATTTACATCCATTTCTCATTGGCTCTTTATCTGTACACGCTTGCTTATGTGCGCATGACGTAACACTAACTGAGCCCATAGAAACTAAAAATCCCATCTTTTCTTCACATGGAACACTACAGCTGAATTCTGCATATTGTCCTGGGGGACTTTAAGCGTGAGCTGAACTTTGGCTTTGAATGGCACCTCCTTTGTACTGCCGCCAGCATCTCCAACCTACATGCCAGATTTTACATCAGTTGATTCCAGTGTTCCGGTGCCCAAAAAAAAAAAACACTTATTCAACACAACTGCAGAAACTCTCTTAGACTACCAAATGATAGAAAGAGCAGAAAAGGTGTTTGCTCGTCGCAAACAGTAAAGGAAAAGAAAAGAAAGGTGTTCGCTTATTTGTAAGCGGTTTACTTGTAATAAACATTAAAATGTGAGGGGGCGCCTTACCCAAAGCGATGCCCATCCAAGCCTGTTGTCTGACTCATAGCCAGCTTTCCACTTGAGATGCTTGTTAGCCTTGTGTTTGTAGATGGCGCTCCAGTAGTTTGTGTCAAAATTGTACCAATAGCTGGCAACAAAAAGCTCTGTAAGTTCATTTAGATAACTCATAAACATCATCTTTCACTGGTCTCCTTGGGTTCATCGACTTAACCACCTAAACTACTAAACCAGGTATTGACACCCCAAACTATGTAAAACCATTAAATAGCCCTCTAGATGGTTTTGTCAGCGGGGTGCATTAATTAGCTATTATGTGGCAGTAACTTGATGATTGGCACGTGGGCCGTCCTCTGTGTTGCAGGTCTCTACCTCAACAAGGTTGTCACCAGTGATGGAGAGAAATAAAGAGGTGATGGAAGTAGAGAGATTACTAGAGTGATGTGCAGTTACAGATTGATCTGGCATGCCATAGGCAAGTTTGCCCATGTCAGAGTCCAGTAGTCCACATACAGTGCCGCGCCATGTAGGTAAAACCACCTCTAAAACTGTGGCAAGTGGTTGTTTACATGGTTTTGGATAGTTTAGAGGGGCATAATATCATCAACCTTGAATAGGCAGGGGGTGACAGACTTATTCCTCATATGTGCTTCCAGCATTTATAGACCTCTACCCTACCCAACTTTAGAGATGTATGCAACCATATACTGTTTGAATTTCAAGACAATGTCTGCCGAAATCATGCCAATGTTGTAGTTACCTCAACTTGTCCAAAGGCGTTAATTGGTGCTTGAATGCAAATGACAGAGAATTGGATGGTAACGAGATGCTGGGGACAAATGATATTTCATCATCCTATAGAAATTGAAACATTGTGAGTGGCAAATAGTAATATAAATAAAACAAAAAATAGCTGAGACAAGTCTTACCTTGTAGCGGTATTTAATGTTCATCGCATTGTCATTATACACAGCTGTGCAAACTCCATTCAAAACACGTGACTTCACAAGGCCATTTACTGACAAAATTCTGTCACCCTCATCCAAAATCCTCTTTAATTGAGACTTCACCATTTGGGAAGAAGAATGTTGCTCTTGGCTACAGTAAAGAAATGTATAGTTTAATTTCTTTTAATGTGATCAACTCATGCATGTCAGCTGTTGGAATTCCCATGCAAATATCTTGGAATCCCTCTCTCTCTAAAGTAATTATCTAATGCTCAAATCCAGCCCATCATATTGATAAAATTGCTGATCGGCTTCCAGGATGGAAGGCTGACCTTTTAACAAGGGCTGGTAGGCGGATCTTAGTCCAATATGTGTTCCCTTCCACGCTAGTCTATCTAGCGATGGCCGTAGAACTTCCTCCTTGGGCACTCAAAGCTATTGATAAAATTAGAATGAATTTCTTATGGAGAGGGCACAAAGATGCTAAGAGTGGTCATTGCTTGTTAGCTTGGCCTAAAGTATGTCGTCCAGTTGAGCTTGGAGGGCTAGGAATTTCCAACCTTCAAAATCGGAACTGGGCCCTATGGATGAGATGGATTTGGGCATTTGGCTGCAAGAGACTGAGGCTAACCGACCTTGGTCCGCCTTCACAATTCAAGTTCATGGATGTGTGCGGGCCTTTTTTTTTTCCATGGCACTAGTGTCAGAAATTGGCAATGGCACCTCCGCTTTGTTTTGGACTGGTGGCTGCACGGACAATGTATTGCTGATCTTGCACCCCCGCTGTTTTCACTCGTGCCGAAAAGGAAGAGCTAATAAGAGGACTGTGCAAAAAGCCTTTACGAATTATTGTTGGGTATCTGACATCAAAGGTGCTTTAAGTGTTGAAGTGATTGTTGAGTATCTTGGCCTCTAGGACGTGCTTGGTCAGGTGGTTTTACAACCAGTAGACGACTCTCATGTTTGGAGCCTTTCTACTAATGGCAAATACTCTGCCAAGTCGACCTATGAAGGAATGTTCCTGGGTGCTATTCCTTTCAGACCATGGGAGAGGATTTGGAAGTCACGGGCTCCAGGAAAATGTCAGTTTTTCATGTGGTTGGTGGCGCATAACAGGTGCTGGACAGTTGATCGTTTAGCACGGCGAGGTCTACCACACCACACCCTCTTCACTGTCCGCTCTGCGATAAACATGAGGAATAGATCAATCACTTGCTCTGTGCTTGCCCTTTCTCACGAGAATTTTGGTTTCTATTGCTGCAAAAGCTCAGCCTGCAGGCTCTAACCCCGCAAGTTAACGATGTATGTTCGACGATTGGTGGGACAGGGCAGAATCCTTGATTGATAATCAAACCTGAAAAGGACTCAACTCTATATAATCGGTGTGTCTTTGATGGGGCATCTCCAAATTTAGCTGGAGCTTTATTGCTCGCTAAAAAGGAGCTGCTGGACTGGTTTTTGGCTGGGGCTAAAGCGGTTTCCCACCTCCTTGCCTTTGTGCCAGATGGGGAACAGTAGTCACAGGCTAAGGCTTGATCAGGTCGTGTTTGTCTGTTGTCATCGGCGATCTGTGCAACCTTTTGTAGAGTGAAGTTTTTGCAGAACTGTGTTTTTTGTTTTGCTTTTTGTGTTGGTGTGTTGTGCGCGTTTGTAAGGGTTCTCATCCCTTTTCTTCTTCTTCTTAATGCAAAGAGACGCAGCTCTCCTGTGTTTTTGAGGAAAAAATCAACTCATGCATGTTTCTGATGAACTTAAGCTTAGCGAAAGCTATTGTGTCCGTATGGTCACTAATAAAAAAATCGGCCCTGGAGGGAAGACCTCCACCGGGTTTTGCACTAAGACAAAACAACTCCAGCTACCAGGACATGCCATTGACTGCCAGGGACACGCTATTTCTCTGCATAGTGGCGAGGAAAAATTGTTTTAACCCAGCCCTGAAAATCTGCTCAAAATTTGTATACTGACCAGTGCATTAGGAGGAACCAGAGATGACAATTCAATCTTGCATGGTGAATCCCTCAAATTCACAGTAATTGCCACTTCTCCTTGTTGCTCCTGAGGAAACAGACACATTAACATATATTATGCAGTAATGTGAAGGCTTCAATCCTAATGCCCAGGTGAGCAGCACCTGCTCACCTTCCCTCTACTCCTCCCTACACTGAGGAAGAAGAAGAGCCGAGCTCTTCTTCAGCACACACACACACTCTACACGGTTTCAGTTCCTGAAACCTGAATAACTCAAGTGATAGTGGCAAGAGCTGCCCATTTCATTGCATTGCATTGGTTTATATACAACCTACATGTACCTACTATGGTACAATACTACCTACTCTAGTACAAAGTATACATCATCTTCTACCAACAATGGATGATGCAACAACTACCAACTACAGTACTAGAGATGGCCTATTGCCATACTTGCTGCAGTGGTCAGGTCATGGACAGCAGAAGCTGACCTTCCACCTGCCCCTAACTGCTCTAGAGGAGAAGCAAAATGGATCAGCAGATTATGTCTAACAATCTTCCCCTAATCCTGCTGTCCCTACTTGACTTCAACCATGCCAATCATCCTCCTCAGCTCCTGGAACCGAAACCGGCCAAGCGACTTGGTGAGGATGTCAGCGAGCTGCCGTCTGGTGTCGACGAACTCGATGACGAGCTGCCCTCCATCGACGCAATCACGAAGAAAGTGAAACTTCACATCTATGTGTTTGCTTCTGTCGTGGAGAACTGGATTCTTTGCCAGCGCAATTGCTGGCTGGTTGTCCACCTTGAGTGCCGGCGGCTGGACCTGAGCTCCGGTGAGCTCTGCCAGCAGACGCCGCAGCCAGACCACCTGGCATGCCGCCGTGGCTGCTGCGACATACTCCGCCTCACACGTTGATAGCGCCACCATCTTTTGCTTCAAGGATTGCCAGGCAATCGGCGACGATCCGAGGAAGACGAGGACACCCGAAGTACTCCGCCTCCCATCAACGTCGCCGGCCATGTCCGCGTCGCTGAAGACCGTCAGCGCTGCATCTTCCGAGGCCTTGGGCGGTGCCTCGCTGAACACCGAGAGTTGGATGCTCCCGCGCTTGGGGAAGATAACGCCCAGCTCCGCCGTGCCCTGGACATAGCGGAGCAGCCGCTTGACTGCCGCCCAGTGGTCCTCCCTTGGATCCTCCATGAAACGGCTCACGTAACCCACCGCGAACGCGATGTCCGGCCGAGTGTGCGTGAGCCAGCGCAGCCCGCCGACGATGCTTCGATAGAGCGTAGCATCTACCTTCGCCGCCGTGCTTGCCCGCGAGAGCTTGATCCTCTCCTCCATGGGTGTGGCCACAGCCTTGCAGCCCGCCATGCCCGCCCGCTCCAACAGCTTCAGCGCGTAGGCGCGCTGTCCAAGCTTCACTGCATCCGTGCTCTGCTTCACCTCGATGCCGAGGTAGTATGACAGAGCTCCCAGGTCGCTCATGCGAAACTTGGCGCCCATCTGCTCCTTGAAACGCGCAATGTCCTGCGCGCGCGCCCCGGTGACGATGAGATCGTCGACGTACACCCCGACGATGAGGTGCTCCTTCCCCCGTCGGCGGGTGTACAGCGCATGCTCAGTGGCGCAGCGTGCGAACCCGAGCTCCGCCATGGTGGCGTCGAGCTTGGCGTTCCACGCCCTCGGCGCCTGCCGCAGCCCGTACAGGGCCTTCCTGAGGCGCAGCACCTTGTGCTCAGCGCCCTTCACCACGAACCCTGGCGCCTGCTTGACGTAGACCACCTCCGCCAGATCGCCATTGAGAAAGGCAGACTTGACGTCGAGGTGGTGGACTTGCCAGTCCTTGGCCGCCGCGAGCGCGAGGAGGAGCCGCACCGACTCCATCCGCGCCACTGGCGCGAACACCTCCTCGAAGTCAATTCCCTCGCGTTGCACGAAGCCGCGCGCCACCAGGCGTGCCTTGTGCTTGACAACGGCGCCACGTTCATCCTTCTTGACCTTATAGACCCACTTGAGTCCGATCGGCCGGCATCCCAACGGCGGATCGACCAAGTCCCAGGTCTTGTTGGCTTCGATCGCCTTCATCTCCTCGATCATGGCCCGCCGCCACTCCGCGTCGCGTTCAGCAACCGCGAACGTGGCCGGCTCCTCCGCGCTCATGAGCAGGAGTGCTTGATCGTCGTCGAGCAGGCGCGCAGCCAGTCCTGGCACCGGCGCGTTGCTGACGACATTGTCGACGCGTCGGAACCGGATCTCCTCCCCTTCGTGGAACGCGTCCACGAACTCGTCGAGATTGGACGGTGGAGTAGCGTACTCCACCATCGACGCTCCCGGCGTCCCCTGTTCGTGCAAAACAGGGGGGAGTCCGCCATTGGCCCTGGCGAGCTGTAGTGCCCTGCTCCCGGCGGGCTAGGTGGTTCCACCACCTCCGCCGCCGTGGGCTCTGCTGCTTCCCTGGCCGCCGGCTCCCCTTCTCCCGCTTCCCCGGTCGTTGGAGCCTGCTCCGCCTCGCCATGACCGTGCACCACCAGCCGCTCCACAACGAACGTGTCTCCAAGCCCGTGGCCCTGCTCCGCCTCCAACTCCTCGGCATTCCAGTCCCAAGCCGCCGCCTCGTCGAAGACGTCCCTGGATACCATCACCTTGCCCCTTGCCGGATCGTACAGCCGGTAGGCTTTGGATCCTTCCTCGTAGCCGAGGAACACCGCCTTCGTGCTCCTGTCTTCAAGCTTGCCGAGGCCGGGCTTGGTTGCCTTGACGTAGCCGACGCACCCGAACGTGCGCATAAACACCACTTTCGGCTTGCGCCCGTGCCAAGCCTCGAACGGAGTTTGCCCCTTCAGGGCCTTCGTGGGCGCGCGGTTCAGGATGAAGACCGCCGTCGTCACGGCCTCGCCCCAGAACGTCGCCGGCATCTTCTTCGCTTTCATCATGGAGCGCGCCATGCCGACGATCGTCTGATTTCGGCGCTCCACCACGCCGTTCTGCTGCGGTGAGTAGGGCGCGGTGAGGTGGCGCCCCACCCCCTCCTCGGCGCAGTAAGTGGCAAATTCCACCGCTGTGAATTCACCACCACGATCGGTCCTTAAGACCCGGAGCTTCTTCCCGGACTCCGCCTCCGCGCGCGCCTTGAAGCCCTTGATGGCGTCCGCCGCGTCGCTCTTGCTCGTCAGGAGCTGCAGCCACATGTAGCGACTGCAGTCGTCCACGAGCAGGAGGAAATACCTCCGGCCTCCGTGCGTCGCCGGCGTGATTGGCCCGCAAAGGTCCCCATGGACCAGCTCGAGCGGATCAGCCGCGCGATACCTTGTTGCCTTGGGGAACGGTAGCCGCCTCTGCTTCCCCGCCAGGCAGCTATCGCAAAGCTCGCCGGCGTGCTTGATCTGCGGCAGCCCGGTCACCATCTTCCCCAGCCGCCCGAGCGCGTCGAAGCTCAGGTGGCCGAATCGACCATGCCACAGCCATGGCTCCTCTGAGCACGACGCCGCGAGGCACACCGGCTGCTCTACCTTCAAATCCAGCAGGTAGAGGCGGTTACGGGACCTTGATACCTTAGCTAAGAGTCGGCCGTCCTGGTCCCTGACGCGCAGCACCCCATTGCGGATCAACACCTCCGCACCGTGCTCATCGAGCTGTCCTAGGCTGATGATGCTCGATCGGAGCTCCGGGATGTAGTAGACGTCCGTGAGCGCGTGGTGCTCACCATTCTTGCACCGGAAGAGCACGGTGCCGCGCCCTCGGATCTGTACCCGGGAGCCATCGCCGAACCTCACGCTCCCGGCATGCTTCTCGTCCAGCTCGGAGAAGACGGCGCGGCAGCCTGTCATGTGGTTGCTCGCCCCAGAGTCGAGGTACCACCTTGGCTCTGACTCGTCTCCGGCAGCTCCCAAAAGAACCTGCGCCCGCGGCTCATCAAGTGAACAGCTGGCGGTGCAGACCTCTGCTCCAGCTCCACCGCCTTTGCTCCGCCGCTCTCCGCGCAGAACACCCCCATCAGGAGCGCGTGCTCGCCGTCGCTATCGTCCCGAGCAAGGTGCGCCTCCTCCTTCCTTTCCGGCTTCTTGTTTGGGCACTCCCGTGCCCAGTGCCCCACCTCGCCGCACTTGCGGCAAGCATTGGGGTCAGGGAACTTCTTCTTCCCCCTCTTCTTCTCTGCCGGAGCCTTGCCACGCTGCTTGTTGCCGCCGCCACGGTCACCACCACCGCGACTGGAGCCTTCCCCGGTCTTGCGCTTCTCCTTCATCCGCGCCGACCACTCCTCCGTTAACAGCAGCTTGGGCTTCTCCTTCTCCGGTGGCGCGCGATCCTCCACCGCGCGGAGCCGCCCGGTGACGTCCTCGAGCGATAGCGTGGACAAGTCCAGCATCGTCTCGATGGACAAGGCAAGCTGCGCGTACTTAGCCGGCACGACGCGCAGCAGCTTGGCCACGACGTCCTCGTCGTCGACCGGCTTGCCGTAGGTGGCCAACTGGCTCGCGATCGACTGCAACCGAAGTGCGAAATCCTCCACGGCCTCCCCGGGCTTGAATCGAAGGTTGTCGAACTCGCGGCGCAGCTGCTGCGCCTTCGCCTTCTTGGCTCGGTCCGAGCCGAGGCGGAAGGACGCAAGCATGTCCCACGCCTCCTTCGCCGTGTTCTTCGACCCGATGGCCTCATGGAACTCGGACGGTGTGGATGCCATGAGCGCCTCCATGACGCCCACCTCTGCATCCTCACCGGCATTGCCGGTCTCCACCGCCGCCCACCACCGCCGCGCGCGCAGTTTCCACTTCATGTGGACAGCCCACTCGCCGTAGTTGGTGCGGGTGAGCATCGGCCAGGTATTGGACCCGCCGACCTCCCTCACCGTGCGCACCTCTACTGCGGGCTGGGATGCCGAGGCCAGCTGCCTCTCCATGGCCGCTGCTGCAGCCGCCGCCGCAGCTGCCTCTGCACCACCCCCTGCGCCCGCTGCAGCAGTGTCCATCACCGGCGACTACGCCCAGCGACTTGTACGGCTCCGATACCAGCTGAAGGCTTCAATCCTAATGCCCAGGTGAGCAGCACCTGCTCACCTTCCCTCTACTCCTCCCTACACTGAGGAAGAAGAAGAGCCGAGCTCTTCTTCAGCACACACACACACTCTACACGGTTTCAGTTCCTGAAACCTGAATAACTCAAGTGATAGTGGCAAGAGCTGCCCATTTCATTGCATTGCATTGGTTTATATACAACCTACATGTACCTACTATGGTACAATACTACCTACTCTAGTACAAAGTATACATCATCTTCTACCAACAATGGATGATGCAACAACTACCAACTACAGTACTAGAGATGGCCTATTGCCATACTTGCTGCAGTGGTCAGGTCATGGACAGCAGAAGCTGACCTTCCACCTGCCCCTAACTGCTCTAGAGGAGAAGCAAAATGGATCAGCAGATTATGTCTAACATAATGTAAATGTATGTCACATACTGCAAAGATGTGCAATTTCATATTTAAAAGAGAACGCAATGAATATAATATAAGTTTCAGATTTAGCACTATATTTACCACATATAATGGTAAATCTTTACTGTTATAACGTTTAGTAGGCAGATCAAAATAAAAAACCAAATCTAGTCTAGAATGCATTATCTGATCATTGCATGATGATATTATCTGATATTAGTCAATGTGTAAGCTAAGAAAACCAACCTTGAATGAGTAGCATCTTAAGAAAAGAAGAGAATAGTTACTGTAACTGGAGATGGCTGCAATACTCTCTTTTGGACAGACAAAGTGGTTGGAAGGGCCCATTGCTGATCCTGGCCCACATTTATTTGCCCTCGTTTATAAATGCAAAACCAATCAGCGGATGGGGTACAGGAAGTTTCAGTTGATCGCTGCTAGTTCAAGATAAATACAGGAAGCCGTTTCGGTAGCTGCTCTGTCCAAATATCTTGATATCTGGGATTTAGTAATTGGGTGGAGCTCCAACATGATACAAAGAACAAATATATGGGGCTGTTTGTTTGCCTCGACGTGGCCTTGTTTGTTTGCCTGGACACCCACCAGAGCCCAGCCAGCACAGTGCTTAAAGCACCGTGGAGCCTAGCCGCGGGGAACAAAATCCAGTTTCGTTTCTCCCAGGCACGGCTCACTCCATCCTCTTCTCGGCCATAATCGCATGGGCAGGGGTGGCTGAGGTGTTTGGCCCACAACACTTCCAGGCAAACAAACAGCATCAGTACAAAGCAAGGCCCAACAGATATGAGTCCACCAAACAAGAGAAGTTGCACTAGTCTGGACTGCCTGGGAAATGCCCTGGCTCTACTCATCCGTATGGGCCAGCACAGTCGACGCAAACGAACACGTCCTATGTGGAGATTTGCTGGAGATGGACGGCATTCAGCTAAGATGGCCTATCAAGCATTTTTTGTAGGATCCCATTAACCTGGAGCCATGGAAGTTGATTTGGAAATCATGGGCTCCTAAGAAATTTCAATTCTTCCTTTGGTTGGTGGCACAAAAAAAGAAGTTGCAATTTGAACACAAATATATTGCAGAACGAGATAAATGAACAATACACCCGTCGAAAAAGTTAAAATGAACTTTGTAATACAAGTAAATCCTTGACCTTATTTTTGTTTCCATTTATGACACAAACTATCAAGTTATTGTGCATTCCAGAGAATGTCAAAGAGATGTCCAAGTAGAGAAGCGGGAAAACAGTTTTTTTTTACATAAGAAACCATTCTAATGCATGCAGTACTCTTTTCAAAAAGAATGAGGTGGTTTTCCAGTGGACTCAACCTTAATACAAAAAATCTTCAACTGAATATTGTAAAGATGCAGGAAATACAAAGCGAATTTCATGGACAACTTAATGCTCAATAACAACCAAAATATCATCTCTTCACAACTGATAAGTATCCATGATTCAAAGTTTTCATTTTGATAGAAGTTAATTCCACATTACAAGTCCAGTACATAACTAATGTATGCTGAGGACAGGTCAAAAGTCCTTTTGTTACAAAATATATGCTATATGATTTTATTTTAGATTTGATTAAAAAATCACATGAGGAACAAAAGCACATGGAAATAAGGTGAAGAGAAATACTCAATATATAGAATGAATGGATAAGCTGAAATATAGAAAATACTCCTAAAAATTTCATCATAGGAAACATGACAGTGGTAATAAAACATCTCAATGAACAGAACACACCTTTCTACTGTGGTACTTGAATTGAAAGCACCTATCCAATTGAATGCAAGAAACAATAGATTTGTCATATTCATAGTTGCAAGACATAGATAAACAGAGTGCTGAACAGCCAACATGAATATATGATTGCTCTCCAGTCTGGCAGTTCTGAAATACAAGCCAGTTTCAGAAAGTCACATGGTACTCTATATGAAGCCATATATAAAAAAACAGGTGTCACTTCCAACTTCAGAACTCCTACCATGAAAATTTCATAACCATTTTGAGCAGAAAATAAACATAACACATGGGAAACAATTTCCGTCAGAGGACCTAAAATGTCTCTGTAATCAGAAATTTACAGTAAGGATAAAGTACAGGCGACCAAACTATGCTGCAAACGCATGGACTTACAATAGAGAATAGGCTTTCAATATTCCTTATCTGCTCTATGCCCTTATTAACATGGATTCAGCTTTGTTAGAAGAGCGATGAAACAATAGTTTGCATCTACGTTACACGGATACGTGGCTGAGGGAGCGTATCGCGTATGATACGTGTCAGTCTATTGGATACGGCCCAGCCCAACAAGTTTCCCTCTGTCCCCGACGCCCTAGCCCCCGACGTCCTACCTCCCGTGGTCGCGCCGCCTCCAGCGAACGAGCGCACGGAAGCCTCGTCCCTGATCGCCGGCCTCCTGCGACGAGCCTCCGCCCCGCTTACCGGCCGCCGGCGATGAGCCTCCAGCCCCGCTAGCTGGAGACGAGCCTCCGCGCACAGCCTCCTGCGTACACGTGCGCCGCCTCAGCAGGGGATGCAGATGAGAGGATGATTCGATTCAGCAGCAAAGCAAGCTGTCTACTCTACTTCTGCATGTACTTCCCCTTCCCCATTCTTGATCTATTCTACTTCTGCAGTTCTTAATTTTGTCTGTTCCCCACTTCCCCTTCTTCATTAGTGTTGCCCATGCTTCATTGCTTGCATGCAGTAGATGGCCTCTCCAAATTTTGTAGTGCTGCACTGCACAAGCTGAGTGCTAGTGCTAATCCTAGCATAGGATCTGTGGGCGCGGCTGTGTTTAGGATCTCCTGTGAAACAAGAAACCTACAAGTTTTAGACTTTCACAATTTTAATTTGTATTATTATTTATTTATTAAAAAATAGTAAAACGTATCCGCGTATCCTGTTTTCTAGAAAATTGCCGTATCCACGTATCCGTATCCTTCCGATACCGATACACGTATCCGTATCCGTGCTGCATAGGTTTGCATCATGTTCGCCGCTTATCTAGAGAATCACAAAATCCCCCCACTGACATGATGTATATGGACCAGTCTTTTAAGTAACAAAACCACATGTTCCCAATAATCAAAGATCCTACTTACTCAAGGAATCAAGGTAACATCAGCATTCCGTTCTTAAGCCTTCTGAACTACTCCTGACAGAACTACATGTTTCCATGAATCAAAGATCCCACATAATTCATGCTAGTATATGATTTTCAATTCTTTGATTTTTTTCACTATATATGCCTGGAGCAGTTATTTAGTAGGGTTGGGGTGGCACCAATTGAGGAGAAATTGATTCAACATCGGTTGAGATGGTTTGGACATGTCCAACGGAGGCCTCCTGAGGCGCCGGTGCGTAGTGGAGTTCTAAAGCGGGCCGATAATGTAAAGAGCGGTAGAGGTCGACCTAAACTAACTTGGGACGAGTCCGTTAAGAGAGATCTTAAGGAGTGGAATATCTCCAAGGATTTAGCTATGGACAGGAGCGCTTAGAGATTGGCAATCAATGTGCCTGAACCGTGACCTCTTTTTGTCTTGTGCCCTTTATGTCCCTTTATGTGTCTCCCTGTTTCTCGTCTCTTTTGGGTTTCATCTCTAGCCTACCCCAACTTGCTTGGGAAAAAAGACTATGTTGTTGTTGTTGTTGTTGTTGTATCAACGTTGTTTAGCATGGCATGAGTATTTGAAAAAACAAGATAGTGAATCAGTATATTGAGCCTACATAACTACTTCCCACTACATTTCCACACATAGGGGCTCTCCAATCCCCATTTAAGCTTTTGTTGAGAAGGAAATTCTCAATGACTCATACAAGCTTTACTATTTCAAAGTACATTTTCAACACTAAACAATGATATTCTCAAATGAACATATGATCCAACAGCAACTTTGTGTTACAGTGCCCATGGTCCTACATGCTGTGAAATCATCAAGGAAACAGCTCTCAACATACCATACCACGAGTAAGAGAGCATTGACACTTTGACACACCACCGAAGCAAGCCCCTCAAATGATCTTCAACCTACATGCAGTAGAACTGATCCAACCTCATAGAAACATGCTTTCAGAGGAAGAAATGTTGTCTCATGGGCTCATGGCTTTCAATAACCAATACCTACATCAATCCACAACGGCGTTCTTACAACGTAGACCCATTCATTAAAGAAAGAACTGAGAAGTGTTTTTATTCTTCCTCCCCAAAAATCAAGAGCGTCTAGCCCACTTACGTTTTCTAGCATTCCAAGAGTAATTCCAAATACCCAAGAGCCCACCTTAACTTTTCAAGTTCATATTTCTACACGTACAACACTAAATATCAGCTATCCACTGTATCCCGATTCTGTCGTTCCTGACAAGGTGAGCTCTGGACAAAGTCCCTCTGTATAAGGTCCTTTTTTCTGTCAAATTTCATTCCCAGCCACATTTGTTTTCGTTTTCATATTTCATAATTACACAATCCTATCAGTTCTCTTTGTTTCCAAATGTTGGGAAGCTAGTGCTAGTCGAACTAACTGAACCACGTATGGTATCATTCCCAATTCATCACGACACGCTCAGACCAAGGTCAGCAACAAAATTCGATGTGAAAAAAGGTGCGCAATGAATCAGAGGCCGCACCTTGGTGTTGTGGGAGGCGCGCAGTCGCAGCGAGCCGGCGAGGTCGGTGGCGCCGCGCAGCACGGCGCCACGGGTTGCGGGGTCGACGACGACGGAGAAGTTCCGCGCCATGAGCCCAACCTCGGGCGGGCCCCAGGGGATCCCTCCTCCCCCAGCGCCATGGCTAATGCGGAGGCGGAGCTTGGCGACGCCGTCGAGGACGCGGCAGGAGAGGCGGTGGGAGAAGAGCCGCCGTTCGCTGTCGAACTCCGAGGTCACGCGGATGGGCGGGCGCCGGCGCAGGAGCGGGGGCTTCGGCTCCGGCTCCGGCTGGGGTGGGGCGGGGAAAGGGGTCGCTGGGGCGGGCGGGGCGGCGCCTTCTTCGTCCATGGTAGGGGGAGGGAGGAGGGCAGGCGCCGCCATGCGATGCGGCGAGATGGGTAAGAGAAGAGAGGTGGCGAGAAGAGCAAGGAGTGAAGACGACACGTGGTGTCCGTTGCAACAAGCTCAACCAGCTGAGACTTGCCGCGGTGGGTACTTAAAACGATACTCTAAAGCTTAGAGTATGAATACAGAGTAAAAACTGCTGCACTGGGTACTCTAAAACGATACTCTATTCTTTCTCTCACTCTATATTTAGAGTAGTACAGTGCTTATTCTATACTCTATAGTGGCGGGCTCCACTAGCTAAACAAAAGGAAAAAAGCTATAACTCACAAACCAAAATTTCAAATTAAATTTCGATTGCACCATTAAATTCGTCTCAATAAATCCTTCAAAACTAGATCACACATGGATATATTTAGATAAAGTGATAAGTGGGTCCCACAGTGGATAGAGGATGATATAGAGAATGGATGGGTGCGGGAGAATTGAGTATAGAGGAGAGAATCTTGCTGACTAGGACGTATAGAGGATGAATATAGAGGTCCATGACTGCGGATAGTCTGAGGATATGAATGATGATTCTTGAAAGATCTCTCATTTTTTTTAAAAAAAATGTAATTCTTCGATACGTTACCCATCCTATAAGACTACCGGAGTGAGTACTCTAAAGGATACTCTAAAGCTTTAGAGTATAAATATAGAGTAAAAACTGCTGCACTGGGTACTCTAAAACGATACTATATCCTTTCTCTCACTCTATATTTAGAGTAGTACAGCGCTTACTCTACAGTGGGCGGTGACGGGCCCCACTAGCTAAACAAAGGGAAAAAATGTTATAACTCACAAACCAAAAATCCAAATTAAATTTCGATTGCACCATTAAATTCGTCTCAATAAATCCTTCAAAACTAGATCACACATGAATATATTTAGATAAAGTGACAAGTGGGTCCCACAGTGGATAGAGTGGATAGAAGATGATATAGAGGATGGATGGGTGCGGGAGAATTAAGTATAGAGAAGAGAATCTTGCTGACTAGGACGTATAGAGGATGAATATAGAGGTCCATGAGTGCGGATAGCCTAAGCGCCGCATTTGATTTCCTCCACATAAGTCTTTTCCTATATGCCATTATAAAAGTTCGTAATTCCTTCTGTGTCACTGAAAAAGTTTGGTAGACTTCAGCGCCACTGCTTCAAATTTTTTTTTGTCCTCCGTGCCACTGCCGTCAGATTGGGCTTTAATGGTGTCAAACTGCAGGTGTGAAAAGTCGAAAATACCCTTAGGTCTAAATATGTCATTAATTTTTTTTTAGCATCCTAACGACTTCAAATGAAAAAACTCAAAACTAGAAAGTTGTAGGTCTTGTCGAGATCTACAATTTTCATATAAAAATTATCTTCATTTAATTCCGCAAAAAAAATATTATTTTTCTAAGACATATTAATCATATCAAATCATATCTTTTTTGCGGAATTAAATGAAGATAATTTTATATGAAAATTGTAGATCTCGACGAGATCTACAACTTTCTAGTTTTGAGTTTTTTCATTTGAAGTCGTTAAGATGCTAAAAAAATTAATGACATATTTAGACCTAAGGGTATTTTCGACTTTTCACACCTGCAGTTTGACACCGTTAGAGCCCAATCTGACGGTAGTGGCATGGAATGCCAAAAAGTTTGGAGCAGTAGCGCTGAAGTCTACCAATCTTTTTCAGTGGCACAGAAGGAATTGCGAACTTTTATAATGGCATACAGGAAAAGACTCCATAATCTTGCCTCGTTTTGTTTGGGAGCGTATGTTGTTTGACAGAAATTTTTTTGCAATGATCCTCAGCTTAATGCCTCAATCATCGTCAAAGTAAGCTTCCTCAGTTCCTCTTGCTATTAAGAGTTGTTACCATCTTATCAAACATTATAGGGGTGTTTGGTTGATAGTCCAGGCTTGAGTTATTTGGAAGTCTGGTTAGGGCCGGTAGATAGACTCTACTAGTGTACCGATAGCCCTTGGCGAGGCTTAGTAGAAATGTAGGCGATGAGCCAACGGTCGTTTCCCAAAGTCATGCATGCATAAGCCATTGGTGGCCTTTGTGAAGGAATCGTGTCATCTTCCCACCACCGTCAACACCACACCACTACTCGCCTCTTGTTGCGGGGTAAGGTGGATGTTACATTATATCACGCGGTCGATGACATTATCCATGCCCTTGTCACCGTGTCCTTGAGTAGCCCCCCTCCTCTTCCCTCTCCGTTCTTGAGTGACTACACCCCTCACCGATGTGTCCTTAACGCTGTTATCTATGCATGAGGGAGAAGACCATGTTGAGGACACCGAGGGCAGAGGAGCCAATGGCTCTAGGCGTAGCAGCCTGAGCCAACATGCATGAAGACGAATGCCAAAACAGGCACCATAGTTCTTTGCTTTCTTGTCTAATCTTTGGTCCCTTTTTCCATGGAGATGCTCAATGTACCAACAAGGATAATCTGGTGCAGATAGAACATTAAGGATGGTGAGGAGATGATAGAGCTGCCACAGAGCCCCCTTCTGTGGCATCCATATTGATGCCAACCTGCTGCAGGTGTCCTTCCATGGTGCCCATGAAAGTGGTGTGCTGGTGCTTACAACTTGTGTCAGAAGAATGCTCAAAACCAATCACGCATAGTGAGAGCGGGGAGTTAAACTTACTTTAGAAAAAGTTGAGGTGAGTGCACCCAAACAAGTCTGCCAACCAAAGAAGATGTAATCAACCCAGACTTATCTATAACAGGGCAACTAAACAATGCCTGCTTGCATTGGCTAAAGCTAACTTGAGTGAGCCTGGATTGTTTTGTAGGTTTGGTGGGGAGTGAAGTAGTCACACCGTATTTTTTTCACCTCTTGTTTATATGAACAGCGATAAACTTTTTGTGGCACATGATTATTGCTTGGAGAAAACAATCCCTTGGTTCCTACATTGATTGAGTTGAGATTCACTGCCCCCAATGTTTGTTTTATTACTTTTATATTATTAGGTGCTTATGATGATATTAAAGCTTTTTCTTTGTCATAAGTTGGGAGTTCACCGTTGCTCTTTACTTTCGTTGCGACGATTGAAAAGAATTGGTTGCTAACAATGGTATAATGAGTGAAAGTTAAAAAGGTATGGAGGTTTGTTGTATTAAACCTTAAAACAAAATGTGAAGAAAAATTGGATCCCACTAGTGATGTTGTAGGTAAGATAAATTTACGAATGGTTTCCACAGTGAAGAAGAAAGGGCACATATAAGAAGAAAATTTGGGTAAGTATTAGGGATCATGTTAGGATAGTAAGAATATGGTCAGGTTGAGAGTGACAAAGATAGTCCTAGCAATATAAAATCTTTGTGTTAGTCTAATGGTAGATCCACTTACTAGAATTCAATGGTAAACATAATTGAGAAAGTTAGATAGCCGAACATTTATTAATGTTTGTGTTTTCAAGAGTGTTGTAGGAATGAAAAAATAACTAGTAAATAAATGTTGGACTGATGTCATACATTGTCACTGATATGGCCGAGTTTGGTTCAGCTTGTAGAAAGCACTTCTGCTGACAAAAAACAATCGTGTACAACCTAAAGCTAGAGACTACTTTCGCATAATACAATTTTCGTAGCACATTGGACCGTGCTTTTGCCTTTCAAATTATGTTATTCCAAATGGGTGGAAATAGAGTGATATTTTATAGTTTTAGGAAGATAAAGATAATGCGTAGGTTTCATATTTATTTCAAACCAAACAATTACAATTTTTTCGCAGCACATAACTTACAATTCATAGCTTAGAACTGAACCAAACAAACCTTATATAGCCACACCCTCCAATGGGAAAATTCAAACCTTTATTTTTTTATGTTAGTGATTAAATGGTCCGATTTTGCTGGTGAATTTGTAGAATCTATAGCAATTACTAGAAAATTAAAATAACATCTATGAAACCTTTTGTCAGGATCAACTTTCTCTTAAGTCCATTACCTATTGACTATAATTAGTTAGATAATAAACTCAATTGGCCATCCTGGTTCCGGAGTCTTGTCCTTTAGGCTTTAGGCTTCAACAATGGCAGCGTAGGATGCAGGACTAATGAGTCGGTCTATGACTGCACCCAACTAACAGCTCCCGACAAACTTGGCAACAGTTCAACACTACCTGCATACTCCCTCTATCCCTTAATATGTGTCTCTAGAAACCGTGTTTCCCTCACAAACACGCTTCCCGGGCGACACTGGGAGTACAACAAATCTGACTTCCCTCGGTGCTCGAATGGCCGGAAGCAGGACATACGAATCCGAATCAATCGGGCATGGTCCATAGTAGGAGTATCTCACTTGGCCACTTCTTCAAATCAGAATATCAGAGCCGTAAGGCTAGCGCCAGGACTTCCAGACGGGGGCTAGCGTCTGGACGCCCATGTCGCACACCTGCTTTACGTGGGGTCCCACGTCGCTCCGTGTCATGTGCCCGCTCCGCGTCCCGCACCGCTCCGTGTCTCATGCCTGCTTCCGTCTCGATATGTGCTTGCACGGTTTTCCGCCCCTACCGCTCGCGCCCCCTCCACACCCACGCGCATGCAGCGCGGGCCCAGCAGCTGTAGCAGATGGCTACTACCGTGCAACACCAAGTCTATTTTTCCAGCATCTAGAGGAAACATTTGCAACACACGTTCGAAACAGTTGAAACACTTGCAACATACGTCTGAAACACAAGAAAAACACGTGTGTAGCCATTGCAAAACATATGCAACATACAGATGGAACACTTGCAACATATGTGTGAAAACATATGCAAGATACAGATGGAACACTTGCAACATAAGTGTGAAACATATACAACACCCAAATAAAACAGGTGCAATATCCGTCTGAAAACAAATGAATATTTAGAACAAACATTTGCAACATATGCAAGATCTCGATCTAGTTTTGCATCTACATGAAACATTTGCAACATACATATGAAACACTTGAAACATACGCTTACAACACGCACTTGCAACATCCGAGGAAGGAAAAGAGCATGAGGTATAGTCGGACAAACTTGCTCCGGGTTTGTCCACTCTGGATCTCATGATGTCGCGCCGCCGGCGTCAACAGCGGCCACGACCTCTTGGTGGGCAACGGCAACGTCGGCAACACCTCGACGCGGCGAGGGACGGGGCACGGCGCGCAGGGGCAGCGACCGGGCACGGTGGGGGATGGAGCACGGCGCGGCAGACGTGGTGCGCCTCGACGCGTGATGGGGCGCCACTGCGAGGCGGCTTGGGGTGGGTGGACGGCGTGGTGAGCCACAACGAGTGAAGCAAGGAGTTGAGGATTTCTGTCGGCTGTCACAGTGTAGATGGAGTAGATAGAAGAGAGAGCGTAGATGGACTTATTGGGCCGATCGCTGTACTGGAGCGAGCACAGAGCAGAGTGCCTCAATTTTTTTTAATATTCCAGACAAATGTTCCGTGGCGTTACCGATATCAGATACATTCGGAAAAAAAACTGATATCAGATACATTACTCGTCGGCAAATAGAGAAAAACACCATTAATTAATTAATCAATCAATCTTACACATCTCCTCTACCTTACACATCTACCACTACCATGACGACCGAAGTATGGAAACACACCACCACGCACTACTGCTTCTCGAGGGAAAAAAACAATCCAGTAATCCACATAACAAAAAGCGGAAAAAAAACATCATCGGCAGTAGTATAGCTTACTACTGGGCGCTGCCAAAGACAGCAGGCCTGCGTTCTTTTAGGCGCCGCAGCCGACGAGGTAAGACTATCTGCACTGATGGATCTCTATATTCATCCTTCAAAAGAAATATTTCATTCTAGTCATCATAAAATATATAGTTTTTTCGTATTCATACATCTTCTATATCATCCTCTATCCACTGTGGAGTCCACTTGTCACTTTATCTAAATATATCCATGTGACATCTTGTTATGAAGAATTTATTGTCACGAATTTAATGGTGTAATCGGAATTTAATTTGTTGTTTTGGTTTGTGAGTTATAACATTTTTTTATATGAAAAAAGGTTGGACACGCTTTCCTAGATGTACAGTATCTTTTATGCCCGTGCTGACCGAAGCTTGCAGGCGTCCGCTACCACGCTAGGAATGGCGTACGTCGTGCGTTTAGCGTTCGGTTTTACGTACCCGGTGTGGCACTTCCTCAACGCTATATGCTGATATGGCTCTTGCCGTGTGCACGTACCATTCCCGGTGCAGGTCGTCTAAGGGCGGCATAGGTAGTGTTTGGTTCCATACATATACAGGGCGTATGGTTGAAGGATAAGCTGGACTTGAATATCCACAATAGAGAATATTCTGGTCCTTAGAAATCTAGCGGACGAGCTTATTCACATATTGATTAGCGCATGTTTTGTGTGAGTGGGGTCTGGGGAAGGGAATAATCGAAGCCAAGTCTTATCTCCGTAGAAATTCTGCAAAGAGATGGCTTCGAACCCAGGACCTGGTGACTCGGCGAGCTAGCACTCACCAACTGCACCAGGCCTGCCCTTCGACAATTAGAGTAGTACATTGCTAATTAATATATTTTATTTTAATTAGTGATTATAATGACAAGATTAGTGTCGCTACATATTTATTAGGGTATAATTAATTGTTATTATTTTAAAATAATAGATATCATTAGTCAAGTATTTTCATCTCGTCTAATCTCATCCATCCAACCAAACAGAAAAATATCTCGCATCATCTATGCAATTAAATAGATAGCATGGATATCCATATCCCGAAATGTATGAATGATCATATCCCATTCACCTTTGTCCTTAAACCAAACACACCCGAAATATAATGATGTTGGCCTTCTACCGGTCCTGGAGCGTTTTCCAGGACTCGTACTTGTAACAGAGTTTAAAGGCATGCTAGATCGTGGGTGTAGGAAGCGGGGCAGGCCAAGGGAGCACAATAGATGTCCATTCGTGCACCTAGATTTGAAACGGAGCTGTCTGTTCACGTGGACGTGACTTGCGAGCGTGGTAACGAAGGGGGATTGTTGGACTTAAGGCCTTCTACAGTGTGTTCCGAGAGCGAGGCTAAAAAAGAAGGTATGGGCTGTGTTTAGATCCATTAAAAAGTGCACTATGCAAAAAAAAAGATTCCCCGTCACATCAAACTTACGATACATGTATGGAGTACTAAATGTGGATAAAATCAAAAACTAATTGCACAGTTTGGTTGTACTTTGCGAGACGAACGTTTTGAGCCTAATTAGTCAATGATTGAACAATTATTACCAAATACAAACGAAATGCTACAATATATTTTGACACTCCAAAATTTGGATCTAAACACAGCCTTGGAACCGCTCCACCCATGGGTGGTGCCAACGTCTAGCAAAGCCAAATAAAGGAGGAGCAACGAAACTAGTTTGCGTCGGTGCTCGCATAATAGAAAACTATTTTGTTGGTACGACTGTCAACAATTGGTCGCTGCACGCTGTAGTGTGCTAGGGTGATGCCTCATTTCCAATGTGGCCTTTATTTTTTTAGCACCGCTTGTACGCTGTGGATGACCTAACAGGGTGCATGGCTTTACGAAATTGCAGAGAAATCTGGTGATGGGGGTTTCCTATTTAGCTATAGTAGATTTCACAAGTTTCAGCTAGTCATACCGTTAAGGTTTATAAATGACTATTCACTCCATCTTGTTGGCTATCTCGACCTAGCAAGCATTGTATGGACCTGATCGCTCTCATCTAACTCCATGCTTTCGTGTGCCAAGACCTGTCTCGTTCGCTTATCTCGTCCAATTGTTGATTCCAATTCCACGCTGATATGTGCCCTGATGCCCTCCGTCTTGCCTCGTCGTGATGCGATGCCCTCCATCTGCCCTGTCCTTGCCACTTACCAATCCCATGTCATGACGCCCTCCAACCCGCCCTGTCCTTACTACTTATCAATAACATGCCGGCACATCCTGATACCGGCGAGATGCAACCGGAGTGCCAGAGCAATTTAGCTGATATCGTTGAGTAATGGAATTGAAAAATTCTTATAAAAACGATGCATTCAAATGACAAGCATAAACCTTCCACACATCATTGCTTCCCTGGACCGCGCCTAAACACCAGTACCACGAGCACGAATATCGACGCTTATCGGACGGCTACATGCCCACCTCGCGTACACCGGGCGCACCCAGAAACCACCGAAAGTCGCCGCCGCGTCTCCGCCGGGCGAAACCCGCGAGGGTCAGCGCTATAAATATCCGACCTCGTCGGAACCCTACCCTTTTGAGAGCTCCCCTTCTCCGCCACTACCCAAGCTCTCCCTTGTACCCCTCACCGCCGCCGCTGCTGCTAGGGAGCTTCCATCCGCGCGCCTACAACGAGAGCTAGCAGCAGTAGCGGCCGCTATCTTTTCGCTCCGGCTCCGGTGGTGTACCCAAGCCCCAGCCCAGATGCCGCAGATGGAGGGGCCCGCTGATCAGATCGCCGCCGGCTGGTTCGCCGCGGAGCCGGCTGCCGAGCGGCCCGTGGGCCTGCCCAGGACCGGCTCGTCCAGTCGCCTCAACGCGCAGGCGCCGGAGTTCGTGCCGCGGGGACCGCCGGCGCCGGCGCCGGCGGTTGTGGTCCCGCCTCCGCCGCAGGTGATCCGCATGTTCGCCGCGCCTCCCCCGCCTCCGCGGGCTACCTTCTTCGCCGCGCCGCCGCCCCGGCCGTTCGAGTACTACGCGCCTGTGGGTGGACGCAGCGGATTTGCTGCCAAGGAGCAGCAGGCGCCGGAGCCTGAGCCCGAAGCGGAGATGCTCCTGCCTGCCGCGGTGAAGGCGGAGCCGGTGGTGGATGGGCTCGACGACGAGGTGGTGCACAAGATCACCAAGCAGGTAGGTGTTGTTTTTCCGGTTCATATGTTCAGACCAAGCCGATTTGAAAACATATGTCGGCAATCTGTTACTAAATTAGGTTTCAGACGTAGTCTTCTACTGGTATGAATCCGGGTTTATGCTTGTTTTGAGCATATATACAGGAAATTTTGAAGTTGTATTGGTCAATACTTCAGTTTTATCTGTTGGAAACAACACGGTATCACTAATAACAGACATTGCAGTGCTGAGTTGTCTTAAGTACTGGCCAAGTTATGCGAGAATGTTAGATCTGCATGTGGCTGTTGATCTGAATGTTCTGAACATACATTCTAGTTTTGCTTGCTAATAATCACTTTGGAGTATGTCATCGATATGTTTCCTTTGATACTATCAAGTGGTTGAAAAATTTAAGAAGCCAGCCATTTGTTGTTGTAATTATGCTTTAGATCGAGGGAGTCATTCCTAGAGCCTATCTGCAGAATGTTGTTTTTTATGAATGGAAAATGTAATATTCCAGGAAAACTGGGTATTTTCTCTAATCACAAATATAAGTTCATCTAGGTTTGTCATAAAGTTTGACTACCGATATGAAAATTTTATATAGATTCAAAAGATTTATTATGAGAATAACTTCTACAATATATATCTCTTTTCATTTGATATAACAACAACAACAACAACATAGCCTTTTGTCCCAAGCAAGTTGGGGTAGACTAGAGATGAAACCCAAAAGAGACGAGAAAACAGGGAGACACATAAAGGGTCAAAAATGGCACAAGACAAAAAGAGGTCACGGTTCAGGCACGTTGATTGCCAATCTCCAAGCGCTCCTATCCATAGCTAAATCCTTGGGGATATTCTACTCCTTAAGATCTCTCTTAACGGACTCGTCCCACGTTAGTTTAGGTCGACCTCTACCGCTCTTTACATTATCGGCCCGCTTTAGAACTCCACTACGCACCGGCGCCTCAAGAGGCCTCCGTTGGACATGTCCGAACCATCTCAACCGATGTTGAATCAATTTCTCCTCAATTGGTGCCACCCCAACCCTATCCCGAATATCGTCATTTCGGACTCTATCCCTCCTTGTGTGCCCACAACACCAACGCAACATACGCATCTCTGCTACACTCAATTGCTGGACATGTCGCCTTTTTGTAGGCCAACACTCAGCACCGTATAGCATTGCCGAACGAATCGCCGTCCTATAGAACTTACCTTTCAGCTTCTGAGGCACCCTTTTGTCACAGAGGACGCCAGAAGCTTGACGCCATTTCAACCAGCCGGCTGAAATTCTATGCCTAACATCTTCATCAATGTCTCCGTCCTTTTGTAGCATCGACCCTAAATACCGAAAAGTATCCTTCTTGGCCACCACTTGCCCATCGAGGCTAACGTCTCCCTCCTCATGCCTAGTCGCGCTGAAATCGCACCTCATGTACTCGGTCTTAGTCCTACTAAGTCTGAACCCTTTCGACTCTAACGTGTGCCTCCATAGTTCTAACTTCCTATTAACCCCTGCCCTACTGTCGTCAACTAGCACCACATCATCAGCAAAGAGCATACACCAAGGGATACCACCTTGTATGTCCCTTTTGACCTCATCCATCACCGAAGCAAATAAATAAGGACTCAAAGCTGACCCCTGATGCAGTCCTATTTTAATTGGAAAGTCACTGGTGTCGCCATCACATGTTCGGACAAACGTCACCACATCCCTGTACATATCATTGATGAGGGTAACGTACTTAGTTGGGACTTTGTGCTTTTTCAAGGCCCACCACATGACATTTCTCGGTACTTTGTCATATGCCTTCTCGAGATCAATAAAGACCATGTGCAAGTCCTTCTTCTGCTCCCTATATCTCTCCATCAATTGTCGTAATAAGAAAATCGCCTCCATGGTCGACCTACCAGGCATGAACCCAAACTGATTTTGGGTCACATGTGTCACTCTCCTTAGGTGATGCTCGATAACCCTCTCCCAGAGCTTCATCGTATGGCTCATCAACTTAATCCCACGGTAGTTAGTACAACTTTGGACATCTCCCTTGTTCTTGAAGATCGGTACTAATATACTTCTCCTCCATTCTTCAGGCATCTTGTTAGATCGAAAAATAAGGTTAAAAAGCTTAGTTAACCATACTATCGCTTTGGCGCCTAGGTATCTCCACACCTCAATGGGGATACCATCAGGGCCCATCGCTTTACCTCCCTTCATCCTCTTCAAAGCCTCTCCGATCTCTGCCTCCTGAATTCTCCTCACAAAGCTTCTGTTGGTATCGTCAAATGAGTCGTCCAACTCAAGGGTAGGACTCTCATTCTCCCCATTAAACAGCTTGTCGAAGTACTCTCTCCATCTGTCCTTGATCTCCTCATCCTTCACCAGAAGTCGATCTGTCCCATCCTTGATGCATTTTATTTGGTTGATGTCCCTTGTCTTCCTCTCGCGGATTCTAGCCATCCTATAAATGTCCTTCTCCCCTTCCTTCGTGCCTAGCCGCTGATAAAGGCCATCATACGCCTGACCTTTTGCTACACTCAGCTCGCTTTGCAACCCTCTTCGCTATTTTATAGCTCTCGATGTTGGCTGCACTCTTGTCATGGTGGAGACGCTTGAAACACTCCTTCTTCTCCCTAATAGCCCTTTGCATCTCGTCATTCCACCACCATGTGTCTTTCGCTTCCCGTTTGCCTCCCCTACTCACGCCAAACACTTCCGAAGCCACCTTCCGGACACATGTTGCCATCTTTAGCCACATGTCGTCGGCATCTTCTCCTTCTTCCAAGGCCCCTCGTCTAGCATCCTCTCCTTAAACGTTTGCGCCGCTTCCCCTCTAAGCTTCCACCACTTCGTTCTCGCAATCTTGGCCCGTTTGTCCCGGTGGACACGTACTCGAAAGCGAAAGTCCGCCACCACAAGCTTATGTTGAGGGACAACACACTCCCCAGGTAACACCTTACAATCAAAGCAAGCACGTTTGTCCTCCCTCCTTGCAAGGATAAAGTCGATCTGGCTCGAGTGTTGTCCACTGCGAAAGGTTACTAGATGAGATTCCCTCTTCCTAAAGAGGGTGTTCGCTATCAACAAGTCATAGGCCAGCGCGAAGTTCAAAACATCCTCCCCTCTTGATTCCTACTACCATACCCGAACCCCCCGTGCACCCGCTCGAAACCAACATTAGTCGTACCAACATGGCCGTTGAGGTCTCCTATAAAGAGTTTCTCACTGATAGGCACGGTACTAACCATGCTATCAAGATCTTCCCAAAACTGCCTCTTGGTGTCCTCGCTAAGACCTACCTGAGGGGCATAGGCACTGATCACATTTAGAGCCGAATCTCCAACAACCAGCTTGACCAAGATAATCCGGTCGCCTTGCCTCCTAACATCAACGACTCCATCCTTAAGGCTCCTATCGATCAAGATGCCTACACCATTCCTACCCGATGTTGTCCCCATGTTCCAAAGTTTGAAGCCAGTATCCTCCACCTCCTTCGCCTTCTGGCCCTTCCATTTAGTCTCCTGAACGCATAGAATATTTACACGCCTTCTAATTGCTGCATCGACTAGCTCTCTTAGCTTACCCGTTAGAGACCCTACATTCCAGCTACCTAGACGAATCCTAGTTGGCTCGGCTAGCTTCCTTACCCTTCGCACCCGTCGAGAAAAGTGCGAAGACCCTTGCTCATTTTTCACTACACCCGGGCGTAGATGTAGCGCGCCACTAAGGTTGCGACGACCCGACCCTTGCTCATTTTTCATCGTACCCGGGTCACGATACGACGCGCCACTAAGGGGATGACGACCCGGCCCTTGCCCATTTAACACCACACCCGGGTTCCGATGTAGCGCGTCGCTAAGAGGGTTACGCCCCAACGAATCTCTTGTGGGTTTCAAATCCATGAGAGTGGCTGTTTTTTTACTGTTGGTTCGCCAGACCTTAACACACCCTCCTCCTTTACCCGGGCTTGGGACCGGCTATGTTGAGACGACTTAAGAAAGTCTTCCAGTCAACATAGGCGGAGTTTTTCATTTGATATAAATGCATTCTTTTAGATACTGCAAGCCAAAGTTAGAAATGTTTGACTTAGGACCAATCTAGATGGATTTATTTGTGATCAGAGGAATTATTATAGTATATGGGGGAGGTAGATAAAAAAGTATGCCCATATTATTATTAGATGGTTGGTATTCCCCCTGTTCCAAATTGCAATTTGTTTTGGCTTCTCTAGATACATAGTTTTTTTGCTATATGTATTAGACGTAGCGAATATCTAGGTGCATATCAAAAGACAAAAGCTATGTATGTAAATGACTTAGATGGAGTTTGATCCTCGCGCTGGTGAGTTACTCCGTGAGCCTGCCACCCAGAATCAGCGCATGGCCTCCATGGAATTTGCATGGACACATATTTCCAGTGTACTATGCCAGGAAGTGAATGAGCCATAGGCAACGGGAGTCGTACCACTAGTTTGCATGGCGCCATGCAAACACGTTTAGGCTCACGTGAAAATTAATTCTCTCCGTTGATGGATGCCTCGGATGGCCCATACGCCTTATTTATTGGACTTTTTTTCAAAACTCCCAAATGGCTTACAAAGCGGACCGGAGGGAGTAGTTGACACCATGCTGTTCATATTTTAGTTGTGCAATATACTTTTTCAACTGCTCATGATTTGTCATATTGTTACTTCTCATTATCTTTTGTTGATGCAACTCCTACGATTGTGTTCAGGTCATTGTTCAGACATTAAAAACTTAAAACACCACAAACATTCCAACTTGAGTGAATTCCTTGTTTCCATGTTCAGTTGAACTTTAAAGACTAAATTTGGATAACTTGAATTTATTTAGAATATGTTCTGTCCAAGTATTGTTAGTTTCAGCTGCTACCACTTTGTTGTACAATTTTTTTTGCAAGCATGCCTTTTTTTTTATCAAATGGACTGGTATGTAAGCACTTTGTTTTGTACATGAAAAATTACAATATCTATATACCCTATCTTCCCTTGATGTTTTGATAGCAGTGTCCAATTTTTGTTTTCCATAGGCTCCTTAAGAGCATCTCCAACAGTATCTAAAAAATTGACTCCTAAAAACCCAGTTTTGGAACCTTTCTAAAAACTATTGGGTACGAAAAGAATATGCTCTACCAACAGTTCCCTTTTATTCGTAACTAAAAACATAAAAACGAACACATTGTTGTCTCCCATACATACCGGCTTGGACGAAATAACTCGCTGTCATGTCAACACCCTAGCTCACACACAGAACCTTCTTTATTGCTTGCTCTACCTCCTAGTATTCTCAGATTTGTAAATAGTGGCTGGGAATCCAATTCCGACAAATCTCAGGCGGTGGCAGTAGTCTGGCCGTGGCTGGCTATCCCGGCACCATAACTCACACCCAGAACCTGCAAAGTAGAATCTCCGTTGTCTGAGTATTCTCAGATCTAAAAATAGTGGCCAGAGATCCAATTCCGGTGAACCACCAGGTGGCGGCGGCGGTAGTCAGGGGCAATGGAGAGCGCTGAGGGGTAAAAAAACAGATAGGGAGTATCGGTCATCCGCGTATCTTTCCACGTGGATGTATCCATTTTCCCGAGCACAGATAAATTGGGAGTTAGGATAAGGAACTGTTGGAGTGAGGTTTTTCTCCATCGTGCCAAATAAGCAAGATTCGGAGTGGGTTTACCAAATTGTTGGAGATGCTCTATTGTGAAGATCTTTTAACTTGTTTATCGAGATTCGGCTGGAGTTGTGGTGCAGTATGCTGCTGTATTGTTTTGTGAGTGCAGTTCTTGGAGATATGCCAACGCAATTGTTGTTTATTGTAATGATTGACATATAGCTATTTAATAATGACATCAAATTTGAAATATTCTGTGATGCACTGGAATTTCAAAAGGCAAAAATTATTTGAAGTGCTAGAGAAGATCCAAACAAAGTGGATAGTGCTTTTTAGTTGTTTAGGATCATTTTCCTTTTTCTGCTATTTTTACTAGTTTGATTTGATTAACTTAGCATACAATTTGCATAATGCTATTTTGTAGGTGGAATACTATTTTAGTGACATCAACCTTGCAACTACAGAACATTTGATGAGATTCATTACCAAGGATCCTGAGGGATATGGTGAGTTGTATATTTGTAGCTGAGCTACATTTTTTAAAGGACACTTCATATTAGGATGATTGTGATCTATATGTTCCTAGTTCCTACTAGTGGCTTCTTTTTTAATAAAAAACAAAAACCAAAGAAATTGCTGGAGCAAACAACTTTAAGCTCAATGTATGATTACTTGTTCCATCTCGTTACTATGTCTTTCTCTAGCAAAGAGAAAAATCAAGTTTTATTTCTAAAGCAAAAAGAGGAAAAACAGTGGTTATTGGTGATTTCCTGTATGCTGGTTAACAAGGGCTGCCTGTCCTTCACGTTTTCAACAGTGTAGGAAGTTTGCTCAAGCAGGAAAACAACTGTATATTATGGCCCAGGACTAATTTTCCTTGTTTACAAATCGCAGTGCCAATATCAGTAATTGCTGGTTTTAAGAAAGTAAAAGCTTCTGTGCATAATAATGTGATGCTTGCTGCGGCTCTCCGAACCTCATCAAAACTTGTGAGTCTATTCATTCTCCGTTCCCAACTGTCATTTGAAGCCAGCGTGATTCTTCGCTTTTAGCATCAACTTTACTTCATATGAAGGTGTAAAATATCAACTCATACGTACTGATTTTGTAGCAAACCTCATGTATATTTGCTTATAAATATCTCATGTTTCAGGTTGTAAGTGATGATGGTAAGAGAGTCAAACGGCAGGAGCCATTTACAGAATCTGATTTGCAGAAGCTTCAGGTATTAACTGATTTCTCTGCATCACTTGTTTTATTTCGTAAATTTGAGATTTCACACTGATCCATTTGGTTTCCTCTCGTAGTCCCGGATTGTTGTTGCAGAAAATCTTCCTGGAGATCCCTCCTACCAGAATCTTAAGAAGATATTTTCAGCTGTTCGCAAGTATGGTTATTTGCAACATGGCAGCACTTTCATCTTTTTTCCTTCCCAGGATCATTAAAAAAGTCATATTTTGTCATGTTCCAGTGTGATTTCAATTCGAACTTGCTATCCTCAGACTCCAAATGGCACTGGTCCTGCAACTAATAGATCTGCCAAGTTAGATATGCTTTTTGCTAACAAGGTAACTGCCAAGTCCCTGCTTAAGTATTATATACTGTTTAATATTTTTCTTACATATCCTGTAATCATTTGGACCGTTTTTTTTTAACTCTTTTTTCGAAATATTCGCATTTATACCCCTGGATGTCTTATTTGCATCTTTGGACCCCAGGGGTGGGTGCCATGGCACCGAGCCTCGGCCACGTCAGCGCCGTGTAGACTGGCCATGCCACCTAGGCCTTGAAGCTCAGTGCCATGGCCTATGGAACCTAGACATGTTAGCTCGGCGCTATGGCCCATGGCGCCAACCCTTGGGGTCCAAACACGCAAATAAGAATGTTAATATTTTTCAAAAAAAGGTTAAAAAATAAAAATAGGCCTATTTGTATCTGTTAGAATCTTGTATCTGTTAGAATCTTCCAAATAAATTCTTAACACGTTGTGAGCCAAACGAATCATGTGCATCTACGGTGCACCAAATTTTTCTAGAGGATGAACATTACTTTTCTAAAATATTACTTATATTGCTACATTTACCAAAGGGAAATTTTTTAGCATCAACTACAGATATGCACTTGTCCATTGCCCATCGTCTCTCTAGTTGACAATCCTTTTTTAGCTTAATATTTCCACTCACATAGTCACATGTTCTTTGCTTGTCACTTTTAACACATGGGCATCATTTTGTGGGTTCATCAGTGCTTTTGTGATTTCTACATTTCATTAACATTGATGCTTTCAGTTGGAAAACTTATCTATGAAGTTCATTATTTGGGAATAATTGTAGCATAGGAGTTTAAAGTTTTCATGAAGTGGGTAGTGTTTTAGTTTAGTTTTTCTCAAAAACGTGTTTTAGTTTAGTTGAGTTGCTCACTGTAATCTTCTACTGTGAAGGAGGGAGGGCGGGTGGGTGGGGGGGAGGGGCAACTGATTTTAAGTTAGGTACCAAAGGATGTCCACTAGGAAGGATGAAAACATTGGTATAGTCAAGAACTTTCCAGTTCCCTTCACTGATAAAAAAAATGTTCACCTATGCCTGTGGTAGTACTCTGGAACAATTATTTTCGTCTAATTTCTGATCGCGTTGCAGTTTTGTGAAAATAGATCGTTACAAGTGTCACATGAATACATGATTTAAGTTATCAATGCAAACTTGAATATTTTTTAATTACTTTTGCTGCATATGTGATTTTTGCATTAGCTCTTATATTCATATATATTTACATATTTACTAATGAGCTGATATTTTTCCTTTGAAATAGCTGCATGCTTTCGTGGAGTACGAAACTCCTGAGGATGCTGAGAAGGCAGTATGTATCAGTTCATGTTTTAGATTGCTTTGCATAAGTAAATATGCAGTTTACACAATTTCTTAACATTAGTTGGTTTCATGAAGATTTTGGAGCTTAATGATGAGAAAAACTGGAGAAATGGGCTTAGAGTTCGGTTGCTGAATACTTGCACGGTAATCATATACTGTATAACTGTGATTTGGGGATTTCACCTTTTGGTGCATGTTGTGTGTTCAAATCAGTAAACAATTTGTTTTGTTCAATGAGTGACCTGTTTTCCTCTATATGATCAAATTGGAATCTCTCTTTCCTTAACAAGTTATCATTAAACCCTAGATGCGATCCATGTCTTCATCCTGGACTGCTGTTTAGTTCTAAGTTTTTGAAACTTACGTGCCCCGTCGGTTCTTGTACACTTCTAATGTTCTCTTGATTTAGGTGAAGGGGGCAGGCAAAGGAAAAAAGGGTGTGCATGAAACTGATGGAAATGGTGAGGAGGATGTCTCCACTTCGAACCATTCAAACGAGAAGCAGTTTGAAGAATCCTCTCAACTGTTAGATGTACTGCCGGAACACTTGGTAAGATAATGTTGTTGTGCCTTGTTTCTCTGAACCCAAAAAACAGATTAGATCAAAAGGAGTTCATCCCAAAATTTATACATACTGAATACAAGTGCATTTGTACTCGTGTTAGATACCATCTGATTCCAAATGTAGGTCGTTTAGGACAGTAACATGGCCTTCTATATGACAAAGGACTTGCAACATTTGTAAAATATACCATTCTAGATAGTGAATTATATCTTGTGGAAGTATTTTCCATGATGCATTTGGTAAGATCAACCATGTGTTGTGAACGTTTCATATATTGATTGAGCAAAGTTGAAAATGTTTGACCAGATAGAATCCTTAAACAACCTACATTTGGAATCATGTAGTCATGTTCAAAGAAGGATCTAGGGCATGATTTTTTTTCTTGCTTGATGTATTTGATTATTGGGGTATATAATCTATTCTCAATTCAAATTTTTACCTTGCTGCTTGTGACATTATTCAGAGGGTTCAGTTCATGATCAAATTGTTCCATATAATAGATCATGTACCTGCCTTAGCTTGATTGGATATAACAGGTTTTTTAGCAAATGACATTCGATCCATTGGGTGCTTTTCAGTTATTAGATTTGAATAGCATTTTGTTTCTGTCATGACTCTGTGTATCCTTGGAAAGTCTCATAGGGGATAAAGCTTTTCAATAACAAATGCTTTGGGCTGGTGTACAGTTTGATGAGAACTTCAACGACAAGGAAAGCCTTTCAATAACAAATGCTTTGGGCTGTGTGCAGTTTGATGAGAACTTCAACGACAAGGAAGTTCCCAGACGCGGCAAAGGGCGCGGCCGCAGTGGCAGAGGGCGTGGGCGTGGCAGCCATCAATATAACAATAACCACCACCAGCAGAACAACCAGCAGCACTACAATAACCATGGCAACAACCACCTTGGTGGGAACCGTGGAGGCCCCCATCCTGTTGGCACTCCGCCGCATAACCTGATAACCAAGCCCGAGCAGCACCTGCAGCTGCCGATTGGGGCCAACAAGCTTCCACCAGGCCCCCGCATGCCTGATGGCACCCGGGGTTTCACCATGGGCAGGGGGAAGCCACAAGCTGTGCTACCTGGTTTGTGTGCTGTTGGTACTAGTGTTGGTGGTGAGTGAGAGGCATGCGGATTGCTGCTCATATGCTTGTATATCATTGGTGGGAGTATTTGTGCGTGACACTTCGTTGCGGACACGGTGAGTTGGTGTTGTCAAAACCAGATGGTTTGGTTCGTGCGTTACCATCTCTTTGTAGTTGTGTCTGGGCAATTTGGTCGTTGGGAACGGGTATCTACCATTTTTTTGTGTGTGTGAAAGATTGGTATCTATCGTAGAAGAGGACAAGGAATGAGAGCACACTAAGGCCTTGTTTGGATTTCCACTTCAACACATAGACTGAGGTCAATACATGGCAAACAAGCACTAAGTATGATGATTTAGTCCGCCCGCCCTGTTTCATCATTTCGGTGCCAGGTGTTGGCGTGTTAGGAAGTCTGGTTTCGCTGTGGATCTTTCATGTATGAGCCTCTGTGTTTGTGTTTTACTGCCTCCTTTTAGGAAATGATGCAATTCTATTTTTATATTTAGTTAAAACATTTGAAATTTTGACTAAGTTTATAAGGACTATCAATATTTATGACATAAAACATGTATACTATATAAATCTATCTTATGATGAATCTAGAGACTTATTAGGCATAATAAATATTGATATTGATACTTTTGTATAAACTTAGTTAAAATAATGTAGCTTGATACTATGCATATTATGCTAGAACTATTCCTTTTCTTGAGGAGGAAGTACGCAAAAGCTACTCCCTCCATTTTAAATTATAAGTCATTTAAGAATATTAGAGAGTCAAAGTATTTCAAGTTTGACTAACATAAAGAGAATTACAAAATTTATGATATCAAATAGGTATACTATAAAAATATAATTAATAAAGAATCTAATAATACGTAGTAGGTATATTAATGTTATTATCTTATTATATAAATTTGGTCAAACTTAAGATGTTTTAACTCTCCAAGATTCTTGGAATGATTTATAATTTGGGACGGAAGGATAGTTATCCTAGACGGAGGTAGTTTCTCGAGGACTGTGTTTTGTGATGAAGGGTGCGTTTGGTAGGGATCTAGATTCTCGTAGAAATATTTAGATCTAGATTCTCTCAAAAAATGTTTCTGATGATAAATTAGAATCAAAACTGTTTGGCTGGTAGACTGGATTTTGACTAATTTTTTTTTAAAATATCATATAAATACAAATACTTTAAAAATTTCAGAACTTTTCTGTGGGTGAAGGATAACTTAAATATAACGTATTTTAACTTATTTCACTTTAAAAAACTAACTAAAAATATTGTTGCTAATACAACGCGGGGGGGGGGGGGGGGGGGGGGGGGGGGGGCAAGAATCAGGATCACGCGAAACCAGCAAATAGGTGTTTCTCCTTGCTAGGAATAAAAACGAGAAATATTTCTAGTGATTCTCGAGTGATACGCTTCTTATGGAACTATGGAACCCTTTTAGCAGTGATTCTACTGATTCTCGTAAGAATTTGAGACGTTTCGAGTTGCCAAACAGGGCCGAAGTATGTATATAGCATTATATTTTGTGATGAAGTATGTACGTAGCATTCTTTGTCCTAGCAGAGGGAACAAGCTACATCAATACCTATAGCTATCTTAGGTACAAATGGGCCTATGGTCTTGTTGTAGGACTGTCCAGTGGGACGCTATCTACCAAGCTTCAAACCGTGGTGTTGCACCTTTTATGATTTTTTTTCTAGAAAATTTAGGGTATACGTACGCATGCGCGTTTGGTACTACTGTGCATTTCCCGCGCACTGGAGGCTAGAGTCTCCTAATCTTTTCTTTGCACATGTACGGATACGCACACATGTGTGTGACCAGGGAATGTGTGGGTTGTGTGCGCCTAAATTGTACCCGATCAAAAAATAGTTATCTTAGGTTATCATTATTTTTCACATATGCACATCTTAATCTAAGAGTATGACATTTTTCTTCTTGATCCGAAATTTGGCTTGCACTCGTGTTTATCCCTACTCGAGCTTCGCATAAGCCTTGTAGAAGTAGGAAGAAAAAAGAAGACAATAAAATGCTATGTATTGGTAAAGTGATTTGAGCATTTGAGGAGTATGTGATCTATGCTTTAGTTTAAAACTCTTCAAAAGTGGTCACAAAAATGTCACAAATGAAAGGAGATAAGCAAAGCATGAATGATTCTTTGGTTCAAATAACTTAATTCCACGTATACATGTTCTCTATTTGATTGTAGGGGCAAAATGAAAGAAAACCAAGGTTGTAGGCCC
Source organism: Saccharum hybrid cultivar R570 (assembly GCA_038087645.1). NCBI lineage: Eukaryota > Viridiplantae > Streptophyta > Magnoliopsida > Poales > Poaceae > Saccharum > Saccharum hybrid cultivar. The sequence continues at coordinate 19,201,819 of JAQSUU010000804.1, forward strand.
AACTAAGGTGGGTTGGCTGACCCTAAGTGTGGCACTTTGTTCACCTAGACATGCCAACATGATGTGTTAGGCTTCTAGAGGCTATGTGGAAAAGATGACCCCGAATGGCCTTAGGAGCCCGACCCTTTATTTTGGACACATGAGCTCAATCTTGGTATGGAGTAAAGAAATACACTCCTAAGTGCCCCAACTGTTAGATGCAAAGTGTGTTTTCTCAAGACGGCATGTTGCATTTCACATGGATGGAAGAGCCCACAACTTCCGGAGAATTCTATGTTGCCCCACCACTTCATACACTCACTAGAGGGAAGAAGGAAGCCTCCCTACCAAGTGGGGAGTGTAATGACTTATACCCTGTTCTCTTGAACTTATCAGCCATGACTTATCAGTCATGGTACAGTATTTTTCTCTCATAACAAATTAGCATCAGCCATTTTTCTAGCCAGCTGAACAGAGCCTTGAACACGGGCTGCCCCGTTTTAGGTAAAGCTCACGCTCACCCGCGGCCACCTCTCTCTCTCTCTCTCAGTCATCGATCGCACGCTCACCTTATCCTCCTCCCCACCGCTCTCGCTCTCTCTCTCTCTCTCTCTCTCTCTCTCCGATGACGACCTCCTTCCCGGCGACCTTCTCCTAGCGGCGACCTCCTCTCCGTGCTTGCGCTCGTGCCCTACCTCCTCCCCACACGGCTCCTTCTTCTCTCCTCTCCGGCGGCACCGCCACCAGTGAGGTAGGCCTCCTCATCCTCATTCTCCTGGATCTGCTCCTTAGGGTTTCAACAAGGTCTCCCTCTTCTTCCCAAACTTCGGCGACTTTAGAAGGAAAGGGGTTTGGGGGAGGAGGAAGGCCGGCCAGGCGGTGGGGAGGTCGGTGGGCGGTTTAGGGGCCTTGGTGGTGGTGGAGGCGGGGACGCCATGGCCATGGCGAGGCGGGGGAGGGGGAGAGAGAAGGTGGCGCCGCGTGCAAGCTAGGGTTTGGCCAGAGCTCGACGACCGCCTGCAAAGCTCCGGCCAAACCCTAACGCAGCGCGTCGGGGTGGTGGGCGGCGGCGGGGGCAAAGGGCGCCGGATGGGGAGAAGACGCCAGGAGGAGAAAGCACGGCAGGTGGAAGACAAACAGTAGCATTGTTGTAAAAATAAAAGAATATTATATTTAATAATTTTCACTTTTTTACTATAAAGGACATAGTCGTGCGATCCGTCTATATTACGGCTATAGCTGGTCCGCATGGAATCTATTCTTCTTTATTTTACAAAATATTTTTAACAAAAGCTTCTCCTCGATTCAGCTACGGAGCTCGGCCGACCGTCCTACCGCCCACTTGAATCCGTAACGGATCCGCGCGCACCTGAATAGTGGATATATATTCAAGTTGGTGTATGCACCGAGTTCGAACAGGGAGGCGACTTGCGTAGTTCACGGCCCATATCGCGTTTCTCCTGACATCCCGCCGCCGCCTCCCTCTTACCGCGCGCGGTGGTCGTGGTCCAAAGTCCAAACCATACTAGCAGCGTGTCCTGATCGCCGCCGCCGCTGCCGCTGCCGCCGCCTGGAGTCCGGCCGGATCGGGTCCACCTGCATTGGTTGGTTCCCTAGCTCGTTCGTCGGTATGGAACGCCTGCTCACTCCCTTGGATCAGTCGATCCCTCGTTCTGTATATCGGCTCGATTAGCCTCTCTTTCTAGTCACCTGAACATTGTGCCGCTGTGCAGGGACTCCCCCGAGATCCGACGAACATCTGCGGCATAGTTTCCCACAGGAGACCGACCGAGCCGCGGCCTCCATTCTTGGACAAAATCATGGCTCGAAAAAAGGCAACCGTGGAGGAGCTCCGGAGGCTGAACAAGGCTCGTGAGTTCAAGCGAAAGAGAAACATGCTCAAGGCAGCAGGAGCAGGACCGGACAACAAGGTTGCTAGGGTTTATTATTTTGTCATGTTTTAACAAGTTCTTTCAGTATGCGTTATTATGCTATATATGTGCCAGGATTTCGGCCCAAACCTGCAGAGAAAATTTTATGTTTAAAACTCCTGTTTGCGCCACATCTTCATTGCTCATCTAGTTTTTTCTATTGCATAAGCGGTGACCCAAAGAGGAGTTTTGGAGTTAAGATTTAATCAAAATTTTCTAATCTCGACCAAAACTTAGTCTGTTTATTAGTTACACAAGTTCTTCTGTCCCTTTTGCTTGTGTGTGGTTATTATCTTTTTGACAAAGCTAGGATTAATTTGCTCTTGTTGCAGGGAGAGAATGTTTGTGCGATTTGCGACGATGGTGGTGATCTAACTTGGTAAGTGTATCCATTATAAAGTTTCACTAATATACTTCCTCTCCTTTACTTGGATAAATATCATATATTCTGCAGCAATGCCTGAACGAAATCCTAGTTCCATGCTTAATACTAATATCCTTCTTCTGCTGGATGTTTTCAGCTGCGAAGGTTGTTGTCAGAGGTCTTTCCACCTTGATAACAAACATAATTGCATCAAAACACTTGGGCTAACTGTAGAAGAGGCAAAGGTATGCCCTGTGTTTGAGTTGCCAACGTTCTTTAAGTTTACTCTTTACTTTTTGTATATTAGTTAACAGAGTTGCTGGATGTTTCTCATTGATAATTCAGAACATAATCGAGAAGGAAGATTTTATATGCAAGAACTGCCAGTACAAGCAACATCAGTGTTACATTTGTGGATCGTTGGGGTCTTCAGATGATACCGACACATCATCACAACCTGAGGTAAGACAGCACAACATATATATAAGTGTTGATAATTTCCTTGTCGTCAAATAAGGTTTCGGATAAATTTCATGTTTTGCTGAAACCTTTGAACTTTTATTACTTCTGATGAAGAGGTGAAACAGAAGGTAAAAAACAAGGGGAAAGAATCCCTTTCCTGGATCTAATTCTGATTATTTCTGCATTGCTTGCCAGGTATTCCAATGTGAGCATGACGATTGTGCACGCTTTTACCACCCAAAATGTGTTGCTCAAATGCTATACACAGACAGCCATAGCCAAGAGCTTTTTGAGCTCCAGGTCGCTGCCGGAGAGAGATTCTCTTGTCCAATGCATGAATGTATCGTGTGCAAGGAAGTAGAGAATAAAAACGATAAGAGTATGCAGTTCGCAGTCTGCAGACGCTGCCCAACTGTTTACCATCGGAAGTGCTTGCCAAGGTCTGTTTCCCATGATATACATATACTTGGAGATGTATGCAGGAGACTTTTTCCTAACAGTTCGTATACCTTTTCTGCAGTGATATCCTTTTCAAACCGAAGAAGGGTCCCAAGGGTGCCATGCGAAGGGCGTGGAAGAACATGCTTCCGCATCGAATTTTAATATTCTGCATGTATGCTAATTTCCATACTTTCATCAATCATATGCTTAATTACCCTTCTTTTCCTGTTACCTCTGTTTTGCCCTGCAGCGTTACTGAATTTTGTGAACCTGTTTTACAGGAAGCATGAGATCGTAAGGAAACTACAAACTCCTGCGAGGAATCATATCATCTTTCCTGAAGCCAATGTGCTGAAAACGTTTCAAGCTGCACCCATGGAACAAGATATGCCTGACCAAAAAGAGGCACTTGACCACTCGTTGCCGGAGCAAACCCACTCGTCGCCTCCACCGGCTGCAAGCGACCAGAATCAGTGCTGCTGTTCTGGCCCTTTCGACTCATTTGCTCCAAGTTCCTTGTTCATGCATCCGCATCCAGGGTCCTGTGGTTGGCTCGATGACTGACTATACAACCTATCGTCTGCCCCTTATAGAGAGTTAGTGTTACAGGTCCATTTGCAAATAATTGCAAGTAGACAAGCTCGTGTTGGATTGGATGCGACAAAACCTGCATGTTGTTGATAGAAAAATAAGAAAATAGGCAAAATGATAAGCTTTCGTTTTGTTGTGTGATGGTATGTTTGAGTGTTAATTAAATAAAGTTTTATTAAGACACTTCAGATTTTTCCAAATCTAAAAATGCTAGGGCAAGTCTCAAAATTTGACATAACACAAAAGTTTGGACTTAGTTTTGACCAAAAACAATTTCTTTCAAACTTCCAAAACTGAATCAAATTCTGTTCACAAAAAAAAACTGAATCAAATTCTGAAAAAGCTCGCAGACTTGGTCTTTTTCTAACTCCTGTTTTTCAGCTGACACATCAATGTTGGCAAGCCTAGTTCTCTTGTTTTTACCTAGTAACCGAGTTCGACGCCTCAAGCAAAGTTGTAGCATAACCTTAGTAGTTAGACCAGGTAGTGTGCCCGTGCGTTGCTACGGGATAGCTAACATTTTGTACTAAAAACACACGGATCACACGATAAGATAATAATACTATAAAAATTAAATACTATTGTTAAAGTGACATTTAATCCAAAAAGCAAAATTTATGAATTTAACACAGCCACGAAGTGCATGGCGTCACAGGCTCACAAACTCTACTATATATACCTTTTCTTGATGCGGCTAAGATAATGTTTTATATCGGCAGGAAGAAATCTCTGATATCTATTTCTTTCGTGCGCCAATAAATCCACGAATAAATTCTGCCGCATCTCCATACCAATGTCAATATTAGTGCCTGTCACATGGGTAATACTGCGTCTCTTGAAACGTCTTTCGCAAAAACTTAAAACAAAGTGTTATACTCATCGTATAAATATGTATGACTTTTGTCTATTCCACACAGACATATATCGTAGAATAAGATATCCACTTAAGTGTCTATGGCAAGATTCACGATCAGCAATATATAGAAATAGTTAAATTAAATTATAGGTATAATTATTGCAAGCAACGGTGACTATGAGTTAGTTACCCATCTATGTCCTCTGCGATGTTTTCTTCCCATTTGAATTTTTATTTGAAGACATCCTCTTTCCATCTAGGAATATATTTATTCACTGCTCCCGTGTAGTTGTAGCTAAATCCAAGAGTGTACTTGGCATACATCAGCACTGGTGTATCTTTACACCACTCTTCAATAGGTCTAGGATCGATCATGATAAACATCTTTTTCCGCTGATTGAAAACATAAAGTATATATTTTCAAACGTATAGCCATGACAAAAGAAACTGCAAACATGGTAGCGATTAGAATAGTATATAGAAACAAGTAATAAAAGTAGGAGCAAGCAACTTACGTATCTGCACTGTGCTAAGTTGTATTCCATATCCTCATATACACCAATCGCAACAGTCATTTCTTTCGTAGTGTATTTTTATGGAATTCTAGGATTTTTGTTACAGCATACATTTTCTGAAAGAGAAGAATATCGAGTCAGGATTAGTATAACTTAGCCTGGTTTATATAATTAGAAGAACAACAAATAAGACAATATAATTTGAAGGGTTGCTATATAATGTACAACTTAATGGATTAATGTACAACTTAATGGATTCCTTTCAGACAAACATAGCTTATCCGAACCAACCTGGGAACAGAGTGAGGATTAGGAAACTGTGAATTGAAGAACTCAAAATTATGATGATTTAGTGAAAGCCAAAAGCTGTAGGTTTCTCTAATAACATGATGATGCTTTGGTAAAAAATAATAAGGCTCTGACTGCAATATTCTGACCTTTATCCATACAGTCCACACATTTGGTTTATTTAGAAAGAGTCTCCGATCTATGCACACAACCCATATTGCAGAAGCCTGTAACCAGATGATGATCTCCATATATGCTATTACGTCATGCAAATTCGTCTAACTCGAAAACCAGATAAATCAATAAGGGAGCTCCAAAACCAGATAAAGAGTAAATCTCCTTTAGATTAAATGTCTCATGTTGCTGGTTAGATGGTTAAAATAAATGGATACCTTGTTTCCCTTTCCTTCTACTGTACTCTGCAAGACCTGTCCCACAGATGACCTTCATATTTCCCACTCCATTTGTGACTACACAAACTGATGATAATTTTGGCATTATGCTTAGCAGGAGTATTTAATCTGCTACGAGCCAATATCGGCCTTATCCTTTCTGCCAGCCAGCCTTCTTGGGCAGCAGTGTCTGGTAGTTCAGCAACACACTGCCTGCAGCAATTGGTGATGGCACTCAGAAACTTGCTTAGCTCTTCACTGTTGCGCACAATGAGCTGTATGCGGCGCGGCACGATTGAAAGGTCTTGATGGCTAGAGGGGGGGTGAATAGCCTTTTAAAATTTTCTATAAAGACAAGCTAAACAAGTTTATCAATACAACAAATAGCGAGATGCGAGTTTTGCTTAGCCTACGGGGTGTTTGCAAGCCACCTATCCAATTCACAATTCTAGTATATTGGCACTCAACCGCACAAGTTAAACCGAGAAGGTAACTACAACTACAACTAGCAAGCTACACAAAAGAGCTACTCTAGCAAAGCAAACTAGCTAGCAAAGATAACTAAGAAAGTAATGCGGAGTTGAGTTAGGAGGGTTTCACCGAGGGGCGAAGTATTGAGCCAACCAATATGATCAACAATGAATTCCAAGACAACCGAACACCGGGATCAATCAATCACAATATGAAAGTGATGACACGAAGATTTATCCCGAGGTTCACGTGCTTGCCGGCACGCTAGTCCCCGTTGTGTCCCTCTTCACCACGTGGTTCGGTGGCTAATCGGTCTCACACCGAGCCTCTCAAAAGGCGCCACAAGAACCTACCAAATGGCAAAAGGTTGCAATGACACGAGCAATTTACTAATGTTGCCTTTGGCGCTTCGCTGAGGTAGGCACAAACCCCTCACAATCACTGGAGGTGGCCAAGAACAATCACCAACTCTTGCCAACGCCTCCAAGCTGCTCCAAGCCGTCTAGGTGGCGGCAACCACCAAGAGAAACAAGAATCCCGCAGCAAATCAACCACCAAGTGCCAACTAGATGCTATCTCACAATGCAAATGCACTTGGATCACTCAATCTCACTTCGAATATGCAAAGAAGCAAGAGAGATGAGTGGGAGGGGGTTTGCTTAGCTCAAAGTGCTCACAAGTATGTCAAATGTCCAAGAGTGAGAGCCTTGAGCCGGCCAACGAGTATTTATAGACGTACCCCTTCGAATATAGCCGTTAGAAACTTGAAATAGCCGAAGTCGCGTTGACCGGACGCGCTGGTCCAACTGACCGGACGCGCCGGTCACGCAACGGCTATTTCGCGAAACACCGACCGGACGCGCCGGTTGCAACGACCGGACGCGCCGGGCTCGACCGGACGTGCCGGTCCCGTAACGGACCGGACGCGCTGGTCAACTCTGAGCCGCGCACAACGAAACAACGACCGGACGCGCTGGAGAACTGACCGGACGCCACAGTGCCAGCGTCCGGTTGGAGTCCAGTAAGCTCCCTGATCGACCGGACGCGTCCGGTCGACAGTGACCGGACGCGCTGCGCGTCCGATCAGACAACCGAGAAACACGCAAGAGCTGAACACTGACCGGACGCGTCCGGTCAAATAGTGACCGCGTCCGGTCCAGCGTTCGGTCACCTCTGTGACCTCCGTTCGCCTCCGTTTCTTTTTCCGACTTCCGGCGTAGTGAAAATAGGCATTTCATTTCCCCGAAATCGCCTGAATCCCGCGCTCGCACGCTCGGCGGGAGGGAGACAGGACCCCAAACCCTCTCTACCGCTTAAACTCCAACGCCATCGCAAATGTGCTAACACCACCAAGTTATCATCACCATGTGCATGTGTGTTAGCATTTTCACAATCATTTTTTGAGGCGTTATTAGTTCTATCCAAATGCATATGACATGAAATGCACACCTAGAGGCACTTAGGAGTTAAATAGCCGCGTCATTCCCCTCTTTATAGTACGGCTATCTATCCTATAATGTAACCACACCCACTAGGTGTCTTGGTTACTAAAACACAACCCTTAAGCATATACCTTTGCCTTGATCACGTAGGGTTGCGTCCAAATCCAAGTGTGGCCATCATGATCACCATATCCATCTTTCCACCAACCTTGGAATGTACTAATCCTCATATGCTACATACAACTTAGGCATAGGATTAGTACTTAGGCATTGTCACTAATTACCAACACCAAACATAGGACTTTCAATCTCCCCCTTGTTGGCAATTGGTGACAACCCTTTCACAAAGATATTATGATAAAATTTTTATTGAACCCATGTCACATTGTCCAAGTATATTACCATGTGTAAGAAGTATGGACATGTGATCATGAATTCAAATTGATAGCAATGGCTCCCCCTACATATATGCTATATGTTTGGATTTAGGAAGCATACATGTTAGATAGGAAAATATAGGAGCATTGACTATCAATAGGTGCTAAGTGTTTTAGATTATAGACCTTTGAAGCGTGATACCATCGGAGTAGCGATAAACACCATCTTAGCACCTTGTGTAGTTAGATACCACTTGGAAAAGCACAAACATAACTAGAAACCTCGTGAGATCAACATTATAAGCAAGGCTCTAGTACCACTTTGAAAAACATGAAGCAAGAAAAATCTAACTACTTCCTATTCATGCTAGTACTTCAATACACCATTCAATTGTATACTAGCAAGTCACCACACAAGCAATGTATCGGAGAAAAAGAAATGCATAACTATGCATCATACATATGAAGTGCACATGGAAATGCAACATTCATGTTTAAGAGCTTGCTCTCCCTACTTGTGTGCTCAAAATTTTAGTTGATCCCCTTCTTTTATCAATTTCTCCTCTTTTAGAATCTATCTTTGTGAACAACATTTTTCTCCCCCTTTGTGCTTCTCCCCCTTTGAGTTCTATCTTTGTGAACAACATTTTCTCCCCCTTTGGCACCAATGACCACAAGGGACCAAATTTAGATAGAATATCATGTTGAATTATGAGGTGAGGATTAAGTTTGTGATTCAACCTAGATTGCTTGCATAAATAAAATGCTTCGGTTTGATCCAAGGGCAAGCTTCTTCACACCTCACTAGAAGGGTTATCATGCACCATGTTGAAGCAAATATTTAGACAAAGGATCTAGATTAAACACTTAGGATCACAAGCGCTCAAACAAGTTATATGCTACCACTAGATCATACAAGTCATGGAAACAATAGTGGCACCATATATACTTCAAATTCATTTGATTTTCATGAATGAGCCTAGAACATAAGAAATCATGACTAGATGCACTAAACATGTCCTTAGTATAGTATGTATGATATGTCAATCAATTGTACCTTGGGGCTCGAAGGAGAGGCATGTCATAACATTGGGGTGCATCAACTCATGTTGGAGAAGTCAAGTATATTAAACTCATTCTTTAGCTTGTGAAATCTCTTCTCATCAAGTGGCTTGGTGAATAGATCGGCTAATTGATCTTCGGTGCCCACACTCTCAATAGCAATGTCACCCTTTTATTGATGATCTCTAATAAAATGATGACGAACATCGATATGCTTTGTTCTTTGATGTTGAACCGGATTGTTGGTTAGCTTCACGGCACTTTCATTGTCACATAGCAATGGCACATTCTTGAAATTGATTCCAAAATCCTTCAATGTTGCCTTCATCCACAAGATTTGTGCACAACAACTACCCGCGGCGATGTATTCGGCTTCGGCGGTAGATAGTGCAATACTATTTTGCTTCTTGGATGACCATGAGACAAGTGATCTTCCCAACAATTGACAAGTCCCGGAGGTGCTCTTTCTCTCAACTTTGTCACCGGCATAGTCGGAATCCGAATATCCAACTAGCTCAAAGCTTGCACCCTTGGGATACCACAATCCAACATCTTGTGTATGCTTTAAGTACCTCAATATTCTCTTTGTTGCCTTCAAATGACTTTCTCTTGGTGAGGCTTGAAATCTTGCACACATGCATACACTAAACATTACATCGGGTCTTGATGCCGTCACATAGAGTAGGCTACCAATCATTGATCTATAAAGCTTTTGATCCACCATGTTGCCACTCTTGTCACTATCCAAACTTCCACTAGTGCCCATTGGGGGTTGTAATGCCCTTTGCATCTTCCATACCAAACTTCTTTAGCATAACCTTTATGTATTTGGTTTGGCTCACGAATGTTCCTTCCTTCATTTGCTTGATTTGAAGTCCAAGAAAGAAACTAAGTTCACCAATCATTGACATTTCAAATTCCTTTGCCATCATTTTCCCAAACTCATCACAATAATCTTGATTGGTTGAACCGAAGATGATATCATCAACATATATTTGCAACACAAACAAGTCTTTCTCAATCTTCTTGGTAAAGAGAGTAGTATCCACTTTGCCCATGACAAATCCTTTGGTTAGCAAGAAGTTCCTCAATCTTTCATACCATGCTCTTGGTGCTTGCTTCAATCCATACAAAGCTTTCCTTAACTTGTATACATGGTTGGGTTTCTTGTCATCTTCAAAACCGGGAGGTTGCTCCACATACACCTCTTCTTGAATGTACCCATTGAGAAATGCACTCTTCACATCCATTTGGTATAGCTTGATATTATGAGCACAAGCATAGGCAAGTAAGATCCTAATTGCTTCCAATCTTGCAACCGGGGCATAAGTTTCACCAAAGTCAAGACCCTCTATTTGTGTGTAATCTTGAGCCACTAGTCTTGCTTTGTTCCTTACTACTATTCCATCTTGATCTTGCTTGTTGCGAAAGACCCATCTTGTTCCAATGACATTGTGATCCTTAGGCCTCTCAACTAGTTCCCATACTTCATTTCTCTTGAAGTTGTTGAGCTCTTCATGCATTGCATTTACCCAATCCGGATCTCTTAATGCTTTATCAATGTTCTTGGGTTCTTCCATTGACACAAAAGAAGAGTGAGCACAAAATGATGCCAATCTTGATCTAGTTTGAACTCCTCTTTGTATGTCACCAATGATGGAATCCAATGGATGGTCTCTTGCAATGTTAGTTGGTTGAAGCACTTGGACTTGATTGCTTGGATGTTGATGTTGATCATAAGTTGGAGATGATGAACTAGCCACTTGTTGATCTTGTTGCACTTGAGATGATGTACTAGCTTGATTTTGCATTAGAGAACCACTAGCTTGTGTAATTGGACTTTGGAGCACTTGATCTTTATTGTCATCCACATCAATCACTTGCTTTGGCCTAATATCACCAATATCCATTTCTTTCATAGCATTGGTCAATTGAGTTCCTCTCACATCATCCAAGTTATTTTCCTCATCTTGAGAGCCATTTGTTTCATCAAACTCAACATCATGAACTTCCTCAAGTAAACCACTAGCCAAATTCCAAACTCTATAAGCTTTGCTAGTAGTGGAGTAACCAAGTAAGAATCCTTCATCACATTTCTTCTCAAACTTGCTCAATCTAGTGCCCTTCTTCAAGATGTAGCATTTGCAACCAAATACTCGAAAGTATGCAATGTTGGGCTTTCTTCCATTTAAGATCTCATATGGTGTCTTCTCTAGAAACTTGTGGCAATAGAGACGGTTGCTATAGAAGCAAGCCGTGTTGATTGCTTCGGCCCAAAATGAATGACTCACATTATACTCATTCAACATTGATCTTGCCATATCAATCAAAGTTCTATTCTTTCTCTCAACTAAGCCATTAGATTGAGGTGTATACTTGGCCGAGAATTGATGCTTGATTCCAAGCTCCTCACATAGCTCATCAACTCTTGTGTTTCTAAACTCACTTTCATTGTCACTTCTCACTTTCTTGATTGTGGTCTCAAACTCATTTTGTACCCTCTTGATGAACTTCTTGAATATGTCAAATACATCACTCTTGTCCACAAGAAAGAATACCCATGTGTATCTAGTGAAGTCATCCACAATCACAAAGCCATACTTGTTGCCACCAATGCTTGTGTATGTAGTTGGCCCAAATAGATCCATGTGCAACAACTCAAATGCCTTGGAAGTACTCATAATGCTTTTCAATGGATGAGTGTTGCCTACTTGCTTTCCGGCTTGACATGCACTACATAGCTTATCTTTCTCAAATGTGACATCCTTCAAGCCTCTAACTAAGTCATGCTTCACTAACTTGTTCAATTGCTTCATGCCAACATGACCAAGTCTTCTATGCCATAACCAACCCATACTTGATTTGGTGAGCAAGCATGTTGAGAGTTGAGTGTCACTAGCATTGAAATCAACCAAGTATAGATTCTCATATCTAAAGCCCTTGAAGATCAAGTTGGAGCCATCAACAATAACTATCTCCACATCATCAACACCAAATATGCACTTGAAACCTAGATCACACAATTGAGCAACCGAGAGAAGATTGAAGTTCAACTTTTCAACTAGGAGCACATTAGAAATGCTATGATCATTTGAGATTGCAATCCTTCCAAGAGCCTTCACATCACCCTTGCTATTGTCACCAAATGTGATACTATCAATGCCACTATCATTTGATTTGAGAGAGTTGAACATTCTTGAATCACCGGTCATATGTTGAGAGCACCCACTATCAAGCACCCAATGCCTTCCTCCGGCCTTGTAATTTACCTACAAAATAAATTAATGTTTCTTAGGTACCCATACTTGTTTGGGTCCTTGGAGGTTAGTAACTAAGCTCTTTGGTACCCAAATGGCCTTCTTCTTTGGACCCACAATTGGTGTACCAACAAACCTAGCATGCACACCTTTCTCTCCCTTGGTAAGCACATAACAAGAATCAAAAGGAATATAATCCATTTTAGCATGAAACTTGTTGTTGTTCTTGTTCATTTTATTACAATTAATCTCTAGATGCCCAACTTGCTTGCATCTATTGCAATAACGACCATTACTCTTCACAAAGCAAGGCTTTGGAGTAGCAAAGGCCGCCTTGCCCTTCTTGGGAGTATAGCCCAAACCCTCTTTGTTAAGAGAGAACCTTTGGCTACCCAAGCATTTTAGCAAGCGGGCATCCCCACCATAGGCATTGCCTAATGCGCGGGTGAGATCATCCACCTCTCTCTTGAGAGTCTCATTCTCAACCACAAGTGATGACTCACTAGTAGTAGAGGTAGAGTTGGTTGTGGTGGATGATGATGAGCTACATGAAGCATTAGTAGGACCAACAAATAAAGAATCATCAATAATATCACATGTTAGTCCAATATCACAAGTGACAATCACTTGCTCCTCCTTAGCTCCCTTCATGAGCTTCTCCAACTTGAGGTCCTTCTCCTTGATGAGCTCAAGTAGAGAGGAGTGGGCTTCCTTAAGCCTAGTGTGAGCAACTTCAAGGTCCTCGTGGTCTTCCTTTAGACACTCACGAGAGGCCTCTAGCTCATCAAAGGATTTCCTAAGAGCTTTGAGTTCTTATTCAATTCCTTTGCACTCCTTACTCTTTTTGAGAGCAACAAGCTCCTCCATCAAGGCATCATTTTCATTGCTCTTGGCAATGAGCTCTTGCTCCAAGATTTTGCACTTCTTGGTTGTCCTCTTGTAGCCCTTGCTCATTTGATCTATTATGCCCAATAGATCAGCCTTGGAGTAGTCCTCATCCTCCTCATCATCACTCCTACAACCATCACTAGCACAAGAATCATCATCACTATCATCATATTTTACCTTGGTAGGCTTGGCCATAAGGCATGTCGATGTAGTGTCGAAGATGGATGGCTTGTTGGAGAGGGCGATGCTTGCAATGGCTCGCCGAGTGGTCCTCTCATCATCACTAGAGCTATCATCATCATCACTATCAGAGTTGTCACTATCCCAAGTGACCACATAACCACCACCCTTCTTCTTCTTGTTGATAGTGAAGCTCTTCTTCTCTTTCTTCTCCTTCTTGTCCTTCTTGTTCTTCTTCAACTTCAACTCCCCATCATGATATCTTTTGTCTTCATAGGGGCACTTTGCCACTACATGATCGGGGCTATTGCAATTGTAGCAAAGCACCTCCTTTGCCTTCATGAAGTCCCTTCTCTTTCTTGCACCATATCCTTTCTTCTTCATGAATCTCCCCATCTTGTGCACTAGGAGGGCCATGGTCTCATCATCGAATGGATCATCATCATCGCTCTCCACCTTGCTTTTGCCCTTTGAAGATGAAGCCTTGAATGCAATGGGCTTCTCTTGCTTGACCTTGATCTCCTTCTTCTCATCTTCATCTTCATCATCATCATATTGAGCATCGGTCATGACATCTCCAAGCACTTGGTTTGGAGTTACCTTGTCCAAACCCTCTCTTTGGATCATCTTCCTCAAGATAGCAAACTTCTTAGGTAAGTTCATCAAGAACTTATGTGAGAAGTCCTTGTCCTTGACATCTTCTCCTAGGCTCTTGAGATCATTGACAATAACTTGTAGCCTATAGAACATCTCCGGTATGGACTCATCATCCTTCATCTTGAAGCTTGCAAACTTATCCTTGAGCATATAGAGCTTGGCACTCTTTACCGTTGAAGTGCCCTCATATGTTTCCTCTAATCTTATCCACACTTCACTTGCCATCTCAAGATCCTTGATTTGCTCAAAGACCTTTGCATCAATCCCATTGTAGAGAGTGTTAAGAGCCATAGTGTTGCATTGGTTGTTGATGCGATCATTGTTGGTGAGGTTGTCGGGATCAATGATAGCATAATCATGATGTGTCACCTCCCAAACCTTCTCATTGATAGAGCCAAGATATTGCTTCATCTTTCTTTTCCAATGATCAAAAGATGAGACACCATCAAAGAATGGAGGCTTGCCCCCGACATGGTTGAACATAACTTGAGCCATCTTACACCGAGGTTGTTAAGCCTTACAAACGGTGACCACGGCTCCGATACCACTTGAAAGGTCTTGATGGCTAGAGGGGGGGTGAATAGCCTTTTAAAATTTTCTACAAAGACAAGCTAAACAAGTTTATCAATACAACAAATAGCGAGATGCGAGTTTTGCTTAGCCTACGGGGTGTTTGCAAGCCACCTATCCAATTCACAATTCTAGTATATTGGCACTCAACCGCACAAGTTAAACCGAGAAGGTAACTACAACTACAACTAGCAAGCTACACAAAAGAGCTACTCTAGCAAAGCAAACTAGCTAGCAAAGATAACTAAGAAAGTAATGCGGAGTTGAGTTAGGAGGGTTTCACCGAGGGGCGAAGTATTGAGCCAACCAATATGATCAACAATGAATTCCAAGACAACCGAACACCGGGATCAATCAATCACAATATGAAAGTGATGACACGAAGATTTATCCCGAGGTTCACGTGCTTGCCGGCACGCTAGTCCCCGTTGTGTCCCTCTTCACCACGTGGTTCGGTCGCTAATCGGTCTCACACCGAGCCTCTCAAAAGGCGCCACAAGAACCTACCAAATGGCAAAAGGTTGCAATGACACGAGCAATTTACTAATGTTGCCTTTGGCGCTTCGCCGAGGTAGGCACAAACCCCTCACAATCACCGGAGGTGGCCAAGAACAATCACCAACTCTTGCCAACGCCTCCAAGCTGCTCCAAGCCGTCTAGGTGGCGGCAACCACCAAGAGAAACAAGAATCCCGCAGCAAATCAACCACCAAGTACCAACTAGATGCTATCTCACAATGTAAATGCACTTGGATCACTCAATCTCACTTCGAATATGCAAAGAAGCAAGAGAGATGAGTGGGAGGGGGGTTGCTTAGCTCAAAGTGCTCACAAGTATGTCAAATGTCCAAGAGTGAGAGCCTTGAGCCGGCCAACGAGTATTTATAGACGTACCCCTTCGAATATAGCCGTTAGAAACTTGAAATAGCCGAAGTCGCGTTGACCGGACGCGCTGGTCCAACTGACCGGACGCGCCGGTCACGCAACGGCTATTTCGCGAAACACCGACTGGACGCGTCGGTCGCAACGACCGGACGCGCCGGGCTCGACCGGACGCGCCGGTCCCGTAACAGACCGGACGCGCTGGTCAACTCTGAGCCGCGCACAACGAAACAACGACCGGACGCGCTGGAGAACTGACCGGACGCCACAGTGCCAGCGTCCGGTTGGAGTCCAGTAAGCTCCCTGATCGACCGGACGCGTCCGGTCGACAGTGACCGGACGCGCTGCGCGTCCGATCAGACAACCGAGAAACACGCAAGAGCTGAACACTGACCGGACGCGTCCGGTCAAACAGTGACCGCGTCCGGTCCAGCGTCTGGTCACCTCTGTGACCTCCGTTCGCCTCCGTTTCTTTTTCCGACTTCCGGCGTAGTGAAAATAGGCATTTCATTTCCCCGAAATCGCCTGAATCCCGCGCTCGCACGCTCGGCGGGAGGGAGACAGGACCCCAAACCCTCTCTACCGCTTAAACTCCAACGCCATCGCAAATGTGCTAACACCACCAAGTTATCATCACTATGTGCATGTGTGTTAGCATTTTCACAATCATTTTTCGAGGCGTTATTAGTTGTATCCAAATGCATATGACATGAAATGCACACCTAGAGGCACTTAGGAGTTAAATAGACGCGTCATTCCCCTCTTTATAGTACGGCTATCTATCCTATAATGTAACCATACCCACTAGGTGTCTTGGTTACTAAAACACAACCCTTAAGCATATACCTTTGCCTTGATCACGTAGGGTTGCGTCCAAATCCAAGTGTGGCCATCATGATCACCATATCCATCTTGCCACCAACCTTAGAATGTACTAATCCTCATATGCTACATACAACTTAGGCATAGGATTAGTACTTAGGCATTGTCACTAATTACCAACACCAAACATAGGACTTTCAACGATCCAGTCCTTCTTGTCTTCACACATTGTGTTGCTTGCCACTTTGCCCTGTAGTTTATCACCTAAATTGCAAATCCAAGATGGAAGTGACATGGTGTATCGATAACGGCTCAAATTCTCATAAGCGCTGAAGGCAAGAAAACCTCCAAGTGAAGCATATATCAAGATTTGAACATTCCAAAAGTAGAACAGTCTCTGCAGCAACAATATGTAAATTAAAAGTTTGGTGATAAACAAAATGACATATTTTTAATGATTGTGGTCATTATGATCTAAATATAACAATCATGCCATAGCTCTACAAATATATTCCTAACTACTGAATTTTCTTGGTTTGTCATAGTTTCGTTAACTGTAATGCTAAACTACTGAAAATAGATAGAATTCATTCACGCATCTGCAAAATTCCCACTTCATATAGATAAGATTCATCCACTAATTATGTCCAGAGAGTAGCTCTTTTATCCACTGCATGGAAAGCCTGGCAACCTGTAGCGGGGCAAAGCATATCAAGTAATCCATCAAAAAAGAATGTAACATATGCAACCTAGGCCATTGATTAGCTGTTACAGTCTTACTGTCATACGTCTCTTACACTTACAGAGAACATGGTAGCACGCACGGTAGGTGTGACTGCATGTGGCTAACTCTAATTTCTCGGTAATCGAATATCATTCATAATTCACAGGAGGTGTGACTGCATGTGGGGTAAAATACATCTTCACATGCGAGGTTTTTGTATTGGTCAATTTGTTGTGATTTTTTTTAAAAAAAACATGCACGCATTTTGTTTTAAGGTCAGTAATATCAAAGTGAACACTCCTGCCTCATTTTAAGAATCTAGAGGTTTTTCGTGCTGATAGCCTGATAAGCTGTTATTGGTCAAGATGGCAATCCTCTAAATCTGTCATGACTCCATATAGACACTAATACAAAATTATTTTCTTACTTAGGGCAGTCGTAGTGGTCTTACAGTAGGGCACGTTCGTTTCCTTTCAGCTTCAGCTCGGCAGCTGCTGATGTCAGTTCAGGTATAGTCACAGCGAATCTATTGAGTTCCATGTGTAGAGTAGTTCACACAAAAGCTTAAAAATTTGAGAAAAGCAGAGCATTGTACTTAAACAATATTTCAAGATTTAAAAATGGTAATACCGTAATAGTATCATTTTTACGAGAAGATTGCAACTTAATTACCTCAGCAACCACTATTGAGTGCAATCGATTTGTGAATTTAGACACTTCATCTTTAATCAGCACAGAAGGGGTCTGGCAGTTCCTACTACACACAAAAAAGAATGATAAATTAATAAATATGAATTTGGGCAAATATTAACTAATTGCCTTTTTGTGGTTTGCAAACTTTACATGATTGAAACAAGTATGACATCAATATGTAGGCATAATAGATAATACATATCAAGTTAACTGCAGTGAAAATATCAAGAACTCCAAATAACTCTGTCCCGATAGCACATATTCTGTGAAGCAAGAAGCCAAGAAGATAATGTCAAAGCATCATATAGTATAGTGAATTTGTGATGATGGAAACATCAATATTTGTGTGCATGCATGTCAAAAAATGAAAATTATTTTACTTCAAACTGCTTGCACCTGGCAGCTAAAGTGGATAATTATCATCGGGAGGAAGTCTGATGCACAAAGGATACTAAAAAGCGCAAACTTGGAAGGATAATCCAATAGCTAAACCGCTTAGGGGGACAAATCAGTGGTAGTATAAAATTAACTAAACGAGAATTCATATCTAAAATGTTGTTCCAAGAAATGTGATCATCAACCACTTTAAAAGAATGGTGCGGTCAAGTAAGAGTGATTTGTCAAAAGCAGATTGTGTTAAAGTTCACCAATCTGCAGTGCCAAATCCAAACTATGGATGAGCGTCAGGCCCCCAGTCGGCAGTTGGCACAAGTTCATTTTAGTTTTATTATGCCAAACCAGAATTATTCTAGATAAAGTTGAATTGAATTTTCGTAATTAAAAACAAAACCAACAAAGAATTAATTGACACAAATTGCCAAATTGGCTAAGCATTTAATTATTAGCCACCTACAATAGAAAGTTTGTGACTTGTGAACAATGGCACTTATAAATTAAAACAAAACACAAGTAAATTGAGATATCAGGGATCAGGTGCCTGGACCTTTCGGCTGGACATCGTCGTTTGCCCGTGCTTGACTTCCTGTTACCAGTGTCGCAGGTTCCATACGTTTGTTTGGGCAATCTACAAAAATTTCTAAGCAATTATAATCTGTAAATAGTAAAAAAAAATGCTTACAGTTACAAGCTACTCCCTCCATTCCAAATTATAAGGCATTCCAAGAATCTTGGAGAGTAAAAGCATTTTAAGTTTGACCAAAATTATAGAGAAAATTACAAAAATTTATAACATCAAATAGGTATAATATGAAAATATAATTAATAAAGAATCTAATAATACTTCATTGGTGTCATAAATATTATTATCTTATCGTATAAATTTGGTCAAACTTGAGATCCTTTGACTCTCCAAGATTCTTGGAATGCCTTATAATTTGGGATGGAGGGAGTACAGCATTACCTGCTAGGCTGTTGGCCTGCTGCGGTACTGCCTTTTGCCTGCATGCTGCGTGAGAGACGGATAGATTGTGCCGGCGGCCGGGATGCGAGACCAGGGGCGAGATCTATGTATCTACCAATCGGGACGGGGGTGGATCAGCGAGTGACAGGGGAAGAGAAGGCAGAGCGCGTTACCTTTCTAAGGCGAGGTCGGAGCGCGCGGAGGCGTTGTTCAGGAGGGCGAGGCCGACGTGGAGGACGTGGGCGGGCCGGCGGGCGCCGAGCCGGCGGGTGAGGCAGAGGTACTCCCAGGTGCCCCCGCCGCCGTGCTCCGCCTGCTCCTCCAGGCGCAGCAAGCGAGTCCTCCGCCGTTGTCGCTGCCGCGACTGCCGCCACCATGGGGGATCACGCCCATTCGGGGCTGGATCACCTCGAGTGCCACCTGGTACCTCACCTGCTGCCCATTCGGTGTTGCAACGTCGCCGTCACCCGATCCGTTGCACTGAGGGCGGAGAGCCCGCTGCGAGGGTGGCGACACTGAGTGATGGAGAGCGGGCGGGGGCGGGGTCACGTTGTATGAGCATGACGCCGGACGCCGGGGGAGACTTTCCTTGGGCGAGGGATTGGGGGAGATGATTGCGCGCTGGCTGGAGGATCAAGCGGGATTGGGCGAGGCGATAGGCGATTGGCTTTCTGTTTTTACCTCCCTTGCGCGCGAGCGGGAGGCAGACCACGATCGCAAGAGGTTGAGGTGGGATCGCAGCGACGGGGACGGAAGCGCGAGCGAGGTTTCCTTATGTGCGCGATGCGGGATGTCGCAGGCTTGCCCGACGTCGCAGACTTTCCTTGTCGAGCGGATGGATTTTCTTGTCGCGCGGATGCGGGGACGGAGTGGACGGAGGGATCGCACGTCGTAGCCGCGAAGACGACCCGAAAAAAAAGTCGCACGAAACTGTGATCTTAGTTTCTCTCTTTTTAGTTGTACAGGAGACTTGACTGCGGTTGGGAGACCTTTAGGGCAGATTTTGACTAAAAAAAACTAAGGGCATGTTTGGATTTTCTCCTCTAAACTTTAGAGCTCAAAGCTCCAAAGAAGTGGTCTAAATTTACCTCTAAACTTTAGCCCACCTCACATTAGAGTTGTAGAGCCCAAAAGTGAGAGTGCTCTAAAGCTTTTAGAGTTCTAATATTTAGAGGAAGTGATCAAATAGGCCCTAAGCCTCAAACGCCCTAAAACGTAAACCGTCACCTGTCGACCTAACTTAGGTCGACATCCTGACAAACCCTTTGTCCTATAACGTAGGTCGACCACAATGTTACCAGAAAGTAGTCCATAGGGAATTTAATACATGTGGCTGGAACATTGTGACAGTGGTCCATAAGAAAGAAATACCCAAAGCTAGCTGTAACAATATGGTCAGCCCATAAGACAATAAAAATGCTAGTTGCACTTTACATATGAGACATGGAGCTATTGGCTTGTGCAGGTAGCTGGGGGACCCAAGCCTTCAAGTCCAGATACATTGTGGCTTGTAACTTAACTATAGATCTCTGTTACGGGACTCACCTATATAGACTGGTTGATCAAAATACATTGTGTTGCTCTTAGGGCGTCCGCAATGGTGCTAGTTATGTAGTTAGTTTACATGGAGGTGAGAGTCAAAAGCAAAGACTATTTTATATGTTCTTATTTTTCTACGTATTATTGAGCCCACATACTTCTCTCTCAGATTCTTAGACTACGTGAAATAGATCAGCTATTTATTTATCAGTGACTACTCTCTCCTACTTTTCTTTGTCAACGTCAAAATAGGCTAGCCTAATAGCTAGCTGTTGGGGACGTCCTTAGACACAAATCGTAGATCATGTCATGGTCGACAACTTTTCACGCTCCATCCCAATCCAAGGACCAAGGGCAAACGTCCGTACATGGCCGTCCAAAACAGCATCATGCAAAGCGCTCTGTCAGCTTCTCTGTGCGCGCCACGATGTCGCCCGGCTCGGAAACACCACCTGGTTGTGGCTTCCCTGCCCGCCTCAACGCCGGTTGGCCGGAGCTCGCGTGCCGAGCTCGACGCGGCCTCGCGCCACCCGCCATCAGCCTCTCCTCGCGCGTCAATGCCTTGTCCTCGCTCTGTCTCGCGTTTGGTCACGTCAGTGCCTTGTCCTCGCTCTGTCTCGCGTTTGGTCCACCACAGCCAATGCCATCGAAGCCTTGCACGACCGAGCGTCGCAGCAACCCTCTGTCGTGCCTCTGCCTCGCCCCATCCATGTGCAATGGCTTGAGTGCCCTGCCTGTCCTGAACAGTCGCGACGAACGCGACAGCACGTCTGCATGCCTTGTCCACCATTGACGCTGGCAGCTGCTCTGCGCCTCGCTCAGTTCCAAGACCGGTCATAAATGCTGGGCCCTTGCGGACGCCTCGTCATGCTCTGGAAGCGAGCCCAAGACCGGCTGCAAGCGACCAGAATCAGTGCTGTTGTTGGGCCGGCCTAGACAGGGTGGCGCCTTGGCCAAGGTCAAGGGTATACTTGGCCAAATGGGCCAGGCCCGCTGGGCTGGCACTGGCACTGGCATGGCACTGAAAAGCACGGTCCGAGCACGGTCCAGCCCGGTGGCCATCGTGCCCATGCCTGGCACGGCCCGGTTATAGTGTCGTGCCTGGGCCGTGACTCCGGCCCGCAGTGCTGGCACGAGCACGGCACGGAAATTGGGCCAGCACGATGCGGCCCGGTAATCCTCAACCATGGGATGACCTCTGATGCATTACAACCATCGGATGCGGTGTATAAATAGAGAATCCTAACCCTAGCTTCCAGTCGCTCGTCTCCCATCTTGCTTCGCTCACCTCCCGTCCGTTCGTTTCCAGTCACTCGCCCCCTCTGCCTCTTCTTCCCCAGCCAATCCACATCCATCCTCCCTGTCTGGCACTCCCTCCACTCAACGTCCCCGCGGCGACGGCACATCTGCTCGCGGCGTGGGTAGCACAAGCGCAATCGCGCGGCAGCGGCGCGTCCCCGAGCTCCCCGTGTGGTGATGACGGCGAGCACGGCAGCGGTGGTGGCGCTGTGGCCTCGACCTCCCATACGGTGACGATGGCGTGTGCGTCCCCGGCCTCCTGCGTGACGACGATGGCGCGACGCGTGGCTCTGGCTCCTATGCGACGAGACGTCATGACGTGCGGCTTCGAGCTGGCACGGGTGGCACGCCGGACTGTCGTGCCTAGCAGCATGGCACGGCACGGCTGACAGGCTATAGTGCCGTGCCTGGGCCGCGACCTTGGCACGGCGGCACTATGAGGCACGGCACCCTATCGTGCCGTGCCTCGGTGCCGTGCCTCGTTGTGCTAGTGCCATGTGCCGTGCCTCGGTGCCGTGCCTCGTTGTGCTAGTGCCATGCCACGCCTGGGCGGCCCGGTTGGCCATGTATAGTCAAAGGGTCAGCCGACCTTCACAGCCTGAACCCGGAAAACATTCTCCCATAAGTGCAAAGTTGCCCAAATCAAATCCAATCCAAGTGAGATTTTGCAGAGGTAGGGAGGGAGGTCAGGAAGGTATTCCAGAAGATCAATTCAAACCATCCATCGAAATGGCAGGAAATCACCAAACAGTTCTCCGGATGAGGATTTTCTTAAGAACAGGCAAATTCACCAAACTTGATGCTCATGAGAGATCAGCTCAAACTGGTTTGCAGAAATGACTCAAGAACCTCCAAACCAAAAGGAAGACCGAAACACCAAAAACAAGCGAAACCGGGAGAAGAAAACCACAACCGAACACAGCTTCAGATCTTAAGCACAAATTTCAGAGGTGAACTTTCTTTATTTCTCAAGATCAAGAAGCACATGAGGGACTCAGACTCACATCTGTTGATCTCTCTCTGTACTGAAGAGTAAAACTAGAGACGGAGAAAACCTAAGGAATGACCACTAGAGAGATGGTCGGTGGGGTTAGCTTCCTATCTTATTTATAGGCCTATTACACATTCTTAATGAGTCTTTGATATTTTTGCTGAACCACTTAACCTAGGGGCAAAATGGTTCAACTTGAGATCTATGCATCCGATAGCCATGAGCTCTTCACGACTTTGCTTCGCCTCGACGCAAGCTTCATAATAACACCACGTGCTGCCTCCAAGTCCATCCCGAACTCCAACCGGGTTTTGACACCCAAACCTAAAAATTGTCTGTTAGTGGTTTTGAGGCCCAAACCATCAAACCCCACTGGACAGTGTATCCGCTATGCCTCCTCCATAGTCTAGACGCGTGTTACCTTCCATCGTCCTCGATCGTCTTATCACCAAGTCCTCTTGTGCCTCCGCTTGACTTGGTCAACCGTCATTTTGATTTGGTCAACACGGTCTACTCCTCCGCATATACACTTGCTTGTCGATGTCCCCAAGTGTCAGCCATCCGCAATCAGTCTCTTCTGACCACCTTGGTCCCTCGGTCCAAGCCTCACATCCATCCTTCACCGCTCTCAGTCCATCAGCACGGCACAACTATGTCTCTATGCTCCACACCTACACACACAACACAACTAAGAGACATGTTGCCCCCACACTCACACTAGGGTTAGTCTTAAACTCAACCGAAGTCTGATTATCTCTTGACAATCACTCGACACACATGGGCACATATCAACCGTATGTTCGCAGCAGTGATATGGGTTTATTAATTCCTTGGCTAGTAGCTGTGCTGTCCTTTGTGCTAGTGATGATGGGGCACCTAGAATATCCTTTGAACCCAATAGACTTGTAACGAGTCTTTGTATTGTATGCTTTATGTTTTATTATAATATTAGTTATATGTCCGTGTGTTGCATCGGGATCATAATTTTTTTTGAATTGAACTTTAGTGATCGGACATGGATGCGTGAGCTCTAAGAACTTTGTATCGGATGCAGACACGTGGATCCGGTCTTCATATCGGAACCAGGTAGAACGTAGATGTGGGAGTGCTGAGTGAAGCTTGATTCACCTTTGATCCCATGTGACTATGTGAGACAGTTGCCAAGATAGAGCTGTCCCAATTATGGAGATTGGGAGGCGTGGCGTCTGTTGTGATGACCCACTACAATCGTATGTGCCTTTTGTTTGGAATGAGATCATAGATCAACTGGTTGGTTCCTTGTGGTGGAACCTATCCACCTGGGTTCAAGTCCTCGACTTGGCATGAGTGCTCGCATTTTCTTGGATTTATACTAGGATTTAACGGCGCTATGCTTTCAGTGGTAGGCGACGTCCCCGTCGACAGCGAGGCGCCTATGGTGACTTCGTGAATCTCGTGATCTGCCGGCTCAGTCCTTTGGAGGTGCTCATAGGGGTAGGATTTGCGTACGTGTGTTCATAGGGGTGAGTGTGCGTGCGTTTGAGTGTCTGCATTGTACTATGTAATTCTCAAAAAAAATTAAGCTGATGAGGTGCCGACCATCCCGATGATGGTGCTGACCATCCCCCAACGCGAACTCTGGAGAATTGGCTCCAACATAGACTCTGTACATGTTTGTGGACTTGCGCCAGCCGTACGCGGCGTGCTTTATACTGGGCGAGGAACAGTGGCCGGATAGTATACATATTTGTTAGTCCCGATTGTATAGGTCTTTGTGACCGGATAGTATACGATTTTTAGTATCACCGGGTAGATGATTACTTTAGAGTTTTTTTAGACGTAGAGATAAAGCAGGGGACGGAGAGCTATTTAATTTTTCTCTAAACAAGAATAGTTTCTTCGCTTGTTAATTGCAAGCGTCCTGGGCACATTTGTTTCAAGGGCAATCTGACATGTAACAAATTGTGTTTTTGATGCAATGGCAATAATATGTGGCAACAAATTGGCACCATGGCAAGCCTCAGGTATTGTGCTAGTAAGCTACGTCGAATCGAAAGATGAGAATTGAATATCATGATGACTCATATCGGGGCAATAATTCTTCGATAGACGATGGGCCAAACACCAATAACAGTGTTTCTCATTTTCTCTGTCGGCCAGATGGTCATGTCACTGTAGCACTGAGACGTACACGCTTCTTTAGGTTAACTGTTTGTTGATTAATACAAGCGAATTAACAAGAAAGAAGCATCACTATTAACATGATGTTGATCTGTTAATTACTATCTCTAGCACCACTGTTGCATGGACTGACATCCCTGCTCATGGTGCTTGTGCCTTTAATTTGTGCTTGGTACCGGTGGGCAGAACGACCTGAGTAGATCAATGCTTTTAAACAGTCATTCAAGCAAGTGTATGTCGAACTGTAGTGATAGCAACATCGGAACCTATTGAAGCAATGAGTGCACGAGGTATTAATTGTCAATCAAATTTTCCGTGGAAAAGATATAAGAGCATCCGCAGGGTGGAGCACTAGGGACGGTTCGATCGCGGGCTCCACAAACGACATGACACGTCTTGTTATTCAGCTCACAGTGGATAGAATCGGACCTGACTCGATTACCGGACCCACACACAGAAAAAAAGAGAAGGGACATTTCTTCTTTATCGGGCTTCTTTCCCCATTCTTCTTCCGTTTCGCCGATCTTCTGCGGCTCCTCATCCAAGTTCATCGATCCGCCAAATCCGGCCAATCCAAGCCTCGTGCGGCGCCCCTGCACTTCTCCATCCGCCGCTGCCTCATCTCCCTCGTGCGGCGGCTGCCTCCTGCTCGTCACACATCGCCTCCTCTTTGTCATGCGCTGCCCGATCTGCTCCAAAATCGCACATCGCGGGATTCCCTCCCCGGCCCTGCGGCGTTGGCGTGCAACAAGGAGGACGAGGCAGCGCGAAGAGGACATCGTGGCATGGGCCTCCATGGTGTCATGCATGGAAGTCGTGTGCTGCGCCACGAGCTTCTCCGTCCATGGCCGACGACGAGCTCCTCGTTGTGGCGGGAGCGCCAACAGCAAGAAAGAGAAGAACGGTGAAGAAAGAGAAGAACCGGGTTCGATACAAGGGAGCGGCTCCTCCATCGAGTCGAGCTCGCAGTGTATAGGAGCGGGTTCGATCCTTGCATTTATTGTATAGGAGCGGCTTCGGACCATACACTGCGGACGCTCTAAGGGTGGCACCAATTAGGATTATTTGAAATCTTATTAGAGCATCTCCAACAACAGCGTAGATTGTAGATTATATTGATACTTACAACTTTGGTATAGATCATGTTGTTCCAAAATTTTAATTTTCTAATTTAAAAATCCGTGAACTGAGAATATTTTTTGAAATTCTAAATAGTTTTAAATAAAAAACTTTTTAAGTACAAAGTTATAGATCACGTCGAGTGCTACAATTTTGATATAAAGTTTATTTTTATCCGAGTTCATACAAAAACTATGAATCATTTTTTATTACAACTATTTATAGAGATAGACACCTTAGGACATTCACCTCCGAAAAATCGATTTTAGAGAGGACACTTAGCATATCCGCCTCTATTGACAATGAGTTTTCGAGATGGACATCTTAAGATGCTCCAGCCTCTGTAAATTTATTTTTGGAGGTGGATAATTTTTTATTGTCTCCGTTAATAAATCGATCGCCTCCTTAAATGGAAGAGGAGCCGGAGCCATTTTTTTGTGGAGACGACAAGAGATGTATTTTATAGATCCTTCCTTTGGCTCTGGCTTCTCCGAGAGGAGCACCTAACGGAAAAGTCATATCAAACATGCCTGTACTAGAGGCAGGCCACCTAAGCCGTCCTACCTCTAAATATAACAAAAAAAGTTAAGTTATAAGTTAAACATTTTTTCACATATATTGACGTGCTACATAGAAATTATAAGCCAAACCTTGGACCCTAAAGAGTGAAGGAATATTTTCTTGTGACATATATAGAGCTTATCAACATCTAATATCCAACTTGGATCACCATTATTTCCTCCAAGTGCTTTCAAACAACTCCCTTGTTATTATAGTCTTCACTTTGTGATACCTCCAAATATTGTCACTCTTCTTGCTTCAAATGTTGATTGACAACACCTCATGCTTCACTGGTCGTTTCAACAGCTCTGACATGTGTGCAGTAGCCCTCTCTGCCGGTCCGACGATGAGTGGGGGAAAAGCTATACCGCCGCATATTCAGCAAAACCTCCAACTACAGAACAACTTGTGGTTGTCGTTCTCTCCGAGGCATGTACCGTCAATTGTTTTCCAGCGTACTCTCTCCGCTCCTAGATAACTGTCGTTTTGGATTTTCACGACGTGAGTTTGATTATATTTGTACAAAATACATGCAACATTTGTATCTCTAAATAAATTTATTATGAAAATAGATTTAACGATTTTTGTAATGATATTAATTATGTACTATAAAGATTAATATTTTTTAATATAAAATTAGTCAGAGTTATTTCTCGGAAAACAAGAACGACAGTTATTACCTGGATAAATTCACATGGTTCAGTTGTTACATGCTTTTTTTTTTCTTTTTCATTTTACTAAGCACTGTATAAATATAATTTTCACGTGGTTCAGTTGTAGCTCAGAGAGTCAGAGGGATGTCAATGTCACAAGAGAGGCACCAGCCTCTAAGTGTCCCAGCATACAAGGGACTCAACCAAACTCGCTCTCTCTAGCTAAGATGTAATCCCTCAGTAAGAGGTAATCTCTTCTTTTTCTTCTTCGTTTGTCTTCAGCATCTTCCTCCCCACCACACCCTTCTCCACCACCACGACCTTCTGCAGCGTGATCTTCCGTACCATCATGCATCATGACAAAATGAGCAGTGTCATCTTCCCTGACTTCTTGTGCAATCCCTTCCTGGTTGCTTGCTTCTGTATGTCTCTCACCATGATGATCTCAAATCATGTAGTTTTTCATGAAACCCCTTCTTCCTAAGTGTGATCTTATCATATTTAAATCCTGCCATACTATATGATTCTGATAGTCACAACAGGCGGGACAATATATATCCTTTGTTTACTTAATCAAAGCGTGTCTTTTAGCGGCTTTAATAAAAACCATTCACATCTTGTATGTATGAGGCTTCATGTCTTCGTTTCGTGTACATCCATGACCTATCCATATGTGGTCTCTGAAGAGAAAAGGTATATTTGCATCAAGATATTATTTGCATGTAACTGGTAAAGGAATTGACTTATTTGTTTGGTATAAATATTATTCTAGACCAAGACTTAGACCTAGAGATTAAAAAAATGATCTAAAAAAGCTGTGAACCAATAATGACAAAGTAAATATACAAATTAACTAGAGTTGATGTGAGCCAAGTAAGTTGGGCAAAAACATTAGTCTAAATTGCTAGCAAAAATAAAAAATATCAGACATCATGTCTCCCTAGATCTAGATCTATATGACAACAAAAATTAGTGAAAGCAATGTATATGTAAAATTTGAAAATATTTTAGGGCCGGCACAAACTCACCTCTCAAACCCAACTCCTTCAAAGGCTCAAAGGGCAAAACCTCCCCCCTCTTTTTTTTTGCAATTTCTAAAAGTCAACAATGGCATGAACGGCTACAGTCGTGCATGGCAAGCTACAATCACGAGGAGGAAGAAGGGTACATGTAGGGAGTTATTTTTAGGGCTGGTCAACTAAGAGCACGGTTCTCTGTAAATATTTCAAATGCGGTTCTCCTATTAATACAACCGTTCCTGATAATCTGGTTATTCTAAAGACGGTTCCGTAAGGACGTCTGTCCATACAAATCGTATTTTCAAGGGCGTTTTCTTTAAAGAAACTTCCCCTAGAAATGGATACGTCTCTAGGTGAGGTTTTCTTAACATAGCCGCTCCAGAAAATTGATTTTCAGCAACGGTTCATTAGCTATAGTGCTCCCCACCAAGGTGACAGATGGTTTCCTAAGTTGTCCTCTTCTATTAGAAATGGGAGCCGACTGTAAAATTTATTTTTGTACTGGTGTGTGTTGTAGCTAGAAGATGGTGAGATAGCCCTCTGGCCTACGTAATCCACTATATTTGGAACAGTTCATGCTTTCCTAGATACATGGTTTATATTAATTATATATATAGACAAAACATATATTTAGGTGCATAATAAGTTAGAAAAGTCAAGAGCAACTTAAAATTTTAGAAAGAGGGAGTATACATTCGTGACGTTTGGTTAACTAGCTAGAGCAACCACTATAAATACACGGCTTGCTTCCTTCCATTCTTCCTCACACAGGCACAACATCAGCCACAAGAAACCAAGTAGACAAGCCACATTTCCGCCCTACGACCACTCATCATGGCTGCAGAGGTACATACACCAACATGGCATGCCTCAGTCGCCTAACACCGGGCATATGCATGCAGATGTGTATTGACCACAGAGCCACCCAAGCGTCTGGAAAGCGTGGCGTTTCAGGCTGGCTTACTCATCAATTCATTTGGTTTCACCTATGTTGATATTGCAGGCCAGAAGCACACTGTTGGCCCATTTGGTCGTAGCAGCGGTGGGGAGCCTACTACGGTGAGTGAACTCTAACAACTCTAACTGAACTTTGTATGATCTCATTTTCCAATGCAAGCAAAGCTTGTGTTTTTGTTGTTCTATGTATCTTATCACACAGAGGAGTGCATACTATGATACTAAACTAACCAGTCATAGTTCTCTCTTCTTACCCCCTCTGATCCCCGTGCAGATCCAGTTTGCACCGACCGAGTATGTGAAGAAATTCTCTGGATCAATTGTTCGCACCAACCGAACATGGGTGGTGACGTACCTCGAGATTGAAACGAACTTAGAAACCTATAAGATATCGGACAGTGGCTCTCCTTTTGGCGTATCTCTGCCAGGGGCAAGGAAGGGCTCTCCTATTGGCATCATACTGCCAGAGGCGCAGACTCCTTTCAGCATCCCTGTGCCACAGGGCACTAGCATCGTGGTATTCTTCGGACGCGCAGAGGATAGCCTCGATGCCATTGGTGTTTATGTGAAATCATCTAGATTTCTACAGTCAGACGACGATGCAGCCAATGTTTTTCTAAACGTTAAACGGTAAACGGTCGGTCACCTACCGTTTAGCTATTATTCGGGCTAAACAGTCCATTAAACAGGATAAACGGACAATTAAACGGGGTAAACGGACGATTAAATGGAAACGAAGCACCACCGTGTAGCGTTTACACGGAGTTTAAATGAGCTAAACGGCCGTTTAGGCGAACAGTGGATGCAGCAGAAGATACCTCGGGTAGCCAAGGCATTTATCCACTCCTCTCCGACGTAGATGTACGTGATCTGCATATACTAATCTTCATTTCCCACCTTGTCGTCCTTGCTTGCATCGTCTATGAAATTCGTTCAATTCGGCTATGGATATATTTGTTCTTGTGTTCCTTCTGTATATATGCATATATATAATGTTGCACACCTCCTATATCTCAAATGCCTGGCATCCAGTGGACGCTCAGGCGCTGCTCCTCCCCATGCGCACGCTCCCTCCGCACCCAGCGACTGCTCCCCCTCTCCCCTCCAGCGGCGACGGCTGCGGCTCCTTCCCGACGCGCCCGCTTAGGCGACGCGCCCCGCTCCCACGCGCTCCTCCGGCGGCTCCTCCTCCTCCTCCTCCTCTGTCCCCTTCAGCAGCGGCGGCGGCAGCAAGGTAGGCCCCCTCCTCCTCCTCCTCCTGGATCTAGGGTTCCGGCGAGCTCACCTCTCTCTCTCTCTCCCAACTTCGGCGGCCTTAGAAAAAAGGAGAGGCCTGGGGAGGTGGCCGGTCAGGTGGTGGGGACGGTGGAGGGCGGTTTAGGGGCCCTGGCGACGATAGAGACGGCTGGGTCAGGTCGGGACGTGGGAGGTCCGGCCAAGGGGGGGGGGGAGGCGACTAGCGGCAAGGGCGAGAGCATGAGATGCTGCAGGAAGAAGAAGACCCCAGCACCGTTGGATTCAAAATCTACGGTCATTGTTCGTCACCTGAACAAATCACTTTTTTCAGACGCCTTAAAAATAGCAACACTCGTAATGTTACATATGTGATCGTTATATACAAGCATGTGAATTACATTTCGTTTGTAATTTGCAGAGTGTTCCTGTCAAGATTGGAGCGTGGGGTGGGAGTGGAGGGTCAGCATTTCAAGTCAATCCGCCACCCAAGCGCGTCCAAAGCATAACCCTTCGCGCAGGCGATGCTATTGATTCAATTGGATTTTCCTACGTTGATGTAGAAGACCAGGAGTATACCTTAGTTCCTGTTGGAGGTACCGGCGGCCAACTTACAACGGTGAGAAAATACTACGATATATATAATATGAAATGATATCACATTAGTTGCTAGTTTAGTTATACATGTATTCAGCTAAACTTAATTACTGACGAATTAGCTACATACCATGCATCCATCTGTTGTTTGACCTCTATGGATCTTGCTCTCTTATGTTGTTGCTGCGATCTATAAATGAGAAGGTATATATTTGTTCCGTTTGACCTCTATCTTGCTCTCTGTATGGCAAGATGCATGTATGTATATATATAAACTAGCCGAGATTTTCTTTCCCCTTATATATATGTAAATACAGATCCAGCTTGCACCAGAGGAGTACGTGAAGAAACTGTCTGGAACAATTGGTGGCTCCGGAAACAGATTTGTGGCATCGCTTGAAACAAACATAACAACCTACGGACCATATGGAAAAGAAGTCCAGTGACAGTCCATTTAGCATCCCGTTGCCACAGAATACACGCATCGTGGGGTTTTTTGGACGCGCGGGGACACTTGTTGATGCCATTGGTGTTTACCTACTGAGTGATGACTCCACGTATGCAACTGATGATGCAACTCAAGGAACCTCGACCAACTGAAGATGGCTCTGTTGGCAGCCATCTTGGCGAGATTGGCGTTTACGTGAGTGGTTCACTCCCAAACTGAAACCCGAGTCGATCGAAAAGGCACCTCAGTTGATGAATCAAGCTAGGACAATTCGGGCCTCTGCCCGTTCCGCTTTCCGATCCTGTGGTGTCGATCAGTTGTAGTAATAAGATGATCATGCATGTATATGCATCATCAACGTGGTGTGGCCCGTGCGTTTACCACGGCTAAGTGCAGTCCGATTCCTTGTTACGAGTATTTTTAATGTGTGTGTGCTGCTTGTTTTATTACTGAGAGTGGTTTTTGTTGTCACCTATGGTGTGGACTAAATTTCTATGTTATCGTCTCTTTGGGATGGAAGTAAAATGATACATGTTGTATTACATACATCTTTGTTCTGAAAAAAGGCCATTAAATTTAGATCCTATTTGGAATAGAGGATTTCGAAAGAAAATAACAAGAGGAATGGATTCTAAAGTTTTCTTAACTTGCTGTTTGGAACAAAGGAAATATGCATATATTCCTTTCCAGACGAAAGGTTAACCCTTAACAAAACATAAGAAAAAACATCCAAAGAGACCCAAAGAAAAAATTCCTATAATATTTTCTCTAGTTCTAAAGCCTGGAACCTCGCTTCCTGGGCACATGTGACATTCATGTTTTCCTGCAACCTAAACACCCCAAAGTTTTTATTCCTGTGTTTTCAAAAACCCAATAGTTTTCTACTCTTCGATCTATTCTATTCCTTTGTTTTGAATTCCTACTTCCAAATAGACCCTTAAATTTGGAGAGGATGACGGAGACGGTGAGAGGCTAGCTAGCAGGCCCAACTCCCAAGATGTGTGCACGAGTTAGGAGAAGGACATGAAGGGATGTACAGACAAGCTGCATGCATGTGCACGTGGTGGGACTGTAGGAGGGAGACAGCCATACTGGTGCAAGGAGGCTTGTCCAAGACATAAATAAGCTTAATTTTTATGAATTCGATAAGAAATAAATCTATTTTTATTGGTTCATAGACAAGGCCGCTTGTATATCCCTTCGGCTAGCCATGGGACGGTTTCTCCACTAGTGCTTGTGCTACACCAGTCAGACCTCATTTGAGTTTCTCATATGGATGTCCTCACAAGGGCTAAGATCCTAGTCGAGTAACTCCGTAGATAGCCCCTGGACTTCCTCACCTAAAAGTGGATCTTCGAGATGGTCTCTCCCAGACTACTCTCCGTTGTTTTTACTACCGAGCTTCCGGATGAAATGCCATGGGTCTGTTCCCTCCAATACATCGTAGGAGGCCACGCACCACAAACGTGGTTGGTGTGATCTCACAAGAGTTACAAGCCCCTCCATGTAAATTAAGGTGAACGCAAGCACCAAGCTTTCCGAGGTATGCAAACCTCACTAACATTAGACCTAAAACTAAAGCAAGTGCTTTTAGCGGTAGTCTAACTAGACTAAGTACTTCGCAAAGTACCTACACACCTGAACTAATCACCTAATAATTTCCTTAAGCACTATGGCGGCAAGAGCACTAGAGTGGAGCCTCAACTCCCTTGGTATATTCGTCAACTTGTACACATCTGAAATGGCTGGTTGGGGAGGAGGTATTTATAGCATCTCCACTTGAAATTTGCTGTTGGCAAAGTGCAGCAGCCTTTGCACACTCATCGGGAATTTTGGTGGGATCACCGGAGCTTCCGGTGCCCTACCACAGGTACTAGCCGTTGAATCTCAATCGACTGTTGCACCTTTCTCCGGTGTTGCCTTCTCCAATACCACTAGACTTTTCTAGTGAGCAGGTGCTCTCAATTCCCTATCTGAGAACCACTAGCCAAGACCCTTCGTCTCTCCAGTGCACTGCACTGAACTACCCTAGTGCCCCTTTTCCTCCCTGCATACTCTTTGGTGAGAGAACTTTTCTCCGATAGTCTTTCACCTTCCAATCATCGGACAATTCCAGTGTTGTTGTTTTCCTCTTATGCAAATTGTTTGAGGCCTTTTCTCTGGTGCCTTCTTCACTATAACACTGGATAATTTTGGTGCCTTGGTTTCAGCAGCCAAGCGCCTGTGCAGAGCCTATTCTTCGGTGGCTTGAGTAGCCAATCACTGGAGAGTTCCAGTGGTGTTGTCATCCTAGCTACTTATAGTTGGTGTCTTGGACTTCTAGCATGTCTTGTAGGTCTTCAACAATAGCTTCTAATTTCTTGCTTGAGGTGTTGAGCACTTTGATCTTCATGTTGCCTAAGTCCAAGCCAACTTGCATCAAATGGACTAAACCTTGTATACTAGCAATGTTGTTAGTCCAAACAAATCATGTTGTCACTCCAAAACAAAAATCACATAATGGGCCATGCAAGGTGCCATTTTCCTTACAATGGCCGAGCATGGCACATCTCTTGGACCCCCTTATAGATAGATGTCCACACACTCTAGAGCTCAAGTTAAGCCTCGGTCATTTGCTTGCTAAAGATAGTATATTTGTAGATATTGGAGGTGATCTTAGTGCATTTTTTATGAGATTTCATCTTGTGGCACTAGAGATTGTATTTGTTGGTGGTTTTCTTATTACTCTTGGTGGTTGCCACCATCTAGATGGCTTGGTGCAGCGGACTTCATCGAAGCACTTAGATTTAAGATTGTGAGGTGCTTCAGAGATTGATTGTGAGAGGCTCTTGTGCTCATCCTCGTCAGAGATTGGGAAAAAGCAACTTTAGAGGAATAGAGGTGTTGAGAGTGCCTTGTGGTCGAATTGGCTTAAAGACCAAGCCCTCAATGGAGGAGGCAACCTTCCAGGGCTGAGTCTTGGTAAAGAAGCGGTGATCCTAGGACTCACCTCAACATGGGCGTAAGTGATCGTCAAGTCACTGAACCATGAGTATATATATCTTTGGTCATCCTATTGTGTATTGCTTTGTGTT
The DNA here is from genome assembly GCA_038087645.1 of Saccharum hybrid cultivar R570. Lineage (NCBI taxonomy): Eukaryota > Viridiplantae > Streptophyta > Magnoliopsida > Poales > Poaceae > Saccharum > Saccharum hybrid cultivar. Next base: position 19,236,672 of record JAQSUU010000804.1, read on the forward strand.
GTTCGATTCAATAGAATAGATATAATAGGACTTGTCATCCTAGGGAGCCAACCTAGCTAGTTTAATCATCTCTAGTGACAACTTTGCTTATATCTTGATCACTAGAATTTTGTCGGTTGCTCTCACCCTAGGCTTGCAAGACATAGGTAAAATTACCTTTACAAGGGCCTCTTTGTTGTCTAATACTCTGTCTAGTATTTGTGATTGCTAGGTGCCTAGATTTTTTAATTAGGCTATTCACACCTTTCTATCCATCCAAAGATCCTAACACTTGGGTGGTTTCGGACGATAATTTTGCCTAGAATGGTGGCATATCAGCCATAGAGGCACTACTACAAATTGACTTTTCACTGTCACCACTTTCACTGCCAATAGAAGCGACGGTGTGATACTTGCACCGTCGGTTAGAACGATAGCGAGGCCTCCTACGACTGAAACCGGCAGTTCAGACCTCTACCACCGACGGGTTTACGATAGATGCGGCAGTGGTATTGGGGTTGTATTTCCTCCGTTGCTTGAAAAGTCAGGCCGACTGGGATACACATTTTGCCTGCCGGCCCTAAAGTAGTGTTTGGTCAACCGGCGGTAAATTTAGCGCAAGTGTAGAATTGCCTCAACTTCCAATGCCATCAAATCACCATTACTTTCACCGCCTGAAGCCTAAGAGCCATGTACCCACTGTTGTACATATACTTAAAGACCAGTGCCCATTGAAACGACCCTCTTCTTCATCCATCATCCCTTTCTCTTCCAATCTACAAAGAAAATGTCAGACAACCCCATCAGCAGCCCATCGTCTAGCAAGGACGAATTGCCTTCCCACCACTCCTCTGAGGAGAACGTCTCCTCCGATGACTGGATGTCTGATTATAGTCCTCCCTAGAGCTTCAAGAAGGAGGTCCCGAAGGAGGAGGACAAGGATGAGGACGATGACTCCAACGACTCTGACTCTGACTTTGCCTCACCTCCCAAGCGAGCGAGGCGAGCATGATCCTCTATGCGAGAGGATCATATATTTAGATTAAGTAGTTTATAGTTAGTATGAGTAGTTTTAATAGTTTAGGTTAGTTATTATGCTTCTAGACAAGTACAATCATATACTCGTCCAAATTGTATCTATATGTCAGATATATATAATCAATCAATGAAAAAATTCTATTCATGCAAATTTGATCTCTTCAATACCACATTTTTATATGAAATGCAAAGCAAGTTCTTTCCAATACTACTTCCAAAATGCCAGTGTACAGATTTGATCTCTTAACAAATGTTTTTTTTAATTTTTCTGTATATTTGTGAATGAAAAGGAAAAAACTGTCATGTACGGTTGCGGTTGTTTCTAGGAAAATCTAAAAGCAGTTTAACTGCTGACAATTGCCGTATTATAGCGTTGGATTAGCATGGCAATGATCAGCTTAATACAGACACTGTTTAACTTATCCCGTGTCATCCGTTCTCACTGTTGATCAATCTAGACCGTCCGTTTGGCAACAAACCTAGAAGCGCCCGGCCCATTCCCAACTCCCCTCGGGTCCTGTCGGTGCCTTTTCGCCGGTTCGACTAACTAAAAAACCACAATACGAATCCATTAGTTCTCCCCATCCGTTATTGCTTCATCTTCATTCTCCCCACCTATTGCTTCATCTTTATTTTGACCCATCACCTATACTTGCCTTGACTCGAGCACCTTGCATTGTCGTTATGGACAACACCGCGTGAAGGTTAGATGCATTCGGTCACCCTCCCTGTTTGCATTTGGTTTCAATTGGTTTTGGGTTCGGTATTAGTTTTGTTCATACTAGGAATTTTTTTCATTGCAACAGATATCTTACTTTAGAAGAAGACATTTCAATGCGAGCAACCTTGCGTTTTGGCAGCTAGGGGTGGCACCGGGACCCCAAATGATGTTGTTTGCTACTTGGGGATGGAGCATTCACCCGGACTGATTGTTGATTATTGAAGCCACTGTTCGTCACCTTCTTGGACCACAAAATTTGACAAGAATCATTCAAGACCCTGTTTGTAGAGAGATTTTTGTGCTTTGAAGGATTGGATAGGAAGTAGACATACTTTATAGATACAATGTATCCGTGGACGGAGATGCTATCATCTTTACTATGGTTCACTACCTCTGGCTTTTGGGACCGTATCAACCAATTTAGTACCTTATGTAACAACCTGGGTTTTTGTGCAACAAAAAATACAAGCTTTTTAAAAATTTTCATGCAATGTGTAAAGCATGTAGTCTTTAGGTGAAACCTGAGTCAAACTAAGGAGATCTTGCTAATAAATTGGTGCATCATGTAGAATTGATTGTAGGAGTGTGCCCTGTTCTTGAGTTGGTTGCTTGGATTTTGAGTTTGTTTGGAGTTTGGAGTGCACAAATCCATAGCAAGAAATCCTTCTCAATTCCCTTTGAATTATCTCTCAAATTCCTTGACTCATAAAAGGAAAAATCTTTTTTCCTTTTTCTTTTTCTCATTTGGCCCAACTTCTCTCTTCCTTCCCTTCCCCGCTGGCCCATGTCTCTCCCAGGGCCCAACTGGTCTCCTCTCCATTGGCCCAGCGGCCAGCAAGCCAATTGAGTACCTTAGCAACTGCCTACCCATCCGACATTAAGTCTTAGAATTTGTGCAACTTTTTGTTAATGAAATTTATATGTACTGATGAAACCTTTGGATTAGTATGTATGAGTACTGCATAATCGTTGAACTATTATTTTAGTTGAATTGTTAATTGAATCAGTTGGTCTTGATTGTGGTCCACGTGTACACCTCTATGTAAGCACAAAGGATTCAAAACATGCCTTCTTCTATAGGCGGATAGTACCCTGAACCGCCGGTGACATAGCGTTTCATCTTGGCGGGAGTGCGAGGGTTTTCAAGGATGTTTTGGCGCCTTGGCGGGAGGCAAAAGCATAGACAAAAGACCTAGGCCGACCTCTTCACTCAGAGTATGGAACACTTTGAACCCTGACTGCTCCATGGCTGCATCTAGCTCCAACTCCTTCTAGTGGTCGGCACCATCCCAGGGCGTCATCGTGAGAAGAACACTGGATTCTAGCGGAGGAGGCTACAATGGGAAGGGGCTGCCCATTTCGTGCCGTGTCGAAAACCACCCCTACGCATACCAGCAACCACTTTTGTGTCGCTGTGGCTTGAAGATCCCTCGGTGGATTTCGTGGAGTAATGGAAACCTAGGACGTCGGTACCACAGATGCTGCAGGGCAAATAATATAACTCGATTTCTTTCATGTTCATTCTGTTTTTGCAATACAAATGCTGAAATCCCATTGTACTTATGGTAATTTGGTTTTTTTGGCCCGACTTAGATTGCAGGTTCTTTAAGTGACACGATCCCCCCATATGAAAAAATTTCTAAGGACTTTGATTTTGGATTTACATAACAAGATTTGGGAGCTGAAGGCGGAGGCCAATGTTACAACAAATGAAAAATATCTATAGGAGGAGGAAGAGATTATGCCACAAATTGAAGAAATGGCCAGGGTTCCAACAAAGATGATGGAAGATTTCGCACCTTTGAGAAAGAAATGTGCTTCCTGTTCTTGTTTCACCTATTTTGTACTTACCTTAGTTCTTGGTATGTTCATTGGCAAGTTACTTAGTTCACCATAGTAGATTCAAGTATCAATTTATGTATTGGACTGAAATCTGTTACTTTTGTACAACTATTGTTGAACTAAATGCAAGGTGATTAACCAGATATTCAATTTATTGAACTGTAAATGATAGTAGATCCGAGTATCAATTGATGTGTTGGAGGCATCCTACTTCCCTAGACACTAGGCCCTGGTACAGGGGCAACCAATTTATTGAACTGTATATACACTCTCCTACGGCCCTACCACACCTTCCTCCCATCCATTCCCCACTCTGCTCCCTTGTTCTGCTTCACCTTGCTAGCGTCGGACGAAAGGTAGCCTCTCGCGTGCTCACTGCTCCTTCACCTCCAACCTCGCCGGCGCACAAATCTTCAGCGCGCCTTCTCTGCTTCTCTACTCCATCCGAATCTAAGGTAACTGCACTGGATCTGCTGCTTCACCGGATTCTATATTCCTTTGTATTGCTCTCTCATGCTCTTTGCTCCTTCACCTCTAACCTAGCTACATTAATTTTGTTGGATCTACAGATGAAAATGCATCTTCTTGTTCTAGAGTTTGTGACCTTGTATATCCGTGGAGTGTAGCTTGTGAGCCTTATTGTCCTCAGTATTGGTTCACCAAATCAGTGCTTTGTGAACAAAGTCGATGAGCTAACTGAAAGTGTACCAATGGATATGGAAAGGTTTGTAGTGGTCAAGGCTCGAGTTGACATGGAGATTGACAATGATCCCGTGGAGGTCGACAATGATCTGCAGGATCTTATGAAGATTCACAATGATCCTATGGAGTTCGACTTAGATCTGCATGGAGAATAATTAATTATGCAACCAATGATGTACATATGAAGACCTTTTAACTTTTGCATAGTGTCGACCTAATTAGTATCTGCATTTTAGCTTTCGGCATGCTTATTAGCTTGGTAGTGTCCACCTACTTAGTCGGTATGAATATATGGAACTTAAGTTGGATTCCTTTCAATCCGAGAATACTAGCATTGTGATTTCCTTATGTTTTTGCAGTGTGTATTTTGGCTTTCTTTCAATGTAAATCTGTGTGCCTTATTATTCACCATCGAACTCAAGTTGGCTTCCTTTCAATCTGAGTACTGGAATTATGCTTTTCTTAGTTTTCTAAGTGCGTAGTTTCGCTTTTGTTTCAATGCCAAACGTTAAGATTGTGTGCCTTAGTCTTCATCATCGTATCATATAGAGGTCTCTGGGTGGTAATAGGACCTAGCCACCGGTGATGGTACTGTGCATTCACCGCCGCTTAGTTGCAAAATTTCCAATCCCGCCTTTGAACCCTCCCACGCAGAACTGATGAAAGTTGGATTCCCGCGTGTCTAAAAGTCACGCAGAGAGCAAGCAACCCCTACTCCAATAGCCCCCTCTAACACCCCACACCCCCACCCCACCGCCGCCCCTCCCTCCCCTCTCACACACATAGCTTTTCTTTTCCTCATTGCTGTTGTTCGTCATCGCTGCTCCTGCTCATCAGCACTACTCAGCTCTTGCTCCGCGCTGGTGCATATCGCCGGATTGCTCGCACAGATCCACCGACGAATGAGTTGTTGCTGTCACCGATGTTGCCACTCATGCTCATCACCGCCAGATCCAAAGGCAAGTGTAATAAGACCTTACTTGCACCGTCGTCCCTTCTCAAAACTCATCTCCTTACTAATATTTATTGATGCAATTTCACAGCAGGGCGACCTCATTTCTTCGGCTGGTGGTGTCCTTCCAAATGAAGGAGGTCTCCAACATGAGGAACGCAGTGGACAACCTCTCAGACGATGTGCTTGATGACATCTTCCGCTACCTCCCCACCCAGTCCTTGTGCTACTGCAATTGTATCTGTCGCTCCTGGAAGCGCGTCATCTCTGACTCCTATCAACGTAAGAAGTTTTCACAGACTATCATTGGCTTCTTCTATGGCAGCTGGTGGAAGGGCAATCGCCATTTCACCAGCATCAGTGGTGAACGACCCTCCTTGTCCTTCTTGTCCTTCCTCCTTCAAAAAGTCCTAGTCTCAGATTGTTGTAGCGGTCTCATCCTTTGCTGGTGTGCTAAGCCTGATGGATTACATCGCTATGTTGTCTGCAATTCGGCAACCCACAAATGGCATGTACTGTCATGTAGCAACCATTCTATTGGTCAGGCTCGCTTAGGTTTTCACCCAACATCCTCGCCCTTTCATGTGATTGAATTTGTTAAGGTGGAGAGTGCGTGCATAGGTGTGGAGATCTACTCATCTAAAATTACAGCATGGATCTTTAAGAAATCTGAATGGGGTGAGGTAGTATTGTTCTACGTTCAAAATCAAAAAGTGTTTTTTTAATAGTTTTATGCACATGCTTGATTACTCTGTGATAGTTACTGTGGATATGGAGAGAAATACATGGAGGAAAATTCGTAAACCAGGTGGTGCTAAAATGTCCATCCATCAAGCTCAGAGTCACCTGTGTGTGTGCTGTGCTAATTTTCGTAACAGGTCTTAGCTTTTAGTGTGGATACTTGAAGACTATGATACTGATAACTGGAGTTTAAAGCATGTTGTGGATACGGAGGAACTGTTTGGACACATAAATATTAAAGTTAGTTATGAGCTTTGTGATGAGGAGTACAAAGTGATTATAATTCACCTAGAATGAAATTTTATTTTTCTTGTTGCGAAGGATAGAACATTGATTGCATATGACATGGACCGCAGAAAGGTTCATGTCATCCATGCATGTGTCATCCACTTTTGTAGATCAAGAGGACGTTTCTATATGAATAGGTCTTACTATCTTCTTTATGTTCCATTATTCATGAAATCATTAGCAGAGTAGTAAAGGTGCATTTCCTGCATTTCGTCGTTGTGACAGTCTTTGTTCAGGTAGGGAGTTGTTTTCGTTCTATGTATGTATATGTCAATTTTGGCTTGTTAACTAAATGTATGGTATGTTTAATATTATTAATTCTGCTGCTTTGTTCAGGTTGTGGATCAGAGATGAATAAGAGGGGTTCCATGGTGCATTGGCTACCAATCCGAAGGATACACTAATTATATTCATTTTGCCTTACAAGCAGGAGTGCCACATAGAAGGAGCACAACTACGTCATTTTGTTATGTAAGTCTGTATAGATTAGTACCTTTAGTATGCTCTATGTACCGCTTGTGACATCGGTTAAGAAAGATGTTATGGTAACGTCCATAGTTATTGTAAAAAGTACTCTTGTTTGTGAACATAATTTCTGGATACAATGACTATATATCTGTATCTTTGTGTTCATGAAGCTATTAAGGGCCTAGCTGAATTAGTAACTATTGTGAAACCGGATGAAATATGTTACCGTCGGATGTAAGCGTTGTTCGTTATTTTATTATTACCACTGTCGCTACACGTATGACGTGGCAGGGATCAAAAGTATATCAGCGCTGATTCCTTTAGTAACCCGACACCGACTAAATGATCATCAAAGGTGAATCGTGGTGTAAGACGACAGTGACCATGACCTTTGTACTGGCGGATCATACGTTGAAGCGATGGTGTTGTTAACCACTACACAGGCGTCTTGGCCGTCGAAGAGACAGTGAACCCGCACTGCTGTCGAAGTACAAAGCGACGGTACTGGTGACCACTACACAGGCGGTTGATGTGCCCACACGACGGTTTTGATAGCCTCGACATAGGTAGATCATTTGCTAATACGGCAGTGTTAGTGTACATCCACAGCCGGGTCGTACTCCAATGCGACGGAAGTAAGGATCTAATCACGGACGGATCATAAGCCAATACGACAGTGTTAGTGTACACCGCAGTCGGTCCCAGATGCCGACGATAAAGGCTATGACCATCACTGTCGACAGCTTACCGCCAAGGCCGAAATGAGGTTGCGATGGGGGTTACGACGTGGCTGTGAAAGGTCCGAGTGTATTAGTGAGGATTTGGGGTGTTAAATTGGACTTCTTCGATAGTTTAGGAAGGTAAATCGAACAACAACTATTTTTAATATTTTTCCTAAAACATTTATGCAATTAAAAATCATAAAATCTAGTTTTGATTTTAGAAAATTCATAGCAATTTATTTTAGCTTAGAAAAAATTGTGAAACCAGTTTCATAATTTCCATAAAATCATGCTCTACCTTATGGTGCCTAAATTGAAACTATTTGAGTCTTCTATGGACTATTTTGGTTTTATTTGCTAGCATATGCTCTCGTACCTATTATAATTAGTCTACATCGCTGATCTGGACTATAGAAAGCTTAGGTGACTTTGACAAAAATACAAGTGTCATGTAATGACGTAACCGAGTCATACTTGATCCTATTTTACCATGTTTGGTACAATTATGGGGAGAAACGCTTCCCTAAGAAGTTGCACAAATCGAGGAAGGTGCGCCTAGTTTCTATGTTTTTAGTACAAACGGGGTTGGATCAAAGTGCAAAAATTGTGTTGTTTGGCTTCTAGTTTCAACTTATTTTTGCCATAAGCAACTTTTAAAGCTATTTCAAATAAGCCCTTAGTATGAACACTAGTGTCACTTGATTTTATCTATGACCATATTAGTGTAGAAAGCATGGGGCACTCCCGTTGGAATGTGGATGAAACAACTCACATGTATCACTCTACAAATGCCAACAAGACAAAAAAAAATTTTAGAAGAAAAACCCCAAAAAGGTAAAATATAACAAGAGTATCTACTAGCAACTGGGCTTTCTATAGAGTTTGGTTGGTCAACATTGACTAACTATAATAGATATATAATGAGGTCATATGCTAGCAAATAAACATAAAAATGTCCATAAAATGTTCAAATAATTTCAATCTAGGCACCATAAACTAGAACAATACTTTTGGAAAAATTGAATAAAATTTTCCCTATCTAAAACAATTTTTCTATGATTTTCTAAGACACGACTAAATTATAGAATTTTTAATTTTATAAATTTTCTAGAAAATATTTGATTATTTATATTTCTAGCGTGATTTACCCTCTTGCAGTCACGTCATATAAAACTGTCGTTCAAAACCGCTCATGGTGTAAAGTACAGATGGTTTCAAAAGTTGAGGAGGTTCGAAATCCTGTTTTATAGATAGATAAGGAAGAAAATCGTATTATCGTGAAAGTTAAAGTGGCTAAAAAGGACATTTTGCAAATGCAAATCGAGACGGTTTGCGACGGCCCACCTGTATCCACAGAAGCAGCAAACTTTCTTCGCGGGCTCATGCAGTGGCCCGCGGCGTGTCAGCTTTTGCGGGTTCTGCGGCGTCCCATGAGAACTTTTTTTAACCCTTTTTTAATATATATTTTAATACTAACACTGTTATATTTATATTTTTAAAACTAACACGTTTGGACGTGACGGTGGCCGTGGCGTGGCAAAACCGCTCTGCTGCGCCAGCGTGGCACCCGCCCCGCGCGCATGGACATGTGGGCCCCACTGTCAGAGCTTTGACGCGCCACTATCCACGGCGCGTTAAAGCGCTTTGACGCGCCAGGCGGGCTGGCACGTCAAAGCAGATCCAGATCGGGCGCAACTCCTTCTCCTTCCTCCCTCTGCTCCATTTTTCACCCGCCGCCGTTTCTCTGCCTGCTCGTCGCCGCCGAGCACTGCCACCTGCCGGCCCGCCTGTCGTCAGCACCACCGCCTGCCGGCCGCCTCCGCCCCTCCTCTCTTCCCCAGCCAGCAGCAGGCAGAGGGAGGGAGGAACGCCACCGGCGCTCCGGCCTTCGCCGGAGGCGGCTGGGCTCCGCCGGCATGGGGCGCTATGGTGCCGCAGCCGCACCAGCCCTCCCCCTAGTGGCCGCCCCCACTTGTTGAGGTATTTTTTTATTTTCTTCATCATTGCATGGTTAGAGTTAGATTAGTTAGTTAGGTTAGATTTGTTTAGTTAGTTTAGTTAGGTTGGATTAGTTCAGTTAGAGCATCTTCAACAGTTTTGCAAATAGCTTTGGCATCCTTTGTTTTTTTTTTTGAAAAAACTCAAAACCCCCTCTCCAACAGTTGGGCATATGGGTTTGGTATCTTTGGGGAATTGGCAAAAGAGTGAGCAATCGGCGTATATATGCGCGCGTCAGGGAGCCGCGTATCCGCTTGCCATCGGTCTTTCTCGCGGGGCTCTTCGTTGCTTAGCGGGGGCTCTTCGTTGTTTAGCGGGGCTCTTCGTTCGCTTAGCGGGCCTCTTCATTCGCTTAGTGGGCCTCTTCGTTTCTTAGCAGGGCTTTTGGGTTTTTGAAACGAAATTTGCCAAACTGTTGGAGATGCGATCTTTTTTCCTCCCCATATTATTTTGGGAGTTGGCAAACAACAAGATTTAAGAAACCAAATTTGCTAACCATTGAAGATGCTCTTAGTTTAGTTAGTTTAGATTAGTTTAGATTAGTTTAGTTAGTTTAGTTAGGTTAGTTAGTTTAGTTAGGTGTTATTAGTTTAGTTAGTTTAATTAGGTGTTATTAGTTTAGTTAGTTTAGTTAGGTTTCTTAATTTATTTAGGTGAGTTAGTGTGGTTAGTTTAGATAGTGTTAGGTTCTGGTTACTTTGTTTAGTTAGGTCAGGGATTAGTTCATCTGTTTAGTTAGGTTGACATTATGGTCGTGTTTAGTTTTTAGGGGATTAGCAATAGATGAGGTTTGCATCAATGGTTGTAGATGGATGGTGTGGTTCGTTTGTTGTATGGAGGTACTGTTAGAAAAGAAGATGTGTTGTTCAAGGAAATGGAAGAAGAACTTGAAATGTTTAATGATCGTCCAAGTTTGAGCGATCTTGTGCTACGTCTGAAGGACAAGTCTGAAGGACAGTTGCCAACCTCATCATAGTCAACCATATGGCCGCACCAATATCCTATTCCAAGCTTCGAAGGGACCAAGCTGTGGTTTGCTTTAACACCACATTTGCAAAGGCGAGGACGTTCATCGGCATATGTCCTTTCTTTCCTCTTTTCCTCTACCTTTGGTGGCTCGGGCCATTGATTCTTAGGACCGTGTATCCACTCCCTGAAGAAGCACGACTTGCCCTCCTTCCAAACATCCTGCAACATACAACTATCTAACATTAGTACATAAAGACATGTAGTTGAACGACACAAAAGATTTTGAATTACCATTGTGAAGTTTGAACATATAAACTCCGATCTATCATCAGGGTTGAGCACAACTCGCTCTCCACAATCGCACCGTGGGGGACTCTCGAGTCTCAGCAAGGCCCGATGCTTCTTCTCCTCGTGCGTCATTGGCGGTGGGTTAGGTAGAGGTGGAACCCAACGATTGAAGTGCTCACGTGCGTGTCTTCCTCTCCACCAGTCATTGAATATGAGATACCGTGGGTCGAACTTGTCAGGACCATCGATCCACTGAAAAAGAAACACCTCAGGTGCTCCTGCAACAAACGATTTCGACCAAATATTAGTACATTACCATGTCATAGGAAAAAATAAATCATTACTTACAGCACAGCCACTACAGCGGTAGAAGCACTGGACAACTGTCTCTGGGTGTCTGGATTGAAATACATGGACCGGCATACCACAGTCGCAGTTAGAAATAGGTAGGTCATGCGGGACGGGGCCATCAACGCTACTCGCGTGGTCGTACAACTTTCTAGGATGACCCTTTTTTCCCATAACTCCTCCCGCCACAGGCTTCCCATCTATAAAATAACAAGCCATGATTTAAAATTAATGTACTGCAAAATTTAGCCTACAAAGATGGACTAAAACCTACATATGAAACTAAGCTAAACTAAGTAATTAATAGTGACATATAGCAAAATGGCACTAACTATCCAATTCAAATTCATACCAACACACTATACAAAAGTGTCATACGAAACCCGATCTACCAAGAACGTATTAGGACCATTCCTAAATATATATCTTTCCTACAAACCCTGACCATGCAATGTTTGAATCCACCGCAAAAATTAAGAAAGAGTCTCATTATCTTGCCTGAGGGTTGCCCTAAGCTTAGGGATGAGCACCAACGATCACCGGTACCCGGGAGCACCTTCGGGCCACCGGATCTGGAGCTCAAGCTCAGAGCAATGGGGAGGAACAAAGGGAATAGAGGGAGAAGGAAGGGAGAAAGAAAGGAAAGAAAAGGAGAAGGCTGAGTCCCTGATCTGGATGTCCATTACCGCGCCAGGCGCGGCAAAAGGCTCCGCCGCGCCGTGGCCACTGTCATATAACCGTGTTAGTATTAAAATATATATTAAAAAAGGGTTAAAAAAAATTTCTCCCATGACAGCCCAGGCCCCAGTGGCCGACTGGCCGTCAGTCCGTCATCGTCTGTCTGCAGAGTTCGCGAGCCTTCTTCGTCCCTCCGCCCTCCCCATCTCCCTCTCGTCAGGCGCTCCTCGCGCTCGCCGCCGACGCGCCGGCGCCTCCCCCGACCCTGGCCGGGCCAGCCCCGGTCCCCGAGCTCCAGGTCAAGGCCCCCACCTACACCGCCAAGCCCTTTCTCCAGTTCCCTCCTCTTAGGCCCCAAGCTCGCCGCCGTTCGCCCGCGTCTCCCCCGCCGCCGCGGGTCTTCCTCCGTCGCTTCGTCACAACGTCTTCTTCCACTTCCGGTAGCAGTTCACCCACGCGGTGTGATGCGGGCACCTTTGCGGGTTCATGATGCGGCGCTAGGACCCGTGTGGGCTGGCCCGCATAGTCGCATAGAACCGTCTAGGTTGTTGTTTGGTTGCAATTGCGGAGTTTGCCGGGCTTGCGGACGGGTCAGTCCGGCGGGCTGTTGGCACGGCCGGCGCCGCTTGCAAGTCTAATTACAATGCAGTGAGCTGCCGTTGATTCTTGTGGTCCTTAAATTACAATGTATTACTATAACGCAGTGTGCCGCTGTTGATTCTTGTGATCCCAATTGTAATGCATTACAATACTTAGCTGAGCTTTGATGTCTCTGGACAGGGGTCGTTAAAGGATAAACCATCTGCTGATTCTTGTGGTCCCAATTGTAATGCATTACAATACTCAGCCGGACTTTGATGTCTCTGGACAGGGGCCCTTCAAGGATAAACCATCTGCCCCTCAGTTGTCTGCCCCGCCTGATTCTTGAGGGATATCATGACGCCAGTTGAGAGCCCGCAGAACGACCTCCAGAGGCTGCGGAGAGGTGGTGGCATCGAGCGAAAGAACAGCACGACCAAGCGACGACCTGATGTAAGTTAACTCGTCCTTGCCTAATTAATTATTATTGGTCTTATTAGTCACTTTGCTCGTTCATGTGCATATATGCCAAAAATAAAAGCAGCTGTACCGTGTCCGTACATGATCCCGAGGGTATTGTTTGTTACTGACTGCACAAGTGAAGGATTACTGAATGCCATATTAGACTGACTGGCTTAGCTAAAGGAATGTTATGCTATGTCAGACATACAAGTACATCAGTGCCTCAATGGGCAGTGGCTGTGCCTGTGCTTGGAAGTGTTTTGAATTGTTTAGAATTTGGATCTTGATGTGTGCTTTAGCTTTACCTAACGGAGAAAAAATTATGAAGCACATCTTGTACTGCACTTTAGTTTACTGTTTAAAAACTCTTTTCAAGAAGTTGCATATCCTTAAAACAAATTTGAATCCAGAGAAAAAATAGCTATAACTTAATGTTGGTACATGTACTGCCCTTGAGGTTTTCGGGTGTTGACTAATTATAGGGTTAAGTACCCAGGACACAATGACTTTCACCAAGTTTTAGTTGACTGAATGTCTCCATAAAAAAAGGCATCATGAGTTGCCTCATAGACTATTTGCTCAGAAGTAGCATTCAGCTTGTCTACGTGCTGGTTGTATATCACAATATCCTTCGTTATTCAAGATAATATATTCATTTTTTTCCATCTAAACTACTCCGTCATGGTCTAAACCTTTTCAGTGACATGTCATACGAAGTTCTTTCTAGTAAATTACAAATTGACCAACTTTCTGTTCCAAACATGCAAAGAATACCATCTTTAATACAAATATGATCTGTGTAGCACCTCTTCTGTGCTGAAGCCTTGCTTTCCACCATGTCCATGTCCATGTTTAGTGTCCGAAGCCCTTCCTGACACTTTGAGATAAAGAAAAAAAAAACTCGACCAGGATGAGACTTGAGAGATGTGCCCCTGGTTTTGTTCTTAAGAAGTTTGTGTCAGCCTTTGAACTTGGACTGCTGACAGGGGTTTCATTGACCCTCAGACTTCAAGAGTCGAACCAGTGTAACTCAGGAGAAGTTGGCCCATCACCAATAAGATGATGGACAGTATTGTCCAGGTAGGATGCCTGGTGTATCCAATGTGTAATCTGTATCTGGGATTGCTTGATCAGGCAGAAGAAGTGGAATCAAGCTCAACCCCTTTAAACTGGCTTGGGCAACACCTCTTGTTTAGAGTAAAGTGCCAGCATGATTTCCCACTCCAATAGCTCTCAAGTACATTCCCAAAGGTAACGTCCATCGTCGCGAACACAGTTCACCATCTCAGCGCTGTCACAGATGGACCTAAGCTGCAACGGCAGGCACACGACAGTAAACCTGATGCAAAGCAAGGATTCATAATAGAAAAGGTAGCTCAAGGAGCAGTTTTACTACTGGTGTTCTTTTCAAAATTTTTGAACATCTGGTGCAAAGTGCATTTTACTCAAATTTGTAATTTATTACTGAATGTAAGTTTATTTAGTTACTACATATGGTAAAACATGTACAGCTCACCATTGTGTGCCCTTTTAAACTAGTTCTCTATTATTAGTTTCTTTATTGGTTAACATAATATTTTTTATGTTCATTTTCTATGGGTGTTGTTGATTCAATTTCACAAAATTAAGATAAATCTGCTCTTTGTGTAGGGAGATGATCTTTGTGCAATATGTGACGATGGTGGTGATGTAATATGGTAGGTTCATTTAAAATCAATTTTAATTGCTTGTCTCCTTTATATGTACGGTTATGATAATTGATTCACTAATGTAATCATTTTGTCACTGTTTCCCTAAGAATTGTTCTCATTTGAAAATTTAACCAACTATGTTAACCACTTTCTTTCATTGAATACTCTCTCCGTTTCAAGATAAAGTCGTGGTTTGCCTCCATGCATTCTCTGCGAACTAAATTTTTACCATTAGTTTCCCTTTTAGTTGTTACATCGTTAAAAAAATCACGACTGTGCCCTCAAAAAGAAATCATGGCTGTAGGAAAATAATTTGAAATATGAACCTCATGGTATTGTTTTTTTGTATGAAAAAACATACTTAAATCATGATGTTTGAAGATTGAAATGTATGGACACCATAGGAAAAGAAGCAGGGCTGGGTGGGTTGTCCTAGTATTAGTTGACGATTATTTACAGATTAATGGAAATTGTTTTTGTTCTTGGAAGCCGTAGGGAAAATGCTAGACCAAAATTTTTCGTTCTTCCCATATGCTTCTAGCAATATTGTATAATTTAGAAAGAGAGTATGTTTTCGACTTACCAAATAAACAAGTAATATCCTTTTGTGTTGTACAAAGAAAGAGGATGAGCATCAAACAAGATGTTTTTTTTTTGAAAAAAAACTATATACTATGTTCTACTCCCTCCGTTCCAAATTATAAGTCGTTTTGGCTTTTCTAGGTATATTGTTTTTTGCTATGTATCTAGAAAAGCCAAAAAGACTTATAATTTGGAATGGGTGGAGTATATATATTACTGCTATGTTCAAACAACTAAAACAGTATGTCTGTTTCCATTTTTCCTTGCAAGCCTTTTACTTCCAAGCAAGTTTGGTGTAGACTAGAGATGAAACCCAATAGCGTGACCAATCAGCACATTTCCACCAGTTGTCTGGTTTCCCTTAAATCATTGGTACACCTAAAAAATGCATAATAAATGCACCAATGTTCCAAAATTTCTAATATTAGATCAGTTACAAAGTTTCCACAGCAATACAAGGGTGACTCCTTGTTCCAAGCTTAATGCAAATGTTGTCTTACTCTTACCTTGTGTTGGAATTTCTATTCTCAATTAATTAGGCTAACCCTAGAAGGGTAGCTATATAGTGTAGCATACATGGGCCTCATGGGTCTAGCCACATGGGCCACAGACATATACTCCAACACCCCCCGCAGTCTGAACTACCGACGCAGCGGAGTCAGACTGGACACCAGGAAAAGAAAATACATACGAGCCCCTCCATAGACGCAACTAGCCACTGGTGATGTTGAGGCTGGAGCGGAAGGCGGTGAAGGTCGATGACGGGAGGCCCTTGGTGAAGATGTCTGCGAACTGGGACGTAGTAGGTACATGTAGGACGCGCACCTCGCCGATGGCAACCCGATCACGGACGAAGTGAAGGTCGATCTCCACATGCTTGGTCCGCTGGTGCTGCATGGGGTTGGTGGAGAGGTAGACTGCACTGACGTTGTCGCAGTAGACAAGCGTGCTCCGGAGAAGAGGGTTGTGGAGATCGGCTAGGAGCTGTCGAAGCCACGAGGCCTCCGCCATGCCATTGGCCACGGCGCGGTACTCCGCCTTGGCACTGGAGCGGGCGGCCACCTGCTGACGCTTGGACGACCAGGACACCAGGTTGCCGCCCAAGAAGACAGCGTAGCCGGAGGTGGAGCGCCGAGTATCCGGACATCCGGCCCAGTCAGCATCAGTGTAGACAACCATCTCGGTGGAGGAGGACCGCCGGTGAAGGAGCAGGCCGTAGCCCACAGTGCCTCGGAGGTAGCGGAGGAGGCGCTTGAGGGCAGTGAGGTGGGGCTCCCGCGGATCATGCATATGAAGGCACAGCTGCTAAACTGCATAAGTGGTGTCCGGTCGAGTGAAGGTGAGATACTGCAGAGCACCAGCCAGACTCCGGTACGCGGTGGGATCAGACACCGGGTTACCCTCGACCTCGGACATCTTGCCCTGCGTGTCAACTGGAGTAGAGCAGGGGTTGCAGTCTGTCATCCCAGCTCGCTCAAGGATGTCAAGAGTGTACTGTTGCTGGTGAAGAAGAAGGCCAGCAGGATGGGGCGCAACGATGACCCCAAGGAAGTGGTGGAGCACACCCAGATCCTTCATAGCAAATTCCTACTAGAGAGAGGTGATGATGCGGCGAAGGAGTGACTCACTGGAGGCGGTGAGGACAATGTCATCAACATAGAGCAGGAGATATGCAGTCTCAGCTCCATGGTGGTAGATGAACAATGACGTATCGGACTTGGCCTCCACAAACCCCAGTGATCGCAGAAAGGCAGCAAAGCGATGGTTCCATGCCCGGGGGGCCTGCTTGAGGCTGTAGAGAGATCTGTTGAGCCGGCAGACCATGTCAGGACATGAGGAGTCAACAAACCCGGCCGGCTGACTGCAGTAAACTGTCTCAGTGAGAAGACCATGCAGGAAGGCATTCTTGACATCCAGCTGATGCACGGGCCAAGAGCGAGTGAGGGCGAGGGAGAGCACCGTGCGGACTGTAGCCGGCTTCACCACTGGACTGAAGGTCTCATCATAGTCAACACCAGGCCGCTGAGTGAAGCCCCGGAGAACCCAACGAGCCTTGTACCTCTTGAGGGTGTCATCAGCCCGGCGCTTGTGTGTCCAGATCCACTTGCCGGTGACGACGTTGGAGCCTGGTGGACGTGGCACCAGATCCCAGGTCCGGTTTGCGAGGAGAGCCGCGTACTCCTCTTCCATCGCGTGGCGCCAGTGAGGGTCCAACAAGGCCTCGCGGACGAAAGAGGGTACTGGAGAGGCCTGCGAGTCACCGGGCATCGCCGCAAGAGCCCGGGGCTGCAGGGTCCCAGCCGCATGTCGTGTCACCATAGGATGAACATGACGCGGGTGGCGGTGAAGGAGCGGCGGGTGATACACCGGGGTCTTGACGCGAGCGGTTGGAGACCGCGGCGACGGCTCCGGTGTCCCCGACGGAGAGGAAGACGGCTCCGGTGGGGACTCCGGCGAAGGAGGGGCCACCGGCAGAGGCGAAGGTGCCGGCGCAGTCCGGGCCCGGCGCTGGTACACAAGGACCGGCCGGGCGAAGCGCGCAGTCGGAGCCGGAGGCGACGGCCTGGGACCCCCGTCAGTCGGAATGACAGGGGCCGGCCCGGAAGGGTCCCCGTTCATGCTCGAACGAGGAGCAGGGTTGGGGGAGTCACCGGCCGATGGCGAGCTGGGGCACGGGGCCGTAGGACCTGCAGGAAACAACGGCAAAGGTGGCTCGACCACCGCATCAGTGGGAAACAAAGAGGAGAGGTCAAGCCCGGAGGTGGAAGGGGTGGTAGTGGTGGAAAAGGGGAAGACAGACTCATCAAACACCACATGGCGTGAGATGAGGACCCGACGAGAGGTGAGGTTGTAGCAGTGGTACCCCTTGTGGTCCGGGGAGTACCCGAGGAAGACACAGAGAGTGGATCGGGGGGCCAGCTTGTGCGGAGCAGTGGCTGTGGTGTTAGGGTAACACGCACACCCGAAGACTCGAAGGTGGTCATACCTCGGAGGGGTACCGAAAAGAGCGTGGTGCGGTGTGGGAGCCGGACAAGCAGCGGAAGGAAGGCGGTTAAGAAGATAGGTGGAGGTGTGCAGGCTCTCTGCCCAGAAACGAGCGGGGAGAGAGGCCTGGAGTAAGAGGGTACGCACGGTGTCATTGGTGGTGCGAATCATGCGCTTAGCCTTGCCGTTCTGAGAGGAGGTGTACGGGCAAGACATGCGCAACTGGACACCGCGAGAGAGGAAGAAGGACCGGGATGTGGAGTTATCGAACTCACGGCCATTGTCGCACTGGACGGCCTTGATGGTGAGGCCGAACTGAGTGGAGACCCAAGCGAAAAAATGGTGAAGCGCTGGGAATGTCTCAGACTTGGCACGTAAGGGAAACGTCCACGAATAGTGAGAAAAATCATCAACCACCACAAGATAGTACTTATAGCCAGAAATGCTGAGTACAGGAGACGTCCATAGGTCGCAATGTACAAGATCAAAAATGCAAGCCGCATGTGAAGAAGAACTAGAAAAAGGAAGACGAACATGACGGCCCATTTGGCACGCGTGACACAAATGCTCATCATGAGCTCGAGTACAACGAATGTCTGAGCTATGACTAAGCTGCATCAGGGCATCACGTCCAGGATGGCCGAGGCGCCGGTGCCAAGTAGTAGAAGAGGTGGTGGCGAAGGCAGCTGACAAAAGTGAAGACGGCGAGGCAGATGTCGGAAAACGAAGGGTGTAAAGGAGCCCCGTACTGTCACATCGGAGCAGAGGACGTCGGGTAGCCAAATCCTTCACAGTAAGACCAGAAGAGTCAAACTCCACAGAACAAAGTTGTCAGCTGTAAAACGACGGATAGAAAGAAGGTTGTGAACCATAGAGGGTGCAACAAGAACATCGGGAAGGCGAAAGGACCCATGAGCACCGGCGGTACCCACAGATATGACAGGAAGACATGAACCATTTGCGACCATAATGGATGAGGGGAGAGAAGGAGAATGGACAAAAGAAAGTATACCAGGGTCGGGTGGTGTGGTAGGTGGCACCCGAGTCGGCAATCCACTCAGGTCCGACAGGAGGTGTCAAGCCCATGGTGCTGAACGACCGTGCCAAGGCCGCCTGGTCCCAGCCGGCAAGCCCGGGCGGGGTGCCGGGGGGAGTAGCCCACGAAGGTGTAGTGGTGACGCCGGGAGGTGGAGCACCAGTAAACATGGCCACCGGTGGGCGAGTCTCACCCCTGCAGCGTGGTAGGGCCACATAGAAATGCGCCCTGACCATGGGTTGGGGAAGGAAGGCCATGGTGTCCCCCCCGGTGGGCCAGCTGGCGGGGTGACACCACCACGGCCTCCCCCACGGCCCCCACCGCCCCCACCGCGTCGGCGACGACCGCCACGACCCCCCACCTCCGCTTGGCCCGGAGGGAGGACCAAGAAGGGACGACGGTGGTGGAGCAGACGGACGAGGGGGAGCAGACGGGCGCGGCGGAGTAGCAGCCAGGGCTGTCGAGGAAGACGAGGACCCCGGGGTGGTGGTGGACCCCGGCTGGAGGCCCTGAGTGAGCTCCATGACGAGGTCGTCACAGACCTGCAGGAAGGTGGGAAAGGGCCGTTGACGGGTGATCCACGTCCTGAGGTGGGCGAAGCGGTCGCTGAGGCCGCGGAGCACGTTGAGGACGAGGATGCGGTCCTCCACGGGCCAGCCCAGGTCGCCGAGGGAGTCGGCCATGGCCTTCATCTTCCGGCAGAACTCGCCCACGGCAAGGTCCCTCTGGACGAAGGTGCGAAAGCTCGCGTCGAGTCGCAGAGCTCGGGCCTCAGCATTGCCCAGAAACTGGCCCTCGAGCGCCAGCCAGGCCTGACGAGCGAAGGTGGTGTTGCGGACGAAGTCGTGGAGGTCGACGGAGATCGTGTCGAGAATCCAGGAAAGCACGATGCTGTCGAGACGCTGCCACGACGGAGTCTGAACGCCGGGCGTAGGATCGTCGAGGACGTGGTCGAGAACGTCCAGATCCCGCCAACGGGCGTAGGAGGGCGACTCGGGGTCGAGAACGACCGGAACGAGTAGCCGGATGTTCTGGACACCGCCAGCCTGGTAGTGGAGCTGGGCGACGAGGGGATCGGCCGGGTCGTGATGGAGCGCCGTAGTGGTGGAGGTGAGGTGGCCCATCGAACCGGAGGAGGTGGCTCCCCCGTCCTGGGCGAGAAGCTGCTCCGCCTCGGCGATCTGGCGGGCCAGAGTGTCGGCGGCGTCCCGCTCGCGCTGCCAGACAAGGGCAGCCGCACGGACGCGCTCCTGGCCCGCGGCGGTCGCTGCTCTGGCGGAAACCAGCGCGGCAGCAAGAGCAGAGGTGGGCCGAGGAGCGAAGAGGGTGGTCGGGGGCGGTGCCGGGAAGTGGAAGGCGCCCGGGTTGGCGGTGCCGGCAACGGCGCCAGTGGGCAGCCCAGCGAGCTCCTCAGCCGCGGCGCCTCCAGCGGCAAAGAAGGCACGCTGAGAGACGGGCAGGCCGGTTGCAGCTGCTGCTGCTGCTGCGGCGGCGGATGTAGCCGTGGCGGCCAGATCAAAGACGCCGGCGCCTGGGAGGAAGACGCCGTCTCCTGGGAGCGCCGCCTCGGGCGCGAGTGCCGCGGCATCGGGCGCGGCCGGTTCCCCCTGGCAGCCGCGACTGGAGGGCCAGCAACCTCCACCACCGCGGAATCACCGGGTCAGTGGGAAAAAAGGAAGCCTCCGCAGGGTCAGCAGGAGGTGTGGAGGTAGAGGTGGTGGAGTAAGGGAATATCGACTCATCAAACACGACATGGCGAGAGATGAGGACACGGCGAGAGGAAAGGTCGAAGCATCGGTAACCCTTGTGATCCGGAGAGTATCCGAGAAAAACACAGAGGGTCGACCGGGGGGCCAGCTTATGAGGAGTGGTGGCGGCGGTGTTAGGGTAACACGCACACCCGAAGACTCGAAGGTGGTCGTATCGAGGAGGGGTACCGAAAAGAGCGTGGTGAGGTGTGGGAGCCGGGCAGACAGTAGAAGGAAGACGGTTAAGGAGATAGGTGGATGTGTGCAGACACTCCGCCCAGAAGCGAGCGGGAAGGGATGCCTGGAGCAGAAGGGTGTGCATTGTGTCATTGGTTATGTGGATCATGCGCTCTGCCTTGCCGTTTTGAGATGAGATATACGGACAAGACATGCGCAGCTGGACACCGTGAGAAAGGAAGAAGGCATGTGAGGTTGAGTTATCGAACTCACGGCCATTGTCGCATTGGACAACCTTGATGGTGAGGCCGAACTGAGTGGATACCCAAGCGAAGAAGTGGCTGAGAGTGGGGAACGCCTCGGACTTGGCACGTAGGGGAAAAGTCCAGGAGTAATGGGAGAAATCATCGACCACCACCAAGTAGTACTTATAGCCAGACATGCTGAGAACAGGAGAAGTCCACAAGTCGTAATGGATAAGATCAAACACACAAGTGGCATGTGAGGAAGAAGACTGAAAGGGAAGACGAACGTGACGGCCCAGCTGGCACGCATGGCACAAGTGCTCATCGTGAGCCCGAGGACACCGAATGTCTGAACTACGACTGAGCTGCATGAGGGCATCCCGGCCAGGATGGCCGAGGCGGCGGTGCCAAGTAGTGGGGGAAGTAGTAGCGGCGAAAGCGGCTGAGGAAATGGGAGGCGAAGAAGGTGAAACAGACGCCGGAAACCGAAGTGTGTAGAGGGGTCCAGTGCTGTCACAACGGAGCAGAGGACAGCGGGAGGCCAAATCCCGCACGGTGAGACCAGAGGGGTCAAACTCAACCGAACAAGAGTTGTCAGTTGTGAAACGGCGAATAGAGAGAAGGTTGTGAACCATACCGGGAGCCACAAGAACATCAGGGATATGAAAGAAGCCGTGGGAACTGGCAGTGCCCACGGAGGAGACAGGAATGCAAGTGCCATTGACGACCATGATGGAAGAGGGACAGGAAGGGTGGGGAGGACGAAGAGAAGAAAATAGACTCGCATCGGGCGTGGTGTGGAAAGTGGCGCCCGAGTCGGCGATCCAATCAGGACAGGCTGATCGCAGCCCTGCGGCAGGAGGAACTGCAGGCGGAGGGCTGGCGGTGGTGCTGAAGGAGTAGGCCAAGGCAGCTGGGTCCCAACCGACAAGCCCGGGCGAGGCACCGGGAGGTGTAGCCCACAGTGATGTGGGGTGAAACCCTGGAGGAGCACCAGTGAGCATGGCCGTCGACGGGCGAAACTCACTCTGTGGAGGCAGTGACGACTGTGAGGCATGGAGGTGGAGGAGTTGCTCCGTCTCGGCAAGTTGGCGGGCCAGCGCATCGGCCGCATCGCGGTCGCGCTCCCAAGCGAGGGCGGCCGCACGGACCTGGGCCTCGGCAGCCGCGCCCGACGTCAGTAGGAGGGCAGTGGCGGCGCCTGGCCCCCCGCGGCCGCGGCCGCGCTTGTACCGGCGACGGCGGCGCTGGGGCGGCGGCCTGGCGGCGGCGACTGAGGCGCCGGGAACTGGAATCGGAAAGGCATAGCCGCGACGGTGGCGGCCCGTGGGAGGTCATCCAGACCGGCGCTGGGGAGGTGAACGGCGTCGGCGGGCTGCTCGGTAGCAGCAGCAGCGGCCGAGCCGAGGGCCGCGCCCGCGCCCGCAGCAGCAGCACCACCCGCAGCAGTAGCACCACCCGCGCCACCTGCAGCAGCAGCGGCAGCAGTGCCCGTGCCGGCTGTAGTACCACCCGCCGCGGCAAGGGCGGCTGCGTGCCAGGCAGCAGGGGCAGCAGCTGCCAGGCCCGCAGGGGCAGCAGCGGCTAGGGCAGCATCCGCCCGGCCCGCAGGAGCAGCAGCGGACGAAGCATGTGGAGATCGACCTACACTTCGTCCGTGACCGTGTGGCCATCAGCGACGTCCGGGTCCTTCACGTCCCGACCACCTCCCAGTTTGCGGACATCTTCACCAAAGGCCTCCCGTCCTCGACCTTCACCGAGTTTCGCTCCAGCCTCACCGTCACCAGTGGCTAGTTGCGTCTGTGGGGGGACGTGTGTGTGGTCTTTCTTCTTTCTTGTTCAACTAGCCACTGGTGACGGTGAGGCTGGAGCGAAACTCGGTGAAGGTCGAGGACGCAACTAGCCACTGGTGACGGTGAGGCTAGAGCGAAACTCGGTGAAGGTCGAGGACGGGAGGCCTTTGGTGAAGATGTCCGCGAACTGGGAGGTGGTCGGGACGTGAAGGACCCAGACGTCGCCGATGGCCACATGGTCACGGACGAAGTGTAGGTCGATCTCCACATGCTTCGTCCGCTGCTGCTCCTGCGGGCCGGGCGGGTGCTGCCCTGGCCGCTGCTGCCCCTGCGGGCCTGGCAGCTGCTGCCCCTGCTACCTGGCACGCAGCCGCCCTTGCCGCGGCGGGTGGTACTACAGCCGGCACGGGCACTGCTGCCGCTGCTGCTGCTGCAGGTGGCGCGGGTGGTGCTACTGCTGCGGGTGGTGCTGCTGCTGCGGGCGCGGGCGCGGGCGCGGCCCTCGGCTCGGCCGCTGCTGCTGCTACCGAGCAGCTCGCCGACGCCGTTCACCTCCCCGGCGCCGGTCTGGATGACCTCCCACGGGCCGCCACTGTCGCGGCCATGCCTTTTCGATTCCAGTTCCCGGCGCCTCAGTCGCCGCCGCCAGGCCGCCGCCCCAACGCCGCCGTCGCCGGTACAAGCGCGGCCGCGGGCGCGGGGTGTCTGGCGCCGCCACTGCCCTCCTACTGACGTCTGTTTCACCTTCTTCGTCTCCCATTTCCTCAGCCGCTTTCGCCGCTACTACTTCCCCCACTACTTGGCACCGCCGCCTCGGCCATCCTGGCCGGGATGCCCTCATGCAGCTCAGTCGTAGTTCAGACATTCGGTGTCCTCAGGCTCACGATGAGCACTTGTGCCATGCGTGCCAGCTGGGCCGTCACGTTCGTCTTCCCTTTCAGTCTTCTTCCTCACATGCCACTTGTGTGTTTGATCTTATCCATTGCGACTTGTGGACTTCTCCTGTTCTCAGCATGTCCGGCTATAAGTACTACTTGGTGGTGGTCGATGATTTCTCCCATTACTCCTGGACTTTTCCCCTACGTGCCAAGTCCGAGGCGTTCCCCACTCAGCCACTTCTTCGCTTGGGTATCCACTCAGTTCGGCCTCACCATCAAGGCTGTCCAGTGCGACAATGGCCGTGAGTTCGATAACTCAACCTCACGTGCCTTCTTCCTTTCTCACGGTGTCCAGCTGCGCATGTCTTGTCCGTATACCTCATCTCAAAACGGCAAGGCAGAGCGTATGATCCGCACAACTAATGACACCATGCACACCCTTCTGCTCCAGGCATCCCTTCCCGCTCGCTTCTGGGCGGAGTGTCTGCACACATCCACCTATCTCCTTAACCGTCTTCCTTCTACTGCGTGCCCGGCTCCCACACCTCACCACGCTCTTTTCGGTACCCCTCCTCGATACGACCACCTTCGAGTCTTCGGGTGTGCGTGTTACCCTAACACCGCCGCCACCGCTCCTCATAAGCTGGCCCCCCGGTCGACCCTATGTGTTTTTCTCGGATACTCTCCGAATCACAAGGCTTACCAATGCTTCGACCTTTTCTCTCGCCGTGTCCTCATCTCTCGCCATGTCGTGTTTGATGAGTCGATATTCCCTTACTCCACATCTACCTCCACACCTCCTGCTGACCCTGCGGAGGCTTCCTTTTTTCCCACTGACCCGGTGATTCCGCCACCCTTCTCCCTCTATCCTGCAGGTACTACTCCGGCGCGCCCTCCTGGTGGTCCCACCTCGCCCCTGCCGGCCTCGCACCAGGGCTTTCCTCCCGTACCTGCTACGCCCGAGGCCGCACTGGAGCTTCCACCATTGCTCCCTGTGGCTTCGCTGCCTCCTGTTGTGCCCGACGCTGCCGTTCGTGGGACCGAGCGCCCCGACCCCACCTCCCGGGCGCTTCGGCCTCGTCTACCAGCGCCGCCGGGAGCCGGGTCCGCCCTCACCTCCTCCAGGTCGTTTCGGCATCGTCTACCAGCGGCGGCGGGAGCCGGCTCCGCCGCTGCCGCCGGCGTCGTCGCCTTCGCCACCAGTGTGTGCTCCGCCGGCCCCGTCGCGCTCTCGCGCCGACTCGCCAGTGTACCACCCGCCTCTTCTTCACCGGGACCCTCGTCACATTCACCCGATGGTGACGAGGCAGACATCTCGCCCGCGTGCCCTCACCGCCGCCGCCTGCGAGCCGGGGATCTCTCCAGTACCCTCTTCCGTCCGCGCGGCCTTGGCGGATCCTCACTGGCGCCGCGCGATGGAAGAGGAGTACGCGGCCCTCCTCGCCAACCTGACGTGGGACCTAGTGCCCCGACCGCCGGGCTCCAACATTATCACCGGCAAGTGGATCTGGACGCACAAGAGGCGTGCTGATGGTTCCTTGGAGCGCTACAAGGCTCGCTGGGTCCTCCGCGGCTTCACCCAGCGGCCCGGCATTGACTATGATGAGACCTTCAGTCCCGTGGTAAATCCAGCTACAGTCCGCACCGTCCTCTCACTGGCTCTCGAGCGCTCCTGGCCTGTGCATCAGCTGGATGTCAAGAATGCCTTCCTCCATGGCACTCTGACTGAGACGGTCTACTGCAGTCAGTCGGCCGGTTTCGTGGATTCTTCTCGTCCTGACTTGGTCTGCCGGCTCAACAAATCTCTCTACGGGCTCAAGCAGACACTCCGGGCTTGGTACTCTCGATTCGCTACCTTCCTGCAGACTCTTGGGTTCATGGAGGCCAAGTCTGACACCTCCCTGTTCATATACCACTATGGGGGTGAGACTGCTTACCTGCTCCTCTATGTGGATGACATTGTTCTCACCGCCTCCAGCGAGTCTCTGCTCCACCGCATCATTGCTTCTCTCCAGAAGGAATTTGCTATGAAGGATCTTGGGGTGCTCCACCACTTCCTCGGCGTCACTGTTGAGCCCCGACCTTCAGACCTGTTCCTCCACCAACGACAGTTCACTTGTGACATTTTGGAGCGAGCAGGGATGACTGACTGCAAGTCCTGCTCTATCCCGGTTGACACCTAGGGGAAGCTGTCAGAGGCTGGGGGTCCGATGCTTGGACCAACGGACTCTACCGTCTACCGGAGTCTTGCTGGCGCGCTCCAGTACCTCACCTTCACACGGCCGGACATCACTTATGCCGTACAACAGCTCTGCCTCTACATGCATGCTCTGCGGGAGCCCCACCTGGCTGCTATGAAGCGGCTTCTCCGCTACCTCCGTGGCACCCTAGGCTACGGGATGCTCCTCGGCCGGTCCTCCACTGCCGAGCTGGTTGTCTACACCGACGCTGACTGGGCGGGCTGCCCGGACACCCGCAGGTCCACCTCTGGCTACGCTGTCTTCCTCGGCGACAACCTTGTCTCTTGGTCGTCCAAGCGCCAGCCGGTGGTCTCACGCTCCAGTGCCGAGGCGGAGTACCGTGCCGTTGCCAACGGCGTGGCCGAGGCCGCCTGGCTCCACCAGCTCCTGGCTGAGCTTCACTGCCCTCTCGCCAGGAGCACGCTCGTCTACTGCGACAACGTCAGTGCGGTCTACCTCTCCACCAACCCCGTGCTGCACCAGCGGACGAAGCATGTGGAGATCGACCTACACTTTGTCCGTGACCGTGTGGCCATCGGCGACGTCCGGGTCCTTCACGTCCCGACCACCTCCCAGTTTACGGACATCTTCACCAAAGGCCTCCCGTCCTCGACCTTCACCGAGTTTCGCTCCAGCCTCACCGTCACCAGTGGCTAGTTGCGTCTGTGGGGGGACATGTGTGTGGTCTTTCTTCTTTCTTGTTCAGCCTGGAACTCCGCTGCGACGGCCCAGCGCCATCTTCGTGCTCGAGAGGGCCTGCCTCGAGGTCGGCAAAGTCGGCAAGACTATGCAAATCTTGAACTCAGATGATCATGCAAATTATTTGAGGAAGCAGAATTGCAATCCTGCAGACTATAGACCTGATATAATTCATCAGGCTCTACTAGCAATATTTGATAGCCCTCTGACTAAGGCTGGAAGGTTACAGGCTGTTTATGTGAGGACTGAAAAGGGAGTATTGTTTGAAATCAAACCTCATGTCCACATGCCAAGAACGTTTAAACGTTTCTGTGGTTTAATGTCACAGTTGTTACAAAAACTGAGCATTACAGCAGTTGGGAAGCGTGAGAAGCTTCTTAATGTTGTTAAAAATCCTGTTACCCGCTATCTACCTGTTGGTGCACGAAAGATTGGTCTTTCATTTAGTGCTGAGAAGTCAGTCAACTTGTTTGACTATGTTGCCAAATCCAGCAATGATGAACCCCTTGTGTTTGTGGTTGGTGCCATGGCCCATGGAAAGATTGACAAGGAATACACAGATGATTACATACAAATTTGCAACTACCCTCTCAGTGCCGCCTGCTGTTTAAATCGGATATGCAGTGCCCTGGAGCAAAAGTGGAACATCCAATGAGGATCTTTTGAAACAAGCATCGGAATCATGTTTTTTGTTGCATGATCCTCCATATTTCATGTACTGCCTTCTTTTTATCTAAAACACCACATAATGCAGAGGTGGGCAATTCACTTTATATTCCAACACTCCCCTCACGTGGTGGCTCCCTCAGGCCTCAGACGTGGAATAGGAGCGAGCAGCAATTATTTTATTTAATTGCGCTAACCAGGATTCGAACTCGAGGCCTCTGGCTCTGATACCATGTTGGAATTTCTATTCTCAATTAATTAGGCTAACCCTAGAAGGGTAGCTATATAGTGTAGCATACATGGGCCTCATGGGCCTAGCCACATGGGCCACAGACGTATACTCCAACACCTTAACTTTTTAGCTGTGATGGTGTATGTCAGAGGTCCTTCCACCTAGCTGATGGAAACAGTGAAAGATCAAGGTGCAGAGAAATCCTTAGGTTAAGTGCTGAACAGGCAAAGGTATCTCCTGACAAGTTGCCTGTTTCTTCAAGTTTTCATTTGCTTCTAGATGTCTAAAAATTGACATAGCTATTCGTATTTCCATTCATAACTCAGATGATCCTTGCTGCTGATAAAGATTTTATATGCAAGAACTGCAAGTATCAGGAACATCAGTGTTTTGCTTGTGGAAAATTGGGGTCTTCAGACTTGTCATCAGAAGCTGAGGTAGGCATGTCAGAATCATGTTTCATGAGAGTTTTGAACTTGATTTATTTGAAAGTGTTGAAGTGAACTGACAAATAATATTACTTTGAGATTAGGTAAAAAAAAAAGAGAAGGGGACCTTTTCTTTTTGTATAGGAAAAGAATACATAAACTATCCCAGGATGCACCAGAATGCACATATGCTGAAAATGTTTGAAAATTTTCGGTATCTGCATGAGAAAAGATTTAATTATTTGCCTTTCTGCCTGACTTGACAGGTGTTCCAATGTGAGGTTGATGATTGTGGGCACTTTTACCACCCTAAGTGTGTTGCTAAACTGCTCTACCCAGATAGCGAAGACAAGGCCACACTTTTTGAGGTCCAAGTTGCTGTTGCCAGAGAAAAATTCACTTGTCCTATGCATGAATGTATTGTGTGCAAGGGAGGAGAGAATAAGAATGATAGGAATATGCAATTTGCAGTATGCAGACGCTGCCCAACTACATACCATCGGATGTGCTTGCCAAGGTATTCCTTCTTTCTGGAGATGCCTATGCTCCCTTTCTTGTTATGTTCTACTGTGAAACCAGGATTTTCTTTTCTTGACAGTTTGTAATTTTTTTCCAGTAACATCCCCTTTGAAACAAAGGAAGGCCCCAATGGCTATATGCAAAGGGCGTGGGATACGTTTGAGGGACCAGATGGACAAGTCATTCATCGCGATCGAATTTTGATCTACTGCATGTGTGTTAACTCACTCATCTTCCTCCTGATTGGCTGTTGACTCCAGTTACCACTCCAGATTTATTGTCTTCTGTTAAAATCTTTTGCAGGAAGCATCCCATCGTAAAAAAGTTGAAAACTCCCAAGTGGGATCACATCATCTTTCCTGATGTCAAAAAAATCCGTGTACCAAAAATGGTTGTTGGTACACACAAGGAAGATGATATACCCGAGGAAGAAGAGCCGCTGGAGCTTGAACCATCTCAGTCTCCTCCATCTGAATCTCCTCCGTCAGATGCAAGTGATCAGAATCAGTGCTCCTGTTCTAGTCCCATCGACTCATTTGCACCAGCGTCCTTGTTTATGCATCCACATCCAGGCACTTGTGGTTGGCTTGGTGACTGACCGTCTGGCAGCATTACTCACTCACATTTACTAATACTCCCTCAGTAATAGGTCCTCATGCAAATTGCATGTAAATGAGTAGCTTGGACGCGTTTCAGTACCAGAATTAATAACTGGGTTTTCTAGCTAGTAGCACATAATCCATCCATGTCCGAATTATTTTTTTTTAATAAATATATTGAGCCAGTCCAACCTGCCCATCAGTTGTGGCGCAATGTAGGCTGCTAGCTGTTGTGTGCTGCTACTGTTCTTCCTGGGAGATATCGCTCGCTCATGTTTACTCGTTAAGCGCAGCTTGTTAGCATTTCTTTTCCTGTCCATATTCTTTTTTTTATTTTGATGTCCAAAGTAAATAACGAATTTTTTTTAAAAAATTGCCTAGTCGAATTTTCTAAAGAAATATGCATTAACGATAAGTTCATCATACCTCATGCTTTATTTGTTGCCACCTAAAACATGAAGTCATTAGTCATGGTCATTGATTCTCGATCATTACCGACATGATTCTGACCAAACTATTCTGTTCCCGATCATCCGACATAACCATTTCCATTTTCTTGACCTAAGTTTCCATTTTCTGTTTCTGTTTCTCGGTAATAATATGAAATCAAAAGTGTTTAAAAGCTTTTCCGCAAAATAGGCCTTGTCTTCCTTGTATTGACAGGTGGCCTCCTCTCTAGGGCCCTCTACTCTACTGCTTGGCTATTACCTAAACAAAAAATTGATGGTACATTCAAGAAAATATTACGTCTCTAATTAATCGGTTCTTTGTCGTGTTCAATAACAATTAATATGTTCTTTTCATAAAATTAGGGAACCAACTAAAGAAACACATATTTTCATCTGAAAACAGATATCTTATAGGTCGGGACGCGAGAATTAAGGAGCGAAAAAACATGGTGCATATAGACAATAAGAAGGGAGATAAATAAAGGTAGAGATAGAGATGTATTGGGAAAAAATAACCTCACATTTTACCTGCCAAAATTTTAACAAAATTTTTTGTCCAATTTTTATTTGCCAAATCTTTAGCATGGTAAAGTTTAGCCACAAGCGGACGTGCGCGAGCGCGGTGGTGGCGCCTCTCGTCGTGAAGTGTTCAGTTCCCAGCCCGGGATCGAACCGGGGATTTTCCCGAGAGGATGCCAAGTGGGTGTGTGTGTGAGTAGTGTGTGTGCGTGTGTGCTCGGTAGACATGTTCCGAAAAATCTCGGGCAGCCTCATGTGTATTTGAGCGCGTAGTTAGTGTAATTGTCCAATACGAGTTTTACATTATATGCCCGTGCTCTTGGCGGTGGTTTAAAAAAAAAAAGTTTGACCACAAACCAAGCGGGCCCTAGAATAACAGTTGGATCTGCCTTGTCCGGTTGGGTTTGGCGGCAGTCACGGCAAAGTTACCGAATCTCCATACCCCAAACACCAGACTGGGCTTCGTCAAGGTCCAGGACAGCTGTACAGTCACACAGAACAAGCGGGCGTTTCAGAAACCAGCCCACCCTCCGCCGGCGCCGATAGACGAATCTCTTCTCTCTAGCCGTCGTCTGGACCGGCCCGAAATTCCTTCCCTCTGGTGAGGACCCCTAACCTGCTCGGCCGGGTCTTGGCTGGGAGTCCAATTCTTCCTTTCTCCCCATCAGTTGGTGCCGGAATTCTTCGTCATGGTCATGGTTGGGGTTTTCGATTAGGTATGGAGTTCTTCGTCATGGGGTTTTCGATTAGGGCCGTCGCCTTCAGTGGGTGCAAGATGCGGCCATCGATCGACCGTAGCTAAACTGACGCGGCATTTTGTTTCCCAGAAACTAGAATTAACTGTAGATGATCTGCCTTCAGCAACGCAATGCAGTGCAGCGAGCTATGGTTGGTTCTGTCGATTCTTGTTCATTTAACAGAAATTTATTGTCGTTGATCAGGGTACTCCGAGAGCAGAGGAGAGCAAGTTGGGGTTTTGATTGGTCGATCAGTAGCTCTTGCCGTGGGAAGGAGCTCCTGGCAGCAAGCTTGCCTGCCTGATTTTTGGACTGTGTGGAGACACAGGCCATGGATCAAGTAGAGAGTTCAGGCAGTGAATTTCGGACACCAAGAGGTGCACTTGACGTGAAGCGGAAGAGCAAGAAGAGGCGCAAGTCACAACCTGATGATGTAAAATGAGCTCACAAACCTGCTATTTTTGTTTGTTCTATGTATTAATTGGAAATTTTGCTTATGTAGCAGCAAAAGGTTCCTGTTCGCTTTAGTAGCGCACTGACACGTTTGGTAAAAGTAGTTGCAAATACTAAACAAGGTGAATTAACTGCAATGTCTAGACTGTTTGGTAAAAGTAGTCGCAAATACTGAACACCTGAATTTACTGGCTGTGTATGCTTCTTTTTTATAAGGGAATATCAATTTTTACTATCCCATGATAAAAAATATTTTAATAATATTTTTTAAGATATCTTTAGAGTAGATTGCATTATGCACTAGGTTTTTTGTGCCAAACCTGCAGGTAGCACCACTTTTAAGCTAAATTCCTCTTTGACCAGTGCTTCTATCACCATGATTTTTGTTTGGTGTGCATTCTGAGGGCCTGTTTGGCAAAGCTTCCATGTGGAGCTCTGCCAAACGGTATTTTGGACTGATTCTGGGAAGTGATTCTCTGAAACGAACTATTTGTGAATGGTGACAGTGTCCATTTTTTGCTATGTCCATTTTTGCTCGTGTAGTTCTTCCAATTTCACAACATTAAGATTAATATCTATTTGTGCAGGGTGATGATGTCTGTGCGATTTGTGACGATGGTGGCTATGTAACTTGGTAGGTGTACAGTGAACTGATAATTAAGTTTCAGTGATTTGTCTTCCTCACCTTTATATGAGCACGAATAGTTATTTCCAAGAAAAACTCGTATCTGTTAAAGCTGATTTCAAACACTGGCACATGATAGTGCCACATCATTACATATCTCCCTGCTGTCCTATTTCTCATCCAGTGGTTAGGGATAGACATA
The DNA here is from genome assembly GCA_038087645.1 of Saccharum hybrid cultivar R570. Taxonomy (NCBI): domain Eukaryota; kingdom Viridiplantae; phylum Streptophyta; class Magnoliopsida; order Poales; family Poaceae; genus Saccharum; species Saccharum hybrid cultivar. The sequence goes on from JAQSUU010000804.1 coordinate 19,268,950, forward strand.
ATTGATGATTTATAAAATTCCCAATTTGGGGTAAACCACGATTAATGCATGCAATTGTTTGTAAAGTTGTGGTCTCTTAGACTCAGAATGTGTTGTCTGCTTATAAAAGTACTCCCTTCAATTGAATTAATATTGTACTATTTCCCTCTTTTACTATAATATAAATTGCAATATTTCTGCATAAGGTTCTGACTTGAATCCTACGTCCATGCTTATCTCTTCTTTCATTGGTTTTATTTCAGCTGTGATGGTGGGTGTCTGAGGTCTTTCCACCTAACTGAAGAACATGGTGAGGGTTCAAAGTGCCCATCCCTTGGTATTAATAGTGAAGAAGCAAAGGTATCTTTTAATTGAGTTGTTGACTCTTTAAATTCATGCTTGCTTTTGTATGTACAAATTGCCTCATGTTTTCTATTTGACAACTCAGATGATAATTGATAAGAAAGACTTCATATGCAAGAACTGCAAGTATAAGCAACATCAGTGTTCTGCCTGTGGATTATTGGGTTCTTCGGACTTGTCATCGGGAGCCGAGGTAGGTATAACTTGTATGTTTGATTATGTTACACTGTCTTTTGAATTCATTTTTTTTAAATGAAGAAACGACAAAAGGCATAACTAAAACAATGTAAGAAGGGACAGCTCAATTCTTATACAAAGAGGAAGAGTGCAAAAGTATCTCAAGATTCGCTTTTTCCATTGTCATATGCTCCAAATGTTTGAGAAATTTGATTTATGTACGTTGATATGTTCTCATGTGAACAAATGTGATTCATTGTTCACTTCTGCAATGCTTGTCAGGTATTCCAATGTAAGAACTATAAATGTGGGCATTTTTACCACCCTAAGTGTGTTTCCAAACTGCTGCATCCTGGTGACAAACTCCGGGCCTGCCATTTTGAGCAGTATGTTGCTGCTGGACTGAAGTTCCTCTGTCATGTCCACAAATGTAGTGTGTGTCATGGAGCAGAGAATAGGGATGATAAGAATATGCAATTTGCAGTATGCAGGCTCTGCCCAACTACATATCACCAGAAATGTTTGCCCAGGTTTTCCCTTATACTGGAGAATTAATGAGGCCTCTGTAATCCTCTTCCTTGTCCCTTTGTTAATATCTATTGATGAAACCTGTATTCTATTTTCCTCGTTTGTCCTTGTTTTTCCAGTGATATCCCTTTTGAAGCAAAGGAAGGTCCAAATGGTTACATTTTTCAAAGGGCATGGGATGGCATTCTTCGTGATCGGATTCTGATATACTGCATGTATGTTGACTCAATCACCTTTGTCAGCTACCTACTTCTCATGAGTTCCTTAATTTTGTTGAATGTTTTGCAGGAAGCATGAGATAGTAAAAGAGCTAGGAATTCCCAGGAGGAAACTTATTATCTTTCCTTATGCCGAAAATCTTTGTGTGCCAAACGGTCCTGAAAGTGCACCCAAGGAACAAGATACACTGGCTGAAGAAGAGCTGCTTGACCACCCATCTTCTGAACCATCTCAGTCTCTGCCATCTGCAGCAGCCCAGAATCAATGTTTCTGCTGCAATCCTATGGACTCATTTGCACCAAAATCTTTGTTTCCACATCCATACCCAGGTTCATGTGGTTGGCTTGGTGATTGACCATGTGGCCTCTCTGCCCCTTGTAAACAATACCAACAGAGATAGGTCCTTTGCAAAGCGCAAAGAAATTGGTAGCTTGGCTTTGTTAGACATACAAAAAACCTAAGTTATAGTATACCCTATCCGGGTTGCAAGCGATGCCTTACTGCTCCTATCTGCAGTGATGGTTGATGAACATGTGTTTTTGTTGATGCTGATCAGATCAGGCAGGAACTGCTTAGAGCTAGGTCAGTGAAACCATATGACATGTATAGATAGCCTGCCAGGGGTTATAAAACCTGGAATTGGAATACTGCACATGGAGGTTATTACTGAAGTAATTACAGTGTTCAGTAACTCTTCATTGACAATGGTTTTCGCTTGGAGTATTTTAGAAGGGTGGGCGAATAATGTGTTATCTTTTATAGAGAACTTAGAAATTGTCATTGATGCTTTAGCTTCACATGCTCCAGGCAAATGGTTTTGTCAGATGCGAGATGGTGAGTCCACGTACGTGCTATGCTTTTGTTTTCATGCCGAGAAGCTTTGGCACCTTACAGTACGATATTCCTCATTATACTGCTTCCAATTTCTAATGATACGATGAATGCATTCACGAAGAACTAGTACTTAGAATTACTTTTGCCCATGGAGCATTTCCATAAGATCCTGCTGAGTCCCAGTCCTAGAGGAGGATACCCAATAAGAACCAGCACACTGTGCTGAATGTGGTATTTGCTTGATCTATATTTATCGTTAGCCCAGTATAGAAGAAGTTTCATGTACCTGGCACTTACAAAGATCTGTATGACACATTACCAGCTTGTAGCTTGAAAACTACATATGCTTGCTTGTAGAGGGTACACGAAACGAAGTTAAGAAAGTTTAACCATCACACATCCTACAGTGACACTTTGGGACGGATGGAGTATATATGGCACTACTAAGGAGCTATATTTACATATAAGCTGCTCCCAGGTTGGTTCTTCATATCATATTATATTATTATAGAATTTATGTAGGTACTTCTAAGTGACTGGTTGGTAGAGCTCCACCAGCTTCAGATTCACCAAAAAAACAGTTCTATTCCACAAAAAAAAATTCAAACGCTCTAGATCCACCAGATCTGCATCACCAAAACGGTGGATCTGGGGCTAGATTCACCATTTTGCTAGAGCTCCTTAGGGGGTGCTTCACCAACTCAAGTTTGGGTGGAGTTGTGGAAAATTACCCACCACTGTCACTCATTACACAAGATACCGGTTTGTTTCTATTTTTTCCTCCTCCGTTCGCGTTTTCTTCTCTTCCTTCATCGTGACTGCTTGTCTTCACCACCACGCGCAGGAGCACTGCCTAGCGCAGCTGGTTCACCATGGCCCGCGCCTGGTCGTGCTCTGCTCTTCATTCGCACTGGCTACGCCCCGCGCCGGATCGCACCGGATCTGACGGGCCAGAACCTTGAGATTAGCTCCTAAGAGTCCTGGCGAAGGAGGCGGCGCCGGGGGCTCGTTGCCCGCCTGTGCAGCCCCATGGAGTGGACGAAGCTCGCCGTAGCAGTCGGTGACATAGGCCAGGTTCCCAAAGCTGAACTGGTATAAATCCTACCACGGCCTGAACTGGTATAAATCCTTGTGTCTCTGGTGTCACCATCTTATTCCTCTTACACGATCACGCTGCTAGGCATTGCCGGAACACCTACCCTATTACTACCGCCCTCCACTGCCATTTCTATTCGCTAGTCACTGGTTCTCTGGACCCAAAATTTAATTAAATCATCCACAATGAATGTGAATTCGCAAGTAGAGAACACATTACTTGTTTATTTCCATGCAATTATTTCATCAAACAAGGAGCAAGAAACGGTGATAACTTATAAAAGGTCCAAGTGCTTATACACACTTCGATGCATGCAGGTCAACCAGCTACATTCAGCGAGAGGATCAGGAAAATCCAAGACACTGTGTCTTGGACTCTCGTGCATGCAGGTCAACCAGCTACATTCAATCAAATTGCAGGGCTTTTAGGTATGGAAACAAGAACTTTTAAGCAGTTTTTCTAATCTTCGTCTTGAGAGCCACTGGAATCTTGACATTGATTCTCGGTAGGCTCACTGGGAATCTCAATGACCAAATCTGATTGACAACTCAAGTCAATTGCATGGTGTAGGGAACTAGGGATTTGAATATTGAATATAGGGATGCCACATAATCGATTATAAATAATTCCAAGAGTTGCAGCACAAGCTAGGAGCCTAGAACTCTTAATTATATTGTAGTGTCTTGGAGAGGACCCGGCTTGTCTCTTGGATCTAACAAGCCATCGGTGAACATTTTTTTTTCTTTTGCACGAAACGGAGTGCAGCTGAAGGAGACAATAAGCACACTGTTCTAAGTAAAGAAGTGCATCTAACAGTTCACATTAGATTAGCTGTTCGTCTCGCAATCTTCTATATTCACTTCACAGTTCCCAGAAGTTCTTAATGGCTTGACATTCAGAAATCAAAATGTTTTCCCCTCTTTGTTGCATATTCGGTGATTGAGTAACTTATTTTGCATACATACTATGAGAACATAGATATATATGTAGCTGATGTGGTTTAGAATGCTGAACAATGAAGGTATGTCAGTACAAGAAATCCAAATTAGCTTTAGTGCCGAAAACTACCAAGGAATCAAATCCTAGCGAGGAAGTGTCAAGCAAAATCTGCCAAAGAGCATAAGAGAAATACACATTAAGTCAACGAGGTGCAAGTAGTTCCAAATTCCAATATTCTAGGTCACGTTGGATCACCCCAGCTTGTACTAATAATAAACAAATACATATGTAACATATCACAAATATCAGGTACTAATTATCTCAAGCATCGACAGTTGATATATATATATATATATATATATATATATATATATATATATATATATATATATATATATATATATATATATATAGCCGGTATCATGCATGAATTATATGAACAAATATATACTACTAGCAGTAATCTATTATATAAGCACCTATGTCAACATACTCCACACGAGTGGTCCTAGATCACACACGCAATCATACTCCTTCGGATCCAAAATTTTAAGTCGTTTTATCTTTGTCCTAATAAGACAACTTATATTATAAAACATTAATAGATCTATAAAAAAAATGCACAAACATATATATAGCGTCAAACTAGCTAGGTTGATTAGATACACTACAAAATATATATTAGTAGTGCATCTACTTGATATTGTATGTATTAATATTATTTCACTCGTTTTTCAATAACTTCGATTCAAATTAGACAAGCGTAACTATGGAAAAACTAAACCGGCTTATAATTTAGAACAGAGAAAGTACATTGTATATTCAATCACATTTTAAGAGGTGCAGGGTCAGAGTACCATAATCTGCACTCAACACAATACCAAAAAAAAAAATAAAGGACATATAATTAAGTACATTGATCAAAGATATTACGGATGAACCGCTGTTGGTTTTGCCTATGTTCATGGTCAAAGCCTCAAAGGTCACAAAGAATATGGATCAACACAAAACCCTAGTACACTAAATGGAGCATTTATTAGCTCAAAAACCTTAAGCCTCCATTAGGCTCCCTACTAAACCCCAGAACCTAGCTGGGGAGGCATCATCTATCTTCCAGGCATGCATATGGAAGCCCCCAAGTACCTCGTCTACTACCTCCTCATACTCGGCTCATGGCTCCTCTTCTGTCTTCTCCACTTTCAGTACTTCCACCTCTCGCTCTCCTCCTTTGCAGCAGCACCCCGTCCGGCTGCGCTCGTTGTACTCCCCATCGCGCTGGATGCAAGCTTCCTTCCCTCCCCGACCGTCGAGGCTGACAACAGGCGACGGTCAGCATCGTCGTCGGTGGTGGCGGCGTCACCTTCGCCGTCGTCACCACCATCGTGTGAGGAACGGTATGTCTATATGCTGGACGTGCCGTCGCGGTTCGATATGCTCAGGGACTGCGTTGCCGGCTCGCCGTTGTTCGATGACATGTGGAGCTGGTGTGCAATCACGGTCAATGCCGGGCTTGGCCCCAAGATTGGCCCCGCCACCGGCAATGGCAGCGACGGTGACACAGATATCATCCCCAGCACCGGATGGTAAGCTAGCTAGCGCACACATCAATGATATGATATGATGCATGGTTTTCAGTTTGTGACACTGGAAAAGTGAAAAACGCGGTTGCTGACAACAGATAATTGTTTGTATGTGTCGTTGCAGGTACAGCACGGACCAGTACTCGCTGGAGGTGATCTTCCACAACTGGATGCGGCGGTACGAGTGCCTCACCGATGACCCGGCAGCGGCGACGGCGGTGTACGTGCCGTACTACCCGGCGCTGGAGCTGCACCAGCACCTGTGCGGGTCCAACACCACGGTACGCGACGGCCCGTCGGAGGCGTTCCTGAGGTGGCTGTCTTCGCAGCCCACGTGGGCGGCGCTCGGCGGGCACGACCACTTCATGGTGGCCGCCAAGACAACGTGGATGTTCCGGCGGGAGCCCGGCGGCGGAGACGAAGGGTGCGGCAACAACTTCCTCGGCCAGCCGGAGTCCCGGAACATGACGGTGCTCACCTACGAGTCCAACATCTGGGCGCCGCGGGACATCGCCGTGCCGTACCCGAGCTACTTCCACCCGTCGTCGGCCGGCGAGGTGGCCGCGTGGCAGGCGCGCGCGCGGGCTGCGCCGCGCCCGTTCCTGTTCGCGTTCGCGGGCGCGCGGCGTATCAAGGGGCAGCTGGCCATCCGCGACCGCGTCTTCGACGTGTGCGAGGCCGCGGCGCGGCGCGGCCGGTGCGGGATGCTGGACTGCAGCCACGGCCTCGAGGGCAGCATCACCTGCCGGTCGCCGCGGAAGCTTGTCTCCCTCTTCACCTCCGCGCGCTTCTGCCTGCAGCCGCGTGGGGACTCCTTCGCCCGCCGCTCGTCCATTGACAGCGTCATGGCCGGTTGCATCCCCGTCTTCTTCCACTGGCCCTCCACGCTCAAGGCGCAGTACCGCTGGCACGAGCCAGAGCCGGGCAGAAGCAACGACGGCGACCGCCGGTACTACGTGCTCATCAACTCCAAAGACGTGCTGGAAGGGAGAGTGGACATCGACGAGGAGCTGAGTAGGTACACGGATGAGGAGGTGGCCGCCATGAGGGAGGAGGTGATCAAGATGATCCCGAGGTTCCTGTACAAGGACCCCAGGGTGGGGTTCCAGGGGGAGATGAGGGACGCGTTCGACATCACCATTGACGAGATGATAGCCAGGATGAGGAGGATCAAGAATGGAGAGAATTTGATATGGAAGGGCGACGACAGGGATGAGGATTTCGCTGCGAACGATTCGTGACATTAATTAGCTGAAACTTCTCTGTTTTGTGTTTATTTGACGGTACTAGACTAGTGGTTTTGTTGTTCTTGTTTTGTTGTTATGTGTTGGTAGTTAATCAGAGCGTACAGTTGCAATGTAATAAGATAACAAAATTAGGAGAAGTTTAAAATGAATTCAAGTACTTGTTAATCAAGGAATGAACCAACAAGGTTAGAGCTAGGGATTTGGGGGTATAGGTTCTTATTGGAGTTCTCCCAACGGTTAGAGGGATGCCCAAGGAAAAGGCCAATTCAGACTTGACATGAATGCATTTCCTCCCCCATCTTGCTGCTTGTGTTATATTCTAATTGCTCCCAATAATTTCTTCATAAGTGCTACACACTGAAAGATAATCTCTTGTTGCCTTGCCATGGCATAAAGTTGTCAATTCTCTCGGAATTTTTATCTTCAAAGAATAAATGGATCTCATATCACTTTAATTCCCAAGAAAGATGATGCAGCAAAGGTTACAGATTTCAGATCCATCTCATTGCTCCACACCTCCATTAAAATAATCACCAAGATTCTGGCCAATAGACTTCAAGTGGTAATGCCCGCCCTGATTCATAAGAACCAATAGGGTTTTATAAAACATTGAACCATCCAAGATGAAAGAATTGATCATTCTTAAGCTTGATTTTGAAAAAAACTTTTGACAAAGTTGAGCATGAACTAATACCGCAAATTATGCAACGAAAGGGATTCCCACCTAAATTACTAACTTGGATGAAACTTATTTTTCGTTCAGGGACATTAGCTATCCTACTTAATGGGGTGCTAGGGTAAAGTTTTTCTTTGCCATAGAGGATTTCGGCAAGGAGATCCACTCCCACCTCTGTTTTTCGTGTTGGTTGCTGACTTCCTTCAAACTTTACTGAACTCAGCCAACAACCATGGCCATCTGCATCTTCCAATTCCTTACTAGAGCGACCAGGACTTCCCCATCCTGGAATACGTAGATGACACCCTCATTTTTATGCAAGAGGATGTTGATCAGTTGAGATACCAAAAAGACTTGCTCACCTCCTTTGCTGAATTACAGGTCCCAAAGTGAATTTTGATAAATCAATTATGGATCAATGTCCTAGAAGATAAGTTCAATCATTTGGTGATCACTTTTGGATGTTCAAAGGGATCTTTGCCGTTATATGTCTTCAAGTCGTGTTTTTTATTTTGATTGCATTAATTAATTGTATATTTTTAATTAATGTTAATTGTAGATTTTATACATGATGCCACCATCCATCTCATTTTGATGTGTCTTAATATATTTTTTTCCGCTGCGTACAAGGTTAATTGGTATAGAAAGGTTAGAATGGATATACCAGATATTGAGGCGGATGTCATAGCGCGGCTACCTCCATTAAAGGTTTAACGGAGGTGGGCGCCTTCTGACAACTGCCTCCGTTAAGAATATTAACGCAAGATGATGCCAAGATGCTTAGTCAATAGATGTTCAAAGAGAAATTAGAGCTCGATGCACAACTCTTAGAATAGAAAGACGAGGAACCACTCTACTTGACTCTCTTTGATCTAGGCTGGTTTAGTTGGAAATCAAAGTTGAGTCGAGCTAAGCTGTGGTTTGTTTTTTAAAATTTATTTCTAGAGGTGTGCATTATATAAGCACCTCTGAAAATCCTGGTTAATATTGACCTTTAAACAGAGGCAGGAGAGCGGCCCCCTCTGGAAATCTCATTTGGCCGACTCTAAAAATGAATTTTGTAGTATTGTTATCTAAAATCCTTTTTATATAAGCACAACATATGGATTCTATACCATGAAAGTATTTCTCATACTAAATCTAAAAACATAAATTTTATGTCATGTACCCATATAATTTTTCTAAAAACATCGATGGTTAATGATACACATATTTGACTTATGGTAAAGCTTAATATGACATGTAAAAAATCCGAGGGGAGTATGTGGAATACAAAAGTCAAACTAGCTCAAGCTGCAAGCAGGTAGGGAGTCTACTTATAAGAACTTGAACATCCGGCTTCATCCTCGAAGAAGAGGAATCAGACCACTTTATTACAACAATAACTCCAAGATGACTGCATGAACGAGTTTACAAAACAAAAACCGACTCAAAACACAATTCTAGAAATAAAAAACCGTCCATAAGACGCGAAGAAATACATTGCCGCAGTCTCCAGCTCCTTTCCATGCATATGCAGCTAATTAACACTTGTTGGCCTGGTCCTTATTTTCCCACATATATATAGATAGAGACTGCCATCATACTGATGATACACACAACGTACATTACTTCGACTGAATTACTTCTTCTCAAATAATGCCTGCCAAACGCTGATAGTATTCTGCTAGTGATACGTTGCAGTTGCAGGCCGAGATAGAAGTTTATTATATGGCAGAGACGCTGGGAGTCATAGTAATATTTATATCTGTGGCGATGTCGACTAATCCTGCAAAGTTGATGGGGTCCGCATACTCCTGCGGGCCATAGAAGATTGCGACCACCCCTCGTTCATATGTAGCCTGTGTAGGATGTAACATATCCCAGAACATGTAGTCATCGCGATCCGAACAATAAGTCGTGTTTGGCTTGCTGCACATTACCGCCGCGTTCAATTTTCCTGATCCGCAGCATGCCCCCTCGACCACCCGGATCCCTGAATATGATCATAAAAATGCACAGCTAATTGTGTTAAGAACAGTTCATTCGTTACTGCAAAATACTAGCTAGTACTAAATAATTGATCTTGATGAATTAATCAACCTAAAAATAAGATTTTTGCACAAACTAAACGAGGGCCTTGAACATACCAGCCACGAGATGATTGCCCATCAAGTCAGTGAGAAAATTATAGGTGCTTGCTATGGAGTATTTCATGTCGGGCATGGAGGTTGCGACGGCTGTTGCCACCTCAAGCCTTAGGAGTTTGTTGAAGTTCTGTGCCATAGAGTTAGCGGCGTCATTGCATCCGCCGTTGGCCATGGGGACTCTCGAACCTGGAGTACAACCAATTGCTGGCACGTCTAGGATCCCCAACCTCCGTGCTCCCAACTTGTACAACGCCTGCATTCACGAAGTGGGTGCGTGGTGGTTTATTTAGAAAGAATGTAGCCTCCATGTCATTGTTGCATTCTTTTTATGAAAACTTTTTTCATGGGGTGTTCTTCCTGTTATATTTTTTCCCTACACATATATTGTACAACAAAATTGAGTTATACTTGGAGTTGTTCTGGATAAAGAAATTTTGTAATGATATCTATGTAAGAAATAATGTCACAGGCTACATTAAAAGTGTGCAATAGATGGATGTGGTAAACGTATCTAAACTTTGACCATCAATTACTTCGCTTTACATTGAGATTGAACATTTCAAGTGTAATCCACAGAGTTAGTCTCTTAATCATACATTTTCTACGGTCTGTCAATGTGTTCTAATAGAAAGTAATGGTAACAAATTATTTGATAGACCTTGCCAATGTCCAAAATAATAACTCTATTGTGACATATTATATTTTTTTGGTTGCATTCTTTTGATGTGCAATAATGAACTTGTATCATAGATTATATGGTCCCTCACGTACGTACGTTGATATGCTCGACATAGGTTGAGACCATGCTGCTGATGTAGGCTGGGGCATCTTCTTCGCCCATGCCACTTTCACTGAAGGCAGAGAAGTCATTGCCTCCGGCGCTAATAAGGAAGAACGACTTTGATATCATATAGTTGAGCTTCCGGCCACACCGCCACATTCTTTCTTTAGTTTTGGAGAACAACATGATCTGTTTTTGCAGCGTGAGTGTCCCATTTCCCTGCATATACATATTTTCCGACAGCCATAGATATGAAATTAGTTTTATATGTAATGTAATTCTCCTTGTCCACTTTTACACAATATATGATTGAATTTAATTACCAGTAATTATTAGCTAGTGTGGTGATCGGGATATATTTGTGTACTCGATCACCATGAGAAGCAATAATATGTGTAATGTATATACACAGCTTATGAGCAGCATCTCAATCTAAAAAACAACTTATATATGAGCATACCGTGGTGTTGAGAATGCCGGATCCGCCAGAAGCGTAATTGGCACCAACTCGGCACTTCAATAGGTCAAGGTTTGTTAACGGTGTCAACGAGAGGTAAGCCGGTGGACTCTTCATGAACCCCAGACGTCGCGCTGTACATATAATAAACATTGATGAATTGCTATACCCGTTTATTGCTCATGGGCTCATGCATGACAACTGTATATATAGCAGTATAGGAGCTAACCATGTATACTCACAAATATCCAAATTAATCGTTGTTGTAATAGCCATCAATATTGCAATAATTTATATCTTTCACTACTATAGAAGTATTTTCAGCGACAAGCAAGGCGGACAGCCTGACTGCCTTTGTAAATTGCACAAAAAAATATGTACTTCTCAACACTCAAACTTGCAACCTTCAACTCACATAACACCTCCCTACCACTGCATCTTTTGTAAGTATATATAGGATGCTATATTTTGTATCAACGTTTCATAATCTTGTATGAATATTTTAGCTACTAAAAAAACTCAAATAAAAAGTTTCAACTACTAAGTTTTAAATCTTGTCATAAAGCATTGGTATATAGGACATGCCTCCATTCGAGATTGTTTGAAAATTTTAAAAATTGTAATCTCAATATATATTAATTTAAAACAAATATTGGAGACTCTAAACAACTTCAAATAAAAAATTTATCAACAACAAACTTGTAGATCAGGTTGGCCAGCACAACTTTGGTATTAACCACGTGAGCATTCAAAGTTGTTTAGAAAATCTAAAATTTTAATTTCAAAATCTAAGAACGTAAAACACATTTGAGACTCTAAACAACTACAAATAAAAAACTTTTCAACTACAATTTTGTAGACTATATTGAGAACCAGAGCTTTGTTATAGACCATGTCAACATTTGAGGTTGTTTGAAAATTTTAAATTTGAACATCTGAGAACTTAAAACAACATTTTAGCGCTTTAAACAGTTTCAAAAAAAAAGCTTCTCAACTACAAAGTTGTAGATCACATCGAGAACTATAATTTTCATATAATGTTTGTTTTCATCGAACTTAATATGGAAAAGTTATGAATTATTTTTTATACAATTATTTCTAGAGGCATGCCTCTTAAGATGTCCACCTCTGCTAATACTTAATCAAACTTCTAGAGGGATCCTTAGAGCGTCCATCTCTGTTAGTAGTAATTTTCATCCGCCTCTATTAATCAATTTAAGTGACAGAACTTTTTAGGACACTTGCCTCTGTTAATAGTCTTGGCGTTCACCTTAAAATACTTGCATCTGAAAAATGATTAAGTGAGGCAGACATTTGTTTGAAGGCTGTCTGACCATTTACAAATATGATCCTTAGATGTATCCGTCTCTATTAATTAGAGAATATAAATGTGATTCTTTTACTTTGTTGTGTCTTGGATCCGTGAAGTCAAATGTACAAAAGTACTCCCTCAATCTCAAATTATAAGTCATTTTAACTTTCTTGGAGAGTCAAAACATTTCAAGTTTGACGAAATTTATATAATAAAATAATAACACTTATGATATCAAATAAACATCATTAGATTCTTTGTTAATTATATTTTTATAGTGTATCTATTTGATATCATAAATCTTTGTTATTCTCTCTATGATTTTGGTCAAAAGATGTTTTGACTCTCAAGAAAGTTGGAATGACTTATAATTAGAAACGGAGGGAGTATTACCTAAACATCCCTACATATGAAAATTGCAATCAAGATACCTGTATCGAGGCTATATATATTGCATAATCGATGTGCTGAAACAGTGATGTTGCTACATATAGTTTTATAGTTACACACGAAATGTAAAAACAACATATGGTTGAGGACTTGAAGTCACGATTTGAAAAGCCATGAGAGTGGAGTTTCATTAGCATCTGTAAAGAATATCCATATATAATTAACAAAAAAAACATAAGCATGCATAATATATATATAGTAAATATATATATATATATATATATATATATATATATATATATATATATATATATATATATATATACCGACTAAATCGGCAAGGTTGTAGCCATTCGTGAACCGCCCTGCCATGCCGGTGCCGGCGAAGTCGATGCCGTACGGAGATCGCGCACGGGGCGCAGGCGGCGGCAGGAAATTATTATTTCCGACATCGACTATCGAATCACCAAACACGTAGATCGATGGGACTAATGAGCGGCTCTGCAGCTCAACCACGGCTTCAGTGGTACCCAAGGAGCGGCTAGCCATGCACACAGCAAGGAACAACACTAGAGAAATGACTGCTCTATCATCATTAGTACCCATGGCTTCGGGCTGGTTAATCAAACGAAAATGATGCTATATATCTTTAGGGTGTGTTTAGTTGAGAAAAATTGGGTGAAAAGTTACTGTAGCACTTTTCGTTGTTATTTGGTAAAATTTGTCTAACCATGGATTAATTAGACTCAAAAGATTCGTCTCGAACTTTACAGACAAACTATGCAATTAGTTATTTTTTTACCTACATTTAATGTTCCATGCATGCGTTCAAAGATTCGATGTGATGGGTGGAAGAGGAAATATTTTAGATTTGCATGGAAAGTAAACAGGGCCTTAGATGTTTTCTTTTTCCCTCCAAATACTCGTAGCTAGTACAGTAGTAGCTTGCTGCTAAGGGATGCTTTCAGAGCTGGAGCTCGATTGGTTTGATGGCTTTGGAGTGAGAGGAGAGATGCTTGTAGTCTGATGGTATTTATAGTGTTTAGATCCAACGTGATACACGCTGCTTCACATACACGTACGATGATTGATTGGAATGCGTTACTGCGTTCCATTCGGTGCGGGGTAGGTAGCTAGACGCATCTTTCTCCACAGGACATTCGTACTGACTACTGAGCATGGTAGTTGGGAGAGTACGTGCCAGTTAATGCAAGATAACAACGTGCAGATAGTGTGGAGTTGACAGCATGCATGGAATAGAATTATTATACCTTCTATATGTATTTTGAATTTGAAAGATAAGTTGAAACGTTGCATTGGCCATCTATGTGGGATGACTGATGAATGATTGACACAGGAGTTGACAGGCTTAAGGTTTTTCCGGTTGAGTGCATACAGATATGTGTTTGTGTTGGGGATTCAGCTTCGTCACAAAAACACAGCCTCAAACTCTGTAGTAGAAATGACTGTGAAACTTTATAACAATATTTTGTTGTAGGAAATAAGGAAGGCGAAGACATTTTTCACATCACAAGGAAAAATCTAACTTCGCCAAGAAGTAAGAGAACAAAAAAAGCAAGATTCAAGCGAAGGTGAAGATTTGACTTCGCGGTTACGAGAACTAACTTCGCTGACCGGCGAAGTCAAAAGAAGAGCAGAAATCAGAAGACCAAAATTAGAACGAAGACAAAGTTTGACTTCGCTATATGAAAGATCAACTTCGTCGAGCGAAGACAGAAGTTCGACTTCGTCTAAAATTCTGAAGAGTTGAAGAATCAACTAAAGTTTGAATGAAGATCAGGAAAACTAGAGACTGGAAATAGAAGAATGAATGCTTAGAAAAGAGAAAATTACCACTTCGCCCTCATAATCAAGAAGGGTTGTAAATATTTAGGTCAGGGGTAAAATAGTGATTTTATGTAAAATACGAAGACTATGGCCCTATAAATACCCCCTCTGACATGTATGGTACGATCATAAAATGAATGCAACTTTGCACGCAATTTTGTCTTGGATGAAATTTTTCTGATGATTGTGTGAATTGTGTCGTCCGACCTAAACTTTTCACCCAACATCTGGCGCCCACCGTTTGTGCGTGCATCAAAAGATCTTCGCGACCACAAGAAATAAAATGGCAAGACCAAACAAGAAGACTGTCAATGAAGAAGCCGAAGACGAACAACCACTCGGCGAAGACAGAGGTCTTACAAAAGAAGTTTCCTAAGGTGCAAACTCTTTAAGAACGGGTGAAGCTGAAGAACAAAGACTCAAAGAACTTGAAGAACAAGTTTTACGAAGACAAAAAGAACTTGAAGAATGTCGCACAGGAGCACGAGAAAAGACACTCAAACAAAGAATAGAAGAAGCCGAAGCTACCCTCCGCAATTTAAACGAGCAACTGCAAAATGCAAATCATGAAGTTATGAATCAAGAAGAATCGCATCCAGCAGCAAGAATCTCTCAAGAGAGAAATATTCAAAAATCATTCATATCAATTGATACAAGCTCCCCACTGTCAACAAATTTGCAGCTAGCTCAATTACCTATAGGGTATAAATTCAACATGATACCAACATTCGATGGTGAATCAGACCCAAGGCAATTCTTAATGAGTTTTGAAGCTGCAGTAATTGCAAGAGGCGGGGACGAAACCACACTTACAAAGTCATTTGTCATGGCAGTGAAAGGTCCAGCATAACACTGGTATTCATCTCTAAAGGCAAGATCCATACATTCATAGGAACAATTAAAGACAAATCTACTTGTTGACTTCCAAGGATTCCAACCAACTGGTCTTACAGACATGGATTTATTCAACTGCAAACAACAGCCCAAAGAACCTTTAAGTCAATATTACAAGAGATTCATTCAAATCAAATCTCAAATCACAAATATCCCAGACGAAGTTGTCATAATCACAGCAATCAAGGGACTTCGGGCAGGACAATGTGCAGCACACCTTACTCGAGAAAAGCCAACTTCGCTGGCTCAGCTTTACGAAGAAATCCAGAAGTACTGCAAGTCCGATGAGGATTACAGAAAAAGAATCGAGGAAGAAAACAGCTTCAGAAATCAAAACAAAGGCAGCAATTTTCATCCCCCAAAGCAAAACAACTTTGAGCGAAGACACTTCACCCAAGTCAATCAAGTTGAAAATAGCAGTTCAACTACTGAAAACACTTTTTCACCTCAAAATCAATACAGCAGTCAGTACAACCAAAGGACATTCGAAAGAGGTGGTTTCAATTCAAGAGGAAGAGGAGGACGAGGAAGAGGAAGAACACCCCTAAGACCGGAAGACATGTATTGCATCATTCATGACAAAGGGGCTGGATACACATCAAAAATATGTCCAAAAGTAAAGAAAAGCATTGAAGAAATACAAGAAGAAAACAAAATCTCAAATCAATCAAAAGCTATCAACCATATGATTCAAGGCCAACAAAACTCTTATTACCCAATTCAGTTTACACACTCCCAAGCAATGATTCCAGGCCCATCACCATCATATAGCTATGGACCAGTAGCAATGTATGATCCAAATCAATGGAGACAAAATCAACAACAAACAAATTTTCAAATACAGCCAGAATCCTCTGTGGCAAACAACAATCCACAAGGGAACAACAAACAAGACAACTCTCCATCAACTTCCATGGCAAGCAAAGGAAGAATCATGACAATCATCGAAGAAAACAATATTGATCATGAAAGCAACAATCAAAAGAAGAATTACTTTCGAAGAGTAAACTCTATCTCAACAGAAGGCCCATACAAAAAGACAAGATGGTCTCATCTACCAATCACATTCTCAGAAAAAGATTTACAACTGAAAGACTATCCACACATGGATGCAATGGTAGTTGAAGCAAATATTGATAGATGGGTTGTCTCAAAAATTCTAGTTGACGGTGAAAGTTCTGCAGACATTATATTCACAGCAACAATTGATGCCATGAAAATTGATCGCAAACTTTTAGGAAGAGCTGAGCACCCACTCTACGGCTTCGGTGGGAAGCCAATTCACTCAATAGGAAGAATAATTCTTCCTGTATCATTTGGAACAGTAAATAATGCAAGAACAGAACAAATTGCATTTGATGTAGTGGACATCCATTATCCTTATAACGCACTTTTTGGAAGGGGAACTCTGAATGCATTTGAGGCAGTAATAAGCTACTCTTACTTATGTATGAAGATGCCTGCAATAAATGGAGTTATCACAGTCCATGGAGATCAAACCGAAGCAAGAAACATTGAAAAAGAATACACTCCTGGTCGAAAAAATATTCATACAATCAAGGAAGAAGAGAAAGAAGAAATAGAAAATACGAAGCCACAAGCAAAAGCTCAAGCAGTCGAAGAAACAAAGAAAGTACCTCTTGACTCATTAGTCCCAGACAAACAAGTAATCATAGGGACAAGACTTTCTCAAGAAGAAGAAAAC
This sequence comes from Saccharum hybrid cultivar R570, assembly GCA_038087645.1. Taxonomy (NCBI): domain Eukaryota; kingdom Viridiplantae; phylum Streptophyta; class Magnoliopsida; order Poales; family Poaceae; genus Saccharum; species Saccharum hybrid cultivar. The sequence goes on from JAQSUU010000804.1 coordinate 19,286,104, forward strand.
AGACTCATAGAATTTCTTCAAAGCAACAAAGATGTCTTCGCATGGACATCCAATGATTTAGGAGGAGTCAGTAGAGATATAATCGAGCACAAACTCGACATCAATCCAAATTTCAGACCCAAAAAGCAGAAACTAAGAAAATTAGCTGAAGACAGAATACAAGTTGCAAAAGCCGAAGTCCAAAGGTTGCTAGATGCTAAAGTTATAAGAGAAGTCCAATTCACAACTTGGCTAGCAAATATCGTCATGGTCAAGAAAAAGAACGGAAAATGGCGAATGTGTATCGATTTTACAAATCTCAACAAAGCATGCCCAAAAGATAATTTTCCACTACCAAGAATCGACACACTAATTGATCAAGCAGCTGAAAGTGAAATGCTAAGTTTCCTAGATTGTTTCTCAGGATATCATCAAATCTGGATGAGAAAAGAAGATGAAGAATTTACAAGTTTCATCACACCATTTGGAACATACTGCTTTGTAAGAATGGCAGAGGGGCTTCGCAATGCAGGCACAACATTTGTCAGGATGACTTCAACAGTGCTCAAAAGTCAGATTGGCAAAAATTTGCTAGCTTATGTCGACGACATAGTTGTCAAGAGCAAGAAAAGACAAGATCATATTCAAGACCTCCAAGAAACATTCTCAAATCTGAGAAAAGGAAATTTGAAACTAAATCCCAAAAAATGTACCTTCGGAGTACAGAAAGGAAAAATCTTAGGCTGCATTGTATCAGCAAAAGGGATAGATCCAAACTGAGACAAAGTTCAAGCAATTTTGAACATGAGAATTCCTGAAAACATAAAATATGTTCAAAAATTAACTGGAAGACTTGCAGCTTTAAACAGATTCATCTCAAAATCAGCAGAACGAAGCTTACCAATATTTCAGGCACTCAAAGGATCCAAAAGAGACTTCGTATGGGGACCTTCGCAGCAACATGCATTTGAAGAGATAAAAAAAATATCTACTACAGCCAAACACATTGATCTCACCAACATCAGGAGCAGATTTGCTATTATATGTCTCAGCCACAGAAACAGCAGTAAGTGCAGTACTAGTTCAAGAAGAAGAAACAAAACATTCAAAATATCAAGTACCAGTCTACTATGTTTCAGAAGCATTATCTGGGTCAAAAGTATACTACTCTGAGATTGAAAAAATCGCATACACAATTTTAACAGCATCAAGAAAGTTGAAGCACTACTTTCAGGCCCACAAAATCAGAGTTCTCACAAATTACCCTCTGAAAGAAGTCTTACAAAGTTGCAGAACAACAGGAAAACTGGGAAAATGGGTAGCAGAATTATCTCAACATTTTATAGACTTTGAAAAGATAACATCAATAAAATCTCAAGTCCTAGCAGACTTCATAGCAGATTGGACATCCTCCCAAAGTTCAAGCGAAGACAAGAAGCAACCAGAATGGACAATATATTGCGATAGCGCATGGGGCTTCGCAGAGGCTGGAGCAGCTGCAATAATCACATCGCCTTCAGGCATAAAAATGAAATATGCTACAAGACTAGAATTTCAATGTACAAACAACATAGCAGAATACGAAGCCGTTTTACTGGGACTTCACAAAGCAAAAGCAATAGGAATCCAAATATTAGTAATCAAAACAGATTCGCAAATTGTAGCAGGACACATTGAAAAAGATTACAAAGCAAGAGATCCAGAATTGGCAAGATACCTGCAATTTCTCAGAGATCAAGAGAAACATTTTGAAGGTTTCACAGTTAAAAACATCTCAAGAAATGATAATTCAGATGCTGACGAACTAACAAAAGCTGCAGCACAAAATACAAGTCTCCCTCAAGATGTTTTCTATCAAATCTTGAAACAAGCATCCATCAAAGCAGTGCAGCTACACCCAGAGAAGTCCATATAATACAAAGTGAAGACTGGAGAGCCCCAATTATGGCTTACCTTCGTGGGCACTATAAGCCTGAAAGCAAAGTCAACAACATAAGAATGAAGCAAAGAACAAGAAATTCAAGATCATCAACAATCAGCTATACAAACAAGGAATATGTACACCATTACTCAAATGTATATCAGCATAAGAGGGGAAAAAGCTACTATCAGAAATACACGAAGGAATTTACGGCACACATCCTGGAGCAAGAACAATGGCAGGAAAAGCATTTCGTCAGGGATTTTATTGGCCATCAGCCTAAAATGACAGCAAAGAAATCATCAAATCTTGTCATAATTGCCAAATATCGGCAAGCAAAGAAAAGGCTCCAGCAACAAATTTACAAATAATAGAACCAACTTGGCCATTGGCAAGATGGGGAATTGACATCATTGGAAAACTACCTGCAGTACAAGGAAACCTTCAATATGCAGTAGTAGCAGCGGAATATTTCACTAAGTGGATCGAAGCTAAACCAGTGACAAACATGTCATCTTTCACAATGAAGAAATTTCTTTGGCAAAACATTATTTGTCGCTTCGGAGTGCCAAGGCACATAACAGTAGATAATGGAACTCAATTTGACAGCCAAAATTTTAGAGAGTATTGTGAAAGCTTGGGAATTCAATTATGTTTCGCATCAGTAAAACACCCACAGTCAAACGGTGCAGTCGAATGAGCAAATAGAATTATATGCACAGGAATATCAAAATGCCTCGTGGGGCTGCCAAAAGGCAAATGGGTGGATGAGTTACCTAAAGTTGTTTGGGTACACAGCACCACAGTTTCAAGATCAACAAACTTCTCTCCTTTCAAATTGCTTTATGGAAAAGAAGCGATGACGCTTGAAGAGATACAATTTCAAGGACAAGAACAAATATCGAAATAATAGATGAAGATCAACAAATGACAAGCAAAGATTTACTAGAAAAAGAATGAATGAAGGCGATCCAGAATCTTGAGAAATATCAAAGAGAAACAGAAAGTTGGTACAATAAGAAAGTCAAACCAAGACAATTATCACCAGGAGACTTTGTCTTGAAAAGAAAAAGAAATGAAGACACAATTGGAAAGTTTCAGCAAAAATGGGAAGGACCATTCCTCATCACAAGAACCAACAAGCCAGGAGCATTTCACCTAGCAGACATGAGTGGGAAGGAAATTGATCACACATTCAACATTCAAGACCTACGAAGATACTACCCCTAGAATTTATTTTCATCCTTGTACAAAATAGATTAGCTTTTACATTCTAAATTTTTTTTAATTCAAATATAAACGAGTTGCACTCTTTTTCCACTCAAGGGGAACCCTTCGCAGGGTGGGTGGTTTTTTAACGAGGCAGTCTCCATTGTAAATTCTCATCAAAATATAAATGAGAAAACTAGTTCCCCTAAAAAAAATCTTATCAAAGGCCGAAGAGTATACTTCGAATATACTCATGCATCGGTAAAACAACCAAAATAGGTAGCATCATTATTCGAACAAGCAAAAAACGATGCTAAGCTATCAAAAGAATCATAAAATATATAAATATATACACAAAATTCACAAAGGTGAATTTTGACTTCAAAAATGAAGTCTGAATGTTATCTTCGCCAAAAAGAGCGAATAATATTTTCAAATTCACTATGGTGAATTTTGACTTAAAAAATGAAGTCTGCATGTTATCTTCGCCAAAAAGAGCGAATAATTTTTTCAAATTCACTAAGGTGAATTTCGACTTCAAAAATGAAGTCTGCATGTTATCTTCGCCAAAAAGAGTGAATAATATTTACAAAATTCACTAAGGTGAATTTCGACTTCAAAAATGAAGTCTGCATGTTATCTTCGCCAAAAAGAGCGAATAATGTTTTCAAATTCACTAAGGTGAATTTCGACTTCAAAAATAAAATCTGCATGTTAACTTCGCCAAAAAGAGCGAATACTATTTTCAAATTCACTAAGGTGAATTTCGACTTTAAAAATGAAGTCTGCATGTTATCTTCGCCAAAAAGAGCGAATAATATTTACAAAATTTGACTTCAAAAAATGAAGACCGCATGTTATCTTCGCCAAAAAGAGCGCATAATGTTTTCAAATTCACCAAAATGAAATTTGACTTTAAAAAATGAAGTCTATGCGTCGCCTTCGCTAAAAAGTAAGGGGACGGCGTTTTCAAATTCATCAAGATAAAATTTGACTTTAAAAAATGAAGTCTACGCGTCGTCTTCGCTAAAAAGTAAGGGGACGGCGTTTTCAAATTCACCAAGTTAAAATTTGACTTTAAAAAACAAAGTCTATGCGTCGCCTTCGCTAAAAAGTAAGGGGACGGCGTTTTCAAATTCACCAAAATGAAATTTGACTTTAAAAAACGAAGTCAACGCGTCGCCTACGCTAAAAGTTAAGGGGACAGTGTTTTCAAATTCATTAAGGAGAATTATAATTTCTAAGCAGAACCTACTAGACAATTCTGAGACATTCTTATTTCCACCATGAAAGCAAAATAATTAATTACATAAAAAGATCACAACAAAAGTTACAATTACTCGCTTTTCGAAGCAACAAAAAATGCAGCTTCGCTAATCAACTCTTCAACAACCCTATCTAACACTTCATTAACTTTGCACCGTAGAATTTCTTTAGAGACACAACTTGGCGAAGCACTCGAACATGATGACTGGAAAATACAGAACGCCACAATTACTTCGCATATTATTACTACAAAAAAAACTAGTGCCATAATAACCTACCTGAGAAACTCCACTGAAGTCAACAATTCATGGCAAACAACATTTCTTGTTCCCAGTAATAAAATTTTTACATTCAAAATCTAAAAGTAACACTTCATCAGCAAATAAACTACAACGACCAAAAGACAAAATTTCAGAACATAATGATCACAGCAGCTTATGTTTAACAAAAGTATCAAACGTAGGATCCACCTCATTAGTCGCATACTCCAACCATAGCGAAGGATCAACGACAAAGTTATCCTTACACATTAGCAACGGCAAAACACCCACTCCATCCTGCTAAGTTTAAATATTTACAGATGTCAAATAGCATTGCAAGTCTCACCCCTCAATAAAAAAACTAAAACTAACTAACTTCAAGACCAACTAAAACGGGTGGTCACCAACATCATCATCTCTTGCATTTTCTTCTTCATGTTTGTCTTGCTTCCTTTGCACCTTCTCATCAGCTGCAATCTCTTTTTCAAGCTGCTGTGAAAAACAAAATAAAATATTAGTACAAAAAATATATACATGCATATAATAACGAAAAAAGAGTCAATAAAATTTTCAATCCAACCTTCTCCATCTTCTTCTTCGCCTTCAGAAAAGCATTCTCCCTTCCACCCATGTTTCAATACTGATTAAAATATTTCTTGCAGAGCAATTGAGTCCGAGAAGTAACCTGACTCAATTGCTCCACAGAAGGAAACTTATAGTCCTTGTTCAATATTTGTTCGTACAAAGGATCCTTTGCCTCTTTCATTAGATGAAAAAGCGCACGAGTTGCCTAAATACAACTCAAATGCGCGCTAGTCTGGATAACAGTTGGCAAATCTTCACACTGACGACACAGCCAAGCAAAAAATGGATCAAACTCTCCAAGTTCCCAACAAGGATCCTCAGGCTTCGCTCCAAATTTGTCATAACAATTTTTGCAAAGATCCCACAAGCGATTACACTTATTATGAAAATTTTGATCCTTTTCAGAAGATTTCTTCTTAACATAATTCTTCTCCCTCACAACTTTCTGAAGTTCCTTTTTCAAATTATCATAATCCTCAATCTTCGTTTCAAGCTTGGCTCCAACAAAAATACACCTAGACTCCATATTATGAAGAGCTTCAACTGTCTCTATCCTTTCTTTCTCTTTAGTAGCCAGTTGAGATTTCAAAGATTTAATCTCTTCAACAAGACCCTTCTCGCAAAGTGCTGCATTCTTCGCATCATCCTCAATTGATTTACGCAAGCTCCTTTGCAAAAGAGCATTCTACAAAAACAAAAAAATTTCATACACGAAGTCAAATATATATCACAAATCAACATAAAAAGTTTAACTAAAATTAAACAACGAAATCAAAGAAAACTTTTTTCGAACCTTATAAATCATAGAAACACTGGCGTCTGTCAACTCAAGTGAAGATTTACGAACAAGTTCAGCCTCCGCATCAGGAACTGCGAATGCATCATCAATGCACTTTGACAACTTTAATTCTGGCTTCTTTGGCATAATACGAAGTTTATCCAAACCAATTCCAATAAATTTAAAAGTGTCTAAATTCACACCTTGAGCCTGGCAGTATTCCATACAGCGTTTATAAGCAGCAGGATCGACTCCATCAGGAACGGTTTCTAAAATTTCAGCTGGGATAGAAGGTTCGTGGGCAACTTCCTTCATCTTCCCAACATCCACAGTTGTCTCTCTATGAGACGAAGAGTCTGGAAAAAATTCCTCTGCACAAAATCAAACCACAAGTCAATAACCAAAGTTAAAAGACAAATACAAAAAGTATATATATATATATATATACATATATATATATACATATATATATATATACATATATATATATACACATATATATATATACATATATATATATACATATATATATATACATATATATATATATATATATATATATATATATATATATATATATATATATATATATATATATATATATATATATATATATATATATATATATATATATATATATACAACAATTACCTGTAGTAACTCCCTTTTCAAGATGACATGCAACTTTCTCACTAGTATTTACATCGATTATGGATTCATAAAGAGGAGAAGCACGAGCAATTTCAGCTTCTTCATCAAAAACATCATCATCAGATTCATCAAAATCAAAATTGACAGTAGTGGTACCCTTAGCTTTGAGAACCCTAACTTTTGGAGCTCCAGTCTCCACTGGTCCGCCTCCCAAAACAATATTTCCTTCTGCCACAACCTTGGGAGGTGACACAGCTCCTACAATCCTTGAGGGTGTTTCAGCCGCAAACCTCTGAGAAGACGGTCCGGCAGTCTCCTGCAAAGTCAAAATAGCAATCTCACCTTCCTCTTGTGATTCTAAAACAACATCTTCAGCAGCGGCAGCACCAGCAACAACTTGAACACCAGCAACCGGAGAGGACAAAATATCTTCGCCAACATTAATCTGAGACGAAGACAAAATAGCTTCGCCCAAATTAACATCAGAATGAACATTGGCCTCCAAATTCTGGAAACAATCACCAAGCGGAGTCAACATTAGCGGAGTCAACCCACTAGAATTAAAAACTAAACTAACCATCCTCACCTCTTTATCACGAGCTAACTGGCTAAGAGTCTCTGGACCCATTTCTTCATCATCTCCTTCATGCTTTTCAGAACCAGAAGATATAGCAATCTTCTTCTTCTTCGCAATTTTCTTGCTAAGTTGACCACCAGCTCTTTTCTTCTTCGTCACATTTTCTATACTCAGTTTTAACGTACGAGTATAAGCAGGTAGAGGTCTTTCACCATACTTAATCTGTGCAATATCAAAAATTCTGTTTAACCGTTTATAATCTTTTCCTAAAATCTTGTCCATCAAATCTTTCTCTTTCTTCAGAAATTTGCCAAGAATCTCAACTGCTTTAGTTTCTACAGCAGACATGAATTGTGCATCTTCAGAATATTTCTTCGGGCGAAATGATTCGTTATCTGGAAAAAGATAACTTTTTTCCCTCACCGTTTTTTCATGAAAATGAATAAAACTCCAACCTTTCCTTAACGGCCAAATCCGAGCTGCGATGTATTCTTCGTAGAGATCACGAGCACTTTGCATACTAGCAGCAATTTTATAAACTTTCTCACAAGTTCTTGAACTCTTCGAGCTGGGAAACTCTGGTATACAAAGGCATTCTTACTCATCTTCGCAGCTAAGGGATATCTTTTCACAATCCTTCTAGAATCATCCCTTTCTTCAACAAGAGGAACTGAATGATAAAACCAATAACGATACCAATTTTCAGCCCACTTGTTCTTTGAAGTTGAAGAAATCTGTTTAGCACCTCGAGCAGGCTTGAAACTGCAGCAACCAAAATACTTCATAATACTTCTGCCATCAACATTCTTGTTCCTGAATTGTGTATGCATTTCATGATGAGAGCAAAAAGCACCAATATCCAAGTTCCCTCTCTGAGACTTCACTGCCCAAATAAAAAGTGTAATCTTCGCTATTCCGTTTGGAGTTAGATGATGAATTTCAATATTATATGCCTTTAGAATCTCTTCAAGGAAATCTTGACATGGCATACGAAGACCAGCTGCAAACTGATCTCGAAAAACAACACACTCATGAGGTTTAGGCTTAGGAATCATTTCATCATCAGAGGGCAACCTGGCATCAGCTTTTTCTAGCATCCTATTTTTAACCAACCAATCCAACTCAGCTTCATCCATCAAAGTCTTACCAAAATTTAAAGATTTTGTGTCGTCACCAATCAGTTCAGACTCCGATGCAGAAACATCAGACAAATCTTCTCTAGACTCAGATTGATTAGAACCCAACGGAGAATTTTTAGAGGCAATTTTCTCTAGATCAGACATCTACGACAAAATAACAAATAAAATAAATGATAACAATAAATAGAAATTCAAATAGCAAGAAATCAAAAATAAGTAAAAACATTCACCTTCAAAATAACCCTCACAAAAGCAGAACACTTCGCAACAAATCCGACTTCGCAGCAAAAAGCGACTTCACGTCAAAGAATCAAACAACAATACCTCCCCATCTTTGATAAAACAGAAAAATCAGGAGGAGTCACCGCAGTATATATAGGCGTCTTCGAGTCAAACGAAACGGCTTTGGTCAAACTTGACCGTTACAAATTCAGAAAATAAAATATCCTTCAAACTTACGGCCAACTCCAAAGTTTGGGACGGCATTTTGTGTCTTCGTTTGAAATTCAAACTTCGTAGAATTCAGACCTTTGGAGTAGGCCTTCGTCCGCGAGGGGCTACTGTTGGGGATTCAACTTTGTCACAAAAACATAGCCCCAAACTCTGGAGTAGAAAAGACTGTGAAGGCGAAGACATTTTCACATCACAAGGAAAAATCTAACTTCGCCAAGAAGTAAGAGACCAAAAAAGCAAGATTCAAGCGAAGGTGAAGATTTGACTTCGCGGTTATGAGAACTAACTTCGCTGATCGGCGAAGTCAAAAGAAGAGCAGAAATCAGAAGACCAAAATTAGAACGAAGATAAAGTTTGACTTCGCTATATGAAAGATCAACTTCGTCGAGCGAAGACAGAAGTTCGACTTTGTCTAAAATTATGAAGAGTTGAAGAGTCAACTAAAGTTTGAATGAAGATCAGGAAAACTAGAGACTGGAAATAGAAGAATGAATGCTTAGAAAAGAGGAAATTACCACTTCGCCCTCATAATCAAGAAGGGTTATAAATATTTAGGTCAGGGGTAAAATAGTCATTTTATGTAAAATATGAAGACTAGGGTCCTATAAATACCCCCTCTGACATGTATGGTATGATCATGAAATGAATGCAACTTTGCACGCAATTTTGTCTTGGATGAAATTTTTCTGATGATTGTGTGAATTGTGTCGTCCGACCTGAACTTTTCACCCAACAGTTTGATTATGCTAACGGCCGGAAAACTAGAGGTGTCTTGTTGAGTTGTGTCGTTTGTGTTGCACATGTCTCTTCGTTTATGAATGTGCAGGTGTTTGGTTTCTCCCAAGACGGTCGACGGTGATGAAAAAGGTCGTGGAGCCCGTGCGCGATGAACCAAGAACAGTGTAGGGCGGAGGCTGTAGAATTGATCATGTGCGGCTAACATTGAACACTGAAGAGCAAGAGTACATGAGTGATGAAGATGGTGTCAACTTAGTCAAGGAGGAGAACAATGGGGTCATGGCACTTTAGTGGAGGCCGGACATGCATCTACATCGGGGATGGTCAAGAAGATGGAAGGCGAAGGCGTCAGAGCTTGGCGAATGTTGAACACGCGTTGACATCGGCTAGTCACGCTTGGTGAAGCATGCATAAGGGGTTCGTTGGTTCGGTCCTCAAAATTGTCGTTTGGTGGTTTGGGGTGAATGGTAGATTGGCAGACTGGTAGTGGAATCTCGAATCTTGTGTCGAGACGAAGCATAGTCGAGAAGGCATTAGGTCTGTTGGATCAATGATGAATGTCACACCCGGTTTTCTAAAGAACAAAACCAGGCTAATCATATGTGTGCCCAGGAAGTCCACACATATGTCAGAATGAAAAAGTATTAGAAACAATGTTATGATATAACGTATACATAGCTATATTAACACTTACATCAGAGTATCGTGGAACGGTGACTAAACTTCAGGCTTCATTCTTCTCAGGGACGGCTGACTAGTGGCTCCATATGCCAAGCACTTTTGAAAGACTTCTGAAAACTCCACTACACCTTCATCCTTCTTCTAAGTAGCACCTTACTACACACTGGCGTGTGGTGAAAATAGCAAGAGTGAGTCCATGTCGAACTCAACAAGTATAACATAGGGTTCATGAGGCTCAAAAGGCTAGACACTGGTTTGACTGCATTTAGCTTTTAATTATCACAATTTTATTACATAAGTAGCATCAAGATTGCATTAATCCCACAATAAACATATGATCAATGTAAATATGAATAACAAATAGCAAAACACATATTAAACCAATAAATGTTCATCTATTCTATGAAGGTCCAAGGCCGCTCGTATCCGTGAGCACGACTAGTATACTAGTTTATTAAACTCTGCGCAGAGGTGTACACTTTCACTGTGAGTCGTGATTACCCATATGCCCGGGATCGCGCCTCCCAAAACACTTCCAAGGTGAGCAGGCAGGGAAACACTATGAAGCCTTTCAAAGGTTCGTCTAACGAGTTAGGGCCACTAGGTTTCAGAAGTCAGTCTGTGTGACAGTCCCAGGGATCCACAGTCTGCTTTTTCCCATTTGTGCCACAAGGGTAACCTCTAACAAGATAGAAAAGGTCCTCATACTGAGCTAAAGCCAGAGCCATATAGCCCTCACAGTTGTACTGTAAATCCCGGATGTTCGTCCACAGATGAGTCCTTATGGAGAGAAACTAGAGCACCAAAAATAACCCCATGCTCTAGCCCTCTTTAAACAGTAATAAAAAAGTCATCTTTTAGTGTTGTTGCATATTCCATTAATCATATTACAAGATCATAGCTTATGTTCAGTGCTAGCAAAAGCTACCCAATGCAAAGTCCCATAGGTGACAAGAAAACAAGATATCAATAGCTAAGTTATAATCTCTATGGTTGTCAAGGAGGACACAAGCATATGTATGATAATTTCAGTGAATAGGACAAAAGAATGGTCCCATGTTATACTTGCCTTTCTTCCAAAGTTAGCTACTGAGAAATCTTCAGCCTCTGTCTCTGATCTTCAGCTTCTGTTATACTTGTCGGTCCTTAGCTTCCCGTCTTCAGCGCTAACGAACCATGTTTCTTCTACTCATAGCAAGCACTAAGCGAGTCGAGCACACATACAAGCAAATAAGGTAGACTAAGAACAATACACCAATTAAGTAAAAACTTGAAAACAGCGTGCTAAAAGAGATCTAGCTACTACGGTCACGCCAATAACAAAACTATCGTTAAAAAGAAACGACTATCGGGAGTTCTATACTATAAAAGAAAACAATCAACTAGAGGATATTTTAGTTAAATAAAATCATGAGAAACTACAAATTCAGATTAGTCATTATCATATTTTAAATATTAACATGCATGTATCATTCAATCAAAGTAAACTTTAACCTTTCAAAATAAAAGAACATATGAGAACATCTATTCAATTTGTACATGATACGTGTTGAAGCAGATCGCATTTATTCATACACAGTTTGACATCATTTATACTAGTTAAACTTTAACTTGCGAAACAATGTACCCAGTGAACACTAAGATGAGTTTATGATATATATATCGTGCTTGAGCTAAGCAAATCATAATTTAAAACATATTCAAGTTGCTATCAGATAAGTCATTCATACTTAATTACAAAGCACTGACGCGATTTATTAAAATACCAAGTTAAATCTAGCCATATATTATTCATAAACATATAAGCAAACACATTTCTTTAATGAAAAGAAAGTAAACAAGTGAGCATCTAAACTAGTTTTAGAATTATAGAAACAAATTATAATTAATAAAGAGACATTAATTTTGGTACTAACCAAGTTACAACTAGTAAAGAAATATTCAAATTGCTATCGTTCAAGTTAATATTTGTTTATGTAAGACCAAAATTGTAAACCTAAGTTGTAATTCAAAAAGACATTGAATAAAATATTAACGAAATTGCATTCTAAACTGGCTTTATCCAAATCATGTTTAAACTAGACAATTTATAAAAAAATAAATATTTAAGTTGGCAAGTAATTATAAAACGATCCATATTCTCCTATGTTGCTTTTATTTGGAAACCAGTTCGCGTAATCATTAATCTAATTAATATTTAACTTACAAAATTTAGAGATGTGAGACATGTTAAAAGTTCCTACTAACATGTAACTTATAGTCAGCACAGCTGTACCACAACCAAAATAGAGTTAAACTTAGATCGCTTTTGGTTGGAAAGCTATTAAATAAATATTAATCTAATTAGCATTCAAGTTAATAAATTCGTGGTCAAGTGACCTGAAAAACATTGATACTAACTAAATTATAATCATAAACACACATGTTAACATGAATTAAATTAATATTTATTTATGAAACCGTGGTTATATAGTCTAAATTGCTTTTAATTATAAAGCTAGTACAAACATATTAATCAATATAATATTTAGCGATATATAGAAAAACACGTGACATAAAAAAACAGTGTTGCTAATATGTCGCTTACATCACCACGATCACAAAGCAACAAAACGGAATTATAAACCTTTGTCACTTTTAATTAAAAGCTATTAAATTAATACTAATCAAATTGTATTTTAAATTGATAAATTCATAATTATAATACATGACAAACATTAGCATTACTGTGTAGAGCGCGACGACACAAATCCAACGCGACTTGAATGACTCGAATCGGAGCTAGAACGAAGAAACAACGGACATTTAAACTTCAATGGCAATTCTGTAAATATCATCATCTTGTACCTTGGACTGCTGGTGCCTGTACGGACGTCGTGACCATGATATGGCCTGTTGCTCGTGCGCAGGGGGAAGAAGGGCAGGGGCTCGGCCACTGGAGGGGTGCCGGGCGCTGGCCTGCAGCAGCGCGGCACTAGGCCTGGGGTCCGCGACCGGGGCACATGACTGGCGGGAAACAGCACGCACACACGCCTGTGTGTGACAAGGCGGCAGCGGCCTCCTGCCGCAGCGGCGTGCCAAGGGCGGCGCAGGTCTGGGGCCTGGGTCTCGTGCGAGTGAGGCTGCAATGATGGCGCACGGGGTCAAGGTGGCTGGAAACGAAGAAGAAGATGGCGTCGTTCATGGAAGCACCTCGCCGGAATAAAAGAGAAATATTAGGGAATCGATGAACGGACGACGGATTCGCAAAACGAAAGGTGTGCCGGTGAAGAGGATGACGAGACAAACCTCGGAGTGGAAACGGAATTCGCCGGAGATGTCCGAGGTGGTCGAAAAAGCTCGCCGAACCTTCGTCGGAAGTTCAAGCTGTAGATGCAGAACTTCGGCGAGGGGTGGAGGAAGCTACGAGCGGCGGCTCGCGATAAGAAGGGAGAAAATTCTAATTTACTACACGAGAGATTTCCCAAACTAGGGGCTCCTCTTACGGTAATTTTGGTGTGATTTGCCCAAGGGGTAGGTATGTATATATAGGGAGGAAAACTCTCCACCTCCATATCAACTAGCGATATGGTGCTAATTGACGTTGCACCCTCCATCTTTACTAATTGGCCTAATTAATTGTTAAAGCCCATTAGTAAATAAATAAATGGGCATTTAGGATTATTGCACACAGGCTTTGGTGGAAAATGAGATATTTATTATTTTCGGAATTAATTAATTTCGTGGATAAAATAATTCTAGAAAAGTTCAGAATTATTATTTAAACCGCGAAAAATACTCCGAAAGCTCTGAAAATTCGAGGGAATTTTCTAGAGACATTATGGAACATAAGGAACCCAAATAAAGTATTTGGAGCTCATGATAATATAATTTGGAGCATCTAAAAAATAGATTATTCTCCTAAAAATAGGAAAAGGTTCCGGACAAAGCCCGAATAATTCCCAGGAATATTTTAGAGATACCCTGATGGATGATGAAATGAAATGAGTGATTTCGAGTGGAAGAAAAGGATTTTAGGGAAACTCAGAATAAAAAGATCAGGACCGAGAAAGCGCAAATTTGATTGTAGAAAAAGACAGAGACAAGACGGATAACTAATAAAAGACATACTAAACACGCTTTAAAACTTTTCACAATCACAACACATAGTCATGCAACAAGCAAACATTACATCAGGCAAGAGACCACTAAATTAATTTGGAAAAGTTTGAAATACCATAATTTTCTATACTAAATTTGCTAAAACTTAAATTAGTCTTGTCAAGTCTTAAACAAATATTTAAATCATTTGTTTTATTTAGTGTTTTCTATTCACAACCCAAAATCAGAAATTTTAGGGTGTGACAATTCTACCCCACTTAACAGGAATCTCGTCCCGAGATTTAAAGAGACTCGGGAGAAAAATAAAGTTGATCTGCAAGTCTTCACTCTTCTCTGATCAATTCTTATCCAATGATGATGCCACAAGCTCAAAACCAACTTTGTAAAGGTGTCCTTTAGACCCTTACGATCCTTGTCAATGGTTCCAACAGGTTACCAACCCTAAGAAAAGATATCTGCGATCGATAGTGACTTTACAACCATGTAGATAGCTGATGCTTCCAGGTGATGAAATAGAACGTATGAATCCTCCATCTTGTATCATTTTTAGTTTGGCAAACCCCCCTTAAGAAGAGATCAACTAGAGAACACCAAAGGATAGCTTGCATTTGTTTCTGAGTGATGACTACCATCGTGTCCTTCTGGCATCCCAAAGAGATTCATGAGCATATGCAAGAACAAGTAATATGCACTTCCTCGCGAGCAGAAAAATGGCAGTGCAGAAATACAGTTATAACTCAAGTTTTACGAATCCGATGATGTTGTAGCTTATACCGTTAGAAAGATTATCAAATTTACTACAACTTTCTTATAGAACACTTCTCCAGATTCTGCAGTTAAAGTAGTCGAAAACTGTGCACAACAGAAACTATTCCAGGTTGCTGACAGATGCGTCGCCTTGTGGTTTTGATAAATCCCAAACCATAATAGATATTAGGGTGGTTCTTACGGCCAGAGAAAGATATTGAAGTCTACTATTGTCTAGAATTTATCCATGATCTTTGGGTGTCCAAAAATAGAGGTATAAGCTAAGGAAGACAGACTGTTCTGAAAAGACAAGATAAAGTAGGAACGAGATTCAAAGAGACTAGAGAGATAGATAATGCTAATCTTCAAGTCTTCATGCTTCTGTGATTTATGTTGATGAGATATAAGACATGGATCGAGAATGGCCAAAAGATGACAAGAAAGATAAAGTTTGATCTTTAGTTCTTCATGCCTCTTCGTGCCTCGTCGCTTGAGATATTCAGGACTTGCTGTTGTTGAGAGCAGATGCTACCCCACTTTAACAAAGATCTTGTTCCACTTGGCGATGTCATTGAACACATCTCTTTCTTGAAGACTTGCTACTATTGATGCGTTCATTATATATTTATCCTTCGTTGGGTTAAGATAAAGGAGAAAGCATGGAATCCAAGAGCAGGCAAGGACGATACAGGGAAAAGACAACAAGAATTAGGATTGATCGAAGGTTAGGTAGGTCAAGAGAGGATACTACTCCACTCTAACATAGATTGGGCTAATTCTCAAGAGGATTTCGGGCCTCCTTTGAAACACAAGAACAGAGACGACACACAGGCATCACATCAAACAAGACAAGCACACATCAGACAAAACAAAGCACCAATCACATCATCGGTACTGCACGTGCTTCTTCAACAATGGTGGCCATCCTAAGGGAAGAGTATGGATGATGGAAGACCATCGAAACTTAGAACAAGATGAGATCAGAAAACTTTTAGTGTAAAAAAAACAACATAAAACAAAATCTAAGGGAGTAAGAAATAATAGCTCAAAGGAAGCTATCAAGGAGGGGATACAACAGGACAAGGAAGAGGAAATAGTCAAAATCAATGAATCAAGGGATCACAAAATAGTTTTATAGTAAAATAAGTTTTAAAATGCGTCCAGTGCTACTTGGCATACGTCCTACAGTTAACACCGCTCTGATACCACTCTGTCACACCCGGTTTTCTAAAGAACAAAACCAGGCTAATTATATGTGTGCCCAGAAAATCCACATATATGTCAGAATGAAAAAGTATCAGAAACAATGTTATGATATAATGTATACATAGCTATATTAACACTTACATCAGAGTATCGTGGAACGGTGACTAAACATCAGGCTCCATTCTTCTCAGGGACGGCTGACTGGTGGCTCCATATGCCAAGCACTTCTGAAAGACTTCTGAAAACTCCACTACACCTTCATCCTTCTTCTAAGTAGCACCTTACTACACACTGGCGTGTGGTGGAAATAGCAAGAGTGAGTCTATGTCGAACTCAACAAGTATAACATAGGGTACATGAGGCTCAAAAGGCTAGACACTGGTTTGACTGCATTTAGCTTTTAATTGTCACAATTTTATTATATAAGTAGCATCAAGATTGCATTAATCCCATAATAAACATATGATCAATGTAAATATGAATAACAAATAGCAAAACACATATTAAACCAATAACTGTTCATCTATTCTGTGAAGGTCCAAGGCCGCTCGTATCCGTGAGCACGGCTAGTATACTAGTTTATTAAACTCTTCGCAGAGGTGTACACTTTCATTGTGAGTCGTGATTACCCATATGCCCGGGATCGCGACTCCCAAAACACTTCCAAGGTGAGTAGGCAGGGAAACACTATGAAGCCTTTCAAAGGTTCGTCTAACAAGTTAGGGCCGCTAGGTTTCAGAAGTCAGTCTGTGTGATACAACCAGTCCTAGGGATCCACAGTCTGCTTTTCCCCATTTGCGCCACAAGGGTAACCTCTAACAAGCTAGAAAAGGTCCTCATACTGAGCTAAAGCCAGAACCATATAGCCCTCACAGTTGTACTGTAAATCCCGGATGTTCGTCCACAGATGAGTCCTTATGGAGAGAAACTAGAGCACAAAAAATAACCCCATGCTCTATCCCTCTTTAAACAGTAATCAAAAAGTCATCTTTTAGTGTTGTTGCATATTTCATTAATCATATTACAAGATCATAGCTTATGTTCAGTGCTAGCAAAAGCTACCCAATGCAAAGTCCCATAGGTGACAAGGAAACAAGATATCAATAGCTAAGTTATAATCTCTATGGTTGTCAAGGAGGACACATGCATATGTATGACAATTTCAGTGAATAGGACAACAAAAATGGTCTCATGTTATACTTGTCTTTCTTCTAAAGTTAGCTACTGAGATATCTTCAGCCTCTGTCTCTGATCTTCAGCTTCTGTTATACTTGTCGGTCCTTAGCTTCTCGTCTTCAGCGCTAACGAACCATGTTTCTTCTACTCATAGCAAGCACCAAGCGAGTCGAGCACACATACAAGCAAATAAGGTAGACTAAGAACAATACACCATTCAAGTAAAAACTTGAAAACAGCGTGCTAAAAGAGATCTAGCTACTACAGTCACGCCAATAACAAAACTATCGTTAAAAAGAAACGACTATCGGGAGTTCTATACTATAAAAGAAAACAATCAACTAGAGGATATTTTAGTTAAATAAAATCATGAGAAACTATAAATTCAGATTAGTCATTATCATATTTTAAATATTAACATGCATGTATCATTCAATCAAAGTAAACTTTAACCTTTCAAAATAAAAGAACATATGAGAACATCTATTCAATTTGTACATGATGCGTATTGAAGCAGATCGCATTTATTCATACACAGTTTGACATCATTTATACTAGTTAAACTTTAACTTGCGAAACAATGTACCCAGTGAACACTAAGATGAGTTTATGATATATATATATATATATATATATATATATATATATATATATATATATATATATATATATATATATATATATATATATATATATATATATATATATATATATATCATGCTTGAGCTAAGCAAATCATAATTTAAAACATATTCAAGTTGCTATCAGATAAGTCATTCATACTTAATTACAAAGGACTGACGCGATTCATTAAAATACCAAGTTAAGTCTAGCCATATATTATTCATAAACATATAAGCAAACACATTTCTTTTATAAAAAGAAAGTAAACAAGTGAGCATCTAAACTAGTTTTAGAATTATAGAAACAAATTATAATTAATAAAGAGACATTAATTTTGGTACTAACCAAGTTACAACTAGTAAAGAAATATTCAAATTGCTATCGTTCAAGTTAACATTTGTTTATGTAAGACCAAAATTGTAAACCTAAGTTGTAATTCAAAAAGGCATTGAATAAATATTAATGAAATTGCATTCTAAACTGGCTTTATCCGAATCATGTTTAAACTAGACAATTTATAAAAAAAATAATAATTAAGTTGGCAAGTAATTATAAAAAGATCCATATTCTCCTATGTTGCTTTTATTTGAAAACCAGTTTGCGTAATCATTAATCTAATTAATATTTAACTTACAAAATTTAGAGATGTGAGACATGTTAAAAGTTCCTACTAACATGTAACTTATAGTCAGCACAGCTGTACCACAACCAAAACGGAGTTAAACTTAGATCGCTTTTGGTTGGAAAGCTATTAAATAAATATTAATCTAATTAGCATTCAAGTTAATAAATTCGTGGTCAAGTGACATGAAAAACATTGATACTAACTAAATTATAATCATAAACACACATGTTAACATGAATTAAATTAATATTTATTTATGAAACCGTGGTTATATAGTCTAAATTGCTTTTAATTATAAAGCTAGTACAAACATATTAATCAATATAATATTTAGCGATATATAGAAAAACACATGACATAAAAAAACAGTGTTGCTAATATGTCGCTTACATCACCACGATCACAAAGCAACAAAACGAAATTATAAACCTTTGTCACTTTTAATTAAAAGCTATTAAATTAATACTAATCAAATTGTATTTTAAATTGATAAATTCATAATTATAATACATGACAAACACTAGCATTACTGTGTAGAGCGCGACGACACAAATCCAACGCGACTTGAATGACTCGAATCGGAGCTAGAACGAAGAAACAACGGACATTTAAACTTCAATGGCAATTATGTAAATATCATCATCTTGTACCTTGGACTGCTGGTGCCTGTACGGACGTCGTGACCATGATATGGCCTGTTGCTCGTGCGCAGGGGGAAGAAGGGCAGGGGCTCGGCCACTGGAGGGGCGCCGGGCGCTGGCCTGCAGCAGCGCGGCACTGGGCCTGGGGTCCGCGACCGGGGCACATGACTGGCGGGAAACAACACGCACACACGCCTGTGTGTGACAAGGCGGCAGCGGCCTCCTGCCGCAGCGGCGTGCCAAGGGCGGCGCAGGTCTGGGGCCTGGGTCTCGTGCTAGTGAGGCTGCAATGATGGCGCACGGGGTCAAGGTGGCCGGAAACGAAGAAGAAGATGGTGTCGTTCATAGAAGCATCTCGCCGGAATAAAAGAGAAATATTAGGGAATCGATGAACGGACGACGGATTCGCGAAACGAAAGGTGTGCCGGTGAAGAGGACGACGTGACAAACCTCGCAGTGGAAACGGAATTCGCCGGAGATGTCCGAGGTGGTCGGAAAAGCTCACCGAACCTTCGTCGGAAGTTCGCCGGAACGCAAGCTGTAGATGCAGAACTTCGGCGAGGGGTGGAGGGAGCTACGAGCGGCGGCTCGCGATAAGAAGGGAGAAAATTCTAATTTACTATACGAGAGATTTCTCAAACTAGTGGCTCCTCTTACGGTAGTTTTGGTGTGCTTTGCCCAAGGGGTAGGTATGTATATATAGGGAGGAAAACTCTCCACCTCCATGTCAACTAGCGATATGGTGCTAATTGACGTTGCACCCTCCATCTTTACTAATAGGCCTAATTAATTATTAAAACCCATTAGTAAATAAATGAATGGACATTTAGGATTATTGCACATAAGCTTTGGTGGAAAATGAGATATTTATTATTTTCGGAATTAATTAATTTCGTGGATAAAATAATTCTAGAAAAGTCTAGAATTATTATTTAAGCCGCGAAAAATACTCTGAAAGCTCCGAAAATTCGAGGGAATTTTCTAGAGACGTTATGGAACATGAGGAACCCAAATAAAGTATTTGGAGCTCATGATAATATAATTTGGAGCATCTAAAAATAGATTATTCTCCTAAAAATAGGAAAAGGTTCCCGACAGAGCCCGAATAATTCCCGGGAATATTTCAGAGATACCCTGATGGATGATGAAATGAAATGAGTGATTTCGAGTGGAAGAAAAGGATTTTGGGGAAACTCAGAATGAAAAGATCAGGACCGAGAAAGCGTAAATTTGATCGTAGAAAAAGACAGAGACAAGACGGATAACTAATAAAAGACATACTAAACACGCTTTAAAACTTCTCACAATCACAACACATAATCATGCAACAAGCAAACATTACATCAGGCAAGAGACCACTAAATTAATTTGGAAAAGTTTGAAATACCACAATTTTCTATACTAAATTTGCTAAAACTTAAATTAGTCTTGTCAAGTCTTAAACAAATATTTAAACCATTTGTTTTATTTAGTGTTTTCTATTCACAACCCAAAATCAGAAATTTTGGGGTGTGACAACGAAAAACTTGAACGACTTCACCACTTGGGGTATTGTGATGAGTACTTCTTGTATGGTGCTCCGTAGGGAAATAGCCAAGTGCCTGATTGTTAGCCAAGCCCTTTGAAGATTAGATTCTTATTTGTTTAGTTGAAAGTTTTGGTTAGAGTTAGAAAGACGGACATAGGAGAGACTCTTTTGATTTGAGTTTTGCCATCCATAGTTTTGAGATCCGCTAAGAGTGGCTTATAATCTACATCATAAAGTAATCCAAAGACCAATTTCGAGCTCCACTTGTTCTCCTCTCTCGACTCTAAAATTTTCCTTTTTCTGTGATTTTTGGAGCCTAACTTTTGTGTTTTTCGATCTGCTAATTTGGCTGTGTTTTAGGCTCAATTTTGGGGTGTTCTGGGACCCTCGAACTTATAAAAATCAAGGCTTGAAGCCTAGCTCTTATCTCCATATTTCAAATCTCTAAACTCCTCTTTTCTACCTCTTTTGATGAAAATTCTTGAAGATCTTTGAGCTGAGGTTTTTGAGGTGTTCTTTGTTAGTTCTTAGGTGCCTGAGGTATTGGAAACAAGTTTAAGCTTTGCCTCCAACAGATTTCCTATGAGCAGATTTTAATCATTCATTTGCAGAAATTTGATAATAACAAACCCCAATTTGAGAGTTGAATTTCAAGATTCCCAACCAAGTTTTCTGAGTTTTTTGTCAAGATCCCTTGAGGATACTTTTACCATGTCCTAGGGAGAAGTGTGCAAAATTTAAGTACAAAATGTCATTTGGACTTTGTTCTCTTTCCTGGTTCGGCCCACAGAAATCTGCTAGTGCAGAACTTCCGCGTGTGAGTGCGGAACTTCTGCGAGTGAGCGCAGAACTTCCATGACTCTTGATTTAAAATTCAACTTTGTGGGTTTCCAGATGTTTTCCTGATTTGGCCTTACTTCCGCTCGATCGTTAGACTTTTCTAGCATTGTATCTAAGTCCAGTCTTGTTATGACTATGGAGATTTGAGTTTAGTAGAAGAGAGAAGCTTTGGGGAAAATTTGGGTAGTAGAAGAGAGAAGCTTTGGGGAAAATTTGGGATATAGACCAAGTTTTTTAGAATTATAGGCCCACATATAAAATGCTGAATTTTCCATTCTCTTCGGCCACCTCTTTAACAATTATGGGCCCAAAATTCTCAGTTTTTTGACATGATGTTAATGCCTTCATGTCAAATCGATTGACCCTAATTATGTTCTTGTATTATAAAGAATAGAGTTCACATATTTGTCCAATCTGAATGTGTGGGTGTTCGTTCGACCCACGCCAGACTGGACCTCGTGCACCCGGCGTGGTCGCGCCCACCCTGGCCAGATCCGCCATCGCGCGCGCCTCCACCTCCAGCTGCATATGCCATGGCGCCGTCTCCCAGATGCGCCCCCTCCAGCCGGCCGCGCCTGCGAGCTCCGGCCCCAGCAGCGTGTGCTGTTGGGGAGCCCGCCATGGCCACACACCTGCGAGCTCCAGCCCTGGCCGCGCGCGCCTATGCCATCCTCACCGCGCCCTTGCAGCATCCCGAGCCCTAGGACCGTTTGGTATTTGTACAGTGGTTTCAATTGCCATTAGTCCCTCCATCCAAACAGAGTAGGGACTAAAGGATCCAAACAGGCCCTTAACACAATCATCTAAGGTCCACCATTTCTGTATACAACAACCGATACCATGCAGATTTCAAAAGAACACAAGATCTACAGCTCGTCCTGAACACGAAACAAACAATTTATTACGTCAGGTACCTCTTTCTTGTGCTCTCTATTTTCACTAGTCGTGTTTACTCACAGACAGACCAAGTGCACAAGATCCAGAAACACGTCAGCACGCTGCCATTCAAGATCTTCACACAAACATCCACGGAAATGCACAAACTCCATACACACATACCAGCATGCTACCTCCCAAGATGAGACAGTTCACACAAACAGCCAGACAAATGTACAAGCTCCAGACACATTTCAACATGCTTCCTTCTAAAATATTTGCAAGTTCAATCAGGGATGCTCAGGTTAGACTAAAAAAGGCGAAAGAATCATATGGTACACTGTTGTTACTGTCCCAATCTCCAACTATGAAGCATTACATCAACTCACCAACTAGAATCAATCAATCCTCGTAAACGAGTCCTTCATCAGGTATCTGGAAAGTGTTTTTGTCCTAAACACAGCAGTGGTGTGGGGGAGACATAGTGCACTATTAGGCCAACATACTGCATACAGAAGCTGGCTCTTGAGAGTAACCCACTAAGTACATCAACCCTGTCTGTGGCGAGTCTTGGTCAGAAGAATCAGGTTAGCTTTTGTACAAACATCTCTCCCCAATTCTACCAGGGAATACAGCTACAGAAAGTGTCATGTACGGGAAAACATACGCCCGTACACGACGCGCACGAGACGTGCGCCGCGCCGCAGCGCGCGAAGCGAAGGGCCAAGCGGAGCAAGCGGAGGGTCAGCAGGCGCACGGCCAGATCAGTGGCTAGAGATATTTACCATTTAAACATTTATTAGTTTCCTTCATTTATCCTTAATTATAGGAGATTGTTGCCTCCTTTAGGTTAGGCCGCCGGCCATATATTGTAATCGGCACGATGAATGAAAGCAAGCAGTGATTGAACCCTAAACTCTTCTGTCTCCCTCCAACACTCTAAAGCCCGAGCCGCCGTGAGGGGCATAACCTCCGCGATCGGAAGACAACGGCAGGAGACTACGAACTCCGTAGTCGAGGGCCGCCTACCCTAGATCACAACGCCCTTGACAACCTGGTATCACGATCCACTCGATCCTCGTCGTCTTCCACTACCGCGCCGCCGCCTCCGACGCACAACCCTAGCCCGCTGCCTTCACCCGCGCCGCCCACCACACCATTATCCGCCGCCGCAGCCGCCAGCCCCTGCAGCCCACCGCCACCGCCAACCCCACCGACCACCATGGCCGAGCCGACCCTCGCCGAGGTCCTCGAGATGCTCAAGACCATGAACGACAAGATCACCACCATTGAAACGGAGATGGCAAAAAAGGAGAAGGCCGAGACGTCCTCTGGAGGGGGCGATCACCACCGCTACGACGGTGGTCACGGCCACGAGTTCTACCCCAAGCCCAAGAAGTGGGATTTTCCCCGCTACGACGGCACAACCGATCCGATGCTCTTCCTCAACAAGTGTGACGCCTACTTCCTCCAACACCGCACCACGGGGGACGACAAGGTGCGCACTGCCTCCTTCCATCTCGACGAGGTGGCACAGCTGTGGTTTACGCAGATCCAAGAGGATGACGGCACACCCAACTGGTCGCACTTCAAGGAGCTGCTGAACCTGCGGTTCGGGCCGCCCCTCCGATCCGCCCCGATGTTCGAGCTCGCCGAGTGCCGTCGCACCGGGACCGTGGAGGAATACTCCAATCGGTTTCAGGCACTCCTTCCCCGCGCGGGCCGCCTTGAGGAGAAACAGCGCGTCCAGCTCTTCACGGGCGGGCTGCTGCCGCCCCTGAGCCACGCCGTCCGCCTGCACCACCCGACGACGTTGGTGGAGGCCATGAGTTTGGCCCGGCAAGTGGAACTGATGGAGGCCGAAAGACCGGCGCCGGGGCCTTTTCGGGCGCCGCCACGCGGAGGAGCCGCCGCACCGCCCGTGCGCCCCGCGCTCCCGGCGCCCCCACCGGTGCTGGCGCTGCCCCCCCCCGCCGCTCGCAGCGGCGCAGCAAGGACGCGCCGAGAACCGCCCCCCGCGCCGTCTCTCCCCGGACGAGATGGCCGAATGTCGTCGACTCGGTCTGTGTTTCAATTGCAATGAGCCTTTCACTCGGGGCCACAACCGTTTTTGCAGACGGATCTTCTTCATGGACGGCGTCGAGATCGACGAAGTCGACGAGGGCGCCGCGGACGCCGAGGCCGCCAAGGAGGCGCCTCTGTTCTCCCTCCACGCGGTCGCGGGCGTGGCTGTGGGCGCCCCCATCCTGCTGCGGGTCACCCTGGGCGCCACCAACCTCGTCGCCCTGGTGGACACGGGGTCCACGCACAACTTCATCGGCGATGCGGCGGCGCGCCACACGGGGCTTCCCATCCACCCTCGACCTCGCCTCACGGCCACCGTCGCCAACGGAGAAAGAGTGACCTGCCCCGGGGTCCTCAAACAGGCCGTGATCTCCATCGAGGGCATGACATTCGACATCGACTTATATGTCATGCCACTCGCCGGCTACGACATGGTACTCGGCACACAGTGGATGGCGGCCCTGGGGACCATATCCTGGGATGTCGTCACCCACACCCTGGCTTTCCGCCACGCGGGGCGGGACGTACGCTGGTCCGGGGTGGCGTGCACCGAGACGCCGCTCGCCCACTCCGTGACCACCGACGCGCCCCCCCTGGAGGGCCTCCTGGACTCGTTCAGCGACGTCTTCGCGGAGCCGTCCGGTCTGCCACCACCACGCAGCCGCGACCACTCCATCGTCCTCAACTACGGCTCCATCGCCGCCCCACTGACAGCCCTCCTGAAGAAGGACGGCTTCTCCTGGACAGAGGAGGCCGCCGCGGCGTTCGCCGCCCTCAAGTCCGCCGTCACAACGGCGCCGGTCCTCGCGCTCCCCGACTTCAACAAGCCGTTCATCGTCGAGTGCGATGCGTCCACTCTCGGCTTCGGCGCGGTGCTACTCCAAGACAAACACCCGCTGGCGTACTTCAGCAAGCCCATGGCGCCTCGACACCGCTCCCTCGCCGCATACGAGCGCGAGCTGATTGGCCTGGTGCACGCCGTGCGCCACTGGCGGCCGTATCTCTGGGGCCGGCGATTCACAGTCAAGACCGACCACTACAGCCTCAAGTATCTCCTCGACCAGCGCCTCGCCACGATCCCGCAACATCACTGGGTGGGCAAGCTGCTCGGGTTCGACTTCGTGGTCGAGTACAAACCAGGCGCCCAGAACACCGTCGCCGACGCTCTCTCCCGCCGGGACACGGACTGCGACACGGAGGCCGGCGCGGTGCTCGCCCTGTCTGCCCCGCGGTTCGACTTCTTCGACAAGCTGCGCCGCGCCCAGCAAGACGCGCCCGCTCTCGTGGCCCTCCGGGACGAGGTCACCAGCGGCAAGCGAGGCGCGCCATGGGCTCTACGGGACGGTCTCCTCACCTACGGCGGGCGCGTCTACCTCGACTCCGACTCTCCCCTCATTCGGGAGCTGCTCAGCGCGGTGCACAACGACGGGCACGAGGGGGTCCAACGCACCCTACACCGACTGCGCCGCGACGTCCACTTCCCCGCCATGCGCACCGTTGTCCAGGATTTCGTCCGCGCGTGCAGCACGTGCCAGCGCAACAAGGCTGAGCACCTCCACCCCGCCGGGCTGCTGCTCCCCCTTCCGGTGCCCTCGGTAGTCTGGAGCGACATCGGCCTCGACTTCGTGGAGGCTCTTCCCAAGGTGAAAGGCAAATCGGTCATCCTAACGGTGGTGGATCGGTTGAGCAAATACGCTCACTTCATTCCGCTTGCTCATCCATACTCCGCGGAATCGGTGGCCCAAGCTTTCTTCGCCGAGATTGTTCGTCTACACGGCATGCCTCGGTCGATGGTCTCGGACCGTGACCCTGTGTTCACCTCCAAGTTTCGGTCCGAGCTGATGCGACTCATGGGGGCGAAGTTGCATATGACGTCGGCATTTCACCCTCAGTCCGATGGTCAGACGGAGGCCGCTAACCGTGTCATCACTATGTATTTGAGATGCTTTACAGGAGATCGTCCCCGCCAATGGCTCCGGTGGCTCCCATGGGCGGAGTTCGTCTACAACACGGCATACCAGTCCTCCCTTCGCGACACGCCGTTCCGCATCGTCTATGGCCGTGAACCCCCCACCATCCGGTCTTATGACCCCGGGGAGACGCGCGTCGCGGCCGTCGCCAAGACCATGGCGGAGCGGGAGGAGTTCCTGCAGGACGTGCGCTACCGTCTCGAGCAGGCGCAAGCTGCACAAAAGCGCCACTACGACAAACTACACCGCGCCGTCTCCTACAAGCAAGGCGACTGGGTGCTCCTCCGCCTGCGACACCGCCCAGTCGCCTCGCTCGACGTCGCCGCCACAGGGAAGCTGAAGCCGCGCTACTTCGGACCCTACCGCATCGCCGAAATGATCAACGAGGTGGCTGCTCGCCTGGAATTGCCCCCTCGCACCCGTCTCCATGACGTCTTCCACGTGGGGCTCTTCAAGCCATGGGTGGGCGATCCTCCATCCGCACCACCGCCCCTCCCTGTCGTCCACCATGGCGCTACGGTGCCGGAGCCCGAGCGCGTCGTCAAAGCTCGACTTGCCCGCGGCGTGCGCCAGGTCTTGGTGCACTGGAAGCATGAGCCCGCGGCCTCAGCTACATGGGAAGATAGGGACTCCTTCATCGAGCGCTATCCACACTTCCAGCTCGCGGACGAGCTGTCTCTCGAGGAGGGGAGAGATGTCATGTACGGGAAAACATACGCCCGTACACGACGCGCACGAGACGTGCGCCGCGCCGCAGCGCGCGAAGCGAAGGGCCAAGCGGAGCAAGCGGAGGGTCAGCAGGCGCACGGCCAGATCAGTGGCTAGAGATATTTACCATTTAAACATTTATTAGTTTCCTTCATTTATCCTTAATTATAGGAGATTGTTGCCTCCTTTAGGTTAGGCCGCCGGCCATATATTGTAATCGGCACGATGAATGAAAGCAAGCAGTGATTGAACCCTAAACTCTTCTGTCTCCCTCCAACACTCTAAAGCCCGAGCCGCCGTGAGGGGCATAACCTCCGCGATCGGAAGACAACGGCAGGAGACTACGAACTCCGTAGTCGAGGGCCGCCTACCCTAGATCACAACGCCCTTGACAGAAAGTTACTCGGGAGCATCATTCTTTTGGATGCCATGTCTGCGGAGAACAACCACAGCCTCACAAATCAGCTCCCTTTCAACCAACCCACTTACAGTTAAAGTAAGTTCAATGCAGTGAAACAGTGGAACTTCAGTTACAGTGCTGCAGAATTATCAGCGCCTGGTAATTCAAAGGAAAATGGTAGGTGGAGTCCGGGAATGGGTGCAGGTTAAGCTTCTGAGGAAGGTCATATCACGGACACATGGCCTGCAGAGATCACCAAACCTCAAGTCAGAATAATAATTAATTTGACATGCTAATTTGCCACAATATTAAAGAACAGAATGTCATAAAAAAATAAATAACTCCTACTAGAATTTTGATGAAAATTCTTGAAGATCTTTGAGCTGAGGTTTTTGAGGTGTTCTTTGTTAGTTCTTAGGTGCCTGAGGTATTGGAAACAAGTTTAAGCTTTGCCTCCAACAGATTTCCTATGAGCAGATTTTAATCATTCATTTGCAGAAATTTGATAATAACAAACCCCAATTTGAGTGTTGAATTTCAAGATTCCCAACCAAGTTTTCTGAGTTTTTTTGTCAAGATCCCTTGAGGATACTTTTACCATGTCCTAGGGAGAAGTGTGCAAAATTCAAGTACAAAATGTCATTTGGACTTTGTTCTCTTTCCTGGTTCGGCCCACAGAAATCTGCTAGTGCAGAACTTCCGCGTGTGAGTGCAGAACTTCTGCGAGTGAGCGCAGAACTTCCATGACTCTTGATTTAAAATTCAACTTTGTGGGTTTCCAGATGTTTTCCTGATTTGGCCTTACTTCCGCTCGATCGTTAGACTTTTCTAGCATTGTATCTAAGTCCAGTCTTGTTATGACTATGGAGATTTGAGTTTAGTAGAAGAGAGAAGCTTTGGGGAAAATTTGGGTAGTAGAAGAGAGAAGCTTTGGGGAAAATTTGGGATATAGACCAAGTTTTTTAGAATTATAGGCCCACATATAAAATGCTGAATTTTCCATTCTCTTCGGCCACCTCTTTAACAATTATGGGCCCAAAATTCTCAGCTTTTTAACAAATTTCATAAAATATAGTTTTTTTTGTTGATGTGGCATATAGGTTGCATTGGGTATAAATCACTTTAAATTAGAACACTAGCGTTTGTAGAGTTACGGGCCCATATATATAAAATGTTGAACTTTCTATTCTCCTCGACCACCTCTCTAACAATCTACCTAAAACCCATGCCCCAAATTAAAATTATCAGCTTTTTAACAAAATTCCTAAAACCTAGTTGGTGATGTGGCATATAGGTTGCATATGATTGAATGG
Organism: Saccharum hybrid cultivar R570; assembly: GCA_038087645.1. Classification (NCBI taxonomy): domain Eukaryota; kingdom Viridiplantae; phylum Streptophyta; class Magnoliopsida; order Poales; family Poaceae; genus Saccharum; species Saccharum hybrid cultivar. The sequence continues at coordinate 19,315,160 of JAQSUU010000804.1, forward strand.
TTGCAAAATCACAATTCTTATTTAATTGTGGGCGTGGCCCTAGTTCATGCATTGCATTACATATACTCTCTCCAGGTTGCTAAAAGAAGTCGTTTTGGACAAGACTTAGGTCAAACGTTAGGAATATAAACCATGAATAACTTTTAAGTTGTTGAGTTTGGAAATGTGAAAACCATATGAATAGATTTGTCTTGAAAAAATACTTTCATAAAAATATACATGTATCACTTTTTAATAAATAAATATTTTTGTATAAATAAGAAACAGTGTTTTTCAGCACACTTCAGCGGTACTTTTCAGCAAAGGAACATTTTTTCTCTCACAGCAAATTAGCATAAGCCAATTTCAGCGAGCCGAACAGGGCCTTACCTTAAACAACTTCTTTTAGTAACGTGGAGGGAGTACCTTATACGAGTTGGTTCTTAAGCTAGCCCTTTGACTTGCTAAACTCTGGAAATATCGCTTTTGCTAAAAACCCTAAGCATATGTGTATATATTGCAGGGATAAATGAGTAATAGAAATAGAAATAGAAAAAATAAGGGAACTGCTAGCGCCCGGACGCCCGGCTCCAGGGGGCTTCCGGACGCTCCCCAACCCCGCCAGCGTCCCCCGCCTATCCCTCTCGGCAAGCAACAGCCCGCCCCGTCCCACGAAAATGAAAAACAGAAAATGCGACCCCCGCCCCGCTCCCATACGGGAACTCGCGAACCCCCGTCTCGCCTCCTCACGGAGCCCCGTCACCAGCTCACCACCATGCTCCACCCTCCCATGTGCAGCAGGGGTATAATGCTATTGAACAAAGAAGGACTCCTAATGAAACAAACATGAGAGAACTGGTGAAAGAAACGAAAAAAAACTGTTGAAACATCGGGAAAACACATAATGAAACAAGTAGAAAAAACTGGTGAAACAAAACAAAAAAAATGTTGAAACATCGAAAAACAACTAATGGAACAAGGAGAAGCTGCTGCAACAAGGAGAAGAAAGCTTCTGCAACAAAAGGAGAATAACCTACTGCAACAAGGAGAAGAAGCTACTGCATCAAAGGAGAAGAAGCTATTGCAACAAAAAGGAGAAGAAAGCTGCTGCAAACAAGGAGAAGAAGCTACTGCAACATCAAAAGCGATACTAATGAAACGTCGGGAAACATGGAGGATGATGCTGCAAACAAAGGGGAAAAACTATTGAAACATCTCAAAAAAGAACTGCAACATCAGAGAATCGTGCAAAACATTTCACATCATCTGTTGCATGTAGCTTAGATCTGACTCGCCACAAACCCTAGCCGCCATCAAAACCTTAGATCCAGAGGAGGGAGGGGGAAAAATCTCAGATCCAGATCCAGAGAGAGGAAGGGAGGAGAGGAGATCCAGATCCAGAGAGAGGAAGGGATGAGAGGAGGCTCCAGATCTAGATCCCTCCGCCACCTACCTCGTCGGAACCACCACCGTCACCCTCATCTCCGGTGAGGTGATACAACCGGGTCGTAGAGGAAACAGAGGTGTGTGGGAGGGCGCGGTGCGCGCGAGGGGAGAAGGGGAAGAAAGCATGACGCGTCGCGGGCGCGCAACGAGCTCGCTGGGGCGCGGCGCGTGGTGCGGGCCATCCCGACGATGGTGCGGGAGAGCGAGCAACGAGGGGGCGGAGGTGCGAGAGGCGAGCGGGAGTGGAAAGGCGTGGCGAGCGAAGAAGAAGAAGTGAAGAGACATGCGAGCGAGCGAGTGGGTGGGAGCGTCCGACGCGCGGTCGAACGCCCGTCATATATAATTACCAAAAAAATAAAGAGAGGAAAACAGGAGTCAGCCGCCAGCCACACCTCCCTTCCCATCCGCGCGGCCCGTGGTCCCTAGCCTAGCTCTACCGTGCAGCATGAGCTCTCCCTCTTCCTCGTGTCCTCTACTCTCCTCTCCCATATGCTTCTTTCCCTGTCCGCGCGCGCTCAGAAAGATCTCGGAGGGAGTCCGAAGGCTCCAGCGCCATGTCCGATGTCCGTTGCTCCTGTCTCGGCCCTTCGCCTCCGGATGCGCACCGCGTGTTCCCCGTGCCACGTTCAAACAAAAGCAGCATGGTGACACCGTCGTGAGTTAGGGGCCGTTTACTAGAAGGAAACTAAAATTCATAGCCCTATACATAAACTATATTAGCTTTGCACGTGCAGCACGCACGTGTTTATTTTATGAAAGGCTCCTATTATGATTTCTAAATTTATTAATGAGACATCATGATTATTTTCTCAAAATATTATGTATTTGTTGTTTTACTAAATTATTAAAATAGAAGGGTACTTTGGAACATGTATCATAAGAGCTTAAGTCAGAATAGCACTGAACATATATCATAAGATTTTAAGTCAAATCTAATGCATGCTCACTTTGCACCAAATCTAATGCATGCGCCCTTTGCACCGGGGACATTGTCTTATGCTTCTTGGATAGGGTAGGCATTGCAATCACGGCGTCATGTTCCGGTAAACTCGGGGGACTGGTGAAAGTGCCTCTGAGTTTTTTGGGAAAGCTTGTTCTCTTCCTTGTTGTTCGACGACCGATGAAAGTCTGACAATGACCATGTTTTTCGGCATATTATTTTGAAGAATATATGTGTTCAGTTCGTTGCTGTAAGACCTTGATGACTCTTCGGCCTATTGTTTTATTTTTCTTTTGTGAATCATAGCTTCATTTCTCAAATAGAGTTATTACAATCGGACTGCAAACATTGCAGCAAGAAGTTAGGGGAAAAGACCAACTAAACCAATAGGCCGAAGGTGATACCTTCGGCCTATTGGTTTAGTTGGTAGAAGAAATATACGTGTTCAGTTGCTGCTGTTAAGACCATGATGTACTATGTTTTTTGACATGATGTTAATGCCTTCATGTCAAATTGATTGACCCTAATTATGTTCTTGTATTATAAAGAACAGAGAGCTCATATATTTGTCCAATCTGAATGTGTGGGTGTTCGTTCGACTCACGCCAGACTGGACCTCGTGCACCCGGCAAGGTCGCGCCCACCCCGGCCAGATCCGCCATCGCGCGCGCCTCCACCTCCAGCTGCATATGCCATGGCGCCGTCACCCAGATGCGCCCCCTCCAGCCGGCCGTGCCTGCGAGCTCTGGTCCCAGCAGCATGTGCCGCTGGGGAGGCCGCCATGGCCACACACCTGCGAGCTCCAGCCCTGGCCGCGCGCGCCTATGCCATCCCCACCGCGCCCTTGCAGCATCCCGAGCACTAGGACAGTTTGGTATTTGTACAGTGGTTTCAATGGCCATTAGTCCCTCCAATAGGGATGAAAACGGATCGGATACGGACGAATATCACTGATATCGTATTTGTTTTGATATTTATGTCTGGATTCGGATTCGAATACGGATAGTATCAAAAATACCGGATAGGATACGATTGGATATCGACATCATAAATATGTGATTTAAATATTCGGATACGAATACGGTATCGGATGTTAAATATCCGGACTCGGATACGGACGGATTAAAACCCCTCTAAACGAATTCGGTCTCGAATACGGTCGGAAAATATCCGTACCATTTTCATCCCTACCCTCCATCCAAACAGAGTAGGGACTAAAGGATCCAAACAGACCCTTAACATAATCATCTATAACACAATCATCTAAGGTCCACCATTTCTGTAGACGACAACCGATACCATGCAGATTTCAAAAGAGCACAAGATCTACAGCTCGTCCTGAACACGAAACAAACAATTTATTACGTCAGGTACCTCTTTCTTGTGCTCTCTATTTTCACTAGTCGTGTTTACTCACAGACAGACCAAGTGCACAAGATCCAGAAACACGTCAGCACGCTGCCATTCAAGATCTTCACACAAACATCCACGGAAATGCACAAACTCCATACACACATACCAGCATGCTACCTCCCAAGATGAGACAGTTCACACAAACAGCCAGACAAATGTACAAGCTCCAGACACATTTCAACATGCTTCCTTCTAAAATATTTGCAAGTTCAATCAGGGATGCTCAGGTTAGACTAAAAAAGGAGAAAGAATCATATGGTACACTGTTGTTTTTGTCCCAATCTCCAACTATGAAGCATTACATCAACTCACCAACTAGAATCAATCAATCCTCGTAAACGAGTCCTTCATCAGGTATCTGGAAAGTGTTTTTGTCCTAAACACAGCAGTGGTGTGGGGGAGACATAGTGCACTATTAGGCCAACATATAGCATACAGAAGCTGGCTCTTGAGAGTAACCCACTAAGTACATCAACCCTGTCTGTGGCGAGTCTTGGTCAGAAGAATCAGGTTAGCTTTTGTACAAACATCTCTCCCCAATTCTACCTGGGAATACAGCTACAGAAAGTTACTCGGGAGCATCATTCTTTTGGTTGCCATGTCTGCGGAGAACAACCACAGCCTCACAAATCAGCTCCCTTTCAACCAAACCACTTACAGTTAAAAGTAAGTTCAATGCAGTGAAACAGTGGAACTTCAGTTATAGTGCTGCAAAATTATCAGTGCCTGGTAATTCAAGGAAAATGGTAGGTGGAGTCCGGGGATGGGTGCAGGTTAAGCTTCTGAGGAAGGTCGTATCACGGACACATGGCCTGCAGAGATCACCAAACCTCAAGTCAGAATAATAATTTATTTGACATGCTAATTTGCTACAATATTAAAGAACAGAATGTCATAAAAAATAAATAATTCCTACTAGAACGTAGATCCATTCAGTGAAATAAACCGGGTCTTGACTCTGGACATGTGAAAAGGCAATAACAGTACGATGGTGTACTGATTTGGTGTGCCTAACTATTACTAGATCTGTTGTGAATTACTTAGCTTTGGGCTTTTTTACTACTGCAGTATAACTACTAAAAGCTGCACCAGGTGCTATATCTACTTTAAAAAAACATGGCACCAATATAGAGCTATAGACTATAGTTGCCAGTGATCAATATGATGTGTTACTTTTGCATCAGAGAGAATTCTACTTTTAAGGAATGATGCTACATTAGCTATATTATCTTAAAATCTTGTCTTCATGGAAAGTTGTATTATTCTCTTACGTTAACAAATCAGCACATAAGTGTGTAGCACAATGTAACTATATGTTTGGAAACGCCCTGGAGGCGTTATATCTAAACTGGTAGCATGGATTCTTGAATCCTGCTTTCTTTTTAAGGGGCAGCAAAAGAACACAATAGAGAATCCTTGTGGTGGCATATTATTTTCTCTACCATCTTATGAAACTATATCTCGTTTCTGCTATAAAGAAAGAAACGATACCTATGTCACAGTATGGCTTACAAAACAAGGTAACCAAAGACTGTATCTTGTTTCTGTTATTTTTGGGGAGAAAAGATACCTATGTCACCATCTTACTTGGAAAACAAAGGTAAGTAGGTAACTAAAATAGGCATTCCCACCAAACAAAGTTACCGTATCTACAAGAGCAACATATGAAGACAATGCAGAGTTGCTCAACTAGGGATAATATGGAGGGCACAAAAGTAGAAATCTGTTACAAGCATGTGAAAGGACATAGGCAAGGAAATATCCTCTAGTGTGTACTACTTTACAAGCAAACTTCTGGTTCTGTTGCCATATTTCAGCATACCATAAACACTCTAATAAAGTCGTAGGCACTAGGTTGGAGGGTTGTGTGCAGGATAGCCATACCAAACTTACATAATTCCTTTTTTTAGACTGATAGCCTAATTCCAAGTAGTTAGTCAATCAAACTATTCTCTCTTTTTTGGTGCACATCCAGATTTAAATTCCTCTTAAGAGTCCTAACACAAAACTAATATATCCTCCTCACTGTCCATTGCATATATGAAATAGTGAATGCATGCAGTACAATCTGTTCTCTCTTAAATGGAAAGCCTCTAGGCACAAAACCATGTATCATTATTGCTCAAAGGTAGTTAAATTGCTAATAATACTGAGGAGAGAAGCCTACCAAAAAGGTAATTTTTAACTTCCCGGATTTTCTACCTTCCAAGACTAGTCAAAGTGGCTACAGCTAATAGTTATATGCATAGATGTTTTGTTGACCTCTGTATCATTGTCCTACATAAGAAAAAAAAATCAACAAATATACACTAAGACATTGCCCTAAGTTTGGCAAATTGTTCCACCATTTTGTTTTGATGCACACAGGAGTTTCAACTACATGGGCTTCATTTCGCATGGACCTCTAGAGCAATTGACAGTCTGGACCAATGAGTTACCACAAGATAAATGTTTACCTCAAGATTCTGGAAACTGAAGTTCTAGATCACACCATGATGCGACTCCACTCTTGGTACCACACTTCCTCCACAAACAACTTTAGAGCTGAGGAAGTTCTTGTGGGTTCTCCATTGATGCCCTTAATATCATGCTCGCTCTCCGCTTCTTATCATCCTTTGCTTCCTCTTTCAAGAAGGAAGGATCTTCCCTCAGGTCCAGGGCTCTTGAATTCAGAGCTGCTGCTAATGGCTTCTTACTAAATCCAATCTTAAGATGCACTGGAGCTCTCTCTTTTGGAACAATGCTCCTTTGATTTTTGGTCCAATCCTTCCCCAGCATCAATCTCCCTGATGGTTCTAGCTTGAATAGCTGGCGCAAATGCCTCAAGGACAGAGAGTTTCTTCTTTTCAGGAGGCAGATCAACCTCGGATACATCCTTCTCTCCAGGCATCAATGCTGGCTCAAGAAATGGATTCCTCTTCGTCCCAGCTGCCTGTATCTCCTTTCCCTTCTCCGCACTATCCTGTGCCACTGCAACAGCTGGACGAAACCCATCCGCACCTGCCATGGCCAGCCTTCGCTGCAGGCTGAGCAGGGACTTCTCAGCTTTCCTCCGTTGCCGCACCTGCTCCACCTTGTCAACCCTGTCCTTGGTCGCCGGCGGCTCAACCCACACCTCCGTCCTGGTGTGTGGATCTGGGAACGCAGGCAGCCACTCCGGCCCGTGCCTCATCCCAGTCTCATTGCTTTGATATCATTTGGTTTCGTCCTACAGTCAGCATTGCTTTGATACCATTTTGTAGCACCCGGTTTTAAAAACAAAATTAGATACACACTATATGTGAGCACAGGAAGTCAAATCTCACATATAGCAACAAATAAAGGTAATATCAAATGACAATGCTTAATATATAACGTACTTAGTATAAAAGATATAACCTTAGATAGCAAACAACGGAAAGACAACTCCGGTCTTCAGGTGAAGACTCCACTCTACAGGGACAACTGACTAGTTGATCACAAGCATGTCTGCTCCAATCTCTGGTAATCTGGTATCCATCCGGGATTTTTCTAAAGTATTGAAAATAAACAAGCGTGAGTACATTTCGTACTCTACAAGCATAACATGGGGATTCATGAGGCTCAAAAAGCAGACACGGTTTACTGTATTTAGCATTTTAGTAAGTCAACATTTTATCATTGGTTAACATCAACTTATGCTTAGGCTCCCAAATTAACCCACATGATCATATACTAGAATTAAATAGAGTTATTGATCAACATTATATCATCATCGTCATCATCATCATAATACCATCATAGTTCACCATGAACAACAACATCATAAGTAACCAGTTATTCTGTGAGTTTTTCGGGCCGCTTGTGACCGTGAGCACGGCTGTTATAACAGTTTTAACACTCTGGAGAGATTGTGCATCTTTACCCGTGAGTCGTGTTACCCATATGCCCGGGGCCCGTCGACCCCCTAACACTCCCAAGGTGAGCAGGCATGGTACACTATGAAGCCTTCCATATGCCTCTTCTAACAAGTTAGGGCCATGAGGTTTTCTCGGCAGGCAGATATAGAGAACCCCTTTCGATGGCACAATTCCCGCAGGCTATACACATCAGAACAGAGGCAGTTCTATACCCAAAGTGGCAAGCCCCTCTTGCGCCCTTTCGGGTAACCTCTAACAAGCTAAAAAAGATCCTATTACTGAGCTAAAGTCAGAGCCATATAACTCTCATGGTTGCACTGTATGTCCCAACTTTTGCCCTACAGATAAGTCCTTACGGAGGGTTCAGGGCAACATGATCAACATTATTTGCACCTTCACCCTATAGTTCCACTGTTACCATCATGTTTATCTGTTGGTTCCATTAGTCATAGTGTAGATCATATTTAGTTAGAGCACTAGCATTCTACCCATGTGCAATAAAACCCATAGGGATCAAGGTACAAGTCATCAATGGCTAGGATGTCCTTATAGTCAAGCAATATTAGACACATGCATAATGAGTAGATTACATAATGAATAGGACATCAAGGTAGGCCCATGCTATACTTGCCTTGGTTCACGAACTGCTGCTGGTCCTGCTGGTCTTCGAAGTACTCCTGGCCCACAACGTACTCCTCATCGTCTGAACTCGACCAACACGGCAACATACACATTTCAGGAGCATTTATGCATAGCAAACAAATCTATAATTAGAACAGTACACCAACAGTATAAAAACAAGATAAAAAGTTTATGAAAATATTCTACGTCTCGCTACGATCACATCAAAAGTTACGAACTAAACAAGGTTCCCATAGAAAGTTAACTAACTTAACCTAATCAAGAATTTTAAATGTTGCAAACCTAACTAACAGTGGCATTAACGCGTAGGTTATGAAATTACGAACCTAACGCAAGTTGAACGGGTCGAATCGGAGCTAAAACGACGATTTTATAAGCAATTTAATGCAGTGGCAATTCTGTAAATAAGTTGAATTATTTTTGGATTTAAATAAATCAAAACTTCGGGAATTTCCAAATGGCCGAGGACTGCGGGTTATATATGGCAAAAACCGAGGGACTCTTAAGCAAAATGACCCGCGAAGGGGTATGGGCGATCCTGGGCCGTTGATCGCATGACGGACGGCCATGATTAGATGGGAGGGGCAAGGAGAGGGGGAAGAGAGGCAGCTGGCGGCCAGAACAGTGGCTGCGCGCGGCGGTTCTCCGTGGCCGGCTACCGGAAGCTCGCCGGAGCGGGGGAAACGGGGCCTACGGCCACCAAATTGATCACCGAAACCACTGGGATGACGCGGGGAAGAAGGCGAGCTCGCCCCGGAACAAATCGCAGCCACGGAGTGGCCCACGCGGCGTGCGCGTCATGGCCGGCGGCGAGTGCTCGCCGGAGCATGCGGGAACGAGGCCTACAGGCCACGGTTCGAAATGTAAGGACATGGGGAGGAAGAGGGAAGCGAGGCGAATCTCACCAAATGAAAAAAACGGGACAGAGGCAGCTCGGGGATGACGGCTCGTGCTTGGCGGATCCCGGCGAGCGGCGGTGATGCGGTTGCGGCACCGTGAGCGGGACTGGAGCGGGGAGGGCAGCAGGGAGGGACGGTGAAGGGGTCTGGCTCCCTTTTATAGAGGCCGAGGTGCGGACGCTCCCATGACGCGGAAGGAGGTGGGCGCGGGTGACGGTTTTGCCCGAGCGGCTTGCGACGCGGAACGAAAGGAGGAGGTTGGGGGAGGAGCTGACGGGCAGGGCCCGCCTGTCAGCGAAGAAGGAAGGGAGAAGGAGGTGGCTGGCGGTTGCCAGGCTCCGACTTAGGCCGGCCCAGGAATGAGAAGAGAGGGAGGGGAAGGAAAAGGGCGCGCGGGCCGCGGGGGTTGGGCCAGCAGGCCGAAAACCGAGCAAGGGGAAAGAAAAGAGAAATTCCTTTTCTTTTTATTTTTTAGAGTTTTCAAATTATTTTCAAACTGAATTTTAAAATCATTTTCAGATTTTATCAAACCAGTCATCATAAAAATAAGAGTGCTGTAGCATGAACACAACAACATGTATCTATCTTTATGATAAATTTTAATTTCATAAAAAAAATTATTGCACCAGGTTTAAATGTCCACAAAATACTTATTAAATTATCTTAGCTAATTTATAAAAATGCAAATTTTCAAGGTGTTACAATGTGGTAAAGTCGAAATCAAACTTATAGCTTTGGTACATTTGGTGCAAACTGTGGATCTATCTTGCACCGAGACTAACACTATATCCAAATAGACCGAAACGAGATTCTATATGACCCACATCACCTAGGAGTTCTATCGAGTGCGTCCAAAATGATTTTCGAGCTTACGGTACGTTCGGCGCATACCGTGCAACAATCTTGAATCAAGATTAGCACTATCTCGAAACGAACCGAAACGAGCTTTCCATTTGAGCCTCGTCACCTAGGAGTACCATCCGGTGATCCAAAATGATCTCTGTGGCTATGGTACAATTGGCGCAAACCGTGCACCTATCTTGCACTGACACTAACACTGTCTCCAAACGAATCGAAACGTGCTTCCATTTGAGCCTCATCACACAGGAGTACCATCTAGTGCATCCAAAACAATTTCTGAGCCTATTGTACATTCAGTGCAAACCATGCACCTATCATGCACCAAAACTAACACTATGCCCAAAAGGATCGAAATGAGATTCTACATGACCCACGTCACCTAGGAGTTCCATCGGGTGCATCCAAATCAGCTTCTGAGGATACGGTATGTTTGGTGTAAACTGTATCCAAACGTACAGAAACGAGCTTCTATTTGAGCCTCGTCACCTAGGAGTACCATCTGGTGTGTCCAAAATGATTTCTGAGCCTATGGTACGTTTGGCGCAAACCATGCACCTATCATGCACCGAAACTAACACTATCTCCAAAAGGATCAAAATAAGATTCTACATGACCCACGTCACCTAGGAGTTCCATCGGGTGCATCCAAATCGGTTTCTGAGGATATGGTACATTTGGTGCAAACTGTGGATCTATCTTGCACCAATACTAACACTATCTCCAAATGGACCGAAACGAGATTCTACATGACCCACATCACCTGGGAGTTCCATCGGGTGTGTCCAAAATGATTTCTGAGCCTACGGTACGTTCGGCGCAAACCGTATACCTATCTTGAATCAATATTAGCATTGTATCCAAACGTACCAAAACGAGCTTCTATTTGAGCCTCGTCACCTATGAGTACCATCCAGAGTGTCCAAAATGATTTCAGAGGCTATGATACATTTGGCGCCAACTGTGCACCTATCATGCACCGAAACCAACACTATCTCCAAAAGGATCAAAACAAGATTCTACATGACCCATGTCACCTAGGTGTTCCAACGGGTACGTCCCAATCGGTTTCTGAGGCTATGCTATGTTTGGTGTAAATTTTGGATCTATCTTGCACCGATACTAGCACTATTTCCATACGGACCGAAACGAGATTCTACATGACCGACATCACCTGGGAGTTCCATCGGGTGCGTCCAAAATAATTTCTAAGCCTACGGTACGTTCGGCGCATACCGTGCACCTATCTTGAATCAAGATTAGCATTGTATCCAAACGGACCGAAACAATCTTCTATTTGAGTCTCGTCACCTAGGTGTACCATCCGGTGCTTCCAAAATGATTTCTGAGGCATTGGTACGTTTGGTGCAAACCGTGCAACTATCTTGCACTGAAACTAACACGGTCTCCAAAAGGATCGAAACAAGATTCTAGGCCCACGTCACCTAGGAGTCCATCGGGTGCGTCCAAATCGGTTTATGAGGCTATGGTACGTTTGGTGTAAACTGTGGATCTATCATGCACCGATACTAACACTATCTCCAAACGGACTGAAACAAGATTCTACATGACCCACATCACCTAGGAGTTCCATTAGGTGCGTCCGAAATGATTTCTGAGCCTATGGTATGTTTGGCGCAAACCGTGCACCTATCTAGAATCAAGATTAGCACTATATCCAAACGGACCGAAACGAGCTTCCATTTGAGCCTCGCCACCTAGGAGTACCATCCACTGCGTCCAAAATGATTTATGAGGCTTTGGTACATTTGGCGCAAATCGTGCACCTATCTTGCACTGAAACTAACACTGTCTTCAAACGGACCGAAACGAGCTTCCATTTGAGCCTCGTCACCCAGGAGTACCCTCTTGTGTGTCCAAAACCATTTTTGAGCCTATGGTACGTTTGGCGCAAACCGTGCAACTATCTTGCACCAAAACTAACACTACCTCCAAAAGGACCGAAAGGAGATTCTACAGGACCCACGTCACCTAGGAGTTCCATCCGGTGCGTCCAAAATGATTTCTGAAGCTTTGGTACGTTTGGTGCAAACTTTGGATCTATCTTGCACCGAGACTAACACTATATCCAAATGGACCGAAACGAGATTCTATATGAACCACGTCACCTAGGAGTTCTATCGAGTGCGTCCAAAATGATTTTCGAGCTTATGGTACGTTTGGCGCATACCGTGCAACAATCTTGAATCAAGATTAGCACTATCTCCAAACGAACCGAAACGAGCTTTCCATTTGAGCCTCGTCACCTAGGAGTACCATCCGGTGATCCAAAATGATCTTTGTGGCTATGGTACAATTGGCACAAACCGTGCACCTATCTTGCACTGACACTAACACTGTCTCCAAACGAACCAAAACGTGCTTCCATTTGAGCCTCATCACACAGGAGTACCATCCAGTGCATCCAAAACAATTTCTGAGCCTATTGTACATTCAGTGCAAACCATGCACCTATCATGCACCAAAACTAACACTATGCCCAAAAGGATCGAAATGAGATTCTACATGACCCACGTCACCTAGGAGTTCCATCGGGTGCATCCAAATCGGCTTCTGAGGATACGGTACGTTTGGTGTAAACGGTATCCAAACGTACAGAAACGAGCTTCTATTTGAGCCTCGTCACCTAGGAGTACCATCTGGTGTGTCCAAAATGATTTCTGAGCCTATGGTACGTTTGGCGCAAACCATGCACCTATCATGCACCGAAACTAACACTATCTCCAAAAGGATCAAAATGAGATTCTACATGACCCACGTCACCTAGGAGTTCCATCGGGTGCATCCAAATCGGTTTCTAAGGATATGGTACGTTTGGTGCAAACTGTGGATCTATCTTGCACCGATACTAACACTATCTCCAAATGGACCGAAACGAGATTCTACATGACCCACATCACCTGGGAGTTCCATCGGGTGTGTCCAAAATGATTTCTGAGCCTACGGTACGTTCGGCGCAAACCGTGTACCTATCTTGAATCAAGATTAGCATTGTATCCAAACGTACCGAAACGAGCTTCTATTTGAGCCTCGTCACCTATGAGTACCATCCAGAGTGTCTAAAACAATTTCTGAGGCTATGATACATTTGGCGCCAACCGTGCACCTATCATGCACCGAAACCAACACTATCTCCAAAAGGATCAAAACAAGATTCTTCATGACCCATGTCACCTAGGTGTTCCAACGGGTACGTCCCAATCGGTTTCTGAGGCTATGCTATGTTTGGTGTAAATTTTGGATCTATCTTGCACCGATACTAGCACTATTTCCATACGGACCGAAACGAGATTCTACATGACCGACGTCACCTGGGAGTTCCATCATGTGCGTCCAAAATGATTTCTAAGCCTACGGTACGTTCGGCGCATACCGTGCACCTATCTTGAATCAAGATTAGCATTGTTTCCAAACGGACCGAAACAATCTTCTATTTGAGTCTCGTCACCTAGGTGTACCATCCGGTGCGTCCAAAATGATTTCTGAGGCATTGGTACGTTTGGTGCAAACCGTGCAACTATCTTACACTGAAACTAACACTGTCTCCAAAAGGATCGAAACGAGATTCTAGGCCCACGTCACCTAGGAGTTCCATCAGGTGCGTCCAAATCAGTTTCTGAGGCTATGGTACGTTTGGTGTAAACTATGGATCTATCATGCACCGATACTAACACTATATCTAAACGGACCAAAACAAGATTCTACATGACCCACATCACCTAGGAGTTCCATTGGGTGCGTCCAAAATGATTTCTGAGCCTATGGTATGTTTGGCGCAAACCGTGCACCTATCTTGAATCAAGATTACCACTCTATCTAAACGGACCAAAACGAGCTTCCATTTGAGCCACGTCACCTAGGAGTACCATCCGGTGTGTCCATAACGATTTCTGAGGCTATGGTACATTTGCCGCAAACCGTGCACCTATCTTGCACTGAAACTAACACTGTCTCCAAATGGACCGAAACGTGCTTCCATTTGAGGCTCGTCACACAGGAGTACCATCCAGTGCATCCAAATCAATTTCTGAGCCTATGGTACATTTGGCTCAAACTGTGCACCTATCATGCACCAAAACTAACACTATCTACAAAAGAATCGAAGCCAGATTCTACATGACCCACATCACCAAGGATTTCCATCAGGTGAGTCCAAAATGATTTCTGAGGCTATGGTACGTTTGATGCCAATTGTAGATCTATCTTGCACCGAGACTAACACTATCTTCAAATGGACCGAAACGAGATTCTACATGACCCACATCACCTAGGAGTTCTATCGCATGCGTCCAAATTGATTTCAAGCTTATAGTACTTGAGGCGCAAACCGTGCACCTATCTTGAGTCAAGATTAGCACAATCTGCAAATGAACCAAACCGAGCTTCCATTTGAGCCTCCTCACCTAGGAGTACCATCCGGTGTATCCAAAATGATTTATGAGGCTATGGTACATTTGGCGCAAATCGTGCACCTATCTTGCACTGAAACTAACACTGTCTTCAAACAGACCGAAACGAGCTTCCATTTGAGCCTCGTCACCCAGGAGTACCCTCTGGTGTGTCCAAAACAATTTCTGAGCCTATGGTACGTTTGGCGCAAACCGTGCAACTATCTTGCACGAAAACTAACACTATCTCCAAAAGGACCGAAAGGAGATTCTACAGGACCCACGTCACCTAGGAGTTCCATCTGGTGCGTCCAAAATGATTTCTGAGGCTATGGTACGTTTGGTGCAAACTTTGGATCTATCTTGCACCGAGACTAACACTATATCCAACTGGACCGAAACGGGATTCTATATGACCCACGTCACCTAGGAGTTCTATCGAGTGCGTCCAAAATGATTTTCGAGCTTACGGTACGTTCGGCGCAAACCGCGCAACAATCTTGAATCAAGATTAGCACTATCTCCAAACAAACTGAAACGAGCTTTCCATTTGAGCCTCGTCACCTAGGAGTACCATCCGGTGCATCCAAAATCATTTATGAGGCTATGGTACAATTGGCTTAAACCGTGCACCTATCTTGCACTGACACTAACACTGTCTCCAAACGAACCGAAACGTGCTTCCATTTGAGCCTCATCACACAGGAGTACCATCCAGTGCATCCAAAACAATTTCTGAGCCTATTGTACATTCGGTGGAAACCATGCACCTATCATGCACCGAAACTAACACTATGCCCAAAAGGATCGAAATGAGATTCTATATGACCCACGTCACCTAGGAGTTCCATCGGGTGCATCCAAATCGGCTTCTGAGGATACGGTACGTTTGGTGCAAACTGTGGATCTATCTTGCACCGATACTAACACTATCTCCAAATGGACCGAAATGAGATTCTATATGACTCACATCACCTAGGAGTTCCATCGGGTGCATTCAAAATGATTTATGAGCCTACGGTACATTTGGTGCAAATCGTGCACCTATCTTGAATCGAGATTAGCACTGTATCCAAACGTACAGAAACGAGCTTCTATTTGAGCCTCATCACCTAGGAGTACCATCTAGTGTGTCCAAAATAATTTCTGAGCCTATGGTACATTTGGCGCAAACCATGCACCTATCATGCACCGAAACTAACACTATCTCCAAAAGGATCAAAATGAGATTCTACATGACCCACGTCACCTAGGAGTTCCATCGGGTGCATTCAAATCGGTTTCTGAGGATATGGTACGTTTGGTGCAAACTGTGGATCTATCTTGCACCGATACTAACACTATCTCCAAATGGACCGAAACGAGATTCTACATGACCCACATCACCTGTGAGTTCCATCGGGTGCGTCCAAAATGATTTCTGAGCCTACGGTACGTTCGGCGCAAACTGTGTACCTATCTTGAATCAAGATCAACACTGTATCCAAACGTATCGAAACGAGCTTCCATTTGAGCCTCGTCACCTAGGAGTACCATCCAGTGTGTCCAAAATGATTTCTGAGGCTATGATACATTTGGCGCCAACCGTGCACCTATCATGCACCGAAACCAACACTATCTCCAAAAGGATCGAAACAAGATTCTACATGACCCATGTCACCTAGGTGTTCCATCGGGTACGTCCCAATCGGTTTCTGAGGCTATGGTATTTTTGGTGTAAATTTTGGATCTATCTTGCACCGATACTAGCACTATTTCCATACGGACCGAAACGAGATTCTACACGACCGATATCACCTGGGAGTTCCATCGGGTGCGTCCAAAATGATTTCTAGGCCTACGGTACGTTCGGCGCATACCGTGCACCTATCTTGAATCAAGATTAGCACTGTATCCAAACGGACCGAAACGATCTTCTATTTGAGTCTCGTCACCTAGGTGTACCATCCGGTGCGTCCAAAATGATTTCTGAGGCATTGGTACACTTGGCGCAAACCGTGCAACTATCTTGCACTGAAACTAACACTGTCTCCAAAAGGATCGAAACAAGATTCTAGGCCCACGTCACCTAGGAGTTCCATCGGGTGCGTCCAAATCGGTTTCTGAGGCTATGGTATGTTTGGTGTAAACTGTGGATCTATCATGCACCGATACTAACATTATCTCCAAACAGACCGAAACAAGATTCTACATGACCCACATCACCTAGGAGTTCCATTGGGTGCGTCCGAAATGATTTCTGAGCCTATGGTATGTTTGGCGCAAACCGTGCACCTATCTTGAATCAAGATTACCACTCTATCCAAATGGACCAAAACGAGCTTCCATTTGAACCACGTCACCTAGGAGTACCATCCGGTGCGTCAAAAATGATTTCTGAGGCTATGGTACATTTGCCGCAAACCGTGCACCTATCTTGCACTGAAACTAACACTGTCTCCAAATGGACCGAAACGTACTTCCATTTGAGGCTCGTCACACAGGAGTACCATCCAGTGCATCCAAATCAATTTCTGAGCCTATGGTACATTTGGCGCAAACTGTGCACCTATCATGCACCGAAACTAACACTATCTACAAAAGAATCGAAGCCAGATTCTACATGACCCACATCACCAAGGATTTCCATCAGGTGAGTCCAAAATGATTTCTGAGGCTATGGTACGTTTGATGCCAATTGTAGATCTATCTTGCACCGAGACTAACACTATCTCCAAATAGACCGAAACGGGATTCTACATGACCCACATCACCTAGGAGTTCTATCGCATGCGTCCAAAATGATTTTGAGCTTATAGTACTTGAGGCGCAAACCGTGCACCTATCTTGAGTCAAGATTAGCACAATCTGCAAATGAACCGAACCGAGCTTCCATTTGAGCCTCGTCACCTAGGAGTACCATCCGGTGTGTCCAAAATGATTTATGAGGCTATGGTACATTTGGCGCAAATCGTGCACCTATCTTGCACTGAAACTAACACTGTCTTCAAACGGACCAAAACGAGCTTCCATTTGAGCCTCGTCACCCAGGAGTACCCTCTGGTGTGTCCAAAACCATTTCTGAGCCTATGGTACGTTTGGCGCAAACCGTGCAACTATCTTGCACCAAAACTAACACTATCTCCAAAAGGACCGAAAGGAGATTCTACAGGACCCACGTCACCTAGGAGTTCCATCTGGTGCGTCCAAAATGATTTCTGAGGCTATGGTACGTTTGGTGCAAACTTTGGATCTATCTTGCACCGAGACTAACACTATATCCAAATGGACCGAAACGAGATTCTATATGACCCACATCACCTAGGAGTTCTATCGAGTGCGTCCAAAATGATTTTCGAGCTTACGGTACGTTCGGCGCAAACCGTGCAACAATCTTGAATCAAGATTAGCACTATCTCCAAACGAACCGAAACGAGCTTTCCATTTGAGCCTCGTCACCTAGGAGTACCATCTGGTGCATCCAAAATGATTTCTGAGGCTATGGTACAATTGGCGCAAACCATGCACCTATCTTGCACTGACACTAACACTGTCTCCAAACGAACCGAAACGTGCTTCCATTTGAGCCTCATCACACAGGAGTACCATCCAGTGCATCCAAAACAATTTCTGAGCCTATTATACATTCGATGCAAACCATGCACCTATCATGCACCGAAACTAACACTATGCCCAAAAGGATCGAAATGAGATTCTACATGACCCACGTCACCTAGGAGTTCCATCGGGTGCATCCAAATCGGCTTCTGAGGATACGGTACGTTTGGTGCAAACTGTGGATCTATCTTGCACCGAGACTAACACTATATCCAAATGGACCGAAACGAGATTCTATATGACCCACGTCACCTAGGAGTTCTATCGAGTGCGTCCAAAATGATTTTCGAGCTTACGGTACGTTCGGCGCAAACCATGCAACAATCTTGAATCAAGATTAGCACTATCTCCAAACGAACCGAAACGAGCTTTCCATTTGAGCCTCGTCACCTAGGAGTACCGTCCGGTGCATCCAAAATGATTTCTGAGGCTATGGTACAATTGGCGCAAACCGTGCACCTATCTTGCACTGACACTAACACTGTCTCCAAATGAACCAAAACGTGCTTCCATTTGAGCCTCATCACGCAGGAGTACCATCCAGTGCATCCAAAACAATTTCTAAGCCTATTGTACATTTGGTGCAAACCATGCACCTATCATGCACCGAAACTAACACTATGCCCAAAAGGATCGAAATGAGATTCTACATGACCCACGTCACCTAGGAGTTCCATCGGTGCATCCAAATCGGCTTCTGAGGATACGGTACGTTGGTGCAAACTGTGGATCTATCTTGCACCGATACTAACACTATCTCCAAATGGACCGAAACGAGATTCTACATGACCCACATCATCTAGGAGTTCCATCGGGTGCGTCCAAAATGATTTATGAGCCTACGGTACGTTTGGCGCAAATCGTGCACCTATCTTGAATCAAGATTAGCACTGTATCCAAACGTACAGAAACGAGCTTCTATTTGAGCCTCATCACCTAGGAGTACCATCTGGTGTGTCCAACATGATTTCTGAGCCTATGGTACGTTTGGCGCAAACCATGCACCTATCATGCACCGAAACTAACACTATCTCCAAAAGGATCAAAATGAGATTCTACATGACCCACGTCACCTAGGAGTTCCATCGGGTGCATTCAAATCGGTTTCTGAGGATATGGTACGTTTGGTGCAAACTATGGATCTATCTTGCACCGATACTAACACTATCTCCAAATGGACCGAAACGAGATTCTACATGACCCACATCACCTGTGAGTTCCTTCGGGTGCGTCCAAAATGATTTCTGAGCCTACGGTACGTTCGGCGCAAACCGTGTACCTATCTTGAATCAAGATCAACACTGTATCCAAACGTATCGAAATGAGCTTCCATTTGAGCCTCGTCACCTAGGAGTACCATCCAGTGTGTCCAAAATGATTTCTGAGGCTATGATACATTTGGCGCCAACCGTGCACCTATCATGCACCGAAACCAACACTATCTCCAAAAGGATCGAAACAGGATTCTACATGACCCATGTCACCTAGGTGTTCCATCGGGTACGTCCCAATCGGTTTCTGAGGCTATGGTATTTTTGGTGTAAATTTTGGATCTATCTTGCACCGATACTAGCACTATTTCCATACGGACCGAAACGAGATTCTACATGACCGATATCACCTGGGAGTTCCATCGGGTGCGTCCAAAATGATTTCTAAGCCTACGGTACGTTCGGCGCATACCGTGCACCTATCTTGAATCAAGATTAGCACTGTATCCAAACGGACCGAAACGATCTTCTATTTCAGTCTCGTCACCTAGGTGTACCATCCGGTGCGTCCAAAATGATTTCTGAGGCATTGGTACATTTGGAGCAAACCGTGCAACTATCTTGCACTGAAACTAACACTGTCTCCAAAAGGATCAAAACGAGATTCTAGGCCCACGTCACCTAGGAGTTCCATCGGGTGCGTCCAAATCAGTTTCTGAGGCTATGGTACGTTTGGTGTAAACTGTGGATCTATCATGCACCGATACTAACACTATCTCCAAATGGACCGAAACAAGATTCTACATGACCCACATCACCTAGGAGTTCCATTGGGTGCGTCCGAAATGATTTCTGAGCCTATGGTATGTTTGGCGCAAACCGTCCACCTATCTTGAATCAAGATTACCACTCTATCCAAACGGACCAAAATGAGCTTCCATTTGAGCCACGTCACCTAGGAGTACCATTCGGTGCGTCCAAAACGATTTCTGAGGCTATGGTACATTTGCCGCAAACCGTGCACCTATCTTGCACTGAAACTAACACTGTCTCCAAATGGACCGAAACGTGCTTCCATTTGAGGCTCGTCACACAGGAGAAACATCCAGTGCATCCAAATCAATTTCTAAGCCTATGGTACATTTGGCGCAAACTGTGCACCTATCATGCACCAAAACTAACACTATCTACAAAAGAATCGAAGCGAGATTCTACATGACCCACATCACCAAGGATTTCCATCAGGTGAGTCCAAAATGATTTCTGAGGCTATGGTACGTTTGATGCCAACTGTGGATCTATCTTGCACCGAGACTAACACTATCTCCAAACGGACCGAAACAAGATTCTACATGACCCACATCACCTGGGAGTTCCATCGGGTGCGTCCAAAATGATTTCTGAGCCTACGGTACGTTCGGCGGAAACCGTGTACCTATCTTGAATCAAGATTAGCACTGTATCCAAACGTACCGAAATGAGCTTCCATTTGAGCCTCGTCACCTAGGAGTACCATCCGGTGTGTCCAAAATGATTTATGAGGCTATGGTACATTTGACGCAAATCGTGCACCTATCTTGCACTGAAACTAACACTGTCTTCAAACCGACCGAAACGAGCTTCCACTTGAGCCCCGTCACCCAGGAGTACCCTCTGGTGTGTCAAAAACCATTTCTGAGCCTATGGTACATTTGGCGCAAACCGTGCAACTATCTTGCACCAAAACTAACACTATCTCCAAAAGGACCGAAAGGAGATTCTACAGGACCCACGTCACCTAGGAGTTCCATCGGGTGCATCCAAATCGGCTTCTGAGGATACGGTACGTTTGGTGCAAACTGTGGATCTATCTTGCACCGAGACTAACACTATATCCAAATGGACCGAAACGAGATTCTATATGACCCACGTCACCTAGGAGTTCTATCGAGTGCGTCCAAAATGATTTTCGAGCTTACGGTACGTTCGGCGCAAACCGTGCAACAATCTTGAATCAAGATTAGCACTATCTCCAAACGAACCGAAACGAGCTTTCTATTTGAGCCTCGTCACCTAAGAGTACCATCCGGTGCATCCAAAATGATTTTTGAGGCTATGGTACAATTGGCGCAAACCGTGCACCTATCTTGCGCTGACACTAACACTGTCTCCAAATGAACCAAAACGTGCTTCCATTTGAGCCTCATCACACAGGAGTACCATCCAGTGCATCCAAAACAATTTCTAAGCCTATTGTACATTCGGTGCAAACCATGCACCTATTATGCACCGAAACTAACACTATGCCCAAAAGGATCGAAATGAGATTCTACATGACCCACGTCACCTAGGAGTTCCATCGGTGCATCCAAATCGGCTTCTGAGGATACGGTACATTTGGTGCAAACTGTGGATCTATCTTGCACCGATACTAACACTATCTCCAAATGGACCGAAACGAGATTCTACATGACCCACATCATCTAGGAGTTTCATCGGGTGCGTCCAAAATGATTTATGAGCCTACGGTACGTTTGGCGCAAATCGTGCACCTATCTTGAATCAAGATTAGCACTGTATCCAAACGTACAGAAACGAGCTTCTATTTGAGCCTCATCACCTAGGAGTACCATCTGCTGTGTCCAAAATGATTTCTGAGCCTATGGTACGTTTGGCGCAAACCATGCACCTATCATGCACTGAAACTAACACTATCTCCAAAAGGATCAAAATGAGATTCTACATGACCCACGTCACCTAGGAGTTCCATCGGGTGCATTCAAATCGGTTTCTGAGGATATGGTACGTTTGGTGCAAACTGTGGATCTATCTTGCACCGATACTAACTCTATCTCCAAATAGACCGAAACGAGATTCTACATGACCCACATCACCTGGGAGTTCCATCGGGTGCGTCCAAAATGATTTCTGAGCCTACGGTACGTTCGACGCAAACCGTGTACCTATCTTGAATCAAGATCAGCACTGTATCCAAACGTATCGAAACGAGCTTCCATTTGAGCCTCGTCACCTAGGAGTACCATCCAGTGTGTCCAAAATGATTTCTGAGGCTATGATACATTTGGCGCCAACCGTGCACCTATCATGCACCGAAACCAACACTATCTCCAAAAGGATCGAAACAAGATTCTACATGACCCATGTCACCTAGGTGTTCCATCGGGTACGTCCCAATCGGTTTCTGAGGCTATGTTATTTTTGGTGTAAATTTTGGATCTATCTTGCACCGATACTAGCACTATTTCCATACGGACCGAAACGAGATTCTACATGACCGATATCACCTGGGAGTTCCATCGGGTGCGTCCAAAATGATTTCTAAGCCTACGGTACGTTCGGCGCATACCGTGCACCTATCTTGAATCAAGATTAGCACTGTATCCAAACGGACCGAAATGATCTTCTATTTGAGTCTCGTCACCTAGGTGTACCATCCGGTGCATCCAAAATGATTTCTGAGGCATTGGTACATTTGGCGCAAACCATGCAACAATCTTGCACTGAAACTAACACTGTCTCCAAAAGGATCGAAACGAGATTCTAGGCCCACGTCACCTAGGAGTTCCATCGGGTGCGTCCAAATCAGTTTCTGAGGCTATGGTACGTTTGGTGTAAACTGTGGATCTATCATGCACCGATACTAACACTATCTCCAAACGGACCGAAACAAGATTCTACATGACCCACATCACCTAGGAGTTCCATTGGGTGCGTCCAAAATGATTTCTGAGCCTATGGTATGTTTGGCGCAATCCGTGCACCTATCTTGAATCAAGATTACCACTCTATCCAAACGGACCAAAACGAGCTTCCATTTGAGCCTCGTCACCTAGGAGTACCATCCGGTGCATCCAAAATGATTTCTGAGGCTATGGTACAATTGGCGCAAACCGTGCACCTATCTTGCACTGACACTAACACTGTCTCCAAACGAACCGAAACGTGCTTCCATTTGAGCCTCATCACACAGGAGTACCATCCAGTGCATCCAAAACAATTTCTGAGCCTATTGTACATTCGGTGCAAACCATGCACCTATCATGCACTGACACTAACACTATGCCCAAAAGGATCGAAATGAGATTCTACATGACCCACGTCACCTAGGAGTTCCATCGGGTGCATCCAAATCGGCTTCTGAGCATACGTTACGTTTGGTGCAAACTGTGGATCTATCCTGCACCGATACTAACACTATCTCCAAATGGACCGAAACGAGATTCTACATGACCCACATCACCTAGGAGTTCCATCGGGTGCGTCCAAAATGATTTCTGAGCCTACGGTACGTTCGGCGCAAATCGTGCAGCTATCTTGAATCAAGATTAGCACTGTATCCAAACGTACAGAAACGAGCTTCTATTTGAGCCTCGTCACCTAGGAGTACCATCTGGTGTGTCCAAAATGATTTATGAGCCTATGGTACGTTTGGCGCAAAAAATGTATCTATCATGCACCGAAACTAACACTATCTCCAAAAGGATCAAAATGAGATTCTACATGACCCATGTCACCTAGGAATTCCATCGGGTGCATCCAAATCGGTTTCTGAGGATATGGTACGTTTGGTGCACACTGTGGATCTATCTTGCACCGATACTAACACTATCTCCAAATGGACCGAAACGAGATTCTACATGACCCACATCACCTGGGAGTTCCATCGGGTGCGTCCAAAATGATTTCTGAGCCTACGGTACGTTCGGCGGAAACCGTGTACCTATCTTGAATCAAGATTAGCACTGTATCCAAACGTACCGAAATGAGCTTCCATTTGAGCCTCGTCACCTAGGAGTACCATGCGGTGTGTCCAAAATGATTTATGAGGCTATGGTACATTTGGCGCAGATCGTGCACCTATCTTGCACTGAAACTAACACTGTCTTCAAACGGACCGAAACGAGCTTCCATTTGAGCCTTGTCACCCAGGAGTACCCTCTGAGCCTATGGTACGTTTGGCGCAAACCGTGCAACTATTTTGCACCAAAACTAACACTATCTCCAAAATGACCGAAAGGAGATTATACAGGACCCACGTCACCTAGGAGTTCCATCTGGTGCGTCCAAAATGATTTCTGAGGCTATGGTACGTTTGGTGCAAACTTTGGATCTATCTTGCACCGAGACTAACATTATATCCAAATGGACCGAAACGAGATTCTATATGACCCACGTCACCTAGGAGTTCTATCGAGTGCGTCCAAAATGATTTTCGAGCTTACGGTACGTTCGACGCAAACCGTGCAACAATCTTGAATCAAGATTAGCACTATCTCCAAACGAACCGAAACGAGCTTTCCATTTGAGCCTCGTCACCTAGGAGTACCATCCGGTGCATCCAAAATGATTTCTGAGGCTATGGTACACTTGGCGCAAACCGTGCACCTATCTTGCACTGACACTAACACTGTCTCCAAACGAACCGAAACGTGCTTCCATTTGAGCCTCATCACACAGGAGTACCATCCAGTGTATCCAAATCAATTTCTAAGCCTATTGTACATTCGGTGCAAACCATGCACCTATCATGCACCGAAACTAACACTATGCCCAAAAGGATCGAAATGAGATTCTACATGACCCACGTCACCTAGGAGTTCCATCGGGTGCATCCAAATCGGCTTCTGAGGATACGGTACATTTGGTGCAAACTGTGGATCTATCTTGCACCGATACTAACACTATCTCCAAATGGACCGAAACAAGATTCTACATGACCCACATCACCTAGGAGTTCCATCGGGTGCGTCCAAAATGATTTATGAGCCTACGGTACGTTCGGCGCAAATCGTGCAGCTATCTTGAATCAAGATTAGCACTGTATCCAAACGTACAGAAACGAGCTTCTATTTGAGCCTCGTCACCTAGGAGTACCATCTGGTGTGTCCAAAATGATTTCTGAGCCTATGGTACGTTTGGCGCAAACCATGTATCTATCTTGCACCGAAACTAACACTATCTCCAAAACGATCAAAATGAGATTCTACATGACCCATGTCACCTAGGAATTCCATCGGGTGCATCCAAATCGGTTTCTGAGGATATGGTACGTTTGGTGCAAACTGTGGATCTATCTTGCACCGATACTAACACTATCTCCAAATGGACCGAAACGAGATTCTACATGACCCACATCACCTGGGAGTTCCATCGGGTGCGTCCAAAATGATTTCTGAGCCTACGGTACGTTCGGCGGAAACCGTGTACCTATCTTGAATCAAGATTAGCACTGTATCCAAACGTACCGAAACGAGCTTCCATTTGAGCCTCGTCACCTAGGAGTACCATCCAGTGTGTCCAAAACGATTTCTGAGGCTATGATACATTTGGCGCCAACTGTGCACCTATCATGCACCGAAACCAACACTATCTCCAAAAGGATCGAAACAAGATTCTACAAGACCCATGTCACCTAGGTGTTCCATCGGGTACGTCCCAATCGGTTTCTGAGGCTATGGTATGTTTGGTGTAAATTTTGGATCTATCTTGCACCGATACTAGCACTATTTCCATACGGACCGAAACGAGATTCTACATGACCGACATCACCTGGGAGTTCCATCGGGTGCGTCCAAAATGATTTCTAAGCCTACGGTACGTTCGGCGCATATTGTGCACCTATCTTGAATCAAGATTAGCATTGTATCCAAACGGACCGAAACGTTCTTCTATTTGAGTCTCGTCACCTAGGTGTACCATCCGGTGCGTCCAAAATGATTTCTGAGGCATTGGTACATTTGGCGCAAACCGTGCAACTATCTTGCACTGAAACTAACACTGCCTCCAAAAGGATCGAAACGAGATTCTAGGCCCACGTCTACTAGGAGTTCCATCGGGTGCGTCCAAATCGGTTTCTAAGGCTATGGTACGTTTGGTGTAAACTGTGGATCTATCATGCACCGATACTAACACTATCTCCAAATGGACCGAAATAAGATTCTACATGACCCACATCACCTAGGAGTTCCATTGGGTGCGTCCAAACTTATTTCTGAGCCTATGGTATGTTTGGCGCAAACCGTGCACCTATCTTGAATCAAGATTACCTCTCTATCCAAACGGACCAAAACGAGCTTCCATTTGAGCCACGTCACCTAGGAGTACCATCCGGTGCGTCCAAAACGATTTCTGAGGCTATGGTACATTTGCCGCAAACCGTGCACCTATCTTGCACTGAAACTAACACTGCCTCCAAATGGACCGAAACGTGCTTCCATTTGAGGCTCGTCACACAGGAGTACCATCCAGTGCATCCAAATCAATTTCTGAGCCTATGGTACATTTAGCGCAAACTGTGCACCTATCATGCACCGAAACTAACACTATCTACAAAAGAATCGAAGCGAGATTCTACATGACCCACATCACCAATGATTTCCATCAGGTGAGTCCAAAATGATTTCTGAGGACCGAGACTAACACTATCTCCAAATGGACCGAAACAAGATTCTACATGACCCACATCACCTAGGAGTTCTATCGCATGCGTCCAAAATGATTTCCGAGCTTATAGTACTTGAGGCGCAAACCGTGCACCTATCTTGAGTCAAGATTAGCACTATCTGCAAATGAACCGAACCGAGCTTCCATTTGAGCCTCGTCACCTAGGAGTACCATCCGGTGTGTCCAAAATGATTTCTGAGCCTATGGTACATTTGGCGCAAACCATGCACCAAAACTGACACTATCTCCAAAAGGATCGAAATGAGACTCTACATGACCCACGTCTCCTAGGAGTTCCATTGGGTGCATCCAAATTGGTTTCTGAGGATATGGTACGTTTGGTGCAAACTGTGGATCTATCTTGCACCGATACTAACACTATCTCCAAATGGACCAAAACGAGATTCTACATGATCCACATCACCTAGGAGTTCCATCGGGTGCGTCTAAAATGATTTCTGTGCCTATGGTACGTTCGGCGGAAACCGTGCACCTATCTTAAATCAAGATTAGCACTCTATCCAAACGTACCGAAACGAGCTTCCATTTGAGCCTCGTCACCTAGGAGTACCGTCCAGTGTGTCCAAAATGATTTCTGAGGCTATGATACATTTGGCGCCAACCATGCACCTATCATGCACCGAAACCAATATTGTCTCCAAAAGGATCGAAACGAGATTCTACATGACCCATGTCACCTATGTGTTCCATCGGGTGCATCCAAATCGGTTTCTGAGGCTATGGTACGTTTGGTGCAAACTGTGGATCTATCTTGCACCGATACTAACACTATCCCCAAACAGACCAAAACGAGATTCTACATGACCCACATCACCTAGGAGTTCCATCGGGTGCGTTGTTGGTATAAATTAAGTGAAACTAAAATATGAAGGATTCTTCAAGCGCACAGAATATACCATTGTAGCATTTGACCGGGAGTATTCCAGGAATCGTTATTTATATTTTACCACAGGGAAGCAAGGGTTAAAGAATTTGATAATTCACCATCATGTATCTACTAACCTCGTAAACCAACTAGACTATAGCAGGGGTAAATGATACATGAATGATAGGATTTATGCAATATGACACACATGGGATAGGTCACTAAAGATATGCAACTAGTTAACTTGGGAGGTCAACGAGTGAGGTAGATTCCTATGATATTCTTATCACATGGTAAAGGTATACCCAACTATGCTAAGACTTACCACACTCTTGTGCACTTCGGGACGCCACTAGACAGGAGAGAGCACCACAAAGGATACCTCTACTGACATGACTACGGTCCTACAATTTAAGAACCTGCTCGATAGATATGGACGGGGCTGTCACCTCCCATAACTACCATACAACTAGGGAGCAGGGTGTACTCATAGGCAGAGCATCGTGTAAGCACCACGCTTACATGAGGCTCGGCTACCTAGCCTAGTCGACAAACTAGAAGGCTAAGTGCTCTATGAACTAGCACACAAAAGGAATGATAAACTCAACTAGCAAGATATATTCAAAGTAAGCATAGCCATGTAGATAAGAGGATAAGTATAAGTCTTACAGAATGTTGAAGTGAAGATACAAGGCTTTGCCAAGCCTCCTGACTAGATCCGGAACCTTGAGCAAGATCTCAACTCAACCCTCTCTCCCAAGATACTAATCTACTACATTGAAGAAGCTAGACCTAATCCCCTAGAGAGGTCATCCTTTCATGGGACACCTCTGACCTGATCCCGGCTAGGAGATAATGAATTTGGGTTTAGGGGGATTGCCTCCTCCAGGGGCCAGAGGCCTTGCTTATATAGCCCTCTAGGAAGCACCATAGCCCTCGGATCAAACCGACCTTGATCTACGATTATTATTGATCCTCAAAGGCGGTGGAGGCATGATCTAGGAGGTGGAGCCTGATTGGCTCTGCAGTTGGGGCACCCGCCCCCACCCTTGGGTGCTCGCCTGGCCTCCGAGCCGGATTCGCCTCCCATTTGGTCCAGAGCCTTCTCATACCTTCCAGATTACAGAAAAGTTGTACGTAGCCCTTTTGTGTCTATGTAAACCTGACATGTGGGCCATCCTTGGTTCTTTTCAGCTGACACCCTACAGAAACAGACATTCACCAAAACTCGTGGAATTATGTCAGTAAACCACATATATTTAAGTGGTAATTATTGTTTAGCCCTTTCTCATGCTATGTTGAGGGTTAAAAATGATACTTATCTACCGTCAACAAACTCCCCCAAGCTTACCCTTTGCTCGTCCCTGAGCAAAGATAAACTCAGTGATGGATCAAGAGTTGCTACAATGCTTTCACGCCTCAAAAGTACACATGCGTTCAAACAAGAACTCTCCTCCGGATTAGAACGAACTATCCTGACTTCAAACTTACTCATATTACCTTTTACTATGGGGCTTGTTGCCATCACTTGGGTCTTGAGTAGTTGAAAGACAGAACGGTCGAGTCAAGCGCCATGTCTCAAGCTCTTTGATCAACTATTATTCTGGAGTTTTTGCAAGATTTTCAAATAAAACTCAGAGATTCCTGTGTATGACCCTTTCACGTCTCTCCTTTATGGTATTTCTGGATCCTTACCAAGGCATTTATGGTGTATGCCTTCTCTCTTCTCTCAAGATATGTGGTATTTTTGGCATAAGGCATAGTAACATTATACCTTCTTTCTCTCACCCTACTTCTAATTGGTCTATCTAGAGCTCATAGGTGGGAGACAAGGAATTCATACTTGCGAACATTTATTGCATAGTCACACCATGGATCTAGAGGGACAAGTTCGGCCATACAGTCAAATCAAGATGTGCATGTGTGTGATCCTAAATATGGGCTGAGTGGATATGTAATGGAAATGATGGAGGATGTAAGATGTAAGTGGAAATAAGGGGGTAGAAGAATAATGGTGAACATCTAATTCTACTTTTGCTCCTTGAAGGAATTTTATACCTCTCTTGAACTTTGAAGATCTTGTTGAGAACTTGGGTTGCTGAAAAATCTCTCATAATTGGGACATTTGTCCTCTTTATTCTCTCTTTATTTTTTCTTTATCACTCTCCTCTTTTTTCTCTCTATTTTTTCTTCTCTTTTTTTCAAGTAATTGAATACGGTGGAATAATTCCCAAGTATCTTTTTGGAAACATAGATAAGAGGTAGCAATGGAAATACTAGAGCTTAAAATAAAAGGGGCTAGCAATGGATGAAAGGTTTTGTTCACTCCCAGTGTAGGAGCAGAATAACTTGTTGGGTTGTGTTTAATGGAAAATATTTAGATGTGTACTTCTAGGGTAGAAGCAGCATAAATAGGTGGAGTGCACGTGAATCTTGATTTTAACCGCATGACTCATCCCCTAGGGTCAACACAGACTGACCACACTCAACGCTTACAAGCAGCTAAGCTAACAAGTGAAAGTCTTTCCTAATCTAGTAAGCATGTATATATGGCTGTGGTAGAAATTAAACTCTCGTCATACAGGAACTCATCATGCAGATATTTTTAGTTTTCAAAAGATAAATTCTCCAGAACTCTAGTATCTCTAGGAACAAGATAAACAGCAGCTCAAACCTTCCCATATCATATCCGCCAACTACCTAGACTTAGATCAAGCATTCGCTACCCACAAGTTTTAGGTTCAGAGCGAATCTTAGATCAAAACAATTGTGTTCCAAAACTTGGGAGAGTTCGAGGTTGAAAACTAGGTACTTGAAAGGAATTGCGACAGAGCAACTATTCATCATTTCCATATAAGAGTTTATTCTAGGGGTTCATTTTAGCAAGATGAAACTTAGCACACTCTCCTATATTTACTTAGCAAGCTTAAAGATCATACATAAATATATAGAAAGGGAAACATTTATTTGGCTTTGTAAAGGTTATGCATCTTTTTATTTGTTTCATATATCAAAGAATAAATATATAAGTAAATAGATAGGTAAGAAAATACTTAGCTGGATACATGGGGGATGCTCTCCCCCAAGCTGGATGTTGACGTAGTCTTGCTTGATGCAGTTGATAGGCAGTGGAGATGTTCTTCCTCTGTCAGAGTGTTTATGTTGATGACAGTTGAGACAGCACTCCTACAGGGGACAAATTGTCCTTCTGTCTGTTTGATCCTTTGAATTCTATAAAGCTCAAATAGACAACAAAGCTTGTGGAACTGACTAAGTATTAGTGATAAACCTCTAAGCCTTGATCATCTAGAACCTCTTAACATATGAGTCTCTTTCTTCAGCAGGATCTTTCTATTTTTGTACTTTTAGTTATATACTATGCAGAAGAATCAAAACTGTGATGAATGCATATTTATCTTATTTTTATGCAACCACAGCAAATAGACTTATGGGTTTTTATGCCACAAATTTATTCACATGAGGCGTAGCAGTTTTGAGATGCAATACAAGACATATTTATTTTATTTTCTAATGCAATGCTAATGCAGAACAGTAAACATGCTAAAAGAGAATGATTATGCAACTGCTGGAAAGTAACTATGTGAAAAGAGAAACTGATGCAATGCTGAAAAAAGGATAAATATGGATAACTACTGATTTTACCTTTCGGCAAGGGTTCAGTGTTTTTAGGTCCCCTGAACAGGACCTCTTACCATGTTCATTCTGCAGGTGCACCATCTGGTCCCATAGTAGAGACCTTGATAGCTTGCACCTTTTGAGATGGTGTCACCCATGTTCCATGCTCTTCCAACAGTTTGAAGTGAAGTACTAGTTGTGAAAACTGGCAGCATCTTTATCACTGGAGCACACTGTGATGAAGAGTAGATGCTTCTAGTGGTCCTTTCCTTCTTCTTGGTGTTTGTCTTGCTCGATTCACCTCTCTCCTTGACTTGTTCATGGTCCTCTAGATTTACACTCCTTTCTCCTTCCTCTTCTCTTTTTTTCACTATGTCCAGACCTTTGGCTCCACTTATTGTTTCTTCTCTGCAGAGGATTAGTGGACAACACATACCCGAAGGAATGTACAAACAATGAAAAGGGTAGTGTTGTTCATAGAGCTAAAGGTCATTTTCTATGCTACAGAAAAGTTGGTTTGAACATTTTAATTAGCATAGAACATTTACTCACCATTACTTCTTCTCTCAAGGATTGATTTTACTTTGTCTTAAGTTTGATTTGCATATATGCTATCTATAGAAACATTCAAACTTATAGAGAGAAAGTAATTATGAGTGGAGGGATTGCAAACCAGCGTGCCAGAGCGACGGGGGCTTGAGAAGAGGAAGAGCATTGCTGGATCATCATTTGAAGAGTCAGCAGCCTTCCTCCCCCAAGCTTGAGCCTTGTTGTCATTCGTCACTTGAAGCCAAGTGCGAGTGTTGAATCATCCTTCAGAGTGTGTTGTAACTCCATCTCCTTAGATAGTGTTCATTCTCTGTTCTTAAATCTATCGGAAAGGGCTCTTGATTCTAGGTTCGTTGAGCAAAGATCTCTCCTCTGCATTCTGCTTTTCTTTGGGTTGTCCAATCCAGGAGATGAGGATATAGACAGTTGCATGATCTTCTTTCGTCAACCATTCTTGATTTTTGTTGAGTCTTGGTTGACGAATTGATGTTCATTAGAGATGTAGACTCGAGTTCTTCCTTGATGGTCTTTGTCTTCTAGTGGAATGGCGACGAGTTGTTCAATTAATGATACACCATCTGTCTTGATGATCAAGGAAGGATTTTCCTTAATATTTGCATGCAGGCTTCGTCTCCAATAGCTTAGGGACATCATCTTACAACCATAGTCATGGTCTTTCAAGGCTTGGTCGGTAGTCAACCCTTGATTGGTGATTAGTTGACATAAGGATGCATGCTATCATGTCATCCTTGTCCTCGCCGCCGACGTGCAAGATGGTGTCTTCAAGAACAATGAGAGCAAGTCTTTGGTTGGGCAAAACGAGGTCAGTTGCGCCCTACTCCTCATCGGCATCCTAGCTCGAATTTTGGGCTCAATGCTATGATGTCTTCAAGGTTGCTCATAGCTTGTCGCCTTGTTCATCCACTTCTTTTGAGTGAGTTCAAGATGTTGATCCTTCTTGTGGCACTCTTGTCCCCTTCTTTGTTCCATCACCGAAGTGGTGATTTGGCAGGTTCATGACAAACCATGAACATGCACATCGTAGATTCTTTCCTACAAAATGTTAGTGGACACATATCCGAAGGATTGCAACAATTTCAAGCTATGGGCTATTATCCACTATCATTTGAATTTCATCTATGCTAACAAAGAGATGGTTTTTGAGTTACTTTAGCATAGGATTTATTTATCATGTTTTCTAACAACTTTTTTATGGCACTTTAACATGGTTCAAGGCAAAGGTAACATGCAACAAAAGACAATGTGAATGATATTTGATAGTTACAATTCTTCCTTAGATGATGAATGGGCTGTGTCTTTTGTGCGAAGTTGTTAGAGTTCATCATATGCCTTGCTTCACCTCTCGTGTGAGTTCTTCTCTTGACTTACCCAAATTGGATTTGTGAATTTTCTGCAGGGGTTAGTCTGACAAAATAACCAATATCTACTAAAGCATAATTTTAGTTCAATAACCAAACTAGACTCCATGTCTAATTGGATTAAGGAAGGCTATTTAACCTAAGCACCACGCTTAATTTAAAAGCCTCTAGAAGTACTTCCAAACCAAAACATACTTTAGCAAACAAAGGTAGCATAAAAGCACTATAGAGATTTTACTCAAGTGGAGATGAAAGAGCATGATCATGGTGAGAATTTTTTTATATATATAAAGATGCAGGCAACATGGATTATATGCAAGGAACTAATCATGCAATGGATGAGAAAACATTATAAAATAAATGGAGTGAATGCATGAATTGTTGAAAGTAAACATGCTGTGAGATACAATAATTTAAAAGATAACTACTCATCAATTTTAAAGTCTATGAGCAAAACTATCTCACCTTTATTGATCATACTTACCATGACTCACAAGATGGTTGTGAGTGGTGTAGCTTCTAATTTTGTCACTTGAGATGTGAGTTGAATTCTTGTGACGACGACCTTGTCTCCAATCTACACATGGTTAGAATAACATATATGTATATGCAAACCTAGCAGGGTTCCAATGTTGATGAATGTTGAGGCACCCTAGGTTCTTCAATCTTGTGGAAACTTGTCGGAAGGTCGAAACGACATCTTTTGTCCTGTCTATTCCACACTCAACAGAACAAGGGGTAATCCTACTAAAGCTAATGATACACTAAATAAGCAGACATCAAGATCATTATCAAAATCTTTACGTCACATTGCTTCCCCGGCAACGGCACCAAAAATGCTTGGTATAAATTAAGTGCAACTAAAATATGAAGGATTCTGCAAGCGCACAGAATATACCAATGTAGCATTTGACAGGGAGTATTCCAGGTATTGTTATTTATATTTTACCATAGGTAAGCAAGGGTTAAAGAATCTGATAATTCACCATCATGTATCTACTAACCTAGTAAACCAACTAGACTATAGTAGGGGTAAATGATACATGAATGATAGGATTTATGCAATATGACACACATGGGATAGGTCACTAAAGATATGCAACTAGTTAACTTGGGAGGTCAACGGGTGAGGTAGATTCCTATGATATTCTTATCACATGGTAAAGGTATACCCAACTATGCTAAGACTTACCACACTCTTGTGCACTTCGGGACGCCACTAGACAGGAGAGAGAGCACCACAAAGGATACCTCTACTGACGTGACTATGATCCTACAATTTAAGAACTTGCTCGATAGATATGGATGGGGCTGTCACCTCCCATAACTACCATACACCAAGGGAGCAGTGTGTTCTCATAGGCAGAGCATCGTGTAAGCACCACGCTTACACGAGGCTCGGCTACCTAGCCTAGTCGACAAACTAGAAGGCTAAGCGCTCTATGAACTAGCACACAAAAGGAATGATAAACTCAACTAGCAAGATATATTCAAAGTAAGCATAGCCATGTAAATAAGAGAATAAGTATAAGTCTTACAGAATGTTGAAGTGAAGAAACATGGCTTTACCAAGCCTCCATGACTAGATCCGGAACCTTGAGAAAGATCTCAACTCGACCCTCTCTCCCAAGATACTAATCTACTACATTGAAGAAGCTAGACCTAATCCCCTAGAGAGGTCATCCTTTCATGGGACACCTCTAACCTGATCCCGGCTAGGAGATAATGAATTAGGGTTTAGGGGGATTGCCTCCTCCAGGGGCCAGGGGCCTTGCTTATATAGCCCTTTAGGAAGCACCACAGCCCTCGGATCAAACCGACCTTGATCTACGATTATTATTGATCCTCAAAGGCGGTGGAGGCATGATCCAGGAGGTGGAGCCTGATTGGCTCTGCAGGTGGGGCGCCCGCCCCCACCCTTGGGCGGCCGCCCGGCCTCTGGGCCAGATTTGCCTCCTGTTCGGTCCAGAGCCTTCTCATACCTTCCAGATTACAGAAAAGTTGTACGTTGCCCTTTTGTGTCTATGTAAACCTGACATGTGGGCCATCCTTGGTTCTTTTCAGCCAACACCCTGCAGAAATAGACATTCACCAAAACTCTTGGAATTATGTCAGTAATCCCCCTATATCTAAGTGGTAATTATTGTTTAGACCTTTTTCATGCTATGTTGATGGTTAAAAAATGATACTTATCTACCGTCAACATGCGTCCAAAATGATTTTTGAGCCTACAGTATGTTCGGCGCAAACCGTGCACCTATCTTGAATCAAGATTAGCACTGTATCCATACGGACTGAAATGAGCTTCCATTTGAGCCTCGTCACCTAGGAGGACCATCCATTGCATCCAAAACAATTTTAGAGGCTATGGTACATTTGGCGCAAATCGTGCACCTATCTTGCACTAAAACTAACACTGTGTCCAAACAGACCGAAACGAGCTTCCATTTGAGCCTCGTCACCCAGGAGTACCATCCGGTGCATCCAAACTAATTTCTGAGCCTATTGTACGTTTGGCCCAAACCGTGCACCTATCATGCACCAAAACCAACACTATCTCCAAAAGGACTGAAAGGAGATTCTACATGACCCACGTCACCTAGGAGTTCCATCGGGTGTGTCCAAAATGATTTATGAGGCTATGGTACGTTTGGTGCAAACTGTGCATCTATCTTGCACTGAGACTAACACTATATCCAAATGGACCGAAACGAGATTCTACATGATCCACGTCACCTAGGAGTTCCATCGGGTGCGTCCAAAATGATTTCCAAGCTTACGATACATTCGACACAAACCATGCACCTATCTTTAATCAAGATTAGCACTATCTCCAAACAAACCGAAACGACCTTTCCATTTGAGCCTCGTCACCTAGGAGTACCATCTGGTGCGTCCAAAACGATTTCTGAGGCTATGGTACAATTGGCGCAAACTGTGCACCTATCTTGCACTGAAACTAACACTGTCTTCAAACGGACCGAAACGAGCTTCCATTTGAGCCTCATCACCCAGGAGTACCATCCAGTGCATCCAAAATAATTTCTGAGCCTATGGTACGTTTGGCGTAAACCGTGCACCTATCATGCACCGAAACTAACATTCTCTCCAAATGGATCAAAACGAGATTCTACATGACCCACGTCCCCAAGGAGTGCCATCCGGTGCGTCCAAATCGGTTTCTGAGGATATGGTACGTTTGGTGCAAACTATGGATCTATCTTGCATCGATACTAACACTATCTCCAAACGGACCAAAACGAGATTCTACATGACCCACCTCAACTAGGAGTTCCATCGGGTGCGTCCAAAATGATTTCCAAACTTATAGTACGTTGGGCGCAAACCATGCACCTATCTTGTGTCAAGATTAGCACTATCTCCAAATGAACCGAAACGAGCTTCCATTTGAGCCTTGTTACCTAGGAGTACCATCCGGTGTGTCCAAAATGATTTCTGAACCTATGGTACGTTTGGCGCAAACTGTGCACCTATCATGCACCGAAACTAACACAATATCCAAAAGGATCAAAACAAGATTCTACATGACCCACGTCACCTAGAAGTTCCGTCGGGTGCGTCCAAATCGATTTTTGAGGCTATGGTACGTTTGGTGCAAACTGTGGATCTATCTTGCACCGATACTAACACTATCTCTAAACAGACAGAAACGAGATTCTACATGACCCACATCACCTAGGAGTTCCATCGGGTGCGTCCAAAATGGTTTCTGAGCCTATGGTACGTTCGGCGCAAACCGTGCACCTATCATGCAACGAAACTAACACTATCTCCAAAAGGACCGAAAAGAGATTCTACATGACCCACGTCACATAGGAGTTCCATCGGGTGCGTCCAAATTGATTTCTGTGGCAATGGTACGTTTGGTGCAAACTATGGATCTATCTTGCACCGAGACAAACACTATATCCAAATGGACCGAAACGAGATTCTACATGATCCACGTCACCTAGGAGTTCCATCGGGTGCGTCCAAAATAATTTCTGAGCTTACGGTACGTTCGGCACAAACCGTGTACCTATCTTGAATCAAGATTAGCACTATCTCCAAACGAACCGAAATGGCCTTTCCATTTGAGCCTCGTCACCTAGGAGTACCATCCACTGCGTCCAAAATGATTTCTGAGACCTATGGTACATTTGGCACAAATCGTGCACCTATCTTGCACTGAAACTAACATTGTTTCCAAACAGACCAAAACGCGCTTCCATTTGAGCCACGTCACCTAGGAGTACCATCCGGTGCATCCAAACTAATTTCTGACCCTATGGTACGTTTGGCGCAAACCGTGCACCTATCATGCACCAAAACCAACACTATCTCGAAAAGGACCGAAAGGAGATTCTACATGACGCACGTCACCTAGGAGTTCCATCAGGTGCGTCCAAAATGATTTATGAGGCTATGGTTCGTTTGGTGCAAACTGTGGATCTATCTTGCACCGAGACTAACACTATATCCAAATGGACCGAAACAAGATTCTACATGATCCATGTCACCTAGGTGTTCCATTGGGTGTGTCCAAAATGATTTCCGAGCTTACGGTACGTTCGGCACAAACCGTGCACCTATTTTGAATCAAGATTAGCACTATCACCAAACAAACTGAAACGACCTTTCCATTTCAGCCTTGTCACCTAGGAGTACCATCTGGTGCGTCCAAAACGATTTCTGAGGCTATGGTACAATTGGCGCAAACTGTGCACCTATCTTGCACTGAAACTAACACTATCTTCAAACGGACCGAAAGGAGCTTCCATTTGAGCCTCGTCACCCAGGAGTACCATCCGGTGCATGCAAAACAATTTCTAAGCCTATGGTACATTTGGCGCAAACCATGCACCTATCATGCACCAAAACTAATAGTATCTCCAAAAGGATCAAAACGAGATTCTACATGACCCACGTCACCTAGGATTTCCATCGGGTGCGTCCAAAATGATTTCTGAGGCTATGGTACGTTTGGTGCAAACTGCGGATCTATCTTGCACCGAGACTAACACTATGTCCAAATGGACCGAGACAACATTCTACATGACCCACGTCACCTTGGAGTTCCATCGGGTGCGTCCAAAATGATTTCCGAGCATATAGTACGTTCGGCTCAAACCGTGCACCTATCTTGAGTCAAGATTAGCACTATCTCCAAATGAACCAAAACGAGCTTCATTTGAGCCACGTCACCTAGGAGTACCATCCGGTGTGTCCAAAATGATTTCTGAGCCAATGGAACGTTTGGCGCAAACCGTGCACCTATCATGCACCGAAACTAACACTATCTCCAAAGGATTGAAACGAGATTCTACATAACCCACGTCACATAGGAGTTCCATTGGGTGCATCCAAATCAGTTTCTGAGGCTATGGTACGTTTGGTGCAAACTGTGGATCTATCTTGCAACGATAATAACGCTATCTCCAATCGGACCGAAACAAGATTCTACATGATTCGGCGCATACCGTGCACCTATCTTGAATCAAGATTAGCACTGTATCCAAACGGAGCGAAACGAGCTTCTATTTGAGCCTCGTCACCTTGGAGTACCATCCAGTGTGTCCAAAACGATTTCTGAGGTAATGGTACGTTTGGCGCAAACCGTGCACCTATCTTGAATCAAGATTAGCATTGTATCCAAACGGACCAAAAGGAGCTTCCATTTGAGCCTCGTCACCTAGGAGTACCATCCGATGTGTCCAAAATGGTTTCTGAATCTATGGTACATTTGGCGCAAACCGTGCATCTATCATGCACCGAAACTAACACTGTCTCCAAAAGGATCTAAATGAGATTCTACATGACCCATGTCACCTAGGTGTTCCATCGGGTGCATGCAAATTGGTTTCTGAGGCTATGCTACATTTGGTGCAAACCGTGGATCTATCTTGCACCGATACTAACGCTATCTGCAAACGGACCGAAACGATATTCTACATGACCCACATCATCTGGGAGTTCAATCGGGTGCATCCAAAATGATTTCTGAGCCTATGGTACGTACGGCGCATACTGTGCACCTATCTTGAATCAAGATTACCACTGTATCTAAACGGACCGAAACGAGCTTCTATTTGAGCCTCGTCACCTAGGAGTACCATCCGGTGCGTCCAAAATGATTTTTGAGGTAATGGCACGTTTGGCACAAACGTGCACCTATCTTGCACTGAAATAGAGACTATCTCAAAAAAGGATCGAAACGATATTCTACATAACCCACGTCACCTAGGAGTTCCATCGGGTGCGTCCAAATCGGTTTCTGAGGCTATGGTACGTTTGGTGCAAACTGTGGATCTACAATGCACCGATACTAACACTATCTCCAAATGGACCTAAACAAGATTCTACATGACCCACATCACCTAGGAGTTCCATTGGGTGCGTCCAAAATGATTTCTAAGCCTACGGTACGTTTAACGCAAACCATGCACCTATCTTGAATCAAGATTACCATTGTATCCAAACGGACCGAAACGAGCTTCCATTTGAGCCTCGTCACCTAGGAGTACCATCCGGTGCATGCAAAACAATTTCTGAAACTATGGTATGTATGACGCAAACCATGCACCTATCATACACTAAAAATAACACTGACTCCAAAAGGATCGAAACGAGATTCTACATGACCCACATCACCAAGGAGTTCCATCGGGTGCGTCCAAATCGATTTCTGAGGCTATGGTACATTTGCCGCAAACTGTGCACCTATCTTGCACTGAAACTAACATTGTTTCCAAATGAACCAAAACGAGCTTCTATTTGAGCTTCTATTTGAACCTATCTTGCACTGAAACCATCCAGTGCATCCAAAACAATTTCAGAGCCTATGGTACGTTTGGCCCAAACCGTGCACCAATCATGCAGCGAAACTAACACTATCTCCAAAAGGATCGAAATGAGATTCTACATGACCCACGTCACCTAGGAGTTCCATCGAGTGCGTCCAAATCGGTTTCTAAGGCTATGGTACGTTTGGTGCAAACTGAGGATCTATCTTGCACCGATACTAACACTCTGTCCAAACGAACCGAAAGGAGATTCTACATGACCCACATCACCTAGGAGTTCCATCGGGTGCGTCCAAAATGATTTCTGAGCCTACGGTACATTCGGCACAAACCGTGCACCTATCTTGAATCAAGATTAGCACTGTATCCAAACGGACCAAAACGAGCTTCCATTTGAGCCTCGTCACCTAGGAGTACCATCTAGTGCGTCCAAAACGGTTTCTGAGGCTATGGTTCATTTGCCGCAAATCGTGCACCTATCTTGCAATGAAACTAACACTATCTCCAAACGAACCGAAACGAGCTTCCATTTGATCCTCGTCACCCAGGAGTACCATCCAGTGCATCCAAAACAATTTCTGAGCCATTTTATACGTTTGGCACAAACCGTGCACCTATCATGCACCGAAACTAACATTACCTCCAAAAGGATCAAAACGAGATTCTACATGACCGACGTCACCTAGGAGTTCCATCGGGTGCGTCCAAATCGGTTTCTGAGGCTATGGTATGTTGGCGCAAATTGAGGATCTATCTTGCACCGATACTAACACTATCTCCAAACGGACCGAAAGGAGATTCTACATGACCCACATCACCTAGGAGTTCCATTGGGTGCGTCCAAAATGATTTCTGAGCCTACGGTACGTTTGGCACAAACCGTGCACCTATCTTGTATCAAAATTAACACTGTATCCAAACGGACCGAAATGAGCTTCCATTTGAGCCTCGTCACCTAGGAGCACCATTCGGTGCGTCCAAAACGATTTTTGAGGCTATGGTACATTTGGCACAAACCGTGCACCTAACTTGCACTTAAACTAACACCGTCTCCAGACGAACTGAAACGATCTTCCATTTGAGACTTGTCACCCAGAAGTACCATCCAGTGCATCCAAAACAATTTCAGAGCCTACGGTACGTTTGGCGCAAACCGTGCACCTATCATGCATTGAAACTAACAATATCTCCAAAAGGATTGAAACGAGATTCTACATGACCCACGTCACCTAGGAGTTCCATTGGGTGCGTCCAAATCGATTTTTGAGGCTATGGTACGCTTGGTGCAAACTGTGGATCTATCATGGACCGATACTAACACTATCTCCAAACAGACCGAAACGAGATTCTACATGACCCACGTCACCTAGAAGTTCCATTGGGTGCGTCCAAATCAAT
Organism: Saccharum hybrid cultivar R570; assembly: GCA_038087645.1. Taxonomy (NCBI): domain Eukaryota; kingdom Viridiplantae; phylum Streptophyta; class Magnoliopsida; order Poales; family Poaceae; genus Saccharum; species Saccharum hybrid cultivar. The sequence continues at coordinate 19,356,526 of JAQSUU010000804.1, forward strand.
TTCTGAGGCTATGGTACGTTTGGTGCAAACTGAGGATCTATCTTGCACCGATACAAACACTATCTCCAAATGAACCGAAAGGAGATTCTACATGACCCACATCACCTAGGAGTTCCATCGTGTGCGTCCAAAATGATTTCTGAGCCTATGGTACATTTGACGCAAACCATGTACCTATCTTGAATCAAGATTACCACTGTATCCAAACGGACCGAAACGAGCTTTCATTTGAGCCTCGTCACCTAGGAGTACCATCAGGTGCGTCCAAAACGATTTTTGAGGCTATGGTACATTTGCCGCAAACCGTGCACCTATCTTGCACTCAAACTAACATTGTTTCCTAACGTACCGAAACGAGCTTCCATTTGAGCCTCATCACCCAGGAGTACCATCCGGTGCATGCAAAACAATTTCTGAAACTATGGTACGTATGACGCAAACCATGCACCTATCATACACTGAGACTAACACTGACTCCAAAAGGATCGAAACGAGATTCTACATGACCCACGTCACCAAGGAGTTCCATCGTGATGAGGTTGTTGTCCCGATCTTCACGACGTAGGATCTTGATCTTGATAACTAGCTGATAAACAGCCGATAACTTGCTGCAAGCAGCGATAACTAGTGCAACCTGACGACACGCACAAGAAGCCAACCACCGTCTCTATACGGCAGCCTGAACCAAGGATTCGCCCAACCACACTCTCAAAGAAACCAACCTACGTAGCCTGGAATCAATGGACCAGGAGCACGGATTGGGTGCCGATGACGCGGCCGCTTCTGTAATCTCCGCGAAGGAAAACACAAGAGCAAAGGGGTAGAGATCTCTCTCTGGTTTTTGTTAGCACACAGCTGAACAAAGTAGTCTGTATTCAGATTATCAAAAGTCCTCTTTTCTTTACAAGCATAGGAGTATTTATACAAGGAACAACCCTCCTGTATAGGTGTGATCACGAGATGGAAAATAAAAAGACTAGAATGTGAAAAGGCTTCCACGAAATGAGTTTCCAGGAGTCCACGCGGCTGTCAGTTTCCAAAGCAGTCTCCACTAAAAGTGTCATAACTCCCTAGTGGGAAGTCCAAATGACGATCCGTTTCTTGAGTGTGAAACTAGACTCAACAAGCTTTCCATCCATATATGCCATGCACCATGTAACGTCGTAGACTGGTACAGTTTTGCACGGGAACTTGAACAACATGCATGCTGTTCACCACCTGACCAGTCCTCACTAAATCTGGTCAGACGCTATGGGAAAAATTCCAATCTGGTCGGAGCTGATTGCATTGGAAAATAGACTTGATAAGCTTTCCAAAATGTCCTCATGGACCTTCATAGCTTTTGTGAATCAAGAGTTATGGTCGATTCTTTCTGCTGGTTCCGTCGCGCTGGACTGGCCCAAGCTGGTGGTCGGTGGTCTGGTCTGAGCTGGTGGTCGGATTCTTCCTCCTCTTCATGTATTTTCCTAAGTACAACCAAAGTAGCACTCTTAGGTAGTATAACATTCTCATAAGTGTTAGAATTAAGATCAATTAGGAATGAATTCACCTGCTCTTGTAGTTTCTTAGCACGATTTCTTGTAAGTGGTCCTGGATTTGTGATATTCATGTTGGATGGTGAATGATTGTCACTCGAGGAAGCACGTATGGCTGAGATGTCCTCATCATCCTCCCCCTCTTGAAAAGGAGTCGTCCTCGACTCTAATTCTTCTAGTCCAAAGAATGGTGTCAAGTCAGCAACATTGAAGGATTTGCTAACACCATAATCTTCAGGGAGATCAATCTTGTAAGCATTATCATTGATCTTGGACAACACTTTGAATGGACCATCTCCTCGTGGCATCAACTTGGATTTGCGCTTCTCTGGAAAGCGGTCTTTGCGAAGGTGTATCCAAACTAAATCTCCAGGTTCAAATGTCACCTTCTTGCGATGCTTGTTCGCCCATTCAGCATAGTACTTGGACCTTTTCTCAATTGTTTCTTTGGTCTTCTCATGAATCTTCTTGACATAAGACGCACGTTTGGAGGCTTCCATGTTAGCTCTTTCCTGCAATGGCAAAAATAAATCGATCGGAGCAAGTGGTTTGAAACCATATACTACTTCAAAAGGACACATATTAGTTGTAGAGTGTACTGCCCTGTTGTAAGCGAATTCCACATGTGGTAAGCACTCCTCCCATTCCTTCAAGTTCTTCTTGATCAAGGCTCGCAGCAACATAGAAAGTGTTCTATTCACGACTTCAGTTTGCCCATCCGTTTGAGGGTGGCAAGTGGTAGAAAATAACAACCTTGTACCGAGTTTTGCCCATAACGTCTTCCAAAAGTAGCTCAAAAACTTAGTGTCACGATCTGAAACAATCGTCTTGGGCATGCCATGCAACCTCACAATTTCCCTGAAAAATAGAGAGGCTACGTGGGAAGCATCATCGCTTTTATGACATGGTATAAAATGTGCCATTTTAGAGAAGCGATCAACAACAACAAAAATTGAATCCCTCCCCCTCTTTGTCCTTGGTAAACCTAAAACAAAATCCATGCTAATGTCTTCCCAAGGAGCACTAGGAACAGGCAAGGGAGTATATAAACCATGGGGGTTCAGTTTTGACTTAGCTTTGTGGCAAGTGATGCATCTTTGCACAAATCTTTCGACATCCCTTCTCATCTTTGGCCAATAAAAATGGTCAGCCAACATGTCATATGTCTTTTTCCATCCAAAATGACCCATCAATCCACCTGCATGTGTTTCCTGTAACAACAAGAGTCTAACAGAGCAATTGGGAACACACAATTTGTTAGCTCTAAACAAGAATCCATCATGTACATGATATTTTTCCCAACCTTTACCTGTTGTACATTTTGCATAATGTTCTGAAAAGTCATGATCAGCAGAGTATAATTCTTTTATGTGTTCAAGTCCTGGCACTTTAACATCGAGTTGATTTAACAAAACATTTTTACGAGATAAAGCATCAGCGACAATGTTTTCCTTACCTTTCTTATATTTCACAACATATGGAAAAGTTTTAATGAATTCAACCCATTTAGCATGTCTACGGTTCAGTTTTGATTGTCCTTTTAAATATTTCAAGGCCTCATGGTCTGAATGAATAACAAATTCTTTTGGCCATAAGTAATGTTGCCAAGTCTCAAGTGCTCTTACCAAAGCATACAACTCTTTGTCATACACCGAATAGTTCAGTTGTGCTCCTCCCAACTTCTCACTGAAGTAGGCCACAGGCTGTCCAATTTGCATGAGAACTCCTCCAATTCCAATCCCACTTGCGTCACATTCAACCTCAAAGGTTTTTGTGAAATCCAGCAACACAAGCAAGGGGGCTTCGGACAATCTTTTCTTCAATTCTTGGAAAGCTTTCTCTTGTGGCTCACCCCATTGGAAGGCAACACCTTTCTTCGTTAACTCATTCAATGGAGCAGCTATTGTACTAAAATCTCTCACAAATCTCCTGTAAAAACCAGCAAGTCCATGAAAACTTCTCACCTGGCTTACATTTTCAGGAGTTGGCCAATCCTTGATTGTTTTCACCTTTGATTCATCAACTTCAATTCCTGAACCTGAAACAACAAAACCAAGAAACACAACCTGATCTGTACAAAATGTGCACTTCTCTAGGTTAGCAAATAATTTTTCTTTCCTGAGCACGTCTAACACTTGCTGAATATGATCAACATGTTCTTCCAATGTCTTGCTGTAAATTAGGATATCATCAAAGTAAACAACAACAAATTTTCCAATGAATGCTCGCAAGACATGGTTCATCAATCTCATGAATGTACTAGGTGCATTAGTCAAACCAAAAGGCATAACTAACCATTCGTACAGCCCAAACTTTGTTTTAAATGCAGTTTTCCATTCATCTCCAATTTTCATTCTAATTTGATGGTAACCACTTCTCAAATCAATTTTAGAAAATATCATAGATCCACTCAATTCATCAAGCATATCATCTAGCCTAGGAATAGGATGACGATAACGAACAGTGATGTTATTGATGGCTCTGCAATCTACACACATCCTCCATGAACCATCTTTCTTTGGCACCAAAATCACAGGGACAGCACAAGGACTTAAACTTTCACGCACAAAACCTTTATCTAAAAGTGCTTGTACTTGCCTTTGAATTTCCTTGGTTTCTTCGGGGTTGGTGCGGTATGCTGGACGGTTTGGGAGTGCAGCTCCAGGGATGAAATCAATTTGATGTTCAATGCCACGCAAAGGAGGAAGTCCAGCAGGTGTTTCTTCTGGAAAAACATCTTCATATTCCTGCAAAACACGTGCAACAACACTAGGGACAGAAGTTAAGTCATTAGCTGAAAGCAATGTGTCCTTGCACACAAGTATAATTAATACTTGATCTGGGTTTCTCCTCACATCTCTCATTTCAGATTTGGTGGCTATCATCACTAAGTTCTCTCCCTCTCTTTTTTTGTTATCTCTCATGTTTGGCTTGTGGCTCTCACTCTCCGATTTGTGGAAGGCACTCAAATTCTTTTTCTCTCCTTCTTTTCCACTCTCATTCCTCACAACAGAGCTCTTTTGCAAGTGCTCAGCTAGGATTTGCTGTGGTGTCATGGGTTTAAGTATCAACTCCTTTCCCTTCCACTTGATGGTGTATTCATTGGTCCGACCACAATGTAGAGATGACCGATCATATTGCCATGGTCTTCCCAATAGCATATGACACACTGTCATGGGTGCCACATCACATTCCACAATGTCAACATATTCACCAATTTTGAAAGGAACTTTCACTCTTTGTGCAATCTTAATGGAACCCGAATTATTTAACCATTGGACATGATAGGGATGAGGATGTTTCAACAGCTTTAGACCAAGCTTGTCAACCATTTCTTTACTAGCAAGATTGTGGCAACTTCCACCATCAATGATTACCTTGCACACCTTGTCTTCAACCTTGGCTCTAGTTTGGAAAAGATTGTGCCGCTGTCCATTTTCAGCTTCACTCATTTGCACACTCAAAATTTGAGTTACAACAAGAGCAGCACCAGTTTCAAATGCACAAACTTCCTTTTCAGGATTATCTTCTCCTTCAGTATCTTCATGTTCTTCATCACTAGCAGATTCATATTCTCTTTGGTCATTCACAATGATGGTTCTATTATTAGGACACTCCCGTATAACATGACCACGACCTCCACACTTGAAGCATTGAATTCCACTACTCTTGGTTGAAGAACCCACTGAAGTAGGTGATGAGATTGCTGATTTATTCTTCTCATTTGGAGCAGCCAGCTCCTTCCCACTAGAAGCACCAAAATTATTTGATCTTGTACCACCACTTGAGTTGGAAGTTGTACCTCTGCTTGCACTACCTCTTGGTGTGAATTTGCTACCACTTGGTGTACTTCTTGTGCTGAAAGATACTCCTCTGTTGGACTTCATGTCCTGCTGCAATTGACGCTCAACCTTGCTAGCTTGATGTACCAATTCAATGAGATTACGGTACTGCTGAAATTCAACGATGCGCTGAATATTGCGATGCAGCCCTGACATAAAACGTGCAATAGATTGCTCTTCATCTTCATATACATTGGCTCGAATCATTGCCTTCTCCATCTCTTTATAATACTCATCAACATTAAGGCTTCCTTGCTTCAGATTCTGCAGCTTGTCAAATAAATCACGACGGTAATGTTTGGGGACAAACCTTGCCCTCATTTCTCTTTTCATTTCAGCCCATGAACGGACTGCACCTTGCCCAGCTTCTTCTCTGTCATTGAGCATTTGTTCCCACCAGATTAGAGCATATCCATCAAACTCAAGAGCAGCCATGGCCATCTTCTTTTGCTCAGAATAATTATGCAAGCGAAAAATTTTATCAACCTTCAACTCCCATGTAAGATATGCTTTAGGATCAGATCCTCCATCAAACTTAGGCATGTTGAATTTTAATTTGCCAAACCTCTCTTCATTGGGTTGATTACGCCCATGATTACCTCGGTGACGACGACCATTATTATGGGGCTGTTCAACCTCCTCCTCCTCTTCTTCTTCTTCATCCTCTTGTTCAGTCCCACTTTCTTCTAGGCCAACACTCCCACGATCATGATCAGCACCTCTACCACCTCCTCGACGCCCTAGAGGTGTAGGCCTTCTCGCATGTACAGCAGCTCGCTCTCTACGTCTCCGTTGTTCTCTTGCAAGTCGAGCAGCAGCTTCTTCTTCAGCTTCATTAGCATCTTCTCCATGGTTGCTTACACCATCACGAGGTTGGCGTTGATCTCTGATTTTAGCCATAAGAGTCTGAAAATCTCGTGACAATCGATCTTGCTTATCTTCCAAACTTTGCTTCAGCTCATTAAATTGTGCCATAGTGACACAATCCTCAATCTCATTTCCACTCATCTTCCTGTAAAGTTAGCTAGGCCAAACAACAATATATGTAGAATAGGAAATATATATATATGGAATCTCTCAACCTCACCTCTCTTACCAACCGAAGCTCTTATGAATTCCTGCGGATTACAGAAGGCCAATGCGAGGTGGTAACAAGAAAGTGATGGTTAAGCGAATACAAGATCAGTTTTCCTATGACAGTGGCTTTTAGGTGGAGCTTGGTGGGGAAAAATTCACAAGGAATGCAATCTGAATTCTAGATATTGTAAAGCTAAATCACAGTCCAAACTAGAAGTTCAATGCCTAGTGCTGACCACAAGTTATGAGTGATGTAAATGGATCAAACACATGCGCAAAGAAAATTCAGATTTGATGCAAACAAGGAGTATGCTTAGGATGCAAGTGTTGCAATCAAACCCAAGCAAAATTTTGCACTAAAGAAAGGATAGCTATCTGGTTGTGTAATTGATGAAAATTTCAAAACTTGTGCATATAACAAACTGATCTTTCAACTATTCTTTCACTATTTTCTCAACTCTCTTTTTTTAAACTTTTCTTTCTTCTTTTTTTTTTGACACTTTTTTTATATAACTAAGAACAGGATCAGGTATAACACGTGCACACTTGTTTTTTTGTAGAAACAAGACACAACCGTCAGCTATAACTTGATAGGATCAAAGTTAACGCGAAGGATGATACGGGTTTCTGATTTTTTTATATATATATGGGACAATTCAGATATATATAAAACAAAGAGGCACAAAGGACACACGAAGGATAATATGATCAGCAACTAAAACAAAGACTCTAATGGACTGAAACTTAACAAAACTCACAAGAATAACAGATTGAAACAAAGGGCTATAGCAAAATATTTTTCTGGCTTTTTGGTGGATAGGACGAACACGATATATATGTAGCTAAGGGTAAAGATTCCTACCGTGACAACGAAGGCTCTGATACCAAATGATGAGGTTGTTGTCCCGATCTTCACGACGTAGGATCTTGATCTTGATAACTAGCTGATAAACAGCCGATAACTTGCTGCAAGCAGCGATAACTAGTGCAACCTGACGACACGCACAAGGAGCCAACCACCGTCTCTATACGGCAGCCTGAACCAAGGATTTGCCCAACCACACTCTCAAAGAAACCAACCTACGTAGCCTGGAATCAATGGACCAGGAGCACGGATTGGGTGCCGATGACGCGGCCGCTTCTGTAATCTCCGCGAAGGAAAACACAAGAGCAAAGGGGTAGAGATCTCTCTCTGGTTTTTGTTAGCACACAGCTAAACAAAGTAGTCTGTATTCAGATTATCAAAAGTCCTCTTTTCTTTACAAGCATAGGAGTATTTATACAAGGAACAACCCTCCTGTATAGGTGTGATCACGAGATGGAAAATAAAAAGACTAGAATGTGAAAAGGCTTCCACGAAATGAGTTTCCAGGAGTCCACGCGGCTGTCAGTTTCCAAAGCAGTCTCCACTAAAAGTGTCATAACTCCCTAGTGGGAAGTCCAAATGACGATCCGTTTCTTGAGTGTGAAACTAGACTCAACAAGCTTTCCATCCATATATGCCATGCACCATGTAACGTCGTAGACTGGTACAGTTTTGCACGGGAACTTGAACAACATGCATGCTGTTGACCACCTGACCAGTCCTCACTAAATCTGGTCGGACGCTATGGGAAAAATTCCAATCTGGTCGGGGATGATTGCATTGGAAAATAGACTTGATAAGCTTTCCAAAATGTCCTCATGGACCTTCATAGCTTTTGTGAATCAAGAGTTATGGTCGATTCTTTCTGCTGGTTCCGTCGCGCTGGACTGGCCCAAGCTGGTGGTCGGTGGTCTGGTCCGAGCTGGAGGTCGGATTCTTCCTCCTCTTCATGTATTTTCCTAAGTACAACCAAAGTAGCACTCTTAGGTAGTATAATATTCTCATAAGTGTTAGAATTAAGATCAATTAGGAATGAATTCACCTGCTCTTGTAGTTTCTTAGCACGACTTCTTGTAAGTGGTCCTGGATTTGTGATATTCATATTGGATGGTGAATGATTGTCACTCGAGGAAGCACGTATGGCTGAGATGTCCTCATCACATCGGGTGCGTCCAAAATGATTTTTGAGGCTATGGTACATTTGCCGCAAACCGTGCACCTATCTTGCACTGAAAGTAACATTGTTTCCAAATGAACCGAAATGAGCTTCCATTTGAGCCTCATCACCCAGGAGTACCATCTAGTGCATCCAAAACAATTTCGGAGCCTATGGTACGTTTGGCACAAACCGTGCACCTATCATATACCAAAACTAACACTATCTCCAAAAGGATCGAAATGAGATTCTACATGACCCACGTCACCTAGGAGTTCCATCGGGTGCGTCTAAATCGGTTTCTGTGGCTATGGTACGTTTGGTACAAACTGGGGATCTATCTTGCACCGATACTAACACTATCTCCAAATGAACCGAAAGGAGATTTTACATGACCCACATCACCTAGGAGTTCCAACGGGTGAGTCCAAAATGATTTCTGAGCCTACGGTACGTTCGGCGCAAACCGTGCACCTATCTTGAGTCAAGATTAGCACTGTATCCAAACGGACCGAAATGAGGTTCCATTTGAGCCTCGTCACCGAGCGGTACCATCTGGTGCGTCCAAAATGGTTTCTGAGGCTATGGTTCATTTGCCGCAAACCGTGCACCTATCTTGCAATGAAACTAACACTATCTCCAAACGAACCGAAACAAGCTTCCATTTGATCCTCGTTACCCAGGAGTACCATCCAGTGCATTCAAAATAATTTCTGAGCCATTTTATATGTTTGGCACAAACCGTGCACCTATCATGCACCGAAACTAACACTACCTCCAAAAGGATCAAAACTAGATTCTACATGACCGACGTCACCTAGGAGTTCCATCGGGTGTGTCCAAATCGGTTTCTGAGGCTATGGTACATTTGGCGCAAATTGAGGATCTATCTTCCACCGATACTAACACTATCTCCAAACGAACCGAAAGGAGATTCTACATGACCCACATCACCTAGGAGTTCCATTGGGTGCGTCCAAAATTATTTCTGAGCCTATGGTACGTTTGGCACAAACCGTGCACCTATCTTGAATCAAAATTAACAATGTATCAAAACAGACCGAAACGAGCTTCCATGCGAGCCTCGTCACCTAGGAGTACCATCCGGTGCGTCCAAAATGATTTCTGAGGCTATGGTACATTTGGCACAAACCGTGCACCTATCTTGCACTTAAACTAACACAGTCTCCAAACGAACTGAAACGATCTTCCATTTGAGACTCGTCACCCAGGAGTACCACCCAGTGCATCCAAAACAATTTTTGAGCCTATGGTACGTTTGGCACAAACCGTGCACCTATCATGCATTGAAACTAACAATATCTCCAAAAGGATTGAAACGAGATTCTACATGACCCACGTCACCTAGGAGTTACATTGGGTGTGTCCAAATCGGTTTTTGAGGCTATGGTACGCTTGGTGCAAACTGTGGATCTATCATGCACCGATACTAACACTATCTCCAAATGGACCGAAACGAGATTCTACATGACCCACGTCACCTAGGGGATTCCATCAGGTGCGTCCAAAATGATTTCTGAGCCAAAGGTACGTTTAGCGCAAACTGTGCACCTATCTTTAATCAAGATTAGCATTGTATCAAAACGGACCGAAACGAGCTTCCATTTGAGCCTCATCACCTAGGAGTACCATCCGGTGCGTCTAAAATGATTTCTGAGGCTATGGTACATTTGCTGCAAACGGTGCACCTATCATGCACCAAAACTTACACTGTCTCCAAATGAACCGAAACGAGCTTCCATTTGAGCCTCGCCACCTACGAGTACCATCCGGTGTGTCTAAAATTATTTCGAAGACGATAGTGCGTTTGGCGCAAACTGTGCACCTATCATGCACCGAAACTAACACTATCCCCATAAGGATCGAAACGAGATTCTACATGAACCACGTCACCTAGGAGTTCCATCGAGTGCGTCCAAATCGGTTTCTGAGGCTGTGGTAGATTTGGTGCAAACTATGGATCTATCTTGCACCGATACTAATACTATCTCCAAACGGACCAAAACGAGATTCTACGAGACCCACATCACCTAGGAGTTCCATCGGGTGTGTCCAAAATGATTTCTGAGCCTATGGTATGTTCGATGCAAATCGTGCACCTATCTTGAATCCAGATTAGCACTATATCCAAACGGACCAAAACGAGCTTCCATTTGAGCATCGTCACCTAGTTGTACCATCCACTACGTCCAAAACGATTTCTGAGGCGATGCTACATTTGGCGCAAACCGTGCACCTATCATGCACCAAAACCAACACTATCACCAAAAGGATCGAAATGAGATTCCACATGACCCATGTCACTTAAGTGTTCCATTGGGTGCGTGCAAATTGGTTTCTGAGGCTATAGTATGTTGGGTGCAAACTATGGATCTATCTTGCACCGATACTAACACTATCTGCAAACGGACCGAAACAAGATTCTACAAGACCCACATCATCTGGGAGTTCAATCAGGTGCGTCCAAAATGATTTCTAAGCCTACGGTACGTTCGGCGCATACTGTGCACCTATATTGAATCAAGATTACCACTGTATCCAAACGGACCGAAATGGGCTTCTATTTAAGCCTCGTCACCTAGGAGTACCATCCAGTGCGTCCAAAATGATTTCTGAGGCAATGGTACGTTCGGCGCAAACGTGCACCTATCTTGCACTGAAATAGACACTATCTCAAAAAAGGATCGAAACGAGATTCTAAATAACCCACGTCACCTAGGAGTTCCATCGGGTGTGTCCAAATCAGTTTTTGAGGCTATGGTACGTTTGGTGCAAACTGTGGATCTATCATGCACCGATACAAACACTATCTCCAAACGGACCGAAACAAGATTCTACATGACCCACATCACCTAGGAGTTCCATTGTGTGCGTCCAAAATGATTTCTGAGCATATGGTATGTTTGGCGCAAACCGTGCACCTATCTTGAGTCAAGATTACCACTATATCCAAATGAACCAAAATGAGCTTCCATTTGAGCCTCGTCACCCAGGAGTACCATCCGGTGCATCAAAAACAATTTCTGAGCCGATGGTACGTTTGGCACAAACCGTGCACCTATACTGCACTGAAACTAACACTATCTCCAAAAGGATCAAAATGAGATTCTACATGACCCACGTCACCTAGGAGTTCCATCGCGTGCGTCCAAATCGGTTTCGGAGGCTATGGTACGTTTGGTGCAAACTGTGGATCTATCATGCATCGATAATTACACTATCTCCAAACGGACCGAAACAAGATTCTACATGACCCACATCACCTAGGAGTTCCATTGGGTGCGTCCAAAATTATTTCTGAGCCTACGGTACGTTTGGCACAAACCGTGCACCTATCTTGAATCAAGATTAGCACTGTATCCAAATGGACCGAAACGAGCTTCCATTTGAGCCTCGTCACCTAGGAGTACCATCTGGTGCGTCCAAAATGGTTTCTGAGGCTACGGTTCATTTACCGCAAACCCTGCACCTATCTTGCAATGAAACTAACAATATCTCCAAACGAACAGAAATGAGCTTCCATTAGATCCTCATCACCCAGGAGTACCATCCAGTGCATCCAAAACAATTTCGGAGCCTATGGTACGTTTGGCACAAACCGTGCACCTATCATGCACCGAAACTAACACTGTCTCCAAATGAACCGAAACGACCCTCCATTTGAGCCTCGCCACCTAGGAGTACCATCCGGTGTGTCCAAAATGATTTCTAAGACAATGGCACGTTTGGCGCAAACTGTGCACCTATCATGCACTGAAACTAACACTATCTCCAAAAGGATCGAAACAAGATTCTACATGACCCACGTCACCTAGGAGTTCCATCGGGTGCGTCCAAATCAGTTTCTGTCTGTGGTATGTTTGGTGCAAACTGTGGATCTATTTTGCGCCGATACTAAAACTATCTCCAAATGGACCGAAACGAGATTCTACATGACCCACATCACCTAGGAGTTCCATCGGGTGCGTCCAAAATGATTTCTAAGGCTACCGTACGTTCGGCGCAAACCGTGCACCAATCTTGAATCAAGATTAGCACTATATCCAAATGGACCAAAACGAGCTTCCATTTGAGCCTAGTCACCTAGAAGTACCATCCACTATGTCCAAAACGATTTCTGAGGCTATGGTACATTTGGTGCAAACCGTGCACCTATCATGCACTGAAACCAACACTATCTCCAAAAGGATCGAAACAAGATTCTACATGACCCATGTCTCCAAGGTGTTCCATCGAGTGCGTCCAAATCGGTTTCTGAGGCTATGGTACGTTTGGTGCAAACTGTGGATCTATCTTGCACCGATACTAACACTATCTGCAAACGGACCGAAACGAGATTCTACATGACCCACATCATCTGGGAGTTCAATCGGGTGCGTCCAAAATGATTTCTGAGCCTACGGTATGTTCGGCGCATACTGTGCACCTATCTTGAATCAAGATTACCACTGTATCCAAACGGACCGAAATGAGCTTTATTTGAGCCTCGTCACCTAGGAGTACCGTCCGGTGCGCCCAAAATGATTTCTGAGGCAATGGTACGTTTGGCGCAAACGTGCACCTATCTTGCACTGAAATAGACACTATCTCAAAAAAGGATCGAAACGAGATTCTACATAACCCACGTCACCTAGGAGTTCCATCGGGTGCGTCCAAATCGGTTTCTGAGGCTATGGTACGTTTGGTGCAAACTGTGGATCTATCATGCACCGATACAAACATTATCTCCAAACGGACCGAAACAAGATTCTACATGACCCACATCACCTAGGAGTTCCATTGGGTGCGTCCAAAATTATTTCTGAGCCTATGGTACGTTCGGCGCAAACCGTGCACCTATCTTGAATCAAGATTAGCACTGTATCCAAACGGACCGAAATGAGCTTCCATTTGAGCCTGGTCACTTGGGAGTACCATCTAGTGCGTCCAAAACGGTTTCTGAGGCTATGGTTCATTTGCCGCAAACCGTGCACCTATCTTGCAACGAATCTAACACTATCTCCAAACGAACTGAAACAAGCTTCCATTTGATCCTCGTAACCCAGAAGTACCATCCAGTGCATCCAAAACAATTTCTGAGCCATTTTATACGTTTGGCACAAACCATGCACCTATCATGCACCGAAACAAACACTACCTCCAAAAGGATCGAAACAAGATTCTACATGACCGACGTCACCTAGGAGTTCCATCTGGTGCGTCCAAATCGGTTTCTGAGGCTATGGTACGTTTGGCGCAAATTGAGGATGTATCTTGCACCGATACTAACACTATCTCCAAACAGATCGAAAGGAGATTCTACATGACCCACATCACCTAGGAGTTTCATTGGGTGCGTCCAAAATGATTTCTGAGCCTACGGTACATTTGGCACAAACCGTGCACCTATCTTGAATCGTAATTAACATTGTATCCAAACGGACCGAAACGAGCTTCCATTTGAGCATCGTCACCTAGGAGTACCATCCGGTGCGTCCAAAATGATTTTCTGAGGCTATGGTACATTTGGCACAAACCATGCACCTATCTTGCACTTAAACTAACACCGTCTCCAAACGAACTGAAATGATCTTCCATTTGAGACTCGTCACCTAGGAGTACCATCCAGTGCATCCAAAAAAATTTCTGAGCCTATGGTACGTTTGGCGCAAACCATGCACCCATCATGCATTGAAACTAACAATATCTCCAAAAGGATTGAAACGAGATTCTACATGACCCACGTCACCTAGGAGTTCCATTGGGTGCGTCCAAATCGGTTTTTGAGGCTATGGTACGCTTGGTGCAAACTGTGGATCTATCATGCACCGATACTAACACTATCTCCAAACGGACCGAAACAAGATTCTACTTGACCCACGTCACCTAGAAGTTCCATTGGGTGCGTCCAAATCGGTTTCTGAGGCTATGGTATGTTTGGGGCAAACTGAGGATCTATCTTGCACCGATACAAACACTATCTCCAAATGAACCGAAAGGAGATTCTACATGACCCACATCACCTAGGAGTTCCATCGGGTGCGTCCAAAATGATTTCTGAGCCTACGTATGTTCGGCGCAAACTGTGCACTTATCTTTAATCAAGATTAGCACTGTATCAAAACGGACCAAAATGAGCTTCCATTTGAGCCTTGTCACCTAGGAGTACCATCCGGTGTGTCCAAAATGGTTTATGAGGCTATGGTACATTTGCCGCAAACGGTGCACCTATCATGCACCGAAACTAACACTGTCTCCAAATGAACCGAAACGAGCTTCCATTTGAGCCTCGCCACCTAGGAGTACCATCCGGTGTGTCCAAAATTGTTTCAAAGACGATGGTGCATTTGGCGCAAACTGTGCACATATCATGCACCGAAACTAACACTATCTCCAAAAGGATCGAAACGAGATTCTACATGAACCACGTGACCTAGGAGTTCCATCGAGTGCGTCCAAATCGGTTTCTGAGGCTGTGGAAGGTTTTGTGCAAACTATGGATCTATCTTGCACCGATACTAATACAATCTCCAAACGGACCGAAACGAGATTCTACGAGACCCACATCACCTAGGAGTTCCATCGGATGCGTCCAAAATGATTTCTGAGCCTATCTTGAATCCAGATTAGCACTATATCCAAACAGACCAAAACGAGCTTCCATTTGTGCCTCGTCACCTAGGAGTACCATCCACTACGACCAAAACAATTTCTGAGGTGATGGTACATTTGGCGCAAACTGTGCACCTATCATGCACCGAAACCAACACTATCTCCAAAAGGATCGAAATGAGATTCCATATGACCCATCTCACTTAAATGTTCCATTGGGTGCGTGCAAATCAGTTTCTGAGGCTATGGTACGTTTGGTGCAAACTGTGGATCTATCTTGCACTACAAACGGACTGAAACGAGATTCTACATGACCCACATCATCTGGGAGTTCAATCGGGTGCGTCCAAAATGATTTCTGAGCCTATGGTACATTCGGCGCATACTGTGCACCTATCTTGAATCAAGATTACCACTGTATCCAAACGGACCGAAATGAGCTTCTATTTTAGCCTCGTCACCTAGGAGTACCATCCGGTGCGTCCAAAACAATTTCTGAGGCAATGGTACGTTTGGCACAAACAGCACCTCTCTTGCACTGAAATAGACACTATCTCAAAAAAGGATCGAAACGATATTCTACATAACCCACGTCACCTAGGAGTTCCATCGGGTCCGTCCAAATTGGTTTCTGAGGCACTAGTACATTTGGCGCAAACTGTGGAGCTATCATGCATCAATAATTACACTATCTCCAAATGGACCGAAACAAGATCCTACATGACCCACATCACCTAGGAGTTCAATCGGGTGCATCCAAAATGATATCTGAGCCTACAGTACGTTCGGCGCAAACCGTGCACCTATCTTGAATCAAGATTAGCACTGTATCCAAACGGACCGAAACGAGCTTCCATTTGAGCCTCGTCACCTAGGAGTACCATCTGGTGCGTCCAAAACGGTTTCTGAGGCTATGGTTAATTTGCCACAAACCATGCACCTATCTTGCAATGAAACTAACAATATCTCCAAACGAACCGAAACGAGCTTCCATTTGATCCTCGTCACCCAGGAGTACCATCCAGTGCATCCAAAACAACTTCTGAGCCTATGGTACGTTTGGCACAAACCGTGCACCTATCATGCACTGAAATGAATACTACCTCCAAATGGACCAAAAGGAGATTCTACATGACCCACATCACCTAGAAGTTCCATCGGGTGCTTCCAAAATGATTTCTGAGCCTACGGTACGTTCGACGCAAACCATGCACCTATCTTGAATCAAGAGTAGCACTGTATCCAAACTGACCGAAACGACCTTCCATTTGAGCCTCGTCACCTAGGAGTACCATCTGGTGCGTCCAAAACGGTTTCTGAGGCTATGGTTCATTTGCCGCAAACCGTGCACCTATCTTGCACTGAAACTAACACTGTCTCCAAACGCACCGAAACAAGCTTCCATTTGAGCCTCGTCACACAGGAGTACCATCTGGTGCAGCCAAAACAATTTCTGGGCCTATGGTACGTATGATGCAAGCCATACACCTATCATACACTGAAACCAACACTATCTCCAAAATGATCAAAACGAGATTCTACATGACCCATGTCACCAAGGTGTTCCATCAGGTGCGTCCAAATCGGTTTCTGAGGCTATGGTATGTTTGGTGTAAATTGTGGATCTATCTTGCACCGATACTAAAACTATCTCCAAACGGACCGAAACAAGATTCTACATGACCCACATCACCTAGGAGTTCCATTGGGTGCGTCCATAATGATTTCTTAGCCTATGGTACGTTTGGCGCAAACCATGCACCTATCTTGAATCAAGATTACCACTCTATCCAAATGGACCGAAACGAGCTTCCATTTGAGCCTCATCACCTAGGAGTACCATCCGGTGTGTCCAAAACGATTTCTGAGGCTATGGTACATTTGCCGCAAACCGTGCACCTATCTTGCACTGAAACTAACAATGTCTCCAAACGGACCGAAATGTGCTTCCATTTGAGCCTCGTCACACAGGAGTACTATCCAGTGCATCCAAAACAACTTCTGAGCCTATGGTACATTTGGTGCAAACCGTGCACCTATCTTGCACCGAAACTAACACTATCTCCAAAAGAATCAAAGCAAGATTCTACATGACCCAGATCACCAAGGATTTCCATTAGTTGAGTCCAAAATGATTTCTGAGGCTATGGTTCGTTTGATGCCAATTGTGGATCTATCTTGCACCGAGACTAACACTATCTCCAAATGGACCGAAATGAGATTCTATATGACCCACATCACCTAGGAGTTCTATCGCATGCGTCCAAAATGATTTCCAAGCTTATAGTACATTCGGCGCAAACCGTGCACCTATCTTGAGTCAAGATTAGCACTATCTCCAAATGAACAGAACCGAGCTTCCATTTGAGCCTCGTCACCTAGGAGTACCATCCGGTGTGTCAAAAATGATTTCTGAGCCTATGGTATGTTTGGCGCAAACCATTCACCTATCATACCCCGAAACCAACACTATCTCCAAAAGGATCGAAACAAGATTCTACATGACCCATGTCACCAAGGTGTTCCATCGGGTGCGTCCAAATCGGTTTCTGAGGCTATGGTATGTTTGGTGTAAATTGTGGATCTATCTTGCACCGATACTAAAACTATCTCCAAACGGCCCGAAACAAGATTCTACATGACCCACATCACCTAGGAGTTCCATTGGGTGCATCCATAATGATTTCTGAGCCTATGGTACGTTCGGCGCAAACCGTGCACCTATCTTGCAACGAAACTAACAATATCTCCAAACGAACCGAAACGAGCTTCCATTTGATCCTCGTCACCCAGGAGTACCATCCAGTGCATCCAAAACAACTTCTGAGCCTATGGTACGTTTGGCACAAACCGTGCACCTATCATGCACCGAAATGAATACTACCTCCAAACGGACCAAAAGGAGATTCTACATGACCCACATCACCTAGAAGTTCCATCGGGTGCTTCCAAAATGATTTCTGAGCCTAAAGTACGTTCGACGCAAACCATGCACCTATCTTGAATCAAGAGTAGCACTGTATCCAAACTGACCGAAACGACCTTCCATTTGAGCCTCGTCACCTAGGAGTACCATCTGGTGCGTCCAAAACGGTTTCTGATGCTATGGTTCATTTGTCGCAAACCGTGCACCTATCTTGCACTGAAACTAACACTGTCTCCAAACGCACCGAAACGAGCTTCCATTTGAGCCTCGTCACCCAGGAGTACCATCCGGTGCATCCAAAACAATTTCTGGGCCTATGGTACGTACGATGCAAGCCACACCTATCATACACCAAAACCAACACTTTCTCCAAAAGGATTGAAATGAGATTCTACATAACCCACGTCACCTAGGAGTTCCATCGGGTGTGTCCAAATCGGTTTCTGAGGCTATGGTACATTTGGTGGAAACTATGGATCTATCATGCTCCGATACAAACACTGTCTCCAAACAGACCGAAACAAGATTCTACATGACCCACATCACCTAGGAGTTCCATTGGGTGCGTCCAAAATGATTTCTGAGCCTACGGTACGTTTGGTGCAAACCGTGCACCTATCTTGAGTCAAGATTACCACTGTATCCAAACGAACCGAAACGAGCTTCCATTTGAGCCTCGTCACCCAAGAGTACCATCCGGTGCATCAAAAACAATTTTCTGAGCCTATGGTACGTTTGGCACAAACCGTGCACCTATACTACACCGAAACTAACACTATCTCCAAAGGATCGAAACAAGATTCTACATGACTCACGTCACCTAGGAGTTCCATCGGGTGCGTCCAAATCGGTTTTGGAGGCTATGGAACGTTTGGTGCAAACTGTGGATCTATCATGCATCGATAATTACACTAGCTCCAAACGGACTGAAACAAGATCCTACATGACCCACATCACCTACGAGTTCCATCGGGTGCGTCCAAAATGATTTATGAGCCTACGGTATGTTCGGCGCAAACCGTGCACCTATCTTGAATCAAGATTAGCACTGTATCCAAACGGACCGAAACGAGCTTCCATTTGAGCCTCGTCACCTAGGAGTACCATCTGGTGCGTCCAAAACGGTTTCTGAGGCTATGGTTCATTTGCCGCAAACCGTGCACCTATCTTGCAATGAAACTAACAATATCTCCAAACGAACCGAAACGAGCTTCCATTTGATCCTCGTCACCCAGGAGTACCATCCAGTGCATCCAAAACAACTTCTGAGCCTATGGTACGTCTAGCACAAACCATGCACCTATCATGCACCGAAATGAATACTACCTCCAAACGGACCAAAAGGAGATTCTACATGACCCACATCACCTAGAAGTTCCATCGGGTGCTTCCAAAAGGATTTCTGAGCCTACGGTACGTTCGACGCAAACCATGCACCTATCTTGAATCAAGAGTAGCACTGTATCCAAACTGACTGAAAGGACCTTCCATTTGAGCCTCGTCACCTAGGAGTACCATCTGGTGCGTCCAAAACGGTTTCTGAGGCTATGGTTCATTTGCCGCAAACCGTGCACCTATGTTGCACTGAAACTAACATTGTCTCTAAACGCACCGAAACGAGCTTCCATTTGAGCCTCGTCACACAGGAGTACCATCCGGTGCATCCAAAACAATTTCTGGGCCTATGGTACGTACGATGCAAGCCATACACCTATCAAACACCGAAACCAACACTATCTCCAAAAGGATCGAAACGAGATTCTACATGACCCATGTCACCAAGGTGTTCCATCGGGTGTGTCCAAATCGGTTTCTGAGGCTATGGTATGTTTGGTGTAAATTGTGGATCTATCTTGCATCGATACTAAAACTATCTCCAAACGGACCGAAACAAGATTCTACATGACGCACATCACCTAGGAGTTCCATTGGGTGCGTCCAAAATGATTTCTGAGCCTACGGTATGTTTGGTGCAAACCGTGCACCTATCTTGAGTCAAGATTACCACAGTATCCAAACGAACCGAAACGAGCTTCCATTTGAGCATTGTCACCCAAGAGTACCATCCATTTCATCAAAAACAATTTCTAAGCCTATGGTACGTTTGGCACAAACCGTGCACCTATACTGCACCGAAACTAACACTATCTCCAAAAGGATCGAAACGAGATTCTACATGACTCACGTCACCTAGGAGTTCCATCGGGTGCGTCCAAATCGGTTTTGGAGGCTATGGAACGTTTGGTGCAAACTGTGGATCTATCATGCATCGATAATTACACTATCTCCAAACGGACCAAAACAAGATCCTACATGACGCACATCACCTAGGAGTTCCATCGGGTGTGTCCAAAATGATTTCTGAGCCTACGGTACGTTCGGCGCAAACCATGCACCTATCTTGAATCAAGATTAGCACTGTATCCAAACGGACCGAAACGAGCTTCCATTTGAGCCTCGTCACCTAGGAGTACCATCTGGTGTGTCCAAAACGGTTTCTGAGGCTATGGTTCATTTGCCACAAACCGTGCACCTATCTTGCAATGAAACTAACAATATCTCCAAACGAACCGAAACGAGCTTCTATTTGATCCTCGTCACCCAGGAGTACCATCCAGTGCATCCAAAACAACTTCTGAGCCTATGGTACGTTTGGCACAAACCGTGCACCTATCATGCACCGAAATGAATACTACCTCCAAACGGACCAAAAGGAGATTCTACATGACCCACATCACCTAGAAGTTCCATCGGGTGCTTCCAAAATGATTTCTGAGACTACGGTACGTTCGACGCAAACCATGCACCTATCTTGAATCAAGAGTAGCACTGTATCCAAACTGACCGAAATGACCTTCCATTTGAGCCTCGTCACCTCGGAGTACCATCTGGTGCGTCCAAAACGGTTTCTGAGGCTATGGTTCATTTGCCGCAAACCGTGCACCTATCTTGCACTGAAACTAACACTGTCTCCAAACGCACCGAAACGAGCTTCCATTTGAGCCTCGTCACATAGGAGTACCATCCGGTGCATCCAAAATAATTTCTGGGCCTATGGTACGTACGATGCAAGCCATACACCTATCATACACCGAAACCAACACTATCTCCAAAAGGATCGAAACGAGATTCTACATGACCCATGTCACCAAGGTGTTCCATCGGGTGCGTCCAAATCGGTTTCTGAGGCTATGGTATGTTTGGTGTAAATTGTGGATCTATCTTGCACCGATACTAAAACTATCTCCAAACGGACCAAAACAAGATTCTACATGACCCACATCACCTAGGAGTTCCATTGGGTGCATCCATAATGATTTCTGAGCCTACGGTACGTTTGGCGCAAACCATGCACCTATCTTGAATCAAGATTACCACTCTATGCAAATGGACCGAAACGAGCTTCCATTTGAACCTCATCACCTAGGAGTACCATCCGGTGCGTCCAAAACGATTTCTGAGGCTATGGTACATTTGCCGCAAACCGTGCACCTATCTTGCACTGAAAGTAACAATGTCTCCAAACGGACCGAAACGTGCTTCCATTTGTGCCTCGTCACACAGGAGTACTATCCAGTGCATCCAAAACAACTTCTGAGCCTATGGTATATTTGGCGCAAACCGTGCACCTATCTTGCACTGAAAGTAACACTATCTCCAAAAGGATCGAAACGAGATTCTACATAACCCACATCACCTAGGAGTTCCATCGGGTGCGTCCAAATCGGTTTCTGAGGATATGGTACGTTTGGTGCAAACTATGGATCTATCTTGCACCGATACTTAGCACTATCTCCAAACAGACCGAAACGAGGTTCTACATGACCCACGTCACCTAGGAGTTCCTTCGGGTGCGTCCAAAATGATTTATGAGGCTATGGTACGTTTGGTGCAAACTGTGGATTTATCTTTCACCGAGACTAACACTATATCCAAATGGACCAAAACGAGATTCTACATGATCCACGTCACCTAGGAGTTCCATCGGGTGCATCCAAAATGATTTCCGAGCTTACGGTACATTTGGCACAAACCGTGCACCTATCTTGAAACAAGATTAGCACTATCTCCAAACGAACCAAAACGAGCTTTCCATTTGAGCCTCGTCACCTAGGAGTACCATTTGATGCATCCAAAACGATTTCTGAGGCTATGGTACAATTGGCGCAAACCATGCACCTATCTTGCACTGAAAGTAACACTGTCTCCAAACAGACCGAAACGAGCTTCCATTTGAGCCTCGTCACCCAGGAGTACCATCCGGTGCATCCAAAACAATTTCTGAGCTTATGGTACATTTGGTGCAAACCGTGCACCTATCGTGCAACGAAACTAACACTATCTCCAAAAGGATCAAAACGAAATTCTACATGACAAACATCACCTAGGATTTCCATCAGGGGCGTCCAAAATGATTTCTGAGGCTTTGGTGTGTTTGGTACAAACTGTGGATCTATCTTGCACTGAAACACGATTCTACATGACCCACATCACTTGGGAGTTCCGTTGGGTGCGTCCAAAATGATTTCTAAGCCTACGGTACATTCGGCGAGTACCGTGTACCTATCTTGAATCAAGATTAGCACGGTATCCAAACGGACCGAAATGAGCTTCTATTTGAGCCTCGTCACCTAGGAGTACCATCCGGTGCGTCCAAAATGATTTCTGGGCCTATGGTACGTACGATGCAAGCCATACACCTATCATACACCGAAATCAACACTATCTCCAAAAGGATCGAAACGAGATTCTACATGACCCATGTCACCAAGGTGTTCCATCGGGTGCGTCCAAATCGGTTTCTGAGGCTATGGTATGTTTGGTGTAAATTGTGGATCTATCTTGCACCGATACTAAAACTATCTCCAAACGGACCAAAACAAGATTCTACATGACCCACATCACCTAGGAGTTCCATTGGGTGCGTCCATAATGATTTCTGAGCCTACGGTACGTTTGGCGCAAACCATGCACCTATCTTGAATCAAGATTACCACTCTATCCAAATGGACCGAAATGAGTTCCATTTGAACCTCATCACCTAGGAGTACCATCCGGTGCGTCCAAAATGATTTCTGAGGCTATGGTACATTTGTCGCAAACCGTACACCTATCTTGCACTGAAAGTAACAATGTCTCCAAACGGACCGAAACGTGCTTCCATTTGAGCCTCGTCACACAGGAGTACTATCCAGTGCATCCAAAACAACTTCTGAGCCTATGGTACATTTGGCGCAAACCGTGCACCTATCATGCACCGAAACTAACACTATCTCCAAAAGAATCGAAGCGAGATTCTACATGACCCAGATCACCAAGGATTTCAATCAGGTGAGTCCAAAATGATTTCTGAGGCTATGGTACGTTTGATGCCAATTGTGGATCTATCTTGCACCGAGACTAACACTATCTCCAAATGGACCGAAACGAGATTCTACATGACCCACATCACCTAGGAGTTCTATCGCATGCATCCAAAATGATTTCCGAGCTTATAATACATTCGGCGCAAATCGTGCACCTATCTTGAGTCAAGATTAGCACAATCTCCAAATGAACTGAACCGAGCTTCCATTTGGGCCTTGTCACCTAGGAGTACCATCTGGTGTGTCCAAAATGATTTCTGAGCCTATGGTACGTTTGGCGCAAACCATGCACCTATCATACACCAAAACCAACACTATCTCCAAAAGGATCGAAACAAGATTCTACATGACCCATGTCACCAAGGTGTTCCATCAGGTGCGTCCAAATCGGTTTCTGAGGCTATGGTATGTTTGGTGTAAATTGTGGATCTATCTTGGACCGATACTAAAACTATCTCCAAACGGCCTGAAACAATATTCTACATGACCCACATCACCTAGGAGTTTCATTGGGTGCATCGATAATGATTTCTGAGCCTACGGTATGTTTGGCGCAAACCATGCACCTATCTTGAATCAAGATTAGCATTGTATCCAAACGGACAGAAACGAGGTTCCATTTGAGCCTTGTCACCTAGGAGTACCATCCGGTGCGTCCAAAACGATTTCTGAGGCTATGGTACATTTGCCGCAAACTGTGCACCTATTGTGCACTGAAACTAACACTGTCTCCAAATGGACCAAAACGTGCTTCCATTTGAGCCTTGTTACACAGGAGTACCATCTAGTGCATCCAAAATAATTTCTGAGCCTATAGTACATTTGGCGCAAACCGTGCACCTATCATGCACCGAAACTAACACTATCTCCAAAAGAATCGAAGCGAGATTCTACATGACCCACATCACCAAGGATTTCCATCAGGTGAGTCCAAAATGATTTCTGAGGCTATGGTACATTTCATGCCAATTGTGGATCCATCTTGCACCGAGACTAATGTTGACGGTTCTTAAGTATCAATTATAACTATCAAATAAATAAAGAAAAGGACCTATATGCAAGCAACACCTAGAATTAGGGTTTGATCTAACAGAATTCCACGAGTTTTGCTGTTTATCTATTTCTGCAGGGGGTTATCAGGAAATATGGAAGAAAGGCCCACATGTCGGATTAATGACGGGATAAAAACCGAAAACATAATTTTCCGTAATCTAGAAGATTCCAGAAGCCACGGGAACGAACGGGAGACAGAACGGGCCCGGACTCAGGGCGCCCGCCCTAGTCCCTGGGGCGCCCGCCCCCTCCTCTCGACCAATCAGCTTCCACTTCGCGGATTATGCTCCACCGCCTTTGAGGATCAAGGAAAACCGTGAGATGAAGGTCGGTTTGATCCGACGGTCCAGATTCAATTGAAAGGGCTATATAAGCAAGGCCCCTGGCCCCTGGTGGAGAAGACCCCAATTCATTATTCAGTTGCAAATCAAAAGTTAGGGTTTTAGAGAGAGGATCCCTCTCGGGTTCCCACCTCTTAGGGCTTAGCATCCATGTGAAAGTAGAATTAGTTCTACTAGATTGAGAGAGATAGAGTGGAGGTGTAATTCGGAGGAAGCCGGCCTGTCGGTGTCTACTCCGAGGTTGTACCTGCGGGATCAAGTTCTCCTAACCCGAGGCTTGTTCTCAGGATTCTTCAGTATTTCGACTTCTAAATTCTAGTAAGTTCTTTGTTTTATTGTTCTTTGGTTTATGAGTTTACTTTGATCTCTTCGCGTAGAGTTTAGAGTAATC
The DNA here is from genome assembly GCA_038087645.1 of Saccharum hybrid cultivar R570. Taxonomy (NCBI): domain Eukaryota; kingdom Viridiplantae; phylum Streptophyta; class Magnoliopsida; order Poales; family Poaceae; genus Saccharum; species Saccharum hybrid cultivar. The sequence continues at coordinate 19,381,690 of JAQSUU010000804.1, forward strand.
ATCTCTAGCGTAAACGTGGTGTTTAAGCTAGGATACTCATAGATATCCCCTCGTCTAGCCGGACCGTGGTAGTAGCGAGGAACGTGACAATTCCGAGTTACCTTTGTATTCCATATCCCATTAGCAGGATCGATAGGGTTTATAGGTGCGGGTCGAACATCCTTTGTGGTGTCTAGATTTCGTTAAGCCTCCCCAATAGAACAATAGATCATCCTTACCAAGGTTAGAAGAAGAGTACGGTTGTAGTCTTCTCTATACATCACTCACATCGAGTCACAGTGGTTGTAGCCTAAAGGTTAGTAGTAATAGATTTGGTTAGTCAGATGCACTCTTTCTCCTAATGGTAAAAATATAAATACGATACCCAAGGATACATCTCGGGTGAAATGCTCACCGATATCCGTGCGCTTGCGGATCCTATTTCCTAATTGCGTTACCATATATCAAAAGCATTTTTGGCATCATTGCTAGGGATAGACTCTTAGTCTTATTTCTAGTAGTGACGTTAGAAGTGTCAACAAGCATTTCTGGCGCCGTTGCCGGGGAGAAAGACGGTTTGCTGAGATAACCTTGAATCTTACTACTAGCTTGTACCTATACTTTTATCTTTCTTTATCTTTTTATTCCTTATCTTTTTATATTCTTTATTCTTACCTTATGGAGAACCAAGATTCTAAATCAATCTATCAATTTGCAACACCTTCGGAAACTGACCTTTTACCATGGGAGTCATCACAGCCTATCCAAACATCCCAGTATAAGTTAAGTTCAAGGTTGATTGCGATGATTCAAAATTTATCTTTTTCGGGAAAGGAAGATGAAAACCCTTACCTTCATATTAGAGATTTTGAGCAGACATGCGATTGCCTTCGCATTGATGGCATCTCTGATAAGACTTTATGTTGGAAGCTTTTTCCTTTTTCTTTAAGAGGAGAAGCTAGACGATGGTATAGTCAGAAGGTAAGTCAACAGCAAGGTGAATGGGGAGTTTTAAGAGCCAACTTTTGTCTAGATTTTTATTCCCTTGACCGTACTGGTGACCTTAGACTCGAAGTCCTATCTTTTAAACAAAAAGATAATGAAACTTTGGGGAAATCCTGGAAACGTTTTTCTGATCTTTTAGAATCTGGTCCAAAACTTTTGCTTGAAGACCCTATTCTCCTTTTTCATTTCTTTCGAGGTCTTCAGAAAGATCATAAACAAATGCTACATACAATGTCTAGAGGTTTTTTCTTTCGTATCCCTACTGATGAAGCTAAGGGGATCTTGAATAGAATCCTAGAAGCTGAGATGGATAATGCCCTCCATGATAAAACCTACGAAGCCAAAGTAGACACTCTGCCAAATTTTTCATCTACTTTAGCTATCCCAGGTTCTGAGCCACAAAAGGAAGAAATTCCACCATCTGATTTCATGCTAGACATAGAATCCGATCTCTTTGCCGATTTTGGAAACATTTCAAACTACCATTCTATAGACCGACCCCAAAACGGCCAAGTTGGCATTTGTTTACCAAGTGAACGTCAATTGAGAGAGCTTATCTCGGTTATGAGTAGCGAATGGTTAGAGGAGTCAGAGCTTTCCTCTGAAGTGATCCGAGTGGACACACCCTCTATAACTATACGCTGTGCTTATAATTCTGATCAATTTGATGCTCTCTATAATCCTGTTGTGGGGATAAATATCATGTCTAAAGCTTTTGCACTTAAATTATTTGGAAAATTAATTTTAACCCCCACAACAAAGTTCATGAAGGAATCTTCGGGACGATTGGTCCCCAGTCTTGGAATTGTGAATGTCCTACCCTTTATGGTAGAAGGCTCCATGGTTCATTTGAACTTTTATATCTTTGATACATGGGACTTCGACCTATTGATTGGACAACCTTTTAGAAGACTCCTTTATGAAGGTCAAACTGGAAAGCTCCACATTTCTTTGGGAAAGGATTTTAAACTTCCAATTACAATAACTCACTCCTTGAATAATAAGACCGAGCCATATCTTTTGCCTGATCCTATGGAGGAGGTAAAGGCTGCATCTCTAGAACTTTTAGAAGATCCAGACTTGGAAGAGGAAGCTCCTTTCTTCACTGAAGAAGAGGCTGAACCTTCTGTACCTGAACCCTTAGATGAGTTTGCAGAAACACCTAGACCCCCCATAGAACTCAAAACTTTACCACCCGGTCTTACCTATGCTTTCCTAAACAATAATCCAGAGTTTCCTGTGATCATTAGTGATAAACTCACTCAGGAGCAAACTCTGCGATTAATGACCATTCTTGAAAAACACCACTCTGTTTTCGGCTACTCACTTCAAGATCTCACAGGAATCAGTCCTATGATTTGTACCCATCGTATTCCGACAGATCCTTCTGTTACACCCTCTCGAGAGCCTCAACGTAGACTTAACAACGCGATGAGAGAGGTAGTTAAAAAGGAAGTTATAAAGTTGCTGCATGCAGGGATTATATATCCTGTGCCGTATAGTGAGTGGGTGAGCCCTATTCAAGTTGTGCCTAAAAAGGGAGGCATGACTGTTGTTACAAATGAGAAGAACGAGCTAATTCCGCAACGCACCGTCACAGGGTGGCGGATGTGCATAGACTATAGAAAACTTAATAAAGCCACGAAAAAGGATCATTTTCCTTTGCCTTTTATAGATGAGATGCTTGAGCGGTTAGCAAAACACTCGTTCTTCTGTTTTCTAGATGGATATTCAGGGTATCACCAGATCCCTATCCACCCTGATGATCAAAGCAAAACCACTTTTACATGCCCATATGGAACGTATGCTTATCGTAGAATGTCTTTTGGGTTATGTAATGCACCAGCTTCATTTCAAAGATGCATGATGTCTATATTTTCTGATATGATTGAAGAGATTATGGAAGTTTTCATGGATGATTTCTCAGTTTATGGAAAAACTTTTGATAGTTGTCTTGAGAACTTAGATAAGGTTTTGCAAAGATGCAAAGAAAAGCACTTAGTCCTTAACTGGGAAAAATGTCATTTTATGGTTAGAGAAGGAATAGTGCTAGGACACTTAGTGTCTGAAAGAGGTATTGAGGTAGATAGAGCTAAAATTGAAGTAATTGAACAACTACCTCCACCTGTGAATATAAAAGGAATTCGAAGTTTTCTTGGCCATGCTGGTTTTTATCGCAGATTTATAAAAGACTTTTCATTTATTGCGAGACCACTTACTCTTTTGCTAGCCAAGGATGCTCCTTTCGAATTTGATGATGCATGTCTAACTTCTTTCAATTTATTAAAGCAAGCACTCATCTCTGCACCAATCATTCAACCCCCTGATTGGTCGTTGCCTTTTGAAATTATGTGTGATGCTAGTGATTATGCTGTAGGGGCAGTTTTGGGACAAACTAAAGATAAAAAGCATCATGCAATTGCTTATGCAAGTAAAACTTTGACAGGAGCTCAACTTAATTATGCAACCACTGAAAAAGAGCTTCTGGCTGTTGTTTTTGCCATTGATAAATTTAGATCTTATTTAGTTGGAGCTAAGATAATTGTTTACACTGATCATGCTGCACTAAAATATTTGCTCACTAAGAAAGATGCTAAACCCCGCTTAATCAGATGGATTTTATTACTCCAAGAATTTGACTTAGAAATAAAAGATAAAAAAGGAGTAGAAAATTCTGTTGCTGATCACTTGTCTAGAATGTACTTTAAGAATTCACAGGAAACCTCCATTAATGACTCACTCCGGGATGACATGCTCTACGGGATTAACAGATCTGACCCCTGGTATGCAGATATTGTTAATTTTATGGTTTCAGGTTATGTACCCCCCGGAGCAAACAAGAAAAAGCTTATTCAGGAAAGTCGTTCACATATATGGGATGAGCCATATCTCTTCCGAGTATGCGCTGATGGCCTACTCAGAAGATGTGTGACTACTGAGGAAGGATGGAAGATCATCGACAGATGTCACTCATCACCATACGGAGGTCACTATGGAGCATTCCGTACACATTCAAAGATCTGGCAATGTGGATTCTACTGGCCTACGATGTACGATGACACGAAGCAATATATCAGAAGATGTGGGCCATGTCAAAGGCACGGAAACATAAATACAAGGGATGCCATGCCACTCACCAACAACCTTCAGATTGAACTCTTTGATGTCTGGGGAATAGACTACATGGGTCCATTTCCTCCATCAAAGAAGTGTGAGTTCATCTTGGTGGCGGTTGATTATGTCTCCAAGTGGGTAGAGGCACTACCTTGCAAGCATGCCGACAATATCAGTTCAAAGAGGATGTTTGAGGAAATCATATTTCCAAGATTTGGAGTCCCCAGGATAGTGATAAGTGATGGAGGATCACACTTCATTGACAAGCGCTTCGAGCACTATCTATCAAGACATGGAATCCGTCACAACGTCGCTACTCCTTATCATCCTCAGACAAGTGGCCAAGCAGAGACTTCCAACAAGCAAATCAAGAACATTCTTCAGAAGACAGTGAATGAGATGGGAACGGCATGGAAGGACAAATTACCCGATGCACTCTGGGCGTACCGGACAGCATACAAGACCCCAATTGGAATGTCTCCATACCAATTGGTGTACGGAAAGACTTGTCACCTCCCTGTTGAACTTGAGTTCAAGGCACACTGGGCCATAAAAAGATGGAATATGGACCTGGATATCGCCGGACAGCATAGAAGAATGCAATTATCAGAGTTGGAAGAATGGCGGGAGAAAGCATATCACAATTCAAAGATCTACAAAGAAAGAGTCAAGAGATGGCATGACAAGAGGATCAAGAAGGAGTTCTCACCCGGAGATAAGGTATTACTTTTTAATTCTAGGGTGAAGCTTTTCGGGCATGGGAAGCTCCGGAGCAAGTGGGAAGGACCATTCAAGGTAATTTATTCATCATCCCACGGAGCTATCACACTTCAAAATGATGAAGGTACGTTATTCAAGGTAAATGGTCAACGTCTTAAATTATTTTTAGAGCCCAATAAAGAATTAGAAGAAATAGATGTGATCAATTTTTACCTTCCAATTAAAAATTAAAGCCCGACGCTTTTAATTTGACGTTTTTGGGCCAAGTATATATTTTTCGGGATAAAAACATGGTAAGAAACACGCTCGAGAAAGCAGGCTCGTAGAGGAGCCGACACAGGGCGGGCGCCCTGAGGATGAGGGCGGGCGCCCTGCCCCTGTCTCCCCTCGGCCCCAGACTTCTCCCACGCGATAACCTTGCCTAGTGCTTTCTAGAAAATTCCGTCCTCGGTTTGTTTCGCAAACATGACGGCGGGAAGAGTCCCAACCATCCACGAGAGCAGTTTTTACCCCCTAAATAAACAGACCCCTGGCGTCAGCTTTTAGCACCAATTCATTCAAGCCTTCTTTCCTTCCTCAAATTAGATCTAGCCTAATTCCTAGCTGCTCCAATGGCCGAGAAGTTCCACGGCGATTGGGAAGTCGTTCCCTACGACCTCAACAAGAAGCCCAAGGAAGATCCCGACGCCTACGCTCTCGTCCTGGCCAACACCGAGCGACAGCTAGAAGCCATGCCACCACGTCAACGCAGCTCTACCCAATCCTACTTTGCTCGCCCAGTTCTTACCGCGCCTACGCAGCCCCTACTGCTCGAAGGAAGCACCCAAGCATGCTCTCAATGCTTTCGAGACACCTCCCAAGCGCCACAGAACCATTGCAGATGTGGATGAGGAGCTACGGATAATTAAGAATAGCATTATAGAATTACAGAGCTCCAACATAGCTATGGATCGGAAGATTTCCAACCATAACACTACGATCCTAAAGCTACGAGATGACCTTGCCGACGCCAACAAAAGGAACAAAGAGTTAGAGTATGAGCTTAGGAGGCGTGAGCGTCACTAAATTATCTAGATTAGATCTTGAGGCTTTGCATCTTAGTTATTAGATTCGATTAGGTTTGTTTAAAGTTAGATTCGATATATTCGGTTTGGTTGTAATAAATGCCTCAAGATTAATAAATATTATTATTAGTATGTCTTGTGTGTCTCTACTTTATTTTTGTGCAAGAAAGCAGAAAACAAGTATGGGGGAGATTCCCTGACATGTCACACACTTCGATCGCACCACTCCATGAACCAGGTACACACTCTGCACACTTTTATTACACACTTATATACTCACTTTAGTTTGTGTAGAATTTTATCTCTCTAAACATGATAAATTAAAAGGATAAAAATGCTTATAATCATGATCAATCTCACTCTGTGATATTTCCTGGAAACCTGCAATTATTCAAATTATTTCAAAACCCTGTGTTGCTAAAAGTCATTGTGGGATAAGAGATGGTAAGGGTATGAGTACCTTATTCTTGTTATCTTTATTGCTTGGAGAATTTGTTTTAAAATTTCAAAATTTTAGCTACCATCCTCAAGTTTTATATGCCTGTTAAACATGAAAATATTAATTAAAGTTATCTGCTTTGTATTGAGTTTGTTCAAAACAAGTTAGACCCTTGTTGAGAGATTTATCATACTCCTAAGATCAAGACGTTTTTATTCAGAAAGATTCACTCTTCCGAAGTGTTATTGCGTTAGAGGCATGGGCTATGCAAAATTATAAATATATCGAGGAAATAAAAAGGAGCAAGTGCTCGACAACCTCGCAGAAAAAATGGACAAGTGTCCGGCAGTAGAATTAGGGGTACCTCGGTATCCACCCAAAAAAAAAATGAGATATGATAAAAATATGATGAAAAAAAAAGATGATAGCCCATGGTCCCTCTAATAAGCAATATGCCAGTAAGAGTGACAAGTTTTTAATTTTCAAAATCTTTGATCTAAGAGTATGACATTCCTCTCCTCGGATCCCATTTTGACCATTCAATAAATACAAGGTATGTATGCTTAAAGAATTATTTTTGTAAAATCAAAACAGCCTCAGTGAGATATATATATAAAAGATAATGAGTGACTCTGAGAGCACCTATGAGGATAAAGGTATGCTAAGTTTTTCTTTTCAAAAATATATAAAAACTCCAAGTGATAGGGTTGAGAAGAAGAAAGGCTCTCTACTCTGACTATATACTTCCCTGACTATAGTGCACAGTGGAATTTTACAACACCCTGCAGATATGAAAGAATGTTTCAACCTCAGATGTTTTATTAACCAACCTTTTCTCGAGGACGAGTAAAAGCCTAAGTATGGGGGTATTTGTTGACAGTTCTTAAGTATCAATTATAACTATCAAATAAATAAAGAAAAGGACCTATATGCAAGCAACACCTAGAATTAGGGTTTGATCTAACAGAATTCCACGAGTTTTGCTGTTTATCTATTTCTGCAGGGGGTTATCAGGAAATATGGAAGAAATGCCCACATGTCGGATTAATGACGGGATAAAAACCGAAAACATAATTTTCTGTAATCTAGAAGATTCCAGAAGCCACGGGAACGAACAGGAGACGGAACGGGCCCGGACTCAGGGCGCCCGCCCTAGTCCCTGGGGCGCCCGCCCCCTCCTCTCGACCAATCAGCTTCCACTTCGCGGATTATGCTCCACCGCCTTTGAGGATCAAGGAAAACCGTGAGATGAAGGTCGGTTTGATCCGACGGTCCAGATTCAATTGAAAGGGCTATATAAGCAAGGCCCCTGGCCCCTGGTGGAGAAGACCCCAATTCATTATTCAGTTGCAAATCAAAAGTTAGGGTTTTAGAGAGAGGATCCCTCTCGGGTTCCCACCTCTTAGGGCTTAGCATCCATGTGAAAGTAGAATTAGTTCTACTAGATTGAGAGAGATAGAGTGGAGGTGTAATTCGGAGGAAGCCGGCCTGTCGGTGTCTACTCTGAGGTTGTACCTGCGGGATCAAGTTCTCCTAACCCGAGGCTTGTTCTCAGGATTCTTCAGTATTTCGACTTCTAAATTCTAGTAAGTTCTTTGTTTTATTGTTCTTTGGTTTATGAGTTTACTTTGATCTCTTCGCGTAGAGTTTAGAGTAATCATCTCTAGCGTAAACGTGGTGTTTAAGCTAGGATACTCATAGATATCCCCTCGTCTAGCCGGACCGTGGTAGTAGCGAGGAACGTGACAATTCCGAGTTACCTTTGTATTCCATATCCCGTTAGCAGGATCGATAGGGTTTATAGGTGCGGGTCGAACATCCTTTGTGGTGTCTAGATTCCGTTAAGCCTCCCCAATAGAACAATAGATCATCCTTACCAAGGTTAGAAGAAGAGTACGGTTGTAGTCTTCTCTATACATCACTCACATCGAGTCACAGTGGTTGTAGCCTAAAGGTTAGTAGTAATAGATTTGGTTAGTCAGATGCACTCTTTCTCCTAATGGTAAAAATATAAATACGATACCCAAGGATACATCTCGGGTGAAATGCTCACCGATATCCGTGCGCTTGCGGATCCTATTTCCTAATTGCGTTACCATATATCAAAAGCATTTTTGGCATCATTGCTAGGGATAGACTCTTAGTCTTATTTCTAGTAGTGACGTTAGAAGTGTCAACAACTAACACTATCTCCAAATGGACCGAAACGAGATTCTACATGACCCACATCACCTAGGAGTTCTATCGCATGCGTCCAAAATGATGTCTGAGCTTATAGTACATTCGGCGCAAACCGTGCACCTATCTTGAGTCAAGATTAGCACTATCTCCAAATGAACCAAACCGAGCTTCCATTTGAGACTCGTCACCTAGGAGTACCGTCTGGTGTGTCCAAAATGTTTTTTTAGCCTATGGTATGTTTGGCGCAAACCATGAACCTATCATGCACCGAAACTAACACTATCTCCATATGGATCGAAATGAGATTCTACATGACCCACGTCACCTAGGAGTTCCATCAGGTGCATCCAAATCGGTTTCTGAGGATACGTTTGGTGCAAACTATGGATTTATCTTGCACCGATACTAACATTATCTCCAAATGGACTGAAAACGAGATTCTATATGACGCACATCGTCTAGGAGTTCCATCGGGTGCGTCCAAAATGATTCCTGAGCCTACGGTACGTTCGGCGCAAACCGTGCACCTATCTTGAATCAAGATTAGCACTGCATCCAAACGTACCAAAACAAGCTTCCATTTCAGCCTTGTCGCCTAGGAATACCGTCCAGTGTGTCCAAAACGATTTCTGACGCTATGATACATTTGGCGCCAACCGTGCACCTATCATGCACCGAAACCAACACTATGTCCAAAAGGATCGAAACGAGATTCTACATGACCCGTGTCACCTAGGTGTTCTATCGGGTGCGTCCAAATCAGTTTCTGAGGCTATGGTATGTTTGGTGTAAATTGTGGATCTATCTTGCACCAATACTAACACTATCTCCATACGGACCGAAACAAGATTCTACATCACCCACATCACCTAGGAGTTCCATTGGGTGCGTCCAAAATGATTTTTGAGCCTACGGTACGTTTGGCGCCAACCGTGCACCTATCTTGAATCAAGATTACCACTGTATCCAGACGGACCAAAATGACCTTCCATTTGAGCCTCATCACCTAGGAGTACCATCCGGTGCGTCCAAAACAATTTCTGAGGCTATGGTACTTTTGCCGCAAACCGTGCACCTATCTTGCACTGAAACTAACACTATCTCCAAACGAACAGAAACGAGCTTCCATTTTAGCCTCATCACCCAGGAGTACCATCCAGCGCATCCAAAACAATTTCTGAGCCTATGGTACGTTTAGCGCAAACCGTGCACCTATCATGCACCGAAACTAACACTATCTCCAAAAGGATCGAAACGAGATTCTACATGACCCACGTCACCTAGGAGTTCCATCGGGTGCGTCCAAATCGGTTTCTGAGGATATGGTACGTTTGGTGCAAACTATGGATCTATCTTGCACCGATACTTAGCACTATCTCCAAACAGACCGAAACGAGGTTCTACATGACCCACGTCACCTAGGAGTTCCTTCGGGTGCGTCCAAAATGATTTATGAGGCTATGGTACGTTTGGTGCAAACTGTGGATTTATCTTGCACCGAGACTAACACTATATCCAAATGGACCGAAACGAGATTCTACATGATCCACGTCACCTAGGAGTTCCATCGGGTGCATCCAAAATGATTTCTGAGCTTACGGTACATTTGGCACAAACCGTGCACCTATCTTGAAACAAGATTAGCACTATCTCCAAACGAACCAAAACGAGCTTTCCATTTGAGCCTCGTCACCTAGGAGTACCATTTGATGCATCCAAAACGATTTCTGAGGCTATGGTACAATTGGCGCAAACCATGCACCTATCTTGCACTGAAAGTAACACTGTCTCCAAACGGACCGAAACGAGCTTCCATTTGAGCCTCGTCACCCAGGAGTACCATCCGGTGCATCCAAAACAATTTCTGAGCTTATGGTACATTTGGTGCAAACCGTGCACCTATCGTGCAACGAAACTAACACTATCTCCAAAAGGATCAAAACGAGATTCTACATGACAAACATCACCTAGGATTTCTATCAGGGGCGTCCAAAATGATTTCTGAGGCTTTGGTATGTTTGGTACAAACTGTGGATCTATCTTGCACCGAAACGCGATTCTACATGACCCACATCACTTGGGAGTTCCGTCGGGTGCGTCCAAAATGATTTCTGAACCTATGGTACATTCGGCGAGTACCGTGTACCTATCTTGAATCAAGATTAGCACGGTATCCAAACGGACCGAAACGAGCTTCTATTTGAGCCTCGTCACCTAGGAGTACCATACGGTGTGTCCAAAATGATTTCTGAGGCAAAGGTACATTTGCCGCAAACTGTGCACCTATCTTGCACTAAAACTAACAGTGTCTCCAAACGAACCGAAACGAGCTTCTATTTGAGCCTCATCACCTAGGAGTACCATCTAGTGCATCCAAAACAATTTCTGAGCCTATGGTCGGTTTGCGCAAACCGTGCACCTATCGTGCACCGAAACTAACACTATCTCCAAAAGAATCAAAATGATATTCTACATAACCCATGTCACCTAGGAGTTCCATCGGGTGCGTCCAAATCGGTTTCTTAGGCTATGGTACGTTTGGTGCAACCTATGGATCTATCTTGCACCGATACTGACACTATCTCCAAACAGACTGAAATGAGATTCTACATGACCCACGTCACCTGGGAGTTCCATCGGGTGCGTCCAAAATGATTTCTGAGCCCACGGTACGTTCGGCGCATACCATCCACCTATGTTGAATCAAGATTAGCACTGTATCCAAATGGATCGAAACGAGTCTCTATTTTTGTCTCGTCACCTAGGAGTACCATCCGGTGCATCCAAAATGATTTATGAGGCAATGGTAGGTATGGTGCAAACCATGCACCTATCTTGCACTCAAACTAACTCTATCACCAAAAGGATCGAAACGAGATTCTAGACCCACGTCACCTAGGAGTTCCATCGGGCGCGTCCAAATCAGTTTCTGAGGCTATGGTATGTTTGGTGCAAACTGTGGATCTATCATGCACCGATACAAACACTATCTCCAAACGGACCGAAACAAGATTCTACATGACCCACATCACCTAGGTGTTCCATCGGGTGGGTCCAAAATGATTTCTAAGCCTACGGTACGTTCGGCGCAAACCGTGCACCTATCTTAAATCAAGATTAGCACTGTATCCAAACGGACTAAAACGAGCTTCCATTTGAGCCTCGTCACTTAGGAGTACCATCCGATGCGTCCAAAACGATTTCTGAGGCTATGGTACATTTGGAGCAAACCGTGCACCTATCATGCACCGAAACCAACACTATCTCGAAAAGGATCGAAGCATGATTCTACATGACCCATGTCACCTAGGTGTTCCATCGGGTGCGTCCAAATCGGTTTACGAGGCTATGGTACGTTTGGTGCAAACTGTGGATCTATCTTGCACCGATACAAACACTATCCCTAAACGGACCGAAACGAGATTCTACATGACCCACGTCACCTGGGAGTTCCATCGGGTGCGTCCAAAATGATTTCTGAGCCTACAGTATGTTCGGCCCATACCGTGGATCTATCTTGAATCAAGATTAGCACAGTATCCAAACGGATCGAAACAAGCTTCTATTTGAGCCCTGTCACCTAGAAGTACCATTCGGTGCGTCCAAAATGATTTCTGAGGCAATGGTATGTTTGGCGCAAACCATGCACCTATCTTGCACTGTAACTAACACTATCTCTAAAAGGATCGACATGAGATTCTACATGAGCCACGTCACCTAGGAGTTCCATCAGGTGCCGTCCAAATCGGTTTCTGAGGCTATGGTACGTTTGGTGCAAACTGTGGATCTATCATGCATCGATACTAACACTATCTCCAAACCGACTAAAACAAGATTCTACATGACCCACATAACCTAGCAGTTCCATTGGGTGCGTCCAAAATGATTTCTGAGCCTACGGTACGTTTGGTGCAAACCGTGCACCTATCTCGAATCAAGATTAGCAGTATCACCAAACAAACAGAAACAACCTTTCCATTTGAGCCTCGGCACCTAGGTGTACCATCTGGTGCGTCCAAAACGATTTCTGAGGCTTTGGTACAATTGGCGCAAACTGTGCACCTATCTTGCACTGAAACTAACACTGTCTTCAAACGGACCTAAACGAGCTTCTATTTGAGCCTCGTCACCTAGGAGTACCATCCAGTGCATCCAAAACAATTTCTGCGCCTATGGTAAGTTTGGCGCAAACCGTGCACCTATCATGCACCGAAACTAACACTCTCTCCAAATGGATCAAAACGAGATTCTACATGACCCACGTCCCCTAGGAGTGCCATCGGGTGCGTCCAAATCAGTTTCTGAGGAAATGGTACGTTTGGTGCAAACTGTGGATCTATCTTGCACCGATACTAACACTATCTCCAAACGGACCAAAACGAGATTCTACATGACCCACATCACCTAGGAGTTCCATCGGGTGCGTCCAAAATGATTTCTGAGCCTACAGTATGTTCGGCCCATACCGTGGATCTATCTTGAATCAAGATTAGCACAGTATCCAAACGGATCGAAACAAGCTTCTATTTGAGCCCTGTCACCTAGGAGTACCATTCGGTGCGTCCAAAACGATTTCTGAGGCAATGGTATGTTTGGCGCAAACCATGCACCTATCTTGCACTGTAACTAACACTATCTCCAAAAGGATCGACATGAGATTCTACATGAGCCACGTCACCTAGGAGTTCCATCAGGTGCCGTCCAAATCGGTTTCTGAGGCTATGGTACGTTTGGTGCAAACTGTGGATCTATCATGCATCGATACTAACACTATCTCCAAACCGACTAAAACAAGATTCTACATGACCCACATAACCTAGCAGTTCCATTGGGTGCGTCCAAAATGATTTCTGAGCCTACGGTACGTTTGGCGCAAACCGTGCACCTATCTCGAATCAAGATTAGCAGTATCACCAAACAAACAGAAACGACCTTTCCATTTGAGCCTCGGCACCTAGGAGTACCATCTGGTGCGTCCAAAATGATTTCTGAGGCTTTGGTACAATTGGCGCAAACTGTGCACCTATCTTGCACTGAAACTAATACTGTCTTCAAACGGACCTAAACGAGCTTCCATTTGAGCCTCGTCACCTAGGAGTACCATCCAGTGCATCCAAAACAATTTCTGCGCCTATGGTAAGTTTGGCGCAAACCGTGCACCTATCATGCACCGAAACTAACACTCTCTCCAAATGGATCAAAACGAGATTCTACATGACCCACGTCCCCTAGGAGTGCCATCGGGTGCGTCCAAATCGGTTTATGAGGATATGGTACGTTTGGTGCAAACTGTGGATCTATCTTGCACCGATACTAACACTATCTCCAAACGGACCAAAACGAGATTCTACATGACCCACATCACCTAGGAGTTCCATCGGGTGCGTCCAAAATGATTTCCGAGCTTACGGTACGTTTGGCACAAAACGTGCATATATCTTGAATCAAGATTAGCACTATCACCAAACAAACTGAAACGACCTTTCCATTTGAGCCTCGGCACCTAGGAGTACCATCTGGTGCGTCCAAAACGATTTCTGAGGCTTTGGTACAATTGGCGCAAACTGTGCACCTATCTTGCACTGAAACTAACACTGTCTTCAAACGGACCTAAACGAGCTTCCATTTGAGCCTCGTCACCTAGGAGTACCATCCAGTGCATCCAAAACAATTTCTGAGCCTATGGTACGTTTGGGGCAAACCGTGCACCTATCATGCACCGAAACTAACACTCTCTCCATATGGATCAAAACGAGATTCTACATGACCCACGTCCCCCTGGAGTGCCATCCGGTGCGCCCAAATCGGTTTCTAAGGATATGGTACGTTTGGTGCAAACTGTGGTCTATCTTGCACCGATACTAACACTATGTCCAAACGGACCAAAACTAGATTCTACATGACCCACAATACCTAGGAGTTCCATCGGAAGCATCCAAAATGATTTCTGAGCTTATAGTACGTTCGGTGCAAACCGTGCAACTATCTTGAGTCAAGATTAGCACTATCTCCAAATGAACCGAAACGAGCTTCCACTTGAGCCTCGTCACCATGGAGTACCATCCGGTGTGTCCAAAATGATTTCTGAACCTGTGGTATGTTTGGCGCAAACTGGGCACCTATCATGCACCGAAACTAACACAATATCCAAAAGGATCAAAACGAGATTCTACATGACCCACGTCACCTAGGAGTTCCATCGGGTGTGTCCAAATCGGTTTTTGAGGCTATGGTACGTTTGGTGCAAACTGTGGATCTATCTTGCACCAATACTAACACTATCTCCAAACAGACCGAAATGAGATTCTACATGATCCACATCACCTAGGAGTTCCATCAGGTGCGTCCAAAATGATTTCTGAGCTTACCATACGTTCAGCACAAACCGTGCAACAATCTTGAATCAAGATTAGCACTATCTCCAAACGAACCGAAATGACCTTTCCATTTGAGCCTCGTCACCTAGGAGTACTATCCACTGCATCCAAAATGATTTTTGAAGCTATGGTACATTTGGCGCAAATCGTGCACCTATCAAGCACTGAAACTAACACTATTTTCAAACGGACCAAAATGCGCTTCTATTTGAGCCTCGTCACCCAGGAGTACCATCCGGTGCATCCAAACTAATTTCTAAGCCTATGGTACGTTTGGCGCAAACTATGCATCTATCATGCACCAAAGCTAACAATATCTCCAAAAGGACCAAAAGGAGATTCTACATGACCCACGTCACCTAGGAGTTCCATCAGGTGCGTCCAAATCAGTTTCTGAGGCTGTGGTACGTTTGGTGCAAATTGTGGATCTATCTTGCACTGATACTAACACTATCTCCAAACAGACCGAAACGAGATTCTACATGACCCACATCACCTAGGAGTTCCATCGGGTGCGTCCAAAATGATTTCTGAGCCTACAGTATGTTCGGCCCATACCGTGGATCTATCTTGAATCAAGATTAGCACAGTATCCAAACGGATCGAAACAAGCTTCTATTTGAGCCCTGTCACCTAGAAGTACCATTCGGTGCGTCCAAAACGATTTCTGAGGCAATGGTATGTTTGGCGCAAACCATGCACCTATCTTGCACTGTAACTAACACTATCTCCAAAAGGATCGACATGAGATTCTACATGAGCCACGTCACCTAGGAGTTCCATCAGGTGCCGTCCAAATCGGTTTCTGAGGCTATGGTACGTTTGGTGCAAACTGTGGATCTATCATGCATCGATACTAACACTATCTCCAAACCGACTAAAACAAGATTCTACATGACCCACATAACCTAGCAGTTCCATTGGGTGCGTCCAAAATGATTTCTGAGCCTACGGTACGTTTGGTGCAAACCATGCACCTATCTCGAATCAAGATTAGCAGTATCACCAAACAAACAGAAACAACCTTTCCATTTGAGCCTCAGCACCTAGGTGTACCATCTGGTGCGTCCAAAACGATTTCTGAGGCTTTGGTACAATTGGCGCAAACTGTGCACCTATCTTGCACTGAAACAAACACTGTCTTCAAACGGACCTAAACGAGCTTCTATTTGAGCCTCGTCACCTAGGAGTACCATCCAGTGCATCCAAAACAATTTCTGCGCCTATGGTAAGTTTGGCGCAAACCGTGCACCTATCATGCACCGAAACTAACACTCTCTCCAAATGGATCAAAACGAGATTCTACATGACCCACGTCCCCTAGGAGTGCCATCGGGTGCGTCCAAATCGGTTTCTGAGGAAATGGTACGTTTGGTGCAAACTGTGGATCTATCTTGCACCGATACTAACACTATCTCCAAACGGACCAAAACGAGATTCTACATGACCCACATCACCTAGGAGTTCCATCGGGTGCGTCCAAAATGATTTCTGAGCCTACAGTATGTTCGGCCCATACCGTGGATCTATCTTGAATCAAGATTAGCACAGTATCCAAACGGATCGAAACAAGCTTCTATTTGAGCCCTGTCACCTAGGAGTACCATTCGGTGCGTCCAAAACGATTTCTGAGGCAATGGTATGTTTGGCGCAAACCATGCACCTATCTTGCACTGTAACTAACACTATCTCCAAAAGGATCGACATGAGATTCTACATGAGCCACGTCACCTAGGAGTTCCATCAGGTGCCGTCCAAATCGGTTTCTGAGGCTATGGTACGTTTGGTGCAAACTGTGGATCTATCATGCATCGATACTAACACTATCTCCAAACCGACTAAAACAAGATTCTACATGACCCACATAACCTAGCAGTTCCATTGGGTGCGTCCAAAATGATTTCTGAGCCTACGGTACGTTTGGCGCAAACCGTGCACCTATCTCGAATCAAGATTAGCAGTATCACCAAACAAACAGAAACGACCTTTCCATTTGAGCCTCGGCACCTAGGAGTACCATCTGGTGCGTCCAAAATGATTTCTGAGGCTTTGGTACAATTGGCGCAAACTGTGCACCTATCTTGCACTGAAACTAATACTGTCTTCAAACGGACCTAAACGAGCTTCCATTTGAGCCTCGTCACCTAGGAGTACCATCCAGTGCATCCAAAACAATTTCTGCGCCTATGGTAAGTTTGGCGCAAACCGTGCACCTATCATGCACCGAAACTAACACTCTCTCCAAATGGATCAAAACGAGATTCTACATGACCCACGTCCCCTAGGAGTGCCATCGGGTGCGTCCAAATCGGTTTCTGAGGATATGCTACGTTTGGTGCAAACTGTGGATCTATCTTGCACTGATACTAACACTATCTCCAAACGGACCAAAACGAGATTCTACATGACCCACATCACCTAGGAGTTCCATCGGGTGCGTCCAAAATGATTTCCGAGCTTACGGTACGTTTGGCACAAAACGTGCACATATCTTGAATCAAGATTAGCACTATCACCAAACAAACTGAAACGACCTTTCCATTTGAGCCTCGGCACCTAGGAGTACCATCTGGTGCGTCCAAAACGATTTCTGAGGCTTTGGTACAATTGGCGCAAACTGTGCACCTATCTTGCACTGAAACTAACACTGTCTTCAAACGGACCTAAACGAGCTTCCATTTGAGCCTCGTCACCTAGGAGTACCATCCAGTGCATCCAAAACAATTTCTGAGCCTATGGTACGTTTGGGGCAAACCGTGCACCTATCATGCACCGAAACTAACACTCTCTCCATATGGATCAAAATGAGATTCTACATGACCCACGTCCCCATGGAGTGCCATCCGGTGCGCCCAAATCGGTTTCTAAGGATATGGTACGTTTGGTGCAAACTGTGGTCTATCTTGCACCGATACTAACACTATGTCCAAACGGACCAAAACTAGATTCTACATGACCCACAATACCTAGGAGTTCCATCGGAAGCATCCAAAATGATTTCTGAGCTTATAGTACGTTCGGTGCAAACCGTGCAACTATCTTGAGTCAAGATTAGCACTATCTCCAAATGAACCGAAACGAGCTTCCACTTGAGCCTCGTCACCTTGGAGTACCATCCGGTGTGTCCAAAATGATTTCTGAACCTGTGGTATGTTTGGCGCAAACTGGGCACCTATCATGCACCGAAACTAACACAATATCCAAAAGGATCAAAACGAGATTCTACATGACCCACGTCACCTAGGAGTTCCATCGGGTGTGTCCAAATCGGTTTTTGAGGCTATGGTACGTTTGGTGCAAACTGTGGATCTATCTTGCACCAATACTAACACTATCTCCAAACAGACCGAAATGAGATTCTACATGATCCACATCACCTAGGAGTTCCATCAGGTGCGTCCAAAATGATTTCTGAGCTTACCATACGTTCAGCACAAACCGTGCAACAATCTTGAATCAAGATTAGCACTATCTCCAAACGAACCGAAATGACCTTTCCATTTGAGCCTCGTCACCTAGGAGTACTATCCACTGCATCCAAAATGATTTTTGAAGCTATGGTACATTTGGCGCAAATCGTGCACCTATCAAGCACTGAAACTAACACTATTTTCAAACGGACCAAAATGCGCTTCCATTTGAGCCTCGTCACCCAGGAGTACCATCCGGTGCATCCAAACTAATTTCTAAGCCTATGGTACGTTTGGCGCAAACTATGCATCTATCATGCACCAAAGCTAACAATATCTCCAAAAGGACCAAAAGGAGATTCTACATGACCCACGTCACCTAGGAGTTCCATCAGGTGCGTCCAAATCAGTTTCTGAGGCTGTGGTACGTTTGGTGCAAATTGTGGATCTATCTTGCACTGATACTAACACTATCTCCAAACAGACCGAAACGAGATTCTACATGACCCACATCACCTAGGAGTTCCATCGGGTGCGTCCAAAATGGTTTCTAAGCCTATGGTACGTTCGGCGCAAACCATGCACCTATCATGCACCGAAACTAACAATATCTCCAAAAGGACCGAAAAAAGATTCTACATGACCCACATCACATAGGAGTTTCATCGGGAGCGTCCAAATTGATTTCTGTGGCTATGGTACGTTTGGTGCAAACTATGGATCTATCTTGCACCGAGACAAACCGTGCAACAATCTTGAATCAAGATTAGCACTATCTCCAAACGAACCGAAATGACCTTTCCATTTGAGCCTCGTCACCTAGGAGTACTATCCACTGCGTCCAAAACGATTTATGAGGCTATGGAACATTTGGCGCAAATCGTGCACCTATCAAGCACTGAAACTAACAGTATTTCCAAACGGACCAAAACACGCTTCCATTTGAGCCTCGTCACCCAGGAGTACCATCCGGTGCATCCAAACTAATTTCTGAGCCTATGGTACGTTTGGCGCAAACCATGCATCTATCATGCACCAAAACTAACACTATTGGCAAAAGGACCAAAAGGAGATTCTACATGACCCACGTCACCTAGGAGTTCCATCAGGTGCGTCCAAATCGGTTTCTGAGGCTATGGTACGTTTGGTGAAAATTGTGGATCTATCATGCACCGATACTAACACTATCTCCAAACAGACCGAAACAAGATTCAACATGACCCACATCACCTTGGAGTTCCATTGGGTGCGTCAAAAATGATTTCAGAGCCTACGGTACATTCGGAGCAAACCGTGCACCTATCTTGAATTAAGATTAGCATTGTATCCAAACGGACCGAAACGAGCTTCCATTTGAGCCTCGTCACCAAGGAGTACCATCCGGTGCGTCCAAAATGATTTATGAGACTATGGTACGTTTGGTGCAAACTATGGATCTATCTTGCACCGAGATTAACACTATATCCAAATGGACCAAAACGAGATTCTACATGATCCACATCACCTAGGAGTTCCATCGGGTGCGTCCAAAATGATTTCTGAGCTTACGGTACGTTCGGCACAAACTGTGCACCTATGTTGAATCAAGATAAGCACTGTCTCCAAACGAACCGAAACGACCTTTCCATTTGAGCTCCGTACCTAGGAGTACCATCTGGTGCATCCAAAATGATTTTCTGAGGCTATGGTACAATTGGCGCAAACTGTGCACCTATCTTGCACTGAAACTAACACTGTCTTCAAACGGAGCGAAACGAGCTTCCATTTGAGCCTCGTCACCCAGGAGTACAATCCGGTGCAAGCAAAATGATTTCTAAGCCTATGGTACATTTGGCGCAAACCGTGCACCTATCGTGCACCAAAACTAACACTATCTCCAAAAGGATCAAAATGAGATTCTACATGACCCACGTCACCTAGGAGTTCCATCAGGTGCGTCCAAATCAGTTTCTGAGGCTATGGTACATTTGGTGCAAATTGTGGATCTATCATGCACCGATACTAACACTATCTCCAAACAGACCAAAACAAGATTCAACATGACCCACATCACCTTGGAGTTCCATTGGGTGCGTCAAAAATGATTTCAGAGCCTACGGTACATTCGGCGCAAACCGTGTACCTATCTTGAATTAAGATTAGCATTGCATCCAAACGGACCGAAACGAGCTTCCTTTTGAGCCTCGTCACCAAGGAGTACCATCCGGTGCGTCCAAAATGATTTCTGAGACTATGGTACATTTGTAGCAAACCGTGCACCTATCTTGCACTGAAACTAACACTGTATCCAAATGGACCGAAACGAGTTTCCATTTGAGCGTCGTCACCCAGGAGTACCATCCGGTGCATCCAAAACAATTTCTCAGCCTATGGTACGTTTGGTGCAAATCGTGCATCTATCATGCACCAAAACTAACACTATCTCCAAAAGGACCGAAAGGAGATTCCACATGACCCACGTCTCCTTGGAGTTCCATCGGGTGCGTCCAAAATGATTTATGAGGCTATGGTACGTTTGGTGCAAACCATGGATCCATCTTACACCGAGACTAACACTATATCCAAATGGACCGAAATGAGATTCTACATGATCCACGTCCCCTAGGAGTTCAATCGGGTGCGCCCAAAATGATTTCTGAGCATACGGTACGTTCAGCACAAACCGTGCACCTATCTTGAATCAAGATTAGCACTGTCTCCCAACGAACTGAAACGAGCTTTCCATTTGAGCCTCGTCACCTAGGAGTACCATCTGGTGCGTCCAAAACAATTTCTGAGTTTATGGTACAATTGGCGCAAACCGTGCACCTATCTTGCATTGAAACTAACACTATCTCCAAACGGATCGAAACGAGCTTCCATTTGAGCCTCGTCACCCAGGAGTACCATCCGGTGCATCCAAAACAATTTCTGTGCCTTTGGTACATTTGGCGCAAACCATTCACCTATCGTGCACTGAAACTAACACTATCTCCAAATGGACCGAAACAACATTCTACAAGACCCACGTCACCTAGGAGTTCCATCGGGTGCATCCAAAATGATTTTTGAGCTTATGGTACGTTCAGTGCGAACCGTTCACCTATCTTGAGTCAAAATTAGAACTATCTCCAAGTGAACCGAAACGAGCTTCCATTTGAGACTCGTCACCTAGGAGTACCATCTGGTGTGTCCAAAATGATTTCTGAGCCTATGGTACGTTTGGCGCAAACTGTGCACCTATCATGCACCAAAACTAACACAATCTCCAAAAGGATCAAAATGATATTCTACATGACCCACGTCACCTTGGAGTTCCATCAGGTGCATCCAAATCGGTTTCTGAGGCTATGGTACGTTTAGTGCAAACTGTGGATCTATCTCGCACCGATACTAACACTATCTCCAAATGGACCAAAACGAGATTCTACATGACCCACATCACCTTGGAGTTCCATTGGGTGCATACAAAATTACTTCTGAGCCTATGGTACGTTTGGCGTAAACCGTGCACCTATCTTGAATCAAGATAAGCATTGTATCCAAACGGACCGAAACGAGCTTCCATTTGAGCCTCGTCACCTAGGAGTACCATCTAGTGCATCCAAAACAATTTCTGAGGCTATGGTACATTTGCCACAAACCGTGCACCTATCTTGCACTGAAACTAACACTGTCTCCAAACAAACCGAAACGAGCTTCCATTTGAGCGTCGTCACCCAGGAGTACCATCCAGTGCATCCAACATAATTTCTGATCCTATGGTACGTTTGGCTCAAACTGTGCACCAATCATGCACCAAAACTAACACTATCTCCAAAAAGATCACAACAACATTCTACTTGCCCCACGTCACCGAGGAGTTCCACCGGGTGTGTCCAAATCGGTTTCTAAGGCTATGGTACATTTGGTGCAAACCATTCACCTATCGTGCACCGAAACTAACACTATCTCCAAATGGATCGAAACGAGATTCTACATGACCCACGTCACCTAGGTTTTCCATCCGGTGCGTCCAAAATAATTTCTGAGGCTATGGTACGTTTGGTGCAAACTGTGGATCTATCTTGCACCGAGACTAACACTATCTCCAAATGGACCGAAACAACATTCTACACGACCCACGTCACCTAGGAGTTCATTCGAGTGCGTCGAAAATTATTATCGTGCTTATGGTACGTTCAGTGCAAACCGTGCACCTATCTTGAGTCAAGATTAGAACTATCTCCAAATGAACCGAAACGAGCTTCCATTTCAGACTCGTCACCTAGGAGTACCATCTGGTGTGTCCAAAATGATTTCTGAGCCTATGGTACGTTTGGCACAAACTGTGCACCTATCATGCACGGAAACTAACACAATCTCCAAAAGGATCAAAACGATATTCTACATGACCCGCGTCACCTTGGAGTTCCATCGGGTGCGTCCAAATCGGTTTCTGAGGCTGTGGTACATTTGGTGCAAACTGTGGATCTATCTTGCACCGATACTAATACTATATCCAAACAGATAGAAATGAGATTCTACATGACCCACATCACCTTAGAGTTCCATTGGGTGCATACAAAATGATTTCTGAGCCTGTGGTATGTTTGGCGCAAACAGTGCACCTATCTTGAATCAAGATAAGCATTGTATCCAAACGGACCGAAACGAGCTTCCATTTGAGCCTCGTCACCTAGGAGTACCATCTGGTGCGTCCAAAACAATTTCTGAGGCTATGGTACATTTGCCGCAAACCGTGCACCTATCTTGCACTAAAACTAACACTGCCGCCAAACAAACCGAAACGAGCTTCCATTTGTGCGTCGTCACCCAGGAGTACCATCCAGTGCATCCAACATAATTTCTGATCCTATGGTACGTTTGGCTCAAACCGTGCACCAATCTTGCACCAAAACTAACACTATCTCCAAAAAGATCACAACAACATTCTACATGCCCCACGTCACCTAGGAGTTCCACCGGGTGTGTCCAAATCGGTTTCTAAGGCTATGGTACGTTTGGTGCAAACTATGGATCTATCACGCACTGATACTAACACTATCTCCAAAGAGACCGAAACAAGATTCTACTTGACCCACATCACCTTGGAGTTCCATTGGGTGCGTCCAAAATGATTTCTGAGGCTACGGTACGTTTGGCGCAAATCGTACACCTATGTTGAATCAAGATTAGCATTATATCCAAATGGACTGAAATGAGCTTCCATTTGAGCCTCATCACCAAGGAGTACCATCCAGTGCGTCCAAATGATTTATGAGGCTATGGTACATTTGCCGCAAACCGTGCACCTATCTTGCACTAAAACTAACACTGTCGCCAAACAAACCAAAACGAGCTTCCATTTGTGCGTCGTCACCTAGGAGTACCATCCAGTGCATCCAACATAATTTCTGATCCTATGGTACGTTTGGCTCAAACCGTGCACCAATCTTGCACCAAACCTAACACTATCTCCAAAAAGATCACAACAACATTCTACATGCCCCACGTCACCTAGGAGTTCCACCGGGTGTGTCCAAATCAGTTTCTAAGTCTATGGTACGTTTGGTGCAAACTGTGGATCTATCACGCACTGATACTAACACTATCTCCAAAGAGATCGAAACAAGATTCTACATGACCCACATCACCTTGGAGTTCCATTGGGTGCGTCCAAAATGATTTCTGAGGCTACGGTACGTTTGGCGCAAATCGTACACCTATGTTGAATCAAGATTAGCATTATACCCAAATGGACTGAAATGAGCTTCCATTTGAGCCTCATCACCAAGGAGTACCATCCAGTGCGTCCAAATGATTTATGAGGCTATGGTACATTTGCCGTGAACCGTGCACCTATCTTGCACTGAAACTAACACTATCTCCAAACGCACCGAAACGAGCTTCCATTTGAGCCTCGTCACCCAGGAGTACCGTCCAGTGCATCCGAAACAATTTTTGAGCCTATGGTACGTTTGGCACAAACCGTGCACCTATCATGCACCAAAACTAACACTATCTTCAAAAGGACCGAAAGGAGATTCTACATGACCCACGTCTCCGTGGAGTTCCATCGGGTGCGTCCAAAATGATTTATGAGGCTATGGTACGTTTGGTGAAAACCATGGATCTATCTTGCACCGAGACTAACACTATATCCAAATGGACCGAAACGAGATTCTACATGATCCACGTCCCCTAGGAGTTCCATCGGGTGCGCCTAAAACGATTTCTGAGCATACGGTACATTCGGCACAAACCGTGCACCTATCCTGAATCAAGATTAGCACTGTCTCCAAACGGACTGAAATGAGCTTCCATTTGAGCCTCGTCACCTAGGAGTACCATCCGGTGTATCCAAAACAATTTCTGAGCCTTTGGTACATTTGGCGCAAACCATTCACCTATCGTGCACTGAAACTAACACTATCTCCAAATGGATCGAAACGAGATTCTACATGACCCACATCACCTAGGAGTTCCATCGGGTGCGTCCAAAATGATTTCCGAGCTTATAGTACGTTCGGCGCAAACCGTGCAACTATCTTGAGTCAAGATTAGCACTATCTCCAAATAAACCGAAACGAGCTTCCATTTTAGACTCGTCACCTAGGAGTACCATCTGGTGTGTCCAAAATGATTTCTGAGCCTATGGTACGTTTGGCGCAAACTGTGCACCTATCATGCACGGAAACTAACACAATCTCCAAAAGAATCAAAACGATATTCTTCATGACCCGCGTCACCTTGGAGTTCCATTGGGTGCGTCCAAATTAGTTTCTGAGGCTGTGGTACGTTTGGTGCAAACTGTGGATCTATCTTGCACCGATACTAACACTATCTCCAAACGGACTGAAATGAGATTCTACATGACCCACATCACCTTGGAGTTCCATTGGGTGCATACAAAATGATTTTTGAGCCTGTGGTACGTTTGGCGCAAACCGTGCACCTATCTTGAATCAAGATAAGCATTGTATCCAAACAGACCGAAACGACCTTCCATTTGAGCCTCGTCACCTAGGAGTACCATCCGGTGCGTCCAAAATGATTTCTGAGGATATGGTACATTTGCCGCAAACCGTGCACCTATCTTGCACTGAAACTAACACTGTCTCCAAACAAACCGAAACGAGCTTCCATTTGAGCGTCGTCACCCTGGAGTACCATCCAGTGCATCCAACATAATTTCTGATCCTCTGGTACGTTTGGCTCAAACCGTGCACCAATCATACACCGAATCTAACACTCTCTCTAAAAAGATCACAACAACACTCTACATGACCCACGTCACCTAGGAGTTCCACCGGGTGTGTCCAAATCGGTTTCTGAGGCTATGGTACGTTTAGTGCAAACTGTGGATCTATCACGCACCGATACTAACACTATCTCCAAAGAGACCGAAACAAGATTCTACATGACCCACATCACCTTGGAGTTCCATTGGGTGCTTCCAAAATGATTTCTGAGGCTACGGTACATTTGGCGCAAACCGTACACCTATGTTGAATCAAGATTAGTATTATATCCAAACGGACCGAAATGAGCTTACATTTGAGCCTCGTCACCTAGGAGTACCATCTGGTGCGTCCAAATGATTTATGAGGCTATGGTACATTTGTCGCGAACCGTGCACCTATCTTGCACTGAAACTAACACTGTCTCCAAACGAACCGAAACGAGCTTTCATTTGAGCCTCGTCACCCAGGAGTACCATCCAGTGCATCCAAAACAATTTCTGAGCCTATGGTACGTTTGGTGCAAACCGTGCACCTATCATGCGCCAAAACTAACACTGTCTCCAAAAGGACCGAAAGGAGATTCTACATGACCCACGTCTCCTTGGAGTTCCATCGGGTGCGTCCAAAATTATTTATGAGGCTATGGTACGTTTGGTGCAAACCATGGATCTATCTTGCACCGAGACTAACACTATATCCATATGGACCGAAACGAGATTCTACTTGATCCACGTCCCCTAGGAGTTCAATCGGCTGCGCCCAAAATGATTTCCGAGCATGTAGAATCAAGATTAGCACTGTCTCCAAACGAACTGAAACAAGCTTTCCATTTGAGCCTCGTCTCCTAGGAGTACCATCTAGTGCGTCCAAAACAATTTCTGAGTCTATGGTACAATTGGTGCAAACCGTGCACCTATCTTGCACTGAAACTAACACTGTCTCCAAACGGACTGAAACGAGCTTCCATGTGAGCCTCGTCACCCAGGAGTACCATCCGGTGCATCCAAAACAATTTCTGAGCCTTTGGTACATTTGGCGCAAACCATTCACCTATCGTGCCCTGAAACTAACACTACCTCCAAATGGATCGAAACGAGATTCTACATGACCCACGTCACCTAGGTTTTCCATCTGGTGCGTCCAAAATCATTTCTGAGGCTATGGTACGTTTGGTGCAAACTGTGGATCTATCTTGCACCGAGACTAACACTATCTCCAAATGGACCGAAACAGCATTCTACATGACCCACGTCACCTAGGAGTTCCCTCGAGTGCCTCCAAAATGATTTTCGAGCTTATGGTACGTTCAGTGCAAACCGTGCACCTACCTTGAGTCAAGATTAGAACTATCTCCAAATGAACCGAAACGAGCTTCCATTTGAGACTCGTCACCTAGGAGTACCATCTGGTGTGTCCAAAATGATTTCTGAGCCTATGGTACGTTTGGCGCAAACTGTGCACCTATCATGCACGGAAACTAACACAATCTCCGAAAGGATCAAAACGATATTCTACATGACCCACGTCACCTTGGAGTTCCATCGGGTGCGTCCAAATCGGTTTCTGAGGCTGTGGTACGTTTGGTGCAAACTGTGGATCTATCTTGCACCGATACTAACACTATCTCCAAACGGACCGAAACAAGATTCTACATGACCCACATCACCTTGGAGTTCCATTGGGTGCATACAAAATGATTTCTGAGCCTATGGTACGTTTTCCGCAAACCATGCACCTATCTTGAATGAAGATAAGCATTTTATGCAAACAGACCGAAACGAGCTTCCATTCGAGCCTCGTCACCTAGGAGTACCATCCGGTGCGTCCAAAACGATTTCTAAGGCTATGGTACATTTGGCGCAAACCTTTCACCTATCATGCACCGAAACTAACACTATCTCCAAATGGACCGAAACAACATTCTACAGGACCCACGTCACCTAGGAGTTCCATCGGGTGCGTCCAAAATGATTTTTGAGCTTATGGTACGTTCAGTGCGAACCGTTCACCTATCTTGAGTCAAAATTAGAACTATCTCCAAGTGAACCGAAACGAGCTTCCATTTGAGACTCGTCACCTAGGAGTACCATCTGGTGTGTCCAAAATGATTTCTGAGCCTATGGTACGTTTGGCGTAAACTGTGCACCTATCATGCACCAAAACTAACACAATCTCCAAAAGGATCAAAATGATATTCTACATGACCCACGTCACCTTGGAGTTCCATCAGGTGCGTCCAAATCGGTTTCTGAGGCTATGGTACGTTTAGTGCAAACTGTGGATCTATCTCGCACCGATACTAACACTATCTCCAAACGGACCAAAACGAGATTCTACATGACCCACATCACCTTGGAGTTCCATTGGGTGCATACAAAATGACATCTGAGCCTATGGTACGTTTGGCGTAAACCGTGCACATATCTTGAATCAAGATAAGCATTGTATCCAAACGGACCAAAACGAGCTTCCATTTGAGCCTCGTCACCTAGGAGTACCATCTGGTGCGTCCAAAACAATTTCTGAGGCTATGGTACATTTGCCAAAAACCGTGCACCTATCTTGCACTGAAACTAACACTGTCTCCAAACTAACCGAAACGAGCTTCCATTTGAGCGTCGTCACCCAGGAGTACCATCCAGTGCATCCAACATAATTTCTGATCCTATGGTATGTTTGGCTCAAACCGTGCACCAATCATGCACCAAAACTAACACTATCTCAAAAAAGATCACAACAACATTCTACATGACCCACGTCACCTAGGAGTTCCACCGGGTGTGTCCAAATCGGTTTCTGAGGCTATGGTATGTTTGATGCAAACTGTGGATCTATCACGCACCGATACTAACACAATCTCCAAAGAGACCAAAAACAAGATTCTACATGACCCACATCACCTTGGAGTTCCATTGGGTGCGTCCAAAATGATTTCTGAGGGTACGGTACATTTGGCGCAAACCGTACACCTATGTTGAATCAAGATTAGCATTATATCCAAACGGACCGAAATGAGCTTCCATTTGAGCCTCGTCACCTAGTAGTACCATCCAGTGCGTCCAAATGATTTATGAGGCTATGGTACATTTGCCGCGAACCGTGGACATATCTTGCACTGAAACTAACACTGCCTCCAAACGAACCGAAACGAGCTTCCATTTGAGCCTCGTCACCCAGGAGTACCATCCAGTGCATCCGAAACAATTTTTGAGCCTAGGGTACGTTTGGCGCAAACCGTGCACCTGTCATGCACCAAAACTAACACTATCTCCAAAAGGACCGAAAGGAGATTCTACATGACCAACGTCTCCGTAGAGTTCCATCGGGTGTGTCCAAAATGATTTATGAGGCTATGGTACGTTTGGTGCAAACCATGGATCTATCTTGCACCGAGACTAACACTATATCCAAATGGACCGAAACGAGATTCTACATGATCCACGTCCCCTAGGAGTTCAATCAGGTGCGCCCAAAACGATTTCCGAGCATACGGTACGTTCGACACAAACCGTGCACCTATCCTGGATCAAGATTAGCACTGTCTCCAAACGAACTGAAACGAGCTTTCCATTTGAGCCTCGTCTCCTAGGAGTACCATCTGGTGCGTCCAAAATAATTTCTGAGTCTATGGTACAATTGGCGCAAACCGTGCACCTATCTTGCACTAAAACTAACACTGTCTCCAAACGGACTGAAACGAGCTTCCATTTGAGCCTCGTCACCAAGGAGTACCATCCTGTGTATCCAAAACAATTTCTGAGCCTTTGGTACATTTGGCGCAAACCATTCACCTATCGTGCACCGAAACTAACACTATCTCCAAATGGATCGAAACGAGATTCTACATGACCCACGTCACCTAGGTTTTCCATCCGGTGCGTCCAAAATAATTTCTGAGACTATGGTACGTTTGGTGCAAACTGTGGATCTATCTTGCACCGAGACTAACACTATCTCCAAATGGACCGAAACAACATTCTACATGACCCACGTCACCTAGGAGTTCCATCGAGTGCGTCAAAAATTATTATCGAGCTTATGGTACGTTCAGTGCAAACCGTGCACCTATCTTGAGTCAAGATTAGAACTATCTCCAAATGAACTGAAACGAGCTTCCATTTCAGACTCGTCACCTAGGAGTACCATCTGGTGTGTCCAAAATGATTTTTGAGCCTATGGTACGTTTGGCGCAAACTGTGCACCTATCATGCACGGAAACTAACACAATCTCCAAAAGGATCAAAATGATATTCTACATGACCCGCGTCACCTTGGAGTTCCATCGGGTGCGTCCAAATCGGTTTTTGAGGCTGTGGTACATTTGGTGCAAACTGTGGATCTATCTTGCACCGATACTAACACTATATCCAAACAGACAGAAACGAGATTCTACATGACCCACATCACCTTGGAGTTCCATTGGGTGCTTCCAAAATGATTTCTGAGGCTACGGTACATTTGGCGCAAACCGTACACCTATGTTGAATCAAGATTAGTATTATATCCAAACGGACCGAAATGAGCTTACATTTGAGCCTCGTCACCTAGGAGTACCATCTGGTGCGTCCAAATGATTTATGAGGCTATGGTACATTTGTCGCGAACCGTGCACCTATCTTGCACTGAAACTAACACTGTCTCCAAACGAACCGAAACGAGCTTTCATTTGAGCCTCGTCACCCAGGAGTACCATCCAGTGCATCCAAAACAATTTCTGAGCCTATGGTACGTTTGGTGCAAACCGTGCACCTATCATGCGCCAAAACTAACACTGTCTCCAAAAGGACCGAAAGGAGATTCTACATGACCCACGTCTCCTTGGAGTTCCATCGGGTGCGTCCAAAATTATTTATGAGGCTATGGTACGTTTGGTGCAAACCATGGATCTATCTTGCACCGAGACTAACACTATATCCATATGGACCGAAACGAGATTCTACTTGATCCACGTCCCCTAGGAGTTCAATCGGCTGCGCCCAAAATGATTTCCGAGCATGTAGAATCAAGATTAGCACTGTCTCCAAACGAACTGAAACAAGCTTTCCATTTGAGCCTCGTCTCCTAGGAGTACCATCTAGTGCGTCCAAAACAATTTCTGAGTCTATGGTACAATTGGTGCAAACCGTGCACCTATCTTGCACTGAAACTAACACTGTCTCCAAACGGACTGAAACGAGCTTCCATGTGAGCCTCGTCACCCAGGAGTACCATCCGGTGCATCCAAAACAATTTCTGAGCCTTTGGTACATTTGGCGCAAACCATTCACCTATCGTGCCCTGAAACTAACACTACCTCCAAATGGATCGAAACGAGATTCTACATGACCCACGTCACCTAGGTTTTCCATCTGGTGCGTCCAAAATCATTTCTGAGGCTATGGTACGTTTGGTGCAAACTGTGGATCTATCTTGCACCGAGACTAACACTATCTCCAAATGGACCGAAACAGCATTCTACATGACCCACGTCACCTTGGAGTTCCCTCGAGTGCCTCCAAAATGATTTTCGAGCTTATGGTACGTTCAGTGCAAACCGTGCACCTACCTTGAGTCAAGATTAGAACTATCTCCAAATGAACCGAAACGAGCTTCCATTTGAGACTCGTCACCTAGGAGTACCATCTGGTGTGTCCAAAATGATTTCTGAGCCTATGGTACGTTTGGCGCAAACTGTGCACCTATCATGCACGGAAACTAACACAATCTCCGAAAGGATCAAAACGATATTCTACATGACCCACGTCACCTTGGAGTTCCATCGGGTGCGTCCAAATCGGTTTCTGAGGCTGTGGTACGTTTGGTGCAAACTGTGGATCTATCTTGCACCGATACTAACACTATCTCCAAACGGACCGAAACAAGATTCTACATGACCCACATCACCTTGGAGTTCCATTGGGTGCATACAAAATGATTTCTGAGCCTATGGTACGTTTTCCGCAAACCATGCACCTATCTTGAATGAAGATAAGCATTTTATGCAAACAGACCGAAACGAGCTTCCATTCGAGCCTCGTCACCTAGGAGTACCATCCGGTGCGTCCAAAACGATTTCTAAGGCTATGGTACATTTGGCGCAAACCTTTCACCTATCATGCACCGAAACTAACACTATCTCCAAATGGACCGAAACAACATTCTACAGGACCCACGTCACCTAGGAGTTCCATCGGGTGCGTCCAAAATGATTTTTGAGCTTATGGTACGTTCAGTGCGAACCGTTCACCTATCTTGAGTCAAAATTAGAACTATCTCCAAGTGAACCGAAACGAGCTTCCATTTGAGACTCGTCACCTAGGAGTACCATCTGGTGTGTCCAAAATGATTTCTGAGCCTATGGTACGTTTGGCGTAAACTGTGCACCTATCATGCACCAAAACTAACACAATCTCCAAAAGGATCAAAATGATATTCTACATGACCCACGTCACCTTGGAGTTCCATCAGGTGCGTCCAAATCGGTTTCTGAGGCTATGGTACGTTTAGTGCAAACTGTGGATCTATCTCGCACCGATACTAACACTATCTCCAAACGGACCAAAACGAGATTCTACATGACCCACATCACCTTGGAGTTCCATTGGGTGCATACAAAATGACATCTGAGCCTATGGTACGTTTGGCGTAAACCGTGCACATATCTTGAATCAAGATAAGCATTGTATCCAAACGGACCAAAACGAGCTTCCATTTGAGCCTCGTCACCTAGGAGTACCATCTGGTGCGTCCAAAACAATTTCTGAGGCTATGGTACATTTGCCAAAAACCGTGCACCTATCTTGCACTGAAACTAACACTGTCTCCAAACTAACCGAAACGAGCTTCCATTTGAGCGTCGTCACCCAGGAGTACCATCCAGTGCATCCAACATAATTTCTGATCCTATGGTATGTTTGGCTCAAACCGTGCACCAATCATGCACCAAAACTAACACTATCTCAAAAAAGATCACAACAACATTCTACATGACCCACGTCACCTAGGAGTTCCACCGGGTGTGTCCAAATCGGTTTCTGAGGCTATGGTATGTTTGATGCAAACTGTGGATCTATCACGCACCGATACTAACACAATCTCCAAAGAGACCAAAAACAAGATTCTACATGACCCACATCACCTTGGAGTTCCATTGGGTGCGTCCAAAATGATTTCTGAGGGTACGGTACATTTGGCGCAAACCGTACACCTATGTTGAATCAAGATTAGCATTATATCCAAACGGACCGAAATGAGCTTCCATTTGAGCCTCGTCACCTAGTAGTACCATCCAGTGCGTCCAAATGATTTATGAGGCTATGGTACATTTGCCGCGAACCGTGGACATATCTTGCACTGAAACTAACACTGCCTCCAAACGAACCGAAACGAGCTTCCATTTGAGCCTCGTCACCCAGGAGTACCATCCAGTGCATCCGAAACAATTTTTGAGCCTAGGGTACGTTTGGCGCAAACCGTGCACCTGTCATGCACCAAAACTAACACTATCTCCAAAAGGACCGAAAGGAGATTCTACATGACCAACGTCTCCGTAGAGTTCCATCGGGTGTGTCCAAAATGATTTATGAGGCTATGGTACGTTTGGTGCAAACCATGGATCTATCTTGCACCGAGACTAACACTATATCCAAATGGACCGAAACGAGATTCTACATGATCCACGTCCCCTAGGAGTTCAATCAGGTGCGCCCAAAACGATTTCCGAGCATACGGTACGTTCGACACAAACCGTGCACCTATCCTGGATCAAGATTAGCACTGTCTCCAAACGAACTGAAACGAGCTTTCCATTTGAGCCTCGTCTCCTAGGAGTACCATCTGGTGCGTCCAAAATAATTTCTGAGTCTATGGTACAATTGGCGCAAACCGTGCACCTATCTTGCACTAAAACTAACACTGTCTCCAAACGGACAGAAACGAGCTTCCATTTGAGCCTCGTCACCAAGGAGTACCATCCTGTGTATCCAAAACAATTTCTGAGCCTTTGGTACATTTGGCGCAAACCATTCACCTATCGTGCACCGAAAGTAACACTATCTCCAAATGGATCGAAACGAGATTCTACATGACCCACGTCACCTAGGTTTTCCATCCGGTGCGTCCAAAATAATTTCTGAGACTATGGTACGTTTGGTGCAAACTGTGGATCTATCTTGCACCGAGACTAACACTATCTCCAAATGGACCGAAACAACATTCTACATGACCCACGTCACCTAGGAGTTCCATCGAGTGCGTCAAAAATTATTATCGAGCTTATGGTACGTTCAGTGCAAACCGTGCACCTATCTTGAGTCAAGATTAGAACTATCTCCAAATGAACTGAAACGAGCTTCCATTTCAGACTCGTCACCTAGGAGTACCATCTGGTGTGTCCAAAATGATTTTTGAGCCTATGGTACGTTTGGCGCAAACTGTGCACCTATCATGCACGGAAACTAACACAATCTCCAAAAGGATCAAAATGATATTCTACATGACCCGCGTCACCTTGGAGTTCCATCGGGTGCGTCCAAATCGGTTTTTGAGGCTGTGGTACATTTGGTGCAAACTGTGGATCTATCTTGCACCGATACTAACACTATATCCAAACAGACAGAAACGAGATTCTACATGACCCACATCACCTTGGAGTTCCATTGGGTGCATACAAAATGATTTCTGAGCCTGTGGTACGTTTGGCGCAAACCGTGCACCTATCTTGAATCAAGATAAGCATTGTATCCAAACGGACCGAAACGAGCTTCCATTTGAGCCTCGTCACCTAGGAGTACCATCTGGTGCGTCCAAAATGATTTCTGAGGCTATGGTACATCTGCCGCAAACCGTTCACCTATCTTGCACTAAAACTAACACTGTCGCCAAACAAACCGAAACGAGCTTCCATTTGTGCGTCGTCACCCAGGAGTACCATCCAGTGCATCCAGCAAAATTTCTGATCCTATGGTACGTTTGGCTCAAACCGTGCACCAATCTTGCACCAAAACTAACACTATCTCCAAAAAGATCACAACAACATTCTACATGCCCCACGTCACCTAGGAGTTCCACCGGGTGTGTCCAAATCGGTTTCTAAGGCTATGGTACATTTGGTGCAAACTGTGGATCAATCACGCACTGATACTAACACTATATCCAAAGAGACCGAAACAAGATTCTACATGACCCACATCACCTTGGAGTTCCATTGGGTGCGTCCAAAATGATTTCTGAGGCTACGGTACGTTTGGCGCAAATCGTACACCTATGTTGAATCAAGATTAGCATTATATCCAAACGGACTGAAATGATATTCCATTTGAGCCTCATCACCAAGGAGTACCATCCAGTGCGTCCAAATGATTTATGAGGCTATGGTTCATTTGCCGCGAACCGTGCACCTATCTTGCACTGAAACTAACACTGTCTCCAACGCACCGAAACGAGCTTCCATTTGAGCCTCGTCACCCAGGAGTACCGTCCAGTGCATCCGAAACAATTTTTGAGCCTATGGAACGTTTGGCGCAAACCGTGCACCTATCATGCACCAAAACTAACACTATCTTCAAAAGGACCGAAAGGAGATTCTACATGACCCACGTCTCCGTGGAGTTCCATCGGTTGCGTCCAAAATGATTTATGAGGCTATGGTACGTTTGGTGAAAACCATGGATCTATCTTGAACCGAGACTAACACTATATCCAAATGTACCGAAACGAGATTCTACATGATCCACGTCCCCTAGGAGTTCCATCGGGTGCGCCCAAAATGATTTCCGAGCATACGGTACATTCGGCACAAACCGTGCACCTATCCTGAATCAAGATTAGCACTGTCTCCAAACGAACTGAAATGAGCTTTCCATTTGAGCCTCGTCTCCTAGGAGTACCATCTGGTGCATCCAAAATAATTTCTGAGTCTATGGTACAATTGGCGCAAATCGTGCACCTATCTTGCACTGAAACTAACACTGTCTCCAAACGGACTGAAACGAGCTTCCATTTGAGCCTCGTCACCTAGGAGTACCATCCGGTGTATCCAAAACAATTTCTGAGCCTTTGGTACATTTGGCGCAAACCATTCACCTATCGTGCACCGAAACTAACACTATCTCCAAATGGATCGAAACGAGATTCTACATGACCCACGTCACCTAGGTTTTCCATCCGGTGCGTCCAAAATGATTTCTGAGGCTATGGTATGTTTGGTGCAAACTGTGGATCTATCTTGCACCAAGACTAACACTATCTCCAAATGGACCGAAACAACATTCTACATGACCCACGTCACCTAGGAGTTCTGTCGGGTGCGTCCAAAATGATTTTCGAGCTTATGGTACGTTCAGTGCAAACCGTGCACCTATATTGAGTCAAGATTAGAACTATCTCCAAATGAACCGAAACGAGCTTCCATTTGAGCCTCGTCACCTAGGAGTACCATCTGGTGTGTCCAAAATGATTTCTGAGCCTATGGTACATTTGGCGCAAACTGTGCACCAATCATGCACGGAAACTAACACAATCTCCAAAAGAATCAAAACGATATTCTTCATGACCCGCGTCACCTTGGAGTTCCATTGGGTGTGTCCAAATTGGTTTCTGAGGCTGTGGTACGTTTGGTGCAAACTGTGGATCTATCTTGCACCGATACTAACACTATCTCTAAACGGACTGAAACGAGATTCTACATGACCCACATCACCTTAGAGTTCCATTGGGTGCATACAAAATGATTTTTGAGCATGTGGTACGTTTGGCGCAAACCGTGTGTAACGGAACCGTCCAAATTATAAGAGCACAAGTTCAAAAACAATCGCCGAAACGATCAAATTCTCAAACTTGAGCCCATATAACTCCGGTAGTCCACGAAATCGCGAGGGATTTCAAACCAAACCGAGAGCAACCAGATCGTAATGATTCAACATAACACAACACTTGTTACAACCGTTCAAAAGTAATCTCATACATCAGAGTACAGATATTTTTATTACAAAACCAAAGTAAAGATTAGCGGAAGCAACATAATTTCTGAAACCATTTTAAGTCAAATACGGCCAGTACATAGTCACATCCTGCAAAAGCATACCAGAAGAGATACTACAGGGACCATGCCCATATGGTCTAGTCTTCACGCCCACATGGTGAAGACAATACTTGCAACAACAAGTATGAATCTGCTACCTGCAACAGGTGGGAATAAACCCTGAGTACGAGAAGGTACTCAGCTAGACTTACCCGTCAAAAACCAAAAACAAAGGTGACACCAAGGATTATGCAAGGCTGATATAAGTGGGGCTAGCTTGACTCATTTGCAGAAACGCTTAATACAGATAAGTAACCATTATATGCTTAAGTATCAAGTTGATCATCATAAACCTGATAACTAGATTAGCACCTGTACTAGAGCAATCACTTTATTAAGAGCAAACAATATTAACCATAGCAGGTATAATAAGGCTATCATCATCATTATCATCAATTCCGAACCATCATTATAATTAGTGTATCTACGCTGGAGATAACCAGTCAAGTTTCTCACTAACCGGGAGAGACGGCGACTCGAATCGATTCCAACTCAGCTGACGGGGTATTCCTGACACTCACCCGGTAAACCCCGCTAAAGGCAGCCGTAGATAACCTTTGGTACAACTCAGGGTGGGCCCGAACAGCGTCACGTTCTCGGGGATACCAGTGGCCAGGATGCTCAGGACTTTTAACTCACCTGCCCTTGGACCCTCTGGCTCCCTTCCGAGGCGACTTTCACTTTTCGACTTCGCAGCCTGAGTTGAGCTACTAGGCTTCGCGGTCGGCAACCTCAGGCCGACCAGCTAAATGTCAGGCATGCATTCAAAATGACATAGAAGGCTCCAGGTCTTGGTCCTTAATCGACACAGACGGGGATAGATCCACACCCAAGACCTCCATGCCTTGTTGCTTCACTATCGTCATCCCGCCCGGTCTCATTTCATTTTATTAACACATGGTTCACTTCCACGATAGCAAGTATAGCCAACCGTGACCTGATAAAGCCCTATATCTCGCAGGTGACAGGAAATCACCCGACTTCTACCGGTCTAATTTAGCAGGGCTAAGCATAGATACGATCCTGTCTACTTAGGATTCAAGGTTCGAATTGCTGGACAAGGAGTGTTATCAATGCAGCAAGGGTTTCCAACCAACTCCTATCACGTAATGCAACAATACATATAACATGTATAGATAGATAATTGCTTTGAAAGTAGGAGGCTTATAATGCTCCGTGGCTTGCCTTAACCGAAAGAAGAGAGATCGAGGTTCGACTTCAAGAACGATTCCCACGTCTTCTCCGGCTTCGTCGGACTGGACCTCCGGTTCTCGAACGGACTTCAACTTCGGGTCCCACGCCCAGCGGGACTTCGCTCGTAACACGATTCTTGGCACACCTATTGCATGCATATGCATCCAATGAATTTCATGTATGCATCCAAAAATGACATGATGATTTATGGACGTGCATGAATGATGTGAAGATGAATGCAATGACATTGCAACGTTGTAAGCACAAAACCCAGTTATGTGGTGCTCTATTCAAATCACTTCAATCTTAGGTGCAAATTTCCTCTCCGGTATTGACATGTTTAAACATTCCTAAGAAACCACTAAGTATCACCAAGTTAAGATTAAACACGCACGTAACAAGATTCCAGACATTAGTATTTACAACATATTATCAACAGTAGCTAAGAAAACTCACAACTAGAGTTCTACTAATCCAAATGACCTGAAAGAGGACATTCTGGAAAGCTTATAAAATTGTCTACATTTCATTTATAAACATCTAAACATGATTTCATCATTTACCAAGTTAAAATAGCACATGTACAGAATCTGTTCTAAAAGACAGACAGCACTGCCAAAACTGAACCCAGCTTGGAACAGCTGTCATTTCTAAACTATAAGTCAAAATGCTACCAAAATTTACCAGCAACTAGTTCATGAAATTCTCAACAACTTTGCTATAGATCACCAAGCATGAAAACATCAATAACATAGGTTAATTCTCTTAGCTAGCAAATCTGTCCAAAAATGACAGATTCACTAAATTAAATATTTAGTGACGATTCAAAAGCACAATTGGACCAAACTAAGTTTACCAACCTGTTGTGCATATCAAAGGAACATCAGAAAGTATAGTGCCAACTTCTAAATAAATTATTTAATATTCTTTTATAATTTATTTAGTTAATTAGGTGATTAAAGAAACATACAGTAAAACTATATATAAAAATCTACAAAAATTACAGTAGCCACCTAATGCTTTACATAGGCTACCATAAAATTTTCACTTCATTTTGACAAGCAGATATGGAGATATCAAAAATAACAGATGGTAGGTCTATTTCTAGCATAAATAGGAAACCCTATTGAAAGTATCCAACAACATATTTCATATTTTTCCTAGCATCCTTCTAATATAAGAACAATATTCTCCAAGTTTCACCCTTACTGGATCTATAGAAAAATTATGAAAATTCACACAAGATCCATTCAAGCAAACAAGATAATTATATAACTCCACCAAACCACATCCAAATTGCATGAAAATTTAACCATAATCTATTCATGGTATGAGCAGTTCACTATAAAAATTTCATGTCATTTGGAGCTTCACAGAAAGAGATATCATTTTATCCTTTTTCTTCATGAATAAAAGATATAATTAATAACTATTTAATTCATCACAAAACATGGCACATATTATAATTTTATAATAAACTAGGCATTATGTAGAGCACACCAAAATTTAAAGCACCTTATTTGTATCTATAAAACAGGATATACATATTTTTGAAGTTTGCTCAACAATCAAATAAATAAAATCGAAAACAAAAACCCTACTCTACTTCGGGCCGGCCCAGACCACCATTGCGGCCCGCGACGCGCGCGCACGCACCCGCGTCAGCGCGGCCTGGCAACGTGGCTCGGCCCACGACGGCCCAAGCAGCAACACCGGGGGGGATCCCGCGCGCCGACAGGCGGGCCCCGCCCTTCAGGGACACCGGACAGGGGAGCGGCTCCGGCCGGCGAATGCTCACCGCCGGTGACCCTTCCGACGAAGATGAGTGCTCCATCGTGCTCTCCATGTCACCCCGCACCTCGGCACACCATTTTCCCCAACTCAACTTCACCGGAGTACGCTCACCGACGGCTCAGGCGGACGGCGGCGCTCGGCTCCCGTCGTCGATGACGAAAACGACCCCGATGGAGGCAAACCTCGGGACCTACCCACTCTACGTCACTCCACTAACTCGATGAACCCGACATCTAGGCAAGAGGAAGGCCACAGTGGCGTGGCCACGGTGGTGGAGAAGCTCGGCGGCGCTCCGAGCAAGGCGGTGGAGAAGGGACCTTTTCCGCTCTACCCGGAGCTCTGCTGGCTCAGCTGAGGGATGCAGCGTG
Organism: Saccharum hybrid cultivar R570; assembly: GCA_038087645.1. Classification (NCBI taxonomy): domain Eukaryota; kingdom Viridiplantae; phylum Streptophyta; class Magnoliopsida; order Poales; family Poaceae; genus Saccharum; species Saccharum hybrid cultivar. Next base: position 19,421,599 of record JAQSUU010000804.1, read on the forward strand.
TAGAGGAGGTAGTGGCGGAGAGTTTGACCAAGCCAATCTGGGAAGGATGCGGTGGTGATGGAGCTGTGCGCGGTGGAGCTCTCGGCGGCGAAATGGCGGTGCGCTCGCCTTGCTGGTGGGCGGAAGAAAGGGAGGCGAGAGAGAAAGGAGGGAGTGGAGGGCAGCAGCAGCACTCGGGCAACATGAGCTTGCCAGCGCGCTCACGAGTGGGGGCAAAACCGGAGCATGACGGCCACGCGGCGTTCTAGCCCTGCGCGCGGTCGGCCACGGCCGACGGTGTCTGAACCCGAGTTTCCCGATTCAGTCATAAACGCGATGACTGACAGCGTGATTTCATCACCTCACCGCTCGTGACCAAGGCTGATTCGATGAGAGCCGTAGTTAACAAAAATGTAGAGCTATGTGTGATCTACAGTTTTGTCAATATGGACTTGAGCTGGTTCGGTCTGGATTGGAAGATAAAAGGTCCCAAAGGGAGGCACCTTGAAACTGAAACCGAGATTCAGTCAACCCACCCGACTGAAACCTGATTTTCACAGCACTCTATCTCCTAAGCCATTGAGAATTAGGTGATGGTGCTATTGACAAAATCATAGAGCTATGTGAGTACTACAAATATGTCAATAAGAACTTGAGCTAATTCAGCCTAGATTAGTAACTATAGAGCCCTAAAGTGGTGTACACTGAAACTGTAAGTCAGTACACAAGACTTGGAAAATTTGCTAAGTGTTGAAACAACATGGAAACCTGACTTGTGGGCCCTGTTTGAGGATGTTCTAGCCATTTTCATGAGATGCTCATATTACAACTTTTGTTCCTTATCAAGTTTGCTACAACTTTGGTAAAGGTTGCACAACCATGCAAGACCTCTAGATACCACTTTTAAATCGGTCAAAGTAGATCAGTGCTATGGTCAAACTAGGGTCAAACCTAGTCAAATTGGATTTTGGTCAAAACATGAATATAAACCCTAGCTCATTTTGCTCCACTAACATATCAAGGATGTTTTCAAGCCCCCAAGTCACACAATAGCATCACATATGTCATCTATACAAAAACCCTAGCAACACATAAAGGAAGCACATAGAAACCACAATGTTGCAAGGTCATGTTTCAAGCAAGGATGCACATAAAATGACGATGCTTATGGTAATGTCATGCCATGATCATGCATTATGAATGCATTATGAGGCTAACTAACACCAGGGGTGTTACAGCCCTCCCCCCTTATAAAAATCTCATCCCGAGATTTGAAAGTCGTACCATTTTTCATAGAAAGCAGAATAGTTGTCCTTTAAATAATCCTCTTTTTCCCAAGTTGCATCGCGTTCCCCGTGATTACTCCAAACCACCTTGTATAATTTGACTACTCAATTTCGAGTCACCCTCTCCAGAGTATCCAGAACATATACCGGTTTCTCCTCATACGAAAGATCGGATTTCAACTTGATGCGTCTCACATCTACTCTTTCCTCGGGAAGACGGAGACATTTCTTTAATCGAGAAACATGGAATACTGGAAAGATGGCTCCCATTTCACAAGGTAGATTGAGCTTATAGGCTACCCTTCCACTTTTCTCAATAATCCGATAAGGTCCAACATATCGAGGCTCAAGCTTTCTTTTGATCCCAAAACTCTTTACTCCTCTCATAGGGGACACCTTCAGATAGACATGGTCACCTACTTCAAACTCAATAGGTTTCCTCCTCTTATCTGCGTAGCTCTTTTGTCTAGCCTGAGCAGCTGATATATTTTTCTGTATAGCACGAACTTGCTCCTCGGCTTCTTTTACAAAGTCAATACCATAGAATCTTCTTTCTCCTGGTTCCACCCAGTTCAAAGGAGTTCTACACTTGCGACCATATAAAGCTTCAAAAGGAGCCATTCTGATGCTCTCTTGATAACTGTTGTTGTAAGAGAATTCAGCGAGAGGCAACCATTTCTCCCAGGAGCCATTACAAGAGATGATACAAGCTCTAAGCATGTCTTCAAGAATCTAATTTACACGCTCAGTCTACCCCGACGTCTGTGGATGATAAGCAGAACTACGGACCAAATTAGTTCCAAGATTCTGATGTAGGCGCTCCCAAAAACGAGTAGTAAACTGTGGCCCTCTGTCAGAGACAATAGACCTAGGCACTCCATGAAGACGTACGACTTCTTGGAAGTAAATGTCAGCATATTGGTGTGGGGGATAGTTACTCTTCACAGGGATAAAGTGAGCAGACTTCGTCAGACGATCAACTATAACCCAAATAGAGTCAAAACCTTTTTGGGTGGTTGGTAATCCAACAATAAAGTCCATAACAATGTCGTCCCACTTCCAACCTGGAACAGACAAAGGCTGGAGTAAACCTGGCTTCATGTGAATGGCCTTAACTCTACAACATTTATCACACCTAGCGACGTAGGCTGCAATTTCCTTTTTCATCTTGGTCCACCAATAGTACGGCTTGAGGTCCTGATACATCTTACTACTACCAGGATGGATGGACAGCTTAAAAGAATGGGCTTCAGATAGGATTTGATTTCTGAGCTCTCTATCTTTTGGCACAACGAGTCTATCTTTGAACCAGAGAATTTCTTTGTCATCCACTCGAAAGTGCTTCGTTTCTTGCTCTTTCATCTTTCTCTTGATGTGAAATACACCAGTATCAGTCTTTTGTAACTCAATGATTCTACTTCTCAAAGAACAATCTACAGTGATATGATGGATTACAACAGGATGTAAGAGATGAGACAAATGAAAATCTTCTTCTATCAGAGAGTTGCAATGAGATTTTCTACTCAAGGCATCGGCAACCACATTTGCTTTACCCGGATGGTAATGCACCTGGAGGTTATAATCCTTGATCAACTCTAACCACCTTCTCTGGCGCATATTTAACTCAGGTTGAGTAAATATGTACTTAAGACTCTTATGATCTGTATAAATATTGCATATATTTCCAAGCAAATAGTGTCTCCAGATTTTCAGAGCATGGACGACAGCAGCTAACTCCAAGTCATGAGTCGGATAGTTAACTTCATGTTTTCTTAACTGACGTGAAGCATACGCAATAACTCGGCCTCCCTGCATCAGTACGCCACCTAAACCAGTACCCGATGCATCACAATACACATCAAACGGTTTCTCAATGTCAGGTTGCGCTAATACAGGAGCTGATGTCAACAAAGTCCGTAGCGTGCGGAAAGCTTGTTCACACTCCGGAGTCCAATCAAACTTCCTATCCTTCTCAAGTTGTCGAGTCATAGGCTTAGCTATCTTAGAGAAATCCTGAATAAAACGACGATAGTAGCCAGCCAATCCAAGAAAACTCCGAACCTCATGTACTGTAGTTGGTGCCTTCCAGTCCATAACTTCCTGTATCTTAGTCAGGTCTACTGAAATTCCCTCACCAGACAATACATGACTGAGGAAAGGTACCTTCTTTAACCAGAATTCACATTTACTGAACTTGGCGTAAAGCTTATGTTCACGTAATCTGGATAAAACAATTCTCAGATGCTCGGCATGTTCTTCTTCATTTTCAGAATAGATGAGAATATCATCAATGAATATCACCACAAACTTGTCTAGCTCTTGCATAAATACTGAATTCATCAGGTACATGAAATGTGCAGGAGCATTGGTCAGACCAAAAGACATGACAAGATATTCATATAACCCGTATCTGGTAGAGAAAGCGGTCTTTGGTATGTCTTCCGGACGGATTTTAATTTGGTGATAACCAGATCTCAGATCAATCTTCGAGAATACCTTTGCTTTAGACAACTGATCAAACAAGATATCAATACGAGGCAACGGATACTTGTTCTTGATAGTGACTGCATTGAGTGGTCGATAGTCTACACACATACGCAGAGACTGGTCCTTCTTCTTCACAAAGATAGCAGGACAACCCCACGGAGAAGAACTAGGACGGATCAGCCCTTTCAGTAAAAGGTCACTAAGTTGGGTCTTGAGTTCAGCTAACTCATTCGGCGGCATTCTATACGGTCTTTTGGAAATTGGTGCGGTACCCGGAATTAACTCAATCTTGAACTCTACATCACGATCTGGAGGTAATCCTGGCAATTCATCGGGAAAAACATCTGGAAATTCACACACTACTGGAACTTCTGCAATCTCTTTTGCTTTTGCTATCATAGCGTTAACTGTAGTCTGAGGACTAACGTCTCTAGGAAGTTGCACTAGAAAAGCTTGTTGATCTTTTGGATCCCTCAACATAACCACTCTCGTAGAGGTATCGATCAGAACACTGTTTCCACTCATCCACTTCATATCTAAGATTACATCTAGGCCCAATCCTGGTAATACCACGAGATCTAGATCATACAGACGTCCTTCTATCTCAATCTTTGCTCCTAAGACCAACTGGTTGGTTGAAATATTATTTCCAGCAGCACTAATATTATAACCACTATTATCTAAGGTAACGACCTTCATACCATGCTTGGCTGCAAACGTTGAACTGATAAAAGAGTGGGAAGCACCTGAATTGAACAACACAATTGCAGGATGTTGGTTCACTAAAAATGCACCGGCAGTGATAATCTCACCCGTAGGAATGGATTCCACCGTGGTGTAACGAACATACCCTTTACACACATCTACATTATTATCATTTGATTTCTTCTACGGGAGAGGACAATCTTTGGCCCAATGACCTGACATCTTGCAATTCCAACATGGCCGGTTACTTGGCGGTGCCTTAGGCTTTCCTTTCTTAATACTGCTCCTCTTGACCGGATCCTGTTTCTGATATGGGTGATATCTGGTAGATATGCCAGGCGAATAATACTGAGGTGTAATCACCACAAGAGTATTAGTCGTAGGTGCATTAGGTTCATGAGATTTCTCGTGACTCTTAGAAGCAGCATACACAGCATTACAGTTCTCTTGAAGGATAGTATCACTGACAAACTCGTTGAAAGTTGCACACTTGCTATTGCACATGGCCTTCATCAATTTGGGACACAATCCTCTTTTAAAACTTGCGATCTTCTTAATCTCCGTATTAACAAATTCTGGAGCATATCTTGATAGGCTGATGAAAGCATGTAGATATTCTATTACACTTTTGTCTCCTTGGGTGAGCTTCATAAACTCAGTGTGCTTGATTGCCATGAGGCCAGCAGGAATGTAATGTCCCCGAAATGCTTCCTTGAACTGATCCCAAACTACTTCCATATTCTCAGGCAGGGTACTCCGATGGTGACACCACCAAACACCTACAGGTCCTTGCAACTGTTGTGAAGCATATTCTGTTTTCATATCATCTGCCACCTTGAGCACACGAAACTTCTGTTCGATAGTGTTCAACCATTCGTCTGCTTGAAGCGGTTCTTCTGCTTCTCGAAAAATAGGAGGCTCTGTATCCAAGAAATCTTTATAGTTGCTGTACTGGGCAGGCTCAGGTTCCTGATGGACATGGTTTCTGACACTCTCGTCCAAGGCACGCTGACTTTCGGCAAGCATTTGCAGCAACTCAGCAGAGGTAGGTTGCAGAGGAGATGATGACGGTCCTGTATTGCCACGACTCCGACTGCTAGAGCGGAGCTGACGAGACATCTGCAAGTAGGTGAAACTAGTAAGCGTTGATGACGTCGGAAGGCTGCTGACGAATTATATAGGCAGGAGGAAGAGATTATATCCAACTATCCAAATTCCAATCTCCAAAAGAAGTAAATTTCTTGGGTTGAGGTACTGATCTTCTGACAAGATAGGGAATGACATCCAAGGAAAAGGTTCACGAGAAGATAATACATTGGTGTAGCTCCATAATAGATCATGACTAGCAATCCTTGATACCTGCGCGTGCTGAGCAGCACAACCTTGTGTCGCACGCCACAGGAGGCTCCCGGTTTCGTCGTGGCACCAGGGAGTACTAATCGCAACACCATTACCGAACACACACCCATGAGGAATCCTCACGTGTTAAAAATTAGGCGGATAGAAACCGTATTATCCAAAGAGGGGTAGCAAGCAAGGATGGATACAAGGTTAGAAGCAATGGAGAGACAAGTTGTAGATCAAAACGCGTCCCAGCTCGAGTAGATACATCATGAACCTGTGTCTTGCTTTCTTCCACGGGACAAGTATGAATTGGGTTTCAAGGCTGACACCACTGACCACTCCACTAGGTTGGTTGACTACCCCCAATTCTTCACGAAAGAAATGCAACTATTTATGGGACAACTGTTTGGAGGGAAGAAATTTTTTGAAAGAATGGGATAAGCAATTTATAAGGGAGGGAGTAATGCAGAATGCAATGTATGATGCGAACATGGTGCATGCACGAACCGTACGTCCTCACAAACCTAGGAAGAATTTCAAAATTCTAGCGTATAGTTCGGTGGCATACACACGTTCTCTCAATAGCGATAACTAGTCGTTCTACAGGAAACGTTGTTAGTGTACCTGCAGAAAATTGCATTTCAGCCCAACAATTCCCAATATAGCACACAAGAAAGCAGTAAACTAAATACTTTCCATACATACATCCCCCGATGTATATACTTCAGTATCAAAGCTACCCGATAGATATACCCACAATTAAGTACTTTCATAATCACATGATTAAACATGTAAGTATGCTAGTAACCACAACTACTCTCCCCTAGACCGACGGTTGGACGGTCATGCTCTCACAACTCCCACTTACCAGGGCATAGAGGTATTTTGATCCACACATTACCACCCAAGCGGATGTCATCCATACAATAGCACGCCGTATGGACAATGAAACAGAAAAACAAGCAAGAACCCCCAAGTTAGTACCTTAGTAAGCCACCTAATAGTCCTTATTTGGGCATATAGGATATGACCACTGGCACTCTTTAGATTAGAATTAAGATTTTTCACAAAAACTTTTGTTTAAATACACAAATGAAGTGTTTACTATTGAATCTTGCTCCGATACCAGCTGTAACGGAACCGTCCAAATTATAAGAGCACAAGTTCAAAAACAATCGCCGAAACGATCAAATTCTCAAACTTGAGCCCATATAACTCCGGTAGTCCACGAAATCGCGAGGGATTTCAAACCAAACCGAGAGCAACCAGATCGTAATGATTCAACATAACACAACACTTGTTACAACCGTTCAAAAGTAATCTCATACATCGGAGTACAGATATTTTTATTACAAAACCAAAGTAAAGATTAGCGGAAGCAACATAATTTCTGAAACCATTTTAAGTCAAATACGGCCAGTACATAGTCACATCCTGCAAAAGCATACCAGAAGAGATACTACAGGGACCATGCCCATATGGTCTAGTCTTCACGCCCACATGGCGAAGACAATACTTGCAGCAACAAGTATGAATCTGCTACCTGCAACAGGTGGGAATAAACCCTGAGTACGAGAAGGTACTCAGCTAGACTTACCCGTCAAAAACCAGAAACAAAGGTGACACCAAGGATTATGCAAGGCTGATATAAGTGGGGCTAGCTTGACTCATTTGCAGAAACGCTTAATATAGATAAGTAACCATTATATGCTTAAGTATCAAGTTGATCATCATAAACCTGATAACTAGATTAGCACCTGTACTAGAGCAATCACTTTATTAATAGCAAACAATATTAACCATAGCAGGTATAATAAGGCTATCATCATCATTATCATCAATTCCGAACCATCATTATAATTAGTGTATCTACACTAGAGATAACCAGTCAAGTTTCTCACTAACCGGGAGAGACGGCGACTCGAATCGATTCCAACTCAGCTGAGGGGGTATTCCTGACACTCACCCGGCAAACCCCGCTAAAGGCAACCGTAGATAACCTTTGGTACAACTCAGGGTGGCCCCGAACAGCGCCGCGTTCTCGGGGATACCAGTGGCCAGGATGCTCAGGACTTTTAACTCACCTGCCCTTGGACCCTCTGGCTCCCTTCCGAGGCGACTTTCACTTTTTGACTTCGCAGCCTGAGTTGAGCTACTAGGCTTCGCGGTCGGCAACCTCAGGCCGGCCAGCTAAATGTCAGGCATGCGTTCAAAATGACATAGAAGGCTCCAGGTCTCGGTCCTTAATCGACACAGACGGGGATAGATCCACACCCAAGACCTCCATGCCTTGTTGCTTCACTATCGTCATCCCGCCCGGTCTCATTTCATTTTATTAACACATGGTTCACTTCCACGATAGCAAGTATAGCCAACCGTGACCTGATAAAGCCCTATATCTCGCAGGTGACAGGAAATCACCCGACTTCTACCGGTCTAATTTAGCAGGGCTAAGCATAGATACGATCCTGTCTACTTAGGATTCAAGGTTCGAATTGCTGGACAAGGAGTGTTATCAATGCAACAAGGGTTTCCAACCAACTCCTATCACGTAATGCAACAATACATATAACATGTATAGATAGATAATTGCTTTGAAAGTAGGAGGCTTATAATGCTCCGGGGCTTGCCTTAACCGAAAGAAGAGAGATCGAGGTTCGACTTCAAGAACGATTCCCACGTCTTCTCCGGCTTCGTCGGACTGGACCTCCGGTTCTCGAACAGACTTCAACTTCGGGTCCCACGCCCAGCGGGACTTCGCTCGTAACACGATTCTTGGCACACCTATTGCATGCATATGCATCCAATGAATTTCATGTATGCATCCAAAAATGACATGATGATTTATGGACGTGCATGAATGATGTGAAGATGAATGCAATGACATTGCAACGTTGTAAGCACAAAACCCAGTTATGTGGTGCTCTATTCAAATCACTTCAATCTTAGGTGCAAGTTTCCTCTCCGGTATTGACATGTTTAAACATTCCTAAGAAACCACTAAGTATCACCAAGTTAAGATTAAACACGCACGTAACAAGATTCCAGACATTAGTATTTACAACATATTATCAACAGTAGCTAAGAAAACTCACAATTGGAGTTCTACTAATCCAAATGACCTGAAAGAGGACATTCTGGAAAGCTTATAAAATTGTCTACATTTCATTTATAAACATCTAAACATGATTTCATCATTTACCAAGTTAAAATAGCACATGTACAGAATCTGTTCTAAAAGACAGACAGCACTGCCAAAACTGAACCCAGCTTGGAACAGCTGTCATTTCTAAACTATAAGTCAAAATGCTACCAAACTAGTTCATGAAATTCTCAACAACTTTGCTATAGATCACCAAGCATGAAAACATCATTAACATAGGTTAATTCTCTTAGCTAGCAAATCTGTCCAAAAATGACACATTCACTAAATTAAATATTTAGTGACGATTCAAAAGCACAATTGGACCAAACTAAGTTTACCAACCTGTTGTGCATATCAAAGGAACATCAGAAAGTATAGTGCCAACTTCTAAATAAATTATTTAATATTCTTTTATAATTTATTTAGTTAATTAGGTGATTAAAGAAACATACAGTAAAACTATATATAAAAATCTACAACAATTACAATAGCCACCTAATGCTTCACATAGGCTACCATAAAATTTTCACTTCATTTTGACAAGCAGATATGGAGATATCAAAAATAATAGATGGTAGGTCTATTTCTAGCATAAATAGGAAACCCTATTGAAAAGAATCCAACAACAGATTTCATATTTTTCCTAGCATCCTTCTAATATAAGAACAACATTCACCAAGTTTCACCCTTACTGGATCTATAGAAAAATTATGAAAATTCACACAAGATCCATTCAAGCAAACAAGATAATTATATAACTCCACCAAACCACATCCAAATTGCATGAAAATTTAACCATAATCTATTCATGGTATGAGCAGTTCACTATAAAAATTTCATGTCATTTGGAGCTTCACAGAAAGAGATATCATTTTCTCCTTTTTCTTCATGAATAAAAGATATAATTAATAACTATTTAATTCATCACAAAACATGGCACATATTATAATTTTATAATAAACTAGGCATTATGTAGAGCACACCAAAATTTAAAGCACCTTATTTAGATCTATAAAACAGGATATACATATTTTTGAAGTTTGCTCAACAATCAAATAAATAAAATCAAAAACAAAAACCCTACTCTACTTCGGGCCGGCCCAGACCACCATTGCGGCCCGCGACGCCGATAGGCGGGCCCCGCCCGTCAGGGACACCGGACAGGGGAGCGGCTCCGGCCGACGAATGCTCGCCGCCGGTGACCCTTCCGATGAAGACGAGTGCTCCATCGCGCTCTCCGTGTCACCCCACACCTCGGCACACCATTTTCCCCAACTCAACTTCACCGGAGTACGCTCACCGACGGCTCAGGCGAACGGCGGCGCTCGGCTCCCGTCATCGATGACGAAAACGACCCCGATGGAGGCAAACCTCGGGACCTACCCACTCTACGTCACTCCACTAACTCGATGAACCCGACATCTAGGCAAGAGGAAGGCCACAGTGGCGTGGCCACGGTGGTGGAGAAGCTCGGCGGCGCTCCGAGCAAGGCGGTGAAGAAGGGACCTTTTCTGCTCTACCTGGAGCTCTGCTGGCTCAGCTGAGGGATGCAGCGTGTAGAGGAGGTAGTGGCGGAGAGTTTGACCGAGCCAATCTGGGAAGGATGCGGTGGTGACGGAGCTATGCGCGGTGGAGCTCTCGGCGGTGAAATGGCGGTGCGCTCGCCTTGCTGGTGGGTGGAAGAAAGCGAGGCGAGAGAGAAAGGAGGGAGTGGAGGGCCGCAGCAGCACTCGGGCAGCATGAGCTTGCCGACGCTCGCGAGTGGGGGCAAAACCGGAGCATGACGGCCACACGGCGTTCTAGCCCTGCGCATGGTCGGCCACGGCCGACGGTGTCTGAACCCGAGTTTCCCGATTCAGTCATAAACGCGATGACTGACAGCGTGATTTCATCACCTCACCGCTCGTGACCAAGGCTGATTCGTTGAGAGCCGTAGTTAACAAAAATGTAGAGCTATGTGTGATCTACAGTTTTGTCAATATGGACTTGAGCTGGTTCGGTCTGGATTGGAAGATAAAAGGTCCCAAAGGGAGGCACCTTGAAACTGAAACCGAGATTCAGTCAACCCACCCGACTGAAACCTGATTTTCACAGCACTCTATCTCCTAAGCCATTGAGAATTAGGTGATGGTGCTATTGACAAAATCATAGAGCTATGTGAGTACTACAAATATGTCAATAAGAACTTGAGCTAATTCAGCCTAGATTAGTAACTATAGAGCCCTAAAGTGGTGTACACTGAAACTGTAAGTCAGTACACAAGACTTGGAAAATTTGCTAAGTGTTGAAACAACATGGAAACCTGACTTGTGGGCCCTGTTTGAGGATGTTCTAGCCATTTTCATGAGATGCTCATATTACAACTTTTGTTCCTTATCAAGTTTGCTACAACTTTGGTAAAGGTTGCACAACCATGCAAGACCTCTAGATACCACTTTTAAATCGGTCAAAGTAGATCAGTGCTATGGTCAAACTAGGGTCAAACCTAGTCAAATTGGATTTTGGTCAAAACATGAATATAAACCCTAGCTCATTTTGCTCCACTAACATATCAAGGATGTTTTCAAGCCCCCAAGTCACACAATAGCATCACATATGTCATCTATACAAAAACCCTAGCAACACATAAAGGAAGCACATAGAAACCACAATGTTGCAAGGTCATGTTTCAAGCAAGGATGCACATAAAATGACGATGCTTATGGTAATGTCATGCCATGATCATGCATTATGAATGCATTATGAGGCTAACTAACACCAGGGGTGTTACACCGTGCACCTATCTTGAATCAAGATAAGCATTGTATCCAAACAGACCGAAACGACCTTCCATTTGAGCCTCGTCACCTAGGAGTACCATCCGGTGCGTCCAAAACGATTTCTGAGGATATGGTACATTTGCCGCAAACCGTGCACCTATCTTGCACTGAAACTAACACTGTCTCCAAACAAACCGAAACGAGCTTCCATTTGAGCGTCGTCACCCAGGAGTACCATCCAGTGCATCCAACATAATTTCTGATCCTCTGGTACGTTTGGCTCAAACCGTGCACCAATCATGCACCGAATCTAACACTATCTCTAAAAAGATCACAACAACACTCTACATGACCCACGTCACCTAGGAGTTCCACCGGGTGTGTCCAAATCGGTTTCTGAGGCTATGGTACGTGTAGTGCAAACTGTGGATCTATCACGCACCGATACTAACACTATCTCCAAAGAGACCGAAACAAGATTCTACATGACCCAAATCACCTTGGAGTTCCATTGGGTGCGTCCAAAATGATTTCTGAGGCTACGGTACATTTGGCGCAAACCGTACACCTATGTTGAATCAAGATTAACATTATATCTAAACGGACCGAAACGAGCTTCCATTTGAGCCTCGTCACCTAGGAGTACCATCTGGTGCGTCCAAATGATTTATGAGGCTATGGTACAGTAGTCGTGAACCGTGCACCTATCTTGCACTGAAACTAACACTGTCTCCAAACGAACCGAAACGAGCTTCCATTTGAGCCTCGTCACCCAGGAGTACCATCCAGTGCATCCGAAACAATTTTCTGAGCCTATGGTACGTTTGGCGCAAACCGTACACCTATCATGCGCCAAAACTAACACTGTCTCCAAAAGGACCGAAAGGAGATTCTACATGACCGACGTCTCCTTGGAGTTCCATCGGGTGCGTCCAAAATTATTTATGAGGCTATGGTACGTTTGGTGCAAACCATGGATCTATCTTGCACCGAGACTAACACTATATCCATATGGACCGAAATGAGATTATACTTGATCCACGTCCCCTAGGAGTTCAATCGGCTGCGCCCAAAATGATTTCCGAGCATACGGTACGTTCGGCACAAACCGTGCACCTATCTTGAATCAAGATTAGCACTGTCTCCAAACGAACTGAAATGAGCTTTCCATTTGAGCCTCGTCTCCTAGGAGTACCATCTAGTGCGTCCAAAACAATTTCTGAGTCTATGGTACAATTGGCGCAAACCGTGCACCTATCTTGCACTGAAACTAACACTGTCTCCAAACGGACTGAAACGAGCTTCCATGTGAGCCTCGTCACCCAGGAGTACCATCCGATGCATCCAAAACAATTTCTGAGCCTTTGGTACATTTGGCACAAACCATTCACCTATCGTGCCCTGAAACTAACACTACCTCCAAATGGATCGAAACGAGATTCTACATGACCCACGTCACCTAGGTTTTCCATCCGGTGCGTCCAAAATGATTTCTGAGGCTATGGTACGTTTGGTGCAAACTGTGGATCTATCTTGCACCGAGACTAACACTATCTCCAAATGGACCGAAACAACATTCTACATGACCCACGTCACCTAGGAGTTCCATCGAGTGCCTCCAAAATGATTTTCGAGCTTATGGTACGTTCAGTGCAAACCATGCACCTATCTTGAGTCAAGATTAGAACTATCTCCAAATGAACCGAAACGAGCTTCCATTTGAGACTCGTCACCTAGGAGTACCATCTGGTGTGTCCAAAATGATTTCTGAGCCTATGGTACGTTTGGCGCAAACTGTGCACCTATCATGCATGGAAACTAACACAATCTCTAAAAGGATCAAAACGATATTCTACATGACCCACGTCACCTTGGAGTTCCATCGGGTGCGTCCAAATTGGTTTCTGAGGCTGTGGTACGTTTGGTGCAAACTATGGATCTATCTTGCACTGATACTAACACTATCTCCAAACGGACCGAAACAAGATTCTACATGACCCACATCACCTTGGAGTTCCATTGGGTGCATACAAAATGATTTCTAAGCCTATGGTACGTTTTCCGCAAACCATGCACCTATCTTGAATGAAGATAAGCATTGTATGCAAACAGACCGAAACGAGCTTCCATTCGAGCCTCGTCACCTAGGAGTACCACCCGGTGCGTCCAAAACGATTTCTGAGGCTTTGGTACATTTGCCGCAAACCGTACACCTATCTTGCACTGAAACTAACACTGTCTCCAAACAAACCGAAACGAGCATCCATTTCAGCGTCGTCACCCAGGAGTACCATCCAGTGCATCCAACATAATTTCAGATCCTATGGTACGTTTGGCTCAAACCATGCGCCAATCATGCACCGAAACTAACACTATCTCCAAAAAGATCACAACAACATTCTACATGACCCACGTCCCCTAGGAGTTCCACCGGGTGTGTCCAAATCGGTTTATGAGGCTATGGTACGTTTGGTGCAAACTATGGATCTATCACGCACCGATACTAACACTATCTCCAAAGAGACCAAAACAAGATTCTACGTGACCCACATCACCTTGGAGTTCCATTGGGTGCGTCCAAAATGATTTCTGAGGCTACGGTACGTTTGGCGCAAACCGTACACCTATGTTGAATCAAGATTAGCATTATATCCAAACGAACCGAAATGAGCTTCCATTTGAGCCTCGTCACCTATGAGTACCATCCGGTGCGTCCAAATGATTTATGAGGCTATGGTACATTTGCCGCGAACCATGCACCTATCATGCACTGAAACTAACACTATCTCCAAACGAACCGAAACGAGCTTCATTTGAGCCTCGTCACCCAAGAGTACCATCCCGTGCATCCGAAACAATTTCTGAGCCAATGGTACGTTTGGCGCAAACCGTGCACCTATCATGCACTGAAACTAACACTATCTCTAAAAGGATCGAAATAAGACTCTACATGACCCACGTCACCTAGGTGTTCCACCGGGTGCGTCCAAATTGGTTTCTGAGGATATGGTATGTTTCATGCAAACTGTGGATCTATCTTGCACCGGTACAAACACTATCTCCAAATAGACCGAAACGAGATTCTACATGACCCACATCAGCTAGGAGTTCCATCGGGTGTGTCGAAAATGATTTCTGAGCCTACAGTACGTTCGGCGCAAACCGTGCGCCTATCTTGAATCAAGATTTGCATTGTATCCAAACGGACCGAAACGAGCTTCCATTTCAGCCTCGTCACCTAGGAGTACCATCCACTGCGTCCAAAACGATTTCTGAGGCTATGGTATATTAGGCGCAAACCGTGCACCTATCTTGCACTGAAACTAACACTGTCTCCAAATGAACCGAAATGAGCTTCCATTTGAGCCTCGTCACCCAGGAGTACCATCCGGTGCATCAAAAACAATTTCTGAGCCTATCGTACGTTAGGCGCAAACCGTGCACCTATCATGCTCCAATACTAACACTATCTCCAAAAGGACCGAAAGGAGATTCTACATGACCCACGTCACCTAGGATTCCATCGGGTGGGTCCAAAATGATATATGAGGCTATGGTACGTTTGGTGGAAACTGTGGATCTATCTTGCACCGAGACAAACACTATATCCAAATGGATCGAAACGAGATTCTACATGATCCACGTCCCCTAGGAGTTGCATCGGGTGCACCCAAAATGATTTCTGAGCTTACGTTACGTTCGGCACAAACCGTGCACCTATCTTGAATCAAGATTAGCCTATCTCCAAACGAACCGAAACAAGCTTTCCATTTGAGCCTCGTCACCTAGGAGTACCATCTGGTGCGTCCAAAACAATTTCTCAGTCTATGTTACAATTGGAGCAAACCGTGCACTTATCTTGCACTAAAACTAACACTGTCTCCAAATGAAAACGAGCTTCCATTTGAGCCTCGTCACCTAGGAGTACCATCTGGTGCGTCCAAATGATTTATGAGGCTATGGTACATTAGTCGTGAACCGTGCACCTATCTTGCACTGAAACTAACACTGTCTCCAAACGAACCGAAACGAGCTTCCATTTGAGCCTCGTCACCCAGGAGTACCATCCAGTGCATCCGAAACAATTTTCTGAGCCTATGGTATGTTTGGCGCAAACCGTACACCTATCATGCGCCAAAACTAACACTGTCTCCAAAAGGACCGAAAGGAGATTCTACATGACCGACGTCTCCTTGGAGTTCCATCGGGTGCGTCCAAAATTATTTATGAGGCTATGGTACATTTGGTGCAAACCATGGATCTATCTTGCACCGAGACTAACACTATATCCATATGGACCGAAATGAGATTCTACTTGATCCACGTCCCCTAGGAGTTCAATCGGCTGCGCCCAAAATGATTTCCGAGCATACGGTACATTCGGCACAAACCGTGCACCTATCTTGAATCAAGATTAGCACTGTCTCCAAACGAACTGAAACGAGCTTTCCATTTGAGCCTCGTCTCCTAGGAGTACCATCTAGTGCGTCCAAAACAATTTCTGAGTCTATGGTACAATTGGCGCAAACCGTGCACCTATCTTGCACTGAAACTAACACTGTCTCCAAACGGACTGAAACGAGCTTCCATGTGAGCCTCGTCACCCAGGAGTACCATCCGGTGCATCCAAAACAATTTCTGAGCCTTTGGTACATTTGGCACAAACCATTCACCTATCGTGCCCTGAAACTAACACTACCTCCAAATGGATCGAAACGAGATTCTACATGACCCACGTCACCTAGGTTTTCCATCCGGTGCGTCCAAAATGATTTCTGAGGCTATGGTACGTTTGGTGCAAACTGTGGATCTATCTTGCACCGAGACTAACACTATCTCCAAATGGACCGAAACAACATTCTACATGACCCACGTCACCTAGGAGTTCCATCGAGTGCCTCCAAAATGATTTTCGAGCTTATGGTACGTTCAGTGCAAACCATGCACCTATCTTGAGTCAAGATTAGAACTATCTCCAAATGAACCGAAATGAGCTTCCATTTGAGACTCGTCACGTAGGAGTACCATCTGGTGTGTCCAAAATGATTTCTGAGCCTATGGTACGTTTGGCGCAAACTGTGCACCTATCATGCACGGAAACTAACACAATCTCCAAAAGGATCAAAACGATATTCTACATGACCCACGTCACCTTGGAGTTCCATCGGGTGCGTCCAAATTGGTTTCTGAGGCTGTGGTACGTTTGGTGCAAACTATGGATCTATCTTGCACTGATACTAACACTATCTCCAAACGGACCGAAACAAGATTCTACATGACCCACATCACCTTGGAGTTCCATTGGGTGCATACAAAATGATTTCTAAGCCTATGGTACGTTTTCCGCAAACCATGCACCTATCTTGAATGAAGATAAGCATTGTATGCAAACAGACCAAAACGAGCTTTCATTCGAGCCTCGTCACCTAGGAGTACCATCCGGTGCGTCCAAAACGATTTCTGAGGCTTTGGTACATTTGCCGCAAACCGTACACCTATCTTGCACTGAAACTAACACTGTCTCCAAACAAACTGAAACGAGCATCCATTTCAGCGTCGTCACCCAGGAGTACCATCCAGTGCATCCAACATAATTTCAGATCCTATGGTACGTTTGGCTCAAACCATGCACCAATCATGCACCGAAACTAACACTATCTCCAAAAAGATCACAACAACATTCTACATGACCCACATCCCCTAGGAGTTCCACCGGGTGTGTCCAAATCGGTTTATGAGGCTATGGTACGTTTGGTGCAAACTATGGATCTATCACGCACCGATACTAACACTATCTCCAAAGAGACCAAAACAAGATTCTACGTGACCCACATCACCTTGGAGTTCCATTGGGTGCGTCCAAAATGATTTCTGAGGCTACGATACGTTTGGCGCAAACCGTACACCTATGTTGAATCAAGATTAGCATTATATCCAAACGGACCGAAACGAGCGTCCATTTGAGCCTCGTCACCTATGAGTACCATCCGGTGCGTCCAAATGATTTATGAGGATATGGTACATTTGCCGCGAACCATGCACCTATCATGCACTGAAACTAACACTATCTCCAAACGAACCGAAATGAGCTTCATTTGAGCCTCGTCACCCAAGAGTACCATCCAGTGCATCTGAAACAATTTCTGAGCCAATGGTACGTTTGGCGCAAACCGTGCACCTATCATGCACCGAAACTAACACTATCTCCAAAAGGATCGAAATAAGACTCTACATGACCCACGTCACCTAGGTGTTCCACCGGGTGCGTCCAAATTGGTTTCTGAGGATATGGTATGTTTCGTGCAAACTGTGGATCTATCTTGCACCGGTACAAACACTATCTCCAAATAGATCGAAACGAGATTCTACATGACCCACATCAGCTAGGAGTTCCATCGGGTGTGTCCAAAATGATTTCTGAGCCTACAGTACGTTCGGCGCAAACCGTGCACCTATCTTGAATCAAGATTTGCATTGTATCCAAACGGACCGAAACGAGCTTCCATTTCAGCCTCGTCACCTAGGAGTACCATCCACTGCGTCCAAAACGATTTCTGAGGCTATGGTATATTAGGCGCAAACCGTGCACCTATCTTGCACTGAAACTAACACTGTCTCCAAACGAACCGAAATGAGCTTCCATTTGAGCCTCGTCACCCAGGAGTACCATCCGGTGCATCAAAAACAATTTCTGAGCCTATCGTACGTTAGGCGCAAACCGTGCACCTATCATGCTCCAATACTAACACTATCTCCAAAAGGACCGAAAGGAGATTCTACATGACCCACGTCACCTAGGATTCCATCGGGTGGGTCCAAAATGATATATGAGGCTATGGTACGTTTGGTGGAAACTATGGATCTATCTTGCACCGAGACAAACACTATAACCAAATGGATCGAAACGAGATTCTACATGATCCACGTCCCCTAGGAGTTGCATCGGGTGCACCCAAAATGATTTCTGAGCTTATGTTACGTTCGGCACAAACCGTGTACCTATCTTGAATCAAGATTAGCCTATCTCCAAATGAACCGAAACAAGCTTTCCATTTGAGCCTCGTCACCTAGGAGTACCATCTGGTGCGTCCAAAACAATTTCTCAGTCTATGTTACAATTGGAGCAAACCGTGCACTTATCTTGCACTAAAACTAACACTGTCTCCAAACAAAAACGAGCTTCCATTTGAGCCTCGTCACCTAGGAGTACCATCCAGTGCATCCAAAACAGTTTCTCAGCCTATGGTACATTTGGCGCAAACCGTGCACCTATCATGCACCGAAACTAACACTATCTCCAAAAGGATTGAAACAAGACTCTACAAGACCCACGTCACCTAGGTGTTCCATCGGGTGCGTCCAAATTGGTTTCTGAGGATATGGTACGTTTCGTGCAAACTGGGGATCTATCTTGCACCGGTACAAACACTATCTCCAAACGGACTGAAACGAGATTCTACATGACTCACATCACCTAGGAGTTCCATCGGGTGCGTCCAAAAAGATTTCTAAGCCTACATTACGTTCGGCACATACAGTGCACCTATCTCGAATCAAGATTAGCATTTTATCCAAACGGAACAAAACGAACTTCCATTTGAGCCTCGTCACTTAGAAGTACCATCTGGTGCGTCCAAAACGATTTCTGAGGCTATGGAACATTTGACTCAAACCGAGCACCTATCTTGCACTGAAACTAACACTGTCTCCAAATGGATCGAAACGAGCTTCTATTTGAGCCTCGTTACCTAGGAGTACCATCCGATGAATCCAACACAATTTCTGAGCCTATGGTACGTTTGGCGCAAACCGTGCACCTATCATGCACTAAAACTAACACCATCTCCTGAAGGACCAAAAGGACATTCTACATGACCTACGTCACCAAGGAGTTCCATCGGGTGCGTCCAAAATGATTTCTATGCCTATAGTACGTTCAGCCTATACCATGCACCTATCTTGAATCAAGATTAGCACTGCATCCCAATGGACCGAAACGAGCTTCCATTTGAGCCTCGTCAGCTAGGAGTACCATCCGGTGCGTCCAAAACAATTTCTGAGGCTATGGTACAATTGGCGCAAACCGTGCACCTATCTTGCACTAAAACTAACACTGTCTCCAAACAGACCGAATCGAGCTTCCATTTGAGCCTCCTCACCCAGGAGTACCATCAGGTGCATCCAAACCAATTTCTGAGCCCATAGTAAATTTGGCGCAAACCGTGCACCAAAACTAACACTATCTCCAAAAGGATCAAAACGAGATTCTACATGGCCCATGTCACCTAGGATTTCCATCGGGTGCGTCCAAAATGATTTCTGAGGCTATGGTACCTATGGTGCAAACTGTGGATCTATCTTGCACCGAGACTAACACTATCTCCAAATGGACTGAAACAACATTCTACATGACCTATGTCACCTAGGAGTTCCATCGGGTGTGTCCAAAATGATTTCCGAGCTTATGGTACGTTCGGCGCAAACAATGTATCTATCCTGAGTCAAGATTAGCAATATCTTCAAATGAACCAAAACGAGCTTTCATTTGAGCCTCGTCACCTAGAAGTACCATCCGGTGTGTCCAAAATAATTTCTGAGCCTATGGTACGTTTGGCGCAAACTGTGCACCTATCATGCATGGAAACTAACACAATCTCCAAAAGGATCGAAACGAGATTCTACATGACCCACATCACCTAGGAGTTCCATCGGGTGCGTCCAAATCGGTTTCTAAGGCTATGGTACGTTTGGTGCAAATTGTGGATCTATCTTGCACCGATACTAACACTATCTCCAAATGGATCAAAACGAGATTCTACATGACCCACATCACCTAGGAGTTCCATCGGGTGCGTCCAAACTGATTTCTGAGCCTATGGTACGTTCGGCGATAACCATGCAACTATCTTGAATCAAGATTGGCACTGTATCCAAACGGACCGAACCGAGCTTCGATTTGAGCCTCGTCACCTAGGAGTACCATCCGGTGCATCCAAATGATTTATGAGGCTATGGTACATTTGTTGCGAACCGTGCACCTCTCTTGCACTGAAACTAACACTGTCTCCAAACAAACCGAAACGAGCTTCCATTTGAGCATTGTCGCCCAGGAGTACCATCCAGTGCATCCGAAACAATTTCTGAGCCTATGGTACGTTTGGCGCAAACCGTGCACCTATCATGCACAAAAACAAACACTATCTCCAAAAGGACCGAAAGGAGATTCTACATGACCCACGTCTCCTTGGAGTTCCATCGGGTGCGTCCAAAATGATTTATGAGGCTATGGTACGTTTGGTGCAAACCATGGATCTATCTTGCACCGAGACTAACACTATATCCAAATGGACCGAAACGAGATTCTACATGATCCACGTCCCCTAGGAGTTCAATCGGGTGCGCCCAAAATGATTTCCGAGCATACGGTACGTTCGGCACAAACCGTGCACCTATCTTGAATCAAGATTTGCACTGTCTCCAAACGAACTGAAACAAGCTTCCATTTGAGCCTCGTCACCTAGGAGTACCATCCGGTGCGTCCAAATGATTTATGAGGCTATGGTACATTTGTCGCGAACAGTGCACCTACCTTGCACTGAAACTAACACTATCTCCAAACGAACCAAAACGAGCTTCCATTTGAGCCTCGTCACCCAGGAGTACCATCCAGTGCATCCGAAACAATTTCTGAGCCTATGGTACGTTTGACGCAAACCGTGCACCTATCATGCACCAAAACTAACACTATCTCCAAAAGGACCGAAAGGAGATTCTACATGACCCACGTCACCTTGGACTTCCATCGGGTGCGTCCAAAATGATTTATGAGGCTATGGTACGTTTGGTGCAAACCATGGATCTATCTTGCACCGAGACTAACACTATATCCAAATGGACCGAAACGAGATTCTACATGATCCACGTCCCCTAGGAGTTCAATCGGGTGCGCCCAAAATGATTTCCGAGCATACGGTACGTTCGGCACAAACCGTGCACCTATCTTGAATCAAGATTTGCACTGTCTCCAAACGAACTGAAATGAGCTTTCCATTTGAGCCTCGTCTCCTAGGAGTACCATCTGGTGCGTCCAAAACAATTTCTGAGTCTATGGTACAATTGGCGTAAACCGTGCACCTATCTTGCACTGAAACTAACACTGTCTCCTAACGGACCGAAACGAGCTTCCATTTGAGCCTCGTCACCCAGGAGTACCACCCGGTGCATCCAAAACAATTTCTGAGCCTTTGGTACATTTGGCGCAAACCATTCACCTATCGTGCCCCGAAACTAACACTATCTCCAAATGGATCGAAACGAGATTCTACATGACCCACGTCACCTAGGTTTTCCATCCGGTGCGTCCAAAATGATTTCTGAGGCTATGGTACGTTTGGTGCAAACTGTGGATCTATCTTGCACCGAGACTAACACTATCTCCAAATGGACCGAAACAACATTCTACATGACCCACGTCACCTAGGAGTTCCATCGAGTGCGTCCAAAATGATTTTCGAGCTTATGGTACGTTCAGTGCAAACCGTGCACCTATCTTGAGTCAAGATTAGAACTATCTCCAAATGAACCGAAACGAGCTTCCATTTGAGACTCGTCACCTAGGAGTACCATCCGGTGTGTCCAAAATGATTTCTGAGCCTATGGTACGTTTGGCGCAAACTGTGCACCTATCATGCACGGAAACTAACACAATCTCCAAAAGGATCAAAATGATATTCTACATGACCCACGTCACCTTGGAGTTCCATCGGGTGCGTCCAAATCGGTTTCTGAGGCTGTGGTACGTTTGGTGCAAACTGTGGATCTATCTTGCACCGATACTAACACTATCTCCAAACGGACCGAAACGAGATTCTACATGCCCCACATCACCTTGGAGTTCCATTGGGTGCAGACAAAATGATTTCTGATCCTATGGTACGTTTGGCGCAAACCGTGCACCTATCTTGAATCAAGATAAGCATTGTATCCAAACGGACCGAAACGAGCTTCCATTTGAGCCTCGTCACCTAGGAGTACCATCCAGTGCGTCCAAAACGATTTCTGAGGCTGTGGTACATTTGCCGCAAACCGTGCACCTATCTTGCACTGAAAATAACACTGTCTCCAAACAAACCAAAACGGGCTTCCATTAAACGTCGTCACCCAGGAGTACCATCCAGTGCATCCAACATAATTTTTGATCCTATGGTAGGTTTGGCTCAAACCGTGCACCAATCATGCACCAAAACTAACACTATCTCCAAAAAGATCACAATAACATTCTACATGACCCACGTCACCTAGGAGTTCCACCGTGTGTGTCCAAATCGGTTTCTGAGGCTATGGTACGTTTGGTGCAAACTGTGGATCTTTCATGCACCGACACTAACACTATCTCCAAAGAGACCGAAACAAGATTCTACAGGACCCACATCACCTTGGAGTTCCATTGGGCGTGTCCAAAATGATTTCTGAGGCTACGGTACGTTTGGCGGAAACCGTACACCTATGTTGAATCAAGATTAGCATTATATCGATACGGACTGAAACGAGCTTCCATTTGAGCCTCGTCACCTAGGAGTACCATCCGGTGCATCCAAATGATTTATGAGGCTATGGTACATTTGTCGCTAACAGTGCACCTACCTTGCACTGAAACTAACACTGTCTCCAAACGAACCGAAACAAGCTTCCATTTGAGCCTCGTCACCCAGGAGTACCATCCAGTGCATCCGAAACAATTTATGAGCCTATGGTACATTTGGCGCAAACCGTACACCTATCATGCACCAAAACTAACACTATCTCCAAAAGGACCGAAAGGAGATTCTACATGACCCACGTCTCCTTGGACTTCCATCGGGTGCGTCCAAAATGATTTATGAGGCTATGGTACGTTTGGTGCAAACCATGGATCTATCTTGTACCGAGACTAACACTATATCCAAATGGACCGAAACGAGATTCTACATGATCCACGTCCCCTAGGAGTTCAATCGGGTGCGCCCAAAATGATTTTCGAGCATACGGTACGTTCGGCACAAACCGTGCACCTATCTTGAATCAAGATTTGCACTGTCTCCAAACGAACTGAAACGAGCTTTCCATTTGAGCCTCGTCTCCTAGGAGTACCATCTGGTGCGTCCAAAACAATTTCTGAGTCTATGGTACAATTGGCGCAAACCGTGCACCTGTCTTGCACTGAAACTAACACTGTCTCCTAACGGACTGAAACGAGCTTCCATTTGAGCCTCGTCACCCAGGAGTACCACCCGGTGCATCCAAAACAATTTCTGAGCCTTTGGTACATTTGGCGCAAACCATTCACCTATCGTGCCCCGAAACTAACACTATCTCCAAATGGATCGAAACGAGATTCTACATGACCCACGTCACCTAGGTTTTCCATCCGGTGCGTCCAAAATGATTTATGAGGCTATGGTATGTTTGGTTCAAACTGTAGATCTATCTTGCACCGAGACTAACACTATCTCCAAATGGACCGAAACAACATTCTACATGACCCACGTCACCTAGGAGTTCCATCGAGTGCGTACAAAATGATTTTCGAGCTTATGGTACGTTCAGTGCAAACCATGCACCTATATTGAGTCAAGGTTAGAACTATCTCCAAATGAACCGAAACGAGCTTCCATTTGAGACTCATCACCTAGGAGTACCATCCGGTGTGTCCAAAATGATTTCTGAGCCTATGGTACGTTTGGCGCAAACTGTGCACCTATCATGCACGGAAACTAACACAATCTATAAAAGGATCAAAATGATATTCTACATGACCCATGTCTCCTTGGAGTTCCATCGGGTGCGTCCAAATCGGTTTCTGAGGCTGTGGTACGTTTGGTGCAAACTGTGGATCTATCTTGCACCGATACTAACACTATCTCCAAACGGACCGAAATGAGATTCTACATGACCCACATCACCTTGGAGTTCCATTGGGTGTAGACAAAATGATTTCTGATCCTATGGTACGTTTGGCGCAAACCGTGCACCTATCTTGAATCAAGATAAGCATTGTATCCAAACGGACCGAAACGAGCTTCCATTTGAGCCTCGTCACCTAGGAGTACCATCTAGTGCGTCCAAAATGATTTCTGAGGCTGTGGTACATTTGCCGCAAACCGTGCACCTATCTTGCACTGAAAATAACACTGTCTCCAAACAAACCAAAACGGGCTTCCATTAAACGTCGTCACCCAGGAGTACCATCCAGTGCATCCAACATAATTTCTGATCCTATGGTAGGTTTGGCTCAAACCGTGCACCAATCATGCACCAAAACTAACACTATCTCCAAAAATATCACAATAACATTCTACATGACCCACGTCACCTAGGAGTTCCACCGTGTGTGTCCAAATCGGTTTCTGAGGCTATGGTACGTTTGGTGCAAACTGTGGATCTTTCACGCACCGACACTAACACTATCTCCAAAGAGACCGAAACAAGATTCTACAGGACCCACATCACCTTGGAGTTCCATTGGGCGCGTCCAAAATGATTTCTGAGGCTACGGTATGTTTGGCGCAAACCATACACCTATGTTGAATCAAGATTAGCATTATATCCATACGGACCGAAACGAGCTTCCATTTGAGCCTCGTCACCTAGGAGTACCATCCGGTGCATCCAAATGATTTATGAGGCTATGGTACATTTGTCGCGAACAGTGCACCTACCTTGCACTGAAACTAACACTGTCTCCAAACGAACCGAAACGAGCTTCCATTTGAGCCTCGTCACCCAGGAGTACCATCCAGTGCATCCGAAACAATTTCTGAGCCTATGGTACATTTGGCGCAAACCGTGCACCTATCATGCACCAAAACTAACACTATCTCCAAAAGGACCGAAAGGAGATTCTACATGACCCACGTCTCCATGGACTTCCATCGGGTGCGTCCAAAATGATTTATGAGGCTATGGTACGTTTGGTGCAAACCATGGATCTATCTTGCACCGAGACTAACACTATATCCAAATGGACCGAAACAAGATTCTACATGATCCATGTCCCCTAGGAGTTCAATCGGGTGCGCCCAAAATGATTTTTGAGCATACAGTACGTTTGGCACAAACCGTGCACCTATCTTGAATCAAGATTTGCACTGTCTCCAAATGAACTGAAACGAGCTTTCCATTTGAGCCTCGTCTCCTAGGAGTACCATCTGGTGCGTCCAAAACAATTTCTGAGTCTATGGTACAATTGGCGCAAACCGTGCCCCTATCTTGCACTGAAACTAACACTGTCACCTAACGGACCGAAACGAGCTTCCATTTGAGCCTCGTCACCCAGGAGTACCACCCGGTGCATCCAAAACAATTTCTGAGCCTTTGGTACATTTGGCGCAAACCATTCACCTATCGTGCCCCGAAACTAACACTATCTCCAAATGGATCGAAACGAGATTCTACATGACCCACGTCACCTAGGTTTTCCATCCGGTGCGTCCAAAATGATTTATGAGGCTATGGTACGTTTGGTTCAAACTGTGGATCTATCTTGCACCGAGACTAACACTATCTCCAAATAGACCGAAACAACATTCTACATGACCCACGTCACCTAGGAGTTCCATCGAGTGCGTACAAAATGATTTTCGAGCCTGTGGTACGTTCAGTGCAAACCGTGCACCTATCTTGAGTCAAGGTTAGAACTATCTCCAAATGAACCGAAACGAGCTTCCATTTGAGACTCGTCACCTAGGAGTACCATCCGGTGTGTCCAAAATGATTTCTGAGCCTATGGTATATTTGGTGCAAACTGTGCACCTATCATGCACGGAAACTAACACAATCTATAAAAGGATCAAAATGATATTCTACATGACCCATGTCACATTGGAGTTCCATCGGGTGCGTCCAAATCGGTTTCTGAGGCTGTGGTACGTTTGGTGCAAACTGTGGATCTATCTTGCACCGATACTAACACTATCTCCAAACGGACTGAAATGAGATTCTACATGACCCACATCACCTTGGAGTTCCATTGGGTGTAGACAAAATGATTTCTGATCCTATGGTACGTTTGGCGCAAACCGTGCACCTATCTTGAATCAAGATAAGCATTGTATCCAAACGGACCGAAACGAGCTTCCATTTGAGCCTCGTCACCTAGGAGTACCATCTAGTGCGTCCAAAATGATTTCTGAGGCTGTGGTACATTTGCCGCAAACCGTGCACCTATCTTGCACTGAAAATAACACTGTCTCCAAACAAACCAAAACGGGCTTCCATTAAACGTCGTCACCCAGGAGTACCATCCAGTGCATCCAACATAATTTCTGATCCTATGGTAGGTTTGGCTCAAACCGTGCACCAATCATGCACCAAAACTAACACTATCTCCAAAAAGATCACAATAACATTCTACATGACCCACGTCACCTAGGAGTTCCACCGTGTGTGTGTCCAAATCGGTTTCTGAGGCTATGGTACGTTTGGTGCAAACTGTGGATCTTTCACGCACCGACACTAACACTATCTCCAAAGAGACCGAAACAAGATTCTACAGGACCCACATCACCTTGGAGTTCCATTGGGCGCGTCCAAAATGATTTCTGAGGCTACGGTACGTTTGGCGCAAACCATACACCTATGTTGAATCAAGATTAGCATTATATCCATACGGACCGAAACGAGCTTCCATTTGAGCCTCGTCACCTAGGAGTACCATCCGGTGCATCCAAATGATTTATGAGGCTATGGTACATTTGTCGCGAACAGTGCACCTACCTTGCACTGAAACTAACACTGTCTCCAAACGAACCGAAACGAGCTTCCATTTGAGCCTCGTCACCCAGGAGTACCATCCAGTGCATCCGAAACAATTTCTGAGCCTATGGTACATCTGGCACAAACCGTACACCTATCATGCACCAAAACTAACACTATCTCCAAAAGGACCGAAAGGAGATTCTACATGACCCACGTCTCCTTGGACTTCCATCGGGTGCGTCCAAAATGATTTATGAGGCTATGCTACGTTTGGTGCAAACCATGGATCTATCTTGTACCGAGACTAACACTATATCCAAATGGACCGAAACGAGATTCTACATGATCCACGTCCCCTAGGAGTTCAATCGGGTGCGCCCAAAATGATTTTCGAGCATACGGTACGTTCGGCACAAACCGTGCACCTATCTTGAATCAAGATTTGCACTGTCTCCAAACGAACTGAAACGAGCTTTCCATTTGAGCCTCGTCTCCTAGGAGTACCATCTGGTGCATCCAAAACAATTTCTGAGTCTATGGTACAATTGGCGCAAACCGTGCACCTGTCTTACACTGAAACTAACACTGTCTCCTAACGGACTGAAACGAGCTTCCATTTGAGCCTCGTCACCCAGGAGTACCACCCGGTGCATCCAAAACAATTTCTGAGCCTTTGGTACATTTGGCCCAAACCGTGCACCTATCTTGAATCAAGATAAGCATTGTATCCAAACGGACCGAAACGAGCTTCCATTTGAGCCTCGTCACCTAGGAGTACCATCCATGCGTCCAAAATGATTTCTGAGGCTGTGGTACATTTGCCGCAAACCGTGCACCTATCTTGCACTGAAAATAACTCTGTCTCCAAACAAACCGAAACGAGCTTCCATTAAACGTCGTCACCCAGGAGTACCATCCAGTGCATCCAACATAATTTCTGATCCTATGGTAGGTTTGGCTCAAACCGTGCACCAATCATGCACCGAAACTAACACTGTCTCCAAAAAGATCACAATAACATTCTACATGACCCACGTCACCTAGGAGTTCCACCGTGTGTGTCCAAATCGGTTTCTGAGGCTATGGTACGTTTGGTGCAAACTGTGGATCTTTCACGCACCGACACTAACACTATCTCCAAAGAGACCGAAACAAGATTCTACAGGACCCACATCACCTTGGAGTTCCATTGGGCGCGTCCAAAATGATTTCTGAGGCTACAGTACGTTTGGCGCAAACCGTACACCTATGTTGAATCAAGATTAGCATTATATCCATATGGACTGAAACGAGCTTCCATTTGAGCCTCGTCACCTAGGAGTACCATCCGGTGCGTCCAAATGATTTATGAGGCTATGGTACATTTGTCGCGAACAGTGCACCTACCTTGCACTGAAACTAACACTGTCTCCAAACGAACCGAAACGAGCTTCCATTTGAGCCTCGTCACCCAGGAGTACCATCCAGTGCATCCGAAACAATTTCTGAGCCTATGGTACGTTTGGCGCAAACCGTGCACCTATCATGCACCAAAACTAACACTATCTCCAAAAGGACCGAAAGAAGATTCTACATGACCCACGTCTCCTTGGACTTCCATCGGGTGCATCCAAAATGATTTATGAGGCTATGGTACGTTTATTGCAAACCATGGATCTATCTTGCACCGAGACTAACACTATATCCAAATGGACCGAAACGAGATTCTACATGATCCTCGTCCCCTAGGAGTTCAATCGGGTGCGCCCAAAATGATTTTCGAGCATACGGTACGTTCGGCACAAACCGTGCACCTATCTTGAATCAAGATTTGCACTGTCTCCAAACGAACTGAAACGAGCTTTCCATTTGAGCCTCGTCTCCTAGGAGTACCATCTGGTGCGTCCAAAACAATTTCGAAGTCTATGGTACAATTGGCGCAAACCATGCACCTATCTTGCACTGAAACTAACACTGTCTCCTAACGGACCGAAACGAGCTTCCATTTGAGCCTCGTCACCCAGGAGTACCACCCGGTGCATCCAAAACAATTTCTGAGCCTTTGGTACATTTGGCGCAAACCATTCACCTATCGTGCCCCAAAACTAACACTATCTCCAAATGGATCGAAACAAGATTCTACATGACCCACGTCACCTAGGTTTTCCATCCGGTGCGTCCAAAATGATTTATGAGGCTATGGTACGTCTGGTTCAAACTGTGGATCTATCTTGCACCGAGACTAACACTATCTCCAAATGGACCGAAACAACATTCTACATGACCCACGTCACCTAGGAGTTCCATCCAGTGCGTCCAAAATGATTTTCGAGCTTATGGTATGTTCAGTGCAAACCGTGCACCTATCTTGAGTCAAGATTAGAACTATCTCCAAATGAACCGAAACGAGCTTCCATTTGAGACTCGTCACCTAGGAGTACCATCCGGTGTGTCCAAAATGATTTCTGAGCCTATGGTACGTTTGGCCCAAACTATGCACCTATCATGCACGGAAACTAACACAATCTCCAAAAGGATCAAAACGATATTCTACATGACCCACGTCACCTTGGAGTTCCATTGGGTGCAGACAAAATGATTTCTGATCCTATGGTACGTTTGGCGCAAACCGTGCACCTATCTTGAATCAAGATAAGCATTGTATCCAAACGGACCGAAACGAGCTTCCATTTGAGCCTCATCACCTAGGAGTACCATCCAGTGCGTCCAAAACGATTTCTGAGGCTATGGTACATTTGCCGCAAACCGTGCACCTATCTTGCACTGAAAATAACACTATGTCCAAACAAACCGAAACGAGCTTCCATTAAACGTCGTCACCCAGGAGTACCATCCAGTGCATCCAACATAATTTCTGGTCCTATGGTAGGTTTGGCTCAAACCGTGCACCAATCATGCACCGAAACTAACACTATCTCTAAAAAGATCACAATAACATTCTACATGACCCACGTCACCTAGGAGTTCCACCGTGTGTGTCCAAATCGGTTTTTGTGGCTATGGTACGTTTAGTGCAAACTATGGATCTTTCACGCACCGACACTAACACTATCTCCAAAGAGACCGAAACAAGATTCTACAGGACCCACATCACCTTGGAGTTCCATTGGGCGCGTCCAAAATGATTTCTGAGGCTACGGTACGTTTGGCGCAAACCGTACACCTATGTTGGATCAAGATTAGCATTATATCCATACGGACCGAAATGAGCTTCCATTTGAGCCTCGTCACCTAGGAGTACCATCCGGTGTGTCCAAATGATTTATGAGGCTATGGTACATTTGTCGCGAACAGTGCACCTACCTTGCACTGAAACTAACACTGTCTCCAAACGAACCGAAACGAGCTTCCATTTGAGCCTCGTCACCCAGGAGTACCATCCAGTGCATCCGAAACAATTTCTGAGCCTGTGGTACGTTTGGCGCAAATCGTGCACCTATCATGCACCAAAACTAACACTATCTCCAAAAGGACCGAAAGGAGATTCTACATGACCCACGTCTCCTTGGACTTCCATCGGGTGCGTCCAGAATGATTTATGAGGCTATGGTACGTTTGGTGCAAACCATGGATCTATCTTGCACCGAGACTAACACTATATCCAAATGGACCGAAACGAGATTCTACATGATCCACGTCCCCTAGGAGTTCAATCGGGTGCGCCCAAAATGATCTCCGAGCATACGGTACGTTCGGCACAAACCGTGCACCTATCCTGAATCAAGATTTGCACGGTCTCCAAACGAACTGAAACGAGCTTTCCATTTGAGCCTCGTCTCCTAGGAGTACCATCTGGTGCGTCCAAAACAATTTATGAGTCTATGGTACAATTGGTGCAAGCCGTGCACCTATCTTGCACTGAAACTAACACTGTCTCCTAATGGACCAAAACGAGCTTCCATTTGAGCCTCGTCACCCAGGAGTACCATCCGGTGCATCCAAAACATTTTCTGAGCCTTTGGTACATTTGGCGCAAACCATTCACCTATCGTGCCCCGAAACTAACACTATCTCCAAATGGATCGAAACGAGATTCTACATGACCCACGTCACCTAGGTTTTCCATCCGGTGCGTCCAAAATGATTTCTGAGGCTATGGTACGTTTGGTGCAAACTGTGGATCTATCTTGCACCGAGACTAACAGTATCTCCAAATGGACTGAAACAACATTCTACAAGACCCACGTCACCTAGGAGTTCCATCGAGTGCGTCGAAAATGATTTTTGAGCTTATGGTACGTTCAGTGCAAACCGTGCACCTATCTTGAGTCAAGATTAGAACTATCTCCAAATGAACCGAAACGAGCTTCCATTTGAGACTCGTCACCTAGGAGTACCATCTGGTGTGTCCAAAATGATTTCTGAGCCTATGGTACGTTTGGCGCAAACCGTGCACCTATCTTGCACTGAGAATAACACTGTCTCCAAACAAACCGAAACGAGCTACCATTTGAGCGTCGTCACCCAGGAGTTCCATCTGGTGCGTCCAAAACAATTTCTGAGTCTATGGTACAATTGGCGCAAACTGTGCACCTATCTTCCACTGAAACTAACACTGTCTCCTAGCAGACCGAAATGAGCTTCCATTTGAGCCTCGTCACCCAGGAGTACCATCCGGTGCATCCAAAACAATTTCTGAGCCTTTGGTACATTTGGCGCAAACCATTCACCTATCATGCCCTGAAACTAACACTATCTCCAAATGGATCGAAACGAGATTCTACATGACCCACGTCACCTAGGTTTTCCATCCGGTGCGTCCAAAATGATTTCTGAGGCTATGGTACGTTTGGTTCAAACTGTGGATCTATCTTGCACCGAGACTAACACTATCTCTAAATGGACCGAAACAACATTCTACATGACCCACATCATCTAGGAGTTCCATCGAGTGCATCCAATATGATTTTCGAGCTTATGGTACGTTCAGTGCAAACCATGCACCTATCTTGAGTCAAGATTAGAACTATCTCCAAATGAACCAAAACGAGCTTCCATTTGAGACTCGTCAGCTAGGATTACCATCTGGTGTGTCCAAAATGATTTCTGAGCCTATGGTACGTTTGGCGCAAACTGTGCACCTATCATGCACGGAAACTAACACAATCTCCAAAAGGATCAAAACGATATTCTACATGACCCACGTCACCTTGGAGTTCCATCGGGTGCGTCCAAATCGGTTTATGAGGCTGTGGTACGTTTGGTGCAAACTTTGGATCTATCTTGCACCGATACTAACACGATCTCCAAACGGACCGAAACGAGATTCTACATGACCCACATCACCTTGGAGTTCCATTGGGTGCATACAAAATGATTTCTGAGCCTATGGTACGTTTGGCGCAAACCGTGCACCTATCTTGAATCAAGATAAGCATTGTATCCAAACGGACCGAAACGAGGTTCCATTTGAGCCTCGTCACCTAGGAGTACCATCCGGTGCGTCCAAAATGATTTATGAGGCTATGGTACATTTGCCGCAAACCGTGCACCTATCTTGCACTGAAACTAACACTTTCTCCAAACAAACCAAAACGAGCTTCCATTTGAGCGTCGTCACCCAGGAGTACCATCCAGTGCATCCAACATAATTTCTGATCCTACGGTATGTTTGGCTCAAACCGTTCACCAATCATGCACCGAAACTAACACTATCTCCAAAAAGATCACAACAACATTCTACATGACCCACGTCACCAAGGAGTTCCACCAGGTGTGTCCAAATCGGTTTCTGAGGCTATGGTACGTTTGGTGCAAGCTGTGGATCTTTCACGCACCGACACTAACACTATCTCTAAAGAGACCAAAACAAGATTCTACATGACCCACATCACCTTGGAGTTCCATTAGGCGCGTGCAAAATGATATCTGAGGCTACGGTACATTTGGCGCAAACCGTACACCTATGTTGAATCAAGATTAGCATTATATCCATACGGACCGAAACGAGCTTCCATTTGAGCCTCGTCACCTAGGAGTACCATCCGGTGCGTCCAAATGATTTATGAGGCTATGGTACATTTGTCGCGAACAGTGCACCTACCTTGCACTGAAACTAACACTGTCTCCAAACGAACCGAAACGAGCTTCCATTTGAGCCTCGTCACCCAGGAGTACCATCCAGTGCATCCGAAACAATTTCTGAGCCCATAGTACGTTTGGCGCAAACTGTGCACCTATCATGTACCAAAACTAACACTATCTCCAAAAGGACCGAAAGGAGATTCTACATGACCCACGTCTCCTTGGAGTTCCATCGGGTGCGTCCAAAATGATTTATGAGGCTATGGTACGTTTGGTGCAAACCATGGATCTATCTTGCACCGAGACTAACACTATATCCAAATGGACCGAAATGAGATTCTACATGATCCACGTCCCCTAGGAGTTCAATCGGGTGCGCCCAAAATGATTTTCGAGCATACGGTACGTTCGGCACAAACCGTGCACCTATCTTGAATCAAGATTTGCACTGTCTCCAAACGAACTGAAACGAGCTTTCCATTTGAGACTCATCTCCTAGGAGTACCATCTGGTGCGTCCAAAACAATTTCTGAGTCTATGGTACAATTGGCGCAAACCGTGCACCTATCTTGCACTAAAACTAACACTGTCTCCTAACGGACCGAAACGAGCTTCCATTTGAGCCTCGTCACCCAGGAGTACCATCCGGTGCATCCAAAACAATTTCTGAGCCTTTGGTACATTTGGCGCAAACCATTCACCTATCATGCCCCGAAACTAACACTATCTCCAAATGGATCGAAATGAGATTCTACATGACCCACGTCACCTATGTTTTCCATCCGGTGCGTCCAAAATGATTTCTGAGGCTATGGTACGTTTGGTGCAAACTGTGGATCTATCTTGCACCGAGACTAACAGTATCTCCAAATGGACCGAAACAACATTCTACATGACCCACGTCACCTAGGAGTTCCATCGAGTGCGTCGAAAATGATTTTCGAGCTTATGGTACGTTCAGTGCAAACCGTGCACCTATCTTGAGTCAAGATTAGAACTATCTCCAAATGAACCAAAACGAGCTTCCATTTGAGACTCGTCACCTAGGAGTACCATCTGGTGTGTCCAAAATGATTTCTAAGCCTATGGTACGTTTGGCACAAACCGTGCACCTATCTTGCACTGAGAATAACACTGTCTCCAAACAAACCAAAACGAGCTTCCATTTGAGCGTCGTCACCCAGGAGTTCCATCTGGTGCGTCCAAAACAATTTCTGAGTCTATGGTACAATTGGCGCAAACTGTGCACCTATCTTGCACTGAAACTAACACTGTCTCCTAACAGACCGAAATGAGCTTCCATTTGAGCCTCGTCACCCAGGAGTACCATCCGGTGCATCCAAAACAATTTCTGAGCCTTTGGTACATTTGGCGCAAACCATTCACCTATCGTGCCCTGAAACTAACACTATCTCCAAATGGATCGAAACGAGATTCTACATGACCCACGTCACCTAGGTTTTCCATCCGGTGCGTCCAAAATGATTTCTGAGGCTATGGTATGTTTGGTTCAAACTATGGATCTATCTTGCACTGAGACTAACACTATCTCCAAATGGACCGAAACAACATTCTACATGACCCACATCATCTAGGAGTTCCATCGAGTGCGTCCAATATGATTTTCGAGCTTATGGTACGTTCAGTGCAAACCATGCACCTATCTTGAGTCAAGATTAGAACTATCTCCAAATGAACCGAAACGAGCTTCCATTTGAGACTCGTCAGCTAGGATTACCATCTGGTGTGTCCAAAATGATTTCTGAGCCTATGGTACGTTTGGCGCAAACTGTGCACCTATCATGCACGAAAACTAACACAATCTCCAAAAGGATCAAAACGATATTCTACATGACCCACGTCACCTTGGAGTTCCATCGGGTGCGTCCAAATCGGTTTCTGAGGCTGTGGTACGTTTGGTGCAAATTGTGGATCTATCTTGCACCGATACTAACACGATCTCCAAACGGACCGAAACGAGATTCTACATGACCCACATCACCTTGGAGTTCCATTGGGTGCATACAAAATGATTTCTGAGCCTATGGTACGTTTGGCGCAAACCGTGCACCTATCTTGAATCAAGATAAGCATTGTATCCAAACGGACCGAAACGAGGTTCCATTTGAGCCTCGTCACCTAGGAGTACCATCCAGTGCGTCCAAAATGATTTCTGAGGCTATGGTACATTTGCCGCAAACCGTGCACCTATCTTGCACCGAAACTAACACTGTCTCCAAAAAGATCACAACAACATTCTACATGACCCACGTCATCAAGGAGTTCCACCAGGTGTGTCCAAATCGATGTCCAAAAAGGTCACACTAAAACTAACACTGTCTCCTAACGGACCGAAACGAGCTTCCATTTGAGCCTCGTCACCCAGGAGTACCATCCGGTGCATCCAAAACAATTTCTGAGCCTTTGGTACATTTGGCGCAAACCATTCACCTATCGTGCCCCAAAACTAACACTATCTCCAAATGGATCGAAATGAGATTCTACATGACCCACGTCACCTAGGTTTTCCATCCAGTGCGTCCAAAATGATTTCTGAGGCTATGGTACGTTTGGTGCAAACTGTGGATCTATCTTGCACCGAGACTAACAGTATCTCCAAATGGACCGAAACAACATTCTACATGACCCACGTCACCTAGGAGTTCCATCGAGTGCGTCCAAAATAATTTTCGAGCTTATGGTACGTTCAGTGCAAACCGTGCACCTATCTTGAGTCAAGATTAGAACTATCTCCAAATGAACCGAAACGAGCTTCCATTTGAGACTCGTCACCTAGGAGTACCATCTGGTGTGTCCAAAATGATTTCTAAGCCTATGGTACGTTTGGCGCAAACCGTGCACCTATCTTGCACTGAGAATAACACTGTCTCCAAACAAACCGAAACGAGCTTCCATTTGAGCGTCGTCACCCAGGAGTTCCATCTGGTGCGTCCAAAACAATTTCTGAGTCTATGGTACAATTGGCGCAACCTGTGCACCTATCTTGCACTGAAACTAACACTGTCTCCTAACAGATCGAAATGAGCTTCCATTTGAGCCTCGTCACCCAGGAGTACCATCCGGTGCATCCAAAACAATTTCTAAGCCTTTGGTGCATTTGGCGCAAACCATTCACCTATCGTGCCCTGAAACTAACACTATCTCCAAATGGATCGAAAGGAGATTCTACATGACCCACGTCACCTAGGTTTTCCATCCGGTGCGTCCAAAATGATTTCTGAGGCTATGGTACGTTTGGTTCAAACTGTGGATCTATCTTGCACCGAGACTAACACTATCTCCAAATGGACCGAAACAACATTCTACATGACCCACATCATCTAGGAGTTCCATCGAGTGCGTCCAATATGATTTTCAAGCTTATGGTACGTTCAGTGCAAACCATGCACCTATCTTGAGTCAAGATTAGAACTATCTCCAAATGAACCGAAACGAGCTTCCATTTGAGACTCGTCAGCTAGGATTACCATCTGGTGTGTCCAAAATGATTTCTGAGCCTATGGTACGTTTGGCGCAAACTGTGCACCTATCATGCACGGAAACTAACACAATCTCCAAAAGGATCAAAACGATATTCTACATGACCCACGTCACCTTGGAGTTCCATCGGGTGCGTCCAAATCAGTTTCTGAGGCTGTGGTACGTTTGGTGCAAACTGTGGATCTATCTTGCACCGATACTAACACGATCTCCAAACGGACCGAAACGAGATTCTACATGACCCACATCACCTTGGAGTTCCATTGGGTGCATACAAAATGATTTCTGAGCCTATGGTACGTTTGGCGCAAACCGTGCACCTATCTTGAATCAAGATAAGCATTGTATCCAAACGGACCGAAACGAGGTTCCATTTGAGCCTCGTCACCTAGGAGTACCATCCGGTGCGTCCAAAATGATTTCTGAGGCTATGGTACATTTGCCGCAAACCATGCACCTATCTTGCACAGAAACTAACACTGTCTCCAAACAAACCGAAACGAGCTTCCATTTGAGCGTCGTCACCCAGGAGTACCATCCAGTGCATCCAACATAATTTCTGATCCTATGGTACATTTGGCTCAAACCGTGCACCAATCATGCACCGAAACTAACACTATCTCCAAAAAGATCACAACAACATTCTACATGACCCACGTCACCTAGGAGTTCCACCGGGTGTGTCCAAATCGGTTTCTGAGGCTATGGTACGTTTGGTGCAAACTGTGGATCTTTCATGCACTGACACTAACACTATCTCCAAAGAGACCAAAACAAGATTCTACATGACCCACATCACCTTGGAGTTCCATTGGGCGCGTCCAAAATGATTTCTGAGGCTACGATATGTTTGGCGCAAACCGTACACCTATGTTGAATCAAGATTAGCATTATATCCGAACGGACCAAAACGAGCTTCCATTTGAGCCTCGTCACCTAGGAGTACCATCCGGTGCGTCCAAATGATGTATGAGGCTATGGTACATTTGTCACAAACAGTGCACCTACCTTGCACTGAAACTAACAATGTCTCCAAACGAACCGAAATGAGCTTCTATTTGAGCCTCGTCACCCAGGAGTACCATCCAGTGCATCCGAAACAATTTCTGAGCCTATGGTATGTTTGGCGCAAATCGTGCACCTATCATGCACCAAAACTAACACTATCCCCAAAAGGACCAAAAGGAGATTCTACATTACCCACGTCTCCTTGGAGTTCCATCGGGTGCGTCCAAAATTATTTATGAGGCTATGGTACGTTTGGTGCAAACCATGGATCTATCTTTCACCGAGAGTAACACTATATCCAAATGGACCGAAACGAGATTCTACATGATCCACGTCCCCTAGGAGTTCAATCGGGTGCGCCCAAAATGATTTCCGAGCATACGGTACGTTCGGCACAAACCATGCACCTATCGTGGATCAAGATTAGCACTGTCTCCAAATGAACTGAAACGAGCTTTCCATTTCAGCCTCGTCTCCTAGGAGTACCATCTGGTGCGTCCAAAATAATTTCTGAGTCTATGGTACAATTGGCGCAAACCGTGCACCTATCTTGCACTGAAATAAACACCGTCTCCAAACGGACTAAAACGAGCTTCCATTTGAGCCTCGTCACCCAGGAGTACCATCCGGTGTATCCAAAACAATTTCTGAGCCTTTGGTACATTTGGCGCAAACCATTCACCTATCGTGCACCGAAACTAACACTATCTCCAAATGGATCGAAACGAGATTCTACATGACCCACGTCACC
Source organism: Saccharum hybrid cultivar R570 (assembly GCA_038087645.1). Classification (NCBI taxonomy): domain Eukaryota; kingdom Viridiplantae; phylum Streptophyta; class Magnoliopsida; order Poales; family Poaceae; genus Saccharum; species Saccharum hybrid cultivar. The sequence goes on from JAQSUU010000804.1 coordinate 19,460,323, forward strand.
TTGGTTTTCCATCCGGTGCGTCCAAAATGATTTCTGAGGCTATGGTACATTTGGTGCAAACTGTGGATCTATATTGCACCGAGACTAACACTATCTCCAAATGGACCGAAACAACATTCTACATGACCCACGTCACCTAGGAGTTCCATCGAGTGCGTCCAAAATGATTTCCGAGCTTATGGTACGTTCAGTGCAAACCGTGCACCTATCTTGAGTCAAGATTAGAACTATCTCCAAATGAACCGAAACGAGCTTCCATTTGAGACTCGTCACCTAGGAGTACCATCTGGTGTGTCCAAAATGATTTCTGAGCCTATGGTACATGTGGCACAAACCGTGCACCTATCTTACACTAAAACTAACACTGTATCCAAACGGACCGAAACGAGTTTCCATTTGAGCCTCGTCACCCAGCAGTACCATCCGGTGCATCCAAAACAATTTCTGAGCCTATGGTACGTTTGGCGCAAACCGTGCACATATCATGTAACACCCTAGGTGTTTATCACCAATTAAGTGGTGGGTTTAAGATCAAACATGATAGATTAGTGGAGATGACGATGTCAAAGTCAAACCTATGGGGATAAGCCCTAACCTAAACTTGGATATTGCACCCTTGCTTACATATAGGCTCAATTAAAAGATATATTCTTGGGTGTTGCTATCAAAGTATCTTCACATGTCTCACCTCAATAACTATCTATATTGATCCTTGGAAAAGTTTCATGAAGTTTGGAATCAAAAAGTCACATGAAATGATAAGTTCTATTTCTATTAGAACTTGCACCATTAAGTGAATGGAATTGTAGATCATCAGCCAAACCATGCAAACTTGCCCAAATGACTCTAGACGAACTCTACAACAAAAGTCATGAAGGGTTCATGTTGAGCAAATGTCAAGAAAATGCCTTGATTGGCCTAAAACCCTAGTTTATGCTTTATCGGGTTGCTACTTTGACCAAAATGGAAGTTTAAGTTCTGTACCAGTTATGAGGTTTGACCTTAAACAAAAGTTGTAGTCCATCTTGTGTAGAACAAACTTTGTTTAATGGTCAAGAGCTAGTTTAGCCTCTAACCTAGTCAAATAGAGCTCACAAGATTGATTCAGCTGCTGTTTTTGGACTTCGCAAATTTGGCTAAGTGTTGGAGCTGATTTCAGTTTTGATGTACCCTCATTTAGGATAGTATCTATCTCAAACCAAGTCAAACCAAACCTAGATCATTTAAGCAAAGTTGTAGTCCTCATATAGCTCTACAACGCTGTGGAATTTGTTTAGCCTTTGCTTGCTCGGTTTGGGAGATGGAATTGGAAGAAGATTGCAATTTCAGTCGGCTTGAAACTGAATTCAGTTTTCAGTTTCGGGTACCCCATTTTGGAGCTTTATATCTTGCAACACAAGCTGATCCAGACCTTGATTCCTTAACAAAAGATGTAGTTTGGTTTATGTGCTGCAACCTTTGTTTAAGGACCTAGGTCTAAATCTATTCTTAAGTTTGTCAAACAGAGGCTTGAAGTTTGAATATTCTACAGTTTTCAGACTTGAAAATATTCTAAGTCTGAATCCATAGTTATCGATGTTGACATTCCGCGTTCTCTAAATTTTACTAAACAACTCAAGTTGAGCCAAATATAAAAGTTGTAAACAATTCCTTGGAGGACAACATGTAAAAATTTGGAATCAATTTGACCAAGTTTAGCATTGCAAAATCCTAAAACCGAGCCCTAACTTAACGTGTTGACAATGGTGATTTGGGGATTGATAATCTCCTAATCTACAGCACTAATCATCTTGCACCCTAAATGAAAGTTGTGGAGCATCAGGAGAACAACAAAATTTGTTTAAGGAGCCGGAGCCGAATCTTCACGGAATATGCTCAAAAACAGCAACTGAGGTGCTCAGTCTTTCGCCCGCCACCTGTTCGGGAGAATGCCCACGCGTCCTCCATGCGCTGGCCGCGCCCCCACCATGGCCGAGCGTTGCTGCCGCGTGCTCTTGCGCTGCTTTCTCTCCTTCTTGCGCATGGGATGGCAGCGGGCACTTCCAGCTCCCTCACTTGCCTCTCCTTTCCTCGCCCGAGCTCCCCCTCGCGTTGTGCTGCTACTGCTCGCGAGCGCACACACCACCATGGTCGTGGCCGCGCCATTGCCGAGCGGTGGAGCTCCGCCCAACCGCTGCTGCGCTCTATCTCCGTCCCAACCAAGTGCGTCACCGCCTACGGCTCGCCGTGCTCAGCCCCGCGCGCATGCTTGCTCAGGCTCTAGGTCACCGGAGCACGCCGCCGCCGTGCAGCCCCGCCGGCGAGCCACGAGCTCCCATGGCTAGTCACCTACCGACCATCTCCCGCCACATTGCGGCCACCCAGGGGTGCGGACGGGTGTGGTGGTGCTCCGCCACCGGCGACCTCCTCGCCGGAGACCGGCCGAGCCGCACCTTCCCTCCTCTGTTCGGCCGAACCTGAGGAAGAAGATGTCCGCTCTGTGTCTCTGTGAAGAAGAAGAAGATGGTTTTGTCCCTATGACGAGTGGGCCCCACCTAAAAAGAGCAATACCACATCAAATCTACAGATTTTCTTTTATCTTGTAAAATCTATATCTCATATTTGGTAGCTCCAAAAATTGTGCAATTTGTTATGTTGGAATCCTTGTAAAGTGCTCTGCATGTTAGGGTAATCAGTTGTGCCATGCATGCATGTTTTTGTGCTGTAGAAATTCATTAGTAAAAAGTGGTTTTGGAAATGGATTAACTTGCTTTCATCAATATCTGGAGTTTTAGAAGTCCAAAATTAGTGATTCCAATTTTGTTGGTCTTCTAGTAATATGCACTGTCTAAGAAAAATATAAAACTTATAGGTTGTTTCCGGGTTTCAGGATGTTTTACCTAGATCTTGTTAAATGGAAAATAAATGCTTGTTTTCCTTGTTATTTTTATATCTTGAGTTGTGATGATCCAATTGATGTGAAATTTTTATGGTAGGATATTCATGCTATGGATGTACTATGGTATAAATTTCATGGTCATTGCTTACTGTATGCTCAAGTTATTGATTTAACTTGTTTATAGCTTGATAAATAGCTCATAAATAATATATAAATGATAAAATAGAAAATGTTGTTCCATTACCTTAGTATGATGTCTCTATATCATATTGATTCATAATATGGCCTTGTGTTCACAGAAAATATTGAGTGTTAAGTTTAACTTGCTCTCACATGATTATTGCAATAGCAATTTGTCTTTTTCATAGAGGTTGATATACATGTCCAAATGGTTTCAAATTTGGACAGTACACTTTTGAGAGCATGTGTAGGCCACTGTAATTTTGGTAGAATTTATTGTGCACCTTGGATATGTGTTCATAATTTCACCTAATTATCTAAATAAATTAAGAAAATGCATTAAAAAATTTATTTAGGAATGGACACTATGTTTTCTGGTGTTCATTAGTCATGTGTGACATGTTGGTAAAGTTAGTTTTGTCCAAGTATATGTTTGCAACATAAGTTAATAATTATTTCTTGCAAATGAGGTTTCTGGACAGATCTGGAAACTTAGCAAAGTTCTTCATGATAATGTGCTTTGTTGTAAAACTTGTTTATACAAAAGTTGTAGATAATTTATGTATCTAGCCTCTATTAAAATTTGGTGGCATTTGGCCATATGGTTTAGAAACTACAGCTGTTCTAAGTTGGGTTCAGATTTATATTGCTCTCTGTCCTTCCAGGACATATTCTGTACCTTCTGTATTTCGACCTGGTAAATGTTAGAATCAGGTTTAGATGTCTATAAATTAAATGTGGACAATTTCATAAGCTTTCTTGGATGTCTTCTTGCAAGTCATTTTGATTTGTAGAACTTCAGATATGATTGATTTACTGAGCTACTATATGTATGTCCAGAAAGTGACAGATTTTAGTTGTAGTGCTTTGATTAACTTTGCCATGCTAGTGTGTTGAAGTGTGACTCATACCTTTGAAAGTACTTGGGTTAGTACCCTGTGATCTTGAGGCTTGTGTCTTGTTTGATGTGCTTGCCATCTTCTATGTTATGCCCTAATGTGGATTAAGTTAATTAGCTCTAGGTGTTTATGAGAACTTTGATATGCTTGTTTGATTACTCTATTTATTGCACTTCTATGCATTCACACATGTGCATGGTTGCATCTCATATAGGTACGCTAGCAGAAACGTGTGAAGGATGTGGCGTTGGAGCCAAACCCGAAGACGGTGTTTGGTAGATCCATCCCGAAGATAGAAGGATCGGGCAAGTGCTAGATGAGAGGATGCTCGCCAAGTGAATTCATCTGACATACTCTAACTTGAGTCGGATCCCAGGCAAGCCCCGGAGCATTATAAGCCTCCTACCTTCAAAGCAATTAATTATATATATGTTATAAGTATTGTTGCATTAAGTGGTAGGAGTTGGTTGAAAACCTTGCTGCATTATATCATTCCTTGTCTAGATATATGAATCCTTGAATCCTACATAGACTAGGATCGAGTAGATGCTTAGCCCTGCTTTAAGCGGTAGAAGTCAGGTGATTTCCTGTCACTTGCGAGATGTAGGGATATTCATATATGGCACGGTTGGCTATATTTGCTATCGTGGAATGGAACCATGTGTTAATAAAATGAAATGATACCGGGCGGGATGAAGATAGTGAAGCAACAAGGCATGGAGGTCTTGGGTGCGGATCTATCCCCGTCTGAGTCGTTTAAGGACCGATTCGCTGTACGTCCTTGAGTCATGTTGAACGCAGCCTAACACTTAGTTGGCCGGATAAGTCGTTCCGACCGCGAAGCCGAGTAATATGGTTCAGGCCGGGAATCGAATGGTAGGTTGCATCTTGGAGGAGAGAAAGGATATGCTTGGGGACATTGGCGTGAGACCAAGGGGGGTTAGAGTCCCTATCACCTGGCAGAGTGTCGCCCTTGGGGTTGCGACATCATTCGGACCCGCGATTCCTGAATCGTACGAAAGGTGGCTTGTGCTGTAACACCCCAGGTGTTTGCCTTGCATATTAGCATCAGTTGAGCATGGTCATGGCATGGCATTACCTTAAGCATCATCATTTCATGTGCATCCATGCTTGAAACGTGACCTTGCAACATTTCAACATATGTATGTTATGGGTGCTAGTGATAATATCAAGTATCTGGACCATGCTATTACATGTGCTAGGTTTGTTATGCTTGAAAACGTGTGAAACATGCTCCTGAAACATATGCAACATTAGGTTCAGTAATTATGTTAGTGAGGCTTCATTAGTTATAGTAATAGTGTTTCAATGCCTTCTTGTGAAACTTTCATGCATAGGTGATGCTAGAACGTGTTTAAGGCCTTGATGATGTTTGCAACATGTTAGTTTAGCAATTTGACCTAGGGTTTGTGTTTTTGTCATGCCCTAATTCCATGTTGACTCATGCTTTGACTAGTTGACCTTTAGGACCTTCTTTGTTTGACCTTTTAGAAAGTCTAACCTAGAGCTTTTGCATGTTGGTGCAACCTTAACAAAGTTTGTGCCAAATTTCATAAGGAACAAAAGTTGTTTAGTGGTCATCTCATGAAAATGCTTGGAACATGCCCTAACATGGCCCACAAGTCAGGTATAGGGGCTGTTTCAGCACTTAGTCATTTTTGGCTAAGTTCTGGCTGCATGCAGTTTTCATGTACCCCACTTTGGAACCTTGTATCCCCTAATCTAAGTAGTTCTGGCTCAAGTGGGTATTGACACTTTTGCAGAACCCATCTAGCTCTACAAGATTGTCAATAGCCCCATCCTCTAATTCGCCCTGGTTTAGGAACTACAGAGTAGGGAAAAGTCGGGTTCAGTCGAGGCTTAACTGAAACTCAATTTCAGTTTCTTGGTGACCTACTTTAGGGCTCTGTAGTTTCAAAGCTAGGCCAAACCAGTCCAAACTCCAATTGACAATATTGTTGTCCGCACATAGCTCTACAACTTTGTTGTTAACAACTATCGCTAACTCGGGCTGGATCGTGAGTTGTGAGCTGCTCAAATCGGGCTGTCAGTCGCATTTCAACTGAAACGTTGGGCTTCCGTTTCAGAGTTTGAAACCGAACTCGATCGTGGCCGACACCGATCAGAGGGACGACGCCGCGTGGTCATCTACGTGTCATTGCCGCGCTCGGTTAGCAGGCGCGAAGTCGCCACGAAGTCCCGAGGGTGCCCGCGTGCCTCATTCTCCCTCCGCCCTCCTTGTCTCGCTCGGTTGGTGGAGTCTCGCCACCGAGAGCATCACCCCGCATTGCGCCAACCGTAGCTCCTCTGTTCGGCCACCATTTCCTGATCGAGCTCGACCAATCGCTCCACCTTGAGCTGCTCTAGCCCGTGCTCCAACTCTCTAGCCTAGCCGAGCCATAGGTAGGTGACAAAAATTTGCGCTTGTCATGGTCGCCGCGCTCGAAGCGCCGCCGCGCTTCAACCTCGTCATGGCCGGAGCAGTGCGGAGCTCCGCTGCATGCGCTCTTGCTCGTTCGCGCTTGCTTGTGTCCTGTAGAAGCTGTAGAGCTTGATAGTTTAGACGCTACCGCGTCGGGTCCGCGGGGACAGGCCGCCGCACTGGGCGCGCCCGCCATGGCCGCACCGAGCTTCAGCTCGATTTTTGCTCTGCCTATTTGCTTATTTCTCGATTGGATCCGTGTTCCGGGCGTCTCGGGTGTACATATAGATAACCACATGACCTCATCGACCAATTTCATCTCGTTAGCGTGCAACGCCTTAGCCCCGACGGAGCTTCCATGGCCGCCGTGAGGGTGTGCTCGCGGCCATGCCGGGATGGTCGTTCTCAGGCCTTAATGTCGGGCTTGTTAGCTTCGTTTCGCGAAGTGGAGTGTGTGGGTGTCGTTAGATCACCGTACGATGGCCGGTTTCGCCGTCGTCGTCGAGCGCCGTCGCCGCCATCCGCCCTCGTCGGCGTCGAGGACGCGTCGGTGCAGTAGAGTTGGGGAAAGAGGTATGCCGGGGTGCGGGGTGATGAGAGGAACGCGACGGCATGATTGGTTTCGCCGGAGGAGCCGCCGCCGGCGAGCCCGACCTCGCCGGAGTCGCTCCCCTGCCTCCGCTGTGGATGACGGGCGGGGCCCCCGTGTCAGCGCGGGCTCCCTCCTCTGGTTGCATTGCTGGGCCGCCTTGCGGGCCGAAAGGAGCAACAGCGCAGGCCCAGTTGGTCTGGGGGCCTGTAATAGCTTTTTATTTTTATTCTTTTCAGCAAAAATGCATTTTTGTGTTGATTCTTTTAAAAATAATATCTGGAGCTAGAAAAATCCAAATGAGGTGATTCAACTTGCAAGGTGCTCTGTGAAATGTCTAGTTTTTATTAAAAATATAAAACTATGCAAGTTCTGTAGTATAAAATGAAGTATATGAATTATTCCTTTATGTTTGTATTAAATTAGTAATATCTTGTGCAAATTTTTGGGAATTGTTGGTACATGATTTAAATGTGAAATTTGGTCAGTGCTGGTATGGGGATATTATGTGACTATGGTAAATTTATCAGCTGTGTTTGATCTTCCTAGGTAGGGTTTCCTATTTTGTTTAGGTTACCCACATGTTTTGGTAATTGCTATAATTCCTGTTTTCAGGACAGCAAGTCAAAGCTTGTTGATTTAAGTGTGGTCGATGATGTTTTCTTGAGATGTGATATACACAAAGGTTGTAGTAAATTACTTGGTTAAGCTGCTGTTAAAATTTGGTAGCCTTTGGCTAAGTAGTTTAGGGGTTACACCTATTTTAAGTAAGGGTTCAGAAATTGTTATTTTTCTGGAATTCTGGACCAGATATGAGAAATCTGTTTGTTTGCCCTACTTAAGTTAAGATTCATGCTTTGACATCTGAAAATGAATTGTAGAAAATTTTATAAGCTTTCTAGATTGTCCTCATGCTTGTCCATTGTAGTTATAGAACTCTAGTTATGAACCTTCTAAGTTGCTGCGGTCAACTTATCAATGCGTTAAATTCTGGAACTTGTTATATGTGGGTTAAGTAGGAACTTTGTGGTACTTAGTGGTTACTTATGGATGTTAAACATGTTAATACCAGAGAGGAAATTTGCACCTACTCTTAAAGTAATTTGAATAGAGCACCATGTAGCTTGACTTTTATTGCTTAGATGGTTGCACTATTCATTACATTCATCATGCATACATGCTCATAAGCTCATCATGTCACATCTGTGCATACATGAGATTCATTGGTGCATATACATGCAATAGGTGTACCGAGGATCGTGACGACGGTAAAGTTCCACAAGACGTATCCGGTGGAATTGGAGCCAGTTCGGGGGCAGGAGGCCCAGTCCGACGGAACCCGAGGAGACGACGGAACCGTGGTTGAGCGTTGAACCCCGAACCATCCTCGTACGGTTAAGGCAAGCCCCGGAGCATTATAAGCCTCCTACTTTCAAAGCAATTAATTATATTTGTTATATGTATTGTTGCATTAAGTGGTAGGAGTTGTTTGGAACCCTTGCTGCATTATATCATTCCTTGTCCAGATATACTAATCCATGAATCCTATGTAGACAGGATCGTCTATCTGCTTAGCCCTGCTTTATTAGAACGGTAGTGTCAGGTGATCTCTTATCACCTGCAAAGTAGGAAGTATTGGGTCACGGTTGGCTATATTTGCTATCGTGGAAAAGAACCAAGTGTTAATAATGAATTTAGACCGGACGGGATGTCGATAGTGAAGCAACAAGGCATGGAGGTCTTGGGTGTGAATCTATCCCCGTCTGTGTCGGTTAAGGACCGATCCGCTGCACTTCCTTTGTCATTTTGAACGCAGCCTAACACTTAGCTGGCCGGCCTGAGGTTGCCGACCGCGAAGCCGAGTAGCTCAACTCAGGCTGCGAAGCCGAAAAGTGTAAGTCGCCTCGGAGGGGAGCCAGGTGGGACCAAGGGCAGGTGAGTTAAAAGTCCTGAGCTTCCTGGCCACTGGAATCCCTGAGAGTGCGGCGCTGTTCGGGCCCATCCTGAGTTGTACCAAAGGTGACTGTTGACGACTCTTGCAAAGTATGCCCGGTTGGTGTTAGGAATACCCCCTCAGCTGAGTTGAAATCGATTCGAATCGCCGTCTCTCCCGGTTAGTGAGAAACTTGACAGAGCAGAGGCAACGTAGATTTCACTAAACCTACTGATGGTTCTGAAGATGATGATGATATAATGATGGCCTTATAGACCTGATATGGTTACTACTGTTTGCTTAGCTAAATCAAGTGATTGCTATAGTACAGGTACTAATCTAGAGGATAGGTTAATAATGATTAACTTGATGCTTAAAGCAATAATAATTACTTATCTGTACTTAAGCTTTTATGCAAAGGTGTCAAGCCAGCCCACTTATATAAAGCCTTGCATACTCCTTGGTGTCACTTTATTTCTGGTTTTTGACGGGTAAGTCTAGCTGAGTACCTTCTCGTACTCAGGGTTTATTCCCACCCTGTTGCAGGTAGCAGATTCTTACTGGTTACCTGAAGTACTGTCTTCGCTGTTGGGTGTGAAGACTAGACCATTGGGCATGGTCTCTATAGTTTCTCTTCAATTATGCTTTTGCAGGATGTGACTACGCACTGGCAGTATTTGAACTAAATGTGATTTCAAAACTATGTTGCTTCCGCTATTCCTAATTTGGTTTTGTAATAACTTATTCGTACTCCGATGTATGAGCACTACTTATGAACTATTGTAACAAGTGTTGTGTTATGTTGAATCACTACGATCTTGGTTGCTCTCGGTTTGGTTTGAAATCCCTCGTGATTTCGTGGACTACCGGAGTTATATGGGCTCAAGTTTGAGAATTTGATCGCTTCGGCGATTGTTTTTAGACTTGTGCTCTTATAATTTGGACGGTTCTGTTACAGCTGGCATCGGAGCAAGATTCAACATTAAACATATCATTTGTGTATTTAAACAAAGGCTTTTGTGAAAAGTATTAATTTTAATCTAAAGAATGCCAGTGGTCAGATCCTATATGCCCAAATAAGGACTATTAGGTGGCTTATTAAAGTACTAACTTGGGGGTTCTTGCTTGTTTCTGTTTCGTTGTCCATACGGCGTGCTATTGTATGGATGCCATCCACTTGGGTGGTAATGTATGGATCAAATTACCTCTACGCCCTGGTAAGTGAAAGTTGTGAGAGCATGACCGTCCAACCGTCGGTCTAGGGGAGAGTAGTTGTGGTTACTAGCATACTTACATGTTTAATCATGTGATTATGAGAGTACTTAATTGTGGATATATCTGTCGGGTAGCTTTGATACTGAAGTATATACATCGGGGGATGTATGTATGGAAAGTATTTAGTTTACTGCTTTTCTTGTGTGTTATTTTGGGAACTGTTGGGCTGAAATGCAATTTTCTGCAGGTACACTAACAACGTTTCCTGTAGAACGACTAGTTATCGTTATTGAGAGAACGTGTGTATGCCACCGAACTATACGCTAGAATTTTGAAATTCTTCCTAGGTTTGTGAGGACGTACGGTTCGTGCATGCACCATGTTCGCATCATACATTGCATTCTGCATTACTCCCTCCCTTATAAATGCTTACCCCATTCCAAAAAAAAAAAAAACCTCCAAATGGTTTTCCCGTAAGCAGTTGCATTCTTTCGCAAACGACTGATGTAATCAATCGATCTAGGGGAGTGTCATTAGTTTCAACCTTGGGAACGCAATTTGGATCTGATCAGTGGAAGCGAACAATACACCAAAAGTTCATGATAGGTCTCTCGTGGTGTATCGTCTTGAGTGGTGATATCTTTGGAGCTACAACTCGCCTCCCTGTAACTCTAACCTTGGGAATCACCTTTGTTTGCTACCCCTTCTTGTATGATGTGTTCTACACACTTAATTCTTGACATGTGAGGATTCCTCATGGGTGTTGGTTCAGTAATGGTGTTACGATTAGTAATCTACGGTGCCGCGACGAAACCGAGGGCCTCCTGTGGGCGCGCACACAAGGATTGTGCTGCTCGGCACGCGCAGGTATCGAGGATTCCTAGTCATGATCCATTATGGAGCTACACCGATGTGTTATCTTTCCGTGAGCTTTTCCTTGGTTATCTTTCCCTATCTTGTCAGAAGATCTTTGTCCTGAACCCAGATGTTTCTTTTGTCAGGATTTGGAACCTTGATAGTTGGATACAACCTTTTTGACATGCTTATATCATTCGTCAACGGCTTTCCAACACCATCAATACTCACTGGTTTTCCGTAACTGCAGATGCCTCGTCAGCATCGCTCTGGCAGTAGGAGTCGTGACAATGTGGAACCTCCCTCATCTCATCCTCCGCAACCTACTTCTACTGAGTTATTGCAAATGCTTGCTGAAAGTCAGCGTGCCTTGGCTGAAAGTGTCCGTATCAATGTCTATCAAGGACCTGAACCTATTCAGTGTAGCAACTATAAGGATTTCTTAGATACTGAGCCTCCTATCTTTCGAGAAGCAGAAGAGCCACTTCAAGCAGAGGAGTGGTTGAACTCTATTGAACAGAAGTTTCGCTTACTCAATGTGGCAGATGATATGAAAACAGAGTATGCTTCGCAACAGTTACAAGGGCCTGCAGGTATTTGGTGGCATCATTATAGGGGCACTCTGCCTGAGGAAAATGAGATAATTTGGGATCAGTTCAAAGAAGCTTTTCGAGGACATTACATTCCTCCCAGTCTTATGGCTATTAAGCACACCGAGTTCATGAAGCTTACTCAAGGTGCCAAAAGTGTAACCGAATATTGGCATGAGTTCATTCATCTATCACGGTATGCTCCGGATTTTGTCAACACCGATGCAAAGAGGATTGCTAGTTTTAAGAGGGGACTTTGTCCCAAATTGATGAAGACCATGTGTAATAGCAAGTGTGCAACGTTTAATGAGTTTGTCAGCGATACTCTAATGCAAGAAAACTGCAATGCTGTTCATGCTGCTTCTAAGTATCATCAGATAGCTTCTGAAGCTAGGGCTACTCAATCTAACACTTTTATAATGATTACTTCCCATCCTAAATCATCTGATGTATCTGCTAGATATCATCCATATCAGAAAAAGGGTCAGGTCAAGAAGAATAATGTTAAGAGAGGAAAGTCTAACGTCCCACCAAGTAACCGACCGTGCTGGAACTGCAATACGCCAGGTCATTGGGCCAAAGATTGTCCTCATCCTCAAAAGAGTATAGATGAAAATGTGGCAAATGTGTGTAAAGGACATGTCAAATACACCACAGTGGAACAAGTTCCTACTGGCGAAGTCATTACGGCTGGTGCATTTCTAGTGAACCAACAACCTGCCGTTGTGCTGTTTGATTCAGGCGCTTCTCATTCTTTTATCAGTTTAACCTTTGCAACCCAACATGGTATGAAAATGGTTACCTTAGACAAAGGTGGTTACAATATAAGTGCGGCTGGAAATAATATCTCCACCAGCCAGTTAGTCTTAGGAGCAAAGATTGAGATAGAAGGACGTTTGTATAAGGTGGATCTTGTGGTATTACCAGGATTGGGTCTTGACGTAATCTTGGGAATGAAGTGGATGAGTGGAAACGGTGTTCTAATTGATACCTCTACAAGAGTGATTATGCTGAGGGATCCAAATGATCAACAAGCATTTCTAGTGCAGCTTCCTCGAGATGTTAGTCCTCAGACTACAGTTAATGCTACCATAGCAAAAACAAAGGAAATAGCAGATGTCCCTGTGGTATGCGAGTTTCCTGATGTTTTTCCTGACGATTTACCAGGATTACCTCCGGACCGTGATGTGGAATTCAAGATTGAGCTACTTCCTGGTACTGCACCGATCTCAAGAAGACCATATAGAATGCCGCCAAAGGAGTTAGCTGAGCTCAAGAACCAACTTGAAGAACTCTTACAAAAAGGTCTGATTCGTCCCAGTTCTTCTCCTTGGGGTTGCCCTACCATCTTTGTGAAGAAGAAAGATCAGTCTCTACGCATGTGTGTAGATTATCGGCCGCTCAATGCAGTCACTATCAAGAATAAATATCCATTGCCTCGCATTGATATTTTGTTTGATCAGTTGTCCAAAGCGAAGGTATTCTCGAAAATTGATCTGAGATCTGGGTATCATCAAATCAAGATTCGTCCTGAAGACATACCAAAAACAGCTTTCTCCACCAAATACGGGTTGTATGAGTATTTGGTTATGTCATTCGGGTTGACTAATGCCCCTGCGCATTTCATGTACCTGATGAATTCGGTATTCATGCAAGAATTGGACAAATTCGTGGTCGTCTTCATCGATGATATTCTCATCTATTCCGAGAATGAAGAAGAACATGCCGAGCATCTGAGAATTGTACTATCCAGGTTGCGAGAACATAAACTCTACGCCAAGTTCAGCAAATGTGAATTCTGGTTGAAGAAAGTACCTTTTCTCGGTCATGTATTGTCGGGTGATGGAATTTCTGTGGATCCAACTAAGGTACAAGAAGTTTTGGAATGGAAGGCACCAACTACCGTTCATGAAGTTAGAAGTTTTCTTGGATTGGCTGGCTACTATCGTCGGTTCATTCCGGATTTCTCTAAGATAGCTAAGCCGATGACTCGATTGTTAGAGAAGGATAGAAAATTTGATTGGACTCTAGAGTGTGAGCAAGCTTTTCACACACTGCAAACTTTATTAACATCAGCTCCTGTGTTAGCTCAACCGGATATTGAAAAACCGTTTGATGTGTATTGTAATGCCTCAGGCACTGGTTTAGGCTGTGTACTCATGCAAGAGGGCCGAGTTATTGCCTATGCTTCGCGTCAGTTGAGAAAACATGAAGTTAACTATCCGACTCATGATTTAGAGTTAGCTGCTGTGGTTCATGCCTTAAAGATTTGGAGACACTACTTGCTAGGAAATGTGTGTAACATTTATACAGATCATAAGAGTCTCAAGTACATATTCACTCAGCCTGAGCTGAATATGCGACAAAGAAGATGGCTGGAGCTAATCAAGGATTATAATCTTCAAGTGCACTATCATCCGGGCAAAGCAAACGTGGTTGCTGATACTTTGAGTAGGAAATCTCATTGTAACTCTCTAATAGAAGAAGATTTTCATTTGTCTCATCTCTTACACCCTGCTGTACTCCACAATATCACTGTTGAGGGTTCGCTGAGAAGTCGAATCATCAAGCTACAGAAGTCAGATGTAGGTGTATTTCACATTAAGAGAAAGATGAAAGAGCAAGAAACTAAGCATTTTCGAGTCGATGAGAAGGGAATTCTCTGGTTCAAGGATAGACTCGTGGTGCCAAAAGACAGAGACCTCAGAAATCAAATCTTATCGGAAGCCCATTCTTCTAAGTTGTCCATCCACCCTGGTAGTAGTAAGATGTACCAAGATTTAAAATCTCTCTATTGGTGGACTAAAATGAAGAAAGAAATCACAGCCTACGTCGCTAGATGTGATAACTGTTGCAGAGTTAAGGCAATACATATGAAGTCTGCTGGTTTACTTCAACCATTACCAATTTCATGCTGGAAATGGGAAGAAATTAGTATGGACTTTATCTCTGGAATTCCTCATTCTGAGAAGGGTCATGATTCTATTTGGGTTATTGTTGACCGTTTGACCAAATCTGCACATTTTATTCCTGTTGGAATTGACTATCGCCCACATCAATATGCTCAGATATACGTAGATCAGATAGTTCGTCTTCACGGGGTACCAAGGACTATTATATCTGGCCGTGGACCTCAGTTTACTGCTCATTTTTGGGAATGTTTATACAAAGAGTTAGGTACAAACTTAGTCAGAAGTTCTGCTTACCATCCCCAGGCGTCTGGTCAAACTGAGCGTGTAAACCAAATCTTAGAAGACATGCTGAGAGCTTGTGTAATTTCTTCAAAAGGATCATGGGAGAAATGGTTGCCCTTAGCTGAATTCTCGTACAATAATAGTTATCAAGAAAGTATCCAGATGGCCCCATTCGAAGCTCTTTATGGTCGTAAATGTAGAACTCCATTGAATTGGGTGGAACCTGGGGAGCGAAGATACTATGGTATTGATTTTGTGAAAGAAGCTGAGAAACGAGTCCGAATCATACAACAACACATGGCAGCTGCCCAAGCACGACAGAAAAGTTATGCCGACAAGCGAAAAAGACCTATTGAGTTTGAAGTTGGTGACCATGTATACTTGAAAGTATCACCTATGAGAGGAGTACAAAGATCTGGTGTTAAAAGAAAGCTTGCACCAAGATATGTAGGACCTTATCCAATAATTGAGAGATGTGGTATGGTCGCCTATAAACTTCAGCTACCTCTAGAAATACGTATGATATTTCCGGTATTTCATGTCTCGCAACTGAAGAAATGTCTTCGAGTGCCTGAAGAGGAAGTAAAAGTCAGGGATATAAAGATAAAGAAAACCTTGACTTATGTAGAAGAGCCGGTATCTGTTTTGGATCGCAAGGATCGAGTGACACAAAATCGAGTGGTGAAATTATACAAGATCATGTGGAGTCACCATAGTGAGAGAGATGCAACGTGGGAACGGGAAGATTATTTGCGAGAAGTTTACCCCGCCTTTTATAAAAAATGGTACGCTTTCCAAATCTCGGGACGAGATTTTTATAAGGGGGGAGGGCTGTAACACCCCAGGTGTTTGCCTTGCATATTAGCATCAGTTGAGCATGGTCATGGCATGGCATTACCTTAAGCATCATCATTTCATGTGCATCCATGCTTGAAACGTGACCTTGCAACATTTCAACATATGTATGTTATGGGTGCTAGTGATAATATCAAGTATCTGGACCATGCTATTACATGTGCTAGGTTTGTTATGCTTGAAAACGTGTGAAACATGCTCCTGAAACATATGCAACATTAGGTTCAGTAATTATGTTAGTGAGGCTTCATTAGTTATAGTAATAGTGTTTCAATGCCTTCTTGTGAAACTTTCATGCATAGGTGATGCTAGAACGTGTTTAAGGCCTTGATGATGTTTGCAACATGTTAGTTTAGCAATTTGACCTAGGGTTTGTGTTTTTGTCATGCCCTAATTCCATGTTGACTCATGCTTTGACTAGTTGACCTTTAGGACCTTCTTTGTTTGACCTTTTAGAAAGTCTAACCTAGAGCTTTTGCATGTTGGTGCAACCTTAACAAAGTTTGTGCCAAATTTCATAAGGAACAAAAGTTGTTTAGTGGTCATCTCATGAAAATGCTTGGAACATGCCCTAACATGGCCCACAAGTCAGGTATAGGGGCTGTTTCAGCACTTAGTCATTTTTGGCTAAGTTCTGGCTGCATGCAGTTTTCATGTACCCCACTTTGGAACCTTGTATCCCCTAATCTAAGTAGTTCTGGCTCAAGTGGGTATTGACACTTTTGCAGAACCCATCTAGCTCTACAAGATTGTCAATAGCCCCATCCTCTAATTCGCCCTGGTTTAGGAACTACAGAGTAGGGAAAAGTCGGGTTCAGTCGAGGCTTAACTGAAACTCAATTTCAGTTTCTTGGTGACCTACTTTAGGGCTCTGTAGTTTCAAAGCTAGGCCAAACCAGTCCAAACTCCAATTGACAATATTGTTGTCCGCACATAGCTCTACAACTTTGTTGTTAACAACTATCGCTAACTCGGGCTGGATCGTGAGTTGTGAGCTGCTCAAATCGGGCTGTCAGTCGCATTTCAACTGAAACGTTGGGCTTCCGTTTCAGAGTTTGAAACCGAACTCGATCGTGGCCGACACCGATCAGAGGGACGACGCCGCGTGGTCATCTACGTGTCATTGCCGCGCTCGGTTAGCAGGCGCGAAGTCGCCACGAAGTCCCGAGGGTGCCCGCGTGCCTCATTCTCCCTCCGCCCTCCTTGTCTCGCTCGGTTGGTGGAGTCTCGCCACCGAGAGCATCACCCCGCATTGCGCCAACCGTAGCTCCTCTGTTCGGCCACCATTTCCTGATCGAGCTCGACCAATCGCTCCACCTTGAGCTGCTCTAGCCCGTGCTCCAACTCTCTAGCCTAGCCGAGCCATAGGTAGGTGACAAAAATTTGCGCTTGTCATGGTCGCCGCGCTCGAAGCGCCGCCGCGCTTCAACCTCGTCATGGCCGGAGCAGTGCGGAGCTCCGCTGCATGCGCTCTTGCTCGTTCGCGCTTGCTTGTGTCCTGTAGAAGCTGTAGAGCTTGATAGTTTAGACGCTACCACGTCGGGTCCGCGGGGACAGGCCGCCGCACTGGGCGCGCCCGCCATGGCCGCACCGAGCTTCAGCTCGATTTTTGCTCTGCCTATTTGCTTATTTCTCGATTGGATCCGTGTTCCGGGCGTCTCGGGTGTACATATAGATAACCACATGACCTCATCGACCAATTTCATCTCGTTAGCGTGCAACGCCTTAGCCCCGACGGAGCTTCCATGGCCGCCGTGAGGGTGTGCTCGCGGCCATGCCGGGATGGTCGTTCTCAGGCCTTAATGTCGGGCTTGTTAGCTTCGTTTCGCGAAGTGGAGTGTGTGGGTGTCGTTAGATCACCGTACGATGGCCGGTTTCGCCGTCGTCGTCGAGCGCCGTCGCCGCCATCCGCCCTCGTCGGCGTCGAGGACGCGTCGGTGCAGTAGAGTTGGGGAAAGAGGTATGCCGGGGTGCGGGGTGATGAGAGGAACGCGACGGCATGATTGGTTTCGCCGGAGGAGCCGCCGCCGGCGAGCCCGACCTCGCCGGAGTCGCTCCCCTGCCTCCGCTGTGGATGACGGGCGGGGCCCCCGTGTCAGCGCGGGCTCCCTCCTCTGGTTGCATTGCTGGGCCGCCTTGCGGGCCGAAAGGAGCAACAGCGCAGGCCCAGTTGGTCTGGGGGCCTGTAATAGCTTTTTATTTTTATTCTTTTCAGCAAAAATGCATTTTTGTGTTGATTCTTTTAAAAATAATATCTGGAGCTAGAAAAATCCAAATGAGGTGATTCAACTTGCAAGGTGCTCTGTGAAATGTCTAGTTTTTATTAAAAATATAAAACTATGCAAGTTCTGTAGTATAAAATGAAGTATATGAATTATTCCTTTATGTTTGTATTAAATTAGTAATATCTTGTGCAAATTTTTGGGAATTGTTGGTACATGATTTAAATGTGAAATTTGGTCAGTGCTGGTATGGGGATATTATGTGACTATGGTAAATTTATCAGCTGTGTTTGATCTTCCTATGTAGGGTTTCCTATTTTGTTTAGGTTACCCACATGTTTTGGTAATTGCTATAATTCCTGTTTTCAGGACAGCAAGTCAAAGCTTGTTGATTTAAGTGTGGTCGATGATGTTTTCTTGAGATGTGATATACACAAAGGTTGTAGTAAATTACTTGGTTAAGCTGCTGTTAAAATTTGGTAGCCTTTGGCTAAGTAGTTTAGGGGTTACACCTATTTTAAGTAAGGGTTCAGAAATTGTTATTTTTCTGGAATTCTGGACCAGATATGAGAAATCTGTTTGTTTGCCCTACTTAAGTTAAGATTCATGCTTTGACATCTGAAAATGAATTGTAGAAAATTTTATAAGCTTTCCAGATTGTCCTCATGCTTGTCCATTGTAGTTATAGAACTCTAGTTATGAACCTTCTAAGTTGCTGCGGTCAACTTATCAATGCGTTAAATTCTGGAACTTG
The DNA here is from genome assembly GCA_038087645.1 of Saccharum hybrid cultivar R570. Classification (NCBI taxonomy): domain Eukaryota; kingdom Viridiplantae; phylum Streptophyta; class Magnoliopsida; order Poales; family Poaceae; genus Saccharum; species Saccharum hybrid cultivar. The sequence continues at coordinate 19,478,930 of JAQSUU010000804.1, forward strand.
TTATATGTGGGTTAAGTAGGAACTTTGTGGTACTTAGTGGTTACTTATGGATGTTAAACATGTTAATACCAGAGAGGAAATTTGCACCTACTCTTAAAGTAATTTGAATAGAGCACCATGTAGCTTGACTTTTATTGCTTAGATGGTTGCACTATTCATTACATTCATCATGCATACATGCTCATAAGCTCATCATGTCACATCTGTGCATACATGAGATTCATTGGTGCATATACATGCAATAGGTGTACCGAGGATCGTGACGACGGTAAAGTTCCACAAGACGTATCCGGTGGAATTGGAGCCAGTTCGGGGGCAGGAGGCCCAGTCCGACGGAACCCGAGGAGACGACGGAACCGTGGTTGAGCGTTGAACCCCGAACCATCCTCGTACGGTTAAGGCAAGCCCCGGAGCATTATAAGCCTCCTACTTTCAAAGCAATTAATTATATTTGTTATATGTATTGTTGCATTAAGTGGTAGGAGTTGTTTGGAACCCTTGCTGCATTATATCATTCCTTGTCCAGATATACTAATCCATGAATCCTATGTAGACAGGATCGTCTATCTGCTTAGCCCTGCTTTATTAGAACGGTAGTGTCAGGTGATCTCTTATCACCTGCAAAGTAGGAAGTATTGGGTCACGGTTGGCTATATTTGCTATCGTGGAAAAGAACCAAGTGTTAATAATGAATTTAGACCGGACGGGATGTCGATAGTGAAGCAACAAGGCATGGAGGTCTTGGGTGTGAATCTATCCCCGTCTGTGTCGGTTAAGGACCGATCCGCTGCACTTCCTTTGTCATTTTGAACGCAGCCTAACACTTAGCTGGCCGGCCTGAGGTTGCCGACCGCGAAGCCGAGTAGCTCAACTCAGGCTGCGAAGCCGAAAAGTGTAAGTCGCCTCGGAGGGGAGCCAGGTGGGACCAAGGGCAGGTGAGTTAAAAGTCCTGAGCTTCCTGGCCACTGGAATCCCTGAGAGTGCGGCGCTGTTCGGGCCCATCCTGAGTTGTACCAAAGGTGACTGTTGACGACTCTTGCAAAGTATGCCCGGTTGGTGTTAGGAATACCCCCTCAGCTGAGTTGAAATCGATTCGAATCGCCGTCTCTCCCGGTTAGTGAGAAACTTGACAGAGCAGAGGCAACGTAGATTTCACTAAACCTACTGATGGTTCTGAAGATGATGATGATATAATGATGGCCTTATAGACCTGATATGGTTACTACTGTTTGCTTAGCTAAATCAAGTGATTGCTATAGTACAGGTACTAATCTAGAGGATAGGTTAATAATGATTAACTTGATGCTTAAAGCAATAATAATTACTTATCTGTACTTAAGCTTTTATGCAAAGGTGTCAAGCCAGCCCACTTATATAAAGCCTTGCATACTCCTTGGTGTCACTTTATTTCTGGTTTTTGACGGGTAAGTCTAGCTGAGTACCTTCTCGTACTCAGGGTTTATTCCCACCCTGTTGCAGGTAGCAGATTCTTACTGGTTACCTGAAGTACTGTCTTCGCTGTTGGGTGTGAAGACTAGACCATTGGGCATGGTCTCTATAGTTTCTCTTCAATTATGCTTTTGCAGGATGTGACTACGCACTGGCAGTATTTGAACTAAATGTGATTTCAAAACTATGTTGCTTCCGCTATTCCTAATTTGGTTTTGTAATAACTTATTCGTACTCCGATGTATGAGCACTACTTATGAACTATTGTAACAAGTGTTGTGTTATGTTGAATCACTACGATCTTGGTTGCTCTCGGTTTGGTTTGAAATCCCTCGTGATTTCGTGGACTACCGGAGTTATATGGGCTCAAGTTTGAGAATTTGATCGCTTCGGCGATTGTTTTTAGACTTGTGCTCTTATAATTTGGACGGTTCTGTTACATGTGCGACCCTGGCAGGGGCCTGTGCGGTGAGTGTTAGAAATACCCCTCCAGCTGGATAGGAATTCGATTCGAATCACCATCGCTCCCGGTTAGTGAGCACTTGACTTGAGCAGCGGCAACGTAGATTCCATTAAATTGAACGGATGGTTAAATGGATAACGATGGAAAGGTTGCCTCAATTTATGCCTGCTATGGTTAATATTGTTTGCTCCTAATAAAGTGAGTGCTCTAGTATAGGTTCTAATATAGATGACAGGTTAATGATAATTAACTTGATGCTTAAGCATTAATGACTACTTATCCATATTAAGCTTTTATGCAAAATGTTGTCAAGCTAGCCCACTTTATATCAGCCTTGCATGATCCTTGGTGTCACTTTATTTCTGGTTTATGACGGGTAAGTCTAGCTGAGTACATTGTCGTACTCAGGGTTTTATCCCCACATGTTGCAGGTTGGGATGTATCTTGGCGACTGCAAGAGTGGGTTGGCTCCTGCCGTAGTGGCGGAGTGTAATCACGGGCATGATCCTTCTGAGTTATCTTCTCTCTAATGCTTTTGTTGGAAGTCGACCTTGGTACTGGCATGTATTTGAAATAAGATTAATGTTAGTTTCAAATTACTTTGCTTCCGCTACTTTTCAAATTAAGTTGTAATAACTATATTGAACTCTGATGTATATTTTGATTACTTGTGAAATGGATGTAACATGTGACTGGTTATGTTGAATCACTACGATCTTGGCTTGTATGTTGGTTGGTTTGAAATCCCTCGCGATTTCATTGGACTACCGGAGTTATATGGGCTCAAGTGCGAGAATTTGATCACTTCGGTGATTGTTTTTGTACTTGTGCTCTTATAATTTGGACGGTTCCATTACATATCATGCACCAAAACTAACACTATCTCCAAAAGGACCGAAAAGAGATTCTACATGACCCACTTCTCCTTGGTGCGTCCAAAATGATTTATGAGGCTATGGTACGTTTGGTGCAAACCATGGATCCATCTTGCACCGAGACTAACACTATATCCAAATGGACCGAAATGAGATTCTACATGATCCACGTCCCCTAGGAGTTCAATCGGGTGCGCCCAAAATGATTTCCGAGCATACGGTACGTTCAGCACAAACCGTGCACCTATCTTGAATCAAGATTTGCACTGTCTCCAAGCAAACTAAAACAAGCTTTCCATTTGAGCTTCGTCACCTAGGAGTACCATCTGGTGCGTCCAAAACAATTTCTGAGTTTATGGTACAATTGGCGCAAACCGTGCACCTATCTTGCACTGAAACTAGCACTATCTCCAAACGGACCGAAACGAGCTTCCATTTGAGCCTCGTTACCCAGGAGTACCATCCGGTGCATCCAAAACAATTTCTAAGCCTTTGGTACATTTGGCGCAAACCATTAACCTATCATGCATCAAAACTAACACTATCTCCGAATGGATCGAAACGAGATTCTACATGACCCACGTCACCTAGGTTTTCCGTCGGGTGCGTCCAAAATGATTTCTGAGGCTATGGTACATTTGGTGCAAACTATGGATCTATCTTGCACCAAGACTAACACTATCTCCAAATGGACCGAAACAACATTCTACATGACCCACGTCACCTAGGAGTTCCATCAGGTGCGTCCAAAATGATTTTCGAGCTTATGGTACGTTCAGTGCAAACCGTGCACCTATCTTGAGTCAAGATTAGAACTATCTCCAAATGAACCGAAACGGGATTCCATTTGAGCCTCGTCACCTAGGAGTACCATCAGGTGTGTCCAAAATGATTCCTGAGCCTATGGTACATTTGGCACAAACTGTGCAGCTATCATGCACGAAAACAAACACAATCTCCAAAAGGATCAAAATGATATTCTACATGACCCACGTCACCTTAGAGTTCCATCGGGTGCGTCCAAATCGGTTTCTGAGGCTATGGAACGTTTGGTGCAAACTGTGGATCTATCTTACACCGATACTAACACTATCTCCAAACGGACCGAAACCAGATTCTACATGACCCACATCACCTTGGAGTTCCGTTGGGTGCATACAAAATGATTTCTGAGCCTATGGTAAGTTTGGCGCAAACCGTGCACCTATCTTGAATCAAGATAAGCATTGTATCCAAACGGACTGAAACGAGCTTCCATTTGAGCCTCGTCACCTAGGAGTACCATCCGGTGCGTCCAAAATGATTTCTGAGGCTATGGTACATTTGCCGTAAACCGTGCACCTATCTTGCACTGAAACTAACTTTGTCTCCAAACAAACCGAAACGAGCTTCCATTTGAGCATCGTCACCCAGGAGTACCATCCAGTCAATCCTACATAATTTCTGATCCTATGGTACGTTTGGCTCAAACCGTGCACCAATCATGCACCGAAACTGACACTATCTCCAAAAGGATCGAAACGAGATTCTACATGACCCACATCACCTAGGAGTTCCATCGGGTGCGTCCAAATCGGTTTCTAAGGCTATGGTACGTTTGGTGCAAACTGTGGATCTATCTTGCACCGATACTAACACTATCTCCAAACGGACCGAAACGAGATTCTACATGTCCCACATCACCTAGGAGTTCCATCGGGTGCGTCGAAAATGATTTCTGAGCCTATGGTACGTTCGGCGCAAACCATGCACCTATCTTGATTCAAGATTGGCACTGTATCCAAACGGACCGAACCGAGCTTCGATTTGAGCCTCGTCACCTAGGAGTACCATCCGGTGCGTCCAAATGATTTATGAGGCTATGGTACATTTGTTGCGAACCGTGCACCTCTCTTGCACTGAAACTAACACTGTCTCCAAACGAACCGAAACGTGCTTCCATTTGAGCCTCGTCACCCAGGAGTACCATCCAGTGCATCCGAAACAATTTCTGAGCCTATGGTACGTTTGGCGCAAACCGTGCACCTATCATGCACCAAAACTAACACTATCTCCAAAAGGACCGAAAGGAGATTCTACATGACCCACGTCTCCTTGGAGTTCCATCGGGTGCGTCCAAAATGATTTATGAGGCTATGGTACGTTTGGTGCAAACCATGGATCTATCTTGCGCCGAGACTAACACTATATCCAAATGGACCGAAATGAGATTCTACATGATCCACGTCCCCTAGGAGTTCAATCGGGTGCGCCCAAAATGATTTCTGAGCATACGGTACGTTCGGCACAAACCGTGCACCTATCTTGAATCAAGATTTGCACTGTCTCCAAACGAACTGAAACGAGCTTTCCATTTGAGCCTCGTCTCCTAGGAGTACCATCTGGTGCGTCCAAAACAATTTCTGAGTCTATGGTACAATTGGCGCAAACCGTGCACCTATCTTGCACTGAAACTAACACTGTCTCCTAACGGACCGAAACGAGCTTCCATTCGAGCCTCGTCACCTAGGAGTACCACCCGGTGCATCCAAAACAATTTCTGAGCCTTTGGTACATTTGGCGCAAACCATTCACCTATCGTGCCCCGAAACTAACACTATCTTCAAATGGATCGAAACGAGATTCTACATGACCCACGTCACCTAGGTTTTCCATCCGGTGCGTCCAAAATGATTTCTGAGGCTATGGTACGTTTGGTGCAAACTGCGGATCTATCTTGCACCGAGACTAACACTATCTCCAAATGGACCGAAACAACATTCTACATGACCCACGTCACCGAGGAGTTCCATCGAGTGCGTCCAAAATGATTTTCGAGCTTATGGTACGTTCAGTGCAAACCGTGCACCTATCTTGAGTCAAGATTAGAACTATCTCCAAATGAACCGAAACGAGCTTCCATTTGAGACTCGTCACCTAGGAGTACCATCCGGTGTGTCCAAAATGATTTCTGAGCCTATGGTATGTTTGGCGCAAACTGTGCATCTATCATGCACGGAAACTAACACAATCTCCAAAAGGATCAAAACGATATTCTACATGACCCACGTCACCTTGGAGTTCCATCGGGTGCGTCCAAATCGGTTTCTGAGGCTATGGTACGTTTGGTGCAAACTGTGGATCTATCTTGCAACGATACTAACACTATCTCCAAACAGACCGAAACGAGACTCTACATGACCCACATCACCTTGGAGTTCCATTGGGTGCATACAAAATGATTTTTGAGCCTATGGTACGTTTGGCGCAAATCGTGCACCTATCTTGAATCAAGATAAGCATTGTATCCAAACGGACCGAAACGAGCTTCCATTTGAGCCTCGTCACCTAGGAGTACCATCCGGTGCGTCCAAATGATTTATGAGGCTATGGTACATTTGCCACGAACCATGCACCTATCATGCACTGAAACTAACACTGTCTCCAAACCAACCGAAATGAGCTTCATTTGAGCCTCGTCACCCAAGAGTACCATCCAGTGCATCCGAAATAATTTCTGAGCCAATGGTACATTTGGCGTAAACCGTGCACCTATCATGCACCGAAACTAACACTGTCTCCAAAAGGATCGAAATAAGACTCTACATGACCCACGTCACCTAGGTGTTCCACCGGGTGCGTCCAAATTGGTTTATGAGGATATGGTATGTTTCGTGCAAACTGTGGATCTATCTTGCACCGGTACAAACACTATCTCCAAATAGACCGAAACGAGATACTACATGACCCACATCAGCTAGGAGTTCCATCGGGTGTGTCCAAAATGATTTCTGAGCCTACAGTACGTTCGGCGCAAACCGTGCACGTATCTTGAATCAAGATTTGCATTGTATCCAAACGGACCGAAACGAGCTTCCATTTCAGCCTCGTCACCTAGGAGTACCATCCACTGCGTCCAAAACGATTTCTGAGGCTATGGTATATTAGGCGCAAATCGTGCACCTATCTTGCACTGAAACTAACACTGTCTCCAAACGAACCGAAATGAGCTTCCATTTGAGCCTCATCACCCAGGAGTACCATCCGGTGCATCGAAAACAATTTCTGAGCCTATCGTACGTTTGGCGCAAACCGTGCACCTATCATGCTCCAATACTAACACTATCTCCAAAAGGACCGAAAGGAGATTCTAAATGACCCACGTCACCTAGGATTCCATCGGGTGGGTCCAAAATGATATATGAGGCTATGGTACGTTTGGTGGAAACTGTGGATCTATCTTGCACCGAGACAAACACTATATCCAAATGGATCGAAACGAGATTCTACATGATCCACGTCCCCTAGGAGTTGCATCAGGTGCACCCAAAATGATTTTTGAGCTTACGTTACGTTCGGCACAAACCGTGCACCTATCTTGAATCAAGATTAGCCTATCTCCAAACGAACCGAAACAAGCTTTCCATTTGAGCCTCGTCACCTAGGAGTACCATCTGGTGCGTCCAAAACAATTTCTCAGTCTATGTTACAATTGGAGCAAACCGTGCACTTATCTTGCACTAAAACTAACACTGTCTCCAAACGAAAACGAGCTTCCATTTGAGCCTCGTCACCCAGGAGTACCATCCAGTGCATCCAAAATAGTTTCTTAGCCTATGGTACGTTTGGCGCAAACCGTGCACCTATCATGCACCGAAACTAACACTATCTCCAAAAGGATCGAAACAAGACTCTACAGGACCCACGTCACCTAGGTGTTCCATCGGGTGCGTCCAAATTGGTTTCTGAGGATATGGTACGTTTCGTGCAAACTATGGATCTATCTTGCACCGGTACAAACACTATATTCAAACGGACCGAAACAAGATTCTACATGACTCACATCACCTAGGAGTTCCATCGGGTGCGTCCAAAAAGATTTCTGAGCCTACATTACGTTCGGCACATACAGTGCACCTATCTTGAATCAAGATTAGCATTTTATCCAAACGGAACAAAACGAACTTCCATTTGAGCCTCGTCACTTAGAAGTACCATCTGGTGCGTCCAAAACGATTTCTGAGGCTATGGAACATTTGACTCAAACCGTGCACCTATCTTGCACTGAAACTAACACTGTCTCCAAATGGATCGAAACGAGCTTCTATTTGAGCCTCGTTACCTAGGAGTACCATCCGATGAATCCAACACAATTTCTGAGCCTATGGTACATTTGGCGCAAACCGTGCACCTATCATGCACTAAAACTAACACCATCTCCTGAAGGACCAAAAGGACATTCTACATGACCTACGTCACCAAGGAGTTCCATCGGGTGCGTCCAAAATGATTTCTATGCCTACAGTACGTTCGGCCCATACCGTGCACCTATCTTGAATCAAGATTAGCACTGCATCCCAATGGACTGAAACGAGCTTCCATTTGAGCCTCGTCAGCTAGGAGTACTATCCGGTGCGTCCAAAACAATTTCTGAGGCTATGGTACAATTGGCGCAAACCGTGCACCTATCTTGCACTAAAACTAACACTGTCTCCAAACGGACCGAATCGAGCTTCCATTTGAGCCTCCTCACCCAGAAGTACCATCAGGTGCATCCAAACCAATTTCTGAGCCCATAGTAAATTTGGCGCAAACCGTGCACCGAAACTAACACTATCTCCAAAAGGATCAAAACGAGATTCTACATGGCCCACGTCACCTAGGATTTCCATCGGGTGCGTCCAAAATGATTTCTGAGGCTATGGTACGTATGGTGCAAACTGTGGATCTATCTTGCACCGAGACTAACACTATCTCCAAATGGACTGAAACAACATTCTACATGACCCATGTCACCTAGGAGTTCCATCGGGTGTGTCCAAAATGATTTCCGAGCTTATGGTACATTCGGCGCAAACAATGTATCTATCCTGAGTCAAGATTAGCACTATCTTCAAATGAACCAAAACGAGCTTTCATTTGAGCCTCGTCACCTAGAAGTACCATCCGGTGTGTCCAAAATAATTTCTGAGCCTATGGTACGTTTGGCGCAAACTGTGCACCTATCATGCACCGAAACAAACACAATCTCCAAAAGGATCGAAACGAGATTCTACATGACCCACATCACCTAGGAGTTCCATCGGGTGCGTCCAAATCGGTTTCTAAGGCTATGGTACGTTTGGTGCAAACTGTGGATCTATCTTGCACCGATACTAACACTATCTCCAAACGGACGTTCGGCACAAACCGTGCACCTATCTTGAATCAAGATTTGCACTGTCTCCAAACGATCTGAAACGAGCTTTCCATTTGAGCCTCGTCTCCTAGGAGTACCATCTGGTGTGTCCAAAACAATTTCTGAGTCTATGGTACAATTGGCACAAACCGTGCACCTATCTTGCACTGAAACTAACACTGTCTCCTAACGGACCGAAATGAGCTTCCATTTGAGCCTCGTCACCCAGGAGTACCACCCGGTGCATCCAAAACAATTTCTGAGCCTTTGGTACATTTGGCGCAAACCATTCACCTATCGTGCCCCGAAACTAACACTATCTCCAAATGGATCGAAACAAGATTCTACATGACCCACGTCACCTAGGTTTTCCATCCGGTGCGTCCAAAATGATTTCTGAGGCTATGGTACATTTGGTGCAAACTATGGATCTATCTTGCACCGAGATTAACACTATCTCCAAATGGACCGAAACAACATTCTACATGACCCACGTCACCAAGGAGTTCCATCAAGTGCGTCTAAAATGATTTTCGAGCTTATGGTACGTTCAGTGCAAACCGTGCACCTATCTTGAGTCAAGATTAGAACTATCTCCAAATGAACCGAAACGAGCTTCCATTTGAGACTCGTCACCTAGGAGTTCCATCGGGTGTGTCCAAAATGATTTCTAAGCCTACGGTACGTTCGGCACAAACCGTGCACCTATCTTGAATCAAGATTAGCACTGTCTCCAAACGAACTGAAACGAGATTTCCATTTGAGCCTCGTCTCCTAGGAGTACCATCTAGTGCGTCCAAAACAATTTCTGAGTCTATGGTACAATTGGCGCAAACCGTGCACCTATCTTGCACTGAAACTAACACTGTCTCCTAACGGACCGAAACGAGCTTCAATTTGAGCCTCGTCACCCAGGAGTACCATCCGGTGCATCCAAAACAATTTCTGAGCCTTTGGTACATTTGGCGCAAACCATTCACCTATCGTGCCCCGAAACTAACACTATCTCCAAATGGATCGAAACGAGATTCTACATGACCCACATCACCTAGGTTTTCCATCCGATTCGTCCAAAATTATTTCTGAGGCTATGGTACGTTTGGTGCAAACTATGGATCTATCTTGCACCGAGACTAACACTATCTGCAAATGGACCAAAACAACATTCTACATGACCCACGTCACCTAGGAGTTCCATCGAGTGCGTTCAAAATGATTTTCGAGCTTATAGTATGTTTAGTGCAAACCGTGCACCTATCTTGAGTCAAGATTAGAACTATCTCCAAATGAACCGAAACGAGCTTCCATTTGAGACTCGTCACCTAGGAGTACCGTCTGGTGTGTCCAAAATGATTTCTGAGCCTATGGTACGTTTGGCACAAACTGTGCACCTATCATGCACGGAAACTAACACAATCTCCAAAAGGATCAAAACGATATTCTACATGACCCACGTCACCTTGGAGTTCCATCGGGTGCGTCCAAAATGATTTCTGAGGCTACGGTATGTTTGGCATAAATCGTACACCTATGTTGAATCAAGATTAGCATTATATCCAAACGGACCAAAACGAGCTTCCATTTGAGCCTCGTCACCTAGGAGTACCATCCGGTGCGTGCAAATAATTTATGAGGCTATGGTACATTTGCCGCGAACCGTGCACCTATCTTGCACTGAAACTAACACTGTCTCCAAACGAACCGAAACGAGCTTCCATTTGAGCCTCGTCACCCAGGAGTACCATCTAGTGCATCCGAAACAATTTCTGGGCCTACGGTACGTTTGGCGCAAACCATGAACCTATCATGCGCCAAAACTAACACTATCTCCGAAAGGACCGAAAGGAGATTCTACATGACCCACGTCTCCTTGGAGTTCCATCGGGTGCGATCAAAATGATTTATGAGGCTATGGTACATTTGGTGCAAACCATGGATCTATCTTGCACCGAGACTAACACTATCTGCAAATGGACCGAAACAACATTCTACATGACCCACGTCACCTAGGAGTTCCATCGAGTGCGTTCAAAATGATTTTCGAGCTTATAGTATGTTTAGTGCAAACCGTGCACCTATCTTGAGTCAAGATTAGAACTATCTCCAAATGAACCGAAACGAGCTTCCATTTGAGACTCATCACCTAGGAGTACCATCTGGTGTGTCCAAAATGATTTCTGAGCCTATGGTACGTTTGGCACAAACTGTGCACCTATCATGCACGGAAACTAACACAATCTCCAAAAGGATCAAAACGATATTCTACATGACCCACATCACCTTGGAGTTCCATCGGGTGCCTCCAAATCGGTTTCTGAGGCCGTGGTACGTTTGGTGCAAACTGTGGATCTATCTTGCACCGATACTAACACTATCCCCAAACGGACCAAAACGAGATTCTACATGACCCACATCACCTTGGAGTTCCATTGGGTGCATACAAAATGATTTTTGAGCCTATGGTACGTTTAGCGCAAACCGTGCACCTATCTTGAATGAAGATAAGCATTGTATCCAAACGGACCGAAATGATCTTCCCTTTGAGCCTCGTCACCTAGGAGTACCATCCGGTGCGTCCAAAATGATTTATGAGGCTATAGTACATTTGCCGCAAACCGTGCACCTATCTTGCACTGAAACTAACACTGTCTCCAAACAAACCGAAACGAGCTTCCATTTCAGCGTCGTCACCTAGGAGTACCATCCAGTGCATCCAACATAATTTCTGATCCTATGGTACGTTAGGCTCAAACCATGCACCAATCATGCACCGAAACTAACACTATCTCCAAAAAGATCACAACAACATTCTACATGACCCACGTCCCCTAGGAGTTCCACCGGGTGTGTCCAAATCGGTTTCTGAGGCTATGGTACGTTTGGTGCAAACTGTGGATCTATCACGCACCGATATTAACACTATCTCCAAAGAGACCGAAGCAAGATTCTACATGACCCACATCACCTTGGAGTTCCATTGGGTGCATCCAAAATGATTTCTGAGGGTACGGTACGTTTGGCGCAAACCGTACACCTATGTTAAATCAAGATTAGCATTATATCCAAACGGACCGAAAGGAGCTTCCATTTGAGCCTCGTCACCTATGAGTACCATCCGGTGTGTCCAAATGATTTATGAGGCTATTGTACATTTGCCGCGAACCATGCACCTATCTTGCACTGAAACTAACACTGTCTCCAAACGAACCGAAATGAGCTTCCATTTGAGCCTCGTCACCCAGGAGTACCATCCAGTGCATCCGAAACAATTTCTGAGCCTATGGTACGTTTGGCGCAAACCGTGCACCTATCATGCACCGAAACTAACACTATCTCCAAAAGGATCAAAATAAGACTCTACATGACCCACGTCACCTAGGTGTTCCACCGGGTGCGTCCAAATTGGTTTCTGAGGATATGGTACGTCTCATGCAAACTGTGGATCTTTCTTGCACCGGTACAAACACTATCTCCAAATAGACCGAAACGAGATTCTACATGACCCACATCACCTCGGAGTTCCATCGGGTGTGTCCAAAATGATTTCTCAGCCTACAGTACGCTCGTCGCAAACCGTGCACCTATCTTGAATCAAGATTTGCATTGTATCCAAACGGACCGAAACGAGCTTCCATTTCAGCCTCGTCACCTAGGAGTACCATCCACTGCGTCCAAAACGATTTCTGAGGCTATGGTATATTAGGCGCAAGTCGTGCACCTATCTTGCACTGAAACTAACAATGTCTCCAAATGAACCGAAATGAGCTTCCATTTGAGCCTCGTCACCTAGGAGTACCATCCGGTGTATCCAAAACAATTTCTAAGCCTATGGTACGTTTGGCGCAAACCGTGCACCTATCATGCACCAAAACTAACACTATCTCCAAAAGGACCGAAAGGAGATTCTACATGACCCACGTCACCTAGGATTCCATCGGGTGGATCCAAAATGATATATGAGGCTATGGTACGTTTGGTGCAAACTGTGGATCTATCTTGCACCGAGACAAACACTGTATCCAAATGGATCGAAACGAGATTCTACATGATCCACGTCCCCTAGGAGTTGCATCGGGTGCAACCAAAATGATTTCTGAGCCGAGACAAACACTATCTCCCAAAGGACCAAAAGGACATTCTACATGACCTATGTCACCTAGGAGTTCCATCGGGTGTGTCCAAAATGATTTCTAAGTCTACGGTACGTTCGGCGCATACCGTGCACCTATCTTGAATCAAGATTAGCACTGTATCCCAACGGACCGAAACGAGCTTCCATTTGAGCCTCGTCAGCTAGGAGTACCATCTGGTGCGTCTAAAACAATTTCTAAGGCTATGGTACAATTGGCGCAAACTGTGCACCTATCTTGCACTGAAACTAACACTGTCTCCAAACGGACCGAAACGAGCTTCCATTTGAGCCTCGTCACCCAGGAGCACCATCCGGTGCATCCAAACCAATTTCTGAGCCTATAGTACATTTGGCTCAAACCGTGCACTAAAACTAACACTATCTCCAAAAGGATCAAAACAATATTCTACATGACCCACGTCACCTAGGATTTCCATCGGGTGCGTCCAAAATTATTTCTGAGGCTATGGTATGTTTGGTGCAAACTGTGGATCTATCTTGCACTGAGACTAACACTATCTCCAAATGGACTAAAATACATTCTACATGACCCACGTCACCTAGGAGTTCCATCGGGTGTGTCCAAAATGATTTCCAAGCTTATGGTACGTTCGGCGCAAACAGTGTACCTATCTTGAGTCAAGATTAGCACTATCTTCAAATGAACCGAAACGAGCTTCCATTTGAGCTTCGTCACCTAGGAGTACCATCTGGTGTGTCCAAAATAATTTCTGATCCTATGGTACGTTTGGCGCAAACGATGCACCTATCATGCACCGAAACAAACACAATCTCCAAAAGGATCGAAACAAGATTCTACATGACCCACGTCACCTAGGAGTTCCATCGGGTGTGTCCAAATCAGTTTCTGAGGCTATGGTATGTTTGGTGCAAACTGTGGATCTATCTTGCACCGAGACTAACACTATCTCCAAACGGACCGAAACGAGATTCTACATGACCCACGTCACCTAGGAGTTCCATCGGGTGCGTCCAAAATGATTTCTGAGCCTACGGTATGTTCGGCGCATACCGTGCACCTATCTTGAATCAAGATTAGCACTGTATCCAAACGGACCAAAATGAGCTTCCAATTGAGCCTCTTCACATAGGAGTACCATCTGGTGCGTCCAAAATGATTTGTGAGGCTATGGTACATTTGGCGCAAACCATGGAACTATCTTGCACTGAAACTAACACTGTCTCCAAACGGACCGAAATGAGCTTCCATTTGAGCCTTGTCACCCAGGAGTACCATCCGGTGCATCCAAAACAATTTCTGAGCCTATGGTTTGTTTTGTGCAAACCTTGCACCTATCATGCACCGAAACTAACACTATCTCCAAATGGACCAAAACGAGATTCTGTATCACCCACGTAACCTAGGAGTTCCATCGGGTGCATCCAAAATAATTTCCGAGCTTATGGTACGTTCGGCGCAATCCATGCAGCTATCTTGAATCATGATTAGCACTATCTCGAAACAAACCAAAACGAGCTTCCATTTGTGCCTCGTCACCTAGGAGTAACGTCCGGTGCGTCCAAAATGATTTCAGAGGCTATATAACGTTTAGCGCAAAGTGTGGATCTATCTTGCACCGACTCCAACACTATCTCCAAACGGACCGAAATAAAATTCTACATGACTCAGATCACCTAGGAGTTCCATCAGGTGCATCCAAAATGATTTCTGAGCCTATGTTACGTTCGGCGCAAACCGTGCACCTATCTTGAATTAAGATTAGCACTGTATCAAAATGGACCAAAACGAGCTTCTATTTGAGCCTCGTCACCTAGGAGTACCATCCGGTGCGTCCAAAACGATTTGTGAGGCTATGGTACATTTGGCGCAAACCGTGCACCTATCATGCACAAAAACTAACACTATCTCCAAAAGGATCCAAACAATATTCTACATGACCTACATCACCTAGGAGTTCGATCGGTTGTGTCCAAATCGGTTTATGAGGCTATGGTACATTTGGTGCAAACTGTGGATCTATCTTGCAACGATACTAACACTATCTCCAAACGGGACCGAAACAACATTCTACATGACCCACATCACCAAGGAGTTCTGTCGGGCGTGTCCAAAATGATTTCTGAGCCTATGATATGCTCGGCGCAAACCGTGCACCTATCTTGAATCAAGATTAGCACGGTATCCAAACGGACCGAAACGAGCTTCCATTTGAGCCTAGTCACCAAAGAGTACCATCTGGTGTGTCCAAAACAAATTCTGAAGCTATGGTACATTTAGCGCAAACCGTGCACCAATCATGCACCAAAACTTAAACTAGCTCCAAAAGGATCGAAACAGGATTCTACATGACCCACGTCACCTAGGAGTTTCAGCGGTTGCGTCCAAATCGGTTTTTGAGGCTATGGTACATTTGGTGCAAACTATGGATCTATCTTGCAATGATACTAACACTATCTCCAAACGGACCAAAACTAGATTCTATATGACCCACATCACCTAGGAGTTCCATCGGGTGCGTCCAAAATGATTTCTGAGCCTACAGTATGCTCGACGCAAACCATGCACCTATCTTGAATCAAGATTAGCACTATATCCAAACGGACCGAAACGATCTTCCATTTGAGCGTCGTCACCTAGGAGTACCATCCGGTGTGTCCAAAATGAATTCTAAGGGATATGGTACATTTGGCACAAACCGTGCACCTATCATGCACCGAAACTAATACTATCTCCAAAAGGATCAAAACAAGATTCTACATGACCCACGTCACCTAGGAGTTCCATCGGGTGCGTCCAATTAATTTTCTGAGGCTATGGTATGTTTGGTGCAAGCTATGAATCTTTCTTGCACCGATACTAAAACTATCTCCAAACGGACCGAAACGAGATTCTACATGACCCACATCACCTAGGAGTTCCATCGGGTGCGTCCAGAATGATTTCTGAGCCTACGGTACGTTCGGCGCATACCGTGCACCTATCTTGAATCAAGATTAACACGGTATTTAAACGGTCTAAAACGAGCTTCCATTTCAGCCTCGTCACTTAGGAGTACCATCCGGTGCATCCAAAACGATTTCTGAGGGTACAAAACATTTGGCGCAAACCGTGCACCTATCTTGCACTGAATCTAACACTGTCTCCAAACGGACTGAAGTGAGCTTCCATTTGAGCCTCGTCACCCAGGAGTACAATCTGGTGCATCCAAAACAATTTTTGAGCCTATGGTACGTTTCACGCAAAACTGTGCACCTATCATGCACCGAAACTAACACTATCTCCAAAAGGACCGAAATGAGATTCTACAAGACCCACGTCACCTAGGAGTTCCATCGGGTGCGTCCAAAATGATTTCTGAGCCTACAGTATGTTCGTAGCAAACCATGCACCTATCTTGAATCAAGGTTAGCACTGTATCCAAACGGACCAAAACAAGCTTCCATTTGAGCCTCCACACCAAGGAGTACCATCCGGTGTGTCCAAAATGATTTCTGAGGCTATGGAACATTTGGTGCAAACTATGCACCTATTTTACACTAAAACTAACACTGTCTCCAAACAGACCAAAACGAGCTTCCATTTGAGCCTCGTCACCTAGGAGTACCATCCGGTGCATCCTAAACAATTTCTGAGCCTGTGGTACGTTTGGCGCAAACCGTGCACCTATCATCCACCGAAACTAACACTTTCTCCAAAAGCATCGAAATGAGATTCTACATGACCCACGTCACCTAGGAGTTCTATCGGGTGCGTCCAAAATGATTTCTGAGCCTACGGTATGTTCGGCGCATACCGTGCACCTATCTTGAATCAAGATTAGCACTGTATCCAAATGGACCAAAATGAGCTTCCAATTGAGCCTCTTCACCTAGGAGTACCATCTGGTGCGTCCAAAACGATTTGTGAGGCTATGGTACATTTGGCGCAAACCATGCAACTATCTTGCACTGAAACTAATATTGTCTCCAAACGAACCGAAATGAGCTTCCATTTGAGCCTTGTCACCCAGGAGTACCATCCGATGCATCCAAAACAATTTCTGAGCCTATGGTTTGTTTTGTGCAAACCTTGCACCTATCATGCACCGAAACTAACACTATCTCCAAAAGGACCAAAACGAGATTCTGTATCACCCACGTAACCTAGGAGTTCCATCGGGTGCGTCCAAAATAATTTTCGAGCTTATGGTACGTTCGGCGCAATCCATGCAGCTATCTTGAATCATGATTAGCACTATCTCGAAACGAACCAAAACGAGCTTCCATTTGAGCCTCGTCACCTAGCAGTAATATCCGGTGCGTCCAAAATGATTTCTGAGGCTATATAATGTTTGGCGCAAACTGTGGATCTATCTTGCACCGACTCCAACACTATCTCCAAATGGACCGAAATAAAATTCTACAAGACCCAGATCACCTAGGAGTTCCATCGGGTGCATCCAAAATGATTTCTGAGCCTACGGTACGTTCGGCGCAAACCGTGCACCTATCTTGAATTAAGATTAGCACTGTATCAAAATGGACCAAAACGAGCTTCTATTTGAGCCTCGTCACCTAGGAGTACCATCCGGTGCGTCCAAAACGATTTGTGAGGCTATGGTACATTTGGCGCAAACCGTGCACCTATCATGCACAAAAACTAACACTATCTCCAAAAGGATCCAAACAATATTCTACAAGACCTACATCACCTAGGAGTTCGATCGGTTGTGTCCAAATCGGTTTATGAGGCTATGGTACATTTGGTGCAAACTGTGGATCTATCTTGCAACGATACTAACACTATCTCCAAACGGGACCGAAACAACATTCTACATGACCCACATCACCAAGGAGTTCTGTCGGGCGCGTCCAAAATGATTTCTGAGCCTATGATATGCTCGGCGCAAACCGTGCACCTATCTTGAATCAAGATTAGCACGGTATCCAAACGGACCGAAACGAGCTTCCATTTGAGCCTAGTCACCAAAGAGTACCATCTGGTGTGTCCAAAACAAATTCTGAAGCTATGGTACATTTAGCGCAAACCGTGCACCAATCATGCACCAAAACTTAAACTATCTCCAAAAGGATCGAAACAGGATTCTACATGACCCACGTCACCTAGGAGTTTCATCGGTTGCGACCAAATCGGTTTTTGAGGCTATGGTACATTTGGTGCAAACTATGGATCTATCTTGCAATGATACTAACACTATCTCCAAACGGACCAAAACTAGATTCTATATGACCCACATCACCTAGGAGTTCCATCGGGTGCGTCCAAAATGATTTCTGAGCCTACAGTATGCTCAACGCAAACCATGCACCTATCTTGAATCAAGATTAGCACTATATCCAAACGGACCGAACCGATCTTCCATTTGAGCATCGTCACCTAGGAGTACCATCCGGTGTGTCCAAAATGAATTATGAGGGATATGGTACATTTGGCACAAACCGTGCACCTATCATGCACCAAAACTAATACTATCTCCAAAAGGATCAAAACAAGATTCTACATGACCCACGTCACCTAGGAGTTCCATCGGGTGCGTCCAATTAATTTTCTGATGCTATGGTATGTTTGGTGCAAGCTGTGAATCTTTCTTGCACCGATACTAAAACTATCTCCAAACAGACCGAAACGAGATTCTACATGACCCACATCACCTAGGAGTTCCATCGGGTGCGTCCAGAATGATTTCTGAGCCTACGGTACGTTCGGCGCATACCGTGCACCTATCTTGAATCAAGATTAACATGGTATTTAAACGGTCTGAAACGAGCTTCCATTTCAGCCTCGTCACTTAGGAGTACCATCCGGTGCATCCAAAACGATTTCTGAGGGTACAGAACATTTGGCGCAAACCATGCACCTATCTTGCACTGAATCTAACACTGTCTCCAAACGGACTGAAGTGAGCTTCCATTTGAGCCTCGTCACCCAGGAGTACAATCTGGTGCATCCAAAACAATTTTTGAGCCTATGGTATGTTTCACGCAAAACTGTGCAACTATCATGCACCGAAACTAACACTATCTCCAAAAGGACCGAAATGAGATTCTACAAGACCCACGTCACCTAGGAGTTCCATCGGGTGCGTCCAAAATGATTTCTGAGCCTACAGTATGTTCATTGCAAACCATGCACCTATCTTGAAACAAGGTTAGCACTGTATCCAAACGGACCAAAACAAGCTTCCATTTGAGCCTCCACACCAAGGAGTACCATCCGGTGTGTCCAAAATGATTTCTAAGGCTATGGAACATTTGGTGCAAACTGTGCACCTATTTTACACTGAAACTAACACTGTCTCCAAACAGACCGAAACGAGCTTCCATTTGAGCCTCGTCACCCAGAAGTACCATCCGGTGCATCCAAAACAATTTCTAAGCCTGTGGTACGTTTGGCGCAAACCGTGCACCTATCATCCACCGAAACTAACACTTTCTCCAAAAGCATCGAAACGAGATTCTACATGACCCACACCACCTAGGAGTTCCATCGGGTGCATCCAAAATAATTTCTGAGCCTACGGTACGTTCGGTGCAAACCATGCACCTATCTTGAATCAAGATTAGCACTATATCCAAATGGACCAAAATGAGCTTCCATTTGAGCCTCGTCGCATAGGAGTACCATCCGGTGTGTCCAAAACAAATTCTAAGGCTATGGTACATTTGGCACAAACCGTGCACCTATCATGCACTGAAACTGACACTATCTCCAAAAGGATCAAAACAAGATTCTACATGACCCACGTCACCTAGGAGTTCCATCGGTTGCGTCTAAATTAGTTTCTGAAGCTATGGTACATTTGGTGTGAACTATGGATCTATCTTGCACCGATACTAACACTATCTCCAAATGGACCAAAACGAGATTCTACATGACCCACATCACCTAGGAGTTCCATCGGGTGCGTCCAGAATGATTTCTGAGCCTACGATACGTTTAGCGCATACCGTGCACCAATCTTGAATCAAGATTAGCACTGTATCTAAACGGTCCGAAACAAGCTTCCATTTGAACCTCGTCACCTAGGAGTACCATCTGGTGCATCCAAAACGATTTCTGAGGCTATGGAACATTTGGCGCAAACTGTGCAACTATCTTATACTGAAACTAATACTGTCTCCAAACGGACCAAAACGAGCTTCCATTTGAGCCTCAGCACCCAGGAGTGCCATCCAGTGCATCCAAAACAATTTCTGAGCCTATGATACGTTTGGCGCAAATCATGCACCTATCATCCACCGAAACTAACACTATCTCCAAAAGGATCAAAACGAGATTCTACATGACCCACATCACCTAGGAGTTCCATCGGGTGCGTCGAAAATGCTTTCTGAGCCTACGGTACATTCAGCGCAAACCGTGCACCTATCTTGAATCAAGATTAGCACTGTATCCAAACAGACTGAAACGAGCTTCCATTTGAGCCTCGTCACGTTGGAGTACCATCCGGTGCGTCCAAAACAATTTCTTAGGCTAAGGTACATTTGGCGCAAACCGTGCACCTATCTTGCACTGAAACTAACACTGTATCCAAACAGACCGAAATGAGCTTCATTTGAGCCTCGCCACCTAGGAGTACCATCCGGTGCATCCATAACAATTTCGAAGCCTATGGTACGTTTGGCGCAAACCGTGCAACTATCATGCACCGAAACTAACACTATCTCGAAAAGGATCCAAACAAGATTCTACATGACCCACATCACCTAGGAGTTCCATCGGGTGCGTCCAATTAGTTTTCTGAGGCTATGGTACGTTTGGTGCAAATTGTGGATCTATCTTGCACTGATACTAACACTATCTCCAAATGGACCGAAACGAAATTCTACATGACCCATGTCACATAGGAGTTCCATCGGGAGCGACCAAAATGATTTCTGAGCCTACGGTACGTTCGGCGCATACCGTGCAACCATCTTGAATCATGATTAGCACTGTATCCAAACGGACCAAAACGAGCTTCCTATTGAGCCACGTCACCTAGGAGTACCTTCCGGTGCGTCCAAAACGATTTCTGAGGCTATGGTACATTTGCCGAAAACCGTGCACCTATCTTGCACTGAAACTAACTCTGTCTCCAAAAAGACCGAAACGAGCTTCCATTTGAGCCTTGTCACCCAGGAGTACCATCCGGTGCATTCGAAACAATTTCTGAGCCTATGCTATGTTTGGCACAAACCTTGCACCTATCATGCACCAAAACTAGCACTATCTCCAAAAGGACTAAAAGGAGATTATACATGACCCACGTCACCTAGGAGTTCCATTAGGTTCATCCAAATTGATTTTATGAGGCTATGGTATGTTTGGTGCCAACTATGGATCTATCTTGCATAGCGACTAACACTGTAACACCTCAAGTGTTTAGTCCTTAATTGCATTGCATTTGCATAAGCATAAGCATGCATAGTTCATGTTTACTATTTTATGTAATGCAACACATGTGATTGTTCTAGGGTTTGTTTGGCTCATATCATGGGTACTTGATAGTTGGTGTAACAAAAGGGTAGAGTAGCCAACCATGTCCTACAACACCTTAATTATACTTAGGATAACTTTTGGAGCAAGGTTCATATGGAACAAAATTTCAAAAATGCCCTCCAAGAGATGGTTGACCACCATTTGACCCTAGGATGTTCTAGTTTGACCAATTAAAAAGTCTAACTTAGAGACCTCGCATGGAAGAGCACCCTTAAGCAAAGTTGTAAAGAATTTTATGGGGAACAAAAGTCTCAATATGACCATCTCATGAAATTGACCAGAACATGCTCAAAAGTGGCCCACAAGTCAGCTAAAGGAGTGGCCTCAATACTTAGAATTTTTCTAAGTCTGAAATTTGACCCTCCAGTTTTGCTGAGGTCTACTTTAGAGGCTTGTAGTTTGCAAACCAGGCCAAACCAGCTCCCACTCATATTGACAAACTTGTAGTCCTCATGTAGCTCTACAACATTGTCAACATCACCCAAGCCTGGTTCCCAACGGTTTATGAGTTAGAGTGCTTCAAAAATCGAGTTTCAGTCGGGGAAAGTAACTGAAACTCAGTTCAGATTTCGGGTGCTTCGCTTTGGAGCGTTGTATCTCACTAACCAAGCCGAATTGGCTCACGACCCTATTGGCAATGTTGAAGCCCTCACGTAGCTCTACACTTTTGTTAACTACGGCTCTCACCGAATCAGCCTCGATCACGAGCTATGAGGCGATGAAATCCCTCTGTCAGTCGACCACGATGACACTTGCAGTCGGTTTCAGTCACGAGCTCGACCACCGCGCGTCGTGGCGCTCGGGCAGAAGAGCGTCGCCGCGTGTCGACCGGGTGCTGCAACTCCCTCCACGTCGCGAGCTCAGGCGCAAATTGAAACCCGAGCGGCCACCTCCACCTCCCTCACACGCGCCATTCTCTTCTTCCTCCCTCTCGCTCTGGCCGGGGTCACCGAGGCGGAACTCGGAGACGCCATTGCCGCCGCGGCTTTCTCCGGCTCGCGCGAGCTCACCATCTCACCACCACCCTACAAATCCCGTCCACTGCTCCGCCAGCATCACCTCCACCTCCGTCAACCGTTGCTTGACCGGATTGTGCAGTGGTGAGGGCGAATTTTGGTTTCCGCCACCGCGAGTCCTCGCTGGCGTACTGTCCGCGCGGCGGCTCACCGTGGCCAGCTCTGCACAGTCATCCTCCAGTCGTCCCACTGCGTGTTCTAGGTTCCGGGGTTGGTAGAGCAGCCTAGGTCATGATGCTACCGGATGGGATGGCCGGAACACGTCGGAACACCGACGTGCGCTGCCGCGCCATGGCCGCCGGTGCGGTGCTTACGCGGTCAGCGACACTCGTGTAACACCCCAGGTGTTTATCACCAATTAAGTAGTGGGTTAAGCTCAAACATGATAGATCAAGTGGAGATGACGATGCCAATGTCAAACCTATCGAAATAAACCCTAACCTAAACTTGGATTTGCACCCTTGCTTACATATAGGCTCAATTGAAAGATATATGCTTGGGTGTGTTATCAAAGTATCTTCACATGTCTCACATCCATAACTATCTATATTGATCCCTGGAAAAGTTTCATGAAGTTTGGAATCAAAAAGTCACATGAAATGATAAGTTCCATTTCTATTAGAATTTGCCCCATTAAGTTAATGGAACTATAGATCATCAACCAAGCTTTGCAAATTTACCCAAATGACTCTAGATAAACTCTACCACACCTCAACTACGCTTAGGGCACTTAATGGAACAATGTTCATGTTGATCATTTTGCCTAAATGTGCTTCTAAGTGATGGTTGACTATGTATGGACCCGGGAACACTTTTGTTTGACCGTTTCAAAAGTGTGACCTAGAAGCTTTGCATGACTATGCACCCTTTGACAAAGTCGTAGAGAATTTTATAAGGAACAAACTTTGTTTAAGGGTCGAGTCATGAAAATGTGTAGAACATGCTCAAAAAGGGCCCACAAGTCAAATGTAGGGCTGTTTCCCAACACTTGGTATATTCTAAGTCCCTAATCGGCAGCATCAAGTCGACATGTTCGTGACATTTTATCTTCCAATTTCATATGGTAGCTCAATTAGGTTCCTTAATATGAGTTGTAGTACTTTTCGTGATGGAGGCAATGAATCAAGTGTCATCACATTTGGAGTATATTTGGATCTCCAAAATCAGTTGCTAAAACAGCATGTTGCAATTTTGTCGTGTAAACTACCTCGACATTGGCGTTTCGCGTTCTCCAAATTTTACTAAATAACTTGAGTTGACCCAAAAGTGAAAGTTGGAGCTTATATGGTGGGGAAGAGCATACAAGAAGGTGGCACCAATTGCAATTCATTTTGACCCCCATTTTGGATTGTTGCTCGTTGCTTTCAAATCATTGACATTGCCAACTTTAGAGTCAATTATCTCCTAAACCAGAACCCTAATGAGTAAAGTGTCTTAATAAAAATCGTAGAGCATCAGGTGGTCTTCGAACTTTATTTTGGGTCCAAGGTCCAATTCGGCCCGTAAGATGCCCAAAACCAGCATCCACTTCACCCACCGCGTTGCCCGCCACGCGTTCGGCACAATGCCTCAATGGGAGACACGTGCTCTGGACGTGGCGGCCATGCCGCGCCGCGCCCCCACTCCCTGTCCGCGTGCCGCTTCCCCCCCTTCATGTATGGAGAACCGAAGCCAGTCGCTCCTCCACTTCCCAAGCTCGTTCCCTGCCTTTCCCTCGCTCGGCTCCGCCCTGAGCACGCTGCCGCGGCGTCCGCCATGGCCGAGCTCCGGCCGCCGCTGTGTTCTCGACGTTCCGAGCCTCCTCACTCTCCGCGAGCACCGCCATCAGCTTCGCCTCCATCTCTTGTGTGCCGTGCTCATACTCGCCGGACTCTGAGCCGCCTGGAACCGCCGGTTCCTCACCACCGCACGGTCATGGCCGGCGAACCGCCGTCGCTGCTCGTGGTCAAGCTGCCTCGGGGCATCTTCGGCTGAGCTGAGTAACCCCGCTGGCACGCTTGGTCCTCGGGATTCCTCAGCGCCACCTCCCACCGCCTGGGGCGCTGGCCACGGCCGCCGCCGCCGGCATGGCCACCGCCGAGCTGCCGCGCACGTGGCCAAGAGGGCACGGGCCACCTCGGCCCATGGCGCAAGTGCGTGCGAGTGCACCTAGAAACCGCGAAGCCGGCCAACCTCCCAATCGCCATCGCCGGCCACTGCTGGCCCGAGGCCGGCCAATTTTCCGGCCGCTTCCTCTGCTCCTCAACGGCCGGAGGAAGAAGAGGAGTGGCCCTCTCTCTCTATTCTGTCTCTGGGTATGACCGGTGGGGACATCTAGGCATGGGTCCCGCAGGTCAATGTTAAGAATGGCCGAGAATGGGTACGCGTCCGGGTGCACCTAGCATATCTAGGGTTAATCCTGTTTTTGAATTTCAGAAATTTTGTAAATCTTCTAAAATGCATATCTCTCGCTAGGTAAATCCAAAAATAGCAAAAGTGGACTTTTTGGAAACCTTGGGAAAAGATCTATGCAGTGGAGTCATAATATATTACATGTTGTAGATATTTTCTGATGTCTTTATTTAAGCCTTAAAAATACTCCAAAAATGCTTACCAACTTGAGCAGAGCCATATCTAGAGTTTTAGACATCCAAAAATAGTGATTCTTGTTTTGTTAATTTTGTAATGACATGTACTTGCTAGGAAAAAATATTAAACACCCTAGTTGTTCACTGTTTTCTTAGGGTTTTGATTTGACCTTGTTAAATAAGGAAAATCTCATTTTATTACTTGTCATTTTATATCTTGAGTTGTGATGCTCCAAAGGATGTGAAATTTTTATGGTAGTCTTGTCATGATATGTATGTACTGTGGTATAAATTTCTTGGTCACTACTTATTGGATGATCTAGTTATTGATTTAACTTGTTTAGGGCTTGATAAATAGCTTATAAATAATATATAAATGATAAAATAGAAAATGTTGTTCCATCACCTTATTATGATGTTGCTATATGATTTTGGTTCATTCTATGGCCATGTGTTCACTGAAAATATTGAGTTTTAGGTTTAACTTGCTCTCACATGATTTATCTCAATAGTTATTTGTCTTTTTCTTAGAGGTTGATATACTTGTCCAAATGGATTGAAATTTGGACAGTATACTTTTGGGAGCATTTGTAGACCCCTGTAATTTTGGTAGAATTTATTGAGTATCTTTATGATGTGGTCATAATTCCACCTAATTATCTAAATAAATTAAGAAAATGTATTAAAAGAATTTATTTAGTAATTGACACTATGTTTTCGGATGTTCATTAGTCATGTATGAAATGTTGGTAAAGTTGGTTTTGTCTAATTATATGTTTGCAACATAAGTTAATAATTATTTCTTGCAAATGAGGTTTCTGGACAGATCTGGAAACTTAGCAAAGTTCTTTATGATAGTGTGCTTTGTTGTAAAACTTGTTTATACAAAAGTTGTAGATAATTTATGTATCTAGCCTCTGTTAAAATTTGGTGGCATTTGGCCATATGGTTTAGAAACTACAGCTGTTCTAAGTTGGGTTCAGATTTATGTTGCTCTCTGTCCTTCCAGGACAGATTCTGTACCTTCTGTATTTCGACCTGGTAAATGTTAGAATCAGGTTTAGATGTTTATAAATGAAATGTGGACAATTTCATAAGCTTTCCAGAATATCTTCTTACAAGTCATTTGGATTTAGGGATCTCCAGTTATGATTGATTTACGGAGCTACTGCATGTATGTCTAGAAAGTGACAGATTTTAGTTTTAGTGCTTTGTTTCACTTTGCCATGCTTGTGTGTTAAAGTGTGACTTATATCTTTGATGGTACTTAGGTTGATACCCTGTAATCTTATGATACTTGTGCCTTGATTGATGTGCTTGCCATCTTCTATGTTATGCCTTCATGAGGATTAAGTTAATTAGCTCTAGGTGCTTATGTGAACTTTGGTTGTTTATTGTATTTCTATGTATTCATGCACTTGCATCTTGCATCTCATTTAGGTACGCTAGCTGAAACATGTGAAGAACCTGATGTGGAGCCAAACCCGAAGATGAAGTTGGTGGATCCATCCCGAAGATAAAAGGACCGGACAAGTGTTAGATGGAGGGAATGCTCGCCAAGCGAGTTTCTTCTGACATACTCTAACTTGAGTCGGATCCCAGGCAAGCCCCGGAGCATTATAAGCCTCCTACCTTCAAAAGCAATTAATTATATATATGTTATAAGTATTGTTGCATTAAGTGGTAGGAGTTGGTTGAAAACCTTGCTGCATTATATCATTCCTTGTCCAGATATATGAATCCCTGAATCCTACCTAGACTAGGATCGAGTAGATGCTTAGCCTTGCTTTAAGCGGTAGAAGTCAGGTGATTTCCTGTCACCTGCGAGATGTAGGGATATTCATATATGGCACGGTTGGCTATAATTGCTATCGTGAAATGGAACCATGTGTTAATAAAATGAAATGAGACCGGGCGGGATGACGATAGTGAAGCAACAAGGCATGGAGGTCTTGGGTGTCGATCTATCCCCGTCTGAGTCGTTTAAGGACCGATTCGCTGTACGTCCTTGAGTCATGTTGAACGCAGTCTAACACTTAGTTGGCCGGATAAGTCGTTCCGACCACGAAGTCGAGTAGTATGGTTCAGGCCGGGAATCGAATGGTAGGTTGCTTCTTGGAGGAGAGAAAGGATGTGCTTGGGGACATTGGCGTGAGACCAAGGGGGGGTTAGAGTCCCTATCACCTGGCAGAGTGTCGCCCTTGGGGTCGCGACATCATTCGGACCCGCGATTCCTGAACTGTACGAAAGATGACCTGAGCAGCCCTCGCCAGGCGTGTCTCGGTGAGTGTTAGAAATACCCCTCCAGCTGGATAGGAATTCGATTCAAATCGCCGTCGCTCCCGGTTAGTGAGCACTTGACTTGAGCAGCGGCAACGTAGATTCCATTAAATTGAACGGATGGTTAATTGGATAACGATGGAAAGGTTGCCTCAATTTATACCTGCTATGGTTAATATTGTTTGCTCCTAATAAAGTGAGTGCTCTAGTACAGGTTCTAATATAGAGGACAGATTAATGATAATTAACTTGATGCTTAAACATTAATGATTACTTATTCATAATAAGCTTTTATGCAAAATGTTGTCAAGCTAGCCCACTTTATATCAGCCTTGCATGATCCTTGGTGTCTCCTTATTTCTGGTTTCTGACGGGTAAGTCTAGCTGAGTACCTTCTCGTACTCAGGGTTTTATCCCCACTTGTTGCAGGTTGTGATGTATCATGATGGCTGCAAGAGTTGGTTGGCTCCTGCCTTAGAGGCGGAGTGTGATCATGGGCATGATCCTTCTTATTTATCTTCTCTCTAATGCTTTTGTTGGAAGACAACCTTGGTACTGGCATGTATTTGAAATAAGGGTGCTGTTAGTTTCAAATTACTTTGCTTCCGCTACTTTTGAACTAAGTTGTAATAACTTTGTTGAACTCCGATGTATATTTTGATTACTTGTGAAATGGATGTAACATGTGACTTGTTATGTTGAATCACTACGATCTTGGTTGGTAAGTTGGTTGGTTTGAAATCCCGCGCGATTTCATTGGACTACCGGAGTTATATGGGCTCAAGTGCGAGAATTTGATCACTTCGGTGATTGTTTTTGTACTTGTGCTCTTATAATTTGGACGGTTCCGTTACAGCTGGTATCGGAGCAAGATTCAACATTAAACTTGTCGTATGTGTATTTAAAACAAAGGTTTTGTTTTATAAAATTAGTTTTATTAACTTATAGATATATATAGGTTTGTCAAATCTAAATTTTAAACCTAAGTATGCCAGTGGTCAATTTCCTTATTGCCCATATAAGGATTATTAGGTGGCTTATATAAGTACTAACTTGGGGGTTTTTCATTTGTGCATCTACGCCCAGGCCAAGGTATGTATGTGTGATGACTCTCCCACACTATGCTACCGGTGTGTTAGATTAGAGGTAGCCTTCATATATGAAATAGCCATATATGTTGCTAGTTTACTTTTATGCAACGTCGCACCTACGCTCAGGTAAGTGTGAGTTGTGAGAGCATGACCGTACAAACTGCGGTCTAGGGGAGAGTTAGTTTTGGTTACTGGATTATTTACATGTTACACACATGTATATATGAAGGTACTTAATTATGGGTGATTGATGATTCGGGTAGTTTTGGTGCTACATGTATATATACGGGGGTATATGTATATGGGAGTACTTAGAATTTTACTTCTCTGCTTTCATTGTGTGCTTTATTGGGGAATTGTTGGGCTGCAATGAAACTTTTCTGCAGGTACGCTAACCACGAATGCGTAAGTCGAATGTAGTTAACGACTAGCTATATATCGAGAGTGCGTGTTATGCCACCGACATAGAATGTGATCGCCACCTTAGGTTGGCAATCTTGTGAGGACGAATAGGACGAAGCATGCATCTTCATGATTGTTCTTTTATGCATGATTATGCTCCTCTCACCCTTGTCCGATATTAAGTAACTTGTAATTGATGTTATGTAGTATCTTCTTTGTGTGGAGTTAGACATGAATGCCTTGTTCAATGTTACTTGAATAGAAAGTGCTTGAGAAAAGTGTGTGTGTTTAGCCTTGCTAGATATAGTTGTGGTTACATGCGTGAACCTATAGAGGCCCTCTAGTTAACCAAGTAGTGGATATGCTGTAATACAAGTTTTTTGAAAATGTTTTAGACCTCACTTAAGTAAAGTGAATTCTCATGAATGAATTGAATTGGTGTTGGTCTAAGGTAAAAATGTTTAGAGCTACTAGGATGATATGTCTGTGTGCTCTCTTGTTAAGTAGAACAAAGGCAAACTTTGTTTTGCTTATTAAACGTTGGCTGCTAAAGCGGTTTCTGTTGTAGTGATGCTTTCGTGGCCATCATTGTGTGTTTTGTAGTTATGGAGAATACCAAAGTTGTGGCTAAATTGCTTGTCTTGCTGGTCCTAAAATTTCATGACCCCAGGCCTTATGGTTTTGGAGTTATGAATTTTAGAAGTTCGTTGTCCAGATTCTGTTTATGTTTATAACAGATCTGAATGTTTGGTTTGTTTAACCTACGTGCATATGGAATCATGTCTTGGAGATAATAGAAGAAGTGTAGTACTTTTTCTAAGCTTTCCAAAATGTCCTATAGCACTGATTTTGGTGGTCTAAATCTCTAGTTATGAGCTTGCCAAGTGGAATGACAGAATCTGTCCAAATCTGGACAGAGCTGTCTTCTTTATCTTGTTTGGCCTTGTTAGCTGTAGAATTATCTTAATATGATAATAATAAAGTTATAGACAACTTAATAAGCTTTACATAAAGTGAAGGCTCAGCCTTGTTGTGTCCCTAGAACTCCAGTTTTGCATTTTTGAAGTTCTTGTCAGTTTTCTGTCTATATTGGTACAGATCTGAAACATTAGCATTTTGGTCATGTTAATCTATGAATTTGCTTTTGGTATGAATAACTAAAGTGTAGTCATCTTACTAAGCTTTCTAGAAAGTCTAGGATCACCTTTGTGGGATGTCTACAACCTCAGTTATGGTTGAAACAAGTAGCTACTATGCTGCTGTTCAGATTCCATGCACATGCTAAGTTGGCTCCCTTAGCTAGCATTTGTTTTGAGCTAAACTTGTAGTTAGTTCATGCTTGAGATAAATGCTTATTTTGGGTGAGTCTTGTGCTTTGCATTGGTTGCTTAAGCCCATTGTTTGAATTTTCTCCAAATGTCTGCTTGACTGTGATGTTGTATGTATGCTTGTTATCTAGGTAGTGCCCTAGTTGTCACCTCGTTTGTCTTCGGTGAGCATATGAGTGTCGCATAGCTTTATCCTAGAACAACGTTCACGTTACGTAATTATTTGGTTGTTGTCTTCAATTAGGTTCTCTCTCTTAGGAGCCTGAGCCTGTAGACGTGGTGATTATCCCTTGAATGTTTGTATCCATGTCGTTGCTTGACCGAAAGCCCAAAGTTCTGTTCTCCAATATGTTTGCCTAAGCCGTGGATGTTTTGCAACCCTTTTTGTGAAGACCCTTATCTACTGACCAACCAAGTTAACTTCCATCAACGCTAGCCTTTGACCATGGTTCGTACGTTGCCAGTTATAGAGACCGTACCCAAATGCATGTTGGACCTTCTGGTTACCTCTCCTAAAGGTTAGCTAGTGTGATGCAACGTCTCTCTGCTATGGCCTCTAAATCTTGTGTTTGCAAATTCATGTAGCGACTTTATCAACTCAATCTTTGAGTAGTACCTAAATTTTGTCCTTGAAGTTTGCTTAAGCCATCATCAACCTTCCCAAGTCTCGGAATGTTCATCAGTCTTGATCTCATGTTGTTGCTCAACATGATTGAATCTCCTGTTAATTAATTATCTGGTAGTTTCCTTAGTCGACGCCAGGTATCCGTGGAATTACGCAAAAACCGCCGACTCAGTCGCCTTCCGGCAATGGAGCTATGTTCTCTTGTGCTATATTTTGATCTTCGGATCATTTTCGTGTTGATTATAAACCTTGTGACTACCTTTGATTGCTATCCCTCCTTGTATGGCGCTTGCTCTTACAACCCATTGGTGCCACTTGAGATTTCACTTACATTGTGCGTTTAGTAATGGTGTTATGAGTAGCAGCTGATGGTGCCGTGACGAAACCAAGGGCCTCCTGTGGCTGCAGACACATGGCTGGCTGCTTGGCACGCGCTGGTATCATGGTTTCTAGTCATGATCCATTATGAAACGACAGTCGATGTGTTATTTTCTCGTGTTCCTTTTCTTGATCATCTCTCCAAATCGTATCGTAAGATCCATATCTTAGACCGAAAGTAGTGGAACTTCCTTCTAAAGTTGCTAAGAGGAAAATCTTTGAAGAACAGGTCACCGACATAAACATTAACAGATTGCAATAGGTGGTAGACAAGTGACTCTACGTAGTTATCCCAGTATTGACGAACGTCATCTAGTAAGCAAGTATCTCATCTCTATTGGATAAGACTCAATCGTCACATTATGAAAGTTTTAACCTTTGTATGCATAATGGCCATACCGTCGAAAACAACCATCTCTGATATGACTCCTTATCTGTTAACTTCGATGGCAACCATCTGTTATGCATCAACCATAGTTGTTGTGGTCAAGAGTGAAGATTTGGAACTTTTTAGTGTTGAGAGACAACTGATTAGTTACCAATAGGAAGGTTAATCTCCAACTAGGTAATGACTCTTTGGTAGCTACGAAGGATATGTCATACAAAGCAATAACCAACAAGAAGTTGCATCTGATTCAACCCAGATAACTGTTGTCTTTGGATAAAAGAATCCTTTAGATAGCTGTTGGCAGAAATAGGAAGCCGACAGAGTCAGCTATCACATTCACTGACCTCTCGACAGACTCAGATAAGACAGTGTTGTCATCAAAGAAAGAGAACTGCACACATAGAATAGTAAGTAGCTTTCCATTAGTTGATATCTGAAGGATTGAACCATTACGACCAGAATAGACCTTGTCTATTGGTTAGTCAGTATCCTATGGCCTCAGAGAATGTTTGTCGTCTATGATCTCACCCTTTTGGAAGGTTGTGCTCAAGCCATTTTTGGTAGAGAACTGCTTTTCAAACTTTGTGAACATAGGATCACTTCAATGAGTATCTTTTTGAAGATTTTGGTCTAGTGTAAAGTTCATACGGACTATGCTGTGCTCACTTAAGAATCAGATACTTGTGAGTGGTCAGCTCACGGACCGAATGATCTCCGTACACTGAGAATGTAGTACGTGCTATCTTGGATTCCTCCCAAAGTAACAATGCTTCATGGAAGTCAATGAAGGAAATTCTTCAGACAAATTTTACCATAAAGAGTAAGTATCAGAAAGTGCCTTTGGTCAAAGTGTTCATCGATGTTAAAGCTTTTTAGTTGAATGCTATAGCAGATATTGGGAACTAGATAGCATGTCTCTCTTCCTTAAAATGTCTTCCATTCCGAATCTCGGGACGCGATTCTTTTAAGGGGGGAGGGCTGTAACACCCCAGGTGTTTATCACCAATTAAGTAGTGGGTTAAGCTCAAACATGATAGATCAAGTGGAGATGACGATGCCAATGTCAAACCTATCGAAATAAACCCTAACCTAAACTTGGATTTGCACCCTTGCTTACATATAGGCTCAATTGAAAGATATATGCTTGGGTGTGTTATCAAAGTATCTTCACATGTCTCACATCCATAACTATCTATATTGATCCCTGGAAAAGTTTCATGAAGTTTGGAATCAAAAAGTCACATGAAATGATAAGTTCCATTTCTATTAGAATTTGCCCCATTAAGTTAATGGAACTATAGATCATCAACCAAGCTTTGCAAATTTACCCAAATGACTCTAGATAAACTCTACCACACCTCAACTACGCTTAGGGCACTTAATGGAACAATGTTCATGTTGATCATTTTGCCTAAATGTGCTTCTAAGTGATGGTTGACTATGTATGGACCCGGGAACACTTTTGTTTGACCGTTTCAAAAGTGTGACCTAGAAGCTTTGCATGACTGTGCACCCTTTGACAAAGTCGTAGAGAATTTTATAAGGAACAAACTTTGTTTAAGGGTCGAGTCATGAAAATGTGTAGAACATGCTCAAAAAGGGCCCACAAGTCAAATGTAGGGCTGTTTCCCAACACTTGGTATATTCTAAGTCCCTAATCGGCAGCATCAAGTCGACATGTTCGTGACATTTTATCTTCCAATTTCATATGGTAGCTCAATTAGGTTCCTTAATATGAGTTGTAGTACTTTTCGTGATGGAGGCAATGAATCAGGTGTCATCACATTTGGAGTATATTTGGATCTCCAAAATCAGTTGCTAAAACAGCATGTTGCAATTTTGTCGTGTAAACTACCTCGACATTGGCGTTTCGCGTTCTCCAAATTTTACTAAATAACTTGAGTTGACCCAAAAGTGAAAGTTGGAGCTTATATGGTGGGGAAGAGCATACAAGAAGGTGGCACCAATTGCAATTCATTTTGACCCCCATTTTGGATTGTTGCTCGTTGCTTTCAAATCATTGACATTGCCAACTTTAGAGTCAATTATCTCCTAAACCAGAACCCTAATGAGTAAAGTGTCTTAATAAAAATCGTAGAGCATCAGGTGGTCTTCGAACTTTATTTTGGGTCCAAGGTCCAATTCGGCCCGTAAGATGCCCAAAACCAGCATCCACTTCACCCACCGCGTTGCCCGCCACGCGTTCGGCACAATGCCTCAATGGGAGACACGTGCTCTGGACGTGGCGGCCATGCCGCGCCGCGCCCCACTCCCTGTCCGCGTGCCGCTTCCCCCCCTTCATGTATGGAGAACCGAAGCCAGTCGCTCCTCCACTTCCCAAGCTCGTTCCCTGCCTTTCCCTCGCTCGGCTCCGCCCTGAGCGCGCTGCCGCGGCGTCCGCCATGGCCGAGCTCCGGCCGCCGCTGTGTTCTCGACGTTCCGAGCCTCCTCACTCTCCGCGAGCACCGCCATCAGCTTCGCCTCCATCTCTTGTGTGCCGTGCTCATACTCACCGGACTCTGAGCCGCCTGGAACCGCCGGTTCCTCACCACCGCACGGTCATGGCCGGCGAACCGCCGTCGCTGCTCGTGGTCAAGCTGCCTCGGGGCATCTCCGGCTGAGCTGAGTAACCCCGCTGGCACGCTTGGTCCTCGGGATTCCTCAGCGCCACCTCCCACCGCCTGGGGCGCTAGCCACGGCCGCCGCCGCCGGCATGGCCACCGCCGAGCTGCCGCGCACGTGGCCAAGAGGGCACGGGCCACCTCGGCCCATGGCGCAAGTGCGTGCGAGTGCACCTAGAAACCGCGAAGCCGGCCAACCTCCCAATCGCCATCGCCGACCACTGCTGGCCCGAGGCCGGCCAATTTTTCGGCCGCTTCCTCTGCTCCTCAACGGCCGGAGGAAGAAGAGGAGTGGCCCTCTCTCTCTATTCTGTCTCTGGGTATGACCGGTGGGGACATCTAGGCGCGGGTCCCGCAGGTCAGTGTTAAGAATGGCCGAGAATGGGTACGCGTCCGGGTGCACCTAGCATATCTAGGGTTAATCCTGTTTTTGAATTTCAGAAATTTTGTAAATCTTCTAAAATGCATATCTCTCGCTAGGTAAATCCAAAAATAGCAAAAGTGGACTTTTTGGAAACCTTGGGAAAAGATCTATGCAGTGGAGTCATAATATATTACATGTTGTAGATATTTTCTGATGTCTTTATTTAAGCCTTAAAAATGCTCCAAAAATGCTTACCAACTTGAGCAGAGCCATATCTAGAGTTTTAGACATCCAAAAATAGTGATTCTTGTTTTGTTAATTTTGTAATGACATGTACTTGCTAGGAAAAAATATTAAACACCCTAGTTGTTCAATGTTTTCTTAGGGTTTTGATTTGACCTTGTTAAATAAGGAAAATCTCATTTTATTACTTGTCATTTTATATCTTGAGTTGTGATGCTCCAAAGGATGTGAAATTTTTATGGTAGTCTTGTCATGATATGTATGTACTGTGGTATAAATTTCTTGGTCACTACTTATTGGATGATCTAGTTATTGATTTAACTTGTTTAGGGCTTGATAAATAGCTTATAAATAATATATAAATGATAAAATAGAAAATGTTGTTCCATCACCTTATTATGATGTTGCTATATGATTTTGGTTCATTCTATGGCCATGTGTTCACTGAAAATATTGAGTTTTAGGTTTAACTTGCTCTCACATGATTTATCTCAATAGTTATTTGTCTTTTTCTTAGAGGTTGATATACTTGTCCAAATGGATTGAAATTTGGACAGTATACTTTTGGGAGCATTTGTAGACCCCTGTAATTTTGGTAGAATTTATTGAGTATCTTTATGATGTGGTCATAATTCCACCTAATTATCTAAATAAATTAAGAAAATGTATTAAAAGAATTTATTTAGTAATTGACACTATATTTTCGGATGTTCATTAGTCATGTATGAAATGTTGGTAAAGTTGGTTTTGTCCAATTATATGTTTGCAACATAAGTTAATAATTATTTCTTGCAAATGAGGTTTCTGGACAGATCTGGAAACTTAGCAAAGTTCTTTATGATAATGTGCTTTGTTGTAAAACTTGTTTATACAAAAGTTGTAGATAATTTATGTATCTAGCCTCTGTTAAAATTTGGTGGCATTTGGCCATATGGTTTAGAAACTACAGCTGTTCTAAGTTGGGTTCAGATTTATGTTGCTCTCTGTCCTTCCAGGACAGATTCTGTACCTTCTGTATTTCGACCTGGTAAATGTTAGAATCAGGTTTAGATGTTTATAAATGAAATGTGGACAATTTCATAAGCTTTCCAGAATATCTTCTTACAAGTCATTTGGATTTAGGGATCTCCAGTTATGATTGATTTACGGAGCTACTGCATGTATGTCTAGAAAGTGACAGATTTTAGTTTTAGTGCTTTGTTTCACTTTGCCATGCTTGTGTGTTAAAGTGTGACTTATATCTTTGATGGTACTTAGGTTGATACCCTGTAATCTTATGATACTTGTGCCTTGATTGATGTGCTTGCCATCTTCTATGTTATGCCTTCATGAGGATTAAGTTAATTAGCTCTAGGTGCTTATGTGAACTTTGGTATGTTGCTTGATTACTTTGTTTATTGTATTTCTATGTATTCATGCACTTGCATCTTGCATCTCATTTAGGTACGCTAGCTGAAACATGTGAAGGACCTGATGTGGAGCCAAACCCGAAGATGAAGTTGGTGGATCCATCCCGAAGATAAAAGGACCGGACAAGTGTTAGATGGAGGGAATGCTCGCCAAGCGAGTTTCTTCTGACATACTCTAACTTGAGTCGGATCCCAGGCAAGCCCCGGAGCATTATAAGCCTCCTACCTTCAAAAGCAATTAATTATATATATGTTATAAGTATTGTTGCATTAAGTGGTAGGAGTTGGTTGAAAACCTTGCTGCATTATATCATTCCTTGTCCAGATATATGAATCCCTGAATCCTACCTAGACTAGGATCGAGTAGATGCTTAGCCCTGCTTTAAGCGGTAGAAGTCAGGTGATTTCCTGTCACCTGCGAGATGTAGGGATATTCATATATGGCACGGTTGGCTATAATTGCTATCGTGAAATGGAACCATGTGTTAATAAAATGAAATGAGACCGGGCGGGATGACGATAGTGAAGCAACAAGGCATGGAGGTCTTGGGTGTCGATCTATCCCCGTCTGAGTCGTTTAAGGACCGATTCGCTGTACGTCCTTGAGTCATGTTGAACGCAGTCTAACACTTAGTTGGCCGGATAAGTCGTTTCGACCGCGAAGTCGAGTAGTATGGTTCAGGCCGGGAATCGAATGGTAGGTTGCTTCTTGGAGGAGAGAAAGGATGTGCTTGGGGACATTGGCGTGAGACCAAGGGGGGGTTAGAGTCCCTATCACCTGGCAGAGTGTCGCCCTTGGGGTCGCGACATCATTCGGACCCGCGATTCCTGAACTGTACGAAAGATGACCTGAGCAGCCCTCGCCAGGCGTGTCTCGGTGAGTGTTAGAAATACCCCTCCAGCTGGATAGGAATTCGATTCGAATCGCCGTCGCTCCCGGTTAGTGAGCACTTGACTTGAGCAGCGGCAACGTAGATTCCATTAAATTGAACGGATGGTTAATTGGATAACGATGGAAAGGTTGCCTCAATTTATACCTACTATGGTTAATATTGTTTGCTCCTAATAAAGTGAGTGCTCTAGTACAGGTTCTAATATAGAGGATAGATTAATGATAATTAACTTGATGCTTAAACATTAATGATTACTTATTCATAATAAGCTTTTATGCAAAATGTTGTCAAGCTAGCCCACTTTATATCAGCCTTGCATGATCCTTGGTGTCACCTTATTTCTGGTTTCTGACGGGTAAGTCTAGCTGAGTACCTTCTCGTACTCAGGGTTTTATCCCCACTTGTTGCAGGTTGTGATGTATCATGATGGCTGCAAGAGTTGGTTGGCTCCTGCCTTAGAGGCGGAGTGTGATCATGGGCATGATCCTTCTTATTTATCTTCTCTCTAATGCTTTTGTTGGAAGACGACCTTGGTACTGGCATGTATTTAAAATAAGGGTGCTGTTAGTTTCAAATTACTTTGCTTCCGCTACTTTTGAACTAAGTTGTAATAACTTTGTTGAACTCCGATGTATATTTTGATTACTTGTGAAATGGATGTAACATGTGACTTGTTATGTTGAATCACTACGATCTTGGCTGGTAAGTTGGTTGGTTTGAAATCCCGCGCGATTTCATTGGACTACCGGAGTTATATGGGCTCAAGTGCGAGAATTTGATCACTTCGGTGATTGTTTTTGTACTTGTGCTCTTATAATTTGGACGGTTCCGTTACAACTCGCTCCACCACTGTCCTATTCCTCGGCATGGAGAGGTCCGCCATGTCCTCAGGGAGCCGGAGCGCACCTCACTTGGGCCTCTGGTCCCCGGAACTCGCCGGACCGCCACCGGGTGCCACCGCAGAGCCGCGGTCTCCATGGCCAACATAGCTAGGTTAGGTTAGGGTTAGGAAATCTAGGTTTGTTCGATGCGGGGGGTCGCGGGGAAGCCGTTGGTGTTCTTCCCGCAGCCGGAGGCGCCGCCGTCGGCGAACTGGAGCTCGCCGGAGTCGCGGTTGTCTTCCTCCCATCGCTCTCTTTCTCTGGCCTGCGGGCCCTCGCCGTCAGTGCCGCGCGCGGGCAGGATGCCGAGCGGGCCGCGCGCGCGCGCGTCATGGGCCGCGCTTTCCCGGGCCGGCCCAGTCCAAGTGAAAATTATTTCATTTAATCATTTTGTCACAGATTTTTGTAGAAGTTTGAAAAATGTAGATCTAGGGTTTTACTTACCCAAAAATCATGAGATAAATTTTGTTAGGATCTACATGATGTGTAGTGTTTTAGAAAAATATAAATCTAGTATGTGATGTTTAAATTCTGTAAGAATTTAATAGATCTTTTAAATGTGTTGTGAAATGCATGCAAATTTGTTAAATATATAACTTGAGCTTTAGTATCCCAAAAATCATGAAATTTGGTGGGTAGGTTACTTTATACTTGCTCTAGCTCTGGTAAAAATTTGGGCATCAGTGCTTAAGTAATTTTTAAGTTATGAGGCTATCTTGCTAGTTTAGGAAATAGTTGAATGATTTTTAGTAATTTTTCTACACGTGCAATGTTCTTGTAACTTTTTGGAGAAAGTCTAGGTACCCTGGAGTGTCTAAGAAAAATATGAAATCTGTTGTTTGATACTTTTCTATATGATGTATTAATTATACAAAAATCAGCCTTTTGGACTTTTGAATTTTGTATTGGGAGTTTCTGTGAATAAAATTTGTTCAAATTTTTACAGTGGTCTCATTTTGGGTCAGAGAGCCCCTTGTAATTTTTGTAGAATTTTAGGAGCAGTTTACACATAGGTTTAAAATTCCACCTAATTAATTAAGTAAATTAAAAAAATGAGTATAAATAAATGTTCTAGGTGGTCACACCCTATTTTCTGGTGTTTTTGTAACCCATGTGAACTTTTGGTAACATTAGTTTGGTCTTAGGGGACTTAGGCCACATCAATAAATATTTAATCCTTACAATTTTAGGTTTTCTGGACAGCTGGTAGTATTTCTAAGTTTAACCTTTGATAAATATGGTTGCTGGAAAACTTGTAAATACCAAAGTTATAGTGAACTTGGTAAACTAGCTTGTGTCAAAATTTGGGGGCATTTGGCTTAGTAGTTTGAGAGTTATTGCTGTTTAAAGTGGCAGTCCAGAATCTGCTACTCTCTGTTAGAGGGAGAACAGATTCTGGAACTTATGAAATTTGACATGGAAAACTTAGGAGTTTGGGGTTGAGGTCTGAAAATGAATTGTAGTGCATTTCTTAGGCTTTCCAGATTGTCTTAGATCATATCTTTTGGATTTGGAGATCTCTAGTTATGATAAAAACAAGTAGCTGCTGTCCAGGATGTTTTACTGTGGTATTTTGCTGATTTGTTGTGGTGTGATATCCTAAGAAATGCTACTCTTGTAATTGTTAGGTGTTAGGGCTTTAACTGAAGAAGAGCAACTTTATCTTAGGTTAAGTAGATTAGGTGAGTACTTCTCTACCGAAGAGGAAATTTGCACCTACTCTTTTGAAGTGATTTGAATAGAGCTTTTAAATTGTTGTAATGCATCCATTCCGAGCATACTGCATCTTTCACTATGCATTCATGAGATTTATTATGCACTCATGCAATAGGTGTTCCGGAGGGGGTGACACTCCTCGAATTCGAACAAGCGATACCAGAGGAGGTGCAGAGCCAACCGGAGGAGCCGATAGAACCAGTCGGCGAAGGAGACGCCGTTGAAGATCTACCCGAGTGCCCGGACCACAGACCTTCAACTTTTCTCAAAGGCAAGCCCCGGTGCATGCTGAACCCATCGTTTTATAAATATATCTTGAGTACTTTTAATTGTTTATTGCATTAAGTTCTAGGAGTTATATGAAAACACTTGCTGCATTTTACCTGTCCTTGTCCAGATATCGTACTTAATCCTATATTAGGTTTAGGCACGTGTCAATGCTTAGCCCTGCTTAGTACGGTAGAAGTCGGGTGATTTCCGGTCATCCGCGAGAGATAGGTTTGGGTCGCGAGTGGCTTATGGCTATCATGATGGAACCATGCTTTAAAATGAAATTAAGACCGGGTGGGAGTTCGATGGTACAGCCGCAAGACACTTCACGTCTTGGGTGTGGAGCCATGCCCGTCTGAGTCGTTTAAGGACCGATTCGCTGTACGTCCTTGAGTCATGTTGAACGCAGTCTAACACTTAGTTGGCCGGATAAGTCGTTCCGACCGCGAAGTCGAGTAGTATGGTTCAGGCCGGGAATCGAATGGTAGGTTGCTTCTTGGAGGAGAGAAAGGATGTGCTTGGGGACATTGGTGTGAGACCAAGGGGGGGTTAAAGTCCCTATCACCTGGCAGAGTGTCGCCCTTGGGGTCGCGACATCATTCAGACCCGCGATTCCTGAACTGTACGAAAGATGACCTGAGCAGCCCTCGCCAGGCGTGACTCGGTGAGTGTTAGAAATACCCCTCCAGCTGGATAGGAATTCGATTCGAATCGCCGTCACTCCCGGTTAGTGAGCACTTGACTTGAGCAGCGGCAACGTAGATCTCATTAATTGAACATATGGTTAAGTGAATGTTACAATGTTGCCACAATTTATACCTGCTATGGAAATAATATGAATAATTGTTTGATGATAATCAAGTGCATGTTTAGTATAGGTGCTAAGATAGATGACAGGTAAATGCTAAAAATAACTGCTAGTACAGGTTATAAGAGTTTCAACTACTTACGCCTTTATGCAAAATGTGGTGCCAGCTAGCCTCTTGTGTAAGCCTTGCATAATCCTTGGTGTCATATTATTTCTGGTTTATGACGGGTAAGTCTAGCTGAGTACATTCCAGTACTCAGGGTTTATTCCCTCCTGTTGCAGATGACATGCTTTATCAGGGATTCTGCAAGACGTGTCTCCACCCTGCGGGTGATGATGACTAGATCACAAGGGTGTGATCATCTTTATGTACTTTCCTCATGCTTTTGCGGGCTATTGATCATCAAGACTGGCAGTATTTAATTAACTAGTGTGTGTGTTATGCTTCTGCTACTTTCCAAACTTGGTTTGTAATATTTGCTACTTCGTGGTGTAAAACTTATTTTGGAACTACTTGTGAAATGTAACGTACGATGTGTATGTTGAATGATGTGATCCTGGTTGTAAGCAGTTTGGTTTGAAATCCTTCATGATTTTGATTGACTACCGGGATTATATGGGCTCAAGTTTGAAAATTTGAGCGCTTCGGTGCTTGTTTTCGTACTTGTGCTCTTATAATTTGGTCGGTTCTGTTACAGCTGGTATCGGAGCATAATTCAACATTAAACACATCTTACGAGTAATTAAAAACAAAAGTATTTGTTTGCGAAAAGGGTTTAAACTCTAAAAATTATTTTTATAGGTATGCCAGTGATCACATCCCTTAGCCCAAATAAGGACTCTTAGGTGGCTTATTATACAGATTAACTTGGGGGCCTTGTTTGTTTTTGTTTCGTCGTCCATACGGTGTGATATTGTATGGATGCCATCCACTTGGGTGGTAATGTATGGATCAATTACCTCGACGCTCTGGTAAGTGGGAGTTGTGAGAGCATGATCGTCCAACCGGCGGTCTAGGGGAGAGTAGTTTTGGTGACTTGCATACTTACATGTTCAAACCATGTAATTATGTAAAGCACTTAATTGTGGGCATCTATAAATCGGGTAGCTTGATACTGAAATATATACATCAGGGGATGTGTATATGAAAAGTATTTAGTTTACTGCTTTCTTGTATGTTTATTTTGGGATTTGTTGGGCTGCAATGAGATTTTCTGCAGGTACACTAACAGCGTAACGAGTAGACCGATAGTTTCGCTTATATGAGAGAACGTATGTATGCCACCGCTTAGCGTTAGAACTTTAGTTTTCTACTAAGGAGAGAGGACGTACGGAACGTTCATGCATCATGTTTAATTATAGCATACATGTCATTCACTCTCTCCTTAAAAATTTCAATAGTCCCGACTAAATTAAATTTCGTATCCCCTAAATGATCCTCACTTTAAGTGATATCTTGTTGATACAGATGGCACGTACCAGGATGACAGCCCATAAGTCAACTGGTGGAAGGGTCCCTCGCCACCAGCTAGCTCCCCGCGAGCCCCGTCCTGAGCCCACTGAGGTGGAACGGTTACGGGCTGAGTTGGCAGAGGTGACTGCTACTAGGGATGCAGCACGGCAACAACTAGAGCAAGTGATTCACGATCGTGATCAAGAAACGCTTGCAGTCCAGAGGTTGACAGTGGCAAATCGCAACTGTCAGCGCATGTTGGTCCGTGTGATGGAACAGAGGGATGAAGCCTGGCACGAGGAAAACATTCTGAGGGCTCGTCAGTTTGAGCTCGAACAATAGTTAGAGAATGCTGAAGAATACAATGACAACCTTCATGAAGAAGTGCACCGCCTGAACAACCAGCTTAATCCTCTGCTACCTAGAAACAACAACGTAGATGAGGACATGGGTTCGGGAATCTTCATGGCTGAGGATGATGATGAAGTGGAGGTCAATGGACCACAGGATGCCCCACCTGCAGAAGCACCAGAGGAAGAGCTAGAAGAAGAAGAAGAAGACGAGGAGTTAGAGCCTGTTAGTGATGAGGACGGCGGGGAGATCCTTGACACTGACTCGGAAGATGATGCTTAGAGTAGTCATCACGTACCTATGATGTTAGGATCATCTTTTGCGCCTCCCTGTGTAGGAGTGAGGCCTTGTAATAACTTGGCTTTGGGATGTAAGGTTGAACCGTATGTTTCCTGAATGTAGTTTGAACCAGTTAATTTCGATTGCAATGGGATGTCTTATTGTGTTGTGTTCGATGATGGTGTCACGATTAGCACCCTTCGGTGCCGCGACGAAACCGAGGGCCTCCTATGGCGCGCGACATAAGGTTGTGCTGCTTGGCACGCGCTGGTATCGAGGTGGCTAGTCATGATCCACCATGGAACTCTCCATTGAGAAGTCTCTTTGTGGTCAGTTTGAAGTAGCCTTT
This sequence comes from Saccharum hybrid cultivar R570, assembly GCA_038087645.1. NCBI lineage: Eukaryota > Viridiplantae > Streptophyta > Magnoliopsida > Poales > Poaceae > Saccharum > Saccharum hybrid cultivar. The sequence continues at coordinate 19,522,182 of JAQSUU010000804.1, forward strand.
CACAGTCAACTAAAAATTTTGAGATCGAATCCAAGTACCGTGCGAAAGGTCAAAAATCACGTAGATAGTGACGTAAACGGTTCAGTAACTGTTGTGCTCCCTGTGAGTGAACCTTTATCAAAGAACATCTTGTTGGATTACCTAGTATGATTTCGTCAATTGATGCGCTTGAATGGATTGTGCGGTTGTGATGAATTATTGTGCCTTAATTATTATGAGAAGTCTATTTCATGAAGTCAGTTTGACTTTTCGCAATAATTCATCTACAAATTTCCCACATCGCCAGTGCTCATTGGCTATGCATTTTGCAGATGTCGTACAATCTACGTCGGGGTCGTGGCAATGAGGAGGAGGAACAGCCACCCCCTCCGCCACCACCTACTCCGGCTGAGTTGATGCAATCAGTGGTTGAAGGGCAGCGCATGTTGGCCGACGCCATGCGCCAACTGGCTAATCGAGAGGCTCGTCATGGCTGCCAGGGCCCAGAGCCAAATCAGTACAGCGATTTCAAGGACTTTCTGGATACAAAGCCCCCGCTCTTTAAGGAAGCGGAAGAACCACTGCAGGCTGACGAGTGGTTGAATACTATTGAACAAAAGTTTCGTCTACTACGCCTGACTGATGAGCTAAAAACTGAGTATGCTTCCCATCAGTTGCATGGTCCAGCGGGCATTTGGTGGAGCCATTATCGTTCCACACTGCCTGCCAATGTCCCAATTGCTTGGGACCAGTTCAAGGCGGCATTCCGGGGGAACTATATTCCTCCAGGTCTTATGGCAATCAAGCACACGGAGTTCATGAGGCTGTCGCAGGGAAACAAAAGCTTGACTGAATACTTGCAGTCTTTCAACAACTTGGCAAGGTATGCCACAGAGTTTGTGGATACCGATGCCAAGAAGATTGCTAGCTTCAAAAGGGGCCTCAGCCCAAAGCTGATGAAGACTATGGGCACTAGCAAGTGTACCACTTTCAATGATTTTATCAGTGATGCCTTGACCCAGGAGAACAACAATGCTATTTATTCTGCCTCTAAGAGCCGTAAAAGGGCCCTTGAGGCAAGTGCTTCTCAGTCACGAGCCTCGGCTGCACCAAGGTCTTCCCCACGCCCACCTGCTCAGAATACAAAGTTCCGTCCGCCACAGAAAAAGCCTGCTGCAAAAACTAGATTCCGTAAGGCTTATACAGTCGCTCTGCCAAAGGGGACTTCTGGACAGAGCAGCTCTAGTGTTCCTCCTAGCAATATGCCTTGCTGCAATTGCAATAAGCCAGGCCATTGGGCCAGGAACTGCCCTTACCCTAAGAAGAATATCAACCAAGGTGGTCGTCAGGGACACGCTCATTATAACAGCATTGAGGAAATTCCATCTGGTGAGGTGGTCACTGCTGGTAAGTTCCTAGTTGACCAACACCCTGCAGTGGTACTTTTTGATTCAGGTGCTTCGCATTCCTTTATCAGTCCTAAGTTTGCATCCAATTTTGCACACAAGTTGCATACTGTTGAAGGTGTGGGTTATTGCATTAGTGCTGCAAGTGGGAATATTTCCACAAACAAAGTAGTGGGGAACCTTAAGTTCGAGATAGAAGGGCGAAATTATTCGCTTGCTCTATTGGTTTTACCGGGTTTAGACATAGATGTTATCTTGGGCATGAATTGGATGAGTCAGAATGGGGTACTCATCGATACATCCGCTCGGGTAGTTATGCTCAGAGATCCTACAGATCAAAAGGGTTTTCTGGTACAACTTCCCAGAAAAGTTGAATTGTCAGGGGAAGTTCATGCTGTGCAAGCAAAGGCGTTGGCTGAAATTCCCGTAGTAAATGAATTTCCGGACGTTTTTTCCGATGATTTGCCGGGACTCCCTCTGGATCGGGATGTGGAATTTAAAATCGAGTTGTTGCCTGGCACGGCACCCATCTCTAGGAGACCTTATAGGATGCCTCCAAATGAGTTAGCTGAACTTAAGGTGCAGTTGAATGAACTGTTAAAGAAGGGGTTGATTCGTCCTAGCTCGTCTGCGTGGGGATGCCCTGCTATCTTTGTAAAGAAGAAGGATCAGACCTTGCGGATGTGTGTGGACTATAGGCCTCTGAATGCAGTCACTGTTAAGAATAAGTATCCTCTACCATGTATCGACATCTTGTTCGATCAATTGTCCAAAGCTAAAGTCTTTTCCAAGATTGATCTAAGGTCTGGGTACCATCAGATTAAAATCCGTCCTGAAGATGTTCCAAAAACAGCCTTCTTGACAAGATACGGCCTTTATGAGTATCTTGTTATGTCCTTCGGCCTGACCAATGCCCCAGCACACTTCATGTACTTGATGAATTCGGTGTTTATGCCCGAATTGGACAAGTTTGTGGTGGTGTTCATTGATGACATCTTGGTGTATTCTGAAAATGAGGAAGAACACGCTGAACACTTGCGTATTGTCCTCAGCAGACTGCGTGAGCATCAACTGTATGCGAAGTTCAGTAAGTGTGAATTCTGGCTTCGTGAAGTACCTTTCCTTGGGCATGTGTTGTCCGATGGAGGAATTATGGTGGATCCCACAAAGGTACAAGAAGTATTGAATTGGAAGGCTCCTACTTCGGTTCATGAGGTCCGGAGTTTCCTTGGGTTGGCTGGCTATTATCGTCGCTTCATCCCGGATTTCTCAAAAATAGCCAAACCCATGACTCGGTTGCTGCAAAAAGACACCAGGTTTGTCTGGACTCCTGAGTGTGATGCGGCTTTTCACCAACTGCGAACCCTCCTAACCTCGGCTCCGGTTTTGGCACAACCGGACATCGAGAAACCATTTGATGTTTACTGTGATGCCTCAGGCATAGGTTTGGGAGGTGTTTTGATGCAGGAAGGCCGAGTAATTGCATATACTTCGCGGCAACTTCGGAAGCATGAGGTGAACTATCCAACGCATGACTTAGAACTGGCTGCAGTTGTGCATGCTTTGAAGGTATGGCGGCATTATCTGCTGGGCAATGTCTGCAATATCTATACAGACCACAAGAGCCTCAAATACATCTTCACCCAACCCGAGCTAAATATGCGTCAGAGAAGATGACTCGAGTTGATTAAGGATTATAACCTTCAAGTGCACTATCATCCAGGAAAGGCAAATGTGGTTGCGGACGCCTTGAGCCGTAAGTCTCACTGCCATTCCTTAGTTGAAACTGATTTTCACCGATCCCACCTGTTACATCCGGCAGTCTTGTACAACATCACTGTCAGTGGTACTCTCAGAAACAGAATCATTGAGCTCCAAAAGACTGATCTGGGTATATTTCACATAAAACGGAAGATGAAAGAGGAAGAAACTAAGCATTTCAGGTTAGATGACGAAGGTGTGCTGTGGTTTAAGGATAGGTTAGTAGTACCTAAGGACCGAGAGCTCAGAGATCAGATCCTGTCCGAAGCACATTCGTCGAAGTTGTCCATCCATCCTGGTAGTAATAAGATGTATTATGATTTGAAGCCACTTTATTGGTGGACCAAGATGCGGAAAGAGATAGCTGCATATGTTGCTAGGTGTGACACCTGTTGCAGAGTTAAAGCTGTGCACATGAAAGCTGGGTTACTCCAGCCACTTTCTATCCCAGGCTAGAAATGGGAAGAGATAAGTATAGATTTTATTGTCAGACTTCCTCCTACTGTCAAAAATCATAACTCCATCTGGGTAATTGTTGATCGTTTGACCAAATCAGCTCATTTCATTCCAGTGAGAGTGGACTATCGTCCCACTGACTATGCTGAGTTGTACTTCAATCAGATAGTCCGGCTTCATGGGATACCTCGTACTATCGTTTCTGACCGTGGTCCCCAGTTCACTGCTCGCTTTTGGGAGCATTTGCATCACCTTCTGGGAACCAAGTTAGTGAGAAGCTCTGCTTATCACCCCCAGACGTCTGGTCAGACGGAACGAGTTAACCAAATCTTGGAAGATCTGTTGCGGGCATGCGTCATTTCATCCAAGGGTTCTTGGGAAAAATGGTTACCTTTAGCCGAATTCTCGTACAATAACAGTTATCAAGAGAGTATTAAGATGGCCCCGTTCGAAGCTTTGTACGGCCGTAAGTGTCGAACTCCACTAAACTGGGTAGAAGTTGGGGAAAGAAGGTATTATGGCATTGATTTTGTCTAGGAAGCCGAGGAACAAGTCCGTACTATACAGAAACACATGGCTGCAGCCCAAGCTAGACAGAAAAGCTATGCTGATCGTCGTAGAAAACCACTCGAGTTTGAAGTTGGAGACTTCGTTTATTTGAAAGTTTCTCCAATGAAGAGTGTCCAACGTTTTGGTGTTAAGCGGAAACTTGCACCAAGATACGTGGGTCCTTTCCAGATCATAGGCAAGAGTGGAGCTGTTGCGTACAAAATCCAGTTACCTCCTGAAATGAGAGCCATATTCAACGTTTTCCATGTATCTCAGCTTAAAAAGTGTCTCCGAGTTCCTGAGGAACAAGTTCCTTTAGGAGATATCAGGCTTGAATCCGACCTAACCTATGAAGAAAAGCCCGTCCGAGTGATCGATACTCAGGAACGAGTAACTCGAAGTAAAGTGGTTAAGTGGTACAAAGTGATGTGGAGTAATCAGGGTAGTGAAAGTGATGCTACGTGGGAACGGGAAGATTATTTACGGGATGGTTATAAGGAATTCTATAAAAAATGGTACGCTTTCCAAATCTCGGGACGATATTTTTATAAGGGGGGAGGGCTATAACACCTCAAGTGTTTAGTCCTTAATTGCATTGCATTTGCATAAGCATAAGCATGCATAGTTCATGTTTACTATTTTATGTAATGCAACACATGTGATTGTTCTAGGGTTTGTTTGGCTCATATCATGGGTACTTGATAGTTGGTGTAACAAAAGGGTAGAGTAGCCAACCATGTCCTACAACACCTTAATTATACTTAGGATAACTTTTGGAGCAAGGTTCATATGGAACAAAATTTCAAAAATGCCCTCCAAGAGATGGTTGACCACCATTTGACCCTAGGATGTTCTAGTTTGACCAATTAAAAAGTCTAACTTAGAGACCTCGCATGGAAGAGCACCCTTAAGAAAAGTTGTAAAGAATTTTATGGGGAACAAAAGTCTCAATATGACCATCTCATGAAATTGACCAGAACATGCTCAAAAGTGGCCCACAAGTCAGCTAAAGGAGTGGCCTCAATACTTAGAATTTTTCTAAGTCTGAAATTTGACCCTCCAGTTTTGCTGAGGTCTACTTTAGAGGCTTGTAGTTTGCAAACCAGGCCAAACCAGCTCCCACTCATATTGACAAACTTGTAGTCCTCATGTAGCTCTACAACATTGTCAACATCACCCAAGCCTGGTTCCCAACGGTTTATGAGTTAGAGTGCTTCAAAAATCGAGTTTCAGTCGGGGAAAGTAACTGAAACTCAGTTCAGATTTCGGGTGCTTCGCTTTGGAGCGTTGTATCTCACTAACCAAGCCGAATTGGCTCACGACCCTATTGGCAATGTTGAAGCCCTCACGTAGCTCTACACTTTTGTTAACTACGGCTCTCACCGAATCAGCCTCGATCACGAGCTATGAGGCGATGAAATCCCTCTGTCAGTCGACCACGATGACACTTGCAGTCGGTTTCAGTCACGAGCTCGACCACCGCGCGTCGTGGCGCTCGGGCAGAAGAGCGTCGCCGCGTGTCGACCGGGTGCTGCAACTCCCTCCACGTCGCGAGCTCAGGCGCAAATTGAAACCCGAGCGGCCACCTCCACCTCCCTCACACGCGCCATTCTCTTCTTCCTCCCTCTCGCTCTGGCCGGGGTCACCGAGGCGGAACTCGGAGACGCCATTGCCGCCGCGGCTTTCTCCGGCTCGCGCGAGCTCACCATCTCACCACCACCCTACAAATCCCGTCCACTGCTCCGCCAGCATCACCTCCACCTCCGTCAACCGTTGCTTGACCGGATTGTGCAGTGGTGAGGGCGAATTTTGGTTTCCGCCACCGCGAGTCCTCGCTGGCGTACTGTCCGCGCGGCGGCTCACCGTGGCCAGCTCTGCACAGTCATCCTCCAGTCGTCCCACTGCGTGTTCTAGGTTCCGGGGTTGGTAGAGCAGCCTAGGTCATGATGCTACCGGATGGGATGGCCGGAACACGTCGGAACACCGACGTGCGCTGCCGCGCCATGGCCGCCGGTGCGGTGCTTACGCGGTCAGTGACACTCGCTCCACCACCGTCCTATTCCTCGGCATGGAGAGGTCCGCCATGTCCTCAGGGAGCCTGAGCGCACCTCACTTGGGCCTCTGGTCCCTGGAACTCGCTGGACCGCCACCGGGTGCCACCGCAGAGCCGCGGTCTCCATGGCCAACGTAGCTAGGTTAGGTTAGGGTTAGGAAATCTAGGTTTGTTCGATGCGGGGGGTCGCGGGGAAGCCGTTGGTGTTCTTCCCGCAGCCGGAGGCGCCGCCGTCGGCGAACTGGAGCTCGCCGGAGTCGCGGTTGTCTTCCTCCCCTCGCTCTCTTTCTCTGGCCTGCGGCCCCTCGCCGTCAGTGCCGCGCGCGGGCGGGATGCCGAGCGGGCCGCGCGCGCACGCGTCATGGGCCGCGCTTTCCCGGGCCGGCCCAGTCCAAGTGAAAATTATTTCATTTAATCATTTTGTCACAGATTTTTGTAGAAGTTTGAAAAATGTAGATCTAGGGTTTTACTTACCCAAAAATCATGAGATAAATTTTGTTAGGATCTACATGATGTGTAGTGTTTTAGAAAAATATAAATCTAGTATGTGATGTTTAAATTCTGTAAGAATTTAATAGATCTTTTAAATGTGTTGTGAAATGCATGCAAATTTGTTAAATATATAACTTGAGCTGTAGTATCCCAAAAATCATGAAATTTGGTGGGTAGGTTACTTTATACTTGCTCTAGCTCTGATAAAAATTTGGGCATCAGTGCTTAAGTAATTTTTAAGTTATGAGGCTATCTTGCTAGTTTAGGAAATAGTTGAATGATTTTTAGTAATTTTTCTACACGTGCAATGTTCTTGTAACTTTTTGGAGAATATCTAGGTACCCTGGAGTGTCTAAGAAAAATATGAAATCTGTTGTTTGATACTTTTCTATATGATGTATTAATTATACAAAAATCAGCCTTTTGGACTTGTGAATTTTGTATAGGGAGTTTCTGTGAATAAAATTTGTTCAAATTTTTACAGTGGTCTCTTTTTGGGTCAGAGAGCCCCCTGTAATTTTTGTAGAATTTTAGGAGCAGTTTAAACATAGGTTTAAAATTCCACCTAATTAATTAAGTAAATTAAAAAAATAAGTATAAATAAATGTTCTAGGTGGTCACACCCTATTTTCTGGTGTTTTTGTAACCCATGTGAACTTTTGGTAACATTAGTTTGGTCTTAGGGGACTTTGGCCACATCAATAAATATTTAATCCTTGCAATTTTAGGTTTTCTGGACAGCTGGTAGTATTTCTAAGTTTAACCTTTGATAAATATGGTTGCTGGAAAACTTGTAAATATCAAAGTTATAGTGAACTTGGTAAACTAGCTTGTGTCAAAATTTGGGGGCATTTGGCTTAGTAGTTTGAGAGTTATTGCTGTTTAAAGTGGCAGTCCAGAATCTGCTACTCTCTGTTAGAGGGAGAACAGATTCTGGAACTTATGAAATTTGACATGGAAAACTTAGGAGTTTGGGGTTGAGGTCTGAAAATGAATTGTAGTGCATTTCTTAGGCTTTCCAGATTGTCTTAGATCATATCTTTTGGATTTGGAGATCTCTAGTTATGATAAAAACAAGTAGCTGCTGTCCAGGATGTTTTACTGTGATATTTTGCTGATTTGTTGTGGTGTGATATCCTAAGAAATGCTACTCTTGTAATTGTTAGGTGTTAGGGCTTTAACTGAAGAAGAGCAACTTTATCTTAGGTTAAGTAGATTAGGTGAGTACTTCTCTACCGAAGAGGAAATTTGCACCTACTCTTTTGAAGTGATTTGAATAGAGCTTTTAAATTGTTGTAATGCATCCATTCCGAGCATACTACATCTTTCACTATGCATTCATGAGATTTATTATGCACTCATGCAATAGGTGTTCCGGAGGGGGTGACACTCCTCGAATTCGAACAAGCGATACCAGAGGAGGTGCAGAGCCAACCGGAGGAGCCGATAGAACCAGTCGGCGAAGGAGACGCCGTTGAAGATCTACCCGAGTGCCCGGACCACAAACCTTCAACTTTTCTCAAAGGCAAGCCCCGGTGCATGCTGAACCCATCGTTTTATAAATATATCTTGAGTACTTTTAATTGTTTATTGCATTAAGTTCTAGGAGTTATATGAAAACACTTGCTGCTTTATGTACTTTCCTCATGCTTTTGCGGGCTGTTGATCATCAAGACTGGCAGTATTTAATTAACTAGTGTGTGTGTTATGCTTCCGCTACTTTCCAAACTTGGTTTGTAATATTTGCTACTCCGTGGTGTAAAACTTATTTCGGAACTACTTGTGAAATGTAACGTACGATGTGTATGTTGAATGATGCGATCCTGGTTGTAAGCAGTTTGGTTTGAAATCCTTCGTGATTTCGATTGACTACCGGGATTATATGGGCTCAAGTTTGAAAATTTGAGCGCTTCTGTGCTTGTTTTCGTACTTGTGCTCTTATAATTTGGTCGGTTCTGTTACAAACACCATCTCCAAATTTACCAAAACGAGATTCTACATGACCCATGTAACCTAGGAGTTCCATCGGGTGTGTCCAAAATGATTTCCAAGTTTATGGTACGTTCAGCACAAATGGTGCACCTATCTTGAATCAAGATTAGCACTATCTCGAAACAAACCAAAATGACCTTCCATTTGAGCCTCGTCACCTAGGAGTAACATCCGGTGCGTCCAAAATGGTTTCTAAGGCTATGGTACGTTTGGCGCAAACTGTGGATCTATCTTGCACCGACTCTAACGCTATCTCCAAATGGACCGAAACAAGATTCTACATGACCCACATCACCTAGGAGTTCCATCGGGGGCGTCCAAAATGATTTCTGAGCCTACAGTACGTTCGGCGCAAACCATGCACCTATCTTGAATCAAGATTAGCACTGCATCCAAACGGACCGAAACGAGCTTCCATTTGAGCCTCGTCACCTAGGAGTACCATCCGGTGCGTCCAAAATGATTGGTTTGGCTATGGTACATTTGGCGCAAACCGTGCACCTATTATGCAGCGAGACTAACACTAGCTCCAAAAGGATCGAAACGAGATTCTACATGACCCACATCTCCTAAGAGTTCCATCGGTTGCCTCCAAATCGGTTTCTGAGGCTATGGTACATTTGGTGCAAACTATGGATCTATCTTGCAACGAGACTAACACTATCTCCAAACGGACCAAAACGAGATTCTACATGACCCACATCACCTAGTTGTTCCATCGGGTGCGTCCAAAATGATTTCTGAGCCTACGGTATGTTCTGTGCAAACCATGCACCTACCTTGAATCAAGGTTAGCATTGTATCGAAACGGACCGAAATGAGCTTCCATTTGAGCCTCGTCACCTAGGAGTACCATCCGGTGCATCCAAAATGATTTCTGAGTCTATGGTACATTTGACGCAAACCGTGCACCTATCATGCACTGAAACTAACACTATCTCCAAAAGGATCAAAACGAGATTCTACATGACCCACATCATCTAGGAGTTCCATCGGGTGTGTCCAAATCGGTTTATGAGGCTATGGTACGTTTGGCGCCAACTGTGGATCTCTCTTGCACCGATACTAACACTATCTCCAAACGGACCGAAATGAGATTCTACATGACCCACATCACCTAGGAGTTCCATCGGGTGCGTCCGAAATGATTTCTGAGCCTACGGTACGTTCAGCGCAAACCGTTCACCTATCTTGTATCAAGGTTAGCAATGTATCCAAATGGACCAAAACGAGCTTCCATTTGACCCTCGTCACCTAGGAGTACCATTCGGTGCGTTAAAACGATTTCTGAGGCTATGGTACATTTGGCTCAAACCGTGCACCTATCTTGCACTGCAACTAACACTGTCTCTAAACGGACCGAAACGAGCTTCCATTTGAGCCTCGTCACCTAAGAGTACCATTTGGTGTGTCCAAAACGATTTCTGAGGCTATGGTACATTTGGCGCAAACCGTGCACCTATTGTGTACCGAAACTAACACTGTCTCCAAAAGGATCGAAAGGAGATTCTACATGGCCTATGGGGCATGTTCAACCCCTCTAGGGTACTAGGGTAGTATAGGGACACCACAATTGATAACCCTATGCATAAGCACTACTGAAACATTATGTTGCAACATTGAAACATAAGATTATGCACATGTGATAACAGAATGAATGTGCTTATGTTATGCAACACACATGCACAAATGCAGACCAAACACCTGGCGTGTTACAAGGAGTTCCATCCGGTGCGTCCAAAACGGTTTTTGAGGCTATGGTACGTTTGGTGCAAACTGTGGATCTATCTTTCACCGAGACTAACACTATCTCCAAATAGACCGAAACGAGATTCTACAAGATCCACGTCACCTAGGAGTTCCATCAGGTGCGTCCAAAATGTTTTCTTTACGTACGGTACGTTTGGCACACAAACCATGCACATATCTTGAATCAAGATTAGCACTATCTCCAAACGAACCGAAACAAGTTTCCATTTGAGCCTCGTCACCTAGGAGTACCATCTAGTGTGTCCAAAACGATTTATGAGCCTATGGTACGTTTGGCGCAAACTGCACAACTATCATGAACCGAAACTAACACTATCTCCAAAAGGACCGAAAGAAGATTCTACATGACCCACGTCACCTAGGAGTTCCATCGGGTGCGTCCAAAATGGTTTCTAAGGCTATGGTACGTTTGGTGCAAATAGTGGATCTATTTGGCACCGAGACTATCATTATCTCCAAATGGACTGAAACGAGATTCTACATGACCCATGTCACCTAGGAGTTCCATCGGGTACGTCCAAAATGATTTCTGTGCTTATGGCACGTTTGGCGAAAACCATGCACCTATCTTGAATCAAGATTAGCACTGGCTCGAAACGAACCGAAACGAGCTTCCATTTGATTCCCATCAACTAGGAGTACCATCCAGTGCGTCCAAAACGATTTCTGAGGCTATGGTACGTTTGGTTCAAACTGTGGATCTATCTTGCACCGACTCTAACACTATCTCTAAACGGTTCGAAATGAGGTTCTACATGACCCACATCACCTAGGAGTTCCATCAAATGCATCCAAAATGATTTCTGATTCTACGGTACGTTTGGCGCAAACCGTGTACCTATCTTGAATCAAGATTAGCACTATTTCCAAACGGACCGAAACAAGCTTTCATTTGAACATCGTCACGTAGGAGTACCATCCGGTGTGTCCAAAATGATTTCTGAGCCTATGGTACGTTTGTCACAGATGGTGCACCTATCATGCACCGAAACTAACTATATCTCCAAAAGCACCGAAACGAGATTCAACATGACCCATATCACCTAGGAGTTCAAACGGGTCCGTCCAAAATGATTTCTGAGGCTATGGTACGTTTGGTGCAAACTGTGGATCTATCTTGCACCGAGACTATCACTATCGCCAAATGGACCGAAACAATATTCTACATGACCCACGTCACCTAGGAGTTCCATCGGGTGCGTCCAAAATGATTTTTGCGCTTACGATTCGTTCGGCGCAAACCGTGCACCTATCTTGAATCAAGATTAGCACTATCTCCAAACGAACCGAAACGAGCTTCCATTTGACCCTCGTCACCTAGGAGTATCATCCGGTGTGTCCAAAATGATTTTTGAGCCTATGGTACATTTGGTGCAAACTGTGCACCTATCATGCACCGAAACTTACACTGTCTCCAAAAGGATCGAAACAAGATTCTACATGACCCACGTAACCTAGGTGTTCCATGAAGCGCGTCCAAATCGGTTTCTGAGCCTATGGTACGTTTGGCGCAAACTGTGGATCTATCTTGCACCGATACTAACACTATACCCAAACGGACCGAAACGAGATTCTACATGACCCACATCACCTAGGAGTTCCATCGGGTGCATGGAAAATGATTTCTGAGCCTACGGTACGTTCGGCGCAAACCATGCAACAATCTTGAATCAAGATTAGCACTGCATCCAAACGGACTGAAACGAGCTTCCATTTGAGCCTCATCACCAAGAAGTACCATCCGGTGCGTCCAAAATGATTTTTGAGGCTATGGTACATTTGGCGCAAACCGTGCACCTATCTTGCACTAAAACTAACACTGTCTCCAAACGGACCGAAATGAGCTTCCATTTGAAGCTCGTCACCCAAAGGTACCATCCAGTGCATCCAAAACAATTTCTGAGCCTATCGTACGTTTGGCGCAAACTGTGCACCTATCATGCACCAAAACTAACACTATCTCCAAAAGGACCAAAACGAGATTCTACATTTCCCACGTCACCTAGGAGTTCCATCGAGTGCGTCCAAAATGGTTTTTGAGGCTATGTACATTTGGTGCAAACAGTGGATCTATCTTGCACCGAGACTCACTACCTAGGAGTACCATCTGGTGTGTCCAAAATGATTTATGAGCCTATGGTACGTTTGGTGCAAACTATGTACCTATCATGCACCGAAACTAACACTATCTCCAGAAGGATCGAAACGAGATTCTACATGACCCACGTCACCTAGGGGTTTTATCAAATGCATCCAAAATGATTTCTGATTCTACGGTACGTTTGGCGCAAACCGTGTACCTATCTTGAATCAAGATTAGCACTATTTCCAAATGGACCGAAACGAGCTTTCATTTGAACATCGTCACGTAGGAGTACCATCCGGTATGTCCAAAATGATTTCTGAGCCTATGGTACGTTTGTCACAGATGGTGCACCTATCATGCACCGAAACTAACTATATCTCCAAAAGCACCGAAACGAGATTCAACATGACCCACATCACCTAGGAGTTCAAACGGGTCCGTCCAAAATGATTTCTGAGGCTATGGTACGTTTGGTGCAAAATGTGGATCTATCTTGCACCGAGACTATCACTATCGCCAAATGGACCGAAACGAGATTCTACATGACCCACGTCACCTAGGAGTTCCATCGGGTGCGTCCAAAATGATTTTTGCGCTTACGGTTCGTTCGGCACAAACCGTGCACCTATCTTGAATCAAGATTAGCACTATCTCCAAACGAACCGAAACGAGCTTCCATTTGACCCTCGTCACCTAGGAGTATCATCCGGTGTGTCCAAAATGATTTCTGAGCCCATGGTACATTTGGTGCAAACTGTGCACCTATCATGCACCGAAACTTACACTGTCTCCAAAAGGATCGAAACAAGATTCTACATGACCCATGTAACCTAGGTGTTCCATGAAGCGCGTCCAAATCGGTTTCTGAGGCTATGGTACGTTTGGCGCAAACTGTGGATCTATCTTGCACTGATACTAACACTATATCCAAACGGAGCGAAACGAGATTCTACATGACCCACATCACGTAGGAGTTCCTTCGGGTGCATGGAAAATGATTTCTGAGCCTACGGTACGTTCGGCGCAAACCGTGCAACAATCTTGAATCAAGATTAGCACTGCATCCAAACGGACTGAAACGAGCTTCCATTTGATCCATCACCTAGAAGTACCATCCGGTGCGTCCAAAATGATTTTTGAGGCAATGGTACATTTGGCGCAAACCGTGCACCCATCTTGCACTAAAACTAACACTGTCTCCAAACGGACCGAAACGAGCTTCCATTTGAAGCTCGTCACCCAAGGGTACCATCCAGTGCATCCAAAACAATTTCTAAGCCTATCGTACGTTTGGCGCAAACTGTGCACCTATCATGCACCAAAACTAACACTATCTCCAAAAGGACCAAAACGAGATTCTACATTTCCCACGTCACCTAGGAGTTCCATCGAGTGCGTCCAAAATGGTTTCTGAGGCTATGTACATTTGGTGCAAACAGTGGATCTATCTTGCACCAAGACTCACTACCTAGGAGTACCATCTGGTGTGTCCAAAATGATTTATGAGCCTATGGTACGTTTGGTGCAAACTGTGTACCTATCATGCACCGAAACTAACACTATCTCCAGAAGGATCAAAACGAGATTCTACATGACCCACGTCACCTAGGAGTTCCATCAAATGCATCCAAAATGATTTCTGATTCTACGGTACGTTTGGCGCAAACCGTGTACCTATCTTGAATCAAGATTATCACTATTTCCAAACAGACCGAAACGAGCTTTCATTTGAACATCGTCACGTAGGAGTACCATCCAGTGTGTCCAAAATGATTTCTAAGCCTATGGTATGTTTGTCACAGATGGTGCACCTATCATGCACCGAAACTAACAATATCTCCAAAAGCACCGAAACGATATTCAACATGACCCACATCACCTAGGAGTTCCAACGGGTCCGTCCAAAATTATTCCTGAGGCTATGGTACGTTTGGTGCAAACTGTGGATCTATCTTGCACCGAGACTATCACTATCACCAAATGGACCGAAACGAGATTCTACATGACCCACGTCACCTAGGAGTTCCATCGGGTGCGTCCAAAATGATTTTTGCGCTTACGGTTCGTTCGGCGCAAACCGTGCACCTATCTTGAATCAAGATTAGCACTATCTCCAAACGAACCGAAACGAGCTTCCATTTGACCCTCGTCGCCTAGGAGAATCATCTGGTGTGTCCAAAATGATTTCTGAGCCTATGGTACGTTTGGTGCAAACTGTGCACCTATCATGCACCAAAACTTAAACTGTCTCCAAAAGGATCGAAACAAGATTCTGCATGACCCACGTAACCAAGGTGTTCCATCAAGCGCGTCCAAATCGGTTTATGAGGCTATGGTACATTTGGCGGAAACTGCGGTACTATCTTGCACCGATACTAACACTATATCCAAATGGACCGAAACGAGATTCTACATGACCCACATCACCTAGGAGTTCCATCGGGTGCATGGAAAATGATTTCTGAGCCTACGGTACGTTCTGCGCAAACCGTGCACCTATCTTGAATCAAGATTAGCACTGCATCCAAACGGACTGAAACGAGCTTCCATTTGAGCCTCATCACCTAGAAGTACCATCCGGTGCGTCCAAAATGATTTTTGAGGCTATGGTACATTTGGCGCAAACCGTGCACCTATCTTGCACTAAAACTAACACTGTCTCCAAACGGGCCAAAACGAGCTTCCATTTGAACCTCGTCACCCAAGGGTACCATCCAGTTCATCCAAAACAATGTCTGAGCCTCTCATACGTTTGGCGCAAACTGTGCACCTATCATGCACCAAAACTAACACTATCTCCAAAAGGACCAAAACGAGATTCTACATTCCCCACGTCACCTAGGAGTTCCATCGAGTGCGTCCAAAATGGTTTCTGAGGCTATGTACATCTGGTGCAAACAGTGGATCTATCTTGCACCGAGACTCACTACCTAGGAGTACCATCTGGTGTGTCCAAAATGATTTATGAGCCTATGGTATGTTTGGTGCAAACTATGTACCTATCATGCACCGAAACTAACACTATCTCCAGAAGGATCGAAACGAGATTCTACATGACCCACGTCACCTAGGAGTTCCATCAAATGCATCCAAAATGATTTCTGATTCTACGGTACGTTTGGCGCAAACCGTGTACCTATCTTGAATCAAGATTAGCACTATTTCCAAACGGACCGAAACGAGCTTTCATTTGAACATCGTGACGTTGGAGTACCATCCAGTGTGTCCAAAATGATTTCTAAGCCTATGGTATGTTTGTCACAGATGGTGCACCTATCATGCACCGAAACTAACAATATCTCCAAAAGCACCGAAACGATATTCAACATGACCCACATCACCTAGGAGTTCCAACGGGTCCGTCCAAAATTATTTCTGAGGCTATGGTACGTTTGGTGCAAACTATGGATCTATCTTGCACCAAGGCTATCACTATCGCCAAATGGACCGAAACGAGATTCTACATGACCCACGTCACCTAGGAGTTCCATCGGGTGCGTCCAAAATGATTTTTGCACTTACGGTTCGTTCGGCGCAAACCGTGCACCTATCTTGAATCAAGATTAGCACTATCTCCAAACGAACCGAAACGAGCTTCCATTTGACCCTCGTCGCCTAGGAGTATCATCCGGTGTGTCCAAAATGATTTCTGAGCCTATGGTACGTTTGGTGCAAACTGTGCACCTATCATGCACCGAAACTTACACTGTCTCCAAAAGGATCGAAACAAGATTCTACATGACCCACGTAACCTAGGTGTTCCATCAAGCGCGTCCAAATCAGTTTCTGAGGCTATGGTACATTTGGCGCAAACTGTGGATCTATCTTGCACCGATACTAACACTATATCCAAACGGACCGAAACGAGATTCTACATGACCCACATCACCTAGGAGTTCCATCGGGTGCATGGAAAATGATTTCTGAGCCTATGGTACGTTCGGCGCAAACCGTGCACCTATCTTGAATCAAGATTAGCACTGCATCCAAACGGACTGAAACGAGCTTCCATTTGAGCCTCATCACCTAGAAGTACCATCCGGTGCGTCCAAAATGATTTTTGAGGCTATGGTACATTTGGCGCAAACTGTGCACCTATCTTGCACTAAAACTAACACTATCTCCAAACGGACCAAAACGAGCTTCCATTTGAACCTCGTCACCCAAGGGTACCATCCAGTTCATCCAAAACAATTTCTGAGCCTCTCGTACGTTTGGCGCAAACTGTGCACCTATCATGCACCAAAACTAACACTATCTCCAAAAGGACCAAAACGAGATTCTACATTTCCCACGTCACCTAGGAGTTCCATCGAGTGCGTCCAAAATGGTTTCTGAGGCTATGTACATCTGGTGCAAACAGTGGACCTATCTTGCACCGAGACTCACTACCTAGGAGTACCATCTGGTGTGTCCAAAATGATTTATGAGCCTATGGTATGTTTGGTGCAAACTGTGTACCTATCATGCATCGAAACTAACACTATCTCCAGAAGGATCGAAACGAGATTCTACATGACCCACGTCACCTAGGAGTTCTATCAAATGCATCCAAAATGATTTCTGATTCTACGGTACGTTTGGCACAAACCGTGTACCTATCTTGAATCAAGATTTGCACTATTTCCAAACGGACCGAAACGAGCTTTCATTTGAACATCGTCACGTAGGAGTACCATCCAGTGTGTCCAAAATGATTTCTAAGCCTATGGTATGTTTGTCACAGATGGTGCACCTATCATGCACCGAAACTAACAATATCTCCAAAAGCACCGAAACGATATTCAACATGACCCACATCACCTAGGAGTTCCAACGGGTCCGTCCAAAATTATTTCTGAGGCTATGGTACGTTTGGTGCAAACTGTGGATCTATCTTGCACCGAGACTATCACTATCGCCAAATGGACCGAAACGAGATTCTACATGACCCACGTCACCTAGGAGTTCCATCGGGTGCGTCCAAAATGATTTTTGCACTTACGGTTCGTTCGGCGCAAACCGTGCACCTATCTTGAATCAAGATTAGCACTATCTCCAAACGAACCGAAACGAGCTTGCATTTGACCCTCATCGCCTAGGAGTATCATCCGTTGTGTCCAAAATGATTTCTGAGCCTATGGTACGTTTGGTGCAAACTGTGCACCTATCATGCACCGAAACTTACACTGTCTCCAAAAGGATCGAAACAAGATTCTACATGACCCACGTAACCTAGGTGTTCCATCAAGCGCGTCCAAATCAGTTTCTGAGGCTATGGTACATTTGGCGCAAACTGTGGATCTATCTTGCACCGATACTAACACTATATCCAAACGGACCGAAACGAGATTCTACATGACGCACATCACCTAGGAGTTCCATCGGGTGCATGGAAAATGATTTCTGAGCCTATGGTACGTTCGGCGCAAACCGTGCACCTATCTTGAATCAAGATTAGCACTACATCCAAACGGACTGAAACGAGCTCCATTTGAGCCTCATCACCTAGAAGTACCATCCGGTGCGTCCAAAATGAATTTTGAGGCTATGGTACATTTGGCGCAAACCGTGCACCTATCTTGCACTAAAACTAACACTGTCTCCAAACGGACCAAAACGAGCTTCCATTTGATCCTCGTCACCCAAGGGTACCATCCAGTGCATCCAAAACAATTTCTGAGCCTCTCGTACGTTTGGCGCAAACTGTGCACCTATCATGCACCAAAACTAACACTATCTCCAAAAGGACCGAAACGAGATTCTACATTTCCCACGTCACCTAGGAGTTCCATCGAGTGCGTCCAAAATGGTTTATGAGGCTATGTACGTTTGGTGGAAACAGTGGATCTGTCTTGCACCGAGACTCACTATCTTGCACCGAGACTCACTACCTAGGAGTACCATCTGGTGTGTCCAAAATGATTTATGAGCCTATGGTACGTTTTGCGCAAACTGTGCACCTATCATGCACCGAAACTAACACTATCTCTAGAAGGATCGAAACGAGATTCTACATGACCCACGTCACCTAGGAGTTCCATCAAATGCATCCAAAATGATTTCTGATTCTACGGTACGTTTGGCGCAAACCGTGTACCTATCTTGAATCAAGATTAGCACTATTTCCAAACGGACCGAAACGAGCTTTCATTTGAACATCGTCACGTAGGAGTACCATCCGGTGTGTCCAAAATGATTTCTAAGCCTATGGTACGTTTGTCACAGATGGTGCACCTATCATGCTCCAAAACTAACAATATCTCCAAAAGCACCGAAACGATATTGAACATGACCCACATCACCTAGGAGTTCCAACGGGTCCGTCCAAAATGATTTCTGAGGCTATGGTACGTTTGGTGCAAACTGTGGATCTATCTTGCACCGAGACTATCACTATCGCCAAATGTACCGAAACAAGATTCTATATGACCCACGTCACCTAGGAGTTCCATCGGGTGCGTCCAAAATGATTTTTGCGCTTACGGTTCGTTCGGCGCAAACCGTGCACCTATCTTGAATCAAGATTAGCACTATCTCCAAATGAACCGAAACGAGCTTCCATTTGACCCTCGTCGCCTAGGAGTATCATCCGGTGTGTCCAAAATGATTACTGAGCCTATGGTACGTTTGGTGCAAATTGTGCACCTATCATGCACCGAAACTTACACTGTCTCCAAAAGGATCGAAACAAGATCCTACATGACCCACGTCACCTAGGTGTTCCATCAAGCGCGTCCAAATCAGTTTCTGAGGCTATGGTACATTTGGCGCAAACTGTGGATCTATCTTGCACCGATACTAACACTATATCCAAACGGACTGAAACGAGATTCTACATGACCCACATCACCTAGGAGTTCCATCGGGTGCATGGAAAATGATTTCTGAGCCTATGGTACGTTCGGCGCAAACCGTGCACCCATCTTGAATCAAGATTAGCACTGCATCCAAACGGACTGAAACGAGCTTCCATTTGAGCCTCATCACCTAGAAGTACCATCCGGTGCGTCCAAAATGATTTTTGAGGCTATGGTACATTTGGCGCAAACCGTGCACCTATCTTGCACTAAAACTAACACTGTCTCCAAACGGACCGAAACGAGCTTCCATTTGAACCTCGTCACCCAAGGGTACCATCCAGTGCATCCAAAATAATTTCTGAGCCTCTCGTATGTTTGGCGCAAACTGTGCACCTATCATGCACCAAAACTAACACTATCTCCAAAAGGACCGAAACGAGATTCTACATTTCCCACGTCACCTAGGAGTTCCATCGAGTGCGTCCAAAATGGTTTATGAGGTTATGTACATTTGGTGCACACAATGGATCTATCTTGCACCGAGACTCACTATCTTGCACCGAGACTCACTACCTAGGAGTACCATCTGGTGTGTCCAAAATGATTTATGAGCCTATGGTACGTTGGGTGCAAACTGTGCACCTATCATGCACCGAAACTAACACTATCTCTAGAAGCATCGAAACGAGATTCTACATGACCCACGTCACCTAGGAGTTCCATCAAATGCATCCAAAATGATTTCTGATTCTACGGTATGTTTGGCGCAAACTGTGTACCTATCTTGAATCAAGATTAGCACTATTTCCAAATGGACTGAAACGAGCTTTCATTTGAACATCGTCACGTAGGAGTACCATCCGGTGTGTCCAAAATGATTTCTAAGCCTATGGTACGTTTGTCACAGATGGTGCACCTATCATGCACTGAAACTAACAATATCTCCAAAAGCACCGAAACGATATTCAACATGACCCATATCACCTAGGAGTTCCAACGGGTCCGTCCAAAATGATTTCTGAGGCTATGGTACGTTTGGTGCAAACTGTGGATCTATCTTGCACCGAGACTATCACTATCGCCAAATGGACCGAAACGAGATTCTACATGACCCACGTCACCTAGGAGTTCCATCGGGTGCATCTAAAATGATTTTTGCGCTTACGGTTCGTTCGGCGCAAACCGTGCACCTATCTTGAATCAAGATTAGGACTATCTCCAAACGAACCGAAACGAGCTTCCATTTGAACCTCGTCGCCTAGGAGTATCATCCGGTGTGTCCAAAATGATTTCTGAGCCTATGGTACGTTTGGTGCAAACTGTGCACCTATCATGCACCGAAACTTACACTGTCTCCAAAAGGATCGAAACAAGATTCTACATGACCCACGTCACCTAGGTGTTCCATCAAGCGCTCCAAATCGGTTTCTGAGGCTATGGTACATTTGGCGCAAACTGTGGATCTATCTTGCACCGATACTAACACTATATCCAAACAGACTGAAACGAGATTCTACATGACCCACATCACCTAGGAGTTCCATCGGGTGCATGGAAAATGATTTCTGAGCCTACGGTACGTTCGGCGCAAACCGTGCACCTATCTTGAAGCCAGATTAGCACTGCATCCAAACGGACTGAAACGAGCTTCCATTTGAGCCTCATCACCTAGAAGTACCATCCGGTGCGTCCAAAATGATTTTTGAGGCTATGGTATATTTGGCGCAAACCGTGCACCTATCTTGCACTAAAACTAACACTGTCTCCAAACGGACCGAAACGAGCTTCCATTTGAACCTCGTCACCCAAGGTTACCATCCAGTGCATCCAAAACAATTTCTGAGCCTATCGTACGTTTGGCGCAAACTGTGCACCAATCAAGCACCAAAACTAACACTATCTCCAAAAGGACCGAAACGAGATTCTACATTTCCCACGTCACCTAGGAGTTCCATCGAGTGCGTCCAAAATGGTTTCTGAGGCTATGTACGTTTGGTGCAAATAGTGGATCTATCTTGCACCGAGACTCACTATCTTGCACCGAGACTCACTACCTAGGAGTACCATCTGGTGTGTCCAAAATGATTTATGAGCCTATGGTACGTTTGGTGCAAACTGTGCACCTATCATGCACCGAAACTAACACTATCTCCAGAAGGATCGAAACGAGATTCTACATGACCCACGTCACCTAGGAGTTCCATCAAAGGCATCCAAAATGATTTTTGATTCTACGGTACGTTTGGCGCAAACCGTGTACCTATCTTGAATCAAGATTAGCACTATTTCCAAACGGACCGAAACGAGCTTTCATTTGAACATCATCACGTAGGAGTACCATCCGGTGTGTCCAAAATGATTTCTAAGCCTATGGTACGTTTGTCACAGATGGTGCACCTATCATGCACCGAAACTAACAATATCTCCAAAAGCACCGAAACGATATTCAACATGACCCACATCAACTAGGAGTTCCAACGGGTCTGTCCAAAATGATTTCTGAGGCTATGGTTCGTTTGGTGCAAACTATGGATCTATCTTGCACCGAGACTATCACTATCGCCAAATGGACCGAAACGACATTCTACATGACCCACGTCACCTAGGAGTTCCATCGGGTGCATCCAAAATAATTTTTACGCTTACGGTTCGTTTGGCGCAAACCGTGCACCTATCTTGAATCAAGATTAGCACTATCTCCAAACGAACCGAAACGAGCTTCCATTTGACCCTCGTCGCCTAGGAGTATCATCCGGTGTATCCAAAATGATTTATGAGCCTATGGTACGTTTGGTGCAAACTGTGCACCTATCATGCACCGAAACTTACACTGTCTCCAAAAAGGATCGAAACAAGATTCTACATGACCCACGTAACCTAGGTGTTCCATCAAGCACGTCCAAATCGGTTTCTGAGGCTATGGTACATTTGGCGCAAACTGTGGATCTATCTTGCACCGATACTAACACTATATCCAAACGGACCGAAACGAGATTCTACATGACCCACATCACCTAGGAGTTCCATCGGGTGCATGGAAAATGATTTCTGAGCCTACAGTACGTTCGGCGCAAACCGTGCACCTATCTTGAATCAAGATTAGCATTGCATCCAAACGGATTGAAACGAGGTTCCATTTGAGCCTCATCACCTAGAAGTACCATCCGGTGCGTCCAAAATGATTTTTGAGGCTATGGTACATTTGGCGCAAACCGTGCACCTATCTTGCACTAAAACTAACACTGTCTCCAAACGGACCGAAACGAGCTTCCATTTGAACCTCGTCACCCAAGGGTACCATCCAGTGCATCCAAAACAATTTCTGAGCCTATCGTACGTTTGGCGCAAACTGTGCACCAATCAAGCACCAAAACTAACACTATCTCCAAAAGGACCGAAATGAGATTCTACATTTCCCACGTCACCTAGGAGTTCCATCGAGTGCGTCCAAAATGGTTTCTGAGGCTATGTACGTTTGGTGCAAATAGTGGATCTATCTTGCACCGAGACTCACTATCTTGCACCGAGACTCACTACCTAGGAGTACCATCTGGTGTGTCCAAAATGATTTATGAGCCTATGGTACGTTTGGTGCAAACTGTGCACCTATCATGCACCGAAACTAACACTATCTCCAGAAGGATCGAAACGAGATTGTACATGACCCACGTCACCTAGGAGTTCCATCAAAGGCATCCAAAATGATTTCTGATTCTACGGTACGTTTGGCGCAAACCGTGTACCTATCTTGAATCAAGATTAGCACTATTTCCAAACGGACCGAAACGAGCTTTCATTTGAACATCGTCACGTAGGAGTACCATCCGGTGTGTCCAAAATGATTTCTAAGCCTATGGTACGTTTGTCACAGATGGTGCACCTATCATGCACCGAAACTAACAATATCTCCAAAAGCACCGAAACGATATTCAACATGACCCACATCACCTAGGAGTTCCAACGGGTCTGTCCAAAATGATTTCTGAGGCTATGGTACGTTTGGTGCAAACTATGGATCTATCTTGCACCGAGACTATCACTATCACCAAATGGACCGAAACGACATTCTACATGACCCACGTCACCTAGGAGTTCCATCGGGTGCATCCAAAATAATTTTTGCGCTTACGGTTCGTTCGGCGCAAACCGTGCACCTATCTTGAATCAAGATTAGCACTATCTCCAAACGAACTGAAACGAGCTTCCATTTGACCCTCGGCGCCTAGGAGTATCATCCGGTGTGTCCAAAATGATTTCTGAGCCTATGGTACATTTGGTGCAAACTGTGCACCTATCATGCACCGAAACTTACACTGTCTCCAAAAGGATCGAAACAAGATTCTACATGACCCACGTAACCTAGGTGTTCCATCAAGCGCGTCCAAATCGATACTAACACTATGGTACATTTGGTGCAAACTATGGATCTATCTTGCACCGATACTAACACTATATCCAAACGGACCGAAACGAGATTCTACATGACCCACATCACCTAGGAGTTCCATCGGGTGCATGGAAAATGATTTCTGAGCCTACGGTACGTTTGGCGCAAACCGTGCACCTATCTTGAATAAAGATTAGCACTGCATCCAAACGGACTAAAACGAGCTTCCATTTGAGCCTCATCACCTAGAAGTACCATCCGGTGCATCCAAAATGATTTTTTGAGGCTATGGTTCGATGCAAACCGTATATCCAAATGGACTGAGAGGAGATTCTACATGACCCACGTCACCTAGGAGTTCCATTGGGTGTGTCCAAAATTATTTCTGATGCTATGGTACGTTTGGAGAAAATTGTGAATCTATCTTGCACCGAGACTAACACTATTTCCAAATCGACCGAAACGAGATTCTACATGACCCACGTCACCTAGGAGTTCCATCAGGTGCGTCCAAAATGATTTTCGAGCTTACGGTACGTTCAGCGCAAAGCGTGCATCTATCTTGAAACAAGATTAGCACTATCTCCAAACGGACCGAAACGAACTTCCATTTAAGCCTCGTCACCTAGGAGTACCATCCGACGCGTCCAAAACGATATCTAAGGCTATGGTACATTTGGGGCAAACTGTGGATCTATCTTGCACCGACTCTAACACTATCTCCAAACCGACCGAAACGAGATTCTACATGACCCACGTCACCTAGGTGTTCCATCATATGCGTCCAAAATGATTTATGAGTCTACGATATGTTTGGCGCAAACCGTGCACCTATCTTGAATCAAGGTTAGCACTATTTTCAAATGGACCGAAACGAGCTTCCATTTGAACCTCGTCATGTCGGAGTACCATCCAGTGTGTCCAAAATGATTTCCAAGTCTATGATACGTTTGGCGCAAACTATGCACCTAACACGCACCGAAACTAACACTATCTCCAAAAGGATCGAAACAAGATTCTACATGACCCACGTCACCTAGGAGTTCCATCAGGTGCGTCCAAAACGGTTTCTGAGGCTATGGTACGTTTGGTGCAAACTTTGGATCTATCTTGCGTTGATACTAACACTATCTCCAAACGGATCGAAATGAGATTCTACATGACCCACGTCACCTAGGAGTTCCATCAAGTGTGTAAAAAATGATTTGTGAGCCAATGGTACGTTTGGCGAAGACCATGCAGGATCTTGAATCAAGATTAGCACTATCTCCAAATGGACTAAAATGAGCTTCCATTTGAGCCTTGTCACCTAGGAGTACCATCCAATGTGTCCAAAATAATTTCTGAGCCTATGGTACATTTGGCGCAAACCGTGCACCTATCATGCACCGAAACTAACACTATCTCCAAAAGGACCGAAAGGAGATTCTACATGACCCACGTCACCTAGGAGTTCCATTGGGTGCGGCCAAAATGATTTCTGAGGCTATGGATCTATCTTGCACCGAGACTAATACTATCTCCAAATGGACCGAAACAAGATTCTACATGACCCACGTTAACTAGGAGTTCCATCGGGTGTGTCCAAAATGATTTTTGAGCTTACGGTATGTTCGGCGCAAACCATGCACCTATCTTGAATCAAGATTAGAACTATCCCCAAACGAACGAAAACAAGCTTCCATTTGAGCCTCGTCACCTAGGAGTACCATCCGGTGTGTCCAAAATGATTTCTCAGCTTATGGTACGTTTTACGCAAACTGTGCACCTATCATGCACCGAAACTAACACTATCTCCAAAAGGACCGAAACGGGATTCTATATGAACCATGTCACCTAGGAGTTCCATCGGGTGCGTCCAAAATGATTTCCGCGCTTACGGTATGTTCGACGCAAACCGTGTACCTATCTTGAATAAAGATTAGCACTATCTCCAAACGAACCGAAACGAGCTTCCATTTGAGCCTCATCATCTAGGAGTACCATGCGGTGTGTCCAAAATGATTTCTGAGCCTATGGTATGTTTGGTGCAAACTGTGCACCTATCTTGCACTGAAACTGACATTGTCTCCAAACAGACCGAAACGAGCTTCCATTTGTGCCTCGTCACCCACAAGTACCATCCGGTGCATCCAAAATAATTTCTGAGCGTATGTTATGTTTGGCTCAAACCATGCACCAATCATGCACCGAAACTTACACTATCTCCAAAAGGACCGAAAGGAGATTCTACGTGACCCACGTCACCTAGGAGTTCCATCCGGTGCGTCGAGAATGATTTCTGAGGCTACGGTACGTTTGGTGCAAACTATGGATCTATCTTGCACCGATACCAACACTATCTCCAAACGGACCGAAACGAGATTCTACATGACCCACGTCACCTTGGAGTTCCCTGAGATCCGTCAAAATGATTTTTGAGTCTACGGTATGTTTAGCGCAAACCGTGCACCTTTCTTGAATCAAAATTAGCACTATTTCCAAACGGCCCGAAACGAGCTTCCATTTGAACGTCGTCACCTAGGAGTACCATCCGGTGTGTCCAAAATAACTTCTGAGCCTATGGTACGTTTGGCGCAAACTGTGCAACTATCATGCATCGAAACTAACACTATCTCCAAAAGGATCGAAACGAGTTTCTACATGACCCACGTTACCTAGGAGTTTCATCGGGTGCGTCCAAAACGGTTTCTGAGGCTATGGTACGTCTAGTGCAAACTATGGATCTATCTTGCACCGATACAAACACTATCTCCAAATAGACTAAAATGAGATTCTACAAGACCCACGTCACCTAGGAGTTCCATCGGGTGCGTCCAAATTGGTTTCTGAGGATATGGTACATTTGTGCAAACTATGGATCTATCTTGCACCGGTACTAACACAATCTCCAAACGGACCGAAATGAGATTCTACAGGACCCACATCACCTAGGAGTTCCATCGGGTGCGTCCAAAATGATTTCCGAGCCTACGGTATGTTCGGCGCAAACCGTGCGCTTATCACGAATCAAGATTAGCACTATACCCAAACGGACCGAAACGAGCTTCCATTTGAAATCGTCACCTAGGAGTACCATCTTGTGCGTCCAAAATGATATCTCAAGCAATGGTACATTTGGTGCAAACCGTGCATCTATCTTGCACTGAAACTAACACTGTCTCCAAACAGATCAAAACGAGCTTCCATTTGAGCCTCGTCACCCTGGAGTACCATCCAGTGCATCCAAAACAATTTCTGAGCCTATGGGACGTTTGGCGCAAACCGTGCACCTATCATCCACCAAAAGTAATACTATCTCCAATAGGACCGAAAGGAGATTCTACGTGAACCACGTCATCTAGGAATTCCATCAGGTGCGTCCAAAATGATTTCTAAGGCTATGGTACGTTTGGTGCAAACTGTGGATCTATCTTGCACCGAGACTAACACTATCTCCAAATGGCCCGAAACGAGATTCTACATGACCCACGTCACCTAGGAATTCCATCGGGTGCATCCATAATGATCTTTGTGCTTACGGTATGTTCGGCGCAAACCGTGCCCCTATCTTGAATCAAGATTAGCACTATCTCCAAATGATCTGAAACGAGCTTCCATTTGAGCCTCGCCACCTAGGAGTACC
The DNA here is from genome assembly GCA_038087645.1 of Saccharum hybrid cultivar R570. Classification (NCBI taxonomy): domain Eukaryota; kingdom Viridiplantae; phylum Streptophyta; class Magnoliopsida; order Poales; family Poaceae; genus Saccharum; species Saccharum hybrid cultivar. The sequence goes on from JAQSUU010000804.1 coordinate 19,549,520, forward strand.
ATCCGGTGTGTTCAGAACGATTTCTAAGCCTAGGGTATGTTTCGCACAAACTATGCACCTATCATGCATCGAAACTAACACTATCTCCAAAAGGATTGAAACGAGATTCTACATGACCCACGTCACCTAGGAGTTCCATCGGATGCTTCTAAAACGGTTTCTGAGGCTATGGTATATTTGTTGCAAACTATGCATCTATCTTGCACCGATACAAACACTATCTCCAAACGGACCAAAACGAGATTCTACATGACCCACATCACCTAGGAGTTCCATCGGGTGTGTCCAAAATTATTTATGAGCCTACGGTACGTTCAGCGAAAACCATGCACCTATCTTGAATTATGATTAGCAGTATATCCAAATGGACCGAGAGGATATTCTACATGACCCACGTCACCTAGGAGTTCCATTGGGTGCCTCCAAAATTATTTCTGAGGCTATGGTACGTTTGGAGAAAACTATGAATCTATCATGCACCGAGACTAAGACTATTTCCAAATCGACCGAAACGAGATTCTACATGACCCACATCACCTAGGAGTTCCATCAGGTGCGTCCAAAATGATTTTCGAGCTTACGGTACGTTCAGTGCAAAGCGTGCATCTATCTTGAAACAGGATTAGCACTATCTCCAAATGGACCGAAACAAGCTTCCATTTAAGCCTCGTCACCTAGGAGTACCATCCGGCGTGTCCAAAACGATATCTAAGGCTATGGTACATTTGGTGCAAACTGTGGATCCATCATGCACCGACTCTAACACTATCTCCAAACGGACCGAAACGAGATTCTACATGACCCACGTCACCTAGGTGTTCCATCATATGTGTCCAAAATGATTTATGAGTCTACGGTATGTTTGGCGCAAACCGTGCACCTATCTTGAATCAAGGTTAGCACTATTTTCAAACGGACCGAAACGAGCTTCCATTTGAACCTCGTCATGTAGGAGTACCATCCGGTGTGTCCAAAATGATTTCTGAGTCTATGATACATTTGGCGCAAACTATGCACCTTTCACACACCGAAACTAACACTATCTCTAAAAGGATTGAAACAAGATTCTACATGACCCACGTCACCTAGGAGTTCCATCAGCTGCATCCAAAATGGTTTATGAGGCTATGGTACGTTTGGTGCAAACTTTGGATCTATCTTGCGTTGATACTAACACTATCTCCAAACGGATCGAAATGAGATTCTACATGACCCACATCACCTAGGAGTTCCATCGGGTGCATCCAAATTGATTTCCAAGCCTACGGTATGTTCGGCGCAAACCGTACACCTATCATGAATCAAGATTAGCACTATATCCAAACAGACCGAAACGAGCTTCCATTTGAACCTCGTCACCTAGGAGTACCATCTGGTGCGACCAAAATGATTTTTGAGGCAATGGTACATTTGGTGCAAACCGTGTACCTATCTTGCACTGAAACTAACACTATCTCCAAGTGGATCGAAACAAGCTTCCATTTGAGCCTCGTCAGCCAGGAGTACCATCCGGTGCATCCAAAATAATTTCTGATCCTATGGTACGTTTGGCGCAAATAGTGCACCTATCATGCACCAAAAGTAACACTATCTCCAAAAGGACCAAAAGGAGATTCTACATGAACCACATCAAAATGATTTCTGAGGCTATGGTACGTTTGGTGCCAACTGTGCATCTATCTTGCACCGAGACTAACACTATCTCCAAATGGACCGAAACGAGATTCTACATGACCCACATCACCTAGGAGTTCCATCGGGTGCGTTCAAAATGATTTCTGAGGCTATGTACGTTTGGTGCAAACTATGGATCTATCTTGCACTAAGACTAACACTATCTTCAAAGGACTGAAACGAGATTCTACATGACCCACGTCACCTAGGAGTTCCATCGGGTGCGTCCAAAATGATTTTCGAGCTTACGGTACATTCGGCACAAACCGTGCACCTATCTTGAATCAAGATTAACACTGTCTCCAAATGGATCGAAATGAGCTTCCATTTGAGTCTCCTCACCTAGGAGTACCATCTGGTGCATCCAAAAACATTTCTGAGCCTATGGTACGTTTGGCGCAAACCGTGCACCTATCATGCACCGAAACTAACACTATCTCCAAAAGGACTGAAAGGAGGCTCTACATGAACCACGTCACCTTGGAGTTCCATCGGGTGCGTCCAAAATGATTTCCGAGCTTATGGTACGTTCGGCGCAAACCGTGCACCTATCTTGAATCAATATTAGCACTATCACGAAACGGACTGACACGAGCTTCCATTTGAGCCTAATCACCTAGGAGTACCATCCGGTGCGTCCAAAATGATTTCTGAGGCTATGGTACGTTTGGTGCAAACTATGGATCTATCTTGCACCGACTCTAACATTATCTCCAAATGGTTCGAAATGAGATTCTACATGACCCACGTCACCTAGGAGTTCCATCAGATGCGTCCAAAATGATTTCTGTTTCTATAGTACGTTCTGCGCAAACGTGCACCTATCTTGAATCAAGATTAGCACTATTTCTAAACAGACCAAAACGAGTTTCCATTTGAATGTTGTCACCTAGGAGTACCTTCCGATGTGTCCAAAATGATTTTTGAGCGTATGTTACATTTGGCGCAAACTGTGCACCTATCATGCTTCGAAACTAACACTATCTCTAATAGGATCGAAACGAGATTCTACATGACCCACGTCACCTAGGAGTTCCATCGGGTGCGTCCAAAACAGTTTCTGAGGCTATGGTACGTTTGTTGTGAACTGTGGATCTATCTTGCACCGATACTAACACTATCTCCAAACAGACCAAAACAAGATTCTACATGACCCACAATACCTAGAAGTTCCATCGGCGGCATCAAAAATGATTTCTGAGCCTACGGTACGTTCAACGCAAACCGTGCACCTATCTTGAATGAAGATTAGCACTATATCCAAACAGACCGAAATAAGCTTCCATTTGAGCCTCGTCACCTAGGAGTACCACCTAGTGCGTCCAAAATGATTTCTAGGGCTATGGTATATTTGGTGTAAACCATGGTCCTATCTTGCACTGAAACTAACACTGTCTGCAAATGGACCGAAACGAGCTTCCATTTGAGCCTCGTCACCCATGAGTACCATCCGGTGCATCCAAAACAATTTCTAAACCTATGGTATGTTTGGCGCAAACCAAGATCCTATCATGCACCGAAACTAACACTATCTCCAAAAGGACCGAAACAAGATTCTACATGACCCAAGTCACATAGAAATTCCATCGGGTGCGTCCAAAACGGTTTCTGAAGCTATGGTATGTTTGGTGCAAACTGTGGATCTATCTTGCACCGATACTAACACTATCTCCAAACAGATCGAAGCGAGATTCTACATGGCCCATGTCACCTAGGAGTTCCATCAGGTGCGTCCAAAATGATTTCCGAGCCTACGGTACGTTCGGCGCAAACCGTGCACCTATCTTGAATCAAGATTAGCACTATATCCAAACGGACTGAAACGAGCTTCCATTTGAGCCTCGTCACCTAGGAGTACCATCCACTGCATCCAAAACGATTTCTAAGGCTATGGTACATTTGGCGCAAACCATGCACCTATCTTGCAATGAAACTAACACTGTCTGCAAACGGACCGAAACAAGCTTTTATTTGAGCCTCGTCACCGAGGAGTACCATCCGGTGCATCCAAAATAATTTCTGAGCCTATGGTATGTTTGGCACAAACTATGCACCTATCATGCACCGAAACAAACACTATCTCTAAAATGACCGAAAGGAGATTCTACGTGGCCCATGTCACCTAGGCATTCCATGAGGTGCGTCCAAAATGATTTTGAGGTTATGGTACGTTTGGTGCATACTATGGATCTATCTTGCACCGAGACTAACACTATCTCCACATGAACGAAAACAAGATTCTACATAGCCCACGTAACCTAGGAGTTCCATCGGGTGCGTCCAAAATGATTTCTGAGCTTATGGTACGTTCGGCGCAAACCGTACACCTGTCATGAATCAAGATTTGCACTATATCCAAACGGACCGAAATGAGCTTCCATTTGAGCCTCGTCACCTAGGAGTACCATCTGGTGTGTCCATAACGATTTCTAAGGCTATGGTACATTTGGCACAAACCATGCACCTATCTTGCATTGAAACTAACACTGTCTCCAAACGGACTGAAACGAGCTTCCATTTGAGCCTCGTCACCCAGAAGTACCATCTGGTGCATCCAAAACAATTTCTGAGCCAAAGGTTGTTTGGCACAAACCGTGCACCAATCATGCACCGAAACTAACACTATCTCCAAAATGACCGAAAGGAGATTCTACATGACCCACCTCACCTAGGAGTTCCATTGGGTGTGTCCAAAATTATTTCTGAGCCAACGGTATGTTCGGTGCAAAACGTGCACCTATCTTGAATCAAGATTAGCACTATCTCCAAATGGACCGAAATGACCTTCCATTTGAGCCTCGTCACTTAGCAGTACCATCCGGTGTGTCCAAAATGATTTTTGAGCCTATGGTACATTTGACGCCAACCGTGCACATATCATGCACCAAAACTAACACTATCTCAAAAAGGACCGAAAGGAGATTCTACACGAACTACATCACCTAAGAGTTCCACCGGGTGCGTCGAAAACGATTTCTGAGGCGATGGTACGTTTGGTGCAAACTGTAGATCTATATTGCACCGAGACTAACACTATTTCCAAATGGATCGAAACGACATTCTACATGACCCATGTAACATAGGAGTTCCATCAGGTGCGTCCAAAATGATTTCCGAGCTTATGGTACGTTCAGCGCAAACCGAGCACCTATCTGGAATCAAGATTAGCACTATCACGAAACGGACTGACACGAGCTTCCATTTGTGCCTCACCACCAAGGAGTACCATCCGGTGCGTCCAAAACGATTTCTGAAGCTATGGTACGTTTGGTGCAAACTATGGATCTATCTTGCACCGAATCTAACACTATCTCCAAACGGTTCGAAATGAGATTCTACATGACCCACGTCACCTAGGAGTTCCGTCAGATGCGTCCAAAATGATTTCTGATTCTACAGTACGTTCTGCGCAAACTGTGCACCTATCTTGAATGAAGATTAGCACTATTTCCAAACGGACCGAAACGAGTTTCCATTTGAATGTTGTCACCTAGGAGTACCTTCTGGTGTGTCCAAAATGATTTATGAGCCTATGTTATATTTGGCGCAAACTATGCAGCTATCATGCATCAAAACTAACACTATCTCTAATAGGATCGAACGAGATTCTACATAACCCACATCACCTATGAGTTCCATCGGGTGCGTCCAAAATGGTTTCTGAGGCTATGGTACGCTTGTTGCAAACTGTGGATCTATCTTGCACCGATACTAACACTATCTCCAAACGGACCAAAATGAGATTCTACATGACCCACAACACCTAGAAGTTCCATCGGCGGCATAAAAAATGATTTCTGAGCCTACGGTACGTTCGGCGGCATCAAGATTAGCACTATATCCAAACGGACCGAAATAAGCTTCCATTTGAGCCTCATCACCTAGGAGTACCACCAAGTGCATCCAAAACGATTCCTAGGGCTATGGTATATTTGGCGTAAACCATGCTCCTACCTTGCACTGAAACTAACACTGTCTGCAAAATGGACCGAAATGAGCTTCCATTTGATCCTCGTCACCCAAGAGTACCATCCGGTGCGTCCAAAACAATTTATGAACCTGTGGTACGTTTGGCACAAACCAAGAACCTATGATGCACCGACACTAACACTATCTCCAAAAGGACCGAAACGAGATTCTACATGACCCAAGTCACATAGAAATTCCATCGGGTGCGTCTAAAACGGTTTCTAAAGCTATGGTACGTTTGGTGCAAACTGTGGATCGATCTTGCACCGATACTAACACTATCTCCAATCAGACAGAAGCGAGATTCTACATGGCCCATGTCACCTAGGAGTTCCATCAGGTGTGTCCAAAATTATTTCTGAGCTTACGGTACGTTCGGCGCAAACCGTGCACCTAAATTGAATCAAGATTAGCACTATCTCCAAACGAACCAAAACGAGCTTCCATTTGAGCGTCGTCACATAGGAGTATCATCCGGTGTGTCCAAAATGATTTCTGAGCCGATGGAGTGTTTGGCGCAAACCGTGCACCTATCATGCACGGAAACTAACACTATCTCCAAAAGGACCGAAAGGAGATTCTACATGACCCGCGTCACCAAGGCCTTCCATCGGTTGCATCCAAAACGGTTTCTGAGGCTATGGTATGTTTGCTGCAAACTGTGGATCTATCTTGCACCGATACTAACACTATCTCCAAATGAATAGAAACGAGATTCTACATGACCCACATCACCTAGGAGTTCCATCAGGTGCGTCCAAAATGATTTCTGAGCCTACAGAATGTTCGGCACAAACCATGCACCTATCTTGAATCAAGATAGTCACTATATCCAAACAGACCAAAACGAGCTTCCATTTGAGCCTCGTGACCTAGGAGTACCATCCGGTGCGTCCAAAATAATTTCTGAGGCTACGGTACATTTGGCGCAAACTGTGCACCTATCATGCACCAAAACTAACACTATCTCCAAAAGGACCAAAAGGAGATTCTAAATGAAACACACCACCTAGAAGTTCCATCGGGTGCGTCCAAAATGATTTCTGAGGCTATGGTACGTTTGGTCCAAACTGTGGATCTATCTTGCACCGAGACTAACACTATCTCAAACAGGACCGAAATGAGATTCTACATGACCCACGTGTCCTAAGAGTTCCATCGGGTGCATCCAAAATGATTAGCGAGCTATGATACGTTCGGCACAAACCGTGCACCTATCTTGAATCAAGATTAGCACTATCTCCAAATGAACCGAAACGAGCTTCCATTTGAGCCTCGTCACCTAGGAGTACCATCCGGTGTGTCCAAAATAATTTCTGAGCCTATGGTAAGTTTGGCGCAAACTGTGCAGTTATCATGCACTAAAACTAACACTATTTCCAAAGGGATCGAAACGAGATTCTACATGTGTCACCTAGAAGTTCCATTGGGTGCGTCTAAAACAGTTTCCGAAGCTATGGTACGTTTGGTGCAAACTGTGGATCTATCTTGCATCGATACTAACACTATCTCCAAATGGACCAAAACGAGATTCTACATGACCCACGTCACCTGGGAGTTTCATTGGGTGCGTCCAAAATGATTTCCATGCTTACGGTACGTTCGGCGCAAACCGTGCACCTATCTTGAATCAAGATAAGCAATATCTCCAAACGAACCAAAACGAGCTTCCATTTGAGCGTCGTCACCTAGGAGTATCATCCGGAGTGTCCAAAATGATTTCTGAGCCGATGGAGTGTTTGGCGCAAACCGTGCACCTATCATGCACGAAAACTAACACTATCTCGAAAAGGATCGAAAGGAGATTCTACATGACCCGCGTCACCTAGGCCTTCCATCAGGTGCGTCCAAAATGATTTTTGAGGCTATGGTACGTTTGGTGCAAACTATGGACCTATCTTGCACCGAGACTAACACTATCTCCGAATGAACCAAAACAAGATTCTACATGACCCACGTAACCTAGGAGTTCCATCGGGTGCGTCCAAAATGATTTATGAGCTTATGGTACGTTTGGCACAAACCATGCACCTATCTTGAATCAAGATTAGCACTATATCCAATGGTACGTTTGGTGCAAACCGTGCACCTATCATGCACCGAAACTAACACTATGTCCAAAAGGGACAAACTAGATTCTACATGACCCGCATCACCTCAGAGTTCCATCGGTTGCATCCAAAATAGTTTCTAAGGCTATGCTACGTTTGGTGCAAACTGAGGATCTATCTTGCACCGATACTAACACTATCTCCAAATGGACCAAAACGAGATTCTACATAACCCACGCCTCCTAGGAGTTCCATCAGGTGCGTCCAAAATGATTTCCGAGCTTACGGTACGTTCGGGGCAAACCGTGCACCTATCTTGAATCAAGATTAGCACTATCTCCAAATGAAACGAAACGAGCTTCCATTTGAGCCTCGTGACCTAGGAGTACCATCCGGTGCTTCCAAAATGATTTCTGAGGCTATGGTACATTTGGCGCAAACTGTGCACCTATCATGCACCAAAACTAACACTATCTCCAAAAGGACCAAAAGGAGATTCTACATGAACCACGCCACCTAGAAGTTCCATCGGGTGCGTCCGAAATGATTTCTGAGGCTATGGTAGGTTTGGTCCAAACTATGGATCTATCTTACACCAAGACTAACACTATCTCCAATAGGACCGAAACGAGATTCTACATGACCCACGTGTCCTAAGAGTTCCATCGGGTGCGTCCAAAATGATTAGCGAGCCTATGATACATTCGGCGCAAACTGTGCACCTATCTTGAATCAAGATGAGCAAAATCTCCAAACAAACCGAAACGAGCTTTCTTTTGAGCCTTGTCACCTTGGAGTACCATCCAGTGTGTGCAAAATGATTTCTAAGGCTATGATACATTTGGCACAAACCGTGCACCTATCATGCACCGTAACCAACACTATTTCCAAAAGGATTGAAACGAGATTCTACATGACCCACGTCACCTAGGAGTTCCATCGGGTGCGTCTAAAATGGTTTTTGAGGCTATGGTACGTTTGGTGCAAACTATGGATCTATCTTGCACCGATACTAACACTATCTCCAAACGGACCAAAACGAGATTCTACATGACCCACATCACATAGGAGTTCCATCGGGTGCGTGCAAAATGATTTCTGAGCCTACGGTACGTTCGGAGCAAACCGTGCACCTTTCTTGAATCAAGATTAGCACTATATCCAAACGGACCAAAACGAGCTTCCATTTGAGCCTCGTCACCTAGGAGTTCGATTAGGTGCGTCCAAAACGATTTCTGAGGCTATGGTACATTTGGCGCAAACCGTGCACCTATCTTGCATTGAAACTAACACTATCTCCAAACGGACCCAAACGAGCTTCCATTTGAGCCTCGTAACCCAACAGTACCATTCGGTGCATCCAGAACTATTTCTCAGCCTATAGTATGTTTGGCGCAAACCGTGCACCTATCATGCACTGAAACTAACACTATCTACAAAAGGACCGAAAGAAGATTCTACATGACCCACGTCACCTAGGAGTTTCATCGGGTGCGTCCAAATGGCTTCTGAGGCTATGGTATGTTTAGTGCAAACTACAGATCTATCTTGCAACGATACTAACACTATCTACAAACGAATCGAAACGAGATTCTACATGACCCACATCACCTAGGAGTTTCATCGGGTGCGTCCAAAAAGATTTCCGAGCCTACGGTATGTTTGGCACAAACCTTGCACCTATGTTGAATTAAGATTAGCACTATATCCAAACGGACCAAAACGAGCTTCCATTTGAGCCTCGTCACCTAGGTGTACCATCCGGTGCGTCCAAAATGATTTCTGAGGCTATGGTACATTTGGCGCAAACCGTGCACCTATCTTGCACTGAAACTAACACTGTCTCCAAACGGATCGAAACGAGCTTCCATTTGAGCCTCGTCACCAACGAGTACTGTCCAGTGCATCCAAAACAATTTCTGAGCCTATGGTACATTTGGCGAAAACCGTGCACCTATCATGCTCTGAAACTAACACTATCTCCAAAAGGACCGAATGGAGATTCTACATGAACCACGTCACCTAGGAGTTCCATTAGGTGCGTCCAAAATGATTTCTGAGGCTATGGTACGTTTGGTGCAAACGGTGGATCTATCTTGCACCGAGACTAACACTCTCTCCAAATGGACGGAAACGAGATTCTATATGACCCACGTCACCTAGGAGTTCCATCGGGTGCGTCAAAAATGATTTCTGAGCTTACGGTATGTTCGGCGCAAACCGTGCACCTATCTTGAATCAAGATTAGCAGTATCTCCAAATGAACCGAAACGAGCTTCCATTTGAGCCTCGTCACCTAGGAGTACCTTCCGGTGTGTCCAAAATGATTTCAGAGCCTATGTTACGTTTGGGGCAAACTGTGCACCTATCATGCATCGAAACTAACACTATCTCGAATAGGATCGAAAGGAGATTCTACATGACCCACAACACCTAGGAGTTCCATCTGGTGCGTCCAAAATGGTTTCTGAGGCTATGGTATGTTTGTTGCAAACTATTGATCTATCTTGCACCGATACTTACACTATCCCCAAACGGACCAAAATGAGATTCTTAATGACCCACAACACCTAGATGTTCCATCGGGTGCATCTAAAATGATTTCTGAGCCTATGATACGTTAGGCGCAAACCGTGCACCTATCTTGAATCAAGATTAGCACTATATCCAAACGGACCGAAATGAGCTTCCATTTGAGCTTCGTCACCTAGGAGTACCATCTAGTGCATCCAAAATGATTTCTGAGCCTATGGTACATTTGGCAAAAACTTTGCACCTATCTTGAATAAAGATTAGCAATATCTCCAAATGAACCGAAATGAGCTTCCATTTGAGCGTCGTCACCTAGGAGTACCATCCGGTGTGTCTAAAATGATTTCTAAGCCTATGGTAAGTTTGGCACAAACTATGCAGTTATCATGCACCAAAACTAACACTATCTCCAAAGGGATCGAAACGAGATTCTACATGTGTCACCTAGAAGTTCCATCGGGTGCGTCCAAAATAGTTTCCAAAGCTATGGTACGTTTGGTGCAAACTATGGATCTATCTTGCATCGATACTAACACTATCTCCAAATGGACCGAAACGAGATTCTACAAGACCCACGTCTCCTGGGAGTTCCTCTGGGTGCATCCAAAATGATTTCCATGCTTACGGTACGTTCGGCGCAAACCGTGCACCTATCTTGAATCAAGATTAGCAATATCTCCAAACGAACCGAAATGAGCTTCCATTTGAGCATCGTCACCTAGGAGTATCATCCGGTGTGTCCAAAATGATTTCTGAGCCAATGGAGTGTTTGGCGCAAACCGTGCACCTATCATGCAGGGAAACTAACATTATCTCCAAAAGGACCGAAAGGAGATTCTACAGGACCCGCGTCACCTAGGCGTTCCATCAGGTGCGTCCAAAATGAATTATAAGGCTATGGTACGTTTGGTGCAAACTGTGGATCTATCTTGCGACGAGACTAACACTATCTCCAACAGGACCGAAACGAGATTCTACGTGACCCACATCTCCTAAGAGTTCCATCGGGTGCGTCCAAAATGATTAGCGAGATTACGATACGTTCGGCACAAACCGTGCACCTATCTTGAATCAAGATTAGCACTATCTCCAAACGAACCGAAAGGAGCTTCCTTTTGAGCCTCGTCACCTAGGAGTACCATCCGGTGTGTCTAAAATGATTTCTAAGCCTATGGTAAGTTTGGCGCAAACTGTGCAGTTATCATGCACCAAAACTAACACTATCTCCAAAGGGATCGAAACGAGATTCTACATGTGTCACCTAGAAGTTCCATCGGGTGCGTCCAAAATGGTTTCCAAAGCTATGGTGCATTTGGTGCAAACAATGGATCTATCTTGCATCGATACTAACACTATCTCCAAACGGACCGAAACGGGATTCCACATGACCCACGTCTCCTGGGAGTTCCACTGGGTGCATCCAAAATGATTTCCATGCTTACGGTACGTTCGGCGCAAACCGTGCACCTATCTTGAATCAAGATTAGCAATATCTCCAAACGAACCGAAATGAGCTTCCATTTGAGCGTTGTCACCTAGTAGTATCATCCGGTGTGTCCAAAAAGATTTCTGAGCCGATGGAGTGTTTGGCGCAAACCGTGCACCTATCATGCAGGGAAATTAACACTATCTCCGAAAGGACCGAAGGAGATTCTACATGGCCTGCGTCACCTAGGCGTTCCATCAGGTGCGTCCAAAATGATTTCTGAGGCTATGGTACGTTTGGTGCAAACTATGGATCTATCTTGCACCGCGACTAACTCTATCTCCAAATGGAATGAAACGAGATTCTACATGACCTACGCCACCTAGGAGTTCCATCGGGTAAGTCCAAAATCGTTTCTGAGGCTATGGTACCTGTGGTGCAAACTGTGGACCTATCTTGCACCGAGTCTAACACTATCTCTAAATGAACCAAAACGAGATTCTACATGACCCACGTTACCTACGAGTTCCATTGGGTGCGTCCAAAATGATTTATGAGCTTATGGTACGTTGGTGCAAACTGTGCACCTATCATGAGTCAAGATTAGCACTATATCCAAACGGACCAAAACGAGCTTCCATTTGAGCCTCGCCACCAAGGAGTACCATCCGGTGCATCCAAAACAATTTCTGAGCCTATGGTACGTTTGGTGCAAACCGTGCACCTATCGTGCATCGAAACTAACACTATCTCCAAAAGGCTCGAAACTAGATCCTACATGACCCACGTCACCTAGGAGTTCCATCGGGTGCATCCAAAACGGTTTCTGAGGCTATGGTACATTTGGTGCAAATTGTAGATCTATCTTGCACCGATACTAACACTATCTCCAAATGAATCAAAACTAGATTCTACATGATCCACATCACCTACGAGTTCCATCAGGTCCGTTCAAAATGATTTCCGAGCCAACAGAACGTTTGGCACAAACAGTGCACCTATCTTGAATCAAGATTGGCAATATATCCAAACGGACCAAAATGAGCTTTCATTTGAGTCTCGTCACCTAGGAGTACCATCCGATGCGTCCAAAATGATTTCTGAGGCTATGGTACATTTGGCGCAAACTGTGCCCCTCTCTTGCACTAATACTAACACTGTCTCCAAACGGATCGAAACGAGCTTCCATTTGAGCCTCGTCACCCAGGAGTACCATCCGTTGCATCCAAAATAATTTTTGAGCCTATGGTACGTTTGGTGCAAACTTTGCACCTATCATGCACCAAAACTAACACTATTTCCAAAAGATCCGAAAGGAGATTCTACACGAACCACGCCACCTAGGAGTTCCATCGGGTGCGTCCAAAATAATTTATGAGGTTGTGGTACGTTTGGTCCAAACTGTGGATCTATCTTGCACCGAGACTAACACTATCTCCAACAGGACCGAAACGAGATTCTACAAGACCCACATCTCCTATGAGTTCCATCGGGTGCGGCCAAAATTATTAGTGAGCCTATGATACGTTCGGCACAAACCGTGCACCTACCTTGAATCAAGATTAGCACTATCTCCAAACGAACCAAAACGAGCTTCCATTTGAGCCTCGTCACCTAGGAGTACCATCCGGTGTGTCCAAAATGATTTCTGAGCCTATGGAAAGTTTGGCGCAAACTGTGCAGCTATCATGCACCAAAACTAACACTATCTCCAAAGGGATCGAAACAAGATTCTACATGTGTCACCTAGAAGTTCCATCGAGTGTGTCGAGAATGGTTTCCAAAGCTATGGCACGTTTGGTGCAAACTATGGATCTATCTTGCGTCGATACTAACACTATCTCCAAATGGACCGAAACGAGATTCTACATGACCCACGTCTCCTAGGAGTTCCATTGGGTGCATCCAAAATGATTTCCATGCTTACGGTACGTTCGGCACAAGCCGTGCACCTATCTTGATTCAAGATTAGCAATATCTCCAAACAAACAGAAACGAGCTTCTACATGAACCACGTCACCTAGGAGTTCCATTGGGTGCGTCCTAAATGATTTCTGCGGCTATGGTGCGTTTGGTACAAACTGTTGATCTGTCTTGCACCGAGACTAACACTATCTCCAAATGGACCGCAACCAGATTCTGCATGACCCACGTCAGCTAGGAGTTCCATCGGGTGCGTCCAAAATGATTTTCGAGCTTATGGTTCGTTCGGCGCAAACCGTGCACCTATCTTGAATCACGATTAGCACTATGTCCAAACAGACCGAAACGAGCTTCCATTTGAGCCTCGTAACCCAGGAGTACCATCCAGTGCATCCAAAACAATTTCTAAGCCTATAGTACATTTGGCATAAACCGTGCACCTATCATGCTCCGAAACTAACACTATCTCCAAAAGGACCGAATGAAGATTCTACATGACCCACGTCACCTAGGAGTTCCATCGGGTGCGTCCAAAACGGTTTATGAGGCTATGGTACGTTTGGTGCAAACTGTGGATCTATCTTGCACCGATACTAATACTATCACCAAATGGACCGAAATGAGATTCTACAGGGCCCACGTCTCCTAGGAGTTCCATCGGGTGCGTCCAAAATGATTTCTGAGCTTACGGTACGTTCGGGGCAAACCGTGCACCTATCTTGAATCACAATTAGCACTATATCCAAACGGACCGAAACGAGCTTCCATTTGAGCCTCGTCACCTAGGAGTACTATCCGGTGCCTCCAAAACGATTTCTGAGGCTATGGTACATTTGGCGCAAACCGTGCACCTATCTTGCACTAAAACTGACACTGTCTCTAAACGGACCGAAACGGGCTTCCATTTGAGCCTCATAACCCAGGAGTACCATCCGGTGCATTTAAAACAATTTCTAAGACTATAGTACTTTTGGCGTAAACCGTGGACCTATCATGCACCGAAACTAACACTATCTCCAAAAGGACAGAAAGAAGATTCTACATGACCCACATCACCTAGGAGTTCCATTGGGTGCGTCTAAAACGGTTTATGAGGCTATGGTATGTTTGGTGTAAACTGTGGATCTATCTTGCACCGATACTAATACTATCTCCAAATGGACCGAAACAAGATTCTACATGACCCAAGCCTCCTAGGAGTTCCATCGGGTGCGTCCAAAATGATTTCCAAGCTTACGGTACGTTCGGGGCAAAACATGCACCTATCTTGAATCAAGATTAGCACTATATCCAAACTGACCAAAATAAGCTTCCATTTGAGCCTCATCACCTAGGAGTACCATCCAGTGCGTCCAAAACGATTTATGAGGCTATGGTATGTTTGGCACAAACGGTGCACCTATCTTGCACTGAAACTAACACTGTCTCCAAAAGGATCAAAATGAGATTTTACATGACCCACGTCTCCTATGAGTTCCATCGGGTGCGTCCAAAATGGTTTCTGAAGCTATGGTACGTTTGGTGCAAACTGTGGATCTATCTTGCACCGATACTAATACTATCACCAAATGGACCGAAATGAGATTCTACAGGGCCCACGTCTCCTAGGAGTTCTATCGGGTGCGTCCAAAATGATTTCTGAGCTTACGGTACGTTCGGGGCAAACCGTGCACCTATCTTGAATCACAATTAGCACTATATCCAAACGGACCGAAACGAGCTTCCATTTGAGCCTCGTCACCTAGGAGTACTATCCGGTGCCTCCAAAATGATTTCTGAGGCTATGGTACATTTGGCGCAAACCGTCCACCTATCTTGCACTAAAACTGACACTGTCTCCAAACGGACTGAAACGGGCTTCCATTTGAGCCTCGTAACCCAGGAGTACCATCCGGTGCATCCAATACAATATCTAAGACTATAGTACTTTTGGCGTAAACCGTGGACCTATCATGCACCGAAACTAACACTATCTCCAAAAGGATCGAAAGAAGATTCTACATGACCCACGTCACCTAGGAGTTCCATTGGGTGCGTCTAAAACAGTTTATGAGGCTCTGGTATGTTTGGTGTAAACTGTGGATCTATCTTGCACCGATACTAATACTATCTCCAAATGGACCGAAACGAGATTCTACATGACCCAAGCCTCCTAGGAGTTCCATCGGGAGCGTCCAAAATGATTTCCAAGCTTACGGTACGTTCGGGGCAAAACATGCACCTATCTTGAATCAAGATTAGCACTATATCCAAACGGACCAAAATAAGCTTCCATTTGAGCCTCATCACCTAGGACTACCATCTAGTGCGTCCAAAACGATTTATGAGGCTATGGTATGTTTGGCACAAACGGTGCACCTATATTGCACTGAAACTAACACTATCTCCAAAAGGATCAAAACGAGATTTTATATGACCCACGTCTCCTATGAGTTCCATCGGGTGCGTCCAAAATGGTTTCTGAAGCTATGGTACGTTTGGTGCAAACTGTGGATCTATCTTGCACCGATACTAACACTATCTCCGAACAGTCCAAAGCGAGATTCTACATGACCCACGTAACCTAGGAGTTCCATCGGGTGCGTCCAAAATGATTTCAGAGCTTATGGTACGTTTAGCGCAAACCGTGCAGCTATCTTTAATCAAGATTAGCACTATCTCCAAACGAACCGAAACGAGCTTCCATTTGAGCCTCATCACCTAGGAGTACCATCCGGTGTGTCTAAAATGATTTCTGAGCCTATGTTACATTTGGCGCAAACTGTAGACCTATCATGCACCGAAACTGACACTATCTCCAAAAGGACCGAAACGAGATTCTACATGACCCACGTCACCTAGGAGTTCCATCGGGTGCGTCTAAAACGGTTTTCTGAGGCTATGGTACATTTGGTATAAACTGTGGATCTATCTTGCACCGAAACTAACACTATCTCCAAACGGACCAAAACAAGATCCTACATGACCCACATCACATAGGAGTTCCATCGGGTGCATCCAAAATGATATCTAAGCCTACAGTGCGTTCGGCGCAAACCGTGCACCTATCTTGAATCAAGATTAGCACTATATCAAAACGGACCGAAACGAGCTTCCATTTGAGCCTCGTCACTAGGAGTACCATTTGGTGCGTCCAAAATGATTTCTGAGACTATGGTATATTTGGCGCAAACCGTGCACCTATCTTGTACCGAAACTAACACTCTCTCCAAACAGATCAAAACAAGCTTCCATTTGAGCCTCGTCACCCAGGAGTACCGTACAGTGCATCCAAAACAATTTCTGAGCCTATGCTACGTTTGGCGCAAACTGTGCACCTATCATGCACTGAAACTAACACTATCTCCAAAAGGACTGAAAGGAGGTTCTACATACATGAACCACGTCACCTAGGAGTTCCATCGGGTGCGTTCTAAATGATTTCTGAGGCTGTGGTACATTTGGTGCAAACTGTAGATCTATCTTGCACAGAGACTAACACTATCTCCAAATGGACCGCAACAAGATTCTACATGACCCACATCACCTAGGAGTCCATCGGGTGTGTCCAAAATGATTTCCGAGCTTACGGTATGTTCGGTGCAAACCGTGCAACTATCTTGAATCACGATTAGCACAATATCCAAACGGACCGAAACGAGCTTCCATTTGAGCCTCATCACCTAGGAGTACGATCCGGTGCCTCCAAAATAATTTCTGAGGCTATGGTACATTTGGCGCAAACCGTGCACCTATCTTGCAGTAAAACTGACACTGTCTCCAAACGGACCAAAACGGGCTTCCATTTGAGCCTCGTAACCCAGGAATACCATCCGGTGCATCCAAAATAATTTCTAAGCCGATAGTACATTTGGCGTAAACCGTGCACCTATCATGCACCAAAACTAACACTATCTCCAACAGGACCGAAAGAAGATTCTACATGACCCACGTCACCTAGTAGTTCCATCGGGTGCGTCTAAAACGGTTTATGAGGCTATGGTACGTTTGGCGCAAACTGTGGATCTATCTTGCGCCGATACTAATACTATCTCAAAATGGACCGAAATGAGATTCTGCATGACCCACGCCACCTAGGAGTTCGATCGGGTGCATCCAAAATGATTTCCGAGCTTACGGTACGTTCGGGGCAAACCGTGCACCTATCTTGAATCAAGATTAGCACTATCTCCAAACGAAACGAAAGGAGCTTCCATTTGAGCCTCGTAACCCAGGAGTACCATCCGGTGCATCCAAAACAATTTCTAAGCCTATAGTACATTTGGCGTAAACCATGCAACTATCATGCACCAAAACTAACACTATCTCCAAAAGGACCAAAAGAAGATTCTACAAGACTCACGTCACCTAGGAGTTCCATCGGGTGCGTCCAAAATAGTTTCTGAGGCTATGGTACGTTTGGTGTAAACTGTGGATGTATCTTGCACCGATACTAACACTATCTCCAAACAGACCAAAACGAGATTCTACATGACCCACAACACCTAGGAGTTTTATCGCGTGCATCCAAAATGATTTCTGAGCCTACGGTACGTTCGGTCCAAAACATGCACCTATCTTGAATCAAGTTTAGCACTATATCCAAACAGACCAAAATGAGCTTCCATTTGAGCCTCATCACCTAGGAGTACCATCTAGTGCGTCCAAAACGATTTATGGGGCTATGGTATGTTTGGCACAAACCGTGCACCTATCTTGCACTGAAACTAACACTATCTCCAAAAGGATCAAAACGAGATTTTACAAGCCTACGAGTTCCATCGGGTGCGTCCAAAACGGTTTCTGAAGCTATGGTACGTTTGGTGCAAACTGTGGATCTATCTTGCACCGATACTAACACTATCTCCAAACATAATGAAGCGAGATTCTACATGACCCACATAACCTAGGAGTTCCATCGGGTGCGTCCAAAATGATTTCAGAGCATATGGTACGTTCGGCGCAAACCGTGCAGCTATCTTGAATCAAGATTAGCACTATCTCCAAACGAACCGAAACGAGCTTCCATTTGAGCCTCGTCACCTAGGAGTACCATCCGGTGTGTCCAAAATGATTTCTGAGCCTATGTTACATTTGGCACAAACTGTGGACCTATCATGCACCGAAACTAACACTATCTCCAAAATGATTGAAACGAGATTCTACATGACCCACGTCACCTAGGACTTCCATCGAGTGCGTCTAAAACGGTTTCTGAGGCTATGGTACATTTGGTACAAACTGTGGATCTATCTTGCACCCATACTAACACTATCTCCAAACGGACCAAAACAAGATTCTACATGACCCATATCACATAGGAGTTCTATCGGGTGCGTCCAAAATGATATCTGAGCCTATGGTACGTTCGGCGCAAACCGTGCACCTATCTTGAATCAAGATTAGCACTATATTCAAACGGACCGAAACGAGCTTCTATTTGAGCCTCGTCACCTAGGAGTACCATCTGGTGCGTCCAAAACGATTTCTGAGACTATGGTATATTTGGCGCAAACCGTGCACCTTTCTTGCACCGAAACTAACACTCTCTCCAAACAGATCAAAACGAGCTTCCATTTGAGCCTCATCACCCAGGAGTACCATCCAGTGCATCCAAAATAATTTCTGAGCCTATGGTACGTTTGGCGCAAACTATGCACCTATCATGCACTGAAACTAACACTATCTCCAAAAGGACTGAAAGGAGGTTCTACATGAACCACGTCACCTAGGAGTTCCATCGGGTGCGTCCTAAATGATTTCTGAGGTTGTGGTACGTTTGGTGCAAACTGTTGATCTATCTTGCACCGAGACTAACACTATCTCCAAATGGACCGCAATAAGATTCTACATGACCCAAATCACATAGGAGTTCCATCGGGTGCGTCCAAAATGATTTCCGAGCTTACGGTACGTTCGGCGCAAACCGTGCACCTATGTTGAATCACGATTAGCACTATATCCAAACGGACCAAAACAAGCTTCCATTTGAGCCTCGTCACCTAGGAGTACCATCCGGTGCCTCCAAAACGATTTTTGAGGCTATGGTACATTTGGCGCAAACCGTGCACCTATCTTGCACTAAAACTGACACTGTCTCCAAACGGACCGAAACAGGCTTCCATTTGAGCCTCGTAACCTAGGAGTACCATCCGGTGCATCCAAAACAATTTCTAAGCCTATAGTACGTTTGGCGTAAACCGTGCACCTATCATGCACCGAAACTAACACTATCTCCAAAAGGACCGAAAGAAGATTCTACATGACCCACGTCACCTAGGAGTTCCATCGGGTGCGTCTAAAACGGTTTTATGAGGCTATGGTACGTTTGGTGCAAACTGTGGATCTATTTTGCACCGATACTAATACTATCTACAAATGGACCGAAACAAGATTCTACATGACCCAAGCCTCCTAGGAGTTCCATCGGGTGCGTCCAAAATGATTTCCGAGCTTACGGTACGTTCGGGGCAAACCGTGCACCTATCTTGAATCAAGATTAGCACTATATCCAAACGGACCGAATCAAGCTTCCATTTGAGCCTCGTCACCCAGGAGTACCATCCGGTGCATCCAAAACAATTTCTAAGCCTATAGTACGTTTGGCGTAAACCGTGCAACTATCATGGACCGAAACTAACACTATCTCCAAAAGGACCGAAAGAAGATTCTACAAGACCCACGTCACCTAGGATTTCCATCGGGTGCGTCCAAAACAGTTTCTGAGGCTATAGTACGTTTGGTGCAAACTGTGGATGTATCTTGCACCGATACTAACTCTATCTCCAAACGGACCAAAACGAGATTCTACATGACCCACAACACCTAGGAGTTCTATCGGGTGCATCCAAAATGATTTCTGAGCCTACGGTATGTTCGGTGGAAAACGTGCACCTATCTTGAATCAAGATTAGCACTATATCCAAACGGACCAAAATGAGCTTCCATTTGAGCCTCATCACCTAGGAGTACCATCTAGTGTGTCCAAAACGATTTATGAGGCTATGGTATGTTTGGCACAAACCGTGCAGCTACCTTGCACTGAAACTAACAATATCTCCAAAAGGATCAAAACAAGATTTTACATGACCCACGTCTCCTATGAGTTCCATCGGGTGCGTCCAAAACGGTTTCTGAAGCTATGGTACATTTGGTGCAAATTGTGGATCTATCTTGCACCGATACTAACACTATCTCCAAACAGACCGAAGCGAGATTCTACATGACCCACGTAACCTAGGAGTTCCATCGGGTGCATCCAAAATGATTTCAGAGCTTATGGTACGTTCGGCGCAAACCGTGCAGCTATCTTGAATCAAGATTAGCACTATCTCCAAACGAACCGAAACGAGCTTCCATTTGAGCCTCGTCACCTAGGAGTACCATCCGTTGTGTCCAAAATGATTTCTGAGCCTATGTTACATTTGGTGAAAACTATGGACCTATCATGCACCGAAACTAACACTATCTCCAAAAGGATCGAAACGAGATTCTACATGACCCATATCACCTAGGAGTTCCATCGGGTGCGTCTAAAACGGTTTCTGAGGCTATGGTACGTTTGGTACAAACTGTGGATCTATCTTGCACCGATACCAACACTATCTCCAAATGGACCAAAACAAGATTCTACATGACCCACATCACATAGGAGTTCCATCGGGTGCGTCCAAAATGATTTCTGAGCCTACGGTACGTTCGGCTTAAACCGTGCACCTATCTTGAATCAAGATTAGCACTATATCCAAACGGACCGAAATGAGCTTCCATTTGAGCCTCGTCGCCCAGGAGTACCGTTCGGTGCATCTAAAACAATTTCTAAGCTTATGGTATGTTTGGCGCAAATCGTGCACCAATCTTGCACGAAAACTAAGACTATCTCCAATAGGATCGAAACGAGATTCTACAAATGAGATTCTACAAGACCCACGTCACCTAGGAGTTTTTGAGGCTATGGTACATTTGGTGCAAACCGTGCACCTATCTTGAATCAAGATTAGCACTATATTCAAATGGACCGAAACGAGCTTCCATTTGAGCCTCGTCACCTAGGAGTACCATCTGGTGCGTCCAAAACGATTTTGGTGACTATGGTATATTTGGCGCAAACCGTGCACCCATCTTGCATCGAAACTAACACTCTCTCCAAACGGATCAAAACGAGCTTCCATTTGAGCCACATCACCCTGGAGCACCATCCGTTGCATCCAAAACAATTTCTGAGCCTATGGTACGTTTGGCGCAAACTGTGCACCTATCATGCATTGAAACTAACACTATCTCTAAAAGGACTGAAAGGAGGTTCTATATGAACCACGTCACCTAGGAGTTGCATCGGGTGCGTCCTAAATGATTTCTGAGGATGTGGTACGTTTGGTGCAAACTGTTGATCTATCTTGCAGCGAGACTAACACTATCTCCAAATGGACCGCAATGAGATTCTACATGACCCACGTCACCAAGGAGTTCCATCGGGTGCGTCCAAAATGATTTCCGAGCTTACGGTACGTTCGGCGCAAACCGTGCACCTATCTTCAATCACGATTAGCACTACATCCAAACGGACCGAAACGAGCTTCCATTTGAGCCTCGTCACCTTGGAGTACAATCCGGTGCCTCCAAAACAATTTCTGAGGCTATGGTACATTTGGCGCAAACCGTGCGCCTATCTTGCACTAAAACTGAGAGGTCTCCAAACGGACCGAAACGAGATTCTACATGTGTCACCTAGAAGTTCCATCGGATGCGTCCAAAATGGTTTCTGAAGCTATGGTACGTTTGGTGCAAACTGTGGATCTATCTTGCATCGATACTAACACTATCTCCAAACGGACCGAAACGAGATTCTACAAGACCCACATCACCTGAGAGTTCCATTGGGTGCGTCCAAAATGATTTCCATGCTTACGGTATGTTCGGCGCAAACTGTGCACCTATCTTGAATCAAGATTAGCAATATCTCCAAACAAATAGAAACGAGCTTCCATTTGAGCCTCGTCACCTAGGAGTACCATCTGGTGTGTCCAAAATGATTTCTGAGCCTATGGTACCTTTGGCGCAAACTGTGGACCTATCATGCACCAAAACTAACACTATCTCCAAAAGGATCAAAACGAGATTCTACATGACCCACGTCACCTAGGAGTTCCATCGGGTGCGTCCAAAACGGTTTCTGAGGGTATGGTACTTTTGGTGCAAACTGTGGATTTATCTTGCACCGATACTAACACTATCTCCAAACAGACAAAAATGAGATTCTACATGACCCACATCACCTAGGAGGTCCATCGGGTGTGTCCAAAATAATTTCCGAGCTTACGGTACGTACGACGCAAACCGTGCACCTATGTTAAATCAAGATTAGCACTATCTCCAAATGAACCGAAATGAGCTTCCATTTGAGCCTCGTCACCTAGGAGTACAATCCAGTGTGTCCAAAATGATTTCTGAGCCTATGTTACATTTGCGCCAACTGTGCACATATCATGCACCGAAACTAACACTATCACCAATAGAATCAAAATGAGATTCTACATGGCCCACATCACCTAGGAGTTCCATCGGGTGCATCCAAAACGGTTTCTGAGGCTATAGTAGTTTGGCGCAAACTATGGATCTATCTTGCACCGATACTAACGCTATCTCCAAACGGACCAAAATGAGATTGTACATGACCCACATCACCTTGGAGTTCCATCGGGTGCATCCAAAATGATTTCTGAGCCTACGGTACGTTCAGCGCAAACCGTGCACCTATCTTGAATCAAGATTAGCACTATATCCAAATGGACCAAAATGAGCCTCGTCACCTAGGAGTACCATCTAGTGCGTCCAAAATGATTTCTGAGGCCATGGTATATTTGGCGCAAACAACGCTCCTATCTTGCACTGAAACTAACACTGTCTCCAAATGGACTGAAACGAGCTTCCATTTGAGCCTCGTCACCCAAGAGTACGATCCGGTGCATCCAAAACAATTTCTGAGGCTATGGTACGTTTGGCGCAAACCGTGCACCTATCATGCACCAAAACTAACAATATCTCCAAAAGGACCGAAAGGAGATTCTACTTGACGCACATCACCTAGGAATTCCATCAGGTGCGTCCAAAATGATTTCTGGGGCCATGGTACGTTTCTATGGATCTATCTTGCACCGAGATTAACACTGTCTCCAAATGGACCAAAACGAGGTTCTACATGACCCACGTAACCTAGGAGTTCCATCGGGTCTGTCCAAAATGATTTCTGAGCTTATGGTACGTTCGGTGCCAACCGTGCACCTATCTTCAATCAAGATTAGCACTATCTCGAAACGAACCAAAATGCGCTCCCATTTGAGCCTCGTCACCTAGGAGTACCATTCGGTGCGTCCAAAACGATTTATGAGGCTATGGTACATTTGGCGCAAACCGTGCACCTATCTTTCACTAAAACTAACACTGTTTCCAAACGGACCGAAACGGTCTTCCATTTGAGCCTCGTCACCTAGGAGTACCATCTAGTGTGTCCAAAATGATTTCTGAGCCTATGTTACATTTGGCGCCAACTGTGCACCTATCATGCACCGAAACTAACACTATCACCAATAGAATCAAAATGAGATTCTACATGGCCCACATCACCTAGGAGTTCCATCGGGTGCGTCCAAAACAATTTCTGAGGCTATAGTACGTTGGGCGCAAACTATGGATCTATCTTGCACCGATACTAACGCTATCTCCAAACGGACCAAAATGAGATTGTACATGACCCACATCACCTTGGAGTTGCATCGGGTGCATCCAAAATGATTTCTGAGCCTACGGTACGTTCAGCGCAAACCGTGCACCTATCTTGAATCAAGATTAGCAATATATCCAAATGGACCGAAATGAGCCTCGTCACCGAGGAGTACCATCTAGTGCGTCCAAAATGATTTCTGAGGCCATGGTATATTTGGCGCAAACAACGCTCCTATCTTGCACTGAAACTAACACTGTCTCCAAATGGACTGAAACGAGCTTCCATTTGAGCCTCGTCACCCAAGAGTACGATCCGGTGCATCCAAAACAATTTCTGAGCCTATGGTACGTTTGGTGCAAACCATGCACCTATCATGCACCGAAACTAACAATATCTCCAAAAGGACCGAAAGGAGATTCTACATGACGCACATCACCTAGGAATTCCATCAGGTGTGTCCAAAATGATTTCTGGGGCCATGGTACGTTTCTGTGGATCTATCTTGCACCGAGATTAACATTGTCTCCAAATGGACCAAAACGAGGTTCTACATGACCCACGTAACCTGGGAGTTCCATTGGGTCTGTCCAAAATGATTTCCGAGCTTATGGTACGTTCAGTGCAAACCGTGCACCTATCTTCAATCAAGATTAGCACTATCTCGAAACGAACCAAAATGCGCTCCCATTTGAGCCTCGTCACCTAGGAGTACCATTCGGTGTGTCCAAAATGATTTATGACGCTATGGTACATTTGGCGCAAACCGTGCACCTATCTTTCTCTGAAACTAACACTGTTTCCAAAAGGACCGAAACGATCTTCCATTTGAGCCTCGTCACCTAGGAGTACCATCTAGTGTGTCCAAAATGATTTCTGAGCCTATGTTACATTTGGCGCCAACTGTGCACCTATCATGCACCGAAACTAACACTATCACCAATAGAATCAAAACGAGATTCTACATGGCCCACATCACCTAGGAGTTCCATCGGGTGCGTCCAAAACGGTTTCTGAGGCTATAGTACGTTGGGCGCAAACTATGGATCTATCTTGCACCGATACTAATGCTATCTCCAAACGGACCGAAACGATCTTCCATTTGACCCTCGTCACCTAGGAGTACCATCCGGGGCATCCAAAACAATTTCTGAGCCTATGGTACGTTTGGGGCAAACCATGCACCTATCATGCACCGAAACTAAAACTATCTCCAAAAGGACCGAAACGAGATTCTACATGAACCACGTCACCTAGGGGTTCCATCGGGTGCGTCCAACATAATTTCTGAGGCTATGCTACGTTTGGTGCAAACTGTGGATCTATCTTGCACGGAGACTAACACTATCTCCAAATGGATTGAAACGAGATTATACATGACCCACGTCACCTAGGAGTACCATCCAGTGCGCCCAAAATGATTTATGAGGATATGGTACATTTGGCACAAACCGTGCACCTATCTTGCACTGAAACTAATATTGTCTCCAAACGGACCGAAACGAGCTTCCATTTGAGCCTCATCACCCAGGAGTACCATTCGGTGCATCTAAAACAATTTCTGAGCTTATGGTACGTTTGGCGCAAATCGTGCACCTATCTTGCACTGAAACTAAGACTATCACCAAAAGGATCGAAACGAGATTCTACAAATGAGATTCTACATGACCCACGTCACCGAGGAGTTTTTGAGGCTATGGTACATTTGGTGCAAACTATGGATCTATCTTGCACTGAGACTAACACAATCTCCAAATGGACCAATACAAGATTCTATATGACCCACGTCACCTAGGAGTTCCATCGGGTGCGTCCAAAAAAATTTCCATGCTTACGGTACATTCGGCGCAAACCGTGCACCTATCTTGAATCAAGATTAGCAATATCTCCAAACAAACAGAAACGAGCTTCCATTTGAGCCTCGTCACCTAGGAGTACCATCTCGTGTGTCCAAAATGATTTCTGAGCCAATGGTACCTTCAGCGCAAACTGTGGACCTATCTTGCACCGATACTAACACTATCTCCAAACAGACCAAAATGAGATTTTACATGACCCACATAACCTAGGAGTACCATCGGATGTGTCCAAAATGATTTCTGAACCTACGGTACGTTTGGTGCAAATCGTGCACCTATCTTGAATCAAGATTAGCACTATCTCAAAATGAACCGAAACGAACTTCCATTTGAGGCTCGTCACGTAGGAGTACCATCCAGTGTGTCCAAAATAATTTCTGAGCCTATGTTACATTTGGCGCAAACTGTGCACGTATCATGCACCGAAACTAACACTATCTCCAAAAGGACCGAAAGAAGATTCTACATGACCCATGTCACCTAGGAGTTCCATCGGGTTCTTCTAAAACGGTTCATGAGGCTATGGTACGTTTGGTGCAAACTGTGGATCTATCTTGCACCGATACAAATACTATCTCCAAATGGACCGAAACGAGATTTTACATCATCCACGCCTCCTATGAGTTCCATCGGGTGCGTCCAAAATGATTTCCGAGCTTACGGTATGTTCGGGGCAAACCGTGCACCTATCTTGAATCAAGATTAGCACTATCTCCAAACGAAACGAAACGAGCTTCCATTTGAGCCTTGTAACCCAGGAGTACCATCCGGAGCATCCAAAACAAATTCTAAGCCTATAGTACGTTTGGCGTAAACCATGCAACTATCATGCACCAAAACTAACACTATCTCCAAAAGGACCGAAAGAAGATTCTACAAGATCCATGTCACCTAGGAGTTCCATCGGGTGCATCCAAAACGGTTTCTGAGGCTATGGTACGTTTGGTGCAAACTGTGGATCTATCTTGCACCGATACTAATACTATATTCAAATGGACCGAAACGAGATTCTAGATGATCCACGCCTCCTAGGAGTTCCATCGGCTGCGTCCAAAAAGATTTTCGAGCTTACAGTATGTTCAGGGCAAACCGTGCACCTATCTTGAATTAAGATTAGCACTATCTCCAAACGAAACGAAATGAGCTTCCATTTGAGCCTCGTAACCTAGGAGTACCATCCGGTGCATCCAAAACAATTTCTAAGCCTATAGTATGTTTGGCGTAAACCGTGCAACTATCATGCACCGAAACTAACACTATCTCCAAAAGGACCGAAAGTAGGTTCTACAAGACCCACGTCACCTAGGAGTTCCATCGGGTGCGTCCAAAACGGTTTTTGAGGCTATGGTACATATGGTGCAAACTCTGGATCTATCTTGCACCGATACTAACACTATCTCCAAACGGACCAAAACAAGATTCTACATGACCCACAACACCTAGGAGTTCTATCGGGTGCATCCAAAATGATTTCTGAGCCTATGGTACGTTCGGCGCAAAACATGCACCTATCTTGAATCAAGATTAGCACTATATCCAAATGGAACAAAACAAGCTTCCATTTGAGCCTCATCACCTAGGAGTACCATCTAGTGCGTCCAAAATGATTTATGCGGCTATGGTATGTTTGGCACAAACCGTGCACCTATATTGCACTGAAACTAACACTATCTCTAAAAGGATCGAAACGAGATTCTACATGACCCACGTCCCTATGAGTTCCATCGGGTGCATCCAAAACGGTTTCTGAAGCTATGGTACGTTTGGTGCAAACTGTGGATCTATCTTGCACCGATACTAACACTATCTCCAAACAGACCGAAGCGAGATTCTACATAACCCATGTAACCTAGGAGTTCCATCGAGTGCGTCCAAAATGATTTTAGAGCTTATGGTACGTTCGGCGCAAACCGTGCAGCTATCTTGAATCAAGATTAGCACTATCTCCAAACGAACCGAAACGAGCTTCCATTTGAGCCTCGTCACTAGGAGTACCATCCGGTGTGTCCAAAATGATTTCTGAGCCTATGTTACATTTGGGGCAAACTATGGACCTATCATGCACCGAAACTAACACTATCTCTAAAAGGATCAAAACGAGATTCTACATGACCCACGTCACCTAGGAGTTCCATCGGGTGCGTCTAAAACTGTTTCTGAGGCTATGGTACATTTAGTACAAACTATGGATCTATCTTGCACCGATACCAACACTATCTCCAAATGGACCAAAACAAGATTCTACATGACCCACATCACATAGGAGTTCCATCGGGTGCGTCCAAAATGATATCTGAGCCTACGGTACGTTCGGCTTAAACCATGCACCTATCTTGAATCAAGATTAGCACTATATCCGAACGGACCGAAATGAGCTTCCATTTGAGCCTCATCGCCCAGGAGTACCGTTCGGTGCATCTAAAACAATTTCTAAGCTTATGGTATGTTTGGCGCAAATCGTGCACCTATCTTGCACGAAAACTAAGACTATCTCCAATAGGATCGAAACGAGATTCTACAAATGAGATTCTACATGACCCACGTCACCTAGGAGTTTTTGAGGCTATGGTACATTTGGTGCAAACTATGGATCTATCTTGTACTAAGACTAACACAATCTCCAAATGGACCAATACAAAATTCTACATGACCCACGTCACCTAGGAGTTCCATCGGGTGCGTCCAAAATGATTTCCATGCTTACGGTACATTTGGCGCAAACCGTGCACCTATCTTGAATCAAGATTAGCAATATCTCCAAACAAACAGAAACGAGCTTCCATTTGAGCCTCATCACCTAGGAGTACCATCTCGTGTGTCCAAAATGATTTCTGAGCCAATGGTACCTTCGGCGCAAACTGTGGACCTATCTTGCACCGATACTAACACTATCTCCAAACAGACCAAAATGAGATTTTACATGACCCACATAACCTAGGAGTACCATCGGATGTGTCCAAAATGATTTCAGAGCCTACGGTACGTTCGGTGCAAATCGTGCACCTATCTTGAATCAAGATTAGCACTATCTCAAAATGAACCGAAACAAACTTCCATTTGAGGCTCGTCACCTAGGAGTACCATCCAGTGTGTCCAAAATAATTTCTGAGCATATGTTACATTTGGCGCAAACTGTGCACGTATCATGCACTGAAACTAACACTATCTCCAAAAGGAACGAAAGAAGATTCTACATGACCCACGTCACCTAGGAGTTCCATCGGGTGCGTCTAAAACGGTGTATGAGGCTATGGTACGTTTGGTGCAAACTATGGATCTATCTTGCACCAATACTAATACTATCTCCAAATGGACCGAAACAAGATTTTACATGACCCACGCCTCCTATGAGTTCCATCGGGTGCGTCCAAAATGATTTCTGAGCTTACGGTACGTTCGGGGCAAACCGTGCACCTATCTTGAATCAAGATTAGCACTATCTCCAAACGAAACAAAACGAGCTTCCATTTGAGCCTCATAACCTAGGAGTACCATCCGGTGCATCCAAAACAAATTCTAAGCCTATAGTACGTTTGGCGTAAACCATGCAACTATCATGCACCGAAACTAACACTATCTCCAAAAGGACCGAAAGAAGATTCTACAAGATCCACGTCACCTAGGAGTTCCATCGGGTGCATCCAAAATGGTTTCTGAGGCTATGGTACGTTTGGTGCAAACTGTGGATCTATCTTGCACCGATACTAATACTATCTTCAAATGGACCGAAACGAGATTCTAGATGATCCACGCCTCCTAGGAGTTCCATCGGGTGCGTCCAAAAAGATTTTCGAGCTTACGGTACGTTCAGGGCAAACCGTGCACCTATCTTGAATCAAGATTAGCACTATCTCCAAACGAAACGAAATGAGCTTCCATTTGAGCCTCGTAACCTAGGAGGATCATCCGGTGCATCCAAAACAATTTCTATGCCTATAGTATGTTTGGCGTAAACCGTGCAACTATCATGCACCGAAACTAACACTATCTCCAAAAGGACCGAAAGTAGGTTCTACAAGACCCACGTCACCTAGGAGTTCCATCGGGTGCGTCCAAAACAGTTTCTGAGGCTATGGTACATTTGGTGCAAACTGTGGATCTGTCTTGCACCGATATTAACACTATCTCCAAACGGACCAAAACAAGATTCTACATGACCCACAACACCTAGGAGTTCTATCGGGTGCATCCAAAATGATTTCTGAGCCTACGGTACGTTCAGCGCAAAACATGCACCTATCTTGAATCAAGATTAGCACTATATCTAAATGGAACAAAACAAGCTTCCATTTGAGCCTCATCACCTAGGAGTACCATCTAGTGCGTCCAAAACGATTTATGAGGCTATGGTATGTTTGGCACAAACTGTGCACCTATCTTGCACTGAAACTAACACTATCTCTAAAAGGATCAAAACGAGATTCTACATGACCCACGTCCCCTATGAGTTCCATCGGGTGCGTCCAAAATGGTTTCTGAAGCTATGGTATGTTTGGTGCAAACTGTGGATCTATCTTGCACCGATACTAACACTATCTCCAAACAGACCGAAGCGAGATTCTACATAACCCACGAAACCTAGGAGTTCCATCGAGTGCGTTCAAAATGATTTCAGAGCTTATGGTACGTTCGGCGCAAACCGTGTAGCTATCTTGAATCAAGATTAGCACTATCTCCAAATGAACCGAAATGAGCTTCCATTTGAGCCTCGTCACCTAGGAGTACCATCCGGTGTGTCCAAAACGATTTCAAAGCCTATGTTACATTTGGCGCAAACTGTGGACCTATCATGCACCGAGACTAACACTATCTCCAAAAGGATCGAACCGAGATTCTACATGACCCACGTCACCTAGGAGTTCCATCGGGTGAGTCTAAAATGTTTTCTGAGGCTATGGTACGTTTGGTGCAAACTGTGGATCTATCTTGCACCGATACTAACACTATCTCCAAACGGTCCAAAACAAGATTCTACATGACCCACATCACATAGGAGTTCCATCGGGAGCGTCCAAAATGATATCTGAGCCTATGGTATGTTCGGCACAAACCGTGCAACTATCTTGAATCAAGATTAGCATTATCTCCAAACGAACCGAAATGAGCTTCCATTTGAGCCTCGTCACCTAGGAGTACCATCCGGTGTGTCCAAAATGATTTCTGAGCCTATCTTACATTTGGCACAAACTGTGGACCTATCTTGCACCGAAACTAACACTATCTCCAAACGGATCGAAACGAGCTTCCATTTGAGCCTCGTCACCCAGGAGTACCAACCGGTGCATCCAAAACAATTTCTGAGGCTATGGTATGTTTGGCACAAACTGTGCACCTATCATGCATTGAAACTAACACTATCTCCAAAAGGACTGAAAGGAGGTTCTACATGAACCACGTCACCTAGGAGTTCCATCGGGTGCGTCCTAAATGATTTCTAAGGTTGTGGTTCGTTTGGTGCAAACTGTTGATCTATCTTGCACCGAGACTAACACTATCTCTAAATGGACCGCAATGAGATTCTACATGATCCACGTCACCTAGGAGTTCCATCGGGTGCGTCCAAAATGATTTCCGAGCTTACGGTACGTTCGGCGCAAATCGTGCACCTGTCTTGAATCACGAATAGCACTATATCCAAACAGACCAAAATGAGCTTCCATTTGAGCCTCATCACCTAGGAGTACCATCCGGTGCCTCCAAAACGATTTCTAAGGCTATGGTACATTTGGCGCAAACCGTGGACCTATCTTGCACTAAAACTGACACTGTCTCCAAATGGACCGAAACGGGCTTTCATTTGAGCCTCGTAACCCAGGAGTACCATCCGGTGCATCCAAAACAATTTATAAGCCTATAGTACGTTTGGCGTAAACCGTGCACCTATCATGCACCGAAACTAACACTATCTCCAAAAAGGACCGAATGTAGATTCTACAAGACCCACGTCACCTAGGAGTTCCATCGGGTGCGTCCAAAACGGTTTCTGAGGCTATGGTACATTTGGTGCAAACTGTGGATCTATCTTGCACCGATACTAACACTATCTCCAAACAGAGCAAAACAACATTCTACATGACCCACAACACCTAGGAGTTCTATCGGGTGCATCCAAAATGATTTCTGAGCCTACGGTACGTTCGGCGCAAAACATGCACTATCTTGAATCAAGATTAGCACTATATCCAAATGGAACAAAACAAGCTTCCATTTGAGCCTCATCACCTAGGAGTACCATCTAGTACGTCCAAAACGATTTATGAGGCTGCGGTATGTTAGGCACAAACCGTGCACCTATCTTGGACTGAAACTAACACTATCTCCAAAAGGATCAAAATGAGATTCCACATGACCCACGTCTCCTAGGAGTTCCATCGGGTGCGTCCAAAATTATTTCAAAGCTTATGGTATGTTCGGCGCAAACCGTGCAACTATCTTGAATCAAGAATAGCACTATCTCCAAACGAACCGAAACGAGCTTCCATTTGAGCATCGTCACCTAGGAGTACCATCCGGTGTGTCCAAAATGATTTCTGAGCCTATGTTACATTTGGCGCAAACTGTGGACCTATCATGCACCGAGACTAACACTATGTCCAAAAGGATCGAACCAAGATTCTACATGACCCACGTCACCTAGGAGTTCCATCGGGTGAGTCTAAAACGGTTTCTGAGGCTATGGTACATTTGTGCAAACTGTGGATCTATCTTGCACCGATACTAACACTATCTCCAAACGGACCAAAACAAGATTCTACATGACCCACATCACATAGGAGTTCCATCGGGAGCGTCCAAAATGATATCTGAGCCTATGGTACATTCGGCACAAACCGTGCAGCTATCTTGAATCAAATTAGCATTATCTCCAAACGAACTAAAACGAGCTTCCATTTGAGCCTCATCACCTAGGAGTACCATCTGGTGTGTCCAAAATGATTTCTGAGCCTATCTTACATTTCGCACAAACTGTGGACCTATCTTGCACCGAAACTAACACTATCTCCAAAAGGATCGAAACGAGCTTCCATTTGAGCCTCGTCACCCAGGAGTACCAACCGGTGCATCCAAAACAATTTCTGAGCCTATGGTACGTTTGGCGCAAATAGTGCACCTATCATGCACCGAAACTAACACTATCTCCAAATGAACCGAAAGGAGATTCTACATGACCCACGTCGCCTAGGAGTTCCATCGGGTGCGTCTAAAATGATTTATGAGGCTATGGTACATCTGGTGCCAACTGTGGATCTATCTTGCACCCAGACTAACACTATCTCCAAACAGACCGAAATGAGCTTCCATTTGAGCCTCATCACCCAGGAGTACCATCCGGTGCATCCAAAACAATTTCTGAGCCTATGGTACGTTTGGCGCAAACCGTGCACCTATCATGCACCGAAACTAACACTATCTCCAAATGGACCGAAAGGAGATTCTACATGACCCCCGTCACCTAGGAGTTCCATCAGGTGCGTCCAAAATGATTTCTGAGGCTATGGTACGTTAGGTGCAAACTGTGCACCTGTCTTGAATCAAGATTAGCGCTATATCCAAATGGACCGAAATGAGCTTCCATTTGAGCCTCGTCACCTAGGAGTACCATCTAGTGTGTCCAAAATAATTTCTAAGGCTACGGTACATTTGGCGCAAACCGTGCACCTATCTTGCACCGAGACTAACACTATCTCCAAACGGACTAAAATGAGCTTTCCTTTGAGCCTCATCACCCAGGAGTACCATCCTGTGCATCCAAAATAATTTCTGAGCCTATGGTACGTTTGGCGCAAACCGTGCACCTATCATGCACCGAAACTAACACTATCTCCAAAAGGACTGAAAGGAGATTCTACATGTCCCACGTCACCTAGGAGTTCCATCAGGAGTGTCCAAAATGATTTTTGAGGCTATGGTACGTTAGGTCCAAACTGTGCACCTATCTTGAATGAAGATTAGCACTGTATCCAAACGGACCGAAATGAGCTTCCGTTTGAGCCTCATCACCTAGGAGTACTATCCAGTGTTTCCAAAATGATTTTTGAGGTTATGGTACATTTGGCGCAAACCGTGCACCTATCTTGCACCCAGACTAACACTATTTCCGAACAGATCGAAATGAGCTTCCCTTTGAGCCTCATCACCCAGGAGTACCATCGGGTGCATGCAAAATAATTTATGAGCCTATGGTACGTTTGGCGCAAACCATGCACCTATCATGCACTAAAACTAACACTATCTCCAAATGGACCGAAAGGAGATTTTACATGGACCACGTCACCTAGGAGTTCCATCGGGTGCGTCTAAAATAATTTATGAGGCTATGGTACGTTTGGTGCAAACTATGGATCTGTCTTGTACCGAGACTAACACTATCTCCAAATGCACCGAAACAAGATGCTACATGACTCATGTCACCTAGGAGTTCCATCGGGTGTGTCCAAAATGATTTCCGAGCTTACAGTACATTCAGCACAAAATGTGCACCTATCTTGAATCAAGATTAGCACAATCTCCAAATGAGCCGAAATGAGCTTCCAGTTGAGCCTCGTCACCTAGGAGTATCATCCGGAGTGTCCATAACAATTTCTGAGCCTATGGAACGTTTGGCACAAACTTTGCACCTATCTTGCACTGAAACTAACACAGTCTCCAAACAGACCAAAACGAGCTTCAATTTGAGCCTCGTCACCCAGGAGTACCATCGGTCATCCAAAACAATTTTCTGAGCCTATGGTATGTTTGGCGCAAACAGTACACCTATCATGCACCAAAACTAACACTATCCCCAAAAGAACCGAAAGGAGATTCTACATGACCCATGTCACCTAGGAGTTTCATCAGCTATGTCCAAAATGATTTCTGAGGCTATGGTACGTTTGGTGCAAACTGTGGATCTATCTTGCACCGAGACTAACACTATCTCTAAATGCACCGAAATGACATTCTACATGACCCACGTCACGTAGGAGTTCCATCGGATGTGTCCAAAATGATTTCTGAGCTTACGGTACCTTCGGTGCAAACCGTGCACCTGTCTTGAATCAAGATAAGAACTATCTCTGAGCGAACCGAAACGAGCTTTCATTTGAGCCTTGTCACCTAGGAGTATCATCCGGTGTGTCCAAAATGATTTCTGAGCCTATGGTACGTTTGGCGCAAACCATGCACCTATCTTGCACCGAAACTAACATTGTCTCCAAACGCATCAAAACGAGCTTCCATTTGAGCCTCGTCACCCAGGAGTAGAATCCAGTGCATCCAAAACAATTTATGAGCCTATGGTATGTTTAGCGCAAACCGTGCACCTATCATGCATCAAAACTAACACTATCTCCAAAAGGAACAAAAGGAGATTCTACAAGACCCACGTCACCTAGGAGTTCCACCGGGTGCGTCCAAAATGATTTATGGGGCTTTGGTACATTTGGTGCAAACAGTGGATCTATCTTGCACTGAGACTAACACTATCTCCAAATGGACCAAAACGAGATTCTACATGACCCACGTCACCAAGGAGTTCCATCAGGTGCGTCCAAAATGATTTCTAAGCTTACGGTACGTTCGACGCAAACCGTTCACCTATCTTGAATCAAGATTAGCACAATCTCCAAACGAACCGAAATGAGCTTCCATTTGAGCCTCGTCACCTAGGACTACCATCCGTTTTGTCAAAAATGATTTCTGAGCCTATGGTACGTTTGGCGCAAACTGTGCACCTATCCTGCACCGAAACTAACACTATCTCTAAAAGGATCGAAATGAGGTTCTACATGACCCATGTCACCTAGGAGTTCCATCAGGTACATCCAAAACGGTTTCTGAAGCTATGGTACATTTGGTGCAAACTGTGGATTTATCCTACACTAATACTAACACTATCTCAAACAGACCGAAACGAGATTCTACATGACCCACGTCACCTAGGAGTTCCATCCAGGTGCATCCAAAACGGATTCTGAAGCTATGGTACATTTGGTGCAAACTGTGGATTTATCCGACACTAATACTAACACTATATCCAAACGGACTGAAATGAGCTTTCATTTGAGACTCGTCACCTAGGAGTACCATCCAGTGTGTCCAAAATGATTTCTGAGGCTATGGTATATTTGGCGCAAACCGTGCACCTATCTTGCACCGAGACTAACACTATCTCCAAACGGACCGAAATGAGCTTCCATTTGTGCCTCGTCACCCAGGAGTACCATCCGGTGCATCCAAAATAATTTCCGAGCCGATGGTATGTTTGGCGCAAACCGTGCACCTATCATGCACCAAAACTAACACTATCTTTAAAAGGATCGAAATGAGATTCTACATGACCCACGTCACCTAGGAGTTCCATCAGGTGCGTCCAAAATGATTTTTGAGGCTATGGTACGTTAGGTACAAACTGTGCACCTATCTTGAATCAAGATTAGCACTATATCCAAACGGACCAAAATGAGCCTCCATTTGCGCCTCGTCACCTAGGAGTACCATCCAGTGTGTCCAAAATGATTTCTAAGGCTACGATAAATTTGGCGCAAACCGTGCACCTATCTTGCACCGAGACTAAGACTATCTCCAAACGGACCGAAATGAGCTTCCCTTTGAGCCTCATCACCTAGGAGTACCATCCAGTGTTTCCAAAATGATTTCTGAGGTTATGGTACATTTGGCGCAAACCATGCACCTATCTTGCACCCAGACTAACACTATCTCCAAACGGACCGAAATGAGCTTCCCTTTGAGCCTCGTCACCTACGAGTATCATACAGTGCATCCAAAACAATTTCTGACCCTATGGTACGTTTGGCGCAAACCGTGAACCTATCATGCACCAAAACTAACACTATCTCCAAACGGACCGAAAGAAGATTCTACATGACCCACGTCACCTAGGAGTTCCATCGGGTGCGTGCAAAATGATTTCTGAGCTTACGGTACGTTAGGTGCAAACTGTTCACCTATCTTGAATCAAGATTAGCACTATATCCAAACGGACCGAAACGAGCTTCCATTTGAGCCTCGTCACCTAGGAGTACCATCCGGTGCATCCAAAATGATTTCTAAGGCTATGGTACATTTGGCGCAAACCGTGCACCTATCTTGCACTGAAACTAAAACATTCTCCAAACATACCGAAATGAGCTTCCATTTGTGCCTCGTCACCCAGGAGTACCATCCGGTGCATCCAAAACAATTTCTGAGCCGATGGTATATTTGGCGCAAACCGTGCACCTATCATGCACCAAAACTAACACTATCTTTAAAAGGACCGAAATGAGATTCTACATGACCCACGTCACCTAGGAGTTCCATCAGGTGCGTCCAAAATGATTTCTTAGGCTATGGTACGATAGGTGCAAACTGTGCACCTATCTTGAATCAGGATTAGCACTATATCCAAACGGACCGAAATGAGCTTCCATTTGAGCCTCGTCACCTAGGAGTACCATCCAGTGTGTCCAAAATGATTTCTAAGGCTACGGTAAATTTGGCGCAAACCGTGCACCTATCTTGCACCGAGACTAACACTATCTCCAAACGGACCGAAATGAGCTTCCCTTTGAGCCTCATCACCCAGGAGTACCGTCCGGTGCATCCAAAACAATTTCTGAGCCTATGGTACGTTTGGCACAAACCGTGCACCTATCATGCACCGAAACTAACACTATCTCCAAAAGGACCGAAAGGAGATTCTACAAGACCCACGTCACCTAGGAGTTCCATCAGGTGCGTCCAAAATGATTTTGGAGGCTATGGTACGTTAGGTGTGAACTATGCACCTATCTTGAATGAAGATTAGCACTATATCCAAACGGACCGAAATGAGCTTCCGTTTGAGCCTCGTCACCTAGGCGTACCATCCAGTGTTTCCAAAATGATTTCTGAGGTTATGGTACATTTGGCGCAAACCATACACCTATCTTGCACCCAGACTGACACTATCTCCAAACGGACCGAAATGAGCTTCCCTTTGAGCCTCGTCACCTAGGAGTACCATACGGTGCATCCAAAACAATTTCTGACCCTATGGTATGTTTGGCGCAAACCGTGCACCTTTCATGCACCGAAACTAACACTATCTCCAAACGGACCGAAAGGAGATTCTACATGACCCACGTCACCTAGGAGTTCCATCGGGTGCGTGCAAAATGATTTCTGAGCTTACGGTACATTAGGTGCAAACTGTTCACCTATCTTGAATCAAGATTAGCACTATATCCAAACGGACCGAAACGAGCTTCCATTTGAGCCTCGTCACCCAGGAGTACCATCCGGTGCATCCAAAATGATTTCTAAGGCTATGGTACATTTGGCGCAAACCGTGCACCTATCTTGCACTGAAACGAAAACATTCTCCAAACATACCGAAATGAGCTTCCATTTGTGCCTCGTCACCCAGGAGTACCATCCGGTGCATCCAAAACAATTTCCGAGCTGATGGTATGTTAGGCGCAAACCGTGCACCTATCATGCACCAAAACTAACACTATCTTTAAAAGGACCGAAATGAGATTCTACATGACCCACGTCACCTAGGAGTTCCATCAGGTGCGTCCAAAATGATTTCTTAGGCTATGGTACGATAGGTGCAAACTGTGCACCTATCTTGAATCAAGATTAGCACTATATCCAAACGGACCGAAATGAGCTTCCATTTGAGCCTCGTCACCTAGGAGTACCATCCAGTGTGTCCAAAATGATTTCTAAGGCTACGGTAAATTTGGCGCAAACCGTGCACCTATCTTGCACCGAGACTAACACTATCTCCAAACGGACCGAAATGAGCTTCCCTTTGAGCCTCATCACCTAGGAGTACCATCCGGTGCATCCAAAACTATTTCTGAGCCTATGGTACATTTGGCACAAACCGTGCACCTATCATGCACCGAAACTAACACTATCTCCAAAAGGACCGAAAGGAGATTCTACAAGACCCACGTCACCTAGGAGTTCCATCAGGTGCGTCCAAAATGATTTTGGAGGCTATGGTACGTTAGGTGCGAACTATGCACCTATCTTGAATGAAGATTAGCACTGTATCCAAACGGACCGAAATGAGCTTCCGTTTGAGCCTCGTCACCTAGGAGTACCATCCAGTGTTTCCAAAATGATTTCTGAGGTTATGGTACATTTGGCGCAAACCATGCACCTATCTTGCACCCAGACTGACACTAT
Source organism: Saccharum hybrid cultivar R570 (assembly GCA_038087645.1). Taxonomy (NCBI): domain Eukaryota; kingdom Viridiplantae; phylum Streptophyta; class Magnoliopsida; order Poales; family Poaceae; genus Saccharum; species Saccharum hybrid cultivar. Next base: position 19,588,817 of record JAQSUU010000804.1, read on the forward strand.
CTACAAACGGACCGAAATGAGCTTCCCTTTGAGCCTCGTCACCTAGGAGTACCATACGGTGCATCCAAAACAATTTCTGACCCTATGGTATGTTTGGCGCAAACCGTGCACCTTTCATGCACCGAAACTAACACTATCTCCAAACGGACCGAAAGGAGATTCTACATGACCCACGTCACCTAGGAGTTCCATCGGGTGCGTGCAAAATGATTTCTGAGCTTATGGTACATTAGGTGCAAACTGTTCACCTATCTTGAATCAAGATTAGCACTATATCCAAACGGATCGAAACGAGCTTCCATTTGAGCCTCGTCACCCAGGAGTACCATTCGGTGCATCCAAAATGATTTCTAAGGCTATGGTACATTTGGCGCAAACCGTGCACCTATCTTGCACTGAAACGAAAACATTCTCCAAACATACCGAAATGAGCTTCCATTTGTGCCTCGTCACCCAGGAGTACCATCCGGTGCATCCAAAACAATTTCCGAGCTGATGGTATGTTAGGCGCAAACCGTGCACCTATCATGCACCAAAACTAACACTATCTTTAAAAGGACCGAAATGAGATTCTACATGACCCACGTCACCTAGGAGTTCCATCAGGTGCGTCCAAAATGATTTCTTAGGCTATGGTACGATAGGTGCAAACTGTGCACCTATCTTGAATCAAGATTAGCACTATATCCAAACGGACCGAAATGAGCTTCCATTTGAGCCTCGTCACCTAGGAGTACCATCCAGTGTGTCCAAAATGATTTCTAAGGCTATGGTAAATTTGGCGCAAACCGTGCACCTATCTTGCACCGAGACTAACACTATCTCCAAACGGACCGAAATGAGCTTCCCTTTGAGCCTCATCACCCAGGAGTACCATCCGGTGCATCCAAAACTATTTCTGAGCCTATGGTACGTTTGGCACAAACCGTGCACCTATCATGCACCGAAACTAACACTATCTCCAAAAGGACCGAAAGGAGATTCTACAAGACCCACGTCACCTAGGAGTTCCATCAGGTGCGTCCAAAATGATTTTTGAGGCTATGGTACGTTAGGTGCGAACTGTGCACCTATCTTGAATGAAGATTAGCATTGTATCCAAACGGACCGAAATGAGCTTCCGTTTGAGCCTCGTCACCTAGGAGTACCATCCAGTGTTTCCAAAATGATTTCTGAGGTTATGGTACATTTGGCGCAAACCATGCACCTATCTTGCACCCAGACTAACACTATCTCTAAACGGACCGAAATGAGCTTCCCTTTGAGCCTCGTCACCTACGAGTATCATACGGTGCATCCAAAACAATTTCTGACCCTATGGTACGTTTGGCGCAAACCGTGAACCTATCATGCACCAAAACTAACACTATCTCCAAACGGACCGAAAGAAGATTCTACATGACCCACGTCACCTAGGAGTTCCATCGGGTGCGTGCAAAATGATTTCTGAGCTTACGGTACGTTAGGTGCAAACTATTCACCTATCTTGAATCAAGATTAGCACTATATCCAAACGGACCGAAACAAGCTTCCATTTGAGCCTCGTCACCCAGGAGTACCATCCGGTGCATCCAAAATGATTTCTAAGGCTATGGTACATTTGGCGCAAACCGTGCACCTATCTTGCACTGAAACTAAAACATTCTCCAAACATACCGAAATGAGCTTCCATTTGTGCCTCGTCACCCAGGAGTACCATCCGGTGCATCCAAAACAATTTCTGAGCCGATGGTATGTTTGGCGCAAACCGTGCACCTATCATGCACCAAAACTAACACTATCTTTAAAAGGACCGAAATGAGATTCTACATGACCCACGTCACCTAGGAGTTCCATCAGGTGCGTCCAAAATGATTTCTTAGGCTATGGTACGTTAGGTGCAAACTGTGCACCTATCTTGAATCAAGATTAGCACTATATCCAAACGGACCAAAATGAGCTTCCATTTGAGCCTCGTCACCTAGGAGTACCATCCAGTGTGTCCAAAATGATTTCTAAGGCTACGGTAAATTTGGCGTAAACCGTGCACCTATCTTGCACCGAGACTAACACTATCTCCAAACGGACCGAAATGAGCTTCCCTTTGAGCCTCATCACCCAGGAGTACCGTCCGGTGCATCCAAAACAATTTCTGAGCCTATGGTACGTTTGGCACAAACCGTGCACCTATCATGCACCGAAACTAACACTATCTCCAAAAGGACCGAAAGGAGATTCTACAAGACCCACGTCACCTAGGAGTTCCATTAGGTGCGTCCAAAATGATTTTTGAGGCTATGGTACGTTAGGTGCGAACTGTGCACCTATCTTGAATGAAGATTAGCACTGTATCCAAATGGACCGAAATGAGCTTCCGTTTGAGCCTCGTCACCTAGGAGTACCATCCAGTGTTTCCAAAATGATTTCTGAGGTTATGGTACATTTGGCGCAAACCATGCACCTATCTTGCACCCAGACTGACACTATCTCCAAATGGACCGAAATGAGCTTCCCTTTGAGCCTCGTCACCTAGGAATACCATACGGTGCATCCAAAACAATTTCTGACCCTATGGTATGTTTGGCGCAAACCGTGCACCTTTCATGCACCGAAACTAACACTATCTCCAAACAGACCAAAAGGAGATTCTACATGACCCACGTCACCTAGGAGTTCCATCGGGTGCGTGCAAAATGATTTCTGAGCTTACGGTACGTTAGGTGCAAACTGTTCACCTATCTTGAATCAAGATTAGCACTATATCCAAACGGACCGAAACGAGCTTCCATTTGAGCCTCGTCACCAAGGAGTACCATCCGGTGCATCCAAAATGATTTCTAAGGCTATGGTACATTTGGCGCAAACCGTGCACCTATCTTGCACTGAAACGAAAACATTCTCCAAACATACCGAAATGAGCTTCCATTTGTGCCTCGTCACCCAGGAGTACCATCCGGTGCATCCAAAACAATTTCCGAGCCGATGGTATGTTTGGCGCAAACCGTGTACCTATCATGCACCAAAACTAACACTATCTTTAAAAGGACCGAAATGAGATTCTACATGACCCATGTCACCTAGGAGTTCCATCAGGTGCGTCCAAAATGATTTCTTAGGCTATGGTACGATAGGTGCAAACTGTGCACCTATCTTGAATCAAGATTAGCACTATATCCAAACGGACCGAAATGAGCTTCCATTTGAGCCTCGTCACCTAGGAGTACCATCCAGTGTGTCCAAAATGATTTCTAAGGCTACGGTAAATTTGGCGCAAACCGTGCACCTATCTTGCACCGAGACTAACACTATCTCCAAACGGACCGAAATGAGCTTCCCTTTGAGCCTCATCACCTAGGAGTACCATCCGGTGCATCCAAAACTATTTCTGAGCCTATGGTACGTTTGGCACAAACCGTGCACCTATCATGCACCGAAACTAACACTATCTCCAAAAGGACCGAAAGGAGATTCTACAAGACCCACGTCACCTAGGAGTTCCATCAGGTGCGTCCAAAATGATTTTTGAGGCTATGGTACATTAGGTGCGAACTGTGCACCTATCTTGAATGAAGATTAGCACTGTATCCAAATGGACCAAAATGAGCTTCCGTTTGAGCCTCGTCACCTAGGAGTACCATCCAGTGGTTCCAAAATGATTTATGAGGTTATGGTACATTTGGCGCAAACCATGCACCTATCTTGCACCCAGACTGACACTATCTCCAAACGGACCGAAATGAGCTTCCCTTTGAGCCTCGTCACCTAGGAGTACCATACGGTGCATCCAAAACAATTTCTGACCCTATGGTACGTTTGGCGCAAACCGTGCACCTATCATGCACCGAAAGTAACACTATCTCCAAACGGACCGAAAGGAGATTCTACATGACCCACGTCACCTAGGAGTTCCATCGGCTGCGTGCAAAATGATTTCTGAGCTTACGGTACGTTAGGTGCAAACTGTTCACCTATCTTGAATCAAGATTAGCACTATATCCAAACGGACCGAAACGAGCTTCCATTTGAGCCTCGTCACCCAGGAGGACCATCCGGTGCATCCAAAATGTTTTCTAAGGCTACGGTACATTTGGCACAAACCGTGCACCTATCTTGCACTGAAACTAAAACATTCTCCAAACATACCGAAATGAGCTTCCATTTGTGCCTCGCCACCTAGGAGTACCATCCGGTGCGTCCAAAACAATTTCCGAGCCGATGGTATGTTTGGCGCGAACCATGCACCTATCATGCACCAAAACTGACACTATCTTTCAAAGGACCGAAATGAGATTCTACATGACCCACGTCACCTAGGAGTTCCATCAGGTGCGTCCAAAATGATTTCTGAGGCTATGGTACGTTAGGTGCAAACTGTGCACCTATCTTGAATCAAGATTAGCACTATATCCAAACGGACCGAAATGAGCTTCCATTTGAGCCTTGTCACCTAGGAGTACCATCCAGTGTGTCCAAAATGATTTCTAAGGCTACAGCAAATTTGGCGCAAACCGTGCACCTATCTTGCACCGAGACTAACACTATCTCCAAACGGACCGAAATGAGCTTCCCTTTGAGCCTCATCACCCAGGAGTACCATCCGGTGCATCCAAAACAATTTCTGAGCCTATGGTACGTTTGACACAAACCGTGCACCTATCATGCACCGAAACTAACACTATCTCCAAAAGGACCGAAAGGAGATTCTACAAGACCCACGTCACCTAGGAGTTCCATCAGGTGCGTCCAAAATGATTTTTGAGGCTATGGTACGTTAGGTGCGAACTGTGCACCTAACTTGAATGAAGATTAGCACTATATCCAAACGGACCGAAATGAGCTTCCGTTTGAGCCTCGTCACCTAGGAGTACCATCCAGTGTTTCCAAAATGATTTCTGAGGTTATGGTACATTTGGCGCAAACCATGCACCTATCTTGCACCCAAACTGACACTATCTCCAAACGGACCGAAATGAGCTTCCCTTTGAGCCTCGTCACCTAGGAGTACCATACGGTGCATCCAAAACAATTTCTGACCCTATGGTACGTTTGGCGCAAACCGTGCACCTATCATGCACCGAAACTAACACTATCTCCAAACGGACCGAAAGGAGATTCTACATGACCCACGTCACCTAGGAGTTCCATCGGGTGCGTGCAAAATGATTTCTGAGCTTACGGTACGTTAGGTGCAAACTGTTCACCTATCTTGAATCAAGATTAGCACTATATCCAAACGGACCGAAACGAGCTTCCATTTGAGCCTCGTCACCTAGGAGGACCATCTGGTGCATCCAAAATGATTTCTAAGGCTATGGTACATTTGGCGCAAACCGTGCACCTATCTTGCACTGAAACTAAATCATTCTCCAAACATACCGAAATGAGCTTCCATTTGTGCCTCGTCACCCAGGAGTACCATCCGGTGCATCCAAAACAATTTCCGAGCCGATGGTATGTTTGGCGCAAACCGTGCACCTATCATGCACCAAAACTAACACTATCTTTAAAAGGACCGAAATGAGATTCTACATGACCCACGTCACCTAGGAGTTCCATCAGGTGCGTCCAAAATGATTTCTGAGGCTATGGTACGATAGGTGCAAACTGTGCACCTATCTTGAATCAAGATTAGCACTATATCCAAACGGACCGAAATGAGCTTCCATTTGAGCCTCGTCACCTAGGAGTACCATCCAGTGTGTCCAAAATGATTTCTAAGGCTACGGTAAATTTGCGCAAACCGTGCACCTATCTTGCACCGAGACTAACACTATCTCCAAACGGACCGAAATGAGCTTCCCTTTGAGCCTCATCACCTAGGAGTACCATCCGGTGCATCCAAAACAATTTCTGAGCCTATGGTACGTTTGGCACAAATCGTGCACCTATCATGCACCGAAACTAACACTATCTCCAAAAGGACCGAAAGGAGATTCTACAAGACCCACGTCACCTAGGAGTTCCATCAGGTGCGTCCAAAATGATTTTTGAGGCTATGGTACGTTAGGTGTGAACTGTGCACCTAACTTGAATGAAGATTAGCACTATATCCAAATGGACCGAAATGAGCTTCCGTTTGAGCCTCGTCACCTAGGAGTACCATCCAGTGTTTCCAAAATGATTTCTGAGGTTATGGTACATTTGGCGCAAACCATGCACCTATCTTGCACCGAAACTGACACTATCTCCAAACGGACCAAAATGAGCTTCCCTTTGAGCCTCGTCACCTAGGAGTACCATACGGTGCATCCAAAACAATTTCTGACCCTATGGTACGTTTGGCGCAAACCGTGCACCTATCATGCACCAAAACTAACACTATCTCCAAACGGACCGAAAGGAGATTCGACATGACCCACGTCACCTAGGAGTTCCATCGGGTGCGTGCAAAATGATTTTTGAGCTTATGGTACGTTAGGTGCAAACTGTTCACCTATCTTGAATCAAGATTAGCACTATATCCAAACGGACCGAAATGAGCTTCCATTTGAGCCTCGTCACCCAGGAGTACCATCCGGTGCATCCAAAATGATTTCTAAGGCTATGGTACATTTGGCGCAAACCGTGCACCTATCTTGCACTGAAACTAAAACATTCTCCAAACATACCGAAATGAGCTTCCATTTGTGCCTCGTCACCCAGGAGTACCATCCGGTGCATCCAAAACAATTTCCGAGCCAATGGTATGTTTGGCGCGAACCGTGCACCTATCATGCACCAAAACTAACACTATCTTTAAAAGGACCGAAATGAGATTCTACATGACCCACGTCACCTAGGAGTTCCATCAGGTGCGTCCAAAATGATTTCTGAGGCTATGGTACGTTAGGTGCAAACTGTGCACCTATCTTGAATCAAGATTAGCACTATATCCAAACGGACCGAAATGAGCTTCCATTTGAGCCTTGTCACCTAGGAGTACCATCCAGTGTGTCCAAAATGATTTCTAAGGCTACGGCAAATTTAGCGCAAACCGAGCACCTATCTTGCACCGAGACTAACACTATCTCCAAACGGACCAAAATGAGCTTCCCTTTGAGCCTCATCACCCAGGAGTACCATCCGGTGCATCCAAAACAATTTCTGAGCCTATGGTACGTTTGGCACAAACCGTGCACCTATCATGCACCGAAACTAACACTATCTCCAAAAGGACCGAAAGGAGATTCTACAAGACCCACGTCACCTAGGAGTTCCATCAGGTGCGTCCAAAATGATTTTTGAGGCTATGGTACGTTAGGTGCAAACTGTGCACCTAACTTGAATGAAGATTAGCACTATATCCAAATGGACCGAAATGAGCTTCCGTTTGAGCCTCGTCACCTAGGAGTACCATCCAGTGTTTCCAAAATGATTTCTGAGGTTATGGTACATTTGGCGCAAACCATGCACCTATCTTGCACCCAAACTGACACTATCTCCAAACGGACCGAAATGAGCTTCCCTTTGAGCCTCGTCACCTAGGAGTACCATACGGTGCATCCAAAACAATTTCTGACCCTATGGTACGTTTGGCGCAAACCGTGCACCTATCATGCACCGAAACTAACACTATCTCCAAACGGACCGAAAGGAGATTCTACATGACCCACGTCACCTAGAAGTTCCATCGGGTGCGTGCAAAATGATTTCTGAGCTTACGGTACGTTAGGTGCAAACTGTTCACCTATCTTGAATCAAGATTAGCACTATATCCAAATGGACCGAAACGAGCTTCCATTTGAGCCTCGTCACCCAGGAGGACCATCCGGTGCATCCAAAATGATTTCTAAGGCTACGATACATTTGGCGCAAACCGTGCACCTATCTTGCACTGAAACTAAAACATTCTCCAAACATACCGAAATGAGCTTCCATTTGTGCCTCGTCACCTAAGAGTACCATCCGGTGCATCCAAAACAATTTCCGAGCCGATGGTATGTTTGGCGCGAACCATGCACCTATCATGCACCAAAACTAACACTATCTTTAAAAGGACCGAAATGAGATTCTACATGACCCGCGTCACCTAGGAGTTCCATCAGGTGTGTCCAAAATGATTTCTGAGGCTATGGTACGTTAGGTGCAAACTGTGCACCTATCTTGAATCAAGATTAGCACTATATCCAAACGGACCGAAATGAGCTTCCATTTGAGCCTTGTCACCTAGGGTACCATCCAGTGTGTCCAAAATGATTTCTAAGGCTACGGCAAATTTGGCGCAAACCGTGCACCTATCTTGCACCGAGACTAACACTATCTCCAAATGAACCGAAATGAGCTTCCCTTTGAGCCTCATCACCCAGGAGTACCATCCGGTGCATCCAAAACAATTTCTGAGCCTATGGTACGTTTGGCACAAACCGTGCACCTATCATGCACCGAAACTAACACTATCTCCAAAAGGACCGAAAGGAGATTCTACAAGACCCACGTCACCTAGGAGTTCCATCAGGTGCGTCCAAAATGATTTTTGAGGCTATGGTACGTTAGGTGCGAACTGTGCACCTAACTTGAATGAAGATTAGCACTATATCCAAATGGACCGAAATGAGCTTCCGTTTGAGCCTCGTCACCTAGGAGTACCATCCAGTGTTTCCAAAATGATTTCTGAGGTTATGGTACATTTGGCGCAAACCATGCACCTATCTTGCACCCAAACTGACACTATATCCAAATGGACCGAAATGAGCTTGCCTTTGAGCCTCGTCACCTAGGAGTACCGTACGGTGCATGCAAAACAATTTTTGACCCTATGGTACGTTTGGCGCAAACCGTGCACCTATCATGCACCGAAACTAACACTATCTCCAAACGGACCGAAAGGAGATTCTACATGACCCACATCACCTAGGAGTTCCATCGGGTGCGTGCAAAATGATTTCTGAGCTTACGGTACGTTAGGTGCAAACTGTTCACCTATCTTGAATCAAGATTAGCACTATATCCAAACGGACCGAAACGAGCTTCCATTTGAGCCTCGTCACCCAGGAGTACCATCCGGTGCATCCAAAATGATTTCTAAGGCTATGGTACATTTGGCGCAAACCGTGCACCTATCTTGCACTGAAACTAAAACATTCTCCAAACATACCGAAATGAGCTTCCATTTGTGCCTCGTCACCCAGGAGTACCATCCGGTGCATCCAAAACAATTTCCGAGCCGATGGTATGTTTGGCGCAAACCGTGCACCTATCATGCACCAAAACTAACACTATCTTTAAAAGGACCGAAATGAGATTCTACATGACCCACGTCACCTAGGAGTTCCATCAGGTGCGTCCAAAATGATTTCTGAGGCTATGGTACGATAGGTGCAAACTGTGCACCTATCTTGAATCAAGATTAGCACTATATCCAAACGGACCGAAATGAGCTTCCATTTGAGCCTCGTCACCTAGGAGTACCATCCAGTGTGTCCAAAATGATTTCTAAGGCTACGGTAAATTTGCGCAAACCGTGCACCTATCTTGCACCGAGACTGACACTATCTCCAAACGGACCGAAATGAGCTTCCCTTTGAGCCTCATCACCCAGGAGTACCATCTGGTGCATCCAAAACTATTTATGAGCCTATGGTACGTTTGGCACAAACCATGTAGCTATCATGCATCGAAACTAACAATATCTCCAAAAGGACCAAAAGGAGATTCGACATGACCCACGTCACCTAGGAGTTCCATCGGGTGCGTGCAAAATGATTTCTGAGCTTACGGTACGTTAGGTGCAAACTGTTCACCTATCTTGAATCAAGATTAGCACTATATCCAAACGGACCGAAACGAGCTTCCATTTGAGCCTCGTCACCCAGGAGTACCATCCGGTGCATCCAAAATGATTTCTAAGGCTATGGTATATTTGGCGCAAACCGTGCACCTATCTTGCACTGAAACTAAAACATTCTCCAAACATACCGAAATGAGCTTCCATTTGTGCCTCGTCACCCAGGAGTACCATCCGGTGCATCCAAAACAATTTCCGAGCCGATGGTATGTTTGGCGCGAACCATGCACCTATCATGCACCAAAACTAACACTATCTTTAAAAGGACCGAAATGAGATTCTACATGACCCACGTCACCTAGGAGTTCCATCAGGAGCGTCCAAAATGATTTCTGAGGCTATGGTACGTTAGGTGCAAACTGTGCACCTATCTTGAATCAAGATTAGCACTATATCCAAACGGACCGAAATGAGCTTCCATTTGAGCCTTGTCACCTAGGAGTACCATCCGGTGTGTCCAAAATGATTTCTAAGGCTACGGCAAATTTGGCGCAAACCGTGCACCTATCTTGCACCGAGACTAACACTATCTCCAAACGGACCGAAATGGGCTTCCCTTTGAGCCTCATCACCCAGGAGTACCATCCGGTGCATCCAAAACAATTTCTGAGCCTATGGTACGTTTGGCACAAACCGTGCACCTATCATGCACCGAAACTAACACTATCTCCAAAAGGACCGAAAGGAGATTCTACAAGACCCACGTCACCTAGGAGTTCCATCAGGTGTGTCCAAAATGATTTTTGAGGCTATGGTACGTTAGGTGCGAACTGTGCACCTAACTTGAATGAAGATTAGCACTATATCCAAACGGACCGAAATGAGCTTCCGTTTGAGCCTCGTCACCTAGGAGTACCATCCAGTGTTTCCAAAATGATTTCTGAGGTTATGGTACATTTGGCGCAAACCATGCACCTATCTTGCACCCAAACTGACACTATCTCCAAACGGACCGAAATGAGCTTCCCTTTGAGCCTCGTCACCTAGGAGTACCATACGGTGCATCCAAAACAATTTCTGACCCTATGGTACGTTTGGCGCAAACCGTGTACCTATCATGCACCGAAACTAACACTATCTCCAAACGGACCGAAAGGAGATTCTACATGACCCACATCACCTAGGAGTTCCATCGGGTGCGTGCAAAATGATTTCTGAGCTTACGGTACGTTAGGTGCAAACTGTTCACCTATCTTGAATCAAGATTAGCACTATATCCAAACGGACCGAAACGAGCTTCCATTTGAGCCTCGTCACCCAGGAGTACCATCCGGTGCATCCAAAATGATTTCTAAGGCTATGGTACATTTGGCGCAAACCGTGCACCTATCTTGCACTGAAACTAAAACATTCTCCAAACATACCGAAATGAGCTTCCATTTGTGCCTCGTCACTCAGGAGTACCATCCGGTGCATCCAAAACAATTTCTGAGCCGATGGTATGTTTGGCACAAACCGTGCACTTATCATGCACCAAAACTAACACTATCTTTAAAAGGACCGAAATGAGATTCTACATGACCCACGTCACCTAGGAGTTCCATCAGGTGCGTCCAAAATGATTTCTGAGGCTATGGTACGATAGGTGCAAACTGTGCACCTATCTTGAATCAAGATTAGCACTATATCCTAACGGACCGAAATGAGCTTCCATTTGAGCCTCGTCACCTAGGAGTACCATCCAGTGTGTCCAAAATGATTTCTAAGGCTACGGTAAATTTGCGCAAACCGTGCACCTATCTTGCACCGAGACTAACACTATCTCCAAACGGACCGAAATGAGCCTCCCTTTGAGCCTCATCACCCAGGAGTACCATCCGGTGCATCCAAAACTATTTATGAGCCTATGGTACGTTTGGCACAAACCATGTAGCTATCATGCATCGAAACTAACAATATCTCCAAAAGGACCAAAAGGAGATTCGACATGACCCACGTCACCTAGGAGTTCCATCGGGTGCGTGCAAAATGATTTCTGAGCTTACGGTACGTTAGGTGCAAACTGTTCACCTATCTTGAATCAAGATTAGCACTATATCCAAACGGACCAAAACGAGCTTCCATTTGAGCCTCGTCACCCAGGAGTACCATCCGGTGCATCCAAAATGATTTCTAAGGCTATGGTACATTTGGCGCAAACCGTGCACCTATCTTGCACTGAAACTAAAACATTCTCCAAACATACCGAAATGAGCTTCCATTTGTGCCTCGTCACCCAGGAGTACCATCCGGTGCATCCAAAACAATTTCTGAGCCGATGGTATGTTTGGCGCGAACCGTGCACCTATCATGCACCAAAACTAACACTATCTTTAAAAGGACCGAAATGAGATTCTACATGACCCACGTCACCTAGGAGTTCCATCAGGAGCGTCCAAAATGATTTCTGAGGCTATGGTACGTTAGGTGCAAACTGTGCACCTATCTTGAATCAAGATTAGCACTATATCCAAACGGACCGAAATGAGCTTCCATTTGAGCCTTGTCACCTAGGAGTACCATCCGGTGTGTCCAAAATGATTTCTAAGGCTACGGCAAATTTGGCGCAAACCGTGCACCTATCTTGCACCGAGACTAACACTATCTCCGAACGGACCGAAATGGGCTTCCCTTTGAGCCTCATCACCCAGGAGTACCATCCGGTGCATCCAAAACAATTTCTGAGCCTATGGTACGTTTGGCACAAACCGTGCACCTATCATGCACTGAAACTAACACTATCTCCAAAAGGACCGAAAGGAGATTCTACAAGACCCAGGTCACCTAGGAGTTCCATCAGGTGCATCCAAAATGATTTTTGAGGCTATGGTACGTTAGGTGCGAACTGTGCACCTAACTTGAATGAAGATTAGCACTATATCCAAACGGACCGAAATGAGCTTCCGTTTGAGCCTCGTCACCTAGGAGTACCATCCAGTGTTTCCAAAATGATTTCTGAGGTTATGGTACATTTGGCGCAAACCATGCACCTATCTTGCACCCAAACTGACACTATCTCCAAACGGACCGAAATGAGCTTCCCTTTGAGCCTCGTCACCTAGGAGTACCATACGGTGCATCCAAAACAATTTCTGACCCTATGGTACGTTTGGCGCAAACCGTGTACCTATCATGCACCGAAACTAACACTATCTCCAAACGGACCGAAAGGAGATTCTACATGACCCACATCACCTAGGAGTTCCATCGGGTGCGTGCAAAATGATTTCTGAGCTTACGGTACGTTAGGTGCAAACTGTTCACCTATCTTGAATCAAGATTAGCACTATATCCAAACGGACCGAAACGAGCTTCCATTTGAGCCTCGTCACCCAGGAGTACCATCCGGTGCATCCAAAATGATTTCTAAGGCTATGGTACATTTGGCGCAAACCGTGCACCTATCTTGCACTGAAACTAAAACATTCTCCAAACATACCGAAATGAGCTTCCATTTGTGCCTCGTCACTCAGGAGTACCATCCGGTGCATCCAAAACAATTTCCGAGCCGATGGTATGTTTGGCACAAACCGTGCACTTATCATGCACCAAAACTAACACTATCTTTAAAAGGACCGAAATGAGATTCTACATGACCCACGTCACCTAGGAGTTCCATCAGGTGCGTCCAAAATGATTTCTGAGGCTATGGTACGATAGGTGCAAACTGTGCACCTATCTTGAATCAAGATTAGCACTATATCCTAACGGACCGAAATGAGCTTCCATTTGAGCCTCGTCACCTAGGAGTACCATCCAGTGTGTCCAAAATGATTTCTAAGGCTACGGTAAATTTGCGCAAACCGTGCACCTATCTTGCACCGAGACTAACACTATCTCCAAACGGACCGAAATGAGCCTCCCTTTGAGCCTCATCACCCAGGAGTACCATCCGGTGCATCCAAAACTATTTATGAGCCTATGGTACGTTTGGCACAAACCATGTAGCTATCATGCATCGAAACTAACAATATCTCCAAAAGGACCAAAAGGAGATTCGACCTGACCCACGTCACCTAGGAGTTCCATCGGGTGCGTGCAAAATGATTTCTGAGCTTACGGTACATTAGGTGCAAACTGTTCACCTATCTTGAATCAAGATTAGCACTATATCCAAACGGACCAAAACGAGCTTCCATTTGAGCCTCGTCACCCAGGAGTACCATCCGGTGCATCCAAAATGATTTCTAAGGCTATGGTACATTTGGCGCAAACCGTGCACCTATCTTGCACTGAAACTAAAACATTCTCCAAACATACCGAAATGAGCTTCCATTTGTGCCTCGTCATCCAGGAGTACCATCCGGTGCATCCAAAACAATTTTCGAGCCGATGGTATGTTTGGCGCGAACCGTGCACCTATCATGCACCAAAACTAACACTATCTTTAAAAGGACCGAAATGAGATTCTACATGACCCACGTCACCTAGGAGTTCCATCAGGTGCGTCCAAAATGATTTCTGAGGCTATGGTACGTTAGGTGCAAACTGTGCACCTATCTTGAATCAAGATTAGCACTATATCCAAACGGACCGAAATGAGCTTCCATTTGAGCCTCGTCACCTAGGAGTACCATCCAGTGTGTCCAAAATGATTTCTAAGGCTACGGCAAATTTGGCGCAAACCGTGCACCTATCTTGCACCGAGACTAACACTATCTCCAAACGGACCGAAATGGGCTTCCCTTTGAGCCTCATCACCCAGGAGTACCATCCGGTGCAGCCAAAACAATTTATGAGCCTATGGTACGTTTGGCACAAACCATGCACCTATCATGCACCGAAACTAACACTATCTCCAAAAGGACCGAAAGGAGATTCGACAAGACCCACGTCACCTAGGAGTTCCATCAGGTGCGTCCAAAATGATTTTTGAGGCTATGGTATGTTAGGTGCGAACTGTGCACCTAACTTGAATGAAGATTAGCACTATATCCAAACGGACCGAAATGAGCTTCCGTTTGAGCCTCGTCACCTAGGAGTACCATCAAGTGTTTCCAAAATGATTTCTGAGGTTATGGTACATTTGGCGCAAACCATGCACCTATCTTGCACCCAAACTGACACTATCTCCAAACGGACTGAAATGAGCTTCCCTTTGAGCCTCGTCACCTAGGAGTACCATACGGTGCATCCAAAACAATTTCTGACCCTATGGTACGTTTGGCGCAAACCATGCACCGATCATGCACCGAAACTAACACTATCTCCAAACGGACCGAAAGGAGATTCTACATGACTCACGTCACCTAGGAGTTCCATCGGGTGCGTGCAAAATGATTTCTGAGCTTACGGTACGTTAGGTGCAAACTGTTCACCTATCTTGAATCAAGATTAGCACTATATACAAACGGACCGAAACGAGCTTCCATTTGAGCCTCGTCACCCAGGAGTACCATCCGGTGCATCCAAAATGATTTCTAAGGCTACGGTATATTTGGCGCAAACCGTGCAACTATCTTGCACTAAAACTAAAACATTCTCCAAACATACTGAAATGAGCTTCCATTTGTGTCTCGTCACCCAGGAGTACCATCCGGTGCATCCAAAAAAATTTTCGAGCGGATGGTATGTTTGGCGCAAACCGTGCACCTATCAGGCACCAAAACTAACACTATCTTTAAAAGGACCGAAATGAGATTCTACATGACCCACGTCACCTAGGAGTTCCATCAGGTGCGTCCAAAATGATTTCTGAGGCTATGGTACGTTAGGTGCAAACTGTGCACCTATCTTGAATCAAGATTAGCACTATATCCAAACGGACCGAAATGAGCTTCCATTTGAGCCTCGTCACCTAGGAGTACCATCCAGTGTGTCCAAAATGATTTCTAAGGCTACGGTAAATTTGGCGCAAACCGTGCACCTATCTTGCACCGAGACTAACACTATCTCCAAACGGACCAAAATGAGCTTCCCATTGAGCCTCATCACCCAGGACTACCATCCGGTGCATCCAAAACAATTTCTGAGCCTATTGTACGTTTGGCACAAACCGTGCTCCTATCATGCACCGAAACTAACACTATCTCCAAAAGGACCGAAAGGAGATTCTACATGACCCACGTCACCTAGGAGTTCCATTAGGTGCGTCCAAAATGAGTTTTGAGGCTATGGTACATTAGGTGCAAACTGTGCACCTATCTTGAACGAAGATTAGCACTGTATCCAAACGGACCGAAATGAGCTTCCGTTTGAGCCTTGTCACTCAGTAGTACCATCCAGTGTTTCCAAAATTATTTATGAGGTTACGGTACATTTGGCGCAAACTGTGGATTTATCCTACACTAATACTAACACTATCTCAAACAGACCGAAACGAGATTATACATGACCCACGTCACCTAGGAGTTCCATCGGATGCATCCAAAATGATTTCTGAGCTTACGGTACGTTCGGCGCAAACCGTGCACCTATCTTGAATCAAGATTAGCACTGTCTCCAAACGAACCGAAACGAGCTTCCATTTGAGCCCCGTCACCCAGAAGTACCATCCGGTGCATCCAAAACAATTTCTAACCCTATGGTACGTTTGACGCAAACTGTGCACCTATCTTGCACTGAAACTAAAACATTCTCCAAACATACTGAAATGAGCTTCCATTTGTGCCTCGTCACCCAGGAGTACCATCCGGTGCATCCAAAACAATTTCCGAGCCTATGGTATGTTTGGCACAAACCGTGCACCCATCATGCACCGAAACTAACACTATCTTTAAAAGGATCGAAAGGAGATTCTACATGACCCACGTCACCCAGGAGTTCCATCAGGTGCGTCCAAAATGATTTCTGAGGCTATGGTACGTTAGGTGCCAACAGTGCACCTATCTTGAATCAAGATTAGCACTATATCCAAACGGACTGAAATGAGCTTCCATTTGAGCCTCGTCACCTAGGAGTACCATCCAGTGTGTCCAAAATGATTTCTGAGGCTACGGTATATTTGGCGCAAACCGTGCACCTATCTTGCACCGAGACTAACACTATCTCCAAACGGACCGAAATGAGCTTCCCTTTGAGCCTCATCACCCTAGAGTACCATCCGGTGCATCTAAAACAATTTCTGAGCCTATGGTATGTTTGGCGCAAACCGTGCACCTATCATGCACCGAAACTAACACTATCTCCAAAAGGACCGAAAGGAGATTCTACAAGACCCACATCACCTAGGAGTTCCATCAGGTGCGTCCAAAATGATTTCTGTGGCTATGGTACGTTAGGTGCAAACTATGCACCTATCTTGAATCAAGATTAGCACTATATCCAAACAAAGCGAAATGAGCTTCCATCTGAGCCTCGTCACCTAGGAGTACCATCCAGTGTGTCCAAAATGTTTTCTAAGGCTATGGTACATTTGGCGCAAACCGTGCACCTATTTTGCACCGAGACTAACACTATCTCCAAACGGACCGAAATGAGCTTCCCTTTGAGCCTCATCACCCAGGAGTACCTTCCGGTGCATCCAAAACAATTTCTGAGCCTATGGTACGTTTGTCGCAAGCCGTGCACCTATCATGCACCGAAACTAACACTATCTCCAAAAGGACCGAAAGGAGATTCTACATGACCCACGTCACCTAGGAGTTCCATCAGGTGCGTCCAAAATGATTTCTAAGGTTGTGGTACGTTAGTTGCAAATTGTGCATCTATCTTGAATCAAGATTTGCACTATATCCAAACGGATCAAAATGAGCTTCCATTTGAGCCTCATCACCTAGGATTACCATCCAGTGTGTCCAAAATGATTTCTGAGGCAACGGTACATTTGGCGCAAACCGTGCACCTATCTTGCACCGAGACTAACACTATCTCCAAACGGACCGAAATGAGCTTCCCTTTGAGCCTCATCACCCAGGAGTACCATCCGGTGCATCCAAAATAATTTCTGAGCCTATGGTACGTTTGGCGCAAACCGTGCACCTATCATGCACCGAAACTAACGCTATCTCCAAATGGCCGAAAGGAGATTCTACATGACCCACGTCACCTAGGAGTTCCATTAGGTGCATCCAAAATGATTTATGAGGCTATGGTACGTTAGGTGCAAACTGTGGATCTATCTTGCACCGAACTAACACTATCTCCAAATGCACCGAAATGAGATTCTACATGACCAACGTCACCTAGGAGTTCCATTTCTGAGCCTATGGTACGTATGGCGCAAACTGCGCACCTATCTTGCACTGGAACTAACACTGTCTCCAATCGGACCGAAACGAGCTTCCATTTGAGCCTCGTCACCCAGGAGTACCATCGGTGCATCCAAAACAATTTTTTGAGCCTATGGTATGTTTGGCGCAAACCATGCACCTCTCGTGCACCAAAACTAACACTATCTCCAAAAGGACCGAAAGGAGATTGTACATGACCCACGACCGCTAGGAGTTCCATCAGGTGCGTCCAAAATGATTTTTGAGGCTATGGTACGTTTGGCGCAAAACGTGCACCTATCTTGACTCAAGATTAGCACTATTTCCAAACAGACCAAAACGAGTTTCCATTTGAGCCTCGTCACCTAGGAGTATCATCCGGTGCGTCCAAAATGATTTCTGAGGCAATGGTACGTTTGGTGCAAACTATGGATCTATCTTGCACCGAGACTAACACTATCTCCAAATGGACCAAAACGAGATTCTACATGACCTACGTCACCTAGGAGTTCCATCGGGTGCGTCCAAAATGATTTCCGAGCTTACAGTATGTTCAACACAAACCGTGCACCTATCTTGAATCAAGATTAGCACAATCTCGAAATGAACCGAAATGAGCTTCTAGTTGAGCCGCGTCCCCTAGGAGTATCATCCGGAGTGTCCAAAACGATTTCTGAGCCTATGGAATGTTTGGCGCAAACTATGCACCTATCTTGCACTGAAACTAACATAGTCTCCAAACGGACCAAAACGTGCTTCAATTTGAGCCTCGTCACCCAGGAGTACCATCTAGTGCATCCAAAATAATTTCTGAGCCTATGGTTTGTTTGGCGCAAACTGTGCACCTATCATGCACCAAAACTAACACTATCTCCAAATGGATCGAAACGAGATTCTACATGACCCATGTCACCTAAGAGTTCCATCGGGTGCATCCAAAATTATTTCTGAGCTTACGGTATCTTCGGCGCAAACCGTGCACCTGGCTTGAATCAAAATTAGCAGTATCTCCAAACAGACCAAAACGAGCTTCCATTTGAGCCTCGTCACCCAGGAGTACCATCCGGTGCATCCAAAACAATTTTTGAGCCAATGGTACATTTGGCGCAAACCGTGCAGCTATCATGCACCGAAACTAACACTATCTCCAAAAGGACCGAAAGAAGATTCTACATAACCCACGTCAGCTAGGAGTTCCATCGGGTGCGTCCAAAATGATTTATGAAGCTATGGTACGTTTGGTGCAAACTATGGACCTACCTTGCACCGAGACTAACACTATCTCTAACTACGTCCAAAATGATATCTGAGCTTACGGTACATTCGGGCAAACCGTGCACCTATTTGAATCTAGATTAGCACTATCTCCAAATGAACCAAAACGAGCTTTCATTTGAGCCTTGTCACCTAGGAGTATCATCCGGTGTGTCCAAAACCATTTCTGAGCCTATGGTACGTTTGGCGCAAACCGTGCACCTATCTTGCACGGAAACTAACATTGTCTCCAAACGGACCGAAACAAGCTTCCATTTGAGCCTCGTCACCTAGGAGTACAATCCGGTGCATCCAAAACAATTTCTGAGCCTATGGTACGTTTGGCGCAAACCGTGCACCTATCATGCATCGAAACTAAAACTATCTCCAAAAGGACTGAAAGGAGATTCTACATGACCCACGTCAGCTAGGAGTTCCATCAGGTGCGTCCAAAATTATTTATGAGGCTATGGTACGTTTGGTGCAACCAGTGGATCTATCTTGCACCCAGACTAACACTATCCCCAAATGGACCGAAATGAGATTCTACATGACCCACGTCACTTAGGAGTTCCATTAGGTGCGTTCAAAATGATTTCTGAGCTTACGGTACGTTCGGTGCAAACCGTGCACCAATCTTGAATCAAGATTAGCAGTATCTCTAAACGAACCGAAACAAGCTTCCATTTGACCCTCGTCACCTTGGAGTACCATGCAGTGCATCTAAAATGATTTCTGAGGCTACGGTACATTTGGCGCAAACCGTGCACCTATCTTGCAACAAGACTAACACTATCTCCAAACGGACAGAAATGAGCTTCCATTTGAGCCTCATCACCCAGGAGTACCATCCGGTGCATCCAAAACAATTTCTGAGCCTATGGTACGTTTGGCGCAAACTGTGCACCTATCATGCACCGAAACTAACACTATCTCCAATTGGACCAAAAGGAGATTCTAGATGACCCACGTCACCTAGGAGTTCCATCGGTTGCGTCTAAAATGATTTTATGAGGCTATGGTGTGTTTGGTGCAAACTATGGATCTATCTTGCACCGAGACTAAACTATCTCCAAATGCACCAAAACGAGATTCTACATGACCCATGTCACCTAGGAGTTCCATCGGGTGCGTCCAAAATAATTTTCGAGCTTACGATACGTTCGGCGCAAACCGTGCACCTATCTTGAATCAAGATTAGCACAATCTCGAAATGAACCGAAATGAGCTTCCATTTGTGCCTCCTCACCTAGGAGTATCATCTGGTGTGTCTATAACGATTTCTACGCCTATGGTACTTATGGCGCAAACTGCGCACCTATCTTGCATTGAAACTAACACTGTCTCCAAACGGACCGAAATGAGCTTCCATTTGAGCCTCGTCACGTAGGAGTACCATCGGTGCATCCAAAACAATTTTCTGAGCCAATGGTATGTTTGGCGCAAACCGTGCACCTATCATGCACCGAAACTAATACTATCTCCAAAAGGACCGAAAGGAGAATCTAGATGACCCACATCATCTAGGAGTTCCATCGGGTGTGTCCAAAATGATTTCTGAGGCTATGGTACATTTGGCGCAAACCGTGCACCTATCTTGAATCAAGATTAGCACTATTTCCAAACAGACCAAAACGAGCTTCCATTTGAAGGTCGCCACCTATGAGTACCATCAGGTGTCCAAAACGATTTCTGAGCCGATGGTGCGTTTGGCACAAATTGTGGAACTATCATGCACCAAAACTAACACTATCTCCAGAAGGATGGAAACGAGATTCTACATGACCCACGTCACCTAGGAGTTCCATTAGGTGCGTCCAAAACGGTTTCTGACGCTATGGTACGTTTGGTGCAAACTGTGGATCTATCTTGCACCGATGCTAACACTATCTCCAAATGAACCGAAACCAGATTCTACATGACCCATGTCATGTTCGAGTTCCATCGGGTGCGTCCAAAATAATTTCCGAGCTTACGGTATCTTCGGCGCAAACCGTGCACCAATCTTAAATCAAGATTAGCACTATCTCCAAACGAACCGACACGAGCTTCCATTTGAGCTTCGTCACCTAGGAGTATCATCCGGTGTATCCAAAATGATTTCTACGCCTATGGTATGTTTGACGCAAACTATGCACCTATCTTGCACTGAAAGTAACACTGTCTCAAAAAGGATCAAAACGAGCTTCTACATGATCCACGTCACCTAAGAGTTCCATCAGGTGCGTCCAAAACGGTTTCTAAAGCTATGGTACGTTTGGCGCAAACTATGCACCTATCTTGCACTGAAACTAACACTGTCTCCAAAAGAATCGAAATGAGCTTCTACATGATCCACGTCACATAGGAGTTCCATCGGGTGCGTCCAAAACAATTTTTTGAACCTATGGTATGTTGGCAAAAACAGTACACCTATCATGCATCGAAACTAACACTATCTACAAAAGGACCGAAAGGAGATTCTACATGACCCATGTCACCTAGGAGTTCCATCAGGTGCGATCAAAATATTTCTGAGGCTATGGTACGTTTGGTGCAAACTGTGTATCTATCTTGCCCCTGAGATTAACACTATCTCCAAATGGACCGAAACGTGATTCTACATGACCTACGTCACCTAGGAGTTCCATCGGGTGCGTCCAAAATGATTTTTGAGCTTACAGGACGTTCGGCACAAACCGTGCACCTATCTTGAATCAAGGTTTGCACAATCTCCAAACAAACTGAAACGAGCTTCCAGTTGAGCCTCGTCACCTAGGGGTACCATCCATTGTGTCCAAAACGATTTTAGAGCTTATGGTACGTTTGGCGCAAACTGTGCACCTATCCTGCACTGAAACTAACACTGTCTCCAAACGGACCGAAACGAGCTTCATTTTGAGCCTCGTCACCCAGGAGTACCATACAATGCATCCAAAATAATTTCTGAGCCTCTGGTGTGTTTGGCGCAAACTGTGCACCTATAATGCACCGAAATTAACACTATCTCCAAAGGATCGAAACGAGATTCTATATGACCCATGTCACCTAGGAGTTGCATCGGTTGTGTCCAAAACGGTTTCTGAAGCTATAGTACGTTTGGTGCAAACAGTGGATCTATCTTGCATCGATACTAACACTATCTCCAAATGGACTGAAACGAGATTCTACATGACCCACGTCACCTAGGAGTTCCATCGGGTGCGTCCAAAATGATTTCTGAGCTTATAGTACGTTCGGCCCAAACTATGCACCGATCTTGAATCAAGATTAGCACTATCTCCAAACAAATCGAAATGAGCTTCCATTTGAGCCACGTGACCTAGGAGTAATCCGTGTGTTCAAAACGATTTCTGAACCTATGGTACATTTAGCGAAACCGTGCACCTATCTTGCACTGAAACTAACACTGTCTCCAAACGGACCGAAACAAGCTTCCATTTGAGCCTCGTCACCTAGGAGAACCATTCGGTGCATCCAAAACAATTTCTGAGCCTATGGTACGTTTGCCGCAAACCGTGCACCTATCATGCATCGAAACTAACACTATCTCCAAAAGGACCAAAAGGAGATTCTACAGAACCCATGTCACCTACGAGTTCCATCGGGTGCGTCAAAAATGATTTATGGGGCTATGGTACGTTTGGTGCAAACTGTGGATCTATCTTGCACCGAGACTAACACTATCTCCAAATGCATAAGAAACGAGATTCTACATGACCCACGTCACCTAGGAGTTCCATCGGGTGCATCCAAAATTATTTCTGAGCTTACGGTACATTCGGCACAAACCATGCACCTATCTTGAATCAAGATTAGCACTATCTCCAAACGAACCGAAACGAGCTTCCATTTGAGCCTCATCACCTAGGAGTATCATCTGGTGTGTCCAAAACAATTTCTGATCCTATGGTACGTATGGCGCAAACTGCGCACCTATCTTGCACTAAAACTAACACTGTCTCCAAATGGACCGAAACGAGCTTCCATTTGAGCCTCGTCAGCCAGGAGTACCATCCGGTGCATCCAAAACAATTTCTGAGCCTCTGGTATGTTTGACGCAAACCGTGCACCCATCATGCACCAAAACTAACACTATCTTTAAAATTATTGAAAGGAGATTCTACATGACCCACGTCAGCTAGGAGTTCCATCAGGTGTGTCCAAAATGATTTCTTAGGCTATGGTACGTTTGGCGCAAACCGTGCACCTATCTTGAATCAAGATTAGCACTATTTCCAAACAGACGAAAACAAGCTTCCATTTGAACGTCGCCACCTAGGAGTACCATCTTGTGTGTCCAAAACAATTTTTGAGCCTATGGTATGTATGGCGCAAACTGCGCACCTATCTTGCACTGAAACTAACACTGTCTCCAAACGGACCGAAACGAGCTTCCAGTTGAGCCTCGTCACCAAGGAGTACCATCGGCGCATCCAAAACAATTTTCTGAGCCTATGGTATGTTTGGCGCAAACCGTGCACCTATCATGCACCGAAACTAACACTATCTCCAAAAGGACCGAAAGGAGATTCTACATGACCCATGTCACCTACGAGTTCCATCGGGTGCGTCAAAAATGATTTAAGGGGCTATGGTACGTTTGGTGCAAACTGTGGATCTATCTTGCACCGAGACTAACACTATCTCCAAATGCATAAGAAACGAGATTCTACATGACCCACGTCACCTAGGAGTTCCATCGGGTGCATCTAAAATTATTTCCGAGCTTACGGTACATTCGGCACAAACCATGCACCTATCTTGAATCAAGATTAGCACTATCTCCAAATGAACTGAAACGAGCTTCCATTTGAGCCTCATCACCTAGGAGTATCATCTGGTGTGTCCAAAACAATTTCTGATCCTATGGTACGTATGGCGCAAACTGCGCACCTATCTTGCACTAAAACTAACACTGTCTCCAAATGGACCGAAACGAGCTTCCATTTGAGCCTCGTCAGCCAGGAGTACCATCCGGTGCATCCAAAACAATTTCTGAGCCTATGGTATGTTTGACGCAAACCGTGCACCCATCATGCACCAAAACTAACACTATCTTTAAATTTATTGAAAGGAGATTCTACATGACCCACGTCAGCTAGGAGTTCCATCAGGTGCGTCCAAAATGATTTCTTAGGCTATGGTACGTTTGGCGCAAACCGTGCACCTATCTTGAATCAAGATTAGCACTATTTCCAAACAGACGAAAACAAGCTTCCATTTGAACGTCGCCACCTAGGAGTACCATCTTGTGTGTCCAAAACAATTTTTGAGCCTATGGTATGTATGGCGCAAACTGCGCACCTATCTTGCACTGAAACTAACACTGTCTCCAAACGGACCGAAACGAGCTTCTAGTTGAGCCTCGTCACCAAGGAGTACCATCGGTGCATCCAAAACAATTTTCTGAGCCTATGGTATGTTTGGCGCAAACCGTGCACCTATCATGCACCGAAACTAACACTATCTCCAAAAGGACCAAAAGGAGATTCTACATGACCCACGTCTGCTAGGAGTTCCATCAGGTGCATCCAAAATGATTTCTGAGGCTATGGTACATTTGGCGCAAACCGTGCACCTATCTTGAATCAAGATTAGCACTATTTCCAAATAGACGAAACCAAGCTTCCATTTGAACGTCGCCACCTAGGAGTACCATCCGGTGTGTCCAAAATAATTTTTGAGCCTATGGTATGTATGGCGCAAACTGCGCACCTATCTTGCACAGAAACTAACACTGTCTCCAAACGGACCGAAACGAGTTTCCATTTGAGCCTCGTCACCCAGGAGTACCATCGGTGCATCCAAAACAATTTTTGAGCCTAAGGTACGTTTGGCGCAAACCGTGCACCTATCATGCATCAAAACTAACACTATCTCCAAAAGGACTAAAAGGAGATTCTACATGACCCATGTCACCTAGGAGTTCCATCAGGTGAACCAAAATGATTTCTGAGGCTATGGTACGTTTGGTGCAAACTGTGTACCTATCTTGCACCGAGACTAACACTATCTCCAAATGGACCAAAACGAGATTCTACATGACCCACGTCACCTAGGAGTTCCATCGGGTGAGTCCAAAATGATTTTCGAGCTTATGGCACGTTCGGCGCAAACCGTCCACCTATCTTGAATCAAGATTAGCACAATCTCCAAACGAACCGAAATGAGCTTCCATTTGTGCCTCGTCACCTAGGAGTACCATCCAGTGTGTCCAAAATGATTTCTGAGCCTATGGTACGTTTGGCACAAATTATGGAACTATCATGCACCGAAACTATCACTATCTCCAAAAGGATCAAAACGAGATTCTACATGACCCACGTCACCTTGGAGTTCCATCAGGTGCGTCCAAAACGGTTTCTGACGCTATGGTCCATTTGGTGCAAACTATGGATCTATCTTGCACCGATACTACCACTATCTCCAAATGAACCGAAACAAGATTCTACACGACCCACGTCACCTTGTAGTTCCATCGGGTGCGTCCAAAATAATTTCTGAGCTTACGGTATGTTCGGCATGAACCGTGCACCTATCCTAAATCAAGATTAGCACTATCCCCAAACGAACCGAAACGAGCTTCCATTTGAGCCTCGTCACCTCAGAGTATCATCCGGTGTGTCCAAAATGACTTCGAAGCCTATGGTACGTTTGGCGCAAACTATGCACCTATCTTGCACTGAAACTAACACTGTCTCCAAAAGGATCGAAATGAGCTTCTACATGATCCACGTCACATAGGAGTTCCATCAAGTGCGTCCAATACAGTTTCTGAAGCTATGGTACGTTTGGTGCAAATTGTGGATCTATCTTGCACCGATACTAACACTATCACCAAACGAACCAAAACGAGATTCTACATGACCCACGTCACCTTGGAGTTCCATCAGGTGCGTCCAAAATAATTTTTGAGCTTATGGTTGGTTCGGCGCAAACCGTGCACCAATCTTGAATCAAGATTGGCACTATCTCCAAACGGACCGGAACGAGATTCCATTTGAGCCTTGTCACCAAGGAGTACGATCCGGTGCATCCGAAACAATTTCTGAGCCTATGGTACGTTTGGCGCAAACCATGCACCTGTCATGCACCAAAACTAACACTATCTCCAAAAGGACCAAAAGGAGATTCTACATGACCCACGCCACCTAGGAGTTCCATCGGGTGTGTCCAAAACAATTTTCTGAGCCTATGGTATATTTGGCAAAAACCGTACACCTATCATGCGTCGAAACTAACACTATCTCCAAAAGGACCGAAAGGAGATTCTACATGACCTATGTCACCTAGGAGGTCCATCAGGTGCGTCCAATATGATTTCTGAGGCTATGGTGCGTTTGGTGCAACATGTGTATCTATCTTGCACCGAGACTAACACTATCTCCAAATGGACCGAAACGAGATTCTACTTGTCCTACGTCACCTAGGAGTTCCATCGGGTGCGTGCAAAATGATTTCCGAGCTTACGGTACGTTCTGCACAAACCGTGCACCTATCTTGAATCAAGATTAGCACAATCTCCAAACGAACCGAAACAAGCTTCCAGTTGAGCCTCGTCACCTAGGAGTACCATCCATTGTGTCCAAAACGAGTTCTGAGCCTATGTTATGTTTGGCGCAAACTGTGCACCTATCTTGCACTGAAACTAACACTGTCTCCAAATGGACCGAAACGATATTCCATTTGAGCCTCGTCACCCAGGAGTACCAAACAGTGCATCCAAAATAATTTCTGAGCCTATGGTATGTTTGGCGCAAACTGTGCACCTATAATGCACCAAAAATGACACTATCTCCAAAAGGATCGAAACGAGATTCTATATGACCCATGTCACCTAGGAGTTCCATCGGGTGCGTCCAAAATGATTTATGAGGTTGTGGTACGTTTAGTGCAAACTGTAGATCTATCTTGCACCGAGAATAACACTATCTCCAAATGGACCGAAATGAGATTCTACATGACCCACATCACCTAAGAGTTCCATCGGGTGCGTCCAAAATGATTTCCGAGCATATGGTAACTTTGGCGCAAACCGTGCACCTATCTTGAAACAAGATTAACACTATCTCCAAACGGACCGAAACGAGCATCCATTTGAGCCTCGTCACCCAGGAGTACCATTCGGTGCATCCAAAACAATTTCTGAGCCTATGGTACGTTTGGCACAAACCGTGCACCTATCATGCACCGAAACAAACACTATCTCCAAAAGGACCGAAAGGAGATTCTTCATACCCCACGTCAGCTAGGAGTTCCATCGGGTGCGTCTAAAATGATTTATGAGGCTATGGTACGTTTGGTGCAAACTGTTGATCTATCTTGCACATAGACTAACACTACCTCCAAATGCACAGAAACGAGGTTCTACATAACCCACGTCACGTAGGAGTTCCATCAGATGCATCCAGAATGATTTCGGAGCTTATGCTACATTCAGCGCAAACCATGCACCTATCTTGAATCAAGATTAGCAGTATCTCTAAACGAATGGAAATGAGCTTCAATTTGACCCTAGTCACCTAGGAGTACCATCCAGTGCGTCCAAAATGATTTCTGAGGCTACGGTACATTTGGTGCAAACCGTGCATCTATCCTGCACTGTGACTAACACTATCTCCAAACGGACCGAAATGAGCTTCCATTTGAGCCTCATCACCCAGGAGGACCATCCGGTGCATTCAAAACAATTTTTGAGCCAATGGTACGTTTGGTGCAAACCGTGCACCTATCATGCACCGAAACTAACACTATCTTCAAATTGACCGAAAGGAGATTCTATATGACCCACGTCACCTAGGAGTTCTAGCAGGTGCGTCTAAAATGATTTATGAGGCTATGGAACATTTGGTGCAAACTGTGGATCTATCTTGCACCCAGACTAACACTATCTCTAAATGCACCGAAACGAGATTCTACATGACCCACGTCACCTAGGAGTTCCATCAGGTGCGTCCAAAATGATTTATGGGGCTGTGGTACATTTGGTGCAAACTATGGATCTATCTTGCACCGAGACTAACACTATCTCCAAATGGACTGAAACGAGATTCTACATGACCCACGTCACCTAGGAGTTCCATCGGGTGCGTCCAAAATGAGTTCCGAGCTTACGGTATCTTCCGGGCAAACCGTGAACCTATCTTGAATCAAGATTAACACAATCTCCAAATGGACCGAAACGAGCTTCCATTTGAGCCTCGTCACCCAGGAGTACCATCTGGTGCATCCAAAACAATTTCTTAGCCTATGGTACGTTTGGCGCAAACCGTGCACCTATCATGCACCGAAACTAACACTATCTCCAAAAGGACCGAAAGGAGATTCTACATAACCCATGTCAGCTATGAGTTCCATCGGGTGCGTCCAAAATGATTTATGAGGCTATGGTACATTTGGTGGAAACTGTTGATCTATCTTGCACCAAGACTAACACAAATCTCCAAATGCACCGAAACTAGATTCTACATGGCCCACGTCACGTAGGAGTTCCATCGGATGCGTCCAAAATGATTTCCGAGCTTACGGTACATTCGGCTCAAATCGTCCACCTATCTTGAATCAAGATTAGCACTATCTCCAAACGAACCAAAACGAGCTTCCATTTGAGCCTCATCACCTAGGAGTATCATCCGGTGTGACCAAAATGATTTCTGAGCCTATGCTATGTTTGGCGCAAACTGTGCACCTATCTTGCACTAAAACTAACACTGTCTCCAAACAGACCGAAACATGCTTCCATTTGAGCTTTGTCACCCAGGAGTACCATCCGGTGCATCCAAAACAATTTTTTGAGCCTATGGTATGTTTGGTGAAAACCGTGCACTATCATACACAGTAACTAACACTATCTCCAAAAGGACAGAAAGGAGATCTACATGACCCAGGTCACCTAGGAGTTCCATCAGGTGCGTCCAAAATGATTTCTGAGGCTATGGTACGTTTGGTGCAAACTATGGATCTATCCTGCACCGAGACCAACACTATCTCTAAATAGATCGAAACGAGACTATACATGACCTACGTCTCCTAGGAGTTTCATCGGGTGCATCCAAAATGATTTTCGATCTTATAGTACGTTCGGCACAAACCGTGCACCTATCTTGAATCAAGATTAGCACAATCTCTAAACGAACCGAAACAAGCTTCCAGTTGAGCCTTATCACCAAGGAGGACCAACCAGTGTCTCCAAAATGATTTTTGAGCCTATGGTATGTTTGGCGCAAATTGTTTAAGCATCATGCACCAAAACGAACACTATCTCAAAAGGGATCGAAACAAGATTCTACATGACTCACGTCACCTATGAGTTCCATAAGGTGCGTCCAAAATGGTTTCTGAAGCTTTGGTACATTTGGTTTAAATTGTAGACCTATCTTGCACCGAAACTAACACTATCACCAAACGAACCGAAACGAGATTCTACATGACCCACGTCACCTTGGAGTTCCATTGGGTGCGTCCAAAATAATTTTCGAGCTTACAGTACGTTCGGTGCAAACCGTGCACCTATCTTAAATCAAGATTAGCACTATCTCCAAACAGACCGAAACGAGCATCCATTTGAGCCTCGTCAACCAGGAGTACCATCCAGTGTGTACAAAATGATTTCTGAGGCTGCGGTACATTTGGCGCAAACTGTGCACCTATCTTGCACTGAGACTAACACAGTCTCCAAACCGACTGAAACGAGCTTCCATTTGAGCCTCATCACCCAGGAGTACCATCCGGTAAATCCAAAACAATTTTTCAGCCTATGGTACATTTGGCGCAAACCGTGCACCTATCATGCAACGAAACTAACACTATCTCCAAAAGGACCAAAACGAGATTCCACATGACCTACGTCACCTAGGAGTTCCATCGGGTGCGTCCAAAATGATTTCCGAGCTTACGGTATGTTCAGCACAAACCGTGCACCTATCTTGAATCAAGATAGGCACAATCTCCAAACGAACCGAAATGAGCTTCCATTTGAGCCTCGTCACCTAGGGCTACCATCCATTGTGTCCAAAACGATTTCTGAGGCTATGGTATATTTGGCGCAAATTGTGCAACTATCATGCATCGAAACTAACACTATCTCCAAACGGACCGAAACGAGATTTTACATGACCCACGTCACCTAGGAGTTCCATCAGGTGCGTCCAAAACGGTTTTTGAAGCTATGGTACGTTTGGTTCAAACTGTGGATCTATCTTGCACCGACACTAACACTATCTCCAAATGAACCAAAACGAGATTCTACATGACCCACGTCACCTTGGAGTTCCATCGGGTGCGTCCAAAATAATTTCCGAGCTTACGGTAAGTTCGGCGCAAACCGTGCACCTATATTAAATCAATATTAGCACTATATCCAAATGAACCAAAACAAGCTTTCATTTGAGCCCACTTCACCTTGGAGTTGCATCGGGTGCGTCCAAATTGATCTATGGGACTATGGTACGTTTGGTGCAAACTGTGGATCTATCTTGCACCGAGACTAACACTATCTCCAAATGGATCGAAACGAGATTCTACATGATCCACGTCACCAAGGAGTTCCATTGGGTGCATCCAAAATGATTTCTGAGCTTACGGTACATTTGGCGTGAACCGTGCACCTATCTTGAATCTAGGTTAGCACTATCTCCAAACAAACAAGAACGAGCATCTATTTCAGCCTTGTCACCTAGGAGTATCATCCGGTGTGTCCAAAATGATTTATGAGCCTATGGTATGTTTGGCTCAAACCATGCACTTATCTTGCACTAAAACTAACAATGTCTCCAAACGGACCGAAACGAGCTTTCATTTGAGTATCCTCACCCAGGAGTACCATCCAGTGCATCCAAAACAATTTATAATCCTATGGTATGTTTGGCGCAAACCATGCACCTATCATACACCAAATCTAACACTATCTCCAAAAGGATAGAAAGGAGATTCTACATGACCCTGGTCACATAGGACTTCCATCAGGGGCGTCCAAAATGATTTCTGAGGCTATGGAACGTTTGGTGCAAACAGTGGATCTATCTTGCACCGTGACTAACACTATCTCCAAATGGACCGAAACGAGATTCTACATGACCCACGTCACCTAGGAGTTCCATCGTGTGCGTCCAAAATGATTTCTGATCCTACGGTACGTTCAGAACAAACCGTGCACCTATCTTGAATCAAGATTAGCACTATTTCCAAACAAACCGAAATGAGCTTCCATTTGAGCCTCGTGACCTAGGAGTACCATTCGGTGCGTGCAAAACGATTTCTGAGGCTATGCTACATTTGGAGCAAACCGTGCGCTTATCATACACTGAAACTAACATAGTCTCCAAACGGACCGAAACGAGCTTCCATTTGACCCTCGTCACCCAGGTATACCATCCGGTGCATCCAAAACAATTTCTGAGCCTATGGTATGTTTTGCGCTAACCGTGCAACTATCATGCACCGAAACTAACACTATCTCCAAAAGGATCGAAACAAGATTCTACATGATCCACGTCACATAGAAGTTCCATCAAGTGCGTCCAAATCGGTTTCTAAAGCTATGGTACGTTTGCTGCAAACTGTGGATCTATCTTGCACCGATACTAGCACTATCTCCAAACGGACCGAAACACGATTCTAAATCACCCACGTCACCTAGGAGTTCCATCAGATGCGTCCAAAATGATTTATGTGTCTACGGTACGTTTGGTGCAAAACCGTGCACCTATCTTGAATCAAGATTAGCACTATTTCCAAAACAGACCGAAACAAGCATCCATTTGAACGTCATCACCTTGGAGTACCATTCGTTGTGTCCAAAATGATTTCTGAGCCTATGGTATGTTTGGCGCAAACTGTGCACCTATCATGCACCGAAACTAACACTATCTCCAAAAGGATCGAAACGAGATTCTACATGACCCACGTCACCTAGGCGTTCCATCGAGTGCGTCCACAACAGTTTCTGAGGCTATGGTACGTTTGGTGCAAACTGTGGATTTATCTTGCACCGATACTAACACCATCTCCAAACGGACCGAAATGAGATTCTACATGACCCACGTCACCTAGGAGTTCCATCGGGTGCGTCCAAAATGATTTCCGAGCCTACGGTACGTTCGGCGTAAACCATGCACCTATCTTGAATCAAGGTTAGCACTATTTCCAAACGGACCGAAACGACCTTCCATTTAAACGTCGTCACCTAGGAGTACCATTCGTTGTGTCCAAAATAATTTCTGAGCCTACGGTACGTTTGGCGCAAACTATGCGCCTGTCATGCACTGAAACTAACACTGTCTCCAAATGGATCAAAATGAGATTCTACATGACCCACGTCACCTAGGAGTTCCATCGAGTTCGTCCAAAATAGTTTTTGAGGCTATGGTACGTTTGGCGCAAAATGTGGATCTATCTTGCACCGATACTAACACCATTTCCAAATGGACCGAAACGAGATTCTACATGACCCACATCACCTAGGAGTTCCATCGGGTGCGTCCTAAATGATTTCTGAGCCTACGGTACGTTCGGTGCAAACTGAGGATCCATCACGCACCGAGACAAACACTATCTCCAAATGGACCAAAAATAGATCCTAAATGACCCACGTAACCTAGGAGCTCCATCAGATGTGTCCAAAATGACTTCTCAGTCTACGGTACGTTTGGCGCAAACCGTGCACCTTTCTTGAGTCAAGATTAGCACTATTTCCAAACGGACCGAAACGAGCTTCCATTTGAGCCTCGTCACCTAGGAGTATGATCAGGTGTGTCCAAAATGATTTCTGAGCCTACGGTACGTTTGGCGCAAACTGTGGATCTATCTTGCACCGATACTAACACCATCTCCAAATGGACCGAAATGAGATTGTACATGACCCAGTCACCTAGGAGTTCCATCGAGTGCGTCGAAAATGATTTTCGAGCCTACGGTACGTTCGGCGCAAAACAGTGCACCTATCTTGAATCAACATTAGCACTATATCCAAACAGACCGAAACAAGCTTCCATTTGAGCCTCGTCACCTAGGAGTACCATCCGGTGCGTCCAAAATGGTTTCTGAGGCTATCTTACATATGACACAAACCGTGCACCTATCTTGCACTGAAACTAACACTGTCTCCAAATGGACCAAAACGAGCTTCCATTTGACCCTCGTCACCCAGGAGTACCATCCGGTGCATCCAAAACAATTTCTAATTATATGGTACGTTTGGCACAAACCGTGCACCTATGATGCACCGAAACTAGCACTATCTCCAAAAGGACTGAAAGGAGATTCTACATCACCCACGTCACCTAGGAGTTCCATCAGATGTGTCCAAAATTATTTCTGAGTCTACGATACGTTTGGCGCAAACCGTGCACCTATCTTGAATCAAGAATAGCACTATTTCCAAATGGACCGAAACGAGCTTCCATTTGAACGCCGTCACCTAGGAGTACCATTTGTTGTGTCCAAAACGATTTCTGAGCCTATGGTACGTTTGGTGCAAACTACAGATCTGTGTTGCACCGATACTGACACCATCCTCAAATGGATCAAAACAAGATCCTAAATGACCCACGTAACCTATGCGTTCCATTAGATAAGTCCAGAATGACTTCTCAGACTACGGTCAAGATTAGCACTATTTCCAAACGGACCGAAATGAGCTTCCATTTGAGCCTCGTCACCTAGGAGTACCATCAGGTGTGTCCAAAATGATTTCTGAGCCTATGGTATGTTTGGCACAAACTGTGCACCTATCATGCACCGAAACTAACCCTATCTCTAAAAGGATCAAAACGAGATTCTACAAGATCCATGTCACTTAGGAGTTCCATCAAGTGCGTCCAAAACGGTTTCTAAAGCTATGGTACGTTTGGTGCAAACTGTGGATCTAGCTTGCACCGATACTAACACTATCTCCAAACGGACCGAAACGCAATTCTAAATCACCCACGTCACCTAGGAGTTCCATTAGATGTGTCCAAAATTATTTCTGAGTATACGGTACGTTTGGCGAAAATAGTGCCCCTATCTTGAGTTACCTAGGAGTACCATTCGTTGTGTCCAAAACAATTTCTGAGCCCATGGTACGTTTGGCACAAACTGTGCACCTATCATGCACCGAAACTAACACTATCTCCGAAACGACCGAAAGGAGATTCTACATCACCCACGTCACCTAGGAGTTCCATTAGATGCGTCCAAAATGATTTCTGAGTCTACGGCTAGTTTAACGCAAACCGTGCACCTATCTTGAATCAAGATTAGCACTATTTCCAAACGGACCGAAACGAGCTTCCATTTCAACGTCGTCGCCTAGGAGTACCGTTCGTTGTGTCCAAAACGATTTCTGAGCCTTTGGTATGTTTGGCGCAAACTGTGCACCTATCATGCACCAAAACTAACACTATCTCCAAAATGATCGAAACAAGATTCTACATGACCCACGTCACCTAGGAGTTCTATCGAGTGCGTCCACAACAGTTTCTGAGGCTATGGTACGTTTGGTGCAAACTGTGGATCTATCATGCACCAAAACTAACACTATCTCCAAAAGGATCGAAACGAGATTCTACATGACCCATGTCACATAGGAGTTCCATCGAGTGCGTCCACAACAGTTTCTGAGGCTATGGTACGTTTGGTGCAAACTGTGGATCTATCTTGCACGGATAGTAACACCATCTCCAAACGGACCGAAACAATATTCTACATGACCCACGTCACCTAGGAGTTCCATCGGATGCGTCCAAAATGATTTCTGAGTCTAGGGTACGTTTGGCACAAACCGTGCACCTATCTTGAATCAAGATTAGACTATTTCCAAATGGACCAAAACGAGCTTTCATTTGAACGTCATCACCTAGGAGTACCATTCATTGTGTCCAAAATTATTTCTGAGCCTATCGTACGTTTGGCGCAAACTGTGCACCTATCATGCACCGAAACTGACATATCTCCAAAAGGATCGAAACAAGATTCTACATGACCCACGTCACCTGGGAGTTCGATCGAGTGCGTCCAAAACGGTTTATGAGGCTATGGTACGTTTGGGGCAAACTGTGGATCTATCTTGCACCAATACTAACACCATCTCCAAACGGACCGAAACAAGATTCTACATGACCCATGTCACCTAGGAGTTCCATCGGGTGCGTCCAAAGTGATTTCCAAGCCTACGGTACATTCGGCGCAAAACGGTGCACCAATCTTGAGCCTCGTCACCTAGGAGTACCATCCGGTGTGTCAAAAATAATTTCTGAAGCTATGGTACATTTGGCGCAAACCGTGCGCCTATCTTGCACGGAAACTAACACTGTCTCCAAACCGACCGAAACGAGCTTCCATTTGACCCTCGTCACCTAGGAGTACCATCCGGTGCATCCAAAACAATTACTGAGCATATGGTACGTTTGGCGCAAACTGTGCACCTATCATGCACCAAAACTAAAACTATCTCCAAAAGGACCAAAAGGAGATTCTACATCACCCACGTCACCTAGGAGTTCCATCAGATGCATCCAAAATGATTTCTGAGTCTACGATACTTTTGGCGCAATCCGTGCACCTATCTTGAATCAAGATTAGCACTATTTGCAAACGGACCAAAACGAGCTTCCATTTGAACGTCATCACCTAGCAGTACCATTCGTTGTGTCCAAAATGATTTCTGAGGCTATGGTACGTTTGGTGTAAACTGTGGATCTGTCTTGCACCGATACTAACACCATCTCCAAACGGACCGAAACAAGGTTCTACATGACCCACGTCACCTAGGAGTTCCATCGGGTGAGTCCAAAATGATTTTCGAGCCTACGGTACGTTCGGCGCAAACCGTGCACCTATCTTGAATCTAG
This sequence comes from Saccharum hybrid cultivar R570, assembly GCA_038087645.1. Lineage (NCBI taxonomy): Eukaryota > Viridiplantae > Streptophyta > Magnoliopsida > Poales > Poaceae > Saccharum > Saccharum hybrid cultivar. Next base: position 19,624,753 of record JAQSUU010000804.1, read on the forward strand.
ATTTGCACTATATCCAAACAAACCGAAACTAGCTTCCATTTGAGCCTCGTCACCTAGGAGTACCATCCGGTGCATCCAAAATGATTTCTGAGGCTATGGTACATTTGGCGCAAACCGTGCGCCTATCTTGCACTGAAACTAACACTGTCTCCAAACGGACCGAAATAACCTTCCATTTGACCCTCGTCACCCAGGAGTACCATCGGATGCATCCAAAACAATTTCTGTGCCCATGGTATGTTTGGCGCAAACCGTGCACCTATCATGCACCGAAACTAACACTATCTCCAAAAGAACCGAAAGGAGATTCTACATGTCCCACGTCACCTAGGAGTTCTAAAATGCTTTCTGAGGCTATGGTACGTTTGGTGCAAACTGTGGATCCATCTTGCACCAAGACTAACACTGTCTCCAAAAGGACCAAAACGAGATCCTAAATGACCCACATGACCTAGGAGTTCCATCAGATGCGTCCAAAATGACTTCTCAGTCTACGGTACGTTTGGCGCAAACTATGCACCTATCTTGAGTCAAGATTAGCACTATATCGAAACGGACCGAAACGAGCTTCCATTTGAGCCTCATCACAATGGAGTACCATCAGGTGTGTCCAAAATGATTTTTTGAGCCTATGGTACGTTTGGCACAAACTGTGCACCTATCATCCACCGAAACTAACACTATCTCTAAAAGGATCAAAATGAGATTCTACATGATCCACGTCACTTAGGAGTTCCATCAAGTGCGTCCAAAACGGTTTCTGAGGCTATGGTACATTTGGTCTAAACTGTGGATCTATCCTGCACCGATACTAACACAATCTCCAAATAGACCGAAACGAGATTCTACATGACCCACGTCACTGAGGAGTCCCATCGGGTGAGTCCAAAATGATTTTCGATCCTATCGTACGTTCGGCGCGAACCGTGCACCCATCGTGAATCAAGATTAGCACTATATCCGAACGGACCGAAACTAGCTTCCATTTGAGCCTCGACACCTAGGAGTACCATCTGGTGCGTCCAAAATGGTTTCAGAGGCTATGGTAGATTTGGGGCCAACCATGGGCCTATCTTGCACTAAAACTAACACTGTCTCTAAACGGACCAAAACGAGCTTCCATTTGACCCTCATTACCCAGGAGTACCATCCGATGCATCCAAAACAATTTCTAAGCCTATGGTACATTTGGTGCAAACCATGCACCTATCGTGCACTGAAACTAACACTATCTCCAAAAGGACCGAAAGGAGATTCTAAATAACCCACGTCACCTAGGAGTTCCATCAGATGCGTCCAAAATGATTTCTGAGTCTATGATACTTTTGGCGCAATCCGTGCACCAATCTTGAATCAAGATTAGCACTATTTCCAAACGGACCGAAACGAGCTTCCATTTGAATGTCATCACCTAGCAGTACCATTTGTTGTGTCCAAAACGATTTCAGAGGCTATGGTACGTTTGGCGTAAACTGTGGATCTGTCTTGCACCGATACTAACACCATCTCCAAATGAACCGAAACGAGATTCTACATGACCCACGTCACCTAGGAGTTCCATCGGGTGAGTCCAAAAAGATTTTCAAGCCTATGGTATGTTCGGCGCAAACCGTGCACCTATCTTGAATCTAGATTTGCACTATATCCAAACAAACTGAAACTAGATTCCATTTGAGCCTCGTCACCTAGGAGTACCATCCGGTGCGTCCAAAATGATTTCTGAGGCTATGGTACATTTGGCGTAAACCATGCGCCTATCTTGCACTGAAACTAACACTGTCTCCAAACGGACCGAAGTGACCTTCCATTTGACCCTCGTCACCCAGGAGTACCATCGGATGCATCCAAAACAATTTCTGAGCCTATGGTATGTTTGGCGCAAACCGTGCACCCATCATGCACCGAAACTAACACTATCTCCAAAAGAACTGAAAGGAGATTCTACATGACCCACGTCACCTAGGAGTTCCATCAGGTGTGTCTAAAATGCTTTCTGAGGCTATGGTACATTTGGTGCAAACTGTGGATCCTTCTTGCACCAAGACTAACACTGTCTCCAAAAGGACCAAAACGAGATCCTAAGTGACCCAGATGACCTAGGAGTTCCATCAGATGCGTCCAAAATGACTTCTCAGTCTACGGTACGTTTGGCGCAAACTGTGCACCTATCTTGAGTCAAGATTAGCACTATTTCCAAACGGACCGAAACGAGCTTCCATTTGAGCCTCGTCACAAAGGAGTACCATCAGGTGTGTCCAAAATGATTTTTTGAGCCTATGGTACATTTGGCACAGACTGTGCACCTATCATCCACATGATCCACATCACTTAGGAGTTCCATCAAGTGCGTCCAAAATGGTTTATGAGGCTATGGTACATTTGGTCTAAATTGTGGATCTATCCTGCACCGATACTAACACCATCTCCAAACAGACCGAAACGAGATTCTACATGACCCACGTCACTTAGGAGTTCCATCGGGTGAGTCCAAAATGATTTTCAAGCCTATGGTACGTTCGGCGCAAACCGCGCACCCATCGTGAATCAAGATTAGCACTATATCCAAATGGACCAAAACTAGCTTCCATTTGAGCCTCGACACCTAGGAGTACCATCGGTGCGTCCAAAATGATTTCATAGGCTATGGTAGATTTGGCGCCAACCGTGCGCCTATCTTGCACTAAAACTAACAGTGTCTCTAAACGGACCGAAATGAGCTTCCATTTGACCCTCGTTACCCAAGAGTACCATCCGATGCATCCAAAACAATTTCTAAGCCTGTGGTACGTTTGGTGCAAACCGTGCACCTATCATGTACCGAAACTAACACTATCTCCAAAAGCACCGAAAGGTGATTCTACATGACCCACATCACCTAGGAGCTCCATCAGGTGCGTCCAAAATTATTTCTATGGCTATGGTACCTTTGGTGCGTACTGTGGATCCATCTTGCACCGAGACTAACACTATCTCCAAATGGACCAAAACGTGAACCTAAATGACCCACGTAACCTAGGAGTTCCATCAGATGCGTCCAAAATGACTTCTCAGTCCACGGTACATTCGACGCGAACCGTGCACCTATCCTGAGTCAAGATTAGCACTATTTCCAAACCTACCGAAACGAGCTTCCATTTGAGCCTCGTCACCTAGGAGTACCATCAGGTGTGTCCAAAACGATTTCTGAGCCTATGGTACATTTGGCACAAATTGTGCACCTATCATGCACCGAAACTAACACTATCTCCAAACGGACCGAAACGGGCTTCCATTTGACCCTCGTCACCTAGGAGTACAATTAGGTGCATCCAAAACAATTACTGAGCATATGGTACGTTTGGCGCAAACCGTGCACCTATCGTGCACCGAAACTAACACTATCTCCAAAAGGACCGAAAGGAGATTCTACATCACCCAAGTCACCTAGGAGTTCCATCAGATGCGTCCAAAATGATTTCTGAGTCTACGATACCTTTGGCGCAAACTGTGCACCTATCTTGAATCTGTAACACCCATTTAAAGACCAAATGGAATGCATACTCTTATGTGTGCCCAGAGATCAATCACACATAAGTTAACAAATTATAACGGAAGTATCATCACAAATGTTATTACATCACGATTATTAACACATAGTCTTTACACAAATATAGCGGAAGTAAAAATATAAATCTCTCGTGGTAGCTCCAATCACAGGCACATTGACTGGTTGACTGCAAGTCTAGTAATCTTCATGGAAGTAGGAGTAGTAGTCACTATTTGCACCATTTGTTACCCATCCGGGATTTTTATCCAACTAAGAAAAATAAACAAGCGTAAGTACATCTCGTACTCAACAAGTGTAACATGGGGTTCAGGAGGCTCAAAGGCATGACATTGGTTTATCAGCATGTAGCTTTTAGTTAGCATAATTTTAGCATATCAATAGCATCAAAATGTCTCAATGTAAACAATAAACATATGATCCATGTGAAATGATTAACGAATAGCAAAAACATATTCATTATTAATGATCAACTATTCCATAAGGGTCCAAGGCCACTCGTGACCGTGAGCACGGTTGTTAGAACAGTTTTACACTCTGCAGAGGTTGTACACTTTCACTGTGAGTCACGTTGCCCATATGCCCGGGTTAATTACTCCCAAAACACTCCCAAGGTGAGCAGGCAGGGAAACACTATGAAGTCTTTCGAAGGTTTGTCTAACAAGTTAGGGCCATTAGATTCACTCGACAAACAGATGTAGAGCCCCCTTCCAAATGGCATAATGACACGCAGCCTATACTCATAAGGACAGAGGCCGCACTATACCCGATTCGTCAAGCCATTCTTACACCAAAAAGGTTACCACTAACAAGCTAGAAAACATCCTTCTATATGACTAAAGCCAGAGCCATATAGCCCTCACAGTTATACTGTAAATCCCAGATGTTCGCTTACAGATAAGTCCTTAAGGAGAGTAACTAGAGCATCAAAAATAACCCCATGCTCTAGTCCCCTTTAAACATTAATCAAAATCATCTTTTAATGTTTGTTGCATATTCCATTAGTCAATTTACATGATCATAGTTCATGTTTAAGCACTAGCCATACTACTCAATGCAATATAATGGGTATCAAGGTATAAGATCAACACTAAGTCATCCTTAACAAGGGAATAGATGCATAATGATATTATTTGCGTATTGTGAATAGGACAACAAGGATAATCCCATGCTATACTTGCCTTGCTGAAACTGGTCCTGAAGATCTTGCTCATAGAATGACTCTTGATCCCCAATGAATTGCTCACCGTCTATACTCGATCAACAACGGCAACAACATACATCTAGAGACAATCATGCATAGACAAATAAACTATAATTAGAACAGTACACCAACAGAAAGAAAATAAGATAAAAAGTCTTTAAAATGAATCTACAACTCGCTAGGATCACATAGACGCAAAGATCACGAAAAACGGAGCTAAAACGATAAAGTTATGAATTTACGAAGATTTCCTATAGAAAAATAATTACTTTAATGTAAACTCGAAAATAAATTATCACAAACCTACTATACAGTACTACCAACATGTAGAGCACGCAAATACGAACCTAACGCAATTTGAACGGTTCAAATCAGAGTTAAAACGGAGATTCTACGCACAATTTAACATAATGGCAGATCTGTAAATAAGTGAAAACGTATTTTCTGAAGTTACGCGATCAAAATACGCTTTACGAAAAAGAAAACGTAAATCTGGTTTGCGCTTTGGACTGCGGGTTATATAAATGAAAAGTACAGGGACTCTTTAGCAAAATTCACAAGCGAAACTGTATCTTTTTATTCTGGCCGTTGGATTCAACTTGAATGGATCAGATCTGATCAAGAGAGAGAGAGGAACCACCGGCCATCTACAGTGCCCCGACGGCGGCACCATGACCGGAGAACCCCCGAGCTCGCCGGTGTTTGACGAAACGGCGTCCTCGGCCTCCATTCGACAAGCGGGAAGTACAGGGAGAAAGAGTAGGACACGGCGATCTCACCACGCACAAGAGGGAGGTCGATTGATGGACCGAGGGCGGTGCTTGGCTTGGGATGGCGGCGGCGGATCCCTGTGAACACAGTGACGTGACACGAGTCGGTTAAGAAGAAGAAAAGAAGGCTAGGTGCCTTCGGGAACATGACACGAAGCATAGAAGCCAACTTACAAGCTCGGAGAAGCAACGAACTCGAAGAATCGAGCTTAATGGTGGCAAGTAGGGCATGTGCTCGCGGCGGCAATGCTCCCAAAGGCCACAGTTGCTTCTAAAGGGCGAGATGGAAGCGGAGGGTGCGCGGCTCGGCTTATATAGCCTGACGGTACACCGAGTAAGGAAAGGGAGGAGATATGAGGACGGATTCGATCGACCGAATCCGGTGGGGGAAGGAAGGTGTCGGCTTCCGATTTTGGAAAGCGCCGGAGGTAGAAGACGGAAAGGAGAAAGGTCACTGACCTGTGGGGCGTCGATGTCAGGGAGACAGAGGGAGAGGGGATGCGGCGCTCGCGGTTGCTGGGCTCGGCCCGAGAAGCAAAGCGGGGAGCGAGGGGGGGAAGGGAGACCGGCCGCGCGCGGGAAGCAGGCCGAGGCGGCGCTGGCGGGCTGATCTGGGCCAAAACCGAATAGGAGATTAGAAAATCCCTTTTCTTTTTTTTTTCTTTTTCTGATTTTTCAAAGCAGATTTTCAAATAAATTTTGAATTGCCTTTTGTATTTTCAAAAAGTGCACACAATACAAAATAATATGCAGCAGCATAAATGCTCAATCATGTTTCTACCCTTATATTTGATTTTAAATAAACAAAAATTATTATTCTTCTAGGTTTGCATGCTCACAAAATTGTATAAAAAACATATTTTCCTATTTTCAATTCTTTCAAAATTTTAGGGTGTTACAGAATCAAGATTAGCACTATTTCCAAATGGACCAAAACGAGCTTCCATTTGAACGTCGTCACCCAGGAGTACCATTCGTTGTGTCCAAAACGATTTCTGAGGCTATGGTACGTTTGGCGCAAACTGTGGATCTGTCTTGCGCCGATACTAACACCATCTCCAAATGGACCGAAACGAGATTCTACATGACCCACGTCACCTAGGAGTTCCATCGGGTGAGTCCAAAATGATTTTTGAGCCTACGGTACATTTGGCGCAATCCGTGCACCTATCTTGAATCAAGATTTGCACTATATCCAAACGGACCGAAACTAGCTTCCATTTGAGCCTCGTCACCTAGGAGTACATCCGGTGCGTCCAAAATGATTTCTGAGGCTATGGTACATTTGGCGCAAACTGTGCATCTATCTTGCACTGAAACTAACACTGTCTCCAAACGGACCGAAATGACCTTCCATTTGACCCTCGTCACCCAGGAGTACCATCAGATGCATCCAAAACAATTTCTGAGCCTATGGTACATTTGGCGGAAACTGTGCACCTATCATGCACCGAAACTAACACTATCTCCAAAAGAATCGAAAGGAGATTCTACATGACCCACGTCACCTAGGAGTTCCATCAGGTGTGTCTAAAATGCTTTCTGAGGCTACGGTACGTTTGGTGCAAACTATGGATCCATCTTGCACCGAGACTAACACTATCTCCAAATGGACAAAAATGAGATCCTAAATGACCCACATGACCTAGGAGTTCCATCAGATGCGTCCAAAATGACTTCTCAGTCTACGGGCCATTTGGCGCAAACTGTGCACATATCTTGAGTCAAGATTAGCACTATTTCCAAACAGACCGAAACGAGCTTCCATTTGAGCCTCGTCACTAAGGAGTACCATCAGGTGTGTCCAAAACGATTTTCAGAGCCTATGGTACATTTGGCACAAACTGTGCACCTATCATCCAACGAAACTAACACTATCTCTAAAAGGATCAAAACGAGATTCTACATGATCCACGTCACTTAGGAATTCCATCAAGTGCGTCCAAAACGGTTTCTGAGGCTATGGTATATTTGGTCTAAACTGTGGATCTATCTTGCACCGATACTAACACCATCTCCAAATGGACCGAAACGAGATTCTACATGACCCACGTCACCTAGGATTTCCATCGGGTGAGTCCAAAATGATTTTCGAGCCTATGATACGTTCGGCGCAAACCGTGCACCCATCGTGAATCAAGATTAGCACTATATCCAAACGGACCGAAACTAGCTTCCATTTGAGCCTCGACACCTAGAAGTACCATCCGGTGCGTGCAAAATGACTTCAGAGGCTATGGTTGATTTGGCGCCAACCGTGCGTCTATCTTGCACTAAAACTAACACTATCTCTAAATGGACCGAAACGAGCTTCCATTTGACCCTCGTTACCCAGGAGTACCATCCGATGCATCCAAAACAATTTCTGAGCATATGTTACGTTTGGCGCAAAACTAACACTATCTCCAAAAGCACCGAAACTAACACTATCTCCAAAAGCACCGAAAGGAGATTCTACATGACCCACGTCACCTAGGAGTTCCATCAGGTGTGTCCAAAATGATTTCCGAGGCTATGGTACGTTTGGTGCGAACTATGGATCCATCTTGCACCGAGACTAACACTATCTACAAATGGACCAAAACGAGATTCTAAATGACCCACGTAACCTAGGAGTTCCATCAAATGCATCCAAAATGAGTTTTCAGTCTACGGTACGTTTGACGCAAACCGTGCACCTATCTTGGGTCAAGATTAACACTATTTCCAAACGGACTGAAACAGGCTTCCATTTGAGCCTCGTCACCTAGAAGTATCATCAGGTATGTGTAAAACGATTTTTGAGCCTATGGTACGTTTGGCACAAACTGTGCACCTATCATGCACCGAAACTAGCACTATCTCCAAAAGGACTGAAATGAGATTCTACATGACCCATGTCACCTAGGAGTTCCATTAGGTGCGTCCAAAATGATTTTTGTGGCTATGGTACATTTGGTGCAAACCGTGCACCTATCATGCACCGAGACTAACACTATCTCCGAAAGGACCGAAAGGAGATTCTACGTCACCCACGTCACCTAGGAGTTCCATCAGATGCGTCCAAAATGATTTCTGAGTCTACGGTACGTTTGGCGCAAACCATGCACCTATCTTGAATCAAGATTAGCACTATTTCTAAACGGACTGAAACGAGCTTCCATTTGAATGTCGTCACCTAGGAGTACCATTCGTTGTGTCCAAAATGATTTCTGAGCCTATGGTACGTTTGGCGCAAACTGTGCACCTATCATGCACCGAAACTAACACTATCTCCAAAAAGGACCAAAACGAGATACTACAAGACCCACGTCAGCAAGGAGTTCCATCGGGTGCGTCCAAAATGATTTTCGAGCCTACGGTACATTCGGCGCAAACCGTGAATGTATCTTGAATCAGGACTAACACAATATGGAAACGGACCAAAACAAGCTTTGATTTGAGACTCGTCACCTAGGAGGACCATCTGATGCGTCCAAAATGATTTCTGAGGTTATGGTACATTTGGCGCAAACCGTGCGCCTATCTTGCACTGAAACTAACACTGTCTCCAAATGGACCGAAACGAGCTTCCATTTGACCCTCGTTGCCCAGGAGTACCATCCGGTGCATCCAAACAATTTGTGAGCCTATGGTACGTTTGGCGCAAACCGTGCACCTCTCATGCACTGAAACTAACACTATCTCCGAAAGGACCGAAAGGAGATTCTACGTCACCCACGTCACGTAGGAGTTCCATCAGATGCGTCCAAAATGATTTCTGGGTCTACGGTACGTTTGGCGCAAACCGTGCACCTATCTTGAATGAAGATTAGCCTATTTCCAAATGGACCGAAATGAGCTTCCATTTGAACATCGTCATCTAGGAGTACCATTCGTTGTGTCCAAAAATGATTTCTGAGCCTATGGTATGTTTGGCGCAAACTGTGGATCTATCTTACACTGATACTAACAGCATCTCCAAACGGACCGAAACGAGATTCTACAAGACCCACATCACCTAGGAGTTCCATCGGGTGCGTCCAAAATGATTTGCGAGCCTACGGTACGTTCGGCGCAAACTATGCACCTATCTTGAATCAAGATTAGCAGTATATCCAAACGGACCGAAACGAGCTTCCATTTGAGCCTCGTCACCTAGGAGTACCATTCGGTGTGTCCAACACGATTTGTGAGGCTATCTTACATTTGGCACAAACCGTGCGCCGATCATGCACTAAAACTAACACTATTTCCAAACGGATAGAAACGAGCTTCCATTTGACCCTCGTCACCCAAGAGTACCATCAGGTGCATCCAAAACAATTTCTGAGCCTATGGTACGTTTGGCTCAAACCATGCACCTATCATGCACCGAAACTAACACTATCTCTAAAAGGACCGAAAGGAGATTCTACATGACCCACGTCACCTAGGAGTTCCATTAGGTGCGTCCAAAATGGTTTCAGAGGCTATGGTACGTCTGGTGCAAACTGTGGATCTATCTTGCACCGAGACTAACACTATCTCCAAATGGACCAAAATGAGATTCTAAATGACCGACGTAACCTAGGGGTTCCATCAGATGCGTCCAAAATGATTTCTGAGTCTACGGTACATTTGGCGAAAACCGTGCACCTATCTTGAGTCAAGATTTGCACTATTTCCAAATAGAGCGAAACGAGCTTCCATTTGAACGTCGTCACCTAGGAGTACCATTCGTTGTGTCCAAAACGATTTCTGAGCCTATGATACATTTGGCGCAAACTCTGCACCTATCATGCACTGAAACTAACACTATCTCCAAATGGATCGAAACGAGATTCTACACGACCCACGTCACCTAGGAGTTCCATCGAGTGCGTCAAAAACGGTTTCTGAGGCTGTGGTTCGTTTGGTGCAAACTATGGATCTATCTTGCACCGACACTAATAACATCTCCAAATGAACCAAAACGAGATTCTGCATGACCCACGTCACCTAGGAGTTCCATCAGATGCGTCCAAAATGATTTCCAAGCCTACGGTACGTTTGGTGCAAGCCGTGCACCTATCTTGAGTCAAGATTAGCACTATTTCCAAATGGACTGAAACGGGCTTCCATTTGAATGTCGTCACCTAGTAGTACCATTCGTTGTGTCCAAAATGATTTCTGAGCCTATGGTACATTTGGCGCAAACTGTGGATCTATCTTGTACCGATACTAACACCATCTCCAAACGGACCGAAACGAGATTCTACATGACCCACGTCACCTAGGAGTTCCATCGGGTGCATCCAAAATGATTTCCAAGCCTACGGTACGTTCGGCGCAGACTGTGCACCTATCTTGAATCAAGATTAGCACTATATCCAAACGGACCGAAATGAGCTTCCATTTGAGCCTCGTCGCCTAGGAGTACCATCCGGTGCGTCCAAAATGATTTCTGACGCAATGGTACATTTGGCGCAAACCGTGCGCCTATCTTGCACTAAAACTAACACTGTCTCCAAATGGACCGAAACAAGCTTCCATTTGACCCTCGTCACCTAGGAGTACCATCCGGTGCATCCAAAACAATTTCTGAGCCTATGGTACGTATGGTGCAAACCGTGCACCTATCATGCACCGAAACTAACACTATCTCCGAATGGACCGAAAGGAGATTCTATGTCACCCACGTCACCTAGGAGTTCCATCAGATGCATCCAAAATGATCTCCGAGTCTACGGTACGTTTGGCGCAAACCGTTACCTATCTTGAATCATGATTAGCACTATTTCCAAACGGACCGAAATGAGCTTCCATTTGAATGTCGTCACCTAGGAGTACCATTGGTTGTGTCCAAAATGATTTCTGAGCCTATGGTTTGTTTGGCGCAAACTGTGGATCTATCTTGCATTGATACTAACACCATCTCCAAGTGGACCGAAACGAGATTCTACATGACCCACATCACCTAGGAGTTCCATCGGGTGCGTCCAAAATGATTTCTGAGCCTATGGTACGTTCGGCGCAAACTATGCACCTATCTTGAATCAAGATTAGCAGTATATCCAAACGGACCGAAACAAGCTTTAATTTGAGCCTCGTCACCTAGGAGTACCATTCGGTGTGTCCAAAACGATTTCTGAGGCTATGTTACATTTGGGACAAACCGTGCGCCTATAATGCACTAAAACTAACACTATCTCCAAACAGACCGAAACGTGCTTCCATTTGACCCTTGTCACCCAAGAGTACCATTAGGTGCCCCCAAAACAATTTCTTAGCTCAAACCATGCACCTATCATGCACCGAAACTAATAGTATCTCTAAAAGGACCGAAAGGAGATTCTATATGACCCACGTCACCTAGGAGTTCCATCAGGTGCGTCCAAAATGGTTTCTGAGACTATGGTATATTTGGTGCAAATTGTGGATCTATCTTGCACCGAGACTAACACTATCTCTAAATGGACCAAAACGAGATTCCAAATGACCCACGTAACCTAGGGGTTCCATCAGATGTGTCCAAAATGATTTCTAAGTCTACGATATGTTTGGCGAAAACCGTGCACCTATCTTGAGTCAAGATTAGCACTATTTCCAAATGGAGCGAAACGAGCTTCCATTTGAATGTCGTCATCTAGGAGTACCATTCGTTGTGTCCAAAACGATTTCTGAGCCTATGGTACATTTGGTGCAAACTCTGCACCTATCATGCACTGAAACTAACGCTAACTCCAAAAGGATCAAAACGAGATTCTACATGACCCACGTCACCTAGGAGTTCCATCAAGTGCGTCCAAAACGGTTTATGAGGCTATGGTTCATTTGGGGCAAACTTTGGATCTATCTTGCGCCGACACAAATACCATCTCCAAACGAACCGAAACAAGATTCTACATCACCCACGTCAAATAGGAGTTCCATCAGGTGCATCCAAAATGATTTCCGAGCCTACGGTATGTTCGGCGCAAACCATACACCTATCTTGAATCTAGATTAGCACTATAACCAAACGGACCGAAACAAGCTTCCATTTGAGCCTTGTCACCTAGGAGTATCATCCGGTGCTTCCAAAATGATTTATGAGGCAATGGTTCATTTGGCGCAAACTGTGCGCCTATCTTGCACTGAAACTAACATTGTCTCCAAACGGATCGAAACGAGCTTCCATTTGACCCTCGTCACCCAGGAGTACCATCGGATGCATCCAAAACAATTTCTATGCCTATGGTACGTTTGGCGCAAACCGTGCACCGAAACTAACACTATCTCCGAAAGGACCGAAAGGAGATTCTACATCACCCACGTCACCTAGGAGTTCCATCAGATGCATCCAAAATGATTTCTGAGTCTACGGTACGTTTGGCGCAAACCGTGCACCTATCTTGAATCAAGATTAGCACTATTTCCAAACGGACCGAAACGAGCTTCCATTTGAACGTCGTCACCTAGGAGTACCATTCGTTGTGTCCAAAATGATTTCTGAGCCTATAGTACATTTGTCGCAAACTGTGGATCTATCTTGCACAGATACTAACACCATCTCCAAACGGACCGAAATGAGATTCTACATGACCCACGTCACCTAGGAGTTCCATCGGATGTGTCCAAAATGATTTTTGAGCCTACGGTACGATCGGTGCAAACTGTGCACCTATCTTGAATCAAGATTAGCACTATATCCAAATGGACCGAAACGAGCTTCCATTTGAGCCTCGTCACCTGGGGTACCATCTGGTACATCCAAAACGATTTATGAGGCTATGGTACATTTGGCTCAATCCATGCGCCTATCATGCACTGAAACTAAGACTGTCTCCAAATGGACCGAAACGAGCTTCCATTTGACCCTCGTCTCCTAGGAGTACCATCCGGTGCATCCAAAACAATTTCTGAGCCTATGGTACGTTTGGCTCAAACCGTGCACATATCATGCACCGAAACTAACACTATCTCCAAAAGGACCGAAAGGAGATTCTACATGACCCACGTCACCTAGGAGTTCCGTCAGGTGCGTCCAAAATGATTTCTGAGGCTATGGTACATTTTGGTGCAAACTGTGGATCTATCTTCCACTGAGACTAACACTATCTCTAAATGGACCAAAACAAGATTCTAAATGACCCACGTAACCTGGGGGGTTCCATCAGATGCGTCCAAATGGATTTTGGAGTCTACGGTATGTTTGGCGAAAACCGTGCACCTATCTTGAGCCAAGATTAGCACTATTTCCAAACGGACCGAAACGAGCTTCCATTTGAACGTCATCACCTAGGAGTTCCTTTCATTGTGTCCAAAACGATTTCTGAGCCCATGATACGTTTGGCACAAACTGTGCACCTATCATGCACTAAAAATAATACTATCTCCAAAAGGATCGAAACGAGATTCTACATGACCCACGTCTCCTAGGAGTTCCATCGAGTGCGTCCACAACAGTTTCTGAGGCTATGGGACATTTGGTGCAAACTATGGATCTATCTTGCACCGATACTGACACCATCTCCAACCGGACCGAAACGAGATTCTACACGACCCACGTCACCTAGCAGTTCCATCGGGTGAGTCCAAAAAGATTTTCGATCCTATGGTATGTTCGGCGCAAAACGTGCACCTATCTTGAACCAAGATTAGCACTATATCCAAATGGACCGAAACTAGCTTCCATTTGAGCCTCGTCACCTAGGAGTACCATCCGGTGCGTCCAAAATGATTTCTATGTTAATGGTACATTTGGCGCAAACCGTGCGCCTATCTTGCACCGAAACTAACAGTGTCTCCAAACGGACCGAAACGAGCTTCCATTTGACCCTCGTCACCCAGGAGTACCATCCGGTGCATCCAAAACAATTTCTAAGCCTATGGTACGTTTGGTGCAAACCGTGCACCTATCATTCACCGGAACTAACATTATCTCCAAAAGGACCAAAAGGAGATTCTACATCACCCACGTCACCTAGGAGTTCCATCAGATGCGTCCAAAATGTTTTCTGAGTCTACGGTACTTTTGGTGCAAACCGTGCACCTATCTTGAATCAAGATTAGCACTATTTCCAAATGGACCGAAACAATCTTCCATTTGAACATCATCACCTAGGAGTACCTTTCGCTGTGTCCAAAACGATTTCTGATCCTATGGTATGTTTGGCGCAAACTGTGGATCTATCTTACACTAATACTAACACCATCTCCAAATAGACCGAAACGAGATTCTACATGACCCACGTCACCTAGGAGTTCCATCGGGTGCGTCCAAAATTATTTCCGAGCCTACGGTACGTTCGGCGCAAACTATGCACCTATCTTGAATCAAGATTAGCACTATATCCAAACGGACCGAAATGAGCTTCCATTTGAGCCTCATCACCTAGGAGTACCATCTGGTACATCCAAAATAATTTCTGAGCCTATGGTACATTTGGCTCAAACCGTGCACCTATCATGCATCGAAACTAACACTATCTCCAAAAGAACCGAAAGGAGATTCTACATGACCCAATTCACCTAGGAGTTCCATCAAGTGCGTCAAAAACGGTTTATGAAGCTATGGTACATTTGGTGCAAACTATGGATCTATCTTGCACCGATGCTAACACTATCTCCAAACGGTCCAAAACACGATTCTAAATCACCCACATCACCTAGGAGTTCCATCAGATGCATCCAAAATGATTTCTGTGTCCATGGTACGTTTGCTCAAACCGTCCACCTATCTTTAATCAAGATTAGCACTATTTCTAAACGGACCGAAACGAGGTTCCATTTGAACGTCGTCACCTAGGAGTACCATTCGCTGTGTCCAAAACCATTTCTGAGCATATGGTATGGCGCAAGCTGTGCACCTATCATGCACCGAAACTAACACTATCTCCAAAAGGATCGAAACGAGATTCTACACAACAAGTGGGAACAAAGCCCTGAGTACGAGAAGGTACTCAGCTAGACTTACCCGACATAACCGAAAATAAAATGACACCAAGGATCATGACAGGCTTTATGGTAGGGTAGCTGACTCATTTGCAAAAAGGCATTTTTAGCATTTAAAGAATCTTTTCCAGAAACTTTTATATCAAGTGAAATCTTTATTAACCTGTCAACTACATTTACACCTGTACTAGAGTAACATGTAATTAAACAAGTAAGGATAACCAATGATCATTAACAAGGTATAATGCAACAACGGTTGCAAACAACTCCTAAACGTAATGCATCATTTAAAGTAAAGCATTAATAAAATATTTGCAAACTGGGAGAGAAATGCTCCAGGGCTTGCCTCTTTCGAAATATCTCGGGCGGTGGTCGGGGCACTCTGGAAGATCCTCACCGACCTCCTCGTCGGCTTCGGGCACCTCCTGCTCTTGCACCTCGGGCTGCTCTTCCGGCTCCTCAGAAACTGCTACCGGAGTTACTTCTTGCGATCCTGTATGATGCAAATGTATAAGTGCTCATGCCTAGGTACATTGCAGAGATGACATGTAATGATAATGATGAATGAGATGTAGATGAACAGGTTTACTTTATTGTATATAGTAGGAATACAACTCTTCTACAAGGTAGTCCACATCATCCAAGAACATGTACTAGTATACTACTACAAACATTCTCTACCATGCCAAGTCACCCCAGAAATCTAAGATGCTTCAAAGATACACCAAAGCAACTCTGATCAACTAATCTTGCATTAACAAGGTTAATTAAACCCTAGTTGACACTATGTTTGAATAGCAACACTTCTTTTGGTAGCATAGAAAAATTTGATAAAATTACACTGGCTTACTATCATCTAATCTAGCATGCCACAAAAATTTCATTACATTTGGAGTACTAGAACTGCCTACACAAAAATAACAATCTAAGGCCTAAAAATGAGCATAAAAATATTTTATACTATGAAAAGTATCAAACAACAGATTTAGCATTTTTCCTACATTCTACGCAATAAACAATCACTATAGAAAAATTATTATATGCATGTTTTATTCATATTTTTCTCTCTATCAAAAATAATAATTATCAACAATAATAAGCACTTGCACTACACATCAAAATTTTTCTACAGAATATGCATGGCACATATTTTTCCTAGAAATTACATTACACAAAAAGATTAACAAAATTGAAACCATATTTTTCTGAGCTTTATATGATTTATTACATATTTATCAAGAAAACAAAAATTTCAATGATTAAATAAAAACCCTATAGAAAAGTATTTCAAACTTGACATGCAACATTTTTAGATCATAGATCTGATCCTAAGAAGTCTACCAATATTTATTTCACAATTTTTGGAGCCAAAATGAGCAAGTTATGAATTTCTAAAGCATTTATTTCTTTTCTGGAATTCATTTTCAAAATCATTTTAAAACAACTCGACTGAAACTGCTACATGCACCTGGCACAGTGCACATGCGCGCGAGAGAGGAGAGAGACAGGTGGGCCCAGGGGACAACCGGACCCCACACGTCATCCACACAGAGGCGAGGAAGGCGCTGGCCATGCGGATCTCGCTGCCGGTGAGCTCGCCGGCGGTGAGGTCACCAGCAGCGGCTTCCTCACAGAGAGGCAAACTCCATGCGCTAGCTTAGGGCACCAGAGGAGCTCCCGGGTGAGCTTGACGGTGCGCATGGTGGGACGGTGGCGTGGCTCACCGACGACATGCCGGTCCCGGCCATGGCGAGGGTGGGTTCGGAGCGCGCAAGGTCTGCGGAGCTAAGGCGAATGCGAAAGCACGAAAAATTGGAGGGAAAGGAGAGGAATAGGGCTCCCTCCATGGGAGCACGAGCTCGGCGGCCATGGTGCCACCGTGCCAAGGAAAAGCCTGCCCTGGCCTTACCGTGGGGGAAATGAAGGCAAAAGCGTGCGCACGGGACGGAGGAGATCCAGGCGGAGCTGGAGGCAGACGCAATCGACGAATGGCGCTGCAGTGGCGGAGCTAAACGCCGGCGGACCGGGCGACGGCGTGCGGTGGCGAGCGCTCCCGCTCGGCTTGCTGCTGCGGTAGAGAGCGAGCGCAGAGGGAGGCAGGGGACAGAGGAGATGGAGGCAGAGGCAGTGCGCGACCGGGTGGAGATTAAGGCGAGCCAGAGGCTCCACGCGGCGAGCTCGATGGCGCATGAACGCCACGCGGCGAGCGCGGTCTGCCGCGGTGGCCAGCAGCGCGCGCGAGCGAGCGGGAGAGGGAGAAGGCCGCGCAGGCGTGGGCCGGGCCGCGGCGCTGCTGCAGGCGCGCGCGCTGGGGAGAAGACCGGGCCGCTTTGGCCAGCGGGCCGAAAGGGAAGCGGCGGCCCGCTATGGTAAGAAATGACTTTTCCATTTTTATTTCCAATAAATTTTCAAATAAATTCAATTAACAGTTTTAAAATCCCATTTTGAGCAAGAAGATGGCTTTTTCTGAAAATGGCCCAAAAATGAAAGTTGTTTAGAATTTAATTCTCTACAACTTTTATTAAGGGACCAACTTAAAATTCTCAACAGATTTTGAATTGGAGAATAAAAACTAAATACGGAGGGTTTTTGACCATTTTCCAATAATATTTTTAAAAGCAAATTTTGACAAAACTTTGGTTACCAAAGTTGCTCCAAAAATTGTACTAACTAGTTCTTGGTGATTTAAAATTATAGCCACACATGTTTTAGTAGACTAACAAGTATAATCAAGGTGGAGTAATTCTTAGACAATTATATGCAACAATCATGTTTCACAGAAGTGCTTTAACTAAAGATGCACTCTACTTCATATGTGATTATAAATGCAATGATGCATCATGCGTATGATTTGCAATGCTAAATGCCTGCGTAACACCGGGGTGTTACAGCCCTCCCCCCTTATAAAAATCTCGTCCCGAGATTTGGGTTATGAGCCATTTGTTATAAAAATCTTCATAAGCTTTTTGTAGATATTCACCCATTTCCCAAGTTGCATCCCCTTCATCAAGATGACTCCACTGTATCTTATATGTTTTCACCACACTGTTTCGAGTAGCCCTCTCTTTAGAGTCCAAAACTCGAACTGGTTGCTCACGATATACCAAATCGGACTTGAGCTTTATGCCTCGGGGTTCGATTCTTTCTTTTGGAACGCACAAACACTTCTTGAGGTGTGATACATGAAAAACTAGGAATATAGCACCCATTGTCTTAGGTAACTCTAACTTATAAGCTACTGGACCCTTTCTTTCCAAGATCTTGTATGGTCCCACAAATCTGGCGGCAAGCTTTCTGCGTACTCCAAACTGTTTCTTCTTCATTGGCATGACTTTCAGATAAACATAGTCACCAACTTCGAACACAAGCGGTCTCCTCCTTCTATCCACATAGCTTTTCTGATGTGATTGACCTGCTTTCATATTTTGCTGAATGATATGAACTTTCTTCTCGGCTTCTTCTACAAAGTCAATACCATAATATCTTCTTTCTCCTGGCTCGATCCAGTTTAGTGGTGTTCTACACTTTCTGCCATACAAAGCTTTGAATGGGGCCATTTTGATACTTTATTGATAACTATTATTGTAAGCAAACTCTGCTAAGGGTAACCATGACTCCCAGGAACCCCTGGAATATAACACACAGGCTCTCAACATATCCTCTAGAACAGCATTGACTCTTTCGGTCTGACCATCTGTCTGAGGATGATAGGCAGTACTACGGATCAAACTAGTTCCCAATCCTTTGTGCAAGTGTTCCCAAAAGTGAGCAGTGAATTGTTACCCTCTGTCAGACACTATAGTCTTCGGGATGCCATGCAATCTCACAATCTCAGCAATATACTTCTCAGCATATTGAGGTGGTCGATAATCTATCTTGACAGGTAAAAAGTGAGCTATCTTTGTAAGGCGATCCACGATTACCCAAATCGAATCATGTCCTTTCTGAGTAGTGGGCAAACCTGTGATGAAATCCATACTTATATCATTCCACTTCCAACTAGGTACAGACAAAGGTTGCAACAATCCGGCAGGTCTCATATGAATGGCTTTCACCCTACAACATGTGTCACATCTGGCCACATAGGCTGCAATCTCTTTCTTCATTTTTGTCCACCAATAACAAGGTCTTAGTTTTTGGTACATCTTGCTACTTCCGGGATGGATAGATAACTTCGAAAGGTGAGCCTCATCCATAAGCTTATTCTTAAGCTCCCGATCCTTGGGAACAACAAGACGGTCATCAAACCACAACACGTCCTGTTCATCCACTCTAAAGTGTTTGGATGGTTCTTCTTTAATTTTCTCTTTGATGTGGAATACCCCTTTGTCGGTCTTCTGGCCTTCTATTATCTTACTCTTCAAAGAGCAACTAATCTGAATACTATGTAACACGGCAGGGTGCATCAGATCGAAACCATCTTCGAGCAAAGGTTGCACATTCAGGCAATGTGACTTTCTACTCAAAGCATCTGCCACTACATTGGCCTTTCCAGGATGATACTGCACATTCAAGTTGTAATCTTTGATCAATTCTAACCATCTTCGCTATCTCATGTTCAACTCTGGTTGGGTGAAGATGTACTTGAGACTCTTGTGATCGGTGAAAATATTGCACACATTACCAAGTAATGTCTCCAAATTTTTAATGCATGCACTACGGTAGCAAGTTCAAGATCATGTGTCAGATAGTTGATCTCATGCTTTCTCAACTGGCGGGAGGCATAAGCAATGACTCTTCCTTTTTGCATAAGAACACAACCTAATCTTGTTTTCGATGTGTCGCAAAACACATCAAAAGGTTTCTCAATGACCGATTGCGCTAGAACTAGAGCAGTGGTCAACAGTTTCCGCAAGGTGTGGAAAGCTATCTCACACTCCTCTGTCCACACAAACTTGTGATCTTTCTATAGCAGACTTATCATTGGCTTGGCAATCTTTGAGAAATCTGGTATAAAACGGCGATAGTAACCAGCTAATCCTAAGAAACTTCTAACTTCTGAAACTGTGGTTGGTGTCTTCCAGTCCATAACTTCTTGCACTTTACTCAGATCTACTGAAACTCCATTTTCTGACAGAATGTGACCAAGGAAAGGAACTTTCTTCAACCAAAATTCACACTTGCTAAACTTAGCATACAACTTATGATCTCTAAGTCTGGTCAAGACAATTCTTAGATGCTCTTCATGATCCTTCTCGTTCTCGGAGTACACTAGAATGTCATCAATGAACACAACCACAAACTTGTCCAATTCTGGCATGAAAATTGTATTCATCAGATACATAAAGTATGCAGGAGCATTTGTTAAGCCAAAAGACATAACAAGATACTCGTACAACCCATATCTGGTGGAAAGGCGGTTTTCGGTATATCTTGTGGCCTAATCTTTATCTGATGGTAACCCGATCTTAAATCTATCTTGGAGAACACTCTGGCTTTGGCTAACTGATCGAACAAAACATCAATATGAGGCAAGGGATACTTATTTTTGATAGTTACAGCATTAAGAGGCCTATAATCCACACATATTCTCAAAGTACCCTCTTTCTTTTTCTTCACAAACAAGGCAGGACATCCCCATTCAGACTTACTTGGCCGGATAAACCCCCTTTTCAACAATTCCTCTAGTTGCTTCTTCAGCTCGGCTAACTCATCCGGAGGCATCCGATAAGGTCTCCTTGAAATTAGAGCTGTCCCGGGGATCAACTCAATTCCAAACTCAACATCCCTATCTGGCAGAAGACCAGGTAACTCATCTGGGAACACATCCGGAAACTCACACACTACCGGAATCTGATGAATAGGGATGACTTCCATAGCACATGTCACACTCACAAGGTCTGTTCTTCTGGGCAATGGTACTCGAAAAGTACCCTCACCCTAGGGATCCTTAAGGGTAAGTACCCGACTCCCTGTATCTATAACTGCCCCCCAATCCTTCATCCAATTCATCCCTATGATGACATCCAGAACTAGTCCAGGCATAACTATCAAGTTCACTCGAAACTTTCGACTACCTAATTCAAGGGTTGCCCCTCGAACCATCTGATTGGTTAAAACATCAGCCCCCGCTGAACTTATGCGGTAACCATAACTCAATTATGTGTATAGTTGTTCATGTTTTCGTGCAAATGCTTGACTCATAAAAGAATGCAATGATTCAGAATCAAATAGAACAACTAAAGGGTGTTGGTTAACAGGAAACTTACTAGCGGTTATGGGCTCTCCCTCAGGAATCTCATCCACGGTGGTGTGGTGTACCCGAGCAGTATAGGTCTGTTGCTTCGTTTTGGGCGGGTAAGGACAGAACTTTGAAAAGTGGCCTGACTGATCACAATTGTAGCAGGGTCCCCTCACTGTACCAGCAGATCCTATAGCTCCCTTAGAGTTGCCCTGTCCCGCAGCTGCAGCTGTCTTTGCTGGCGGCACGGCCATCTTATATGGCTTCTGCGGTCCCTTGTAGTTCTGGGTTTTATGCTGTGGTGGCCTAAATCTTGCACCCGGTGCAGACGGACGATAGGCAGAATGATTAGCAGTGACGACTCTTGGCAGTGATGGTCCTGACTCAAAGGCCCTCTTGCGAGTCTTGGATGCAGTGTACGCGTTGTTATTCTTCTCTTGTTTCAGACAATCACTGATGAAGTCATTGAATCTGGCGCGGGTATTGGTACCCACATGTTTCATCATTTTTGGATTCAGTCCTCTCTTGAAACTAGCAATTCTCTTCGCATCTATGTCAACCATGTCGGGAGCATAACAACACAAGTTGTTGAAGGCATGCAAATACTATGTCATGGTTTTGGTGCCCTGGTTTAAAGCCAAGAACTCTCCCCACTTCATCTCAACCAGCCCTGGTGGAATATAAACTCCACGGAAGGCTTCAGTGAACTCTCTCCATGAGATCTGGGCATTTGGAGGGAAGGTGGTGCGATGATGCTTCCACCACATCCCTGCTGGTCCTTGTAACTGATGTGCAGCATATTCTGTCTTCAGTACTTCAGTCAGCCTCAACACGGAACTTATCTTCCATGGTGTTGATCCATTCTTCAGCGTCAAGTGGCTCTGTTGCTTCCTTGAAAATTGGTGGCCTGGTGTCTATGAAATCCTTGAAGTTGCTGTACTGATTCACCCCATTGCCACCACCTTGGTTGTTACCACGTTGAACATTGTTGGCAATGGTACGCAGAAAATCTTCCATGTTCTTCTGCGATTGCTTGGCATTGCGCTGACTTCCAAGAAACTGTGCAAAGAATACTTCTGCAGTGAGCGGTGGAGGAGGCGGCAAATGTGGTTCCAGGGTGTGGCTCATTATGGTTGACGTTGTTTTCACCACTCCCACCTGCCCCGGCACCATTACCACCAGTTTCAGCAGCCTCATACGTGGCGCGGCGAGTGTTTGCCATCTGCATATTTCAGCAACAAGTAATGATTAAGTGAAGCTGTAGTAATTGTGAGTGAATGAAAAATTATGTCGTACTGAATTCATTGGAGAGAACAAAGTCATACAATAAAACAGAGGCACAATAATCGCATTTCAATTAAAACAACACCACTAATTAAATTACTTCGAATGCAAACATCACGTCCATACAACCAAATTGCCAGCATACATACACTAGACTTTTATGCGCTCAGGTATCGCATGACCAACCAAGTTCCAACATCCTACCAAGACTCAAGGTTCGAAACGAGATACATCAAGGTACATGAAGCCAAAAGAAAGGTCATCATGACAGGGCCTAGTAGCTAACGCAAAGCAACTAGCCTACTCCTCAGGGCCATCGTCGGGGTCGGAGACGTCACCATCGCTACCATCAGTAGCGACGTCGTCGTCGTTGGCAGGTGCAACTGCAGGCTCATCCTTGTCGTCATCGATGTCCATACCGCGCGGCGTCTGGAGGAGCATACGGGCCAATCCCGTTGTAGAGCGCGTGAAACTCCTCATGCAAGTTGACGTTGTACTCCTCTAGCTCATCGACCCTCTGCCTCAGAAGGTCCCTCTCATTCCAGGTTTCATTCCTCTCCTGAACTAGCTATCCAATCATGCGGTCTGCATTATTGTTGGCCTAAGTCAATGTATGCACCCGCTACATAGCACTATCACCTCTTTCTAGAGCCTGGTCTCGCTGCAAGCTCATGTCAGCCAACTGCTCCTGCAAACTAGCTATAGCACGTGCCTGCTTCTTCTGTTTTCTTGCTTTGAGCCGATCATCACCACGCAAACCAGTCAACATCCAATAGGTACACTCAAGACCCTGGTATGCTCTGATAGCTGCATACATAGCACTCATAGCGTGGTTGTCGCTAGCCTGTCCTTCGTTTGAGCCTCTGACCAAGGCACTTCCTTGCGGCTGCACCCAAATAGCATCGCGAGGATCATCTCTAGGAAAAGTGCCAGCTAGGACTGCTGCCAGCTCATTAGGAAATCTGCTCATTATGTCCCTGATGACACGGAAAGCTACTCCCTCTGCACCCTCAACCGGAGTGCGTCCCTCAAACTCCAAGTGCCAACCATCCCACTCTGGAGCATCACCAAGAGCAGGGACTGTGATCTCCACTACTGCAAGTCCATCCTCGGCTAACTGGCTCTCACTCCAAGAGTACACCGGCTCCTGACCCTCTGGGTACCCCACATCATGGAGCACTCTCCAAAGCAAGGTTGACATGCCAAACTCGCTCAGAAAGGTGTCCGTGCTGTGGCGCTCCCGAGGGGCCAACTGGTGTCGGGGTGCTCTTCCGCCTGTGGACTTACGGGCAGTCTACTTCGTGCGGGCCATCTGTAGCAAAAGTTTTAATTACTCGGTGAGAACATATTTTAAGTTGGTACAATTTTTATCAAAAGGGGATAATCAATTTATAAGGGGAGGAATGCATGACATGAATGAATTGCACAAGCAATATGATGTATGTACATTTCTTACATTCTCACAAACTTATGAAATAAATAATATCTAACGATGAATTTGGTGGCATACAGGCGATCTCTCATATACGTAACTAATACGTTCTACACAAGAAACGTTGTTATGTACCTGTAGAAAATTCATTTCAGCCCAATTCCCCATGGATGCATGAAAGCAGTAAATTTATCTACACGCTCTACACGAATCCCTATATACGCGTACAACGGTAGTAACTACCCAAAACATCGCCTTATTGGCGGCATCGCCTCAACGGATGGAACAACCACACATGTGACACTTTTGTAAAAACATGCGTAGAACATGTAATTACTCCAGTATCATATAAGCACTCTCCCTAGATCGGCGATGTATCCGATCATGCTCTCACAACTCACACTTACCGAGGCGTAGAGGCAACTGATCCATACATTACCACTCAATTAAGTGGCACTCATACAATAGCACGCCATATGAGCAACGAAAGAGAAATATGGTGCAAGAACCCCAAATCAGTACATAAATAAGCCACCTAGAGTCCTTAACTGGGCATAAAGGATATGACCACTGGCACACCTTTAGTTTGGAAATCACATAACAGAACTGGCCATCGGTACGTTCGGCACAGATGGTGCATGTAACAGAACCGACCAATTATACGAAATTAAGTAAGAAAATCATCAATTAAGTAGACGATTTAGCAAACTAAATCATGACGGATTTTAAACCAACTTACATACCAGCCAAGATCGTAATAAGTTTAGCGGTCACCATCACAAATTACATAAAAGTTCACATCGTAGATACATCAGAGTTTAAACATAATTATTACAAACCAAGTTCAAGTAAAAGTAGCGGAAGCATTTAGTTCAAACCACACACACACACACTCACGCAGAGTTCGAAATAAAGTGCCAGCTGATGATCATCTCCAACCAAAGCATCAGACGAGAAGTAGGGAATGACCACTGCCCATGGTCCTAAGCTTCACCCATTGCAGGATAAAGGCAGTTGATATAGTAGCCGTAGTACATCTGCCCATCTGCAACAAGTGGGAACAAAGCCCTGAGTACGAGAAGGTACTCAGCTAGACTTACCCGACATAACCGAAAATAAAATGACACCAAGGATCATGATAGGCTTTATGGTAGGGTAGCTGACTCATTTGCAAAAAGGCATTTTTTAGCATTTAAAGAATCTTTTCTAGAAACTTTTATATCAAGTTAAATCTTTATTAACCTGTCAACTACATTTACACCTGTACTAGAGTAACATGTAATTAAACAAGTAAGGATAACCAATGATCATTAACAACTTCCATCATGTCATATTCCATATAACTGTCCAAGTGTTCCATCAATATTACTACGATAAAGTAACTCAAGTCAAGTGTTCACTATCCAGTGAACAATGGCGATTCGAATCGATTATTAACCAGCCAGTAATTTATTCCTCACACAAACCTCACTCACCCGCTAAAGTGAGATATTGGTCACCGAGTCAACTATTCAGGTGAAGTCTCGAGTTTGCCAGGAACCACATGTACCCGGGGGCCGCCCGACTGCTCTTTGGCCTTATCATCGCGCCCCCGTGTCCTACCACACCTGCTCCGGTACAGTGCGTTGCGGGCAATCCACTCGGCCCGAATAATCTCCTAGCTTTGCGGTCGAAAGGTACATTATTCGGCCAGCTAAATGTAAGGCATGCGTTCAACATGACTCGAGGCCCAACAACGGTCGGTCCTTAATCGACATAGACAGAAAACACTACAGTCCGAAACCCTGCAAGTCTCCGTCCAGTCTCAATTTCAATTTAACACTTAGTTATTCTATGATGACATACTTATTCAAGCAGATCCAGGTAACCACCTATAGCTCGCAGGTGACAGGGAATCACCCGACTTCTACTGGTCTAAGCAAGCTAAGCATTTCTTGACTGCAAATACCAAGGTAACAAGGATATGGTAGAACAAAGGTAAACAAGGTATAATGCAGCAACGGTTGCAAACAACTCCTAAACGTAATGCATCATTTAAAGTAAAGCATTAATAAAATATTTGCAAACCAAGAAAATGCTCCGGGGCTTGTCTCTTTCGAAAGAGCTCGGGCGGTGGTCGGGGCACTCTAGAAGATCCTCACCGACCTCCTCGTCGGCTTCGGGCACCTCCTGCTCTTGCACCTCGGGCTGCTCTTCCGGCTCCTCGGGAACTGCTACCGGAGTTACTTCTTGCGATCCTGTATGATGCAAATGTATAAGTGCTCATACCTAGGTGCATTGCAGAGATGACATGTAATGATCATGATGAATGAGATGTAGATGAACAGGTTTACTTTATTGTATAAAGTAGGAATACAACTCTTCTACAAGGTAGTCCACATCATCCAAGAACATGTACTAGTATACTACTACAAACATTCTCTACCATGCCAAGTCACCCCAGAAATCTAAGATGCTTCAAAGATACACCAAAGCAACTCTTATCAACTAATCTTGCATTAACAAGGTTAATTAAACCCTAGTTGACACTATGTTTGAATAGCAACACTTCTTTTGGTAGCATAAAAAAATCTGATAAAATTACAGTGGCTTACTATCATCTAATCTAGCATGCCACAAAAATTTCATTACATTTGGAGTACTAGAACTGCCTACACAAAAATAACAATCTAAGGCCTAAAAATGAGCATAAAAATACTTTATACTATGAAAAGTATCAAACAACAGATTTAGCATTTTTCCTACATTCTACACAATAAACAATCACTATAGAAAAATTATTATATGCATGTTTTATCCATATTTTTCTCTCTATCAAAAATAACAATTATCAACAATAATAAGCACTTGCACTACACATCAAAATTTTTCTACAGAACATGCATGGCACATATTTTTCCTAGAAAGTACATTACACAAAAAGATTAACAAAATTGAAACCATATTTTTCTGAGCTTTATATGATTTATTACATATTTATCAAGAAAACAACAATTTCAATGATTAAATAAAAACCCTACAGAAAAGTATTTCAAACTTGACATGCAACTTTTTTAGATCATAGATCTGGTCCTAAGAAGTCTACCAAAATTTATTTCATAATTTTTGGAGCCAAAATGAGCAAGTTATGATTTTCTAAAGCATTTATTTCTTTTCTGGAATTCATTTTCAAAATCATTTTAAAACAACTCGACTGAAACTGCTACGTGCACCCGGCACAGTGCACACGCGCGCGTGAGAGGAGATAGATAGGTGGGCCTGGGGGACAACCGGACCCCACACGTCATCGACACAGAGGCGAGGGAGGCACTAGCCGTGCGGATCTCGCCGGCGTTGAGGTCACCAGCAGCGGCTTCCTCGCGGAGAGGCGAACTCCATGCGCTAGCTTAGGGCACCGGAGGAGCTCCCAGGTGAGCTTGACGGCACGCATGGCGGGACGGTGGCGCGGCTCACCGACGACATGCCGGTCCCGGCCATGGCGAGGGTGGGTTCGGAGCGCGCGAGGTCCGCGGAGCCAAGGCGAATGCGAAAGCACGAGAAATTGGAGGGACAGGAGGGGAATAGGGCTCCCTCCATGGGAGCACGAGCTCGGCGGCCATGGCGCCACCGTGCCAAGGAAAAGCCTGCCCTGTCCTTACCGTGGGGGAAATGAAGGCAAAAGCGTGCGCACGGGACGGAGGAGGTCCAGGCGGAGCTAGAGGCAGACGCAATCGATGAATGGCGCTGCGGTGGCGGAGCTAAACACGGGCGGACCGGGCGATGGCGTGCGGTGGTGAGCGCTCGCGCTCGGCTTGCTGCTGCGGTAGAGAGCAAGCGCGCGAGCGTGGAGGGAGGCAGGGGATAGAGGAGATGGAGGCGGAGGTAGTGCGCGACTTGGTGGAGATTAAGGCGAGCCGGAGGCTCCACGCAGCGAGCTCAACGGCGCATGAATGCCACGCGGCGAGCGCGGTCTGCCGCGGCGGCCAGCGGCGCGCGCGAGCAAGCGGGAGAGGGAGAAGGCCGCGCGGGCATGGGCCGCGCCACGGCACTGCTGCGGGCGTGCGCGCGCGGGGGAGAAGACCGAGCCGCTTTGGCCAGCGGACCGAAAGGGAAGCGGCGGCCCGCTACGGTAAGAAATGACTTTTCCATTTTTATTTCCAATAAATTTTCAAATAAATTCAATTAACAGTTTTAAAATCCCATTTTGAGCAAGAAGATGGCTTTTTCTGAAAATGGCCCAGAAATGAAAGTTGTTTAGAATTTAATTCTCTACAACTTTTATTAAGGGACCAACTTCAAATTCTCAACAAATTTTGAATTGGAGAATAAAAGCTAAATAGGGAGGGTTTTTGACCATTTTCTAATAATATTTTTAAAAGCAAATTTTGACTAAACTTTGGTTACCAAAGTTGCTCCAAAAATTGTACTAACTAGTTCTTGGTGATTTAAAATTATAGCCACACATGTTTTAGTAGCCTAACAAGTATAATCAAGGTGGAGTAATTCTTAGACAATTATATGCAACAATCATGTTTCACAGAAGTGCTTTAACTAAAGATGCACTCTACTTCATATGTGATTATAAATGCAATGATGCATCATGCGTATGATTTGCAATTAAGCCTCGTCACCTAGGAGTGCCATCCGGTGCGTCCCAAATGATTTCTGAGCCTGTGGTACGTTTGGCGGAAATCGTGCACCTATCTTGCACCGAAACTAACACTATCTCCAAACGGACCTAAATGAGATTCTACATGACCCAAGTCACCAAGGAGTACAATTGGGTGCATCCAAAATGATTTCTAAGGCTATGGTATGTTTAGCGCAAACTGTGGATCTATCTTGCACTAACACTAACACTACCTCCAAATGGACCGAAATGAGATTCTACATGACCCACGTCAGCTAGTAGTTCCATTGGGTGCGTACAAAATGATTTCTGAGCCAACCGTACGTTCGCTGCAAACCGTGCACCTATCTTGAATCAAGATTAGCACTATCTTCAAATGGACCGAAACGAGCTTCCATTTGAGCCTCATCACCTAGGAGTACTATCCGGTATGTCCAAACTGATTTCTAAGCCTATGGTACATTAGGCACAAACCGTGCACCTATCTTGCACCAAAACTAACACTATCTCCAAACAGACCAAAACGTGATTCTAAATGACCCACGTCACGTAGGAGTTCTATCGGGTGCATCCAAAATGACTTCCGAGCCAATTGTATCAAGATTAGCACTATCTCAAATCGTACCGAAACGAGCTTCCACCTGAGCCTCGTCACCTAGGAGTACCATCGGGTGCGTGCAAAACGATTTTTGAGGCTGTGGTACATTTAGTGCAAACTATGGAGCTATCTTGCACTGACACTAACACAATCTCCAACGGACCGAAATGAGATTCTACATGACCCACGTCACCTAGTAGTTCTATTGGGTGCGCCCAAAATGATTTTTGAGCCAACGGTACGTTCAGCGCAAACCGTGCACCTATGTTGAATCAAGATTAGCACTATCTCCAAATGGACCGAAACAAGCTTCCATTTGAGCCTCGTAACCTAGGAGTGCCATCCGGTGTGTCCAAAATGATTTGTGAGCCTGTGGTACGTTTGACAGAAACCATGCACCTATCTTGCACCGAAACTAACACTGTCTCCAAACGGACCGAAATGAGATTCTACATGACCCACGTCACCTAGGAGTTCTGTCGGGTGCATCCAAAATGACTTCCAAGCCAATTGTATCAAGATTAGCACTATCTCAAATCGGACCGAAACGAGCTTCCACTTGAGCCTCGTCACCTATGAGCACTATCGGGTGCGTGCAAAATGATTTCTAAGGCTATGGTACGTTTAGCTTAAACTATGGATCTATCTTGCACTGACACTAACACTATCTCCAACGGACCGAAATGATATTCTACATGACCCACGTCACCTAGTAGTTCCATCGGGTGCGTCCAAAATGATTTCTGAGCCAACGGTACGTCCGGTGCAAACCGTGCACCTATCTTGAATCAAGATTAGCACTGTCTCTAAATGGACCGAAACGAGCTTCCATTTGAGCCTCGTCACCTAGGAGTACCATCCGGTGCATCCAAAATGATTTCTAAGCCTATGGTACATTTGGCGCAAACCGTGCACCTCTCTTGCACCAAAACTAACACTATCTCCAAACAGACCGAAATGAGATTCTACAAGATCCACGTCACCTTGGAGTTCTGTCGGGTTCATCCAGAACAACATCCGAGCCAATTGTATCAAGATTAGCATTATCTCAAATCGGACTGAAACGAGCTTCCACTTGAGCCTCGTCACCTATGAGTACCATCGGGTGCGTGCAAAATGATTTCTAAGGCTATGGTACGTTTAGCGCAAATTATGGATCTATCTTGCACTGACACTGACACTATCTCCAATGGACCGAAATGAGATTCTACATGACCCACGCCACCTAGTAGTTCCTTTGGGTGCGTCCAAAATGATTTCTGAGCCAACGGTACGTTCGGCACAGGCGGTGCACCTATCTTGAATCAAGATTAGCATTATCTCCAAATGGACCGAAATGACCTTCCGTTTGAGCCTCGTCACCTAGGAGTGCCATCCGGTGCGTCCAAAATGATTTCTGAGCCTGTGGTACATTTGGCGGAAACCGTGCACCTATCTTGCACCGAAACTGACACTATCTCCAAACAGACCAAAATGAGATTCTACATGACCCACGTCACCTTGGAGTTCTGTCGAGTTCATCCAGAACAACATCCGAGCCAATTGTATCAAGATTAGCACTATCTCAAATCGGACTGAAACGAGCTTCCACTTGAGCCTCGTCACCTATGAGCACCATCGGGTGCGTGCAAAATAATTTCTGAGGCTGTGGTACGTTTAGCGCAAATTATGGATCTATCTTGCACTGACACTAACACTATCTCCAACGGACCGAAATGAGATTCTACATGACCCACGTCACCTAGTAGTTTCATTGGGTGCGTCCAAAATAATTTCTGAGCCAATGGTACATTCGGCACAGACGGTGCACCTATCTTGAATCAAGATTAGCACTATCTCCAAATGGATTGAAACGAGCTTCCATTTGAGCCTCGTCACCTAGGACTGCTATCCGGTGCGTCCAAAATGATTTCTGAGCCTGTGGTACGTTTGGTGAAAATCGTGCACCTATCTTGCACCGAAGCTAACAGTCTCCAAACGGACCGAAACGAGATTCTACATGACGCAAGTCACATAGGAGTACCATTGGGTGCATCCAAAGCGATTTCTAAGGCTATGGTACATTTAGCGCAAACTGTGGATCTATCTTGCACTAACACTAACACTACCTCCAAACGGACCAAAATGAGATTCTACATGACCCACGTCAGCTAGTAGTTCCGTCAGGTGCGTCCAAAATGATTTCTGAGCCAACAGTACGTTCGCTGCAAACCGTGCACCTATCTTAAATCAAGGTAGCACTATCTCCAAATGGACCGAAACAAGCTTCCATTTGAGCCTCATCACCTAGAAGTACTATCCGGTATGTCGAAAAGGATGTCTAAGCCTATGGTACATTTGGCGCAAACCGTGCGCTTATCTTGCACCGAAATTAACACTATCTCCAAACAGACCAAAACGAGATTCTACATGACCCACGTCACATAGGAGTTCTGTCGGGTGCATCCAAAATGACTTCTGAGCCAATTGTAACAAGATTAGCACTATGGAGCTATCTTGCACTGACACTAACACTATCTCCAACGGACCGAAATGAGATTCTACATTTGGACGGTAAGCACTTGCTGCACAATGAGGCTCTCATAATGATCTGCAATCTCTACACCAATCTGCTCTTCTGGTTGTTCGTCACTACCTGCATGGTCAGAATCAAGCAAAGCAAATGCATCTTCATCAAAATCACTAGCAGAGGAATACTCACCATCATCTTTGACGACCATAACACGCTTGCTTGGATAGTCACGCATCACATGTCCATACCCCTTGCACCGGTGACACTGAATGTCTCTTGTTCTACCAGAAGATGCCATGGATGAAGCGCTTGCAGCAGGCTTCTGGATCGTCTTGGCCACTGAATTTGCAGGAGTAGCACGTGGCTTGTCGCTGGATGATGGCATAGGAGTACGTGTAGTCGGAGTAGTACTCATGCGGGGATGCCATGAATTAGTCTTCCCTATAGAAAAATTATTCTTGGTACTGGCACGTCGCCCCTGCACTTCCCTTTCAGCTTTACAAGCAAGATGAAACAAACGGGTTACGTTAGTGTATTCTTTATAAGCAAGGATGTCCTGAATTTCTCGATTTAACCCACCCAAAAATCTTGCCATAGCAGGTTCGTCATCCTCATCTAAATTACAACGCAACATACCCATTTGCAATTCTTGATAATATTCTTCTACACTTTTAGTACCCTGTCTCAGTTGTTGCAATTTATGTAACAAATCACGTGCATAGTAAGAAGGAACAAATCTAGCCCTCATAATTCCTTTCAAAGCATTCCAAGTTCGTGGTATGTTATTAGGATTTTTCTTGCCATGTTCTATCCACCAAACAGTAGTAAAGTCAGTAAACTCACTAGTAGCAGCCCTTACACGTGTATTCTCAGGAAATTCATGACATGCAAACTTCTGGTCAACAGCTATTTCCCAAGAAAGGTATGCATCAGGATCATACTTACCATCAAAAGGAGGTATCTTAAATTTAATCTTACTGAAAGCATCATTATTATTGGGTACCTCGCGTCGGCGGTGACCACCCATACCTCTACGATTATGGCGTAGACGACGCCGATCACGAGTGTCATGATCATCCTGTTCAGTATCAGCAGTATAGTCATCATTAAAATTATCTTCGAGTTGCTCTTCGTCCTTGTTGTCTTCATTATGCTGCTCTTTGTCTTTCGTGTGGAAGTCATCAAAACGCTGCAGAAGAGCAGCAAGGCTTTTGTCCACACGAGCAACAGATGCCTCCAATGCTGCAAGCTTGGTGTTGGTGGCAAGTTGGGTGGCCTCCAATTGCCCAATCTTGTCATTGGTCACCTGTAAATCTTGATCAAGTCCTTCTGTATGCAGCTGCACTTGCCTTGTAAAATGTTGAATGATGCCCTTGGTGTGAGGAGATTGTGGAATCTTGTTACTGTCCTCTGATCCTGACATGGTTCAACAAAACAAAGTGGAAACAAGATAACAGGTGAAGAAATAAAAGCCCTACAACTACTAGGATGTAGCTACAGCAAGGCGCTAACTCTCAACCTGTTTATCAAGCTCTTACCAGTTCTTACCTTGCTCAACAAGAGGGGTCAACAACCAGCAAGTCTGCAACCTTGGAAGAGAATGTATCGGTACCACAGCAACAACACCTGTCAAGCTGTAGTCGTATATGTGGAGCTGTAGGTGGGCCAAATGCTATGCACAAGGAAAGATACTAGCACCATGTTAGTCAGAAAAGCGAGCTGAATAATCGTTCAACGGTGGTACTGTGCTGGTCCTAGCCTAGACCGGCTGGAGACGCGAGCCTGGACACAAAGGAAATCACAAACTCCACCTAACAAAATGAGACAACACAAAGATCAGCCCCTTTTCTTTTTTTTCTTTTTTTTCTTTTTTTTTCTTTTTTTTCTTTTTTTTTTGAATCCTCAAAACTGATTATATGATCAGAGAGATATCAAATGAGCAATTCACCACAGACACTTTTTCTGAAAAAAAACAGGGGTATTCCGGTAAAAAAAGTCTCTCTCTCTAGAGTAAAAACGAGCCAAAATGTATACGCAAGACGTGGAGAGTTTGAGTATAGGTAGGACTACTGCTGCACAAAGATGTACTCAGATTCAGACTCAAAACAGCAACAAGGCAGCTGTCAATTCGGACTCTAAACCGATTCCAACTCGAACTCAACCCCATGTGGAATTCGGTCTGAAAACAACTCAGATTCCTACTCGGACTTGAACACAAGGATGTATTCGGATTTAGCTAACAAAAGGTTTATATGGTAGCACACGGCTGTGACTATAACGTGACAAGAACTCGAAACTCGAAAGGACTAAAACTAAGACCAGCAACTCAACGCAACCGATGCAACCGACGACTCAACAAGCCCTACTAAGCAGTCCTAGCAAAGGCTCAAAAGGTCTATAGGATTACGGAACCCTAATCTACTAATTGTTTTTAGCTTTTCTGGACTATAGGAAATTAAAAAACAGCGAAGGATTGGAAGTCTCTCACCGATCAACCTTGCTCTGATTACCAACTGATGAGATCCCATAGGGTTCGCTGGCCGATCTTTCGATGAGAGATGGTGGATAACTCGATTTGTGGATGGAGACGACGTTCACGGCCCGACTACAACCATCCAAGGATGTTGCGCCTTAGCAACCGATACACCTCCTCCGATGGCTGCCGTGATCTTGCGGCGCGACAACCAGCCACTAGGGCACCCGTCCTGCAAGCAATCGAAGAACCAGCAAGAACAAGAAGAACAAGCACTTAATTGCCAAATAAATATGAAGGCTTCAATCTAAAAACACAAGATGGTGAGGTTCTGAAAACAATCAGTCAGGCGGTTGATCCAACACGCGCGCTGAAAGGCGGTAGCAATAGCTAACTAGACAAAACAAAACCTAATCTATTTGTGGCGGCCCTAGAGGCATATAAGTAGATGGGAGGACGAACACAAGGGTGTTTGAGTTGTTCTCCAACCCTAGGACACGTCCCTAATGGACCCAACTTGATACATGGGCCATCGGCCCAAAATAAGGTGACGCAGCACCGTTGATAGAAAAGGTCTCGGTACAAAAATAGTTACTGCAGAAGCATCTGATAAGATATATCCATGAGACTAGATCCGTTGGAAAGTAGACTTGATAAGCTTTCCAAAAAGTGCTAGAACGTCCCAATCCGAGTCCGTATGAAGTTGTGGCATGCATCACAAGTTGGTGCTATCCTGCAGTCCAAATCCAGCCGGCGCCAATCCCCTGCCCTTCTGATCCTCTCCATCATTCCTAAGTAAAACAATAGTGCACGTGTTTCCATTGTCTAAATATGATGGACAAGAGTTTAAGAATAAACTTACTTGATGGTTGAGTTGACGGGCACGAGCACGAGTAAGAGGACCAAGTGGTGCTAGCGATGGTGTAGGTGTGGTGTTGATGTCCTCATCGATTACCTATCAAATCTGGATTTTGGCCACATCAGCAGCCAGCGCGCCGATGCAACCCTAATATACTTTCTAACATTAAGGCCAAAGTAACTAAATTAATTGAGGCAAAGTTTATTCGGCAATGTCGATATGCGGAGTGGATTTCTAATGTGGTTCCTGTTTATAAGAAAAATGGGAAATTTCGTGTTTGTATTGATTTCAGAAATCTCAACAAAGCCACACCGATGGATGGCTATCCAATGCCGATTGCTGATTTGTTGATTGATGCTGCAGCCGGACATCAAATTATCAGCTTCATGGATGGTAATGCAGGTTACAATCAAATATTCGTGGCTGAAGAAGATATTCCCAAGACTGCTTTCAGATGTCCATGTCATGTGGGGTTGTTTGAGTGGATAGTCATGACTTTTGGTTTGAAAAATGCTAGTGCTACTTATCAGAGAGCTATGAATTTTATTTTTCATGAATACATCGGCACATTAGTGGAAATCTACATTGATGATGTAGTGGTTAAGTCTGGGGATATCACAAAACCTCTAGCCGATCTACGAAGGATACTGGAGTGCACAAGAAAGCATGGATTGAAGATGAATCCTAATAAGTGTGCATTTGGTGTATCAGCAGGTCAATTCTTGGGTTTTATGGTGCATCAGAGGGGTATTGAAATCAGTAGAAAGTCTATTGATGCAATTAACAAGGTGGTTGCTCTTGCCAGTAAAACTGAATTGCAATCTTTGATCGGCAAGATTAATTTCATTAGAAGATTCATATCTAATCTGTCGGGTAGGATCAAGGCTTTCAGTCCATTGCTTAAATTGAAGGCCGATCAGGAATTTGTATGGGGAGCTAAGCAGCAGTTAGCCTTAGATGAGATTAAGAAGTACTTAACAAATCCTCCAGTGCTAGTTCCACCCCAACACGGGAAGCCTTTCAGGTTGTATTTGTCAACTGATGATATTGTTATCGGTTCAGCTCTTATTCAAGAATTTGAAGGGAAAGAACGTGTTATTTATTATTTGAGCAGAAGATTGGTGGATGCTGAGACAAGGTATTCGGCCATCAAAAAATTATGTCTGTGTCTATACTTTTCTTGTATCAAATTAAGACATTATTTGTTATCTGCCGAATGTACTGTCATATGCAAAGACGACGTGGTCAAGTATATGATGTCGATGCCGATATTAAGTGGTAGAATCGGCAAGTGGATTTTAGCATTATCAGAGTTTGACCTACATTACGAATCGGCTAAGGCAGTTAAGGGGCAGGTTATGGCTGATTTTGTCACTCAGCATTGCAATATGGTGGACTCTCTGGAGGTTGCTCATTGGACACTTTTCTTCGATGGGTCTACATGTGGTGAAGGAGCAGGTATTGACATTGTGTTGATTTCACCTCAAGGAAGGAAGTATGAGTTTTCATTGCCGATTGTTGCTACATCGACAAACAATCAGGCTGAATACCAAGCCTTGATAAAAGGGTTAGAATTGCTTAGGGAGATACGTGTCGATGCTGTTGAAATCTTTGGTGATTCTATGCTGGTTATAAATCAATTAGCTGGTATTTATGAATGCCGAAGTGAAGTTTTAATTTTGTATTATGAAAGATGTTTGCAATTGTTGAAAGGGTTTAGAGATTTTCATCTTGAACATATTTCTCGATTGCATAATGAAGAAGCTAATCGACTAGCTCAGCATGCTTCAGGGTATCAACCTATCCAGGAAGTGCTAACATCGGCAGTTGATACCGATGACTGGAGAAAGGAGATTGTCGATTATTTAAAGGATCCATCTAAAAAGGTTGAAAGGCGTATAAGATTCTAAGCCACCAAGTATGTGCTCCTTGATGATGAATTATACTATCGGATTATAGATAGAGTTTTACTCAAATGTATTAGCGGTGATGAATCGAAAAGCTTGATGGGTGAAATCCATGAAGGATTATGTGGGGCACATCAATCGGCTTTTAAGATGAAATGGATGATCAGAAGGAATGGATACTATTAGCCGACTATTCTTGAAGATTGTTTTAAATATTTTAAAGGATGTCAGGGGTGTTAGAAGTTCGGTAATATTCAAAGAGTGCCTGCATCGGCTATGAACACTATAATTAAACCTTGGCCGTTCCGGGGATGGGCTATCAATCTCATCGATCAGATTTATCTGCCATCGAGCAAAGGACATAAATTTATTCTGGTTGCTACCGATTATTTCACAAAATGGGTTGAAGCAATTCCTTTGAAAAAGGTGACATCGGCTAATATGATCGATTTTGTGAAAGAGCATATTGTTTACCGATTTGGTATTCCTCAAACTATCACTACCGATCAGGGTACTATGTTTACCTCAGGAGAATTTGATGAGTTTGCTGTTGGTATGGGGATTAAAGTTTTGAATTCTTCTCCCTATTATGCTCAAGCTAATGGTCAGGCTGAGGCTTCTAACAAAGGGATTATCAAACTCATTAAGCGCAAAATTAAAGAAAATCCTAAACGGTGGCATACAATATTAAATGAGGCCCTGTGGTCATATCGGATGGCATGTCATGGTGCAATCAAAATAACTCCTTATCAGTTAGTATACGGACACGACGCAGTGTTGCCTTGGGAAATTAAAACTGGTTCTAGGCGGATATGTTCTCAAGATCAACTAACAGCCGATGACTATGATACTCTTGTGAAAGATGAGTTAGAGGATGTGGCAGGTCATCGGTTAAGGGATTTAGTTAGCATCGAGGAAAATAAGAAAAGAGTAGCCAGATGGTATGACAAGAAGGTAAAGGTAAAGGAGTTTGCCGATGGAGATCTGGTTTGGAAGTTGATTTTATCGATTGGGACTAAAAGTTCAAAATTTGGAAAGTGGTCTCCTAATTGGTAAGGTCCATATCGGATAAACCAATCTGTTCCTAGCAACACATATATTCTAGAAACTCTCGAAGGGGTTGTGTTTCCCAGAGCATTAAACGGAAAATATTTAAAGAAGTATTACCCTAGTATCTGGATGGATGCATAAAAGTGTAAGTGCCGATAACAGTCCTATCGGCTAGAATCATACAAGGATACCAGTGTTTCATAAAGTGTCGATGTAATAGACAAGGTTTACAAATTCAATAAAGATTGGATAGCCAATATCGCACGCAGGCGAATCTGATCGGCTTCCTTTATCTCTTTGATGTCTTCATCGGCAGCACCCTCCACAGGCTTAAGCTTTTTCTTCATCACCAAGGCTTTGCGAGCTTGGATGTCTCTTTCTTGCTGAAGGGCCTTGATAGCATCGGGTAACTGGTTTTCTTCTTGTCTGGCATGAGTTAGGGCTGCCTCGACTTCTTTCAATTTAGCCAGTAGAGCCATTCTCTTTGCCGATAAATCCAAGATTTTCTGCTTAAGGTCGGCACCCGAAGTTTGCAAGTTGCTAATGCTCTTGTGCTTCTCATCGGCAATCTATTTCAGTTGTAGCATCTCTTCTTTGAGCTGAGCCTGAGCTGCTCTATCGGCAATATGTTGAGCAGCCCTTTGATATTGCGGTTGTCGGCTTTCTAAATGGGCTGCTGGGAAGAGTGCTTCTTCAACATCGGTAGGGACCTGGCCACGGATTGTTTTGAAAATTGCTTTTGCAGGGTCTGAATCATCTACCAGTTGGGTGGTATGTTGCTGTAGTAAGTTTAGGAGAGCCTCCAACTTGGACTTGATTTCTGCCGATATTGTTCCCAGTGCAAGAGAAGAGCTTGCTTCCTCTCCGTCATCGTTAGAAACGTCAATGGCAAAGGAAAATAGACTGTTTGGAGAGTCTTGTTCTTGAAAAGAAGAAAAGAGGTTAGTTAAGGACAAGTATGAATATTATAAATCGGTTAGGTCAATCGGCTTACCTGTTTCAAGGCAATTTCCTGTATTTGACTGGAGGAAGCGGCCTGGAGTGTGCCGTGTGGAGGATCGGCTGAGCTTGCCGATGGGATATTCTCTGTGGTCTCATCGGTAGTTGGCCCTTGGGACACGATGGCCAATGGTGTGCCCTGTGCAGGAGGATTGATTGCTTGCTCAGTTGCATCGGCCGATTCTGGCTGGCTGGGAGGCGCTGGATCAGCTGTTGGGATTGACACAGACTTCTGCCATTTTGGCTATGCCTCAGCATCTGTTAAAGCTTTGCGCTTTGCTTGGGCCTCAGCAATGGTTGGCTGGGGGGCATCGGCACTTGTTGGTTGTGAAGGTTGGACATCTGGTACACTTGCCAATGTACCCATTTGTTGTTGCAAAATGGGTGCAAGATATGATATTTAACAAATTAAATGTAAAGTTGAAGGAATACCTCTGAAGGTTTATCAGAGATGGTGGTGCTTGATGTCAGAGGAGTTGCCGATGATGATCCAGCAGTGGTTTTTACACCCTGAAAATTAGTGTTAATACAGTCTGAGATCGGCATGAGTTGGAATAAACAGGGTTGTTACCTTGAATGCTTTGATCAGGGTCATAACAACAGCCAATGGAGTGGCTCTAGCTGTAGCCAGTTTGGACTTGGAGGTGATTGTCTTGGCACGAGTCCTCTGGTGAGTCAAAGCAGCCAAGGTAGGGGCATTGTAGCCGATCGGTGATATCGGGGATACAGGCCGAAGATCGAAGGGTTTCCCACTCTTGCTTATAGATGGTGTCGGGTTGTTGACCTGTCACAAGAAAGTTAGTTGCCGATATATAAAAGAAAAAAAATAGAAGGGTGTTAAAAGAAACTTACTGTGTCATCGAGAATGATATGCTCAGGGTCAATCATATGCCGATACGTATAAGCGGATGATGCAAATAGTTGTCCCCTCCACTCTTGCCACCATTGCTTATATGATTCAGTAATAAAAGATGCTGGCATCTAGGTGGATAGATCAACATCTCTAGCATCGACATCGGGAGAAAGTCGCACTACCCTGCTCCAGTCCGTTCCGCTGGTGATTGTTTCTCTCGGCAAGACAAAGTTTGATTGGCAGCTGCCCAAAAGTCAATTGACGGGATACTGCCAATGGGTTGTAAAATTCATAAGTGATATTGGTGTTTTTCCCACTGTCGAATGTATTCACTAGGATTGCTCTGGGAGTAATGATGGCCATCATAAGTTCATTATCCTTGTTCAGGGTATCATCGGCAAAGTTGAAAAGGAGAGGGAATCTGGTTTCTTCGTCAATGTAGGGCACCCAGGCCCGATGATGACGAGAAAGACCATTGTAGAAGCTTTGGAAGAATCTGCCGATCTGGTCTTCATTGGCCTCTGTTCTAGGAAGGACAATTATGGCTTCACCAAAATTGAGAGGTGGGCGTGTTGCCGATTCTTCATCTCCAAGTACGTGGTCTTCGGTGATTTCTCGCGGAAATTGTTGGGCAAAGAAGTCCCATTGCAAGCGTTTGTGCATGTGGGCATTCAGCCACATGTTAATAAACCACCACGGACCTCCTAAGTTGCCGATGGGTTCACCAAGCAGTAGTTTCTGGGACACTTGATGTAAAAGATGATAAGTAGAGCTCAAAAGATATTAGCCAAGAGGGAACCTTACACCATTGGCCAGGAGTTCAGCTGCGGGGAGGAAAGCGTTGGTTGGCCCTACTGATCAACCACAGAAAATAAATTTTTCTAACCACATATTAAAAAATGTGGCATGTTCCCTCTGACCAACTGTCCCGGTCCTCCTATATTCTTGAATATACCCTATCCAACCGCCGATATTGCGGGTATTCACTCTATATTCAAATTTCCTGCCATAGATGGAGGCTTC
Organism: Saccharum hybrid cultivar R570; assembly: GCA_038087645.1. Lineage (NCBI taxonomy): Eukaryota > Viridiplantae > Streptophyta > Magnoliopsida > Poales > Poaceae > Saccharum > Saccharum hybrid cultivar. Next base: position 19,665,906 of record JAQSUU010000804.1, read on the forward strand.
ATCGGCAGTTGAAATATCTAGGCCAGTGAGCATGTATAGATCGGCAAGGGTGGGAGTAGCTGGGCCATGTCCAAACATGAAAGTATTTGTTGTGTTTGACCAAAAGTACGCAACAGCGATCATCATTGACTCGTTCTTCTGCATATCGGCAATGGATAGCCTAATGCATTGATCTAGCTTCCATTCTGCCCAGTACACTTGCATCGACCCGTTTACTCTCAAGTACCAATCTTTCCATCCTTTGGTGGTTTTGGGCCAAGATCGGAATGTATCTTTCCATAAATTCAGGGAGAAATTATGAGCTCTGAAAGGGATTCTGTTAACCTCTGCATTGATCAAATCAGTTGGATCTGGGTTGCCCATTGGACCTAGACATTGGAAGTGCGGCTGATCGATTGGAATAACTAACTTGTTGCATAGTTCCTAAGTTTGGAGGATCAAAAGAATAGAGAAAAAGAGGGAAAAATTACCAACTGTATGAACTTGCAAGGACAAAAGGAATCGAGGTAAAAGTAACGGAAGTGGAACGAACCGCAGGGACGTCGAAGTTGATTGCCATTGTCCTGAGGAGGATGGGGGCACAAGCTGGGAAACTCGAGGTTGACGCTGGAGAAGGTTCTTGTTGGTTGAGGTCGCACGGTTGTTCGTCGGAGTCGCCGCTGGAAAGAGAAGAATGCCAAAGGTTAGAGTCTGAGGGTAGAAGACGAGCGTTCCGAAGACCTTTATTTATAGGTCGGTTGGAATAGGGGTATTCTAGACTTATCTCTCTGTCACGCGTGTGTAGGTCGAGGTAGTTCAGATGGATATGGTAACTGTTTGCATGATAATCATGGGATTGTACAGATGATTTGATGGCAAGTAATCATGACTCGGAAGAAATCTCGGCACATGATATTTTAATTCCGAAAACGGCAGCATTATTATGTTAGGGTCTTGCCGATAGACTATTGTTTCAGTATCTTAACCATAATCGGAGCAAAAGTGGTTGAAGATTGTGCGATATTTACTGAGGTGCGTGAATCAGGACTTGATTTGATCAGATTTGGTAACAGATTATGTTATGCTTGGAGGATGAGTTAAGATAATTGGGCGAAGGCAATTGTTGTCTGGAGTAAATTTCGAAGCATCAATGGTTTTATACTCCAAAATTGGGGCGCATGTGTTGACACCATTTTTGGCACGTGTCAAAATGATCAGAGTGGGCTAATCGGCAGGAGGAAAGTAACTGTATACGGTGATAGAAGGGTGCTGATGGAAATCAGCTTGTAAGGGTTGTTGCCGATGAATGGTGGTGACCGATGAGAAGGTAGACTTAGATTCAGAGGCGTTGCTGATAAGATTGGAGATGTTATTGCCGATGCCGATGAAGGAAGATTTGAAGACTGCTGCCGATGGAGCCTGTGATAACAGAAAGCATGCCGATGAAGGAAGATTTGAAGACTGCTGCCGATGGAGCCTGTGATAACAGGAAGCATGCCGATGGAGAGGAGGTTGACGAGAATTTCATCGTGATTGAGGCGGACAGGGAAATAGATAGGTGTTGATTTCCTTTTCTATATTTGTTAGAGTATGATTCATGTAAGAGTCATGTTTTTCCTTAGGTATGGACTCGGTGTCCTAGTCGTGTTTGGTTATATTTCTTTAGATCAGGGTATGAATATAGATTGAGGGGCAATGTAATAGATAGATCAATCAATATCAAACAAATTTTACTCCTATTTGCATCTATTTACTTTTCGACGACTTCGTCAATTTGCGTATTTTTTCTTTTTACGAGTTCTCATCGATTCAACGAGCTGCATTGCTTCAGTGCGACCTTTGACGATCCTCGAGTTCTGCGTGAGTAGCTCTTGGCCGTGGCTTCCGGGCGTATTGTTGTTGTCATGACCAAAGTACTCGTATTTTCATCCTTGTCGATTAACAGGTCAAATCGACTGGCACGCTTTGGATATCAATTTGGGTATTAGCCCGTTGTGTTTGCAGATCCACTTTGCATCAACAGAGACCTTATCGGATGCCTCCGGATGAGTTAGCTAAGCTGAAGAAGCAACTAGAGGAATTGTTGAAAAAGGGGTTTATCCGACTAAGTAAGTCTGAATAGGGATGTCCTGCCTTGTTTGTGAAGAAGAAGAAAGAGGGTACTTTGAGAATGTGCGTGGATTATAGGCCACTTAATGCTGTAACTATCAAGAATAAGTATCCCTTGCCTCATATTGATGTTCTGTTTGATCAGTTAGCCAAAGCCAGAGTGTTTTCCAAGATATATTTAAGATCGGGTTACCATTAGATCAAGATTAGGCCACAAGATATACCGAAAACCGCCTTTTCCACAAGATACAGGTTGTACGAGTATCTTATTATGTCTTTTGGCTTAACAAATGCTCCTACATACTTTATGTATCTGATGAATACATTTTTCATGCCAGAATTGGATAAGTTTGTGGTAGTGTTTATTGATGATATTCTGGTGTATTTCGAGAACGAGAAGGATCATGAAGAGCATCTGAGAATTGTCTTGACCAAACTTAGAGATCATAAGTTGTATGCTAAGTTTAGCAAGTGTGAATTTTGGTTGAAGAAAGTTCCTTTCCTTGGTCACATTCTGTCAGAAAATGGAGTTTCAGTAGATCCGAGCAAGGTGCAAGAGGTTATGGATTGGAAGGCGTCAACCATAGTTTCTGAAGTTAGAAGTTTCTTAGGATTAGCTGATTACTATCGCCGTTTTATACTAGATTTCTCAAAGATTGCCAAGCCAATGACAAGTCTGCTACAGAAAGATCACAAGTTCGTGTGGACAGAGGAGTATGAAACAACTTTCCACACTTTGCGGAAACTGTTGACCACTGCTCCAATTCTAGCACAACCAGACATTGAGAAACCTTTTGATGTGTTTTGCGACGCATCAAAAACTGGATTAGGCTGTGTTCTTATGCAGGAAGGAAGAGTCATTGCTTATGCCTCACGTCAATTGAGAAAGCATGAGGTCAACTATCTGACCCATGATCTTGAACTTGCTGCAGTAGTGCCTGCATTAAAAATTTGGAGACATTACCTACTTGGTAATGTGTGCAATATTTTCACTGATCACAAGAGTCTCAAGTACATCTTCACCCAACCAGAGTTGAACATGAGATAACGAAGATGGTTAGAATTGATCAAAGATTACAATTTGAATGTGTAGTATCATCCTGGAAAGGCCAATGTAGTGGCAGATGCTTTGAGTAGAAAGTCACATTGCTTGAATATGCAGCCATTATATGAAGATGGGTTCGATCTGATGCATCCTGCTGTGCTACATAGTATTCAGATTAGTTGCTCTTTGGAGAGTAAGATAATAGAAGGCCAGAAGACCGACAAAGGGGTATTCCACATCAAAGAGAAAATTAAAGAAGAACCATCTAAGCACTTTAGAGTGGATGAACAGGACGTGTTATGGTTTGACGACCGTCTTGTTGTTCCTAAGGATCAGGAGCTTAAGAATAAACTTATGGATGAGGCTCACCTTTCTAAGCTATCTATCCATCCCGGAAGTAGCAAGATGTACCAAGAACTAAGACCTCGTTATTGGTGGACAAAGATGAAGAAAGAGATTGCAGCCTATGTGGCCAGATGTGACACATGTTGTAGGGTGAAAGCCATTCATATGAAACCTGCCAGATTGTTGCAACCTTTGTCCGTACCTAGTTGGAAGTGGGATGATATAAGTATGGATTTTATCACAGGCTTGCCCACTACCCAAAAAGGGCATGACTCAATTTGGGTGATTGTGGATCGTCTTACAAAGACCGCTCATTTCTTACCTGTCAAGGCAGATTATCGACCACCTCAATATGCCGAGAAGTATATTGCTGAAATTGTGAGATTGCATGGCATACCGAAGACTATAGTGTCTGACAGAGGGTCACAATTCACTGCTCACTTTTGGGAACACTTGCACAAAGGATTGGGAACTAGTTTGATCCGTAGTACTGCTTATCACCCCCAGACAGATGGTCAGACCGAGCGAGTTAATGCTATTCTAGAGGATATGTTAAGAGCCTATGTGTTATTTTCCAGGGGTTCATGGGAGTCATGGTTACCCTTAGCAGAGTTTGCTTACAATAATAGTTATCAAGAAAGTATCAAAATGACCCCATTCGAAGCTTTGTATGGCAGAAAGTGTAGAACACCACTAAACTGGATCGAGCCAGGAGAAAGAAGATATTATGGTATTGACTTTGTAGAAGAAGCCGAGAAGAAAGTTCATATCATTCAGCAAAATATGAAAGCAGCTCAATCGCGTCAGAAAAGCTATGCGGATAAAAGGAGGAGACCGCTTGTGTTTGAAGTTGGTGACTATGTTTATTTGAAAGTCACGCCAATGAAGAAGAAACGGTTCAGAGTTCGAAGAAAGCTTGCCGCCAGATTTGTGGGACCATACAAAATCTTGGAAAGAAAGGGTCCAGTAGCTTATAAGTTAGAGTTACCTGAGACAATGGGTGCTATATTCCCATTTTTTCATGTATCACATCTCAAGAAATGTTTGTGTGTTCCAGAGGAAAGGATCGAACCCCAAGGCATAAAGCTCAAGTCAGATTTGGTATATCGTGAGCAACCAGTCCGAGTTTTGGACTCTAAAGAGAGGGCTACTTGAAATAATGTGGTGAAAACATATAAGATACAGTGGAGTCATCATGATGAAGGGGATGCAACTTGGGAAACGGGTGAATATCTACAAAAAGCTTATGAAGATTTTTATAACAAATGGTTCGTAACCCAAATCTCGGGATGAGATTTTTATAAGGGGGGAGGGCTGTAACACCCCGGTGTTACGCAGGCATTTAGCATTGCAAATCATACGCACGATGCATCATTTGCATTTATAATCACATGTGAAGTAGAGTGCATTTTGAGTTGAAACATTTCTGTGAAACGTGAATGTTGCATACACCACCTTAATTATGTTTGCTAGGCTACTAAAATATGGGTGACTATAATTGTTAATCATCTAGAATTAGTTAGCATAATTTTTGGAGCAGCTTTGGTATTCAAAGTTTTGTCAAATTTTGCTTTTAAAAATATTATTGGAAAATGGTCAAAACCCTCCCTATTTAGCTTTTATTCTCCAATTCAAAATCTGTTGGGAATTTTTAGTTGGTCCCTTAATAAAAGTTGTAGAGAATTAAATTCTAAGCAACTTTCATTTTTGGGCTATTTTCAGAAAAAGCCATTTTCTTGCTCAAAATGGGATTTTAAGACTGTTATTTGAAATTGTTTGAAAATTTATTGAAAATAAAATTGGGAAAATCAATTCTTGCCGTAGCAGGCCGCCGCCTCATTTTTGGCCCGCTGGCCAAAGCGGCCCAGCTTCCCCCGCGCGCGCGCGCCCGCAGTCGCTCACCCGCGCACCGCTGCCTCGGCCCAGCCCACGCCACGCGGCCTCCTTCCTCTCCCTCCCGCTCGCGCGCACCGCTGTCCCGACAGCGGCATACGCCGCGCGTCGCGTGGCGAGCGCATGCCGGCGACGCCGGCCAGATGGCGCCCGGTCGCCCCCACCAGCGCGCGCGCTCGCCCCTACAACCTCCCCCTGAAAGCTCTATGTTTGGTGTTGGTAATTAGTGACAATGCCTAAGTACTAATCCTATGCCTAAGTTGTATGTAGCATATGAGGATTAGTACATTCCAAGGTTGGTGGCAAGATGGACATGGTGATCATGATGGCCACACTTGGATTTGGACGCAACCCTACGTGATCAAGGCAAAGGTATATGCTTAAGGGTTGTGTTTTAGTAACCAAGACACCTAGTGGGTGTGGTTACATTATAGGATAGATAGCCGTACTATAAAGAGGGGAATGACGCGGCTATTGAACTCCTAAGTGCCTCTAGGTGTGCATTTCATAATCATATGCATTTGGATAGAACTAATAACGCCTCAAAAAATGATTGTGAAAATGCTAACACACTCGCACATGACGTGATCACTTGGTGGTGTTAGCACATTCGTGAAGGCGGTGGAGTTTGAGCAGTAGAGAGGGTTTGGGGTCCTCTCTCCCTCCCGCCGAGCTTGCTTGGCAGGATTCAGGCGTTTTCGAGGAATTGAAATGCCTATTTTCCACTACGCCGGAAGTCGAAAATCAAACGGAGGCAAACGGAGGTCACAGAGGTGACCGGACGCTGGACTGGACGCGGTCTCTGTTTGACCGGACGCGTCCGGTCAGTGTTCAGCGTCTGTGCATGTTTCAGTTTGTTGATCGGACGCCCAGCGCGTCCGGTCACAGTCGACCGGACGCGTCCGGTCATTGAGGGAGCTTACTGGACTCCAACCGGACGCTGGCACTGTGGCGTCCGGTCAGTTCTGTAGCACGTCTGGTCGCTGTTTCGTTGTGCGCTGCTGAGGTTTGACCAGCGCGTCCGGTCCATTATGGGACTAGCACGTTCGGTCGAGCTTCGCGCGTCCGGTCGTGGCGTGGAGCGCGTCCGGTCGGTGCTTCGCGAAAGTAGCCGTTGTGTGATCGGCGCGTCCGGTCAGCGCGACTTCAGCTGTTTCAAGTGACTAACGGCTATATTCGAAGGGGTACGTCTATAAATACTCGTTGGCCGGCTCAAAGCTCTATCTCTTGTACATTTTGACATACTTGTGAGCACTTTGAGCTAAGCAACTCCCCTCTCACTCATCTCTCTTGCTTCTTTGCATATTGGAAGTGAGATTGAGTGATCCAAGTGCATTTGCATTGTGAGATTGCATCTAGTTGGCACTTGGTGGTTGATTTGCTATGGGATTCTTGTTTCTCTTGGTGGTTGCCGCCACCTAGACGGCTTGGAGCAGCTTAGAGGCATTGGCAAGAGTTGGTGATTGTTCTTGGCCACCTCCGGTGATTGTGAGGGGTTTGTGCCTACCTCGGCGAAGCGCCAAAGGCAACGTTAGTAAATTGCTCATGTCATTTGCAACCTTTTGCCATTTGGTAGGTTCTTTTGGCGCCTTTTGAGAGGCTCGGTGTGAGACCGATTAGCCACCGAACCACGTGGTGAAGAGGGACACAACGGGGACTAGCGTGCCGGCAAGCACGTGAACCTCGGGATAAATCTTGTGTCATCACTTTCATATTGTGATTGATTGATCCCGGTGTTCGGTTGTCTTGGTATTCATTGTTGATCATATTGGTTGGCTCAATACTTCGCCCCTCAGTGAAACTCTCCTAACTCAACTCCGCATTACTTTCTTAGTTACATTTGCTAGCTAGTTAGCTTTGCTAGAGTAGCTCTTTTGTGTAGCTTGTTAGTTGTAGTTTCCTTCTTGGTTTTGACTTGTGCGGCTGAGTGCAAATATACTAGAATTGTGAATTGGATAGGTGGCTTGCAAACACCCTGTAGGCTAAGCAAAACTCGCATCTCGCTATTTGTTATATTGATAAACTTGTTTAGCTTGTCTTTGTAGAATTTTTTAAAAGGCTATTCACCCCCCCTCTAGCCATCAAGACCTTTCAAGTGGTATCGGAGCCGTGGTCACCGTTTGCAATGCTTAACAACCTCAGTGTAAGATGACTCAAGTTGTGTTCAACCATGTTGGGGGCATGCCTCCATTCTTTGATGGTGTCTCATCTTTTGATCATTAGAAAAGAAAGATGAAGCAATATCTTGGCTCTATCAATGAGAATGTTTGAGAGGTGACACATCATGATTATGCTATCATTGATCCCGACAACCTCACCAACAATGATCGCATCAACAACCAATGCAACACTATGGCTCTCAACACTCTCTACAATGGGATTGATGCAAAGGTTTTTGAGCAAATCAAGGATCTTGAAATGGCAAGTGAAGTATGGACAAGATTAGAGGAAACATATGAGGGCACTTCAACGGTAAAGAGTGCCAAGCTCTATATGCTTAAGGACAAGTTTGCAAGTTTCAAGATGAAGGATGATGAGTCCATACCGGAGATGTTCTATAGGCTTCAAGTCATAGTCAACAATCTCAAGAGTCTAGGAGAGGATGTCAAGGACAAGGATTTCTCACACAAGTTCTTGATGAACTTACCTAAGAAGTTTGCTATCTTAAGGAAGATGATCCAAAGAGAGGGTTTGGACAAGGTGACTCCAAACCAAGTGCTTGGGGATGTCATGACCGATGCTCAATATGATGATGATGAAGATGAAGATGAGAAGAAGGAGATAAAGGTCAAGCAAGAGAAGCCCATTGCATTCAAGGCTTCATCTTCTAAGGGCAAGAGCAAGGTGGAGAGCGATGATGATGATCCATTCGATGATGAGACCATGGCCCTCCTTGTGCACAAGATGGGAAGGTTCATGAAGAAGAAAGGATATGGGGCAAGGAAGAGGAGAGACACTATGAAGGCAAAGATCCTTTGCTACAATTGCAATAGCCCCGATCACATAGTAGCGGATTGCCCCTATGAAGATAAGAGATTTCATAATGGGTACTTGAAGCTCAAGAAGAACAAGAAGGATAAGAAAGAGAAGGAGAAGAAAGCAAAGAAGAGCTTCACATTCAACAAGAAGAAGAAGGGTGGTGGTTATGTGGTCACTTGGGATAGTGATAACTCTGATAGTGATGATGATAGCTCTAGTGATGATGAGAGGACCACTCGGCAAGCCATTGCAAGCATCGCCCTCTCCAACAAGCCATCCATCTTTGACACTACATCGACATGCCTGATGGCGAAGCCTACCAAGGTAAAATATGATGATAGTGATGATGATTCTTGTGCTGGTGATGGTTGTAGGAGTGATGATGAGGAGGATGAGGACTACTCCAAGGATGATTTATTGGGCATAATAGATCAAATGAGCAAGGGATACAAGAGGACAACCAAGAAGTGCAAAATCTTGGAGCAAGAGCTCATTGCCAAGAGCAATGAAAATGATGCCTTAATGGAGGAGCTTGTTGCTCTAAAAAAGAGTAAGGAGTGCAAAGGAATTGAACAAGAGCTCAAAGCTCTTAGGAAATCCTTTGATGAGCTAGAGGCCTCTCGTGAGTGTCTAAAGGAAGACCATGAGGACCTTGAAATTGCTCACACTAGGCTTAAGGAAGCCCACTCCACTCTACTTGAGCTCATCAAGGAAAAGGACCTCAAGTTGGAGAAGTTCATGAAGGAAGCTAAGGAGGAGCAAGTGATTGTCACTTGTGATATTGGACTAACATGTGATATTATTGATGATTCATTATTTGTTGGTCCTACTAATGCTTCATGTAGCTCATCATCATCCACCACAACCAACTCTATCTCTACTACTAGTGATTCATCACTTGTGGTTGAGAATGAGACTCTCAAGAGAGAAGTGAATGATCTCACCCGCGCATTAGGCAATGCCTATGGTGGGGGATGCCTGCTTGCTAAAATGCTTGGGTAGCCAAAGGTTCTCTCTTAACAAAGAGGGTTTGGGCTATACTCCCAAGAAGGGCAAGGCAGCCTTTGCTACTCCAAAGTCTCGCTTTGTGAAGAGCAATGGTCGTTATTGCAATAGATGCAAGCAAGTTGGGCATCTAGAGATTAATTGTAATAAAATAAACAAGAACAACAACAAGTTTCATGCTAAAATGGATTACATTCCTTCTGATTCTTGTTATGTGCTTACCAAGGGTGAGAAGGGTGTGCAAGCTAAGTTTGTTGGTACACCAATTGTGGGTCCAAAGAAGAAGGTCATTTGGGTACCAAAAAGCTTAGTTACTAACCTCCAAGGACCCAAGCAAGTATGGGTACCTAAAAGATATTAAATTGTTTTGTAGGTAAATTACAAGGCCGGTGGAAAGCATTGGGTGCTTGATAGTGGGTGCTCTCAACATATGACCGGTGATTCAAGAATGTTCAACTCTCTCAAATCAAATGATAGTGGCATTGATAGCATCATATTTGGTGACAATAGCAAGGGTGAAGTAAAGGCGCTTGGAAGGATTGCAATCTCAAATGATCATAACATTTCCAATGTGCTCCTAGTTGAAAAATTAAACTTCAATCTTCTCTCGGTTGCTCAATTGTGTGATCTAGGTTTGAAGTGCATATTGGGTGTTGATGATGTGGAGATAGTTAGTGTTGATGGCTCCAATTTGATCTTCAAGGGCTTTAGACATGAGAATCTATACTTAGTTGATTTCAATGCTAGTGACACTCAACTCTCAACATGCTTGCTCACCAAATCAAGTATGGGTTGGTTATGGCATAGAAGACTTGGTCATGTTGGCATGAAGCAATTGAACAAGTTAGTGAAGCATGACTTAGTTAGAGGCTTGAAGGATGTCACATTTGAGAAGGATAAGCTATGTAGTGCATGTCAAGCCGGAAAGCAAGTGGGCAACACTCATCCATTGAAGAGCATTATGAGTACTTCCAAGGCATTTGAGTTGTTGCACATGGATCTATTTGGGCCAACTACATACACAGGCATTGGTGGCAACAAGTATGGCTTTTTTATTGTGGATGATTTCACTAGATACACATGGGTATTCTTTCTTATGGACAAGAGTGATGTATTTGACATATTCAAGAAGTTCATCAAGAGAGTGCAAAATGAGTTTGAGACCACAATCAAGAAAGTAAGAAGTGACAATGGAAGTGAGTTTAGAAACACAAGAGTTGATGAGCTATGTGAGGAGCTTGGAATCAAACATCAATTCTCGGCCAAGTATACACCTCAATCAAATGGCTTAGTTGAGAGAAATAATAGAACCTTGATTGATATGGCAAGATCAATGTTGAATGAGTATAATGTGAGTCATTCATTTTGGGCCGAAGCAATCAACACGGCTTGCTTCTATAGCAACCGCCTCTATTGCCACAAGTTCCTAGAGAAGACACCATATGAGATCTTAAATGGAAGAAAGCCCAACATTGCATACTTTCAGGTATTTGGTTGCAAATGCTACATCTTGAAGAAGGGCACTAGATTGAGCAAGTTTGATAAGAAATGTGATGAAGGATTCTTACTTGGTTACTCCACTACTAGCAAAGCTTATAGAGTTTGGAATTTGGCTAGTGGTTTACTTGAGGAAGTTCATGATGTTGAGTTTGATGAAACAAATGGCTCTCAAGATGAGGAAGATAACTTGGATGATGTGAGAGGAACTCAATTGACAAATGCTATGAAAGAAATGGATATTGGTGATATTAGGCCAAAGCAAGTGATTGATGTGGATGACCACAAAGATCAAGTGCTCCAAAGTCCAATTACACAAGCTAGTGGTTCTCTAATGCAAAATCAAGATAGTACATCATCTCAAGTGCAACAAGATCAACAAGTGGCTAGTTTATCATCTCCAACTCATGATCAACATCAATATCCAAGCAATCAAGTCCAAATGCTTCAACCAACTAACATTGCAAGAGACCATCCATTGGATTCCATCATTGGTGACATACAAAGGGGAGTTCAAACTAGATCAAGATTGGCATCATTTTGTGCTCACTCTTCTTTTGTGTCAATGGAAGAACCCAAGGACATTGATAAAGCATTGAGAGATCCGGATTGGGTAAATGCCATGCATGAAGAGCTCAACAACTTTAAGAGAAATGAAGTGTGGGAACTAGTTCAAAGGCCTAAGGATCACAATGTCATTGGAACAAGATGGGTCTTTCGCAACAAGCAAGATCAAGATGGAATAGTAGTAAGGAACAAAGCAAGACTAGTGGCTCAAGGTTACACACAAATAGAGGGTCTTGACTTTGGTGAAACATATGCCCCGGTTGCAAGATTGGAAGCAATTAGGATTTTACTTGCCTATGCTTGTGCTCACAATATCAAGCTATATCAAATGGATGTGAAGAGTGCATTTCTCAATGGGTACATTCAAGAAGAGGTGTATGTGGAGCAACCTCCCGGTTTTGAAGATGACAAGAAACCCAATCATGTCTACAAATTGAGAAAAGCTTTGTATGGATTGAAGCAAGCACCTAGAGCATGGTATGAAAGATTGAGGGACTTCTTGCTATCCAAAGGATTTGTCATGGGCAAAGTGGATACTACTCTCTTCACCAAGAAGATTGGGTAAGACTTGTTTGTGTTGCAAATATATGTTGATGATATCATATTTGGTTCAACCAATCAAGATTATTGTGATGAGTTTGGGAAAATGATGGCAAAGGAATTTGAAATGTCAATGATTGGTGAACTTAGTTTCTTTCTTAGACTTCAAATCAAACAAATTAAGGAAGGAACATTTGTAAGACAAACCAAATACATAAAGGATATGCTAAAGAAGTTTGGTATGGAAGATGCAAAAGGAATCACTACTCCAATGAGCACTAATGGAAGCTTGGATAGTGACAAGAATGGCAACATGGTGGATCAAAAGCTATATAGATCAATGATTGGTAGCCTACTCTATGTGACGGCATCAAGGCCCGATGTAATGTTTAGTGTATGCATGTGTGCAAGAATTCAAGCCTCACCAAGAGAAAGTCATTTGAAGGCAACAAAGAGAATATTGAGGTACTTAAAGCATACACAAGATGTTGGATTATGGTATCCCAAAGGTGCAAGCTTTGAGCTAGTTGGATATTCGGATTCCGACTATGCCGGTGACAAAGTGGAGAGAAAGAGCACCTCCGGGACTTGTCAATTGTTGGGAAGATCACTTGTCTCATGGTCATCCAAGAAGCAAAATAGTATTGCACTATCTACCGCCGAAGCCGAATACATCGCCCGGGTAGTTGTTGTGCACAAATCTTGTGGATGAAGGCAACATTGAAGGATTTTGGAATCAATTTCAAGAATGTGCCATTGCTATGTGACAATGAAAGTGTCGTGAAGCTAACCAACAATCTGGTTCAACATCAAAGAACAAAGCATATTGATGTTCGCCATCACTTCATTAGAGATCATCAACAAAAGGGTGACATTGCCATTGAGAGTGTGGGCACCGAAGATCAATTAGCCGATCTATTCACCAAGCCACTTGATGAGAAGAGATTTCACAAGCTAAAGAATGAGTTGAACATACTTGACTTCTCCAACATGAGTTGATGCACCTCATATATGACATGCCTCTCCTTCGAGCCCCAAGGTACAATTGGTTGACATGTCATACATTCTATGCTAAGGACTTGGTTAGTGCATCTAGTCATGATTTCTTATGTTCTAGGCTCATTCATGAAAATCAAATAAATTTGAAGTTTATATGGTGCCACTATTGTTTTCATGACTTGTATGATCTAGTGGTAGCATATAACTTGTTTGAGAGCTTGTGATCCTAAGTGTTTAATCTAGAAAACTTGTCTAAATATTTGCTTCAACATGGTGCATGATAACCCTTCTAGTGAGGTGTGAAGAAGCTTGCCCTTGGATCAAACCAAAGCATTTTATTTATGCAAGCAATCTAGGTTGAATCACAAACTTGATCCTCATCCCATAATTCAACATGATAATCTATCTAAAATTGGTCCCTTGTGGTCATTGGTGCCAAAGGGGGAGAAAATGTTGTTCACAAAGATAGACTCTAAAGGGGGAGAAAACCTAAAGGGGAGAATTGATTAAAGAAGGGGATCAACTAAAATTTAACTAAAATTTTGAGCACACAAGTAGGGGGAGCAAGCTCTTAAACATGAATGTTGCATTTCCATGTGCACTTCATATGTATGATGCATAGTTATGCATTTCTTTTTCTCCGATACATTGCTTGTGTGGTGACTTGCTAGTATAATTTGAATGTTGAAGTGAAGCACTAGCATGAATAAGAAGTAGTTAGATTTTTCTTGCTTCATGTTTTTCAAAGTGGTACTAGAGACTTGCTTATAATGTTGATCTCACGAGGTTTCTAGTTATGTTTGTGCTTTTCCAAGTGGTATCTAACTACACAAGGTGCTAAGATGGTGTTTATCGCTACTCCGATGGTATCACGCTTCAAAGGTCTATAATCTAAAACACTTAGCACCTATTGGTAGTCAATGCTCCTAATCTTTCCTATCTAACATGTATGCTTCCAAAATCCAAACATATAGCATACATGTAGGGGGAGCCATTGCTATCAATTTGAATTCATGATTACTTGTCCATACTTCTTACACATGGTAATATACTTGGACAATGTGACATGGGTTCAATTAAAATTTTATCATAATATCTTTGTGAAAGGGTTGTCACCAATTACCAACAAGGGGGAGATTGAAAGCTCTATGTTTGGTGTTGGTAATTAGTGACAATGCCTAAGTACTAATCCTATGCCTAAGTTGTATGTAGCATATGAGGATTAGTACATTCCAAGGTTGGTGGCAAGATGGACATGGTGATCATGATGGCCACACTTGGATTTGGACGCAACCCTACGTGATCAAGGCAAAGGTATATGCTTAAGGGTTGTGTTTTAGTAACCAAGACACCTAGTGGGTGTGGTTACATTATAGGATAGATAGCCATACTATAAAGAGGGGAATGACGTGGCTATTGAACTCCTAAGTGCCTCTAGGTGTGCATTTCATAATCATATGCATTTGGATAGAACTAATAATGCCTCGAAAAATGATTGTGAAAATGCTAACACACTCGCGCATGACGTGATCACTTGGTGGTGTTAGCACATTCGAGCTTGCTTGGCAGGATTCAGGCATTTTCGAGGAATTGAAACGCCTATTTTCCACTACGCCGGAAGTCAGAAATCAAACGGAGGCAAACGGAGGTCACAGAGGTGACCGGATGCTGGACTGGACACGGTCTCTGTTTGACCGAACATGTTCGGTCAGTGTTCAGCGTCTGTGCATGTTTCAGTTTATTGATCGGATGCCCAGCGCGTCCAGTCATAGTCGACCGGACGCGTCCGGTCGTTGAGGGAGCTTACTGGACTCCAACCGGACGCTGGCACTGTGGCGTCCGGTCAGTTCTGTAGCGCATCTGGTCGCTGTTTCGTTGTGCGCTGCTAAGGCTTGACCAGCGCGTCCGATCCATTACGGGACCAGCGCGTCCGGTCGAGCTTCGCACGTCCGGTCGTTGCGTGGAGCGCGTCCGGTCGGTGCTTCGCGAAAGTAGCCGTTGTGTGATCGGCGCGTCTGGTCAGTTAGACCAGCGCGTTCGGTCAGCGCGACTTCAGCTGTTTCAAGTGACTAACAGCTATATTCGAAGGGGTACATCTATAAATACTCGTTGGCTAGCTCAAAGATCTATCTCTTGGACATTTTAACATACTTGTGAGCACTTTGAGCTAAGCAACTCCCCTCCCACTCATCTCTCTTGCTTCTTTGCATATTCGAAGTGAGATTGAGTGATCCAAGTGCATTTGCATTGTGAGATTGCATCTAGTTGGCACTTGGTGGTTGATTTGCTGTGGGATTCTTGTTTCTCTTGGTGGTTGCCGCCACCTAGACGTCTTGGAGCAGCTTGGAGGCATTGGCAAGAGTTGGTGATTGTTCTTGGCCACCTCTGGTGATTGTGAGGGGTTTGTGCCTACCTCGGCGAAGCGCCAAAGGTAACGTTAGTAAATTGCTCGTGTCATTTGCATCCTTTTGCCATTTGGTAGGTTCTTGTGGCGCCTTTTGAGAGGCTCGGTGTGAGACCGATTAGCCACCAAACCACGTGGTGAAGAGGGACACAACGGGGACTAGCGTGCCGGCAAGCACGTGAACCTCGGGATAAATCTTGTGTCATCACTTTCATATTGTGATTGATTGATCTCGGTGTTCGGTTGTCTTGGTATTCATTGTTGATCATATTGGTTGGCTCAATACTTCGCCCCTCAGTGAAACTCTCCTAACTCAACTCCGCATTACTTTCTTAGTTACATTTGCTAGCTAGTTAGCTTTGCTAGAGTAGCTCTTTTGTGTAGCTTGTTAGTGTAGTTTCCTTCTTGGTTTGACTTGTGCGGTTGAGTGCAAATATACTAGAATTGTGAATTGGATAGGTGGCTTGCAAACACCCCGTAGGCTAAGCAAAACTCGCATCTCGCTATTTGTTATATTGATAAACTTGTTTAGCTTGTCTTTGTAGAATTTTTTAAAAGGCTATTCACCCCCCTCTAGCCATCAAGACCTTTCACCCCCGTAGCGCCTTGCCTTTCTCCTTCCCCTCCTTTCGCCTTGCTTCTTCCCGCGTGCAGCTCACGCCACTGCACGCCGAGCCGCTCGCCGGAGTTGGCAATTCCGTCCGTTCTAGCTCGCCACCGGCCACTACACCGCGCCACGAGCACCGCTTCGCCCTCTCGCGCTCGCTGCTCACATCGGCACGCCATGGTAAGCTTTCACGCCGGCGCAATGGCTCACCGGAGTTCGGCCGTTGCTCGCGGAGTGCACTGCTCCGTGGAGCTCGCCCCTCTGCTCCACCCCTCGCTTCTTGTTCGAGCGCACCCGCACCACACCACCTCACCGGTGCCCGTGAGCTCTTCCTCATGCCTTGATTTGGCCGACGACGGCTCACCACCGGGGAGCAGCTCTGCCGCTCCGCCATTGGCGATGGAGAGCCCCTTCCCAAGCTCCTCTGGCCGCATCAAGGGCACCGCTAGGTCCGCGTTGAGATGCTGAGCATGGTGGTGGCCACCGTTTGGCCGGAGACCTCACCGTCGGCAAGCTGTGGCCGCCGGTGTCTCTCTCCCTCCCCTGTGACTGACCTGTGGGGTCTCATGTCCACATGTTTGTCTCGTGTGTGAGCTCTGGGTTCAGTTCTAGGGTGCGTGTAGCATTTGAGCGGTCGGATTCAAAAAGGATTTAAACAAAATGTTTTTCCAGAAAATGATAAAAGGCTTCTAAAATCCATAACTTGCTCATTTTGGCTCCAAAAATTGTGAAACAAATTTTGGTAGACTTCTTAGGACCAGATCTATGATGTAAAAATATTGCATGTCAAGTTTGAAATACTTTTCTGTAGAGTTTTTATTTAATCATTGAAATTACTATTTTCTTGATAAATATATAATAAATCATAGAAAGCTCAGAAAAATATGGTTCCAGTTTTGTTAATCTTCTTGTCTAATGTACTTTATAGGAAAAATATGTGCCATGCATGTTCTGTGGAAAAATTATGATGTGTAATTCAAGTGCTTTTATTTGATGGTAATTGTTATTTTTGATAGAGAGAAAAATATGAATAAAACATGCATATGATAATTTTTATATAGTGATTGTTTAATGTGTAGAATATAGGAAAAATGCTAAATCTGTTGTTTGATACTTTTCATAGTACAAAGTATTTTTATGCTCATTTTTTGGGCCCTAGATTGTTATTTTTGTGTAGGCAGTTCTAGTACTCCAAATGTAATGAAATTTTTGTGGCATGATAGATTAGATGGTAGTAAGCCACTGTAATTTTATCAAATTTTTCTGTGCTGCCAAAAGAAGTGTTGCCATTCAAACACAGTTTCAACTAGGGTTTAATTAACCTTGTTAATGCATGATTAGTTGATAAGAATTGCTTTGGTGTATCTTTGAAGCATCTTAGATTTCTGTGGTGACTTGTCATGGTAGAGAATGATTGTAGTAGTAGTATACTAGTATATGTTCTTGGATGATGTGGACTACCTTGTAGAAGAATTGTATTCCTACTTTATACAATAAAGTAAACCTATTCATCTACATCCCATTCATCATGATCATTACATGTCATCTCTACAATGCACCTAGGCATGAGCACTTATACTTTTGCATCATACAGGATCGCAAGAAGTAATTCTGGTAGCAGTTCCCGAGGAGCCGGAAGAGCAGCCCGAGGTGCAAGAGCAGGAGGTGCCCGAAGCCAACGAGGAGGTCAATGAGGATCTTCCAGAGTGCCCCGACCATCGCCCAAGCTCTTTCGAAAGAGGCAAGCCCCGAAGCATTTCTCCACCTGAGCCTCGTCACCTAGGAGTACCATCATGTGCGTGCAAAATGATTTCTGAGGCTATGGTACGTTTAGCGCAAATTATGGATCTATCTTGCACTGACACTAACACTATCTCCAACAGACCGAAATGAGATTCTACATGACCCACGTCACCTAGTAGTTCCATTGGGTGCGCCCAAAATGATTTCTGAGCCAACGGTACGTTCGGCGGAAACCGTGCACCTATCTTGAATCAAGATTAGCACTATCTCCAAATGGACCGAAACGAGCTTCCATTTGAGCCTCGTCACCTAGGAGTTCCATCCAGTGCGTCCAAAATGATTTCTAAGCCTATGGTTCATTTGGCGCAAACCGTGCACCTCTCTTGCACCGAAACTAACACTATCTCCAAACATACTGAAACGAGATTCTACATGACCCACGTCACCTTGGAGTTCTGTCGGGTTCATCCTGAACAACATCCGAACCAATTATATCAAGATTAGCACTATCTCAAATCGGACTGAAATGAGCTTCCACTTGAGCCTCGTCACCTATGAGTGCCATCGGGTGCGTGCAAAATGATTTCTGAGGCTATGGTACGTTTAGCGCAAATTATGGATCTATCTTGCACTGACACTAATACTATCTCCAACAGACCAAAATGAGATTCTACAAGACCCACGTCACCTAGTAGTTCCATTGGGTGCGTCCAAAATGATTTCTAGGCCAACGGTACGTTCGGCACAGATTGTGCACCAATCTTGAATCAAGATTAGCACTATCTCCAAATGGACCAAAACAAGCTTCCATTTGAGCCTCGTCACATAGGACTACCATACGGTGCGTCCAAAATGATTTCTGGGCCTGTGGTACGTTTGGTGAAAACCGTGCACCTATCTTGCACCAAAACTAACAGTCTGCAAATAGACCGAAATGAGATTCTACATGACCCAAGTCACCTAGGAGTACCATTGGGTGCATCCAAAATGATTTCTAAGGCTATGGTACGTTTAGTGCAAACTGTGGATCTATCTTGCACTAACACTAACACTACCTCCAAACGGACCGAAATGAGATTCTACATGACCCATGTTAGCTAGTAGTTTCGTTGGGTGCGTCCAAAATGATTTCTGAGCCAACGGTACGTTCGCTGCAAACCGTAAACCTATCTTGAATCATGATTAGCACTATCTCCAAATGGACCGAAACGAGCTTCCATTTGACCCTCATCACCTAGAAGTACTGTCTGGTATGTCTAAAAGGATGTCTAAGCCTATGGTACATTTGGCGCAAACCATGCACCTATCTTGCACTGAAACTAAGACTATCACCAAACAGACCAAAACGAGATTCTACATGACCCACGTCACGTAGGAGTTCTGTCGGGTGCATCCAAAATGACTTCTGAGCTAATTGTATCAAGATTAGCACTATCTCAAATCGTACCGAAACGAGCTTCCACCTGAGCCTCGTCAACTAGGAGTACCATCGGGGGTGTGCAAAACGATCTCAAATCGGACCGAAACGAGCTTCCACTTGAGCCTTGTTACCTAGGAGTACCATTGGGTGCGTGCAAAATGATTTCTGCGGCTATGGTACGTTTAGCGCAAATTATGGATCTATCTTGCACTGACACTAACACTAACACTATCTCCAACGGACCGAAACGAGATTCTACATGACCCACGTCACCTAGTAGTTCCATTGGGTGCGTCCAAAATGATTTCTGAGCCAACGGTACGTTCGGCACAGACTGTGCACCTATCTTGAATCAAGATTAGCACTATCTCCAAATAGACCGAAACGAGCTTCCATTTGAGCCTCATCACCTAGGAGTACTGTCCGGTATGTCCAAAATGATTTCTAAGCCTATGGTATATTTGGTGCAAACCGTGCACCTATCTTGCACTGAAACAAACACTATCTCCAAACAGACCGAAATGAGATTCTACATGACCGACGTCATGTAGGATTTCTGTCAGGTGCATCGAAAACGAGTTCTGAGCCAATTGTATCAAGATTAGCAGTACCTCAAATCGTATCGAAACGAGCTTCCACCTGAGCCTCGTAACCTAGGAGTACCATCGGGTGCGTGCAAAATGATTTCTAAGGCTATGGTACGTGTAGCACAAACTATGGAGCTATCTTGCACTGACACTAACACTATCTCCAACGGACTGAAATGAGATTCTACAAGACCCACGTCACCTAGTAGTTCCATTGGGTGCGCCCAAAATGATTTCTGAGCCAACGGTACATTCGGCGCAAACCGTGCACCTATGTTAAATCAAGACTAGCACTATCTCTAAATGGACCGAAACGAGCTTCCATTTGAGCCTCGTCACCTAGGAGTTCCATCCGGTCCGTCCAAAATGATTTCTGAGCCTATGGTACGTTTGACGGAAACCATGCACCTATCTTGCACTGAAACTAACACTGTCTCCAAACAGACCAAAATGAGATTCTACATGACCCACGTCACCTTGGAGTTCTATCAGGTTCATCCAAAATGACTTCCGAGCCAATTGTATCAAGATTAGCACTATCTGAAATTGTACTTAAACGAGCTTCCACTTGAGCCTCGTCACCTAGTAGTACCATCGGGTGCGTGCAAAATGATTTCTAAGGCTATGGTAAGTTTAGCGCAAATTATGGATCTATCTTGCCCTGACACTAACACTATCTCCAACGGACTGAAATGAGATTCTACATCACCCACGTCACCTAGTAGTTCCATTGGGTGCGTCCAAAATGATTTCTGAGCCAACGGTACGTTAGGCACAGACTGTGCACCTATCTTGAATCAAGATTAGCACTATCTCCAAATAGACCGAAATGAGTTTCTATTTGAGCCTCATCACCTAGGAGTACTGTCCGGTATGTCCAAAATGATTTCTAAGCCTATGGTACATTTGGCGCAAACCGTGCACCTATATTGCACCGAAACTAACACCATCTCCAAACAGACCAAAATGAGATTCTACATGACCCACGTCACGTAGGAGTTCTGTCGGGTGCATCCAAAACGACCTTTGGGCCAATTGTATCAGGATTAGCACTATCTCAAATCGTACCGAAACGAGCTTCCACCTGAGCCTCATCACCTAGGAGTACCATCGGGTGCGTGCAAAATGATTTCTGAGGCTGTGGTACGTTTAGCGCAAACTATGGACCTATCTTGCAGTGACACTAACACTATCTCCAATGGACCGAAATGAGACTCTACATGACCCATGTCACCTAGTAGTTCCATTGGGTGCGCCCAAAATGATTTCTGAGCCAACGGTACGTTCGGCACAAACCGTGCACCTATGTTGAATCAAGACTAGCACTATCTCCAAATGGACCGAAACGAGCTTCCATTTGAGCCTCATCACCTAGGAGTTCCATCCGGTGCGTCCAAGATGATTTCTGAGCCTGTGGTATGTTTGACGGAAACCGTGCACCTATCTTGCACCGAAACTAACACTATCTCCAAACAGACCGAAACGAGATTCTACATGACCCACGTCACGAGGAGTTCTGTCGGGTGCATCCAAAACGACTTCTGAGCCAATTGTATCAAGATTAGCACTACCTCAAATCGGACTTAAAAGAGCTTCCACTTGAGCCTCGTCACCTAGGAGTGCCATCGGGAGCGTGCAAAATGATTTCTAAGGCTATGGTACGTTTAGCGCAAATTATGGATCTATCTTGCACTGACACTAACACTATCTCCAATGGACCGAAATGAGATTCTACATCACCCACGTCACCTAGTAGTTCCATTGGGTGCGTCCAAAATGATTTCAGAGCCAACGGTACGTTTGGCACAGACCGAGCACCTATCTTGAATCAAGGTTAGCACTATCTCCAAATGGGCCGAAACGAGCTTCCATTTGAGCCTCGTCACCTAGGAGTGCCATCCGCTGCGTCCAAAATGATTTCTGAGCCTGTGGTACGTTTGGCGAAAACCGTGCACCTATCTTGCACAGAAACTAATACTATCTCCAAACAGACCGAAATGAGATTCTACATGACCCACGTCACCTTGGAGTTCTGCAGGGTTCGTCCAGAACAACATCGGACCAATTGTATCAAGATTAGCACTATCTCAAATCGGACCGAAACGAGCTTCCACTTGAGCCTCGTCACCTATGAGTACCATCAGGTGCGTGCAAAATGATTTATGAGGCTGTGGTACGTTTAGCGCAAATTATGGATCTATCTTGCACTGACACTAACACTATCTCCAATGGACCGAAATGAGATTCTACATGACCCACGTCACCTAGTAGTTCCATTGGGTGTGTCCAAAATGATTTCTGAGCCAACGGTACGTTCGGCACAGACTATGCACCTATCTTGAATCAAGATTAGCACTATCTCAAAATGGACTGAAACGAGCTTCCATTTGAGCCTCGTCACCTAGGAGTGCCATCCGGTGCGTCCAAAATGATTTCTGAGCCTGTGGTACGTTTGGCGGAAACTGTGCACCAATCTTAAACGGAAACAAACACTATCTCCGAACAGACCGAAACGAGATTCTACATGACCCAAGTCACCTAGGAGTACCATTGGGTGAATCGAAAATGATTTCTAAGGCTATGGTACGTTTAGCGCAAACTGTGGATCTATCTTGCACAAACACTAACCCTACCTCCAAACAGACCGAAATGAGATTCAACATGACCCACGTCAGCTAGTAGGTCCATCGGGTGCGTCCAAAATGATTTCTGAGCCAACAGTACGTCCAGTGCGAACTGTGCACCTATCTTGAATCAAGATTAGCACTATCTGCAATTGGACCGAAATGAGCTTCCATTTGAGCCTCATCACCTAGGAGTACTGTCCGGTATGTCCAAAATGATTTGTAAGCTTATGGTACACTTGGCGCAAACCGTGCACCTATCTTGCACCGAAACTAACACTATCTCCAAATAGACCGAAGCGAGATTATACATGACCCACGTCACCTATGAGTTCTATCGGGTGCATCCAAAATGACTTCCAAGCCAATTGTATAAAGATTAGCACTATCTCAAATCGGACCGAAACGAGCTTCCACCTGAGCCTCGTCACCTAGGACTACCATCGGGTGCATGCAAAACGATTTCTGAGGCTATGGTACGTTTAGCGCAAACTATGGATCTATCCTGCACTGACACTAACACTATCTCCAACGGACCGAAATGATTTTCTACATGACACACGTCACCTAGTAGTTCCATTGAGTGCGCCCAAAATTGTTTCTGAGCCAATGGTTTGTTTAGCGCAAACCGTGCACCTATGTTGAATAAAGATTTGCACTATCTCTAAATGGACCGAAACGAGCTTCCTTTTGAGCCACGTCACCTAAGAGTGCCATCCGGTGCGTCCAAAATAATTTCTGAGACTGTGGTACGTTTGACAGAAACCATGCACCTATCTTGTACCAAAACTAACACTATCTCCAAACGGACCGAAACAAGTTTCTACATGACCCACGTCACCTAGGAGTTCTGTCGGGTGCATCCAAAATAACTTCCAAGCCAATTGTATCAAGATATGCACTATCTCAAATCAAACCGAAACGAGCTTCCACTTGAGCCTCGTCACCTAGGAGTACCATGCGGTGCGTCCAAAATGATTTATGAGCCTATGGTACGTTTGGCGCAAACCGTGCACCTATCTTGCACCGAAACTAACACTATCTCCAAACAGACCGAAACGAGATTCTACATGACCCACGTCACCTTGGAGTTCTGTCGGGTGCATCCAAAACAACTTCCAAGCCAATTGTATCAAGATTAGCACTATCTCAAATCTGACCGAACGAGCTTCCACTTGAGCGTTGTCACCTAGGAGTACCATCGGGTGCGTGCAAAATGATTTCTGAGGCTGTGGTACATTTAGCGCAAACTATGGATCTATATTGCACTGACACTAACACTATCTCCAACGGACCGAAATGATATTCTACATGACCCACGTTACCTAGTAGTTCCATCGGGTGCGTCCAAAATGATTTCTGAGCCAACGGTACGTTCGACGCAAACCGTGCATCTATCTTGAATCAAGATTAGCACTATCTCCAAATGGACCGAAACGAGCTTCCATTTGAGCCTTGTCACCTAGGAGTATCATTCGGTGCGTCCAAAATGATTTCTAAGCCTATGGTACATTTGGCGCAAACCGTGCACCTCTCTTGCACCGAAACTAACACTATCTCCAAACAGACTGAAATGAGATTCTACATGACCCACGTCACCTTGGAGTTCTGTTGGGTTCATCCAGAACAACAACCGAGCCAATTGTATCATGATTAGCACTATCTCAAATTAGACTTAAACGAGCTTCCAATTGAGCCTCGTCACCTATGAGTACCATCAGGTGCGTGCAAAATGATTTCTGAGGCTATGGTACATTTAGCGCAAAGTATGGATCTATCTTGCACTGACACTAACACTATCTCCAATGGACCGAAATGAGATTCTACATGACCCACGTCACCTAGTAGTTCCATCGGGTGCGTCCAAAATGATTTCTGAGCCAACGGTACGTTCGGCGCAAACCGTGCACCTATCTTGAATCAAGATTAGCACTATCTCCAAATGGACCGAAACGAGCTTCCATTTGAGGCTCGTCACCTAGGAGTACCATCCGGTGCGTCCAAAATGATTTCTAAGCCTATGGTACATTTGGCGCAAACCGTGCACCTCTCTTGCACCGAAACTAACACTATCTCCAAACAGACCGAAATGAGATTCTACATGACCCACGTCACCTTGCAGTTCTGTCGGGTTCATCCAGAACAACATCCGAGCCAAGTGTATCAAGATTAGCACTATCTCAAATCGAACCGAAACGAGCTTCCATTTGAGCCTCGTCACTTAGGAGTACCATCGGGTGCGTGCAAAACAATTTCTGAGGCTATGATACGTTTAGCGCAAACTATGGATCTATCTTGCACTGACACTAACACTATCTCCAACGGACCGAAATGATATTCTACATGACCCACGTCACCTAGTAGTTCCATCGAGTGCATCCAAAATTATTTCTGAGCCAAAGGTACGTTCGGCACAAACCGTGCACCTATCTTGAATCAAGATTAGCACTATCTCTAAATGGACCAAAACGAGCTTCCATTTGAGCCTCGTCACCTAGGAGTGCCATCCGGTGCGTCCAAAATGAATTCTGAGCCTGTGTTACGTTTGGCGCAAACCGTGCACCTATCTTGCACAGAAACTAACACTATCTCCAAACAGACCGAAATGAGATTCTATATGACCCACGTCACCTTGGAGTTCTGTCGGGTTCATCCAGAACAACATCGGACCAATTGTATCAAGATTAGCACTATCTCAAATCGGACCAAAACGAGCTTCCACTTGAGCCTCGTCACCTATGAGTACCATCAGGTGCGTGCAAAATGATTTCTGAGGCTATGGTACGTTTAGCGCAAATTATAGATCTATCTTGCACTGACACTAACACTATCTCCAGCGGACCGAATTGAGATTCTACATGACCCAAGTCACCTAGTAGTTCCATTGGGTGTGTCCAAAATGATTTCTGAGCCAACGATACGTTCGGCACAGACTGTGCACCTATCTTGAATCAAGATTAGCACTATCTCCAAATGGACCGAAACGAGCTTCCATTTGAGCCTCGTCACCTAGGAGTGCCATCCAGTGTGTCCAAAATGATTTCTGAGCCTGTGGTACGATTGGCGGAAACCGTGCACCTATCTTGCACCGAAACTAACACTATCTCCAAACGGACTGAAACAAGATTCTACATGACCCATGTCACCTAGGAGTTCTGTCGGGTGCATCCAAGATGACTTCCAAGCCAATTGTATCAAGATTAGCACCATCTCAAATCGAACCGAAATGAGCTTCCACTTGAGCCTCGTCACCTAGGAGTACCATCGGGTGCGTGCAAAACGATTTCTGAGGCTATGGTACGTTTAGCGCAAACTATGGATCTATCTTGCACTGACACTAACACTATCTCCAATGGACCGAAATGATATTCTACATGACCCACGTCACCTAGTAGTTCCATCGAGTGCGTCCAAAATGGTTTCTGAGCCAAAGGTACATTCGGCGCAAACCGTGCACCTATCTTGAATCAAGATTAGCACTATCTCCAAATGGACCGAAACGAGCTTCTATTTGAGCGAAGTCACCTAGGAGTGCCATCCGATGTGTCCAAAATAATTTCTGAGCCTGTGGTACGTTTGACAGAAACTATGCACCTATCTTGCACCGAAACTAACACTGTCTCCAAATGGACCGAAACAAGATTCTACATGACCCACGTCACCTAGGAGTTATGTTGGGTGCATCCAAGATGACTTCCAAGCCAATTGTATCAAGATTAGCACCATCTCAAATCGAACCAAAACGAGCTTCCACTTGAGCCTCGTCACCTAGGAGTACCATCGGGTGCGTGCAAAACGATTTCTGAGGCTATGGTACATTTAGCGCAAACTATGGATCTATCTTGCACTGACACTAACACTATCTCCAACGGACCGAAATGATATTCTACATGACCCACGTCACCTAGTAGTTCCATCGAGTGCGTCCAAAATGATTTCTGAGCCAAAGGTACGTTCGGCGCAAACCGTGCACCTATCTTGAATCAAGATTACCACTATCTCCAAATGGAACGAAACGAGCTTCCATTTGAGCCTCGTCACCTAGGAGTGCCATCCGGTGCGTCCAAAATGATTTCTGAGCCTGTGTTACGTTTGGCGGAAACCGTGCACCTATCTTGCGCAGAAACTAACACTATCTCCAAACAGACCAAAATGAGATTCTACATGACCCATGTCACCTTGGAGTTCTATCGGGTTCATCCAGAACAACATAGGACCAATTGTATCAAGATTAGCACTATCTCAAATCGGACCGAAACGAGCTTCCACTTGAGCCTCGTCACCTATGAGTACCATCAGGTGCGTGCAAAATGATTTCCGAGGCTATGGTACGTTTAGTGCAAATTATGGATCTATCTTGCATTGACACTAACACTATCTCCAACGGACCGAAATGAGATTCTACATGACCCACATCACGTAGTAGTCCCATTGGGTGCGTCCAAAATGATTTCTGAGCCAACGGTACGTTCGGCACAAACTGTGCACCTATCTTGAATCAAGATTAGCACTATATCCAAATGGACCAAAACGAGCTTCCATTTGAGCCTCGTCACCTAGGAGTGCCATCCGGTGCGTCCAAAATAATTTCTGAGCCTGTGGTACATTTTACGGAATCCATGCACCTATCTTGCACCGAAACTAACACTGTCACCAAACGGACCGAAACAAGATTCTACACGACCCACGTCACCTAGGAGTTCTGTCGGGTGCATCCAAAATGACTTCCAAGCCAATTGTATCAAGATTAGCACTATCTTAAATCGGACCAAAACGAGCTTCCACTTGAGCCTCGTCACCTAGGAGTACCATCGGGTGCGTGCAAAACGATTTCTGAGGCTATGGTACATTTAGCGTAAACTGTGGATCTATCTTGCACTGACACTAACACTATCTCCAACGGACCGAAATGATTTTCTACATGACCCACGTCAACTAGAAGCTCCATTGGGTGCGCCCAAAATGGTTTCTGAGCCAACGGTATGTTCAACGCAAACCGTGCACCTATGTTGAATCAAGATTAGCATTATCTCCAAATGGACCGAAACGAGCTTCCATTTGAGCCACGTCACCTAGGAGTGCCATCCAGTGCGTCCAAAATAATTTCTGAGACTGTGGTATGTTTGACGGAAACCATGCACCTATCTTGCACCGAAACTAACACTATCTCCATACGGACCGAAACAAGATTCTACATGACCCACGTCACCTAGGAGTTCTGTCGGGTGCATCCAAAATGACTTCCAAGCCAATTGTATCAAGATTAGCACTATCTCAAATCGAACCGGAACAAGCTTCCACTTGAGCCTCGTCACCTAGGAGTACCATCGGGTGCGTGCAAAACAATTTCTGAGGCTATGGTACGTTTAGCGCAAACTATGGATCTATCTTGCACTCACACTAACACTATCTCCAACGGACCGAAATGATATTCTACATGACCCACGTCACCTAGTAGTTCTATTGGGTGCGTCCAAAATGATTTCTGAGCCAACGGTACGTTCGGCGCAAACCATGCACCTATCTTGAATCAAGATTAGCACTATCTCCAAATGGACCAAAACGAGCTTCCATTTGAGCCTCGTCACCTAGGAGTACCATGCGGTGTGTCCAAAATGATTTCTAAGACTATGGTACGTTTGGCGCAAACTGTGCACCTATCTTGCACCGAAACTAACACTATCTCCAAACAGACCGAAACGAGATTCTACATGACCCACGTCACCTTGGAGTTCTATCGGGTGCATCCAAAATGACTTCCAAGCCAATTGTATCAAGATTAGCACTATCTCAAATCTGACCGAACGAGCTTCCACTTGAGCGTCGTCACCTAGAAGTACCATCGGGTGCGTGCAAAATGATTTCTGTGGCTATGGTACGTTTAGCGCAAACTATGGATCTATCTTGCACTAACACTAACACTATCTCCAACAGACCGAAATGAGATTCTACATGACCCACGTCACCTAGTAGTTCCATCAGGTGTGTCCAAAATGATTTCCGAGCCAACGATACATTCGGCGCAAACCGTGCACCTATCTTGAATCAAGATTAGCACTATCTCCAAATGGACCGAAACGAGCTTCCATTTGAGCCTCGTCACCTAGGCGTACTGTCCGGTATGTCCAAAATGATTTCTAAGCCTATGGCACATTTGGCACAAACCGTGCACCTCTCTTGCACAGAAACTAACACAATCTCCAAACAGAATGAAACGAGATTATACGTGACCCACGTCACCTTAGACTTCTGTCGGGTTCATCCAGAACAACATCCGAGCCAATTGTATCAAGATTAGCACTATCTGAAATCGGACTGAAACGAGCTTCCACTTGAGCCTCGTCACCGATGAGTACCATCGGGTGCGTGCAAAATGATTTATGAGGCTATGGTACGTTTAGCACAAATTATGGATCTATCTTGCACTGATACTAACACTATCTCCAATGGACCAAAATGAGATTCGACATGACCCACGTCACCTAGTAGTTCCATTGGGTGTGTCCAAAATGATTTCTGAGCCAACGGTACGTTCAGCACAGACGGTGCACCTATCTTGAATCGAGATTAACACTATCTCTAAATGGACTGAAACGTGCTTCCATTTGAGCCTCGTCACCTAGGAGTGCCATTCGGTGCGTCCAAAATGATTTATGTGCCTATGGTACGTTTGGCGTAAACCCTGCATCTATCTTGCACTGAAACTAACACTATCTTCAAATAGACCAAAATGAGATTCTACATGACCCACGTCACCTTGTAGTTCTGCCGGTTCATCCAGAACAACATCCGAGCCAATTGTATCAAGATTAGCACTATCTCAAATCAGACCGAAACGTGCTTCCACTTGAGCCTCGTCACCTATGAGTACCATCGGTTGCGTGCAAAATGATTTCTGAGGCCATGGTATGTTTAGCGCAAATTATGGATCTATCTTGCACTAACACTAACACTATCTCCAACAGACCAAAATGAGATTCTACATGACCACGTCACCTAGTAGTTCCATCAGGTGCGTCCAAAATGATTTCTGAGCCAATGGTACGTTCGGCGCTAACCGTGCACCTATCTTGAATCAAGATTAGCACTATATCCAAATGAACCGAAATGAGCTTCCATTTGAGCGTCGTCACCTAGGAGTACCATCTGGTGTGTCCAAAATGATTTCTGAGCCTATGGTACATTTGGCGCAAACCGTGCACCTATCTTGCACCGAAACTAACACTACCTCCAAACAGACCGAAATGACATTCTACCTGACCCACGTCACCTAGGAGTTCTGCCGGGTGCATCCAAAATGACTTCCAAGCCAATTGTATCAAGATTAGCACTATCTCAAATCTGACCGAAATGAGCTTCCACTTGAGCGTCGCCACCTAGGAGTACCATCGGGTGCGTGCAAAATGATTTCTGAGGCTATGGTACGTTTAGCGCAAACTATGGATCTATCTTGTAGTGACACTAACACTATCTCCAACGGACCGTAATGATATTCTACATGACCCACGTCACCTAGTAATTCCATCGGGTTCGTCCAAAATGATTTCTGAGCCAACGGTACGTTCGGCGCAAACCATGCACCTCTCTAGAATCAAGATTAGCACTATCTCCAAATGGACCGAAACGAGCTTCCATTTGAGCCTTGTCACCTAGGAGTACCATCCGGTGCATCCAAAATGATTTCTAAGCCTATGGTACGTTTGGCGGAAACCGTGCACCTATCTTGCACCGAAACTAACACTATCTCCAAACAGACAGAAATGAGATTCTACATGACCCACGTCACCTTGGAGTTCTATCGGGTCCATCCAGAACAACATCCGAGCCAATTGTATCAAGATTAGCACTGTCTCAAATCGGACCGAAACGAGCTTCCACTTGAGCCTTGTCACCTATGAGTACCATTGGGTGCGTGCAAAATGATTTCTGAGGCTATGTTACGTTTAGCGCAAATTATGGATCTATCTTCACTGACACAAACACTATCTCCAACAGACTGAAATGAGATTCTACATGACCCATGTCACCTAGTAGTTCTGTTGGGTGCGTCCAAAATGATTTCTGAGCCAACGGTACGTTCGGCACAGACTGTGCACATATCTTGAATCAAGATTAGCACTATCTCCAAATGGACCGAAACGAGCTTCCATTTGAGCCTCGTCACCTAGGAGTACCATCCGATGCATCCAAAATAATTTCTAAGCCTATGGTACATTTGGTGCAAACCGTGCACCTCTCTTGCACCGAAACTAACACTATCCCCAAACAGAACGAAACGAGATACTACATGACCCATGTCACCTAAGACTTCTGTCGGGTTCATCCAAAACAACATCCAAGCCAATTGTATCAAGATTTGCACTATCTCATATCGGACTGAAACGAGCTTCCACTTGAGCCTCGTCACCTATGAGTACCATCGGGTGCGTGCAAAATGATTTCTGAGGCTATGGTACGATTTGCGCAAATTATGGATCTATCTTGCACTGACACTAACACTATCTCCAACGTACCGAAATGAGATTCTACATGACCCACGTCACCTAGTAGTTCCATTGGGTGCGTCCAAAATGACTTCTGAGCCAACGGTACGTTCGGCACAGACTGTGCACCAATCTTGAATCAATATTAGCACTATCTCCAAATGGACCAAAACGAGCTTCCATTTGAGCGTCGTCACCTCGGAGTACTGTCCAGTATGTCCAAAATGATTTCTAAGCCTATGGTACGTTTGGCGCAAACCGTGCACCTATCTTGCTCCGAAACTAACACTATCTCCAAACAGACCAAAACGAGATTCTACATGACCCACGTCACGTAGGAGTTCTGTCGGGTGCATCCAAAATGACTTCCGAGCCAATTGTATCAAGATTAGCACTATCTCAAATCGTATCGAAACGAGCTTCCACTTGAGCCTTGTCACCTATGAGTACCATCGGGTGCGTGCAAAATGATTTCTGAGGCTGTGGTACGTTTAGCTTAAACTATGGAGCTATCTTGCACTAACAATAACACCATCTCCAATGGAACAAAATGAGATTCTACATGACCCATGTCACCTAGTAGATCTATCGGGTGCGCCCAAAATGATTTCTGAGCCAACGGTACGTTCATCGCAAACCATGCACCTATGTTGAATCAAGATTAGCACTATGTCTAAATGGACCGAAACGAGCTTCCATTTGAGCCTCGTCACCTAGGAGTGCCATCCTGTGTGTCCAAAATGATTTCTAAGCCTGTGGTACATTTGACGAAAATCGTGCACCTATCTTGCACCAAAACTAACACTGTCTCCAAACGGAGCGAAACAAGATTCTACATGACCCACGTCACCTAGGAGCACCATTGGGTGTATCCAAAATGATTTCTGAGGCTATGGAACATTTAGTGCAAACTGTGGATCCATCTTGCACTGACACTAACACTACCTCCAAACGGACATGACCCACGTCACCTAGTAGTTCCATTGGGTGCGTCCAAAATGATTTCTGAGCGAACGGTATGTTCGGCGCTAACCGTGCACCTATCTTGAACCAAGATAAGTAGTTAAGCACTATCTTCAAATGGACCGAAACGAGCTTCCATTTGAGCCTCGTCACCTAGGAGTACTATCCGATGCGTCCAAAATAATTTCTAAGCCTATGGTACATTTGGCGCAAACCGTGCACCACTCTTGCACCGAAACTAACAATATCTCCAAACAGAACGAAACGAGATTCTACATGACCCACGTCACCTTAGAGTTCTATCTGGTTCATCCAAAATAACATCCAAGCCAATTGTATCAAGATTAGCACTATCTCAAATCAGACCGAAACGAGCTTCCACTTGAGCCTCGTCACCTATGAGTACCATCGGGTGCGTGCAAAATGATCTCTGAGGCTATGGTACGTTTAGCGCAAATTATGGATCTATCTTGCACTGACACAAACACTATCTCCAACGGACCGAAATGAGATTCTACATGACCCACGTCACCTAATAGTTCCATTGGGCGCGTCCAAAATGATTTCAGAGCCAACGGTACGTTCGTCACAGACCATGCACCTATCTTGAATCAAGATTAGCGCTATCTCCAAATGGACCGAAACGAGCTTCCAATTGAGCCTCGTCTCCTAGGAGTGCCATCCAGTGCAGCTAAAATGATTTATGAGCTTGTGGTACGTTTGGCGGAAACCGTGCACCTATCCTGCACCGAAACTAACACAGTCCCCAAACGGACCGAAATGAGATTCTACGCGACCCACATCACCTAGGAGTACCATTGGGGTGCTTCCAAAATGATTTCTGTGGATACGGTATGTTTAGCGCAAACTGTGGATATATCTTGCACTGACACTAACACTACCTCCAAATGGACTGAAATGAGATTCTACATCACCGACGTCACCTAGTACTTCCATCGGGTGCGTCTAAAATGAGTTCTGAGCCAACGGTACGTTCGGAGCAAACCGTGCACCTATCTTGAATCAAGATTAGCACTATCTCCTAATGGACCGAAATGAGCTTCCATTTGAGCCTCGTCACCTAAGATTGCCATCGGGTGCGTCCAAAATGATTTCTAAGCCTATGGTACGTTTGGCGGAAACCGAGCACCTATCTTGCACTGAAACTAACACTATCTCCAAACAGACTGAAATGAGATTCTACATGACCCACGTCACCTAGTAGTTCCGTTGGGTGCGTCCAAAATGATTTCTGAGCCAACGGTACGTTCGGCACAGACTGTGCACATATCTTGAATCAAGATTAGCACTATCTCCAAATGGACCGAAACGAGCTTCCATTTGAGCCTCGTCACCTAGGAGTACCATCCGATGCGTCCAAAATAATTTCTAAGCCTGTGGTACATTTGGCGCAAACCGTGCACCTCTCTTGCACCGCAACTAACACTATCTCGAAACAGAACGAACCGAGATTCTACATGACCCACGTCACCTTAAACTTCTATCGGGTTCATCCAAAATAATATCCAAGCCAACTGTATCAAGATTAGCACTATCTCAAATCGGACCGAAACGAGCTTCCACTTGAGCCTCGTCACCTATGAGTACCATCGGGTGAGTGCAAAATAGTTTTCTAAGGCTATGGTACGTTTAGCGCAAATTATGGATCTATCTTGCACTGACACAAACACTATCTCCAACGGACCAAAATGAGATTCTACATGACCCACGTCACCTAGTAGTTCCATTGGGCTCGTACAAAATGATTTCTGAGCTAACGGTACGTTCGGCGCAGACCGTGCACCTATCTTGAATCAAGATTAGCACTGTCTCCAAATGGACCAAAACGAGCTTCCATTTGAGCCTCGTCTCCTAGGAGTGCCATCCGGTGCAGCTAAAATGATTTCTGAGCTTGTGGTACATTTGGCGGAAACCGTGCACCTATCTTGCACCGAAACTAACACTATCTCCAAACAGACCGAAATGAGATTCTACATGACCCACGTCACCTTGGAGTTCTGTCGGTTCATCCAAAACAACATCTGAGCCAATTGTATCAAGATTAGCACTATCTCAAATCGGACCGAAACGAGCTTCCACTTGAGCCTCGTCACCTAAGAGTGCCATCCGGTGCGTCCAAAATGATTTCTAAGCCTGTGGTACGTTTGGCGGAAACCGTGCACCTATCTTGCACCGAAACTAACACTATCTCCAAACAGACCGAAATGAGATTCTACATGACCCACGTCACCATGGAGTTCTATCGGGTTCATCCAGAACAACATCCGAGCCAATTGTATCAAGATTAGCACTATCTCAAATCATACCAAAACGAGCTTCCACTTGAGCCTTGTCACCTATGAGTACCATCGGGTGCGTGCAAAATGATTTCTGAGGCTATGTTACGTTTAGCGCAAATTATGGATCTATCTTGCACTAACACTAACACTATCTCCAACGGACTGAAATGAGATTCTACATGACCCACGTCACCTAGTAGTTCCGTTGGGTGCGTCCAAAATGATTTCTGAGCCAATGGTACGTTCGGCACAGACTATGCACCTATCTTGAATCAAGATTAGCACTATCTCCAAGTGGACCGAAATGAGCTTCCATTTGAGCCTCATCACCTAGGAGTACCATCCGATGCGTCCAAAATAATTTCTAAGCCTATGGTACATTTGGCGGAAACCGTGCACCTCTCTTGCACAGAAACTAACACTATCTCCAAACAGAACAAAACAAGATTCTACATGACCCACGTCACCTTAGACTTCTGTTGGATTCATCCAAAACAACATCCAAGCCAATTGTATCAAGATTTGCACTATCTCAAATCAGACCGAAACGAGCTTCCACTTGAGCCTCGTCACCTATGAGTACCATCGGGTGCATGCAAAATGATTTCTGAGGTAATGGTACGTTTAGCGCAAATTAAGGACCTACCTTGCACTGGCACTAACACTATCTCTAATGGAGCGAAATGGGATTCTACATGACCCACGTCACCTAGTAGTTCCATTGGGCGCGTACAAAATGATTTCTGAGCCAACGGTACGTTCGACGCAGACCGTGCACCTATCTTGAATCAAGATTAGAACTATCTCCAAATGGACCGAAATGAGCTTCCATTTGAGCCTCGTCACCTAGGAGTGCCATCCAGTGCAGCTAAAATGATTTCTGAGGTTGTGGTACGTTTGGTAGAAACCGTGCACCTATCTTGCACCAAAACTAACACAGTCTCCAAACGGACCGAAATGAGAATCTACATGACCCACGTCACCTTGGAGTTCTGTCGGGTTCATCCAGAACAACATCCGAGCCAATTGTATCAAGATTAGCACTATCTCAAATTGGACCGAAACGAGCTTCCACTTGAGCCTCGTCACCTAAGAGTGCCATCCGGTGCGTCCAAAATGATTTCTAAGCTTGTGGTAGGTTTGGCGGAAACCGTGCACCTATCTTGCACCGAAACTAACACTATCTCCAAACAGACCGAAATGAGATTCTACATGACCCACGTCACCATGGAGTTCTATCGGGTTCATCCAGAACAACATCCGAGCCAATTGTATCAAGATTAGCACTATCTCAAATCGGACCGAAACGAGCTTCCACTTGAGCCTTGTCACCTATGAGTACAATCGGGTGCGTGCAAAATGATTTCTGAGGCTATGTTACGTTTAGCGCAAATTATGGATCTATCTTGCACTGACACTAACACTATCTCCAACGGACCAAAATGAGATTCTACATGACCCACGTCACCTAGTAGTTCCGTTGGGTGCGTCCAAAATGATTTATGAGCCAATGGTACGTTCGGCACAGACAATGCACCTATCTTGAATCAAGATTAGCACTATCTCCAAATGGACCGAAAGACGATTCCATTTGAGCCTCATCACCTAGGAGTACCATCCGATGCGTCCAAAATAATTTCTAAGCCTATGGTACATTTGGCGGAAACCGTGCACCTCTCTTGCACCGAAACTAACACTATCTCCAAACAGAACAAAACGAGATTCTACATGACCCACGTCACCTTAGAGTTCTATCTGGTTCATCCAAAACAACATCCAAGCCAATTGTATCAAGATTAGCACTATCTCAAATCGGACCGAAACGAGCTTCCACTTGAGCCTCGTCACCTATGAGTACCATCGGGTGCGTGCAAAATGATCTCTGAGGCTATGGTACGTTTAGCGCAAATTATGGATCTATCTTGCACTGACACAAACACTATCTCCAACGGACCGAAATGAGATTCTACATGACCCACGTCACCTAATAGTTCCATTGGGCGCGTCCAAAATGATTTCAGAGCCAACGGTACGTTCGTCACAGACCATGCACCTATCTTGAATCAAGATTAGCGCTATCTCCAAATGGACTGAAACAAACTTCCATTTGAGCCTCGTCTCCTAGGAGTGCCATCCAGTGCAGCTAAAATGATTTATGAGCTTGTGGTACGTTTGGCGGAAACCGTGCACCTATCCTGCACCGAAACTAACACAGTCCCCAAACGGACCGAAATGAGATTCTACACGACCCACATCACCTAGGAGTACCATTGGGGTGCTTCCAAAATGATTTCTGTGGATACGGTATGTTTAGCGCAAACTGTGGATATATCTTGCACTAACACTAACACTACCTCCAAATGGACTGAAATGAGATTCTACATCACCGACGTCACCTAGTACTTCCATCGGGTGCGTCTAAAATGAGTTCTGAGCCAACGGTACGTTCGGCGCAAACCGTGCACCTATCTTGAATCAAGATTAGCACTATCTCCTAATGGACCGAAACGAGCTTCCATTTGAGCCTCGTCACCTAAGATTGCCATCGGGTGCGTCCAAAATGATTTCTAAGCCTATGGTACGTTTGGCGGAAACCGAGCACCTATCTTGCACTGAAACTAACACTATCTCCAAACAGACTGAAATGAGATTCTACATGACCCACATCACCTAGTAGTTCTGTTGGGTGCGTCCAAAATGATTTCTGAGCCAACGGTACGTTCGG
This sequence comes from Saccharum hybrid cultivar R570, assembly GCA_038087645.1. Classification (NCBI taxonomy): domain Eukaryota; kingdom Viridiplantae; phylum Streptophyta; class Magnoliopsida; order Poales; family Poaceae; genus Saccharum; species Saccharum hybrid cultivar. Next base: position 19,702,720 of record JAQSUU010000804.1, read on the forward strand.
CACAGACTGTGCACATATCTTGAATCAAGATTAGCACTATCTCCAAATGGACCGAAACGAGCTTCCATTTGAGCCTCGTCACCTAGGAGTACCATCCGATGCGTCCAAAATAATTTCTAAGCCTGTGGTACATTTGGCGCAAACCGTGCACCTCTCTTGCACCGCAACTAACACTATCTCGAAACAGAACGAACCGAGATTCTACATGACCCACGTCACCTTAAACTTCTATCGGGTTCATCCAAAACAATATCCAAGCCAACTGTATCAAGATTAGCACTATCTCAAATCGGACCGAAACGAGCTTCCACTTGAGCCTCGTCACCTATGAGCACCATCGGGTGCGTGCAAAATAATTTCTGAGGCTGTGGTACATTTAGCGCAAATTATGGATCTATCTTGCACTGACACAAACACTATCTCCAACGGACCGAAATGAGATTCTACATGACCCACGTCACCTAGTAGTTCCATTGGGCTCGTACAAAATGATTTCTGAGCCAACGGTACGTTCGGCGCAGACCGTGCACCTATCTTGAATCAAGATTAGCACTATCTCCAAATGGACCAAAACGAGCTTCCATTTGAGCCTCGTCTCCTAGGAGCGCCATCTGGTGCAGCTAAAATGATTTCTGAGCTTGTGGTACGTTTGGCGGAAACCGTGCACCTATCTTGCACCGAAACTAACACTATCTCCAAACAGACCGAAATGAGATTCTACATGACCCACGTCACCTTGGAGTTCTGTCGGTTCATCCAGAACAACATCTGAGCCAATTGTATCAAGATTAGCACTATCTCAAATCGGACCGAAACGAGCTTCCACTTGAGCCTCGTCACCTAAGAGTGCCATCCGGTGCGTCCAAAATGATTTCTAAGCCTGTGGTACGTTTGGCGGAAACCGTGCACCTATCTTGCACCGAAACTAACACTATCTCCAAACAGACCGAAATGAGATTCTACATGATCCACGTCACCATGGAGTTCTATCGGGTTCATCCAGAACAACATCCGAGCCAATTGTATCAAGATTTGCACTGTCTCAAATCGGACCGAAACGAGCTTCCACTTGAGCCTCGTCACCTATGAGTACCATCGGGTGCATGCAAAATGATTTCTGAGGCTATGGTATGTTTAGCACAAATTAAGGACCTACCTTGCACTGGCACTAACACTATCTCGAATGGAGCGAAATGGGATTCTACACGACCCACGTCACCTAGTAGTTCCATTGGGTGGGTACAAAATGATTTCTGAGCCAACGGTACGTTCGACGCAGACCGTGCACCTATCTTGAATCAAGATTAGAACTATCTCCAAATTGACCGAAATGAGCTTCCATTTGAGCCTCGTCTCCTAGGAGTGCCATCTGGTGCAGCTAAAATGATTTCTGAGCTTGTGGTACGTTTGGCAGAAACCATGCACCTATCTTGCACCGAAACTAACACAATCTCCAAACGGACCGAAATGAGATTCTACATGACCCACGTCACCTAGGAGTACCATTGGGGTGCTTCCAAAATGATTTCTGTGGATATGGCATGTTTAGCGCAAACTGTGGATATATCTTGCACTGACACTAACACTACCTCCAAACGTACCGAAATGAGATTCTACATCACCAACGTCACCTAGTAGTTCCATCAGGTGTGTCCAAAATGATTTCTGAGCCAACAGTACGTTCGACGCAAACCGTGCACCTCCTTTGCTCCAAAACTAACACTATCTCCAAACAGAACGAAACTAGATTCTACATGACCCATGTCACCTTAGACTTCTGTCGGGTTCATCCAAAACAACATCCAAGCCAATTGTATCAAGATTTGCACTATCTCAAATCGGACCAAAACGAGCTTCCACTTGAGCCTCGTCACCTATGAGTACCATCGGGTGCGTGCAAAATGATTTCTGAGGCTATGGTACGTTTTGCGCAAATTATGGATCTATCTTGCATTGACACTAACACTATCTGCAACGGACCAAAATGAGATTCTACATGACCCACATCACCTAGTAGTTCCATTGGGTGCGTCCAAAATGACTTCTGAACCAACGGTACGTTCGGCACAGACTGTGCACCTATCTTGAATCAATATTAGCACTATCTCCAAATAGACCAAAACGAGCTTCCATTTGAGCCTCGTCACCTAGAAGTACTGTCCAGTATGTCCAAAATGATTTCTAAGACTATGCTACATTTGGCGCAAACCGTGCACCTATCTTGCACAGAAACTAACACTATCTCCAAACAGACCGAAACGAGATTCTACATGACCCACGTCACGTAGGAGTTCTGTTGGGTGCATCCAAAACGACTTCCAAGCCAATTGTATCAAGATTAGCACTATCTCAAATCGTACCGAAACGAGCTTCCACTTGAGCCTTGTGATACCATCGGGTGCGTGCAAAACGATTTCTAAGGCTGTGGTACGTTTAGCTTAAACTATGGAGCTATCTTGCACTAACAATAACACTATCTCCAATGGAATGAAATGAGATTCTACATGACCCATGTCACCTAGTAGATCTATCGGGTGCGCCCAAAATGATTTCTGAGCCAACGGTATGTTCGGCGCAAACCATGCACCTATGTTGAATCAAGATGAGCACTATCTCTAAATGGACCGAAACGAGCTTCCATTTGAGCCTCGTCACCTAGGAGTGCCATCCTGTGTGTCCAAAATGATTTCTAATCCTGTGGTACATTTGACGGAAACCGTGCACCTATCTTGCACCAAAACTAACACTGTCTCCAAACGGAGCGAAACAAGATTCTACATGACCCACGTCACCTAGGAGCACCATTGGGTGCATCCAAAATGATTTCTGAGGCTATGGAACATTTAGTGCAAACTGTGGATCCATCTTGCACTGACACTAACACTACCTCCAAACGGACATGACCCACGTCACCTAGTAGTTCCATTGGGTGCGTCCAAAATGATTTCTGAGCGAACGGTACGTTCGGCGCTAACCGTGCACCTATCTTGAATCAAGATAAGCACTATCTCCAAATAGACCGAAAAGAGCTTCCATTTGACCCTCGTCACCTAGGAGTACTATCCGATGCGTCCAAATTAATTTCTAAGCCTATGGTACATTTGGTGCAAACCGTGCACCAATCTTGCACCGAAACTAACAATATCTCCAAATAGAACGAAACGAGATTCTACATGACCCACGTCACCTTAGAGTTCTGTCGGGTTCATCCAAAACAACATCCAAGCCAATTGTATCAAGATTAGCACTATCTCAAATCGGACCGAAACGAGCTTCCACTTGAGCCTCGTCACCTATGAGTACCATCGGGTGCGTGCAAAATGATCTCTGAGGCTATGGTACGTTTAGCGCAAATTATGGATCTATCTTGCACTGACACTAACACTATCTCCAACGGACCGAAATGAGATTCTACATGACCCATGTCACCTAATAGTTCCATTGGGCGCGTCCAAAATGATTTATGAGCCAATGGTACGTTCGTCGCAGACCATGCACCTATCTTGAATCAAGATTAGCGCTATCTCCAAATGGACCGAAACGAGCTTCCATTTGAGCATCGTCTCCTAGGAGTGCCATCCGGTGCAGCTAAAATGATTTCTGAGCTTGTGGTACGTTTGGCGGAAACCGTGCACCTATCTTGCACCGAAAGTAACATAGTCTCCAAACGGACCGAAATGAGATTCTACACGACCCACGTCACCTAGGAGTACCATTGGGGTGCTTCCAAAATGATTTATGTGGATATGGTATGTTTAGCGCAATCTGTGGATATATCTTGCACTAACACTAGCACTACCTCCAAACGGACCAAAATGAGATTCTACATCACCGACGTCACCTAGTAGTTCCATCGGGTGCGTCCATAATGATTTCTGAGCCAACGGTACGTTCGGCGCAAACCGTGCATCTATCTTGAATCAAGATTAGCACTATCTCCAAATGGACCGAAACGAGCTTCCATTTGAGGCTCGTCACCTAGGAGTACCATCTGGTGCGTCCAACGATTTCTAAGCCTTTGGTACATTTCGTGCAAACCGTGCACCTCTCTTGCACCGAAACTAACACAATCTCCAAACAGAACGAAATGAGATTCTAGATGACCCACGTCACCTTAGACTTCTGTCGGGTTCATCCAAAACAACATCCAAGCCAATTGTATCAAGATTAGCACTATCTCAAATCAGACCGAAATGAGCTTCCACTTGAGCCTCGTCACTTATAAGTACCATCGGGTGCGTGCAAAATGATTTCTGAGGCTATGGTACGTTTAGCGCAAATTATGGATCTATCTTGCACTGACACTAACACTATCTCCAATGGACAGAAATGAGATTCTACATGACCCGCATCACCTAGTAGTTCCATTGGGCGCGTACAAAATGATTTCTGAGCCAACGGTACGTTCGGCACAGACCGTGCACCTATCTTGAATCAAGATTAGCACTATCTCCAAATGGACCGAAACAAGCTTCCATTTGAGCCTCGTCTCCTAGGAGTGCCATCCGGTGCAGCTAAAATGATTTTTGAGCTTGTGGTACATTTGGCGGAAACTGTGTACCTGTCTTGCACCGAAACTAACACAGTCTCCAAACCGACCGAAATGAGATTCTACACATCCCACGTCATGTAGGAGTACCATTGGCGTGCTTCCAAAATGGTTTCTATGGATATTGTATGTTTTGCGCAAACTATGGATATATCTTGCACTGACACTAACGCTACCTCCAAACGGACCGAAATGAGATTCTACATCACCGACGTCACCTAGTAGTTCCATCGGGTGCATCCAAAATGATTTTTGAGCCAACGGTACGTTCGGCGCAAACCGTGCACCTATCTTGAATCAAGATTAGCACTATCTCCAAATGGACCGAAACGAGCTTCCATTTGAGCCTTGTCACCTAGGAGTACCATCTGGTGCATCCAAAATGATTTCTAAGCCTATGGTACATTTGGCGCAAACCATGCACCTCTCTTGCACCGAAACTAACACTATCTCCAAATAGAATGAAACGAGATTCTACATGACCCACGTCACCTTAGACTTTTGTCGGGTTCATCCAAAACAACATACAAGCCAATTGTATCAAGATTAGCACTATCTCAAATCGGACCGAAACGAGCTTCCACTTGAGCCTCGTCACCTATGAGTACCATCGGGTGCGTGCAAAATGATCTCTGAGGCTATGGTACGTTTAGCGCAAATTATGGATCTATCTTGCACTGACACTAACACTATCTCCAATGGACCGAAATGAGATTCTACATGACCCATGTCACCTAATAGTTCCATTGGGCGCATACAAAATGATTTCTGAGCCAACGGTACGTTCGGCGCAGACCATGCACCTATCTTGAATCAAGATTAGCGCTATCTCCAAATGGACCGAAACGAGCTTCCATTTGAGCATCGTCTCCTAGGAGTGCCATCCGGTGCAGCTAAAATGATTTCTGAGCTTGTGGTACGTTTGGCGGAAACCGTGCACCTATCTTGCACCGAAACTAACACAGTCTCCAAACGGACCGAAATGAGATTCTACACGACCCACGTCACCTAGGAGTACCATTGGGGTGCTTCAAAAATGATTTTATGAGGCTATGGTATGTTTAGCGCAAACTGTGGATATATCTTGCACTAACACTAGCACTACCTCCAAACAGACCAAAATGAGATTCTACATCACCGATGTCACCTAGTAGTTCCATTAGGTGCGTACAAAATGATTTATGAGCCAACGGCTTCCAAAACGATTTTTGAGGCAATGGTATGTTTACCGCAAACTATGGACATATCTTGCACTAACACTAACACTACCACCAAACAGAGTGAAATGAGATTCTACCTGACCCACATCACCTAGTAGTTCCATCGGGTGCATCCAGAATGATTTCTGAGCCAATGGTACGTTTCACGAAGACCATGCAGGATCTTGAATGAAGATTAGCACTATCTCCAAATGAACTAAAACGAGCTTCCATTTGAGCCTTTTTACCTAGGAGTACCATCCAATGTGTACAAAACGATTTCTGAGCCTATGGTACATTTGGCGCAAACCGTGCGCCTATCTTGCACCGAAACTAACACTATCTCCAAACAGACCGACATGAGATCCTACATGACCCATGTCACCTAGGAGTTCTGTCGGGTGCATCCAAAACGACTTCCGAGCCCATTGTATCAAGATTAGCATTATCTCAAATCGGACCGAAACGAGCTTCCACTTGAGCCTCGTCACGTAGGAGTACCGTCGGGTGCGTGCAAAATGATTTCTGAGGCTATGGTACGTTTAGCGCAAACTATGGATCTATCTTGCACTGACATTGACACTATCTCCAACAGACCAAAATGAGATTCTACATGACCCACGTCACCTAGTAGTTTCATCGGGTGCATCCAAAATGATTTATGAGCCAACGGCATGTTCGGCGCAAACCATGCACCTATCTTGAATCAAGATGAGCACTATCTCTAAATGGACCAAAACAAGCTGCCATTTGAGCCTCGTCATGTAGGAGGGCCATCTGGTACGACAAAAATGATTTTCTAAGAATGTGGTACATTTGGCGAAAACTGTGCACCTATCTTGCACCGAAACTAACACCGTCTCCAAACGGACCGAAATGAGATTCTACATGACCCACGTCACCTAGGAGTACCATTGGGTGCATCCAAAATGATTTCTAAGGCTATGGTACGTTTAGCGCAAACTATGGATCTATATTGTACTAACACCAACACTACCTCCAAACGGACCGAAATGAGATTCTACCTGACCCACGTTAGCTAGTAGTTCCATCTGGTGCGTCCTAAATGATTTCTGAGCCAACGGTATGTTCGGTGCAAACCGTGCACCTATCTTGAATCAAGATTAGCACTATCTCCAAATGGACCGAAACGAGCTTCCATTTGAGCCTCGTCACCTAGGAGTACTGTCCGGTATGTATAAAATGATTTTCTAAGCCTATGGTACATTTGGCGCAAACCGTGCACCTATCTTGCCCCGAGACTAACACTATCTCCAAATAGACCAAAACGAGATTCTACATGACCCACATCAACTAGGAGTTCTATTGGGTGCATCCGAAATGACTTCCGAGCCAATTGTATCAAAATTAGCGTTATCTCAAATCGAACCGAAACGATGTTCCACTTGAGCCTTGTCACATAGGAGTACCATCGGGTGCGTGCAAAATGATTTTCTGAGGCTGTGGTACGTTTAGCGCAAACTACGGAGCTATCTTGCACTGACAATAACAGTATCTCCAACGGAACGAAATGTGATTCTACATGACCCATGTCACCTAGTAGTTCTATCGGGTGCGCCCAAAATGAATTCTGAGCCAACGCTACGTTCGGCGCAAACCGTACACCTATCTTCTATCAAGATTAGCACTATCTCCAAATGGACCGAAACGAGCTTCCATTTGAGCCTCGTCACCTAGGAGTGCCATCCGGTGCGTCCAAATGGATTTATGAGCCCGTGGTACGTTTGACGGAAATCGTGCACCTATCTTGCACCTACACTAACAATGTCTCCAAACGGACCGAAACAAGATTCTACATGACCCACGTCACCTAGGAATACCATTGGGAGCATCCAATATGATTTTTGAGGCTATGGAACGTTTAGTGCAAACTGTGGATCTATCTTGCACTGACACTAACACTACCTGCAAACGGACATGACCCACGTCACCTAGTAGTTCCATCGGGTGCGTCCAAAATGATTTCTGAGCCAATGGTACGTTCAGCGCAGACCGTGCACCTATCTTGAATCAAGATTAGCACTATCTCCAAATAGACCGAAACGAGCTTCCATTTGAGCCTCGTCACCTATGAGTACCATCGGGTGCGTGCAAAATGATTTCTGAAGCTATGGTACATGTGGCGCAAACCTTGCACCTCTCTTGCACCGAAACTAACACTATCTCCAAACAGAACGAAACGAGATTCTTCATGCCCACGTCACCTAGGAGGACCATTGGGCGCTTCCAAAATGATTTATGAGGCTATGGTATGTTTAGCGTAAACTATGGATATATATTGCACTGACACTAACACTACCACCAAACAGAGTGAAATGAGATTCTACATGACCCACGTCACCTAGTAGTTCCATCGGTTGCGTACAAAATGATTTCTAAGCCAATGGTACGTTTGGTGAAGACCATGCATCTATCTTGAATCAAGATTAGCACTATCTCCAAATGGACAGAAACTAGCTTCCATTTGAGCCTCGTCACCTAGGAGTGTCATCCGGTGCGTCCAAAATGATTTCTGAGCCTGTGGTACGTTTGGCGGAAACCATGCACCTATCTTGCACCGAAACTAACACTGTCTACAAACGGACGGAAACGAGATTTTACATGACCCACGTCACCTAGGTGTTCTGTCTGGTGCATCCAAAATGACTTCCGAGCCCATTGTATCAAGATTAGCATTATCTCAAATCGGATCAAAACGAGCTTCCACTTGAGCCTTGTCACGTAGGAGTACCATCGGGTGCGTGCAAAATGATTTTTGAGGCTGTGGTACGTTTAGTGCAAACTATGGATCTATCTTGCACTGACACTAACACTATCTCCAATGGACCGAAATGAGATTCTACATGACCCACGTCACCTAGTAGTTCCATCGGGTGCGTCCAAAATAATTTCTGAGCCAACGGCACGTTCGGCGCAAACTGTGCACCTATCTTGAATCAAGATGAGCACTATCTCTAAATGGACCGAAACAAGCTGCCATTTGAGCCTCGTCATCTAGGAGTAACATCCGGTGCGTGGCGCATGTTGATATTTGGTAACGCAATTAGGAAATGATCCGCAAGCGCACGGATATCGGTGAGCACTTCACCCGGGATGTTATCCAGAGTATCGTATTTATTTTTTTACCACTAGGAGAAAGCGTGCATCTGACTAACCAAATCTATTACTACTAACCTTTAGGCTACAACCACTGTGATTTGATGTGAGCGATGTATAGAGAAGACTGCAACTGCACTCTCGTTCTAACCTTGGTAAGGATGATCTACTGCTCTATTGGGGAGGCTCACGGAATCTAGACACCTCAAAGGATGTTCGACCCGCACCTATAAACCCTATCGATCCTTCTAACGGGATATGGAATACAAAGGTAGCTACGGAAATGTCACGTTCCTCGCTACTACCACGGTCCGGCTAGACAGGGGATATCTATGAGTATCCTAGCCCAAACACCACGTTTACGCTAGAGATGATTACTCTAAACTCTACGCGAAGAGATTAAAGTAAACTCATAAACCAAAGAACAATAAAACAAAGAACTTACTAGAATTTAGAAGTCGAAATACTGAAGAATCCTAGGAGCAAGCCTCGGGTTAGGAGAACTTGATCCTGCAGGTACAACCTCGAAGTAGTCACCGACAGGCCGGGCTTCCTTCGATCTATACCTCCACTCTATCTCTCTCAATCTAGAAGAACTAAGTCTAATCTCACATTGGATGCTAAGCCCTAATGAGGTGGGAACCCTAAGGGAACCTCTCTCTCTGAATCCTCTCTGGAAAATATGAAAATAATGGACTTGGATTCTCCTCTCCAGGGGCCAGGGGTCCTGCTTATATAGTCCCTTCAAGTGAACCTGGGCCGTCGGATCAAACCGACATTAATCGCACGGTTTTCCTTGATCCTTTAGGTCGGTGGGGCATAATCCGCGAGACTCATCCTGATTGGTTGCAGACCTAGGGCGGGCGCCCCAGGGTCCAGGGCGGGCGCCCTGGTCCCGGGCCCGTTCGGCCTCCCGTTCGATCCCGTGGCTTCTGGAGTCTTCTAGATGATAGAAAATCGGTGAACACGTTAATATCTCTATGTAATTCTGACGTGTGGGCCTTTCCTTTGTATTTCCTGATAACCCCCTGCAGAAACAGATAAACAACAAAACTCGTGGAATTCTGTCAGATCAAACCCTAATTCTAGGTGTTGCTTGCATATAGGTCCTTTTCCTTATTTATTGGATAATTAAAATTGATACTTAAGAACCGTCAACAAACACCCCCATACTTAGGCTTTTACTCGTCCTCGAGAAAAGGATGGTTCAGAAAAATAACTGGGGTTGAAACATTGTAAAGCATTCTTTTTATACCTGCAGGGTGTTGTGAATGTCCACTGTGCACTGTAGTCAGGGAAATATATGGTTGAAGTAGAGATCCTTTCTTCTCATCCTGTCACTTGGAGTTTTTTATATATTTTTGAATAGAAAACTTAGCATACCTTTATCCTCATAGGGGCTCTCAGATCACTCATTTATCTTTTGTATATCTCACTGAGGCTGTTTTAATTTGTAGAAATTCTCAAGCATACTTACTTTGCATATATTGCCTGGGTCAAAACGGGATCCGAGGAGAGGAATGCCATACTCTTAGATCAAAGACTTTGAGAATTAAAACTTGTCAACTCTTACTGGCATATTGCTTATTAGAGGGACCATGGGCTATCATTTTCTTTTTACCATATATATATATTTATCATCTCATTTTTTTTTCAGGTGGATACTGAGGTACCCCTAATTCTACTTCCAGACACTTGTCCATTTTTCTGCGAGGTTGTCGAGCACTTGCTCCTTTTTATTTCCTCAAAATATATTTTTGCATAGCCCATGCCTCTAATGCAATAATACTTCGGAAGAGTGAATCTTTCTGAATAAAAATGTCTTGATCTTGGGAGCATGATAAATCTCTCAACAAGGGTCTAACTCGTTTTGCACAAACTCAATACAAAGCAAATTAATATTTTTAGGTTTATCAGGCATATAAAATACTGAGGATGGTTGCTATATTTTTGAAGTTTTTGAAAAGAAAATCTCCAAGCGACAAAGATTTCAAGAATAAGATACTCATATTCTACCATCTCACATTCCACAATGACTTGAGTAACACATGGTTTTTAAAATGATTTTCAATAAATGCAGGTTTTCAGAAATATCACAGAGTGAGATTGATCATGATTAAAAATATTTTTGTCTTTTTAAATTATCATGTTAGGAACAATATTCTACACAGCCCAATATGTATTTGTATATATGTAAATAAAGCGTGCAGAGTATGTACCTGAATCGTGGAGTGGTGCAATCGAAGTGCTTTTACCATGTCGAGGGGATTCCCCCATACTTGTTTCCTGCTTTCTTGCATAAAAATAAAGTGGAGATACACGAGGCATAATAATAATAATAATCTTTATTTGTCTTGAGGCATTTATTACACTGACTAATGAAGCGAACTAATCTAAACTGAATTTAATCGAATCTAATTGAATCTAATGATGAAGACTAAGACACACTGCCTCAAGGTCTAATCTAGATAGCTCAGTGTTGCTCTAAATCCCTGATCCTAGCAAGGGCATCAGAAAAGGTCACGTCTAAGCGCGAGCACAGTAGTGTTCAGGTTGGAGACCTGCCTACTAAGGGAGCTAACTGTGGACTGAAGTTCCATAATATGTTTATTTGCTGTCCTGATGTCTTCATCCACATCCGCTATGGTCCTGCGGCGCTTCGGTGGCGTCTCAAACGAATTGAGAGCGTGCTTAGGAGCTTCCTTTGGTGGGATGAAGCGAACTTTTGCTGTCTTAACTCCTTCGAAGCGGGGCCTCTCCTTCTCCGTAGTGTAGTGGACGCTGCTGATCTCGCCGCTCCGGTTGGTCTTGACGCCTACAACCCGCTCAGTGGGTTTAGGTGGCAGGATTTTCGTGCCAGCTGGTACCTTGATGATGGCTTCTTGCTTGGACGACGGTCCCTTGGGAAGAAGGGGCTGCGGTGGTGCAGTAAGAACTGGTTGGGCGTAGTAGGATGAGATTGAGCTGCGCTGGTTTGATGGTGGGGCTGCTAGCTGTCGCTCTGTGTTGGCCGGGACGAGAGCGTAGGCGTCGGGGTCATCCTTGGGCTTGCGGTTGAGGTCGTAAGGGACGATCTCCCAGTTGCGGTGGGTCTTGTCGGCCATTGGAGAAGCAAGGAACTAGACTAGCTCTAATTGAGGAGGAGAGAAGGATTGAATGAATTGGTGTTGAAAGCTGACGTCAGGGGTCTGTTTATATAGGGGTCAAAAAGTGACTCTAGGGTTTCCATAGATCCATCCCGCGCGCCGGGCATGCGTAACAACCCATTCGCGGAATTTTCTGGATAACCATAGATGAGGAAAGCACGTCGGAAGAGGCCGGGGCCGAGGGGACACCAGGGCAGGGTGCCCTTTGCTCGAGCGTGTTTCTAGAAGTATTTTTATCCCAAAAAATATATACGTGGCCCATAAACGTCAGATTAAAAAGGTTGGGCTTTAATTCTCCATCAGAAGGTAAAAATGGATCACGTCTATTTCTTCTAATTCTTTATTGGGTTCTAAAACTAATTTAAGACGTTGACCATTTACCTTGAATAACGTACCTTCGTCGTTTTGAAGTGTAATAGCTCCGTGGGATGATGAATTGACTACCATGTATGGTCCTTCCCATTTACTCCAGAGTTTTCCATGCCCGAAAAGCTTCACCCTGGAATTAAAAAGTAATACCTTATCTCCGGGTGAGAACTCCTTCTTGATCCTCTTGTCATGCCATCTTTTGACTCTTTCTTTGTAGATCTTCGAATTGTGATATGCTTTCTCTCGCCATTCTTCCAATTCTGATAGTTGCATTCTTCTATGATCTCTAGCAACATCTAGGTCCATATTCCATCTTCTTATGGCCCAGTGTGCTTTGAACTCTAGTTCAACAGGCAAGTGGCAAGTCTTCCCATACACCAATTGGTATGGGGTCATTCCAATTGGGGTCTTGTATGCTGTCTGGTATGCCCAGAGTGCATCGGGTAACTTTTCCTTCCATGCTGTTCCCATCTCATTTACTGTTTTCTAAAGAATGTTCTTGATTTGCTTGTTGGAAGTCTCTGCTTGGCCACTTGTCTGAGCATGATATGGGGTAGCAACGTTGTGACGGATTCCATGTTTTGCTAGATAATGCTCAAAGCGTTTGTCGATGAAGTGTGATCCCCCATCACTTATCACCACCCTAGGGACTCCAAATCTTGGAAATATAATCTCTTCAAACATCCTCTTTGAATTAATATTGTCGGCACGCTTGCAAGGTAGTGCTTCTACCCACTTGGAGACGTAGTCAACTGCCACCAAGATGAATTCACACTTCTTTGATGGAGGAAATGGACCCATGTAGTCTATTCCCCAAACATCAAAGATCTCAATTTGAAGGTTGTTGGTGAGTGGCATAGCATCTCTTGTATTTATGTTTCCGTGCCTTTGACATGGCCCAAAAGACATTCTACGATAAGCATAAGTTCCGTATGGACAGGTAAAAGTGGTTTTGCTTTGATCATCAGGATGGATCGGGATCTAGTGGTACCCTGAATATCCATCTAAGAAACAGAAGAACGAATGGTTCGCTAACCGCTCTAACATCTCATCTATAAAAGGTAAAGGAAAGTGATCCTTTTTCGTGGCTTTATTCAGTTTTCTATAGTCAATGAACATCCGCCACCCTGTGACGGTGCGTTGCGGAATTAGCTCGTTCTTCTCATTTGTAACAACAGTCATGCCTCCCTTTTTAGGCACAACTTGAACAGGGCTCACCCACTCACTATGCGGCACAGGATATATAATCCCTGCATGCAGCAACTTTATAACTTCCTTTTTAACTACTTCTCTCATCGCGTTGTTGAGTCTACGTTGGGGTTCCCGAGAAGGTGAAACAGAAGGATCTGTCGGAATGCGATGGGTGCAAATCATAGGACTGATTCCTGTAAGATCTTGGAGTGAGTAGCCAAAGACTGAGTGATGTTTTTCTAAAACGGTCATTAATCGCAGAGTTTGTTCCTGAGTGAGTTTATTACTAATGATCACAGGAAACTCTGGATTATTGTTTAGGAAAGCATAGATAAGACCGGGTGGTAAAGTTTTAAGCTCTATAGGAGGTCTGGGTGTTTCTGCAAACTCATCTAAAGGTTCAGGTTCAGAAGGTTCAGCTTCCTCTTCTATGAAGAAAGGGGCTTCTTCTTCAAAGTCTGATTCATTTAAAAGCTCTAGAGACGCAGCTTTTACCTCTTCCATAGGATCAGGCAAAAGAGATGACTCGATCTTATTATTCAAGGAGTGAGAAATTGTCATAGGGAATTTAAAATCCTTTCCAAAAGAAATGTGTAGCTTTCCAGTTTGACCTTCATAAAGGAGTCTTCTAAATGGTTGTCCTATCAACAGGTCGAAGTCCCATGTATCAAAGATATAAAAGTTCAAATGAATCATGGAGCCTTCTACCATAAAGGGTAGGACATTCACAATTCCAAGACTGGGGACCAATCGTCCCGAAGATTCCTTCATGAACTTTGTTGTGGGGGTTAAAATTAATTTTCCAAATAATTTAAGTGCAAAAGCTTCAGACATGATATTGATCCCCACAACAGGATTATAGAGAGCATCAAATTGATCAGAATCATAAGCACAACGTATAGTGATAGGAGGTGTATCCAAACGGATCACTTCAGAGGAAAGCTCTGACTCCTCCAACCATTCGCTACTCATGACTGAGATAAGCTCTCTCAATTCACTTGGTAAACAAATGCTATAATGGCCGCTTTGGGGTTTGTCTATAGAATGGTAGTTTGAAATGTTTCCAAAATCGGCAAAAAGATCGGATTCTATATCCAGCATGAAATCAGGTGGTGGAATTTCTTCCTTTTGTGGCTCAAAACTTGGGATAGCTGAAGTAGGTGAAGAATTCGGCAGAGTGTCTACTTCGGCTTCGTAGGTTTCATCATGGAGGGTATTATCCATCTCAGCTTCTAGGATTCTATCTAGGATCGCTCTAGCTTCATCAGTAGGGATACGAAAGAAAGAACCTCTAGACATTGTATGTAGCATTTGTTTATGATCTTTCTGAAGACCTCGAAAGAAATGAAAAAGGAGAATAGGGTCTTCAATATTGAGTTTTGGACCAGATTCTAAAAGATCAGAAAAACGTTTCCAGGATTTTCCCAAAGTTTCATTTTCTTTTTGTTTAAAAGATAGAACTTCGAGTCTAAGGTCGGCGATACGATCGAGGGAATAAAAATCTAAACAGAAGTTGGCTCGTAAGACTCCCCATTCACCTTGTTGTTGACTTACCTTCTGACTATACCATCGTCTAGCTTCTCCTCTTAAGGAAAAAGGAAAAAGCTTCCAACGTAAAGTCTTATCAGAAATGCCTTCAATGCAAAGACAATTGCATGTTTGCTCAAAATCTCTAATATGAAGGTAAGGATTTTCGTCTTCCTTTCCCGAAAAGGATAGGTTCTCAATCATGGCAATTAACCTTGAACTTAACCTATACTGGGATGTTTGGATAGGCTGTGATGACTCCCATGGTAAAAGGTCAGTTTCCGAAGGTGTTGCAAATTGATAGATTGATTTAGAATCTTGGTTCTCCATAAGGTAAGAATAAAGAATATAAAAAGATAAGGAATAAAAAGATAAAGAAAGATAAAAGTATAGGTACAAGCTAGTAGTAAGATTCAAGGTTATCTCAGCAAACCGTCTTTCTCCCCGGCAACGGCGCCAGAAATGCTTGTTGATATTTGGTAACGCAATTAGGAAATGATCCGCAAGCGCACGGATATCGGTGAGCACTTCACCCGGGATGTTATCCAGAGTATCGTATTTATTTTTTTACCACTAGGAGAAAGCGTGCATCTGACTAACCAAATCTATTACTACTAACCTTTAGGCTACAACCACTGTGATTTGATGTGAGCGATGTATAGAGAAGACTGCAACTGCACTCTCGTTCTAACCTTGGTAAGGATGATCTACTGCTCTATTGGGGAGGCTCACGGAATCTAGACACCTCAAAGGATGTTCGACCCGCACCTATAAACCCTATCGATCCTTCTAACGGGATATGGAATACAAAGGTAGCTACGGAAATGTCACGTTCCTCGCTACTACCACGGTCCGGCTAGACAGGGGATATCTATGAGTATCCTAGCCCAAACACCACGTTTACGCTAGAGATGATTACTCTAAACTCTACGCGAAGAGATTAAAGTAAACTCATAAACCAAAGAACAATAAAACAAAGAACTTACTAGAATTTAGAAGTCGAAATACTGAAGAATCCTAGGAGCAAGCCTCGGGTTAGGAGAACTTGATCCTGCAGGTACAACCTCGAAGTAGTCACCGACAGGCCGGGCTTCCTTCGATCTATACCTCCACTCTATCTCTCTCAATCTAGAAGAACTAAGTCTAATCTCACATTGGATGTTAAGCCCTAATGAGGTGGGAACCCTAAGGGAACCTCTCTCTCTGAATCCTCTCTGGAAAATATGAAAATAATGGACTTGGATTCTC
Source organism: Saccharum hybrid cultivar R570 (assembly GCA_038087645.1). Taxonomy (NCBI): domain Eukaryota; kingdom Viridiplantae; phylum Streptophyta; class Magnoliopsida; order Poales; family Poaceae; genus Saccharum; species Saccharum hybrid cultivar. The sequence goes on from JAQSUU010000804.1 coordinate 19,719,066, forward strand.
CTCTCCAGGGGCCAGGGGTCCTGCTTATATAGTCCCTTCAAGTGAACCTGGGCCGTCGGATCAAACCGACATTAATCGCACGGTTTTCCTTGATCCTTTAGGTCGGTGGGGCATAATCCGCGAGACTCATCCTGATTGGTTGCAGACCTAGGGCGGGCGCCCTAGGGTCCAGGGCGGGCGCCCTGGTCCCGGGCCCGTTCGGCCTCCCGTTCGATCCCGTGGCTTCTGGAGTCTTCTAGATGATAGAAAATCGGTGAACACGTTAATATCTCTATGTAATTCCGACGTGTGGGCCTTTCCTTTGTATTTCCTGATAACCCCCTGCAGAAACAGATAAACAACAAAACTCATGGAATTCTGTCAGATCAAACCCTAATTCTAGGTGTTGCTTGCATATAGGTCCTTTTCCTTATTTATTGGATAATTAAAATTGATACTTAAGAACCGTCAACAGCGCATAAGAGAGGGTCTCACCCATGAGCTCGACCGTCCACTTTGCTATTCTACCCGAGGCTTCTCGGTTCCAGACTATCTCTCCCAAGGGGAAAGAAGACACCATGGTCACCGGGTGGCTCTCGAAGTAGTGACGAAGTTTGCGCCACGTCAAGACGATGGCGTACAACAGCTTCTGGATTTGCAGGTAGCGAACCTTGGTTTCCGAGAGTACCTCACTGACGAAGCAGACTAGCCTCTGAACGAGCAAGGTATGTCCTTCCTCTGCCCTCTCGACCACTAAGACCGCGTTGACCACTTGTGTCATTGCGGTGACGTAAACCAGGAGGGGTTCCCCTGTGGCCGGAGGGACGAGGATTGGTGAGTTGGACAACGTAGCTTTGAGCTTTGTAAGGGCTTCTTCTGCCTTGAGGGTCCACGAAAAGTGTTCTGATTTCTTTAGGAGATGATACAGTGGGAGCGCTTTTTCACCGAGGCGTGAAATAAAGCGACTAAGGGCCGCGAGGTAGCCCGTGACCCTCTGTACGCCCTTTAGATCACGGATAGGGCCCATTTTGGTTATTGCAGCGATTTTTTCCGGGTTGGCTTCAATGCCACGTTCGGAAACGATGAACCCTAGGAGCATGCCTCGAGGAACGCCGAAGATGCACTTCTCGGGGTTGAGCTTAATGTTCTTTGCCCTAAGGCACTTGAACGCAACGTCGAGGTCGTTTATCAAATTACTGACCCTCTTGGTTTTGACAACGATATCGTCGACGTAAGCCTCGACGGTTGGTCCAATGTGTTCCCCAAAAATGTGTTGCATGCATCGCTGGTACGTAGCCCCTGCGTTCTAGAGACCGAAGGGCATAGTAACGTAGCAATACATGTCGAACGGGGTGATGAATGAAGTCGTGAGCTGGTCGGCCTCCTTCATTTTGATCTGGTGGTAGCCGGAATACGCATCTAGGAATGACAGAGTTTCACATCCCGCAGTAGAATCAACGATTTGATCAATGCGTGGTAAAGGAAAATGAACTTTCGGACATGCTTTATTCAAACTAGTATAGTCTACACACATCCTCCATTTCCCATTCTTTTTCTTAACCAATACAGGATTAGCTAGCCACTCGGGATGATGAACCTCCTTGATGAATCCGGCCTCCAATAGCTTGTGGACCTCTTCGCTGATGACCTTGCGCTTCTCCTCATCGAAGCGGTGCAAGCGTTGCTTCACCGATTTGGAGCCGGCTCAGATCTCCAAGGCATGCTCGGCGACTTCCCTGGGTATGCCCGGCATATCTGAGGGACTCCACGCAAAGATGTCGATGTTTGCGTGGAGAAAGTCAATGAACATTGCTTCCTATTTGGGATCGAGGGTGGCACTGATGCTCAACGCCTTTCCTTTCAGGTCTGTGGGATCGAGGGGTACGAGCTTGACGTCTTCCACGGGCTCGAAGTTGCCGGCGTGGCGCTTGGGGTCAGGGATCTCGTTGGCCAAACCATCGAGGTTCACCGCCAAGGTCGCCGACTCCAAGATGGCTTCCCCGTGCTCGACGCATTCCACGTCGCACTTGTAGGCGTGCTCATAGGAGGGCCCGACAGTGATGACACCGTTGAGGCCCGACATTTTGAGTTTGAGGTAGGTGTAGTTGGGAACCGCCATAAACCGGGCGTAGTAGGGGCACCCAAGAATGGCGTGGTATGTCCCATGGAATCCAACCACCTCGAAAGTGAGAGTTTCCTTCCTGAAGTTGGCGGGAGTGCCGAAACAGACAGGTAGGTCGAACCGCCCGACGGGCTCTGCTCGCTTCCCTGGCACGACTACATGGAAGCCCCCGATGCTAGGTCGGAGGTGCGTCCTTGTGATTCCCAGAAGGTCAAGGGTCTGGGCATAGATGATGTTAAGACTACTGCCCCCGTCCATGAGCACTTTGCTGAGGCATGTGTTGGCGATGATGGGATCGACGACAAGTGGGTAGACCCTAGGATTAGGGATGTAGTCAGGGTGGTCATCACGGTCGAAAGTGATGGCCACCTCAGACCAGCAAGGAAGAGGGGGTCGCAAGTTGCACGGAGAAGACCTCTCGATGTTCCCGTTTGTGCTGCTGCATTGAGAGGCGCGTCGAGGGTCCTCCGTATATCATGAAACAGTCATGAATCTCGGGAAATCCCTCGTCCTTGTCGTCTCCCTTGGGATCCTCCTTAATGTCGTATTTCTTGATGCCTAGGCTTTCAAAGTACCTATGCAAGACAAACCCACCTCCCGGCTCACGCCCTGCAAACTATTCCCATCACATGGCCATTCGCTGTTTGGGGGCTCGGCTTGGTCGGACCCTTGAAGAGGACAACTGGTGGCTCCACCCACTTGCTCGTCGCCATTGACAAATTTTCCAAGTGGATCAAGGCCCGTCCTATCACTAGCATCAGGTCTGAGCAAGCCGTGCTATTCTTCACCGACATCGTCCATCGTTTTGGTGTTCCTAACTGCATCATCACGGACAACGGCACCCAATTTACTGGCAAGAAGTTTCTGGATTTCTGTGACGACCATCACATTCGTGTGCTTTGGTCGGCCATAGCTCATCCAAAAACAAATGGCCAAGTAGAACGTGCCAACGACATGGTTCTACAAGGTCTGAAGCCGAGAATTTTTGACAAGTTAAACAAACACAGCAAAAAATGGGCCACCGAGCTCCCCTCGGTCTTGTGGAGACTAAGAACGATGCCGAGTCGAGCCACGGGGTTCACTCTATTCTTCTTAGTCTACGGATCCGAGGTTATGCTCCCAACTGATGTAGAATATGGATCCCCGAGGCTGAAAGCCTACAACGAGCAAAACAATGACGCCGCAAGAGAGGAGGCCCTCGACCAGCTCGAGGAAGCTCGCGATGTGGCTCTGTTACACTCCACAAGGTATCAGCAAAGTCTCCGACACTACCACAACAAACACGTCCGCAGACGGGACCTCAATGTCGGTGACCTGGTGCTACGGCGAAGCCAAAACAACAAGGGATGACACAAGCTTACTCCGCCATGGGAAGGGCCATACATCGTCGCGGAAGTATTAAAGCCCGGCACCTACAAACTATCGAACGAGAAAGGTGAAATCTTCACCAACGCATGGAACATAGAACAACTACGTCGCTTTTTTCCTTAACGCCTCGAGGCTCTGTAAATTTTTTCGCAATCCCATGATAGAATAAAGAATACGTCGGTGTTCAAATCATTCTTTCATAAAAACTAGGAAGGATCGACCCTGTTTTCTCAGAGTCGACCCTCCCTCGGGGGCTGCAAGGGGGGAACCCCCTACATATCCCCAAAAAACTCGCATTTTTTCAAAAAACAAGAGAACTGTTACATAAGTCGACAAGGCCGCAAGCGCACCCTAAGGCTCGAGGACTGCCGAGCCACGAGATCGCCTACGCCTCTGAGCTATGGTACCTCCACTCGCTCCCCCACACCAAGGGATGCAACCGCGCGCTAAGTAGACCTAATAATAGTTCACGGTTTTGAAAAAGCTCACGTCTAACATTACCGTTCGCTTCGAATCAAGTTCTTACACAATCCACGAGGCCGCAAATGCGCCCTAAGGCTCGAGGGCAGTCAAGCCACGAGATCACTTACGCCTCCGAGGCTACGGTACCTCCACTCGCTCTCTCACGCCAAGGGGTGCAACCGCGCGCTAAGAAAATCATACAAGAATACGATTCAAGCGAGAAAGGGAGAAAAAACTCGAACGAAAATGGACATTTAGTACAAATTTACATCCAAATGTTTCAAGGCCCCTGAGGCCATCACGACGCAAGTTACGATTATTAACTTATTTACATGGGCCTTCATGCCCAGGTTTGGCTCACAGGCCCTCATCGTCAGCAAGCGGGACTACCTCGACCTCGAAAAGCTTTGCAAGGCGACCCCTAGGCTCCTCCACGACCTCGATCAGGATCAGGAAGGCTACTTCATTCTCCTCATCAGTCCGGTCTAGATCCGTGATGAAGCCATCAGCAATGAGGCCCATGTCATACTCGAACCCAGACCGAACGACCGCCATGGCCCTCTTCACGCCATGATGCAGCCCGCCTCGTATCTTCTCGCAGATGAGGCGACCCAGCGCTGCCATCCGGCGAACAAACGAGTTCCCCGGTGCATCCTCCTTGGTATCGACGTCGAGCTCGACCCCTAGGCTGTCGCACATCGAGGCGATCGCACCCTGGAGCAGCTGAGTCCGCCCAGCCTCGGCCTCGAAGAGGTTTTGGAACGAGGTAGCCGTCACCTGGGCCGCGTGTTGCTGCTTCTCCAGTTCTAAAACACAAACACCAAGTTAGCATAAGCCTGGGACCTCGAGGGCAAGGTCAAAACACGACAAAAGTTTACCTCAGCGTGGGTCTGCCAACCCATGACCTCGTCGCGCAACTCCTCGCGCGCCTTTTCCGACGCCTAAAGAGTCTCGTCGTTGTCATGGACCGCTACCCTCAACGTCTCAATCTCCCGACCGGTGCCCGAGAGAGCCTCATCCCTCTCTCAGACCGTCCCCTTCAACGTCGCAACCTCGTCCTCTAAGGATCCGACGCGAGCGGACACCATCCCGATCTAGATGTTGAGGGCGTCACGCTGACCGCTGACTAAGGCGACATCCTCCTCGAGCTCCTTCACGCGCGCCAGCAGCGGCGCGAGGTCCTCACGAGCCTTGGCCTCCTCCTCCCGGGACCTTGCCGCATCTTCATGCACCTTGGCCTCGGCTTCCCGAGCCTGCGCCGCCTCCTCCCTGACCACTGCGTGGACGACGCGGAGCTCGTCCACCTCGGTGGTCTTCTAGGATAGCCGCTTATTGGCTTCCTCGACTAGAGCCCGTTGACGAGCAAGCGCCGCCCATACGCCACTCTCATGACGAATGAAGAGTGACTTGTTGCGAGAACGCTCCTTGAGCTCCTGACCACGGTTAAAACCTAAAGATTAGAACCAAGGAGATAGGAAGGATAAAACGCAAGAAAAGACAAACGAACCCGGCTCACCTCAAAAGCCTTCGACATACCCCGCACCAAGGTATCTACAACCATACGCAGAGACTGCACGGAGTGCTTATGGAGTCCCTCGACGAACTCCCAATGCTGCACTTCGTCTTTGTCATCGAAGGCGAAGAAGGGCTCGGCGCTGGGGTTAGACGCGTCCCTGAACTCGAGGGTCGACCGACCCCAGCGCGGGAGCTCCTCCTCCGCCCGTAAAAGCGCTAGCCCTGCGTAGTCGGGCCACCTGGCAAACACCTCGGCAAGGTCATCCCCCAACATCACAGAAGTACCGGGCCGATCCGGGGCATCGACCATCTCGACGTCTGCCTTCTGCTTCCCCTTGTCAGAAGGAGGGTCGTCGATGGTAAGGTCGATTACAGCCAGAATCGACCCTTGGGGTGGGGCTGACATCTCGACTGTTGGTGCCACCGCCTGTACGTTGGACGGTGGCATGACTACTCCCCGTTCCGCCTCGACCGCCCGCTCCGTTGGCTGGTCCTACTGCGGCTGTGGCTCCTCCCGTGCGGGTTGCGACTCCGGCTGCGCCGCCTCTTTCCCCGCCTCTGGCGGGGCCTCCACCACCTCTCTTGACTCTTTGACATCTGCCCGCCCCGCATTGCGGACAGATCTTTCGGCCTCAGTGGCCTTGACGGTCGCCTGGGTCATCGCGGTCGACCCAGGCTCTGACCCACCAACGCCGAGCACCTCGAGCCCGGCACCGCCCGGGACTGCCTCGACTGGCTCTGGCTCCCACGTGGTGTCACCATGACTGGCGACCTCCTGGGCGCTTACTCTCGCCTTAGCGGCGGCCTCCCTCATCCTGAGCCGCTCCATGGCAGCCTGGTACCTCACGACCTAGGCGGCGTCATCGGCAGGCGTCCGCATCATCAATGCGGCGCCCGACTTGAGCGCCTTGATGGGAGTCGGAGCCACGAGCTCCACCTTGCGCTTGTGGCTGAGCAACGAACATACGCATCAGAATAAAGAGCGAGATGACCATTGACGGAAAGACAAGGTGAGGTACTTACCCGGATATGGGAATCAGGGGCCTAGACTCCGGCTTCCCCAAACCACCCGACGGCTTCTGAGACGTCCCCTCCGTTGAGCCTCCTGTTGGCCGGGTGCTCCTCAGAGCCCAGGCTGACGGGGTGCCTGAAGACCTCTGCGCCGATGAGGCTATCTGGCCACGAGTCCGTACGCCTGTCGATGACACCCTAGCCTCAGATGCCGATGTCATTGCTCCACCCGTTGGTAGAGTCTGGGGCGATCGGACTCGCGGGCGCGGTGCCACCAATCTCCCTTGCGGGACCCTAGGCGAGGTAGATCCCCTCTCTGAAGGCCCCGCTCAGGCCCTTTCTTCTGCTAGCTCTCCTTCCCCCTCGACGGGCGCCGAGACTTCCCTCGACGCCTGGGAGGTCGACCCCCCAACGGGCTCCAGCAGAGGCCACACGTTGGGGAGGTGCGCCAGAAAAGTCATGATATCATACCGTGACCCGGCGTCATCATCGTCGTTGTCTTCATCCTCCCCTGAGACCGTCTCGGAGGGGGATTCCTCGATCGGGAGAACCTCGAGGCTCTACTGGCGGCGGCGCTTTTTCAACGCCTCACGCTCGAGGGCCTTCTTGACCTGACACTTCTTAGCAGCGTCCTTCTCTTCCTTCTTCTGGGCCACCGAGAGGCGTCTCGCCTCTCGTGTAGCCCGATCCTCCAGAATCGGCGGCCACGACTCCTTGACCGCCGACAGATCCTGCACGGAAGCCTCGACCAACTTAGTCGAGGGAACTGGGAAGCAAAGGGACCCAAGGCTGTCAAGAACGACACTTACCAGAGGCACAAAGCCTTGAGTGGGGCGCATCGGGACCCTGTCGATGTCCTCCTGGTTGAAGCTCCCCACCATCCACCGTGCACGCCGGGCGACTTCATCGAGGGGGAGGGACTCGTGCGACATCCGACTCCCCTCCAGCGAAGCCTCCGGCGTCATCTCGTCGATCCGGAGTCGGCGCTGCATCAGCGGCAGCACCCTCCGGCCACGTTCTGACTCGCACGAGGCTCGCTCCACAAAACACCTCGACCACCGAGAAATCTCCGACTCGCATGACCCTGGGTCAGGCCGGTCGACCCACCTCACTCACCAACTTTGAGACAAAAGTCAGAGCATTTAATGCAACTGCCAACCACTTCCTACCCTCATGGCTATAGCAACAACCGGCATGGAAGTAGTACCAGTGTAAAATCTCACTTTTTACTGCCCATCCCAGGATGGGCGGTGAAAACCTGTGACTGTACGCGCCATACCGAGCACTATTCCGCCACTGATCACCCACGAGGGTGAATACAATGAGTATCGTACCCCGAGATTCCCGGGACTCGGCCTTATCCATTCACCGTCGACCCACCTCGACCCATCCTCGACCCAGCGTCGACCAACCGCCGGTCAAACAAGAAAGCAAGGCTCGCATGCCACAGGATCCAGAGTCTTTTCATCGTCTCATCCTCTACGTCACTGTGGTGTCTAGGGATGGCCGGCCATTCTCGGGGCACGTCGCTACAGCGGCCTCTACAGCACTCGACAAGACTTCACTCCTAAGGCACCCCCAGCGTCCCTGCCTCCTCTTGACCCTATAAAAGGGCAGGCAGGGGACTCTATGAGGGGGATGAACGTCGGACAACAAAAAGCCAGTCACCATCTCACCGTAGAAGATCAACATCTCAAGCAATCTCCTTTGTACTCCCACTTTTTCTCTCTGAGACCTGGGATCGGCTCCCTATGGTACATTTGGCGCAAACCGTGCATCTCTCTTGCACCGAAACTAACACTATCTCCAAACAGAACAAAATGAGATTCGACATGACCCACGTCACCTTGGAGTTCTATCGGGTTCATCCAAAACAACATCCAAGACAATTGTATCAAGATTAGCACTATCTCAAATTGGACTGAAACGAGCTTTCACTTGAGCCTCGTCACCTATGAGTACCATCAGGTGCATACAAAATGATTTCTGAGGCTATGGTACATTTAGCGCAAACTATGGATCTATCTTGCACTAACACTAACACTATCTCCAACGGACCGAAATGAGATTCTACATGACCCACGTCACCTAGTAGTTCCACTGGGCGCGTCCAAAATGATTTCTGAGCCAACGGTACATTCGGCGCAGACCGTGCACCTATCTTGAAACAAGATTAGCACTATCTCCAAATGGACTGAAACGAGCTTCCATTTGAGCCTCGTCTCCTAGGAGTGCCATCCGGTGTAGCTAAAATGATTTCTGAGCTTGTGGTACGTTAGGCGGAAACCACGCACCTATCTTGCACCGTAACTAACACTGTCTCGAAACGTACCGAAATGAGATTCTACACGACCCACATCACCTAGGAGTACCATTGGGGTGCTTCCAAAATGATTTCTGAGGCAACGATATGTTTAGCGCAAACTGTGGATATATCTTGCACTGACACTAAAACTACCTCCAAACTGACCGAAATGAGATTCTACATCTTCGATGTCACCTAGTAGTTCCATCGGGTGCGTCCAAAATGAATTCTGAGCCAACGGTACGTTCGGCGCAAACCGTGCACCTATCTTGAATCAAGTTTAGCACTATCTCCAAATGGACCGAAACGAGCTTTCATTTGAGCCTCATCACCTAGGAGTACCATCCGGTGCGTCCAAAATAATTTCTGAGACTATGGTACCTTTGGCGCGAACCGTGCACCTATCTTGCACCGAAACTAACACTATCCTCAAACAGACCGAAACGAGATTGTACATGACCCACGTCTGAAAGTCCTATGTTTGGTGTTGGTAATTAGTGACAATGCCTAAGTACTAATCCTATGTCTAAGTTGTATGTAGCATATGAGGATTAGTACATTCCAAGGTTGGTGGCAAGATGGACATGGTGATCATGATGGCCACACTTGGATTTGGATGCAACCCTACGTAATCAAGGCAAAGGTATATGCTTAAGGGTTGTGTTTTAGTAACCAAGACACCTAGTGGGTGTGGTTACATTATAGGATAGATAGCCGTACTATAAAGAGGGGAATGACGCGGCTATTGAACTCCTAAGTGCCTCTAGGTGTGCAATTCATGATCATATGCATTTGGATAGAACTAATAACGCCTCGAAAAATGATTGTGAAAATGCTAACACACATGCACATGGTGATGATCACTTGGTGGTGTTAGCACATTTGCGACGGCGTTGGAGTTTGAGCGGTAGAGAGGGTTTGGGGTCCTCTCTCCCTCCCGCCGAGCTTGCGAGGCGGGATTCAGGCGTTTTCGAGGAGTTGAAACGACTATTTTCTACTACGCCGGAAGTCAGAAATCAAACGGAAATCAAAACGGAAGCGAACGGGGGTCACAGAGGTGACCGGACGCTGGACCGGACGCGGTCACTGTTTGACCGGACGCGTCCGGTCAGTGTCCAGTGTCTGCGCGTTTTTCAGTTGTTTGATCGGACACGAGGCGCGTCCGGTCACAGGCGACCGGACGCGTCCGGTCGTCCAGGGAGCTTACTGGACTTCGACCGGACGCGGGCACTGTGGCGTCCGGTCAGTTCTCCAGCGCGTCCGGTCGTTGTTTCGTTGTGCGCGGCTCAGGGTTGACCAGCGCGTCCGGTCAGATACGGGACCGGTGCGTCCGGTCGTGACCAGCGCGTCCGGTCAGTTGGACCGGCGCGTCCGGTCAGTGTTTCACGAAAGAGCCGTTGTGTGACCGGCGCGTCCGGTCGTTGCGACCGGCGCGTCCGGTCAGTGCTTCGCGAAACTAGCCGTTACGCGACCGGAGCGTCCGGTCAGTTGGACCAGCGCGTCCGGTCAACGCGATTTCGGCTGTTTCAAGTTTTTAACGGCTATATTCGAAGGGGTACGTCTATAAATACTCGTTGGCCGGCTCAAGGCTCTCACTCTTGGACATTTGACATACTTGTGAGCACTTTGAGCTAAGCAACTCCCCTCCCACTCATCTCTCTTGCTTCTTTGCATATTCGAAGTGAGATTGAGTGATCCAAGTGCATTTGCATTGTGAGATAGCATCTAGTTGGCACTTGGTGGTTGATTTGCTGCGGGATTCTTGTTTCTCTTGGTGGTTGCCGCCACCTAGACGGCTTGGAGTAGCTTGGAGGCGTTGGCAAGAGTTGGTGATTGTTCTTGGCCACCTCCGGTGATTGTGAGGGGTTTGTGCCTACCTCGGCGAAGCGCCAAAGGCAACATTAGTAAATTGCTCGTGTCATTGCAACCTTTTGCCATTTGGTAGGTTCTTGTGGTGCCTTTTGAGAGGCTCGGTGTGAGACCGATTAGCCACCGAACCACGTGGTGAAAAGGGACACAACGGGGACTAGCGTACCGGCAAGCACGTGAACCTTGGGATAAATCTTCGTGTCATCACTTTCATAATTGTGGTTGATTGATCCCAGTGTTCGGTTATCTTGGTATTCATTGTTGATCATATTGGTTGGCTCAATACTTCGCCCCTCGGTGAATCTCTCCTAACTCAACTACGCATTACTTTCTTAGTTATCTTTGCTAGCTAGTTAGCTTTGCTAGAGTAGCTCTTTTGTGTAGCTTGCTAGTTGTAGTTGTAGTTTCCTTCTCGGTTTGACTTGTGCGGTTGAGTGCCAATATACTAGAATTGTGAATTGGATAGGTGGCTTGCAAACACCCCGTAGGCTAAGCAAAACTCGCATCGCGCTATTTGTTGTATTGATAAACTTGTTTAGCTTGTCTTTGTAGAAAATTTTAAAAGGCTATTCACCCCCCCCCCTCTAGCCATCAAGACCTTTCAATGTCATGTAGTTCTATCGAGTGCATCCAAAATGACTTCCGAGCCAATTGTATCAAGATTAGCAGTATCTCAAATCGGACCGAAACGAGCTTCCACTTGAGCCTCGTCACCTAGGAGTACCATCGGGTGCGTGCAAAACGATTTCTGACGCTATGGAACGTTTAGTGCAAACTATGGATCTATCTTGCACTGACACTAACACTATCTCCAACGGACCGAAATGATATTCTACATGACCCACGTCACCTAGTAGTTCCATCGGGTGCATGCAGAATGATTTCTAAGCCAACGGTACGTTCGGCGCAAACCGTGCACCTATCTTGAATCAAGATTAGCACTATCTCCAAATGGATCGAAACGAGCTTCCATTTGAGCCTCGTCACCTAGGAGTACCATCGGGTGCGTCCAAAACGATTTCGGAGACTATGGTACGTTTAGCGCAAATTATGGATCTATCTAGCACTGACACTAAAACTATCTCCAACGGACACAAATGAGATTCTACATGACCCACGTCACCTAGTAGTTCCAACAGACTGTGCACCCATCTTGAATTAAGGTTAGCACTATCTCCAAATGGACGGAAACTAACTTCCATTTGAGCCTCGTCACCTAGGAGTGCCATCCGGTGCGTCCAAAATGATTTCTGAGCCTGTGGTACGTTTGACAGAAACCATGCACATATCTTGCACTGAAACTAGCACTGTCTCCAAATGGACCAACACGAGATTCTACATAACCCACGTCACCTAGGAGTAACATTGGGTGCATCCGAAATGATTTTTGAGGCTATAGTACGTTTAGTGCAAACTGTGGATCTATCTCGCACAGACACTTACACTACCTCCAAACGGACCGAAATGAAATTCTACATGACCCACGTCACCTAGTAGTTCCATCGGGTGCGTCCAAAATGATTTCTGAGCCAACGGTACGTTCGGCACAAACCGTACACCTATCTTGAATCAAAATTAGTACTATCTCCAAATGGACCGAAACAAGCTTCCATTTGAGCCTCGTCACCTAAGATTACCATCCGATGCATCCAAAATGATTTCTAAGCCTTTGGTACATATGGCGCAAACCGTGCACCTATCTTGCACCGAAACTAAGACTATCCCCAAACAGACCGAAACGAGATTCTACATGACCCACGTCACGTAGGAGTTCTATCGAGTGCATCCAAAATGACATCCGAGCCAATTGTATCAAGATTAGCACTATCTCAAATCGAACCGAAACGAGCTTCCACTTGAGCCTCGTCACCTAGGAGTACCATCGGATACGTGCAAAACGATTTCTGAGGCTATGGTACATTTAGTGCAAACTATGGATCTATCTTGCACTGACACTAACACTATCTCCAATGGACAGAAATGAGACTCTACATGACCCACGTCACCTAGTAGTCCATTGGGTGCGTCCAAAATGATTTCTGAGCCAACGGTACGTTCGGCACAGACTGTGCACCTATCTTGAATTAAGATTAGCACTATCTCCAAATGGACCGAAACTAGCTTCCATTTGAGCCTTCTCACCTAGGAGTGCCATCCGGTGCGTCCAAAATAATTTCTGAGCCTATGGTACATTTGGTGCAAACCGTGCACCTATCTTGCACCGAAACTAACACTATCCCCAAACAGACAAAAACGAGATTCTACATGACCCACGTGGCGTAGGAGTTCTGTCGAGTGCATCCAAAATGACTTCCGATCCAATTGTATCAAGATTAGCACTATCTCAAATCGGACCGAAACGAGCTTCCACTTGAGCCTCGTCACCTAGGAGTACCATCGGGTACGTGCAAAACGATTTCTGAGGCTATGGTACGTTTAGTGCAAACTATGGATCTATCTTGCACTAACACTAACACTATCTCCAACGGACCGAAATGATATTCTACATGACCCACGTCACCTAGTAGTTTCATCGGGTGCGTGCAGAATGATTTCTGAGCCAACGGTATGTTCGGCGCAAACCGTGCACCCATCTTGAAACAAGATTAGCACTATCTCTAAATGGACCAAAACGAGCTTCCATTTGATCCTCGTATCCTCGGAGTACTATCCGATGCGTCCAAAACGATTTCTAGGCCTATGGTACATTTGGCGCAAATCGTGCACCTCTCTTGCACCAAAACTAACACTATCTCCAAATAGAACGAAACGAGATTCTACATGACCCACGTCACCTTGGAGTTCTGTGGTGTTCATCCAAAACAACATCCAAGCCAATTGCATCAAGATTAGCACTATCTCAAATCGGACCGAAATGAGCTTCCATTTGAGCCTCGTCTCCTAGGAGTGCCATCCGGTGCAGCTAAAATGATTTCTGAGCTTGTGGTACGTTTGGCAAAAACCGCACACCTATCTTGCACCATAACTAACACTATCTCCAAACGGACCGAAATGAGATTCTACACGACCCACGTCACCTTAGAGTACCATTGGGGTGCTTCCAAAATGATTTCTGAGGCCATGTTTAGCGCAAACTGTGGATATATCTTGCACTGACACTAACACTACCTCCAAACGGACCGAAATGAGATTCTACATTACCGACATCGCCTAGTCGTTCCATCGGGTGCGTCCAAAATGATTTCTGAGCCAACGATACGTTCGGCGCAAACCGTGCACCTATCTTGAATCAAGGTTAGCACTATCTTCAAATGGACCAAAACGAGCTTCCATTTGAGCCTCGTCACCTAGGAGTACCATCCGATGCGTCCAAAATGATTTGTAAGCCTATGGTACATTTGGCGCAAACTGTGCACCTCTCTTCCACCGAAACTAACACTATCTCCAAACAGAACGAAACGAGATTCTACATGACCCACGTCACCTTGGAGTTCTATCGGGTTCATCCAAAACAACATCCAAGCCAATTGTATCAAGATTAGCACTATCTCAAATCGGACCGAAACGAGCTTCCACTTGAGCCTCGTCACCTAGTAGTACCATCGGGTACGTGCAAAATGATTTTTGAGGCTATGGTACGTTTAGCGCAAACTATGGATCTATCTTGCACTGACACTATCACTATCTCCAATGGACCGAAATGATATTCTACATGACCCACGTCACCTAGTAGTTCCATCGGGTGCATGCAGAATGATTTCTGAGCCAACGGTACATTCGGCGCAAACCGTGCACCTATCTTGAATCAAGATTAGCACTATCTCCAAATGGACCGAAACGAGCTTCAATTTGAGCCTCGTCACCTAGGAGTACCATCCGGTGCATCCAAAATAATTTCAGAGCCTATGGTACATTTGGCGTAAACCGTGCACCTATCTTGCACCGAAACTAGACTATCCCCAAACAGACCGAAACGAGATTCTACATGACCCACGTCACGTAGGAGTTCTGTCGAGTGCATCAAAAATGACTTCCGAGCCAATTGTATCAAGATTAGCACTATCTCAAATCGGACCAAAATGAGCTTCCACTTGAGCCTCGTCACCTAGGGGTACCATCGGGTACGTGCAAAACGATTTATAAGGCTATTGTACGTTTAGCGCAAACTATGGATCTATCTTGCACTGACACTAACACTATCTCCAACGGACCGAAATGATATTCTACATGACCCATGTCACCTAGTAGTTCCATCGGGTGCGTGCAGAATGATTTCTGAGCCAACGGTACGTTCGGCACAAACCGTGCACCTATCTTGAATCAAGTTTAGCACTATCTCCAAATGGACCGAAACGAGCTTCCATTTGAGCCTCGTCACCTAGGAGTACCATCCGGTGCATCCAAAATAATTTATGAGCCTATGGTACATTTGCGCAAATCATGCACCTATCTTGCACCGAGACTAACACTATCCCCAAACAGACCGAAACGAGATTCTACATGACCCACGTCACGTAGGAGTTCTGTCGAGTGCATCCAAAATGACTTCCGAGCCAATTGTATCAAGATTAGCACTATACCAAATCGGACCAAAACGAGCTTCCACTTGAGCCTCGTCACCTAGCAGTACCATCGGGTGCGTGCAAAACGATTTCGGAGACTATGGTACGTTTAGCGCAAATTATGGATCTATGTAGCACTGACACTAAAACTATCTCCAACGGACACAAATGAGATTCTACATGACCCACGTCACCTAGTAGTTCCAACAGACTGTGCACCTATCTTGAATTAAGGTTAGCACTATCTCCAAATGGACGAAAACTAACTTCCATTTGAGCCTCGTCACCTAGGAGTGCCATCCGGTGCGTCCAAAATGATTTCTGAGCCTGTGGTACGTTTGGCGGAAACCGTGCACATATCTTGCACTGAAACTAGCATTGTCTCCAAACGGACCGACACGAGATTCTACATAACCCACGTCACCTAGGAGTAACATTGGGTGCATCCAAAACGATTTTTGAGGCTATAGTACGTTTAGTGCAAACTATGGATCTATCTCGCACTAACACTAACACTACCTCCAAATGGACTGAAATGATATTCTATATGACCCACGTCACCTAGTAGTTCCATCGGGTGCGTCCAAAATGATTTCTGAGCCAACGGTACGTTCGGCACAAACCGTGCACCTATCTTGAATCAAAATTAGTACTATCTCCAAATGGACCAAAACAAGCTTCCATTTGAGCCTCGTCACCTAAGATTACCATCCGATGCATCCAAAATGATTTCTGAGCTTTTGGTATATTTGGCGCAAACCGTGCACCTATCTTGCACCGAAACTAAGACTATCCCCCAAATAGACCGAAACGAGATTCTACATGACCCACGTCACGTAGGAGTTCTGTCGAGTGCATCCAAAATGACATCCGAGCCAATTGTATCAAGACTAGCACTATCTCAAATCAGACCGAAACGAGCTTCCACTTGAGCCTCGTCACCTAGGAGTACCATCGGGTACGTGCAAAACGATTTCTGAGGCTATGGTACATTTAGTGCAAACTATGGATCTATCTTGCACTAACAATAACACTATCTCCAATGGACAGAAATGAGATTCTACATGACCCACGTCACCTAGTAGTCCATTGGGTGCGTCCAAAATGATTTCTGAGGCAACGGTACATTCGGCACAGACTGTGCACCTATCTTGAATTAAGATTAGCACTATCTCCAAATGGACCGAAACTAGCTTCCATTTGAGCCTCGTCACCTAGGAGTGCCATCCGGTGCGTCCAAAATGATTTCCGAGCCTGTGGTACGTTTGGCAGAAACCGTGCACCTATCTTGCACTGAAACTAACACTATCCCCAAACAGACCGAAACGAGATTCTACATGACCCACGTGACGTAGGAGTTCTATCGAGTGCATCCAAAATGACTTCTGAGCCAACTGTATCAAGATTAGCACTATCTCAAATCGGACCAAAACGAGCTTCCACTTGAGCCTCGTCACCTAGGAGTACCATCGGGTACGTGTAAAACGATTTTTGAGGCTATGGTACGTTTAGCGCAAACTATGGATCTATCTTGCACTGACACACTAACACTATCTCCAACGGACCAAAATGATATTCTACATGACCCACGTCACCTAGTTGTTCCATCGGGTGCGTGCAGAATGATTTCTGAGCCAATGGTACGTTCGGCGCAAACCGTACATCTATCTTGAATCAAGATTAGCACTATCTCCAAATGGACTGGAACGAGCTTCCATTTGAGCCTCGTCACCTAGGAGTACCATCTGGTGCGTCCAAAATGATTTCTGAGCCTATGGTACATTTGGCGCAAACCGTGCACCTATCTTACACCGAAACTAACACTATCCCCAAACAGGACCGAAACGAGATTCAACATGACCCACGTCACGTAGGAGTTCTGTCGAGTGCATCCAAAATGACTTCTGAGCCAATTGTATCAAGATTAGCACTATCTCAAATCGGACCGAAACGAGCTTCCACTTGAGCCTCGTCACCTAGCAGTACCATCGGGTGCGTGCAAAACGATTTCAGAGACTATGGTACGTTTAGCGCAAATTATGGATCTCCAACGGACACAAATGAGATTCTACATGACCCACGTCACCTAGTAGTTCCAACAGACTGTGCACCTCTCTTGAATTAAGGTTAGCACTATCTCCAAATGGACGAAAACTAACTTCCATTTGAGCCTCGTCATCTAGGAGTGCCATCCGGTGCGTCCAAAATGATTTCTGAGCCTGTGGTACGTTTGGCGGAAACCGTGCACATATCTTGCACTGAAACTAGCATTGTCTCCAAACGGACCGACACGAGATTCTACATAACCCACGTCACCTAGGAGTACCATCGGGTACGTGCAAAATGATTTCTGAGGCTATGGTACATTTAGTGCAAACTATGGATCTATCTTGCACTGACACTAACACTATCTCCAATGGACAGAAATAAGATTCTACATGACCCACGTCACCTAGTAGTCCATTGGGTGCGTCCAAAATGATTTCTGAGGCAACGGTACGTTCGGCACAGACTGTGCACCTATCTTGAATTAAGATTAGCACTATCTCCAAATGGACCGAAACTAGCTTCCATTTGAGCCTCATCACCTAGGAGCGTCAACCGGTGCGTCCAAAATGATTTCTGAGCCTGTGGTACGTTTGGCGGAAACCGTGCACCTATCTTGCACTGAAACTAGCACTATCCCCAAACAGACCGAAACAAGATTCTACATGACCCACGTGACGTAGGAGTTCTGTCGAGTGCATCCAAAATGACTTCTGAGCCAATTGTATCAAGATTAGCACTATCTCAAATCGGACCAAAACGAGCTTCCACTTGAGCCTCGTCACCTAGGAGTACCATCGGGTACGTGCAAAACGATTTTTGAGGCTATGGTACGTTTAGTGCAAACTATGGATCTATCTTGCACTGACACTAACACTATCTCCAACGGACCAAAATGATATTCTACATGACCCACGTCACCTAGTTGTTCCATCGGGTGCGTGCAGAATGATTTCTGAGCCAACGGTACGTTCGGCGCAAACCATGCACCTATCTTGAATCAAGATTAGCACTATCTCCAAATGGACTAGAACGAGCTTCCATTTGAGCCTCGTCACCTAGGAGTACCATCTGGTGCGTCCAAAATGATTTCTGAGCCTATGGTACATTTGGCGCAAACCGTGCACCTATCTTACACCGAAACTAACACTATCTCCAAATAGATTGAAACGAGATTCTACATGACCCACGTCACGTAGGAGTTCTGTCGAGTGCATCCAAAATGACTTCCGAGCCAATTGTATCAAGATTAGCATTATCTCAAATCGGACCGAAACGAGCTTCCACTTGAGCCTCGTCACCTAGGAGTGCCATCGAGTGCGTGCAAAACGATTTCGGAGACTATGGTACGTTTAGCGCAAATTATGGATCTATCTAGCACTGACACTAACACTATCTCCAATGGACAGAAATGAGATTCTACATGACCCACGTCACCTAGTAGTTCCATTGGGTGCGTCCAAAATCATTTCTGAGCCAACGGTACGTTCGGCACAAACTGTGCACCTATCTTGAATTAAGGTAGCACTATCTCCAAATGGACGGAAACTAGCTTCCATTTGAGCCTTGTCACCTAGGAGTGCCATCCGGTGCATCCAAAATGATTTCTGAGCCTGTGGTACGTTTGGTGGAAACCGTGCACCTATCTTGCACTAAAACTAGCACTGTCTCCAAACGGACCGACACGAGATTCTACATGACCCACGTCACCTAGGAGTACCATTGGGTGCATCCGAAATGATTTTTGAGGCTATAGTACGTTTAGTGCAAACTGTGGATCTATCTTGCACTGACACTAACACTACCTCCAAACGGACCGAAATGATATTCTACATGACCCACGTCACCTAGTAGTTCCATCGGGTGCGTCCAAAATGATTTCTAAGCCAATGGTACGTTCTGCACAAACCGTGCACCTATCTTGAATCAAGATTAGCACTATCTCCAAATGGACCGAAACAAGCTTCCATTTGAGCCTCATCACCTAAGATTACCATCCGATGCATCCAATATGATTTCTGAGCTTTTGGCATATTTGGCGCAAACCATGCACCTATCTTGCACCGAAACTAACACAATCCCCAAACAGACCGAAACGAGATTCTACATGACCCACGTCACGGAGTTCTGTCGAGTGCATCCAAAATGACTTCCGAGCCATTTGTATCAAGATTAGCACTATCTCAAATCAGACCGAAACGAGCTTCCACTTGAGCCTCGTCACCTAGGAGTACCATCGGGTACGTGCAAAACGATTTCTGATTCTATGGTACGTTTAGTGCAAACTATCGATCTATCTTGCACTGACACTAACACTATCTCCAACGGACAGAAATGAGATTCTACATGACCCACGTCACCTAGTAGTCCATTGGGTGCGTCCAAAATGATTTCTGAGCCAACGGTACGTTCGGCACAGACTTTGCACCTATCTAGAATTAAGATTAGCACTATCTCCAAATGGACCGAAACTAGCTTTCATTTGAGCCTCGTCACCTAGGAGTGTCATCCGATGCATCCAAAATGATTTCTGAGCCTGTGGTACATTTGGCAGAAACCGTGCACCTATCTTGCACTGAAACTAACACTATCCTCAAATAGACCAAAACGAGATTCTACATGACCCACGTCACGTAGGAGTTCTATCGAGTGCATCCAAAATGACTTCCGAGCCAATTGTATCAAGATTAGCACTATCTCAAATCGGACCGAAACGAGCTTCCACTTCAGCCTCGCCCCTAGGAGTACCATCGGGTACGTGCAAAACTATTTTTGAGGCTATGGTACGTTTAGCGCAAACTATGGATCTATCTTGCACTAACACAAACACTATCTCCAATGGACCGAAATGATATTCTACATGACCCATGTCACCTAGTTGTTCCATCGAGTGCGTGCAGAATGATTTTTGAGCCAACGGTACGTTCGTCGCAAACCGTGCACCTATCTTGAATCAAGATTAGCACTATCTCCAAATGGACCGGAATGAGCTTCCATTTGAGCCTCGTCACCTAGGAGTACCATCTGGTGCGTCCAAAATGATTTCTGAGCCTGTGGTACATTTGGCGCAAACCGTGCACCCATCTTGCACCGAAACTAACACTATCTCCAAATAGACTGAAACGAGATTCTACATGGCCCACGTCACGTAGGAGTTCTGTCGAGTGCATCCAAAATGGCTTCCGAGCCAATTGTATCAAGATTAGCACTATCTCAAATCAGACCGAAACGAACTTCCACTTGAGCCTCGTCACCTAGGAGTACCATCGGGTGCGTGCAAAACGATTTCAGAGACTATGGTACGTTTAGCGCAAATTATGGATCTATCTAGCACTGACACTAACACTATCTCCAATGGACAGAAATGAGATTCTACATGACCCACGTCACCTAGTAGTTCCATAGGGTGCGTCCAAAATGATTTCTGAGCCAATGGTACGTTCGGCACAGACTGTGCACCTATCTTAAATTAAGATTAGCACTATCTCCAAATGGATGGAAACTAGCTTCCATTTGAGCCTCGTCACCTAGGAGTGTCATCTGGTGTGTCCAAAATGATTTCTAAGCCTGTGGTACGTTTGGCGGAAATTGTGCACCTATCTTGCACTGAAACTAGCACTGTCTCCAAACGGACCGACACAAGATTCTACATGACCCACGTCACCTAGGAGTTCTGTCGGGTGCATCCAAAATGACTTCCGAGCCCATTGTATCAAGATTAGCATTATCTCAAATCAGACCGAAATGATCTTCCACTTGAGCGTCGTCACCTAGGAGTACCATCGGGTGTGTGCAAAACGATTTCTAAGGCTATGGTACGTTTAGCGCAAACTATGGATCAATCTTGCACTGACACTAAAACTACCTCCAAACGGACATGACCCACGTCACCTAGTAGTTCCACCGGGTGCGTCCAAAATGATTTTTGACCAATGGTACGTTCGGCGCAAACTGTGCACCTATCTTGAACGAAGATTAGCACTATCACTAAATGGACCAAAACGAGCTTCCATTTGAGACTCATCACCTAGGAGTACCATCCGGTGCGTCCAAAATGATTTCTGAGCCTATGGTACATTTGTCACAAACCGTGCACCTATCCTGCACCAAAACTAACACTATCTCCAAACATATCGACATGAGATTTGACATGACCCACAGCACCTAGGAGTTCTGTCGGGTGCATCCAAAACGACTTTTGAGCCCATTGTATCAA
Source organism: Saccharum hybrid cultivar R570 (assembly GCA_038087645.1). Taxonomy (NCBI): domain Eukaryota; kingdom Viridiplantae; phylum Streptophyta; class Magnoliopsida; order Poales; family Poaceae; genus Saccharum; species Saccharum hybrid cultivar. The sequence goes on from JAQSUU010000804.1 coordinate 19,740,482, forward strand.
TATTAGCATAATCTTAAGTCGGACCGAAACGAGCTTCCACTTGAGCCTCGTCACCTAGGATTACCATCGGGTGCGTGCAAAATGATTTTATGAGGTCATGGTACATTTAGCGCATGCTATGGATCTATCTTGCTCTGACACTAACACTATATTCAACGGACTAAAATGAGATTCTACATGACCCATGTCACCTAGTAGATCCATCGGTTGCGTTCAAAATGATTTCTGAGCCAACGGTACATTTGGCGCAAACCACGCACATATCTTGAATCAAGATAAGCACTATCTCCGAATGGACCAAAATGAGCTTCCATTTGAGCCTCGTCACCTAGGAGTGCCATCAGGTGCATCCAAAATGATTTATGAGTCTGTGGTACGCTTGGCGAAAACCGTGCACCTATCTTGCACAGAAACTAACACTGTCTCCAAACAGACCGAAATGAGATTCTACATGACCCACGTGACCATGGAGTTCTGTCGGGTTCATCCAAAATAACATCCGAGATAATTGTATCAAGATTAGCACTATCTCTAATCAGACCGAAACGAGCTTCCACTTGAGCCTCGTCACCTATGAGTACCATCGGGTGCGTGCAAAATAATTTTTGAGGCTATGGTACGTTTAGCACAAATTATGGATCTATCTTGCACTGACACTAACACTATCTCCAACGGACCGAAATGAGATTCTACATGACCCACTTTACCTAATAGTTCCATTCGGTGCGTCCAAAGTGATTTCTGAGCCAACGGTATATTCGGCGCAGACCGTACACCTATCTTGAATCAAGATTAGCACTATCACCAAATGGATCAAAATGAGCTTTCATTTGAGCCTCATCAAGTAGGAGTGCTAACCGGTGCGTCCAAAATGATTTCTGAGCCTGTGGTACGTTTGGCGGAAACCGTGCACCTATCTTGCACCGAAACTAACACTGTCTCCAAACGGACCGTAACGAGATTCTACTTGACCCACGTCACCAAGGAGTACCATTGGGTGCTTCCAAAACGATTTCTGAGGCTATGGTATGTTTAGTGCAAACTGTGGATATATCTTGCACTGACACTAACACAACCACCAAACAGAGCGAAATGAGATTCTACATGACCCACATCACCTCGTAGTTCCATCTGGTGCGCCCAAAATGATTTCTGAGCCAACGGTACGTTCAGCGCAAACCGTGCACCTATCTTGACTGAAGATTAGCACTATCTCCAAATGGACCAAAACGAGCATCCATTTGAGCCTTGTCACCTAGGAGTACCATCTGGTGCGTCAAAATGATTTCTGAGCCTATGGTACGTTTGGCGCGAACCGTGCATCTATCTTGCCCCAAAACAAACACTATCTCCAAACAGACCAAAATGAGATTCTACAGGACCCACATCACCTAGGAGTTCTGTCGGGTGCATCCAAAATGACTTTCGAACCCATTGTATCAATATTAGCATAATCTCAAATCGGACCGAAACGAGCTTCCACTTGAGCCTCGTCACCTAGGAGTACTATCGGGTGCGTCCACAATGATTTCTGAGGCTACGGTACGTTTAGCGCAAACTATGGATCCTTCTTGCTCTGACACTAACACAATCTCCAGCGGACTAAAATGAGATTCTACATGACCCACGTCACCTAGTAGATCCATCGGGTGCATTCAAAATGATTTTTGAGCCAACGGTATGTTTGGCGCAAACCGTGCACCTATCTTGAATCAAGATTAGCACTATCCCCAAATGGACCAAAACGAGCTTCCATTTGAGCCTCGTCACCTAGGAGTGCCATCAGGTGCGACCAAAACTATTTCTGAGCCTATGGTGCATTTGGCGCAAACCGTGCACCTATCTTGCACTGACACTAACATTGTCTCTAAATGGACCGAAATGAGATTCCAAATGACCCACATCACCTAGGAGTTCCATCAGGTGCACCCAAAATGATTTCCGAGCTTATGCTACGTTCGGCGCAAACCATGCACCTATATTGCATCAAGATTAGCACTATCTCCAAACGGACCGAAACGAGCTTCCACTTGAGCCTCGTCACCTAGGAGTACCATCGAGTGCATCCAAAATTATTTATGAGCCTATGGTACGTTTTGGCGCAAACCGTGCACCTATCTTGCACCGACAATAACACTATGTCCAATTAGACCGAAACGAAATTCCACATGATCCACGTCACCTAGTTATTCCATCGATTGCGCCAAAAATGATTTTTGAACCAATGGTACGTTCAGCGCAAACTGAGCACCTATATTGCATCAAGATTAGCACTATCTCCAAACGAACCGAAATGAGCTTCCACTTGAGCCTTGTTACCAGAGAGTACCATTGGGTGTGTCCAAAACTAATTCTGAGCCAATGGTACATTTGGTGCAAACCATGCACCTATCTTGCACCGACACTCACACTGTCTCCGAATGCACCAAAATGATATTCCAAATGACCCACATCACCTAGGAGTTCCATCAGGTGCACTCAAAATGATTTCCGAGCTTATGGTACGTTCGGCGCAAACTGTGCACCTATATTGCATCAAGAATACTACTATCTCCAAACATTCCGAAACGAGCTTCCACTTGAGCCTTGTCACCTTGGAGTACCATCGGGTGCGTCAAAACCAATTTCTGAGCCTATGCTATGTTTGGCGCAAACCGTGCACCTATCTTGCACTGACACTAACACTATCTCCAAATGGACCGAAACGAGATTCCACATGACCCACGTCACCTAGGAGTTATGTCAGGTGCATCCAAAATGACTTTCGAACCCATTGTATCAATATTAGCATAATCTCAAGTCAGACCGAAACGAGCTTCCACTTGAGCCTCGTCACCTAGGAGTACTATCGGGTGCGTGCACAATGATTTCTGAGGCTACGGTACGTTTAGCGCAAACTATGGATCCTTCTTGCTCTGACACTAACACAATCTCCAGCGGACTAAAATGAGATTCTACATGACCCACGTCACCTAGTAGATCCATCGGGTGCATTCAAAATGATTTCTGAGCCAACGGTACGTTTGGCGCAAACCGTGCACCTATCTTGAATCAAGATTAGCACTATCCCTAAATGGACCAAAACGAGCTTCCATTTGAGCCTCGTCACCTAGGAGTGCCATCAGGTGCGACCAAAACTATTTCTGAGCCTATGGTGCATTTGGCGCAAACCGTGCACCTATCTTGCACTGACACTAACATTGTCTCTAAATGGACCGAAATGAGATTCCAAATGACCCACATCACCTAGGAGTTCCATCAGGTGCACCCAAAATGATTTCCGAGCTTATGCTACGTTCGGCGCAAACCGTGCACCTATATTGCATCAAGATTAGCACTATCTCCAAACGGACCGAAATGAGCTTCCACTTGAGCCTCGTCACCTAGGAGTACCATCGGGTGCGTCAAAATCAATTTCTGAGCCTATGCTGTGTTTGGCGCAAACCGTGCACCTATCTTGCTCTGACACTAACACTATCTCCAAATGGACCGAAACGAGATTCCACATGACCCACGTCACCTTGGAGTTCCATCGGGTGTGACCAAACCGAATTCTGAGCCAATGGTACATTTAGGGCAAACCGTGCACTAGTCTTGCACCAACACTAACATTGTCTCCAAACGGACCAAAACGATATTCCACAAGACCCACGTCACCTAGTAGTTCCATCGGATGCGTCCAAAATGATTTTTGAGGATATGGTAGGTTTGGCGAAAACCATGCAACTATCTTGCGTCAAGATTAGCACTATCTCTAAATGGACCAAAATGACTTCCACTTGAGCCTCGTCACCTAGGAGTGTCAACGATTGCGTCCAAAACAATTCTGAGCCTATTGTACGTTTAGCACAAACCGTGCACATATCTTGCACCGCCAACACTGTCTCCAAATGGACCAAAACTAGTTTCCACAAGACCCATGTCACCTAGGAGTTCCATTGGGTGCGTCCAAAATGATTTCTGAGCCTATGGCACGTTCGGCGCAAATCGTGCACCTACCTTGTGTCAAGATTAGCACTATCTCCAAACGGACCGAAACGAGCTTCCACTTGAGCCTCGTTACCTAGGAGTTCCATCAAGTGTGTCCAAAATGATTTCTGAGCCAATGGTACGTTTAGCGCATATCATGCACCTATCTTGCACCGACACTAACACTGTCTCCAAATAGATCAAAACAAGATTCCACATAAGTCACGTCACCTAGGAGTTCCATCGGGTGCGACCAAAATGATTTCTGAGCCAATGGTACGTTCAGTGCATACGTGCACCTATCTTGCGTCTAGATTACACTATCTCCAAACGGACCTAAACGAGGTACCATATGGTTCACGTCACCTTGGAGTTCCATCGGGTGTGTCATAAACGATTTCTAAGCTTATGGTACGTTCGGCGCAAACCGTGCACCTATCTTGCACCGACACTAACACTATCTCTAAACGGACCAAAACGAGATTCCACATGACCCACGTCACATAGGAGTTCCATCGGTTGTGTTCAAAAATGTAACAGAACCGACCAAATTATAAGAGCACAAGTACGAAAACAAGCACCGAAGCGCTCAAATTTTCAAACTTGAGCCCATATAATCCCGGTAGTCAATCGAAATCACGAAGGATTTCAAACCAAACTGCTTACAACCAGGATCGCATCATTCAACATACACATCGTACGTTACATTTCACAAGTAGTTCCGAAATAAGTTTACACCACGGAGTAGCAATTATTACAAACCAAGTTTGAAAGTAGCGGAAGCATAACACACACACTAGTTAATTAAATACTGCCAGTCTGAATGATCGACATCCCGCAAAAGCATGAGGAAAGTACATAAAGACGATCACGCCCTTGTGATCTAGTCATCATCACCCGCAGGGTGGAGACACGTCTTGCAGAATCCCTGATAAAGCATGTCATCTGCAACAGGAGGGAAATAAACCCTGAGTACTGGAATGTACTCAGCTAGACTTACCCGTCATAAACCAGAAATAATATGACACCAAGGATTATGCAAGGCTTACACAAGAGGCTAGCCGACACCACATTTTGCATAAAGGCATAAGTAGTTGAAACTCTTATAACCTGTACTAGCAGTTATTTTTAGCATTTACCTGTCATCTATCTTAGCACCTGTACTAAACATGCACTTGATTATCATCAAACAATTATTCATATTATTTCCATAGCAGGTATAAATTATGGCAACATTGTATCATTCACTTAACCATCTGTTCATTTAATGAGATCTATGTTGCCGCTGCTCAAGTCAAGTGCTCACTAACCGGGAGCGACGGCGATTCGAATCGAATTCCTATCCAGCTGGAGGGGTATTTCTAACACTCACCGAGACGCGCCTGGCGAGGGCTGCTCAGGTCATCTTTCGTACAGTTCAGGAATCGCGGGTCCGAATGATGTCGCGACCCCAAGGGCGACACTCTGCCAGGTGATAGGGACTTTAACCCCCCCTTGGTCTCACGCCAATGTCCCCAAGCACATCCTTTCTCTCCTCCAAGAAGCAACCTACCATTCGATTCCCGGCCTGAACCATACTACTCGACTTCGCGGTCGGAACGACTTATCCGGCCAACTAAGGGTTAGACTGCGTTCAACATGACTCAAGGACGTACAGCGAATCGGTCCTTAAACGACTCAGACGGGCATGGCTCCACACCCAAGACGTGAAGTGTCTTGCGGCTGTACCATCGAACTCCCGCCCGGTCTCAATTTCATTTTAAAGCATGGTTCCATCACGATAGCCATAAGCCACTCGTGACCCAATCCTATCTCTCGCGGATGACCGGAAATCACCCGACTTCTACCGTACTAAGCAGGGCTAAGCATTGACACGTGCCTAAACCTAATATAGGATTTAAGTACAATATCTGGACAAGGACAGGTATAATGCAATAATTGTTTTCATACAACTCCTACTACTTAATGCAGTAAACAATTAAAAGTACTCAAGATATATTTATAAAACAATGGGTTCAGCATGCACCGGGGCTTGCCTTTGAGAAAGGTGGAAGGTCTGTGGTCCGGGCACTCGGGTAGATCTTCAGCGGCGTCTCCTTCGCCGATTGGTTCTGTCGGTCCCTCCGGTTGGCTCAGCACCTCCTCTGGTATCGCTTGTTCGAATTCGAGGAGTGTCACCCCCTCCGGAACACCTATTGCATGAATGCATAATAAATCCCATGAATGCATAGGGAAAGATGCAGTATGCTCGGAATGGATGCATTACAACAATTTTAAAGCCCTATTCAAATCACTTAAAAAGAGTAGGTGCAAATTTCCTCTCCGGTAGAGAAGTACTCACCTAATCTACTTAACCTAAGATAAAGCTGCTCTTCCTCAGTTAAGGCCCTAACACCTAACAATTACAAAAGTGGCACTTCTTAGGATACCACACCACAACAAATCAGCAAAATACCACCGTAAAACATCCTGGACAGCAGCTATTTGTTTTTATCGTAACTAGAGATTTTCAAATCCAAAAGATGTGATCTAAGACAATCTGGAAAGCCTAAGAAATGCACTACAATTCATTTTCAGACCTCAACCCCAAACTCCCAAGTTTTCTATGTCAAATTTCACAAGTTCCAGAATCTGTTCTCTCTAAACAGAGAGTAGCAGATTCTGGACTGCCACTTTAAACAGCAATAACTCTCAAACTATTAAGCCAAATGCTCCCAAATTTTGACACAAGCTAGTTTATCAAGTTTACTACAACTTTGGTATTCACAAGTTCTCCAGTAACCATTTTTATCATAGGTCAAACTTAGAAATACTACCAGCTGTCCAGAAAACCTAAAATTGCAAGGGTTAAATATTTATTGATGTGGCCAAAGTCCCCTAAGACCAAACTAATGTTACCAAAAGTTCACATGGGTTACAAAAATACCAGAAAGTAAAGTGTGCCTACCTAAAACATTTATTTATACTCATTTCTTAATTTACTTAAGTAATTAAGTGGAATTTTAAACATACATGTAAACTGTTCCTAAAATCCTACAAAAATTACAGGAGACTCTCTGACCCAAAAAGAGACTACTGTAAAAATTTGAACTAAATTTATTCACAGAAACTCCCTATACAAAATTCATAAGTCAAAAGGGCTGATTTTTGTATAATTAATAAATCATGTTGAAAAGTATCAAACAACAGATTTCATATTTTTCCTAGCATCTATAAGGTACCAAGATACTACCTACCAAGTTTCATGGCCATAGGATTCATAATTAATTTACTAAAATTCACCCAAGTATCTACCAATGATAAAAAGGAAATCTATAACTCAAAAACTACACATGCAATGACTCTCAAATTTTAACCAGAGCTTCTACTAAGGAAGACTAGCTTACCCACAAAATTTCACAATTTTTTGATCAAGGAAACTCAAGATATGATTTAAACAAGTTTGCGTGCATTCAAAAACACATTTCAAGTTCCTATTTAATTCATCCAAAATTTCTACATAAAGTGCTCAAGACATATTTTTCTTAAATACTAGACCTAACTGTGAGTCTCACAAAATTGGAACCATCCAATTTGGATCTACATAACAGGAGATACAAACATATCAAATAAGCAATCAAAACTGTATTTTTGAACTATCCTTAAGAACAACAGCGACTGACGTGTGGGACCCGGCTGTCAGCCGACCCCACTGGTCAGCGGCAGCAAAGCAGAGGAGGCGGCTGCGACGCGCGGAAGACGGCGTAGCTCGCCGACGGTGACCTCACCGGCGACGAGAACGGCACCAACGTGACCGCCTAGACCTACTGCGTCGATTGGTACCCTAACCGCAAACCCTACCGACCACTAGGTACCCCGGCCACAGAGCTCGGCGGCTCGGCCATGGCGCGGCGGTGCACGGAGTCGGCAATGCCGCTCACCTAGGGCTCTTACGGCACAGCGAAGACGTCGACGAGGACCGTGAGGTGCTAGTGGAGCTTTGGGCGGGATGGTGCGAGGCGAGACGCAGCGGCAAGCGCGTGCGAGCCCGTCGGAGCTCTCGGCGGCAATGGGGAGCGGTGGTTCCGCTGCTTCGGCTGCGGAGGAGAAAGAAGGAAGCGAAGAAATGAACTGAGGCACAGGGGGGCTCTCGGTGGCGTGCTGCGGCTTGTGCTGGCGCTCTCAGGCCCGACGTGGCCTGGCCTATCAGGCCAGCGGTGACGCGCGGCGCCACGCGGCCGTCGAGTTCTGAATCGGTCGGGTCACTGTAGGTGTCTGAACTTTCGTTTCAGTTTCGACAATACCGACTGACAGGCGAACTTCAACGATGATCATCTCCTGAACCGTGTTGATTTAGCTCGTGGTATAATTAACAAAGTTGTTCATCTATATGCGAACTACAATCTTTACAATTGGAGCTCGAGCTGTTTGGGCTTTGTTTGGAATCTACAAGGTGCATAAGTTGGGTACATGAAACTGAAATCCAGTTATAAGACTTAGAAAATTTTCAAGTGTGGAATCATCCTTCAAAGCTGACATGTGGGCCATGTTAGAGACTGTTCCACACAATTTCATGACTTGACTTCTAAACAAAGTTTGTTCCTTATATAATTCTCTACATCTTTGCTTTAGGTTGCTCAGACATGCAAACATCCTAAGACACACTTTTTAAACAGTCAAACAAAAAGGTTCAGGGGTCAAATTTGGTCAAACCATGACCTGGAAAACTAATTAGTCAAAGTGACCAACATGAACAATGTTCCAAAAGACATTCTATGTGTAACTAAGTTACTTACAAGCATTTCTAGCCATACCATACATCGGTCACACAAGAATCAATCAAGGTATGTACTAAAACAATGAAAAACACAAGAAATGTTGCAAATGTTTCAAAATCATGTTTCATGTGCTATAAGTTCACGAATGGATGCATGATGCTCATGTTTATGAAATGCAGTGCAAATGTGGAAGCTAAACACCAGGGGTGTTACAGCCCTCCCCCTTATAAAAATCTCGTCCCGAGATTTGGAAAGCGTACCATTTTTCATAGAATTCCTTATAACCATCCCGCAAATAATCTTCCCGTTCCCATGTAGCGTCACTTTCACTACCCTGATTACTCCACATCACTTTATACCACTTAACCACTTTGCTTCTAGTTACTCGTTCCTGAGTATCAATCACTCTGATTGGCTTTTCTTCATAGGTTAGGTCGGATTCAAGTCTGATATCTCCTAAAGGAACCTGTTCCTCAGGAACTCGAAGGCACTTTTTAAGCTGAGATACATGGAAAACGTTGAATATGGCTCTCATCTCAGGAGGTAACTGGATTTTGTACGCAACGGCTCCACTCTTGCTTATGATCTGGAAAGGACCCACGTATCTTGGTGCAAGTTTCCGCTTAACACCAAAACGTTGGACACTCTTCATTGGAGAAACTTTCAAATAAACGAAGTCTCCAACTTCAAACTCGAGTGGTTTTCTACGACGATCAGCATAGCTTTTCTGTCTAGCTTGGGCTGCAGCCATGTGTTTCTGGATAGTACGGACTTGTTCCTCGGCTTCCTGGACAAAATCAATGCCATAATACCTCCTTTCACCAGCTTCTACCCAGTTTAGTGGAGTTCGACACTTACGACCGTACAAAGCTTCGAATGGGGCCATCTTAATACTCTCTTGATAACTGTTATTGTACGAGAATTCGACTAAAGGTAACCATTTTTCCCAAGAACCCTTGGATGAAATGACGCATGCCCGCAACAGATCTTCCAAGATTTGGTTAACTCGTTCCGTCTGACCAGACGTCTGGGGGTGATAAGCAGAGCTTCTCACTAACTTGGTTCCTAGAAGGTGATGCAAATGCTCCCAAAAGCGAGCAGTGAACTGGGGACCACGGTCAGAAACGATAGTACGAGGTATCCTATGAAGCCGGACTATCTGATTGAAGTACAACTCAGCATAGTCAGTGGGACGATAATCCACTCTCACTGGGATGAAATGAGCCGATTTGGTCAAACGATCAACAATTACCCAGATAGAGTTATGATTTTTGACTGTGGGAGGAAGTCCGACAATGAAATCCATACTTATCTCTTCCCATTTCCAGCCTGGAATGGAGAGTGGCTGAAGTAGCCCAGCTTTCATGTGCACAGCTTTAACTCTACAACAGGTGTCACACCTAGCCACATATGCAGCTATCTCTTTCCGCATCTTGGTCCACCAATACAGTGGCTTCAAATCATAATACATCTTATTGCTACCCGGATGGATGGACAACTTGGACGAATGTGCTTCGGACAGGATCTGATCTCTAAGCTCTCGGTCCTTAGGTACCACTAATCTATCCTTAAACCACAGCACACCTTCGTCATCCAACCTGAAATGCTTAGTCTCTCCCTCATTCATCTTCCGTTTTATGTGAAAGATGCCCGGATCAGTCTTTTGGAGCTCAATGATTCTATTCCTGAGAGTACCACTGACAGTGATGTTGTACAAGACTGCCGGATGTAACAGGCGAGATCGGTGAAAATCAGTTTCAATTAAGGAATGGCAATGAGACTTACGGCTTAAAGCGTCCGCAACCACATTTGCCTTGCCTGGGTGATAGTGTACTTGAAGATTATAATCTTTAATCAACTCGAGCCATCTTCTCTGACGCATATTTAGCTCGGGTTGGGTGAAGATGTATTTGAGGCTCTTGTGGTCTGTATAGATATTGCAGACATTGCCCAGCAGATAATGCCGCCATACCTTCAAAGCATGAACAACTGCGGCCAGTTCTAAGTCATGCGTTGGATAATTCACCTCATGCTTTCGAAGTTGCCGCGAGGTATATGCAATTACTCGGCCTTCCTGCATCAAAACGCCTCCCAAACCTATGCCTGAGGCATCACAATAAACATCAAATGGTTTCTCGATGTCCGGTTGTGCCAAAACCGGAGCCGAGGTTAGGAGGGTTCGCAGTTGGTGAAAAGCCGCATCACACTCAGGAGTCCAGACAAACCTGGTGTCTTTTTGCAGCAACCGAGTCATGGGTTTGGCTATTTTTGAGAAATCCGGGATGAAGCGACGATAATAGCCAGCCAACCCAAGGAAACTCCGGACCTCATGAACCGAAGTAGGAGCCTTCCAATTCAATACTTCTTGTACCTTTGTGGGATCCACCATAATTCCCCCATCGGACAACACATGCCCAAGGAAAGGTACTTCACGAAGCCAGAATTCACACTTACTGAACTTCGCATATAGTTTATGCTCACGCAGTCTGCTGAGGACAATGTGCAAGTGTTCGGCGTGTTCTTCCTCATTCTCAGAATACACTAAGATGTCATCAATGAACACCACCACAAACTTGTCCAATTCGGGCATAAACACCGAATTCATCAAGCACATGAAGTGTGCTGGGGCATTGGTTAGGCCGAAGGACATAACAAGATACTTATAAAGGCCGTATCTTGTTGAGAAGGCTGTTTTTGGAACATCTTCAGGACGGATTTTAATCTGATGGTACCCAGACCTTAGATCAATCTTGGAAAAGACTTTAGCCTTGGACAACTGCTCGAACAAGATGTCGATACGCGGTAGAGGATACTTATTCTTAACAGTGACTACATTCAGAGGTCTATAGTCCACGCACATCCGCAAGGTCTGATCTTTCTTCTTTACAAAGATAGCAGGGCATCCCCACGGAGACGAGCTAGGACGAATTAATCCCTTCTTTAACAGTTCATTCAACTGCACCTTAAGTTCAGCTAACTCATTTGGAGGCATCCTATAGGGTCTCCTAGAGATGGGTGCGGTGCCAGGCAACAACTCGATTTTAAACTCCACATCCCGATCCGGAGGGAGTCCCGGCAAATCATCGGGAAAAACGTCCGGAAATTCATTTACTACGGGAATTTCAGCCAACGCCTTTGCTTGCACAGCATGAATTTCCCCTGACAATTCAACTTTTCTGGGAAGTTGTACTAGAAAACCCTTTTGATCTGTAGGATCTCTGAGCATAACTACCCGAGCGGATGTGTCAATGAGTACCCCATTCTGACTCATCCAATTCATGCCCAAGATAACATCTATGTCTAAACCAGGTAAAACCAATAGGGCAAGCGAATAACTTCGCCCTTCTATCTCAAACTTAAGGTTCCCTACTACTTTGTTTGTGGAAATATTCCCACTTGCAGCACTAATGCAATAACCCACACCTTCAACAGTATGCAACTTGTGTGCAAATTTGGATGCAAACTTAGGACTGATAAAGGAATGCGAAGCACCTGAATCAAAAAGTACCACTGCGGGGTGTTGGTCAACTAGGAACTTACCAGCAGTGACCACCTCACCAAATGGAATTTCCTCAATGCTGTTATAATGAGCGTGTCCCTGACGACCACCTTGGTTGACATTTTTCTTAGGGTACGGACAGTTCCGGGCCCAATGGCCTGGCTTGTTGCAATTCCAGCAAGGCATATTGCTAGGAGGAACACTAGAGCTGCTCTGTCCAGAAGTCCCCTTTGGCAGAGCGACGGTATAAGCCTTACGGAACCCAGTTTTTGCAGCCGGCTTTTTCTGTGGCGGACGGAACTTTGTATTCTGAGCAGGTGGGCGCGGAGAAGACCTTGGTGCAGCTGAGGCCCTTGACTGAGAAGCACTTGCCTCAAGGGCCCTCTTACGGCTCTTAGAGGCGGAATAAATAGCATTGTTATTCTCCTGGGTCAAAGCATCGCTGATGAAATCATTGAAAGTAGTACATTTGCTAGTGCCCATAGTTTTCATCAGCTTTGGGCTGAGGCCCCTTTTGAAGCTAGCAATCTTTTTGGCATCGGTATCCACAAACTCTGTGGCATACCTTGCCAGGTTGTTGAAGGACTGCAAGTATTCAGTCAAGCTTTTGTTTCCCTGCGACAGCCTCATAAACTCCGTGTGCTTGATTGTCATAAGTCCGGGAGGGATGTAGTTCCCCCGGAATGCTGCCTTAAACTGATCCCAAGCAATCGGGACATTGGCAGGCAGCGTAGAACGATAGTGGCTCCACCAGATGCCCGCTGGACCATGCAACTGATGGGAAGCATACTCAGTTTTCAGCTCATCAGTTAGGCGTAGCAGACGAAACTTTTGTTCAATGGTATTCAACCACTCGTCAGCCTGCAGTGGTTCTTCCGCTTCCTTAAAGAGCGGGGGCTTTGTATCTAGGAAGTCCTTGAAATCGCTGTACTGATTTGGCTCTGGGCCCTGGCGGCCATGATGAGCCTCTCGATTAGCCAGCTGGCGCATGGCGTCAGCCAACATACGCTGCCCTTCAACTACTGTTTGCATCAACTCAGCCGGAGTAGGGGGTGGCGGAGGGGGCGGCTGTTCCTCCTCCTCATTTCCACGACCCCGACGTAGATTGTACGACATCTGCAAAATGCATAGCCAATGAGCACTGACGATGTGGGAAATTTGTAGATGAATTATTGCGAAATGTCAAACTGTCTTCATGAATAGAATTCTCATGATAATGAAGGCACAATAATTCATCACAACCGCACAATCCATTCAAGCGCATCAATTGACGAACTCATACTCGGTAATCCAACAAGACGTTCTTTGATAAAGGCTCACTCACAGGGAGCACAACGGTTACTGGACCGTTTACGTTGCTATCTACGCGATTTTTGACCTTTCGCACGGTACTTGGATTGATCTCAAGATTTTTAGTTGACTGTGAAAGGCTACTTCAAACTGACCACAAAGAGACTTCTCAATGGAGAGTTCCATGGTGGATCAGGACTAGCCACCTCGATACCTGCGCGTGCCCAGCAGCACAACCTTATGTCGCGCGCCATAGGAGGCCCTCGGTTTCGTCGCGGCATCGAAGGGTGCTAATCGTGACACCATCATCGAACATAACACAATAAGACATCCCATTGCGATCGAAATTAACAGGTGCAAACTACATTCAGGCAACATACGGTTCAACCTTACATCCCAAAGTCAAGTTATTACAAGGCCTCACTCTTTCACAGGGAGGGCACAAAAGACGATCCTAACATTATAGGTACGTGATGACTACTCTAAGCATCATCCTCAGTGTCGGTGTCAAGGATCTCCCCGCCGTCCTCATCACTGACAGGCTCTAACTCCTCGTCTTCTTCTTCTTCTGGCTCGTCTTCTGGTGCTTCTGCAGGTGGGGCATCCTGTGGTCCATCAACCTCCACTTCATCATCATCCTCAGCCACGAAGATTCCTGATCCCATATCTTCATCTACATTGTTGTTTCTAGGTAGCAGGGGATTAAGCTGGTTGTTAAGGCGGTGCACTTCTTCATGAAGGTTGTCATTGTATTCTTCAGCATTCTCTAACTGCTGTTCGAGCTCAAACTGACGAGCCCTCAGAACATTCTCTTCGTGCCAGGCTTCATCCCTCTGTTCCATCACACGGACCAACATGCGTTGACAGTTGCGATTTGCCACTGTCAACCTCTGGACTGCAAGCGTTTCTTGATCACGATCATGAATCACTTGTTCCAGTTGTTGCCGTGCTGCATCCCTAGCAGCAGTCACCTCTGCCAACTCAGCCCGTAACCTATCCACCTCAGAGGGCTCAGGACGGGGCTCGCGTGGAGCTAACTGGTGGCGAGGGACCCTTCCACCAGTTGACTTACGAGCTGTCATCCTGGTACGTGCCATCTGTATCAACAAGATGTGACTTAAAGTGAGAATCATTTATGGGATACGAAATTTAATTTAGTCGGGACTATTGAAATTTTTAAGGAGGGAGTGAATGACATGTATGCTATAATTAAACATGATGCATGCACATTCCGTACGTCCTCTCACCTTAGTAGAAAACTAAAATGCTAACGCTAAGCGGTGGCATACATACGTTCTCTCATATAAGCGAAACTATCGGTCTACACGTTACGCTGTTAGTGTACCTGCAGAAAATTCCATTGCAGCCCAACAATTCCCAAAATATCATACAAGAAAGCAGTAACTAAACACTTTCCATATACACATCCCCGGATGTATATATTTCAGTATCAAAGCTACCCGATTGATAGATGCCCACAATTAAGTGCTTTTACATAGTTACATGGTTTAAACATCTAAGTATGTAAGTCACCAAACTACTCTCCCCTAGACCGCCGGTTGGACGATCATGCTCTCACAACTCACACTTACCAGAGCGTCGAGGTAATTGATCCATACATTACCACCCAAGTGGATGGCATCCATACAATATCACGCCGTATGGACGACGAAACAGAAACAAACAAGGCCCCCAAGTTAGTCTTTATAATAAGCCACCTAAGAGTCCTTATTTGGGCTAAGGGATGTGATCACTGGCATACCTATAAAAATAATTTTTAGAGTTTAACCCTTTTCGCAAACAAATACTTTTGTTTTTAATTACCCGTAAGATGTGTTTAATGTTGAATTATGCTCCGATACCAGCTGTAACAGAACCGACCAAATTATAAGAGCACAAGTACGAAAACAAGCACTGAAGCGCTCAAATTTTCAAACTTGAGCCCATATAATCCCGGTAGTCAATCGAAATCACGAAGGATTTCAAACCAAACTGCTTACAACCAGGATCGCATCATTCAACATACACATCGTACGTTACATTTCACAAGTAGTTCTGAAATAAGTTTACACCACGGAGTAGCAATTATTACAAACCAAGTTTGAAAGTAGCGGAAGCATAACACACACACTAGTTAATTAAATACTGCCAGTCTGAATGATCAACATCCCGCAAAAGCATGAGGAAAGTACATAAAGACGATCACGCCCTTGTGATCTAGTCATCATCACCCGCAGGGTGGAGACACGTCTTGCAGAATCCCTGATAAAGCATGTCATCTGCAACAGGAGGGAAATAAACCCTGAGTACTGGAATGTACTCAGCTAGACTTACCCGTCATAAACCAGAAATAATATGACACCAAGGATTATGCAAGGCTTACACAAGAGGCTAGCCGACACCACATTTTGCATAAAGGCATAAGTAGTTGAAACTCTTATAACCTGTACTAGCAGTTATTTTTAGCATTTACCTGTCATCTATCTTAGCACCTGTACTAAACATGCACTTGATTATCATCAAACAATTATTCATATTATTTCCATAGCAGGTATAAATTGTGGCAACATTGTATCATTCACTTAACCATCTGTTCATTTAATGAGATCTACGTTGCCGCTGCTCAAGTCAAGTGCTCACTAACCGGGAGCGACGGCGATTCGAATCGAATTCCTATCCAGCTGGAGGGGTATTTCTAACACTCACCGAGACGCGCCTGGCGAGGGCTGCTCAGGTCATCTTTCGTACAGTTCAGGAATCGCGGGTCCGAATGATGTCGCGACCCCAAGGGCGACACTCTGCCAGGTGATAGGGACTTTAACCCCCCCTTGGTCTCACGCCAATGTCCCCAAGCACATCCTTTCTCTCCTCCAAGAAGCAACCTACCATTCGATTCCCGGCCTGAACCATACTACTCGACTTCGCGGTCGGAACGACTTATCCGGCCAACTAAGGGTTAGACTGCGTTCAACATGACTCAAGGACGTACAGCGAATCGGTCCTTAAACGACTCAGACGGGCATGGCTCCACACCCAAGACGTGAAGTGTCTTGCGGCTGTACCATCGAACTCCCGCCCGGTCTCAATTTCATTTTAAAGCATGGTTCCATCACGATAGCCATAAGCCACTCGTGACCCAATCCTATCTCTCGTGGATGACCGGAAATCACCCGACTTCTACCGTACTAAGCAGGGCTAAGCATTGACACGTGCCTAAACCTAATATAGGATTTAAGTACAATATCTGGACAAGGACAGGTATAATGCAATAATTGTTTTCATACAACTCCTACTACTTAATGCAGTAAACAATTAAAAGTACTCAAGATATATTTATAAAACAATGGGTTCAGCATGCACCGGGGCTTGCCTTTGAGAAAGGTGGAAGGTCTGTGGTCCGGGCACTCGGGTAGATCTTCAGCGGCGTCTCCTTCGCCGATTGGTTCTGTCGGTCCCTCCGGTTGGCTCAGCACCTCCTCTGGTATCGCTTGTTCGAATTCGAGGAGTGTCACCCCCTCCGGAACACCTATTGCATGAATGCATAATAAATCCCATGAATGCATAGGGAAAGATGCAGTATGCTCGGAATGGATGCATTACAACAATTTTAAAGCCCTATTCAAATCACTTAAAAAGAGTAGGTGCAAATTTCCTCTCCGGTAGAGAAGTACTCACCTAATCTACTTAACCTAAGATAAAGCTGCTCTTCCTCAGTTAAGGCCCTAACACCTAACAATTACAAAAGTGGCACTTCTTAGGATACCACACCACAACAAATCAGCAAAATACCACCGTAAAACATCCTGGACAGCAGCTATTTGTTTTTATCGTAACTAGAGATTTTCAAATCCAAAAGATGTGATCTAAGACAATCTGGAAAGCCTAAGAAATGCACTACAATTCATTTTCAGACCTCAACCCCAAACTCCCAAGTTTTCTATGTCAAATTTCACAAGTTCCAGAATCTGTTCTCTCTAAACAGAGAGTAGCAGATTCTGGACTGCCACTTTAAACAGCAATAACTCTCAAACTATTAAGCCAAATGCTCCCAAATTTTGACACAAGCTAGTTTATCAAGTTTACTACAACTTTGGTATTCACAAGTTCTCCAGTAACCATTTTTATCATAGGTCAAACTTAGAAATACTACCAGCTGTCCAGAAAACCTAAAATTGCAAGGGTTAAATATTTATTGATGTGGCCAAAGTCCCCTAAGACCAAACTAATGTTACCAAAAGTTCACATGGGTTACAAAAATACCAGAAAGTAAAGTGTGCCTACCTAAAACATTTATTTATACTCATTTCTTAATTTACTTAAGTAATTAAGTGGAATTTTAAACATACATGTAAACTGTTCCTAAAATCCTACAAAAATTACAGGAGACTCTCTGACCCAAAAAGAGACTACTGTAAAAATTTGAACTAAATTTATTCACAGAAACTCCCTATACAAAATTCATAAGTCAAAAGGGCTGATTTTTGTATAATTAATAAATCATGTTGAAAAGTATCAAACAACAGATTTCATATTTTTCCTAGCATCTATAAGGTACCAAGATACTACCTACCAAGTTTCATGGCCATAGGATTCATAATTAATTTACTAAAATTCACCCAAGTATCTACCAATGATAAAAAGGAAATCTATAACTCAAAAACTACACATGCAATGACTCTCAAATTTTAACCAGAGCTTCTACTAAGGAAGACTAGCTTACCCACAAAATTTCACAATTTTTTGATCAAGGAAACTCAAGATATGATTTAAACAAGTTTGCGTGCATTCAAAAACACATTTCAAGTTCCTATTTAATTCATCCAAAATTTCTACATAAAGTGCTCAAGACATATTTTTCTTAAATACTAGACCTAACTGTGAGTCTCACAAAATTGGAACCATCCAATTTGGATCTACATAACAGGAGATACAAACATATCAAATAAGCAATCAAAACTGTATTTTTGAACTATCCTTAAGAACAACAGCGACTGACGTGTGGGACCCGGCTGTCAGCCGACCCCACTGGTCAGCGGCAGCAAAGCAGAGGAGGCGGCTGCGACGCGCGGAAGACGGCGTAGCTCGCCGACGGTGACCTCACCGGCGACGAGAACGGCACCAACGTGACCGCCTAGACCTACTGCGTCGATTGGTACCCTAACCGCAAACCCTACCGACCACTAGGTACCCCGGCCACAGAGCTCGGCGGCTCGGCCATGGCGCGGCGGTGCACGGAGTCGGCAATGCCGCTCACCTAGGGCTCTTACGGCACAGCGAAGACGTCGACGAGGACCGTGAGGTGCTAGTGGAGCTTTGGGCGGGATGGTGCGAGGCGAGACGCAGCGGCAAGCGCGTGCGAGCCCGTCGGAGCTCTCGGCGGCAATGGGGAGCGGTGGTTCCGCTGCTTCGGCTGCGGAGGAGAAAGAAGGAAGCGAAGAAATGAACTGAGGCACAGGGGGGCTCTCGGTGGCGTGCTGCGGCTTGTGCTGGCGCTCTCAGGCCCGACGTGGCCTGGCCTATCAGGCCAGCGGTGACGCGCGGCGCCACGCGGCCGTCGAGTTCTGAATCGGTCGGGTCACTGTAGGTGTCTGAACTTTCGTTTCAGTTTCGACAATACCGACTGACAGGCGAACTTCAACGATGATCATCTCCTGAACCGTGTTGATTTAGCTCGTGGTATAATTAACAAAGTTGTTCATCTATATGCGAACTACAATCTTTACAATTGGAGCTCGAGCTGTTTGGGCTTTGTTTGGAAT
The DNA here is from genome assembly GCA_038087645.1 of Saccharum hybrid cultivar R570. NCBI lineage: Eukaryota > Viridiplantae > Streptophyta > Magnoliopsida > Poales > Poaceae > Saccharum > Saccharum hybrid cultivar. The sequence goes on from JAQSUU010000804.1 coordinate 19,759,756, forward strand.
CTACAAGGTGCATAAGTTGGGTACATGAAACTGAAATCCAGTTATAAGACTTAGAAAATTTTCAAGTGTGGAATCAGCCTTCAAAGCTGACATGTGGGCCATGTTAGAGACTGTTCCACACAATTTCATGACTTGACTTCTAAACAAAGTTTGTTCCTTATATAATTCTCTACATCTTTGCTTTAGGTTGCTCAGACATGCAAACATCCTAAGACACACTTTTTAAACAGTCAAACAAAAAGGTTCAGGGGTCAAATTTGGTCAAACCATGACTTGGAAAACTAATTAGTCAAAGTGACCAACATGAACAATGTTCCAAAAGACATTCTATGTGTAACTAAGTTACTTACAAGCATTTCTAGCCATACCATACATCGGTCACACAAGAATCAATCAAGGTATGTACTAAAACAATGAAAAACACAAGAAATGTTGCAAATGTTTCAAAATCATGTTTCATGTGCTATAAGTTCACGAATGGATGCATGATGCTCATGTTTATGAAATGCAGTGCAAATGTGGAAGCTAAACACCAGGGGTGTTACAAAAAAGATTTCCGAGCCTATGGTACGTTTGGTGAAAACCATGCACCAATCTTGCATCAGGATTACCACTGTCTCCAAACGAACCAAAATCAGCTTCCACTTGAGCATCGTCACCTAGGAGTACCTTCGGGTGCGTCCAAAATGATTTCCGAGCCTATGGTACGTTCAGTGCAAACCATGGACCTAGCTTGCTTCAAGATTACCACTATCTCCAAATGGACCGAAATGAGCTTCCACTTTGAGCATTGTCACCTAGTAGTACCATCTGGTGTGTCCAAAATGATTTCTGAGCCTATGGATCTTTTAGCACAACCGTGCACCTATCTTGCGCTGACACTAACATTGTCTCCAACCGGGACCGAAATGAGCTTCCACTTAAGCCTCGTCACCTAGGAGTACCATCAGGTGCGTTTAAAATTATTTCTGAGCCTATGGAACGTTTAGCGCAGACTGTGCAGCTGTCTTGCCCCGACACTAACACTATCTCCAAACGGACCGAAACGAGATTCCACATGACCCACGTCACCTAGAAGTTCCATCAGGTGTGTCCAAAATGATTTCTGAGGCTATGGTATGTTTGGCGCAAAACGAGCACCTCTCTTGTGACAAGATTACCACTATCTCCAAATGGAACAAAACGAGCTTCCACTTGAGCCTCGTCACCTAGGAGTACCATCAGGTGTGTCCAAAATGATTTTTTAGCCTATGGTACGTTTGTTGAAAACTGTGGACCTATCTTGTACCAACACTAACATTGTCTCCAAACGGACCGAATTGAGCTTCCACTTGAGCATCGTCACCTAGGACTACCATCAGGTGTCTGCAAAATGATTTCTGAGCCTATGGTACATTTAGCGCAAACTGTGCACCTATCTTGCACCGACACTAACACTGTCTCTAGACGAACCAACATGAGATTCCACATGACCCACATCACCTAGGAGTTCTATCAGGTGCATCAAAAAAACATTTTTGAGCCTATGGTATGTTCGGCGCAAACCGTGCACCTCTCTTGCACCGACACTAACACTTTCTCCAAACGGAACAAAACAAGATTCCATATGACCCACGTCACCTCAGAGTTCCATCAGGTGCATCCAAAATGATTTTTGAGCCTGTAGTACATTCCGCACAAACCATGCACCTATATTGCGTCAAGATAACTACTATCTCCAAACGGACCGAAACGAGCTTCCACTTGAGCCTCGTGACCCAGGAGTACCATCAGGTGTGTCCAATATGATTTCAGAGCCTATGGTACGTTTGACGCAAACCGTGCAACAATCTTGCACCGACATGAACACTGTCTCCAAATGGACCGAAACGAGATTTCACATGACCCACATCACCTAGGAGTTCCACCGGGTGCATCCAAAACAATTTCTGAGCCTATGGTATGTTTGGTGCAAACTGTGCACCTCTCTTCTAACCAGATTACCGCTATCTCCAAATGGACCGAAATTAGCTTCCACTTGAGCATCATCACCTAGGAGTACCATCGGGTGCGTCTAAAATGATTTCTGAGCCTATGGTACTTTTGGCACAGTCATGCACCTATCTTGCACTAACACTAACACTGTCTCTAAACAGACCAAAATGACATTCCACTTGAGTCTCGTCACCTAGGAATACCACCGGGTGCATCCAAGACGATTTTTGTGCCTATGGTACGTTCGGTGCAAACCGTGCACCCAACTTGCGTCAAGATGACCACTATCTCCAAATGGTCCGAAACGAACTTCCACTTGAACATCGTCACCTAGTAGTACCAATGGTGCGTCCAAAATGATTTCTGAGCCTATGGTACTTTTGGCGCAACTGTGCACCTATCTTGCACTGACACTAATATTGTCTCCAAACAGACCAAAACGAGCTTCCACTTGAGCCTCTTCACCTAGGAGTACCATCGGGTGCATCCAAAATGATTTCTGAGCCTAAGGTTTGTTTAGGGCAGACCATGCACCTGTCTTGCACTGACACTAACACTGTCTCCAAATGGACCAAAACGAGATTCCACATGACCCACATCCCCTAGAAGTTCCATTGGGTGTGTCTAAAACGATTTCTGAGCCTATGGTATGTTTGACGCAAACCGTGCACCTCTCTTCTAACAAGATTACCACTATCTCCAAATGGAATAAAACGAGCTTCCACTTGAGCCTCGTCACCTAGGAGTACCAATGGGTGTGTCCAAAATGATTTCTGAGCCTTTGGTACGTTCGGTGAAAATAGTGCACCTTTCTTGCCTCTAGATTACCACTAACTCCAAACGGACTGAAATGAGCTTCCACTTGAGCATCGTCACCTAGTAGTATCGCCGGGTGCGTCCAAACCGATTTCTGAGGCTATGGTACTTTTGTCGCAACCGTGCACCTATCTTGCACTAACGCTAACATTGTCTCCAAATAAACCGAAACTGATTTCCAAACCTATGGTTGGTTTAGCGCAAACCATGCACCTATCTTGCACCGACACTAACACAGTCTCCAGACGTACCAAAATGAGATTCCACATGACCCACGTCACCTAGGAGTTCCATCGGGTGCGTCCAAAATCATTTCTAAGCCCATGCTACATTCGGCGTAAACCGTACACATATCTTGCACTGACACACTTACACTATCTCGAAGCAGACCAAAACGAGATTCCACATGACCCTCGTCACCTAGGAGTACCATTCGGTGCATGCAAAATGACTTCCGAGCCTTTGGTACATTCGGTGCAAACTATGCTCCTATTTTGTATCAGGATTACCACTGTCTCCAAATGGACCGAAATCCGCTTCCACTTGAGGATCATCACCTAGGAGTACCATTGGGTGCGTCCAAAATGATTTATGAGTCTATGGTACTTTTGGTACAACCATGCACCTATCTTGCACTGACACTAACACTGTCTCCAAACAGACCAAAACGAGCTTCTAGTTGAGCCTCGTCAATAAGGAGTTCCATCGGTTGCGCCCAAAATGTTTTCGGAGCCTATGGTACATTCGATGCAAACCGTGCACCTATCTTGCATCAAGATTACCACTATCTCCAAACGGACCGAAACGAGCTTCCACTGAAGCATCGTCACCAAGTAGTACCATCGGTGCGTCCAAAATGATTTCTGAGCCTATAGTACTTTTGGCGTAACCATGCACCTATCTTGCATTGACACTAACAATGTCTCCATACGGACCGAAACAAGCTTCCACTTGAGCCTTGTCACCTAGGACTACCATTGGGAGTGTCCAAAATGATTTTTCAGCCTATGGTACATTTAGCGAAAACTGTGCACCTGTCTTGCATCAACACTAACACTATCTCCAGATGGACCAAAATGACATTCCACATGACCCACGACACCTAGGAGTTTCATCGGGTGCGTGCAAAATCATTTATGAGTCTATGGTACGTTAGGCGCAAACCGTGCACCTATGTTGCACCGATACTAACACTATCTCCAAACGGACCATAACAAGGTTCCGCATGACCCACATCACCTCCGAGTTCCATTGGGTGTCATAAACGATTCCTGAGCCTATGGTACGTTCGGCACAAACCGTGTAGCTATCTTGCACTGACACTAACACTGTCTCCAAACGGACCGAAACGAGATTCCACATGACCCACGTCACCCAGGAATTCCATCGGGTGCGTCCAAAATAATTTCCGAGCCCATGGTACGTTCGGTGAAAACCGTGCACATATCTTGCATCAGAATTACCACGGTCTGCAAACGGACCGAAATCAGCTTCCACTTGAGCATCGTCAGCTAGGAGTACCATCGGGTGCGTCCAAAATGACTTCTGAGCCTATGTACTTTCGGTGCAAAACATACACCTATCTTGCATCGAGATTACCACTGTTTCCAAACGGACCGAAATGAGCTTCCACTTGAGCATCGTCACCAAGTAGTACCATCGGTGCGTCCAAAACGATTTCTGAGCTTATGGTGCTTTTGGCGCAACCATGCACCTATCTTGCAGTGACACTAACATTGTCTCCAAATGGACCAAAACGAGCTTCCACTTGAGCCTCGTGACCTAGGAGTACCATCGGGTGTGTCCAAAATGATTTCTGAGCCGATGGTACGTTTAGCACAAACCGTGCACCTGTCTTGCACCGACACTAACACTGTCTCCAAGCAGACCAAAAGGAAACTCCACATGACCCACGTCACCTAGGAGTTCCATCAGGTGTGCCCAAAATGAATTCCGAGCCTATGGTACATTCAGTGCAAACCGTGCTCCTATTTGGCATCCGGATTACCACTGTCTCCAAATGGACCGAAATCCGCTTCCACTCGAGCATCGTCACCTAGGAGTACCATTGGGTGCGTCCAAAATGATTTATGAGCCTATGGTACTTTTGGCGCAACCATGCACCTATCTTGCACTGACACTTACACTGTCTCTAAACAGACCGAAACGAGCTTCTACTTGAGCCTCGTCAACAAGGAGTACCATCGGGTGCTCCCAAAATGATTTCCGAGCCTATGATACGTTCGGTGCAAAACATGCATCTATCTTGCCTCAAGATTACCACTATCTCCAAACGGACCAAAATGACCTTCCACTTGAGCATTGTCACCTAGTAGTACCATCGGTGCATCAAAAATGATTTCTGAACCTATAGTACTTTTGGCTTAACCGTGCACCTATCTTGTATTGACACTAACATTGTCTCCAAATCGACCGAAACGAGCTTCCACTTGAGCCTCGTCACCTAGGAGTACCATCGGAGGCGTCCAAAATGATTTCTAAGCTTATGGTACGTTTGGCGCAAACTATGCACCTGTCTTGCGGCGACACTAACACTGTCTCTAGAAGGACCAAAATAAGATTCCACATGACCCATGGCACCTAGGAGTTCCATCGGGTGCGTGCAAAATCATTTCTGAGCCTGTGGTATGTTCGGCACAAACCGTGCACCTATGTTGCATCGACACTAACACTGTCTCCAAATGGACCGAAATAAGGTTCAGCATGACCCACGTCACTTCGGAGTTCCATCGGGTGTGTCATAAATTATTTCTGAGCCTATGGTACATTCGGGGCAAACCGTGCAACTATCTTGCACTGACACTAAAACTGTCTCCAAACGGACCGAAACGAGATTCCACATGACCCACATCACCTAGGAATTCCATTGAGTGCGTCTAAAACGATTTACGAGCCCAAGGTACGTTCGGTGAAAACCGTGTACATATCTTGCATCAAGATTAACATTGTCTCCAAACGGACCGAAATCAGCTTCCACTTGAGCATCGTCACCAAGGTATACCATCGGGTGCGTCCAAAATGATTTCCGAGTCTGTGGTCCGTTCGGTGCAAACCGTGCACCAATCTTGCGTCAAGATTACCACTATTTAAAAACGATCCAAACGAGCTTCCACTTGAGCATCGTCACCAAGTAGTACCATCGGTGCGTCCAAAACAATTTCTGAGCCTATAGTACTTTTAGCGCAACCGTGCACCTTTCTTGCACCGACATTAACATTGTCTCCTAATGGACCGAACAAGCTTGCACTTGAGCCTCGTGACTTAGGAGTACCATCGGGTGCGTCTAAAATGATTTATGAGCCTATGAGACTTTTGGCACAACCATGCACCTATCTTGCACTAACACTAACACTATCTGCAAATAGACCGACACGAGCTTCTACTTGAGCCTCGTCAACAAGGAGTACCATCGGGTGAGCCCAAAATGATTTCTGAGCCTATGGTACGTTCAGTGCAAACCGTGCACCTATCTTGCATCAAGATTACCACTATCTCCAAACGGACCGAAATGTGCTTCCACTTGAGCATCATCACCAATAGTACCATCGGTGCATCCAAAATAATTTCTGAGTCTATAGTACTTTTGGCTTAACCATGCACCTATCTTGCATTGACACTAACATTGTCTCCAAACGGACCGAAACGAGCTTCCACTTGAGCCTCGTCACCTAGGAGTACCATCGGGAGCGTCCAAAATAATTTCTGAGCATATGGTACGTTTAGCGCAAACCGTGCGCCTGTCTTGCACCCACACAAACACTGTCTCCAGATGGACCAAAATGAGATTCCACTTGACCCACGACACCTAGGAGTTCCATCGGGTGCGTGCAAAATCATTTATGAGCCTATGGTACGTTAGGCGCAAACCGTGCACCTATGTTGCAACAACACTAACAATGTCTCCAAATGGACCGTAACAAGGTTCCGCATAACCCACGTCACCTCAGAGTTCCATCGGGTGTGCCATAAACGATTTCGGAGCCTGTGGTACGTTCGGCACAAACTGTGTAGCTATCTTGCACTCACACTAACACTGGCTCCAAACAGACCAAAACGAGATTCCACAGACCCACGTCACCTAGGAATTCCATCAGGTGCGTCCAAAATAATTTCTGAGCCCATGGTACGTTCGGTGACAACCGTGCTCATATCTTGCATCAGGACTACGACTATCTCCAAACGGACCGAAATTAGCTTTCACTTGAGCATCGTCACCTACGAGTACCATCAGGTGCGTCCAAAATGATTTCTGAGCCTATGGTACGTTCGGTGCAAACCATGCACCTATCTTGTGTCAAGATTACTACTATTTCCAAACGGACCGAAATGAGCTTCCACTTGAGCATCGGCACCAAGTAGTACCATCAGTGCATCCAAAACAATTTTTGAATCTATGGTACTTTTGGTACAACCGTGCACCTATCTTGCACTTACACTAACATTGTCTCCTAATGGGTCGAAACGAGCTTCCACTTGGGCCTCGTGACCTAGGAGTACCATCGGGTGCATCCAAAATAATTTATGAGCCTATGGTACTTTTGGTGCAACCATGCACCTATCTTGCACTAACACTAACACTATTTGTAAACAGACCGAAATGAGCTTCTACTTAAGATTCATCAACAAGGAGTACCATCGGGTGTGCCCAAAACGATTTCTGAGCCTAGGGTACGTTCGGTGCAAACCGTGCACCTATCTTGCGTCAAGATTACCACTATCTCCAAATGGACCAAAATAAGCTTCCACTTGAGCATTGTCACCTAGTAGTACCATCGGTGCATCCAAAATAATTTCTGAGTCTGTCGTACTTTTGACTTAACCGTGCACCTTTCTTGCATTGACACTAACATTATCTCTAAACGGACCGAAACGAGCTTCAACTTGGGCCTCGTCACCTAAGAGTACCATCGGGAGCATCCAAAATGATTTCTAAGCCTATGGTACGTTTAGCGCAAACAGTGCAATTGTCTTGCACTGACACTAACACTATTTCCAGATGGACCAAAATGAGATTCCACTTGACCCACGGCACCTAGGAGTTCCATCGGGTACGTGTAAAATCATCTATGAGCCTATGGTACGTTAGGCGCAATCCGTGCACCTATGTTGTAACAACACTAACACTATCTCCAAATAGACCGTAACAAGGTTCTGCATGACCCACATCACCTCGGAGTTCCATCGGGTGTGTCAAACGATTTCTAAGCCTATGGTACGTTCGGCGCAAATCGTGCAGCTATATATTGATATTGGTTACACACACGAAGGAATCTTAGAGAAATAATCCGCAAGCGCACGGATATCGGTGAGTACTTCACCCAGGAGATATTTCCAGAGTATCATATTTGTTTTATCTGCTAGGAGAAAGCGTGCGATGACTAACCTAAGTCTATACTTAACCCCTGGGCCGCACTACAAGGTAGCGAAGATATAAGCGATTAGAGAAGACTACGATGACAGTCTGGTTCCAACCTATGGTAAGCTTTGCGACTACTGCTCTATGGGGACGTACCGAAGGAAAAGAGACACCACAAAGGATGCTTAACCATGGCACACAAATCCTACGAATCCTTCTAACGGGATGTGGGGTACAAAGGAAGCAATGGGATTGTCACATCCCGCGCTACTACCACGGATCCGGCCAGACAGGGGGCATCTACGAGTATCCTAGCCCAAGCACCATGCTTACGCTACAGATGATTACTCTACCCTCAACCGGAAGAGAATAAATTAAACTCGTAAACCATAGAACAATAATAACAACGTACTTAGTATTAGAAGTTGAATTGCCGAAGAATCCTAGAACCAAGCCTCGGGTTAGGAGAATTGATCCCGTAGGTACAAGACGGAGAGGACACACCGACATGTCGGGCTTCCTCCAACTCATCCCTCCACTCTATCCCTCTCAATCTAGAAGAACTCTAATCTCACATAGAGACTACAAAGCTAATCTCTCTTATATGTGCCCTAGGAGAGAAGATCCATTCAAGGGACCCCTCCCAGCTAATCCCAACTGGAGCAAATGAATTAGGGTTTCATGGGATTGCTCCTCCCGGGTCTAGGGGCCTTGCTTATATAGCCCCCTAGGATGCACGACAGCCCTTGGATCAAATCGACTTTAATCAACGGTGATTATTGATCCTCAAAGGTGATGGAGGCATGATCCGTAAGACTTGACCTGATTAGTCCACGTAGGTGGGCGAGCGCCCAAGAAGGTAGGGCAGGCGCCCTGCCACCGTGGCAGATCGGCCTCCCGTTCGTTCCGGTGCCTTCTCGTGTCTTCTAGAATCTTCCTTCATGTGCGTGGGTCTTTTCTCTCTATGTAAACATGACATGTGGGCCTTCCTTGGTTCTTTTCAGCTGACACCCTGCAAAAATAGACATTCACCAAAACTCGTGGATTTATATCAGTGAACCCCCTATATCTGTGGTATTTGCTTTTAGGTCCTTTTTCATGTTTCGTTGACGGTTAAAATTGACACTTATCTACCGTCAACAACTCCCCCAAGCTTACCCTTTGCTCGTCCTTGAGCAAAGATAAACTCAGTGATGGATCAGGAGTTGCTACAATGCTTTCACGCCTCAAAAGTACACATGTGTTCAAACAAGAACTCTCCTCCGTATTAGAGTGAACTATCGTGACTTTCAAACTTACCCATATTACCTTCCACCATGGGGCTTGTAGCCGTCACTTGGGTCTTGAGCAATTGAAAGACAGAATGGTTAAGTCAAGCGACATGTTTCTAGCTCTTTGATCAACCATTATTCCATAGTTTTGCAAATTTTCAAATAAAACTAGAGATTCCTTTGTATGACCCTCTCAAGTCTCTCATTTGTGGTATTTATGGATCCTTACCAAGGCATTAATGGTGTATGCCTTCTCTCTTCTCTTAAGATATGTGGTATTTTTGGTATAAGGCAGAGTAACATTGTGCCTTCTCTCTCACCCTATAACTAATAGGCTTATGTGGAGCTCATAGGTGGGGAGACAGCTAATACATACTTGCAAACATTTATTGCACAGTCAAACCATGGATCCAGAGGAATGAGTCCAGCCATACAGTCAAATCAAGATATGCATGTGTGTGGTCCTAAGTATATGGGTTGAATGGGTATATGGTGATAGTGGCAAATGGTGATGATGGTAGATGTATGTAGGAATGAAGGGGTAAAGGGATGATAATGGTGAATACCTAATTCTACTTTTGCTCCTTTGAAGAATTACACTCCTCTTCTTTGAACTTTGAAGACTTTGGGGAGAACTTGGACTACTCAAAATTCCTCTATGTTGGGACATTTGTCCTCTTTCTTTTATTTTTCTTTTTCTCTTCTTTTTTTCAGAGAACCCAAGTCTCTTTTGGAAAATATTGATGGAGGTAGTAACAAAGGGATATTTGGAGCTTTATTGGATAACAAAAGGGATAGCAATGAATGAAGGTAAATTTTTTATGCTCACTCCTAGTGTAGGAGTAGAACAATTATGGGATGTGTCTAAATGAAAAGTATGTGAATGCGTACTTCCAGGGTAGAAGCAGCATATATGGGTGGAGTGTATGTGATCTTGATTTTAACCGCATGACCAATCCCTAAGGGTCGACACAGCTTGACCATACTCAATGCTCACAAGTAGTAAATATAAGTGAAAGTTTTCCTAGTCTAACAAAGCATGTATATATGGCTGTGGTAGGAATTCAAGCTCTCATCATACAGGAACTCATCATGCAATATTTTTATGTTTTTCAAAAGATAAAATCTCCAGAACTCTAGTATCTCTAGGAGTAGGATAAACAGCAGCTCAGACCTTGCCATATCATATCCACCAACTACCTAGACTTAGATCAAGCATTTGCTACCATGAGTTTCAGGTTTAGAGCAAATCTTAGATCAAAACAATTGTGTCTAAAACTCGGGAGAGTTCAAGGTTGAAAACTAGGTACTTGAAAGGAATTACGGCAGAGCAACTATTCATCATTTCCATGCAAGTGATTATTCAGAGACTCCTCTTTTATTATCAACTTCTTTAAGAACAAAAGCAAACTAGACACACCCTTTTTTATTTTGTTTCTATTATTTTAGACCATCATTATTACTAAATAAGAAAACTCATAAAGAATAAGGTAAAATTGAGGAAAGAAAATACTTAGCTGGATACATAGGGGTGCTTTCCCCCAAGCTGGATGTTGACGTAGTCGTTCAATCTTGTGAAGTAGCAGACTGGCAGTAGAGGTGTTCTTCCTCCTCTAGTGGAGCATTAATTGAAGTTGATGATTATTGAGACAGTGCTCCAGTAGTGGATAGAACATCCACTTTCTTATCGGTGCTTCTTGGTCCTTCAAATCCTGTGGAACTCAAATAGACAACAAAACTTGTGGAATAGATTAAGCGTTAGTGGTTGACCACTCAAGCCTTAATTGTCCAGAGCTTTTGAGATTTGTTCTTTATTCTTTCAAGCAGAGTTTCAACAGGATTTCTCTCAAATAATTTTTATATTTTTATAATGCTAAGAAAGTATAACAAGATGAATGTGTATTTATTTTTATTCTATGCCACCATAGTGAATATTCCTATGGGTTTTTACACACCACAAAATTATTCACATGGGGCTTATAATTTATGATGCAGCAAGGCAAACAAATAAATATTTATTTTCTTTTCTAATGCAATGCTAATGCAGAAAAGTAAACATGCAAAAAAGGAAAATGATTATGCAAATGCTCGGAAGTAAATATGCAAAAACGGAAATTGATTAATGCAATGCTAAAAAAGATAAATATGGATGACTACCAATTTTACCTCTCGACAAGGGTTCAGTGATTAGGTCCTCCGAATAGGATCGCTTACCATATTCATTCTGTAGGTGCATCATCTGGTCCCATAGTAGAGACCTTGATAGCTTGCACCTCTTGAGATGGTGTCACCCATGTTCCTTGTTCTTCCAGTAGTTTGAAGTGAAGTACTAGTTGTAGAAGCTAGTAGCATCTTGCTTAGTGTGCATGTTCATAGGTCTAGAACTTTCACTTGTAGGAATTGGGAAGTTGACAAACTCTTCCATATTTTACTCAAAGTGTGTCCTGCTCATGGAGACAAGGCAGAGATCAAGTGCATGGGTTCTATTGGTGGAAAACACCAACAGAACCAAAAGTTTATTCTTCTCTAACCTTAGGCATATTGAGCACGATAAAGCTTATGTCTATATATTTTATTCAATCATTACATGGGTGATAGGATCAAACAATAAATGTAGATGTAGCATTTAAAATATTTAGCAAATCAGATTACTTAACCTTATAGAAGGATAGTCTATCTATGCATATTGTGTAATAATTTTATGATTATGACTGTCATATTCCAAATGACTAACCTTGGGTATTACCTTTAATGTTGGATCATGCTGGTACTGTGACACCTTGTGAAAGCTTTCCTTTGTTGGTTGGTCTTGTGTCTTTGCTCATGCGTTGACTGTCTTCTGTTGCACTCCTTTTTTTCTTGTCTTTAGTCATGCCATCTTTTGTTCTCTCTTTAATTTGTGCTTGGACCTTTAGCTCTTCTTATTATTTTATTCCTACATATCATTAGTGGACAACACATACCCGAAGGAATATACAAGCAATGACAAGGGCATTGTTGTCACAAAGCTAAGGGTCACTTTTCTATGCTACAAAAGAATTTGTTTGAACATGCTAGCACAGAACAATCACTATTACTTCCTTTCTAGAGGATTAATTTTATCTTATATTTGATTCTCATATATTGGCATTGTGGAATAACTCAAACTTATAGAAATAAAGCAAAGTGAATTGAGAGATTGCAAACCAGCGTGTGGAGCGATGGGAGCATGAGAGGAGGAAGAGCTTGATGGGATCATCTAGAGGAGTTGATCTTCCTCATGCATCAACTTTTCAATCTAAGAAGCGAGGATGCAGAAAGTTGCAAGCTCTTCTCTTGTCAGTCTTTCTTGATTCTCGATGATTAGTGGTTGACAAAAGAATGCAACTGACACTGCAACTCAAAGTCCTCCACGATGGTCTTTGTCTTCAAGTGGCATGATGGAGACTTGTTCACCTACTTCCATGCAGTGCTTTGATTATGGATCTTGTTTTGTGGCCCTCTTCTTCTTTCTCTTTGGCTATGAATGGGTTGTGTCTCCCTTATGCAAGATTATTGTGTCTCTCTTCATCTCCAGCATGAATTCATCTCAGGGCTTTCCCAATTTGAATTTGGGAGTTTCTTTGCAGGGGTTAGTCCAACAAAATATACCTTTGTCTATAATAGTAGTTTTTAGTTCAATAACCAAACTAGACTCCATGTCTAATCGAATTAAGGAAGGTTGTTTAACCTAAGCACCACGCTTAATTTAAAAGCCAATAGAAGTATGTGCAGTACTTCCAAACCAACACTTACCAGGGTAGACAAGGGTAGCATGAAAGCATTATAGAGATTTACTCAAATAGTGATGAAAGAGCATGATTGTTGTTTAGCAAATTGAGCATGTCTTAAAGGTAGAGATAACCAAGACAATGTAGCAACAATGATTTCTGAGGCTACGGTACGTTTAGCGCAAACTATGGATCCTTCTTGCTCTAACACTAACACAATGTCCAGCGGACTAAAATGAGATTCTACATGACCCACGTCACCTAGTAGATCCATCGGGTGCATTCAAAATGATTTTTGAGCCAACGGTATGTTTGGCGCAAACCGTGCACCTATCTTGAATCAAGATTAGCACTATCCCCAAATGGACCAAAACGAGCTTCCATTTGAGCCTCGTCACCTAGGAGTGCCATCAGGTGCGACCAAAACTATTTCTGAGCCTATGGTGCATTTGGCGCAAACCGTGCACCTATCTTGCACTGACACTAACATTGTCTCTAAATGGACCGAAATGAGATTCCAAATGACCCACATCACCTAGGAGTTCCATCAGGTGCACCCAAAATGATTTCCGAGCTTATGCTACGTTCGGCGCAAACCATGCACCTATATTGCATCAAGATTAGCACTATCTCTAAACGGACCGAAACGAGCTTCCACTTGAGCCTCGTCACCTAGGAGTACCATCGAGTGCGTCCAAAATTATTTATGAGCCTATGGTACGTTTTGGCGCAAACCGTGCACCTATCTTGCACCGACAATAACACTATGTCCAAATAGACCGAAACAAAATTCCACATGATCCACGTCACCTAGTTATTCCATCGGTTGCGCCAAAAATGATTTTTGAACCAATGGTACGTTCGGCGCAAACTGAGCACCTATATTGCATCAAGATTAGCACTATCTCCAAACGAACCGAAATGAGCTTCCACTTGAGCCTTGTTACCAGAGAGTACCATCGGGTGTGTCCAAAACTAATTCTGAGCCAATGGTACATTTGGTGCAAACCATGCACCTATCTTGCACCGACACTCACACTGTCTCCGAATGCACCAAAATGATATTCCAAATGACCCACATCACCTAGGAGTTCCATCAGGTGCACTCAAAATGATTTCCGAGCTTATGGTACGTTCGGCGCAAACTGTGTACCTATATTGCATCAAGATTACTACTATCTCCAAACATTCCGAAACGAGCTTCCACTTGAGCCTTGTCACCTTGGAGTACCATCGGGTGCGTCAAAACCAATTTCTGAGCCTATGCTATGTTTGGCGCAAACCGTGCACCTATCTTGCACTGACACTAACACTATCTCCAAATGGACCGAAACGAGATTCCACATGACCCACGTCACCTAGGAGTTCTGTCAGGTGCATCCAAAATGACTTTCGAACCCATTGTATCAATATTAGCATAATCTCAAGTCAGACCGAAACGAGCTTCCACTTGAGCCTCGTCACCTAGGAGTACTATCGGGTGCGTGCACAATGATTTCTGAGGCTACGGTACGTTTAGCGCAAACTATGGATCCTTCTTGCTCTGACACTAACACAATCTCCAGCGGACTAAAATGAGATTCTACATGACCCACGTCACCTAGTAGATCCATCGGGTGCATTCAAAATTATTTCTGAGCCAACGGTACGTTTGGCGCAAACCGTGCACCTATCTTGAATCAAGATTAGCACTATCCCTAAATGGACCAAAACGAGCTTCCATTTGAGCCTCGTCACCTAGGAGTGCCATCAGGTGCGACCAAAACTATTTCTGAGCCTATGGTGCATTTGGCGCAAACCGTGCACCTATCTTGCACTGACACTAACATTGTCTCTAAATGGACCGAAATGAGATTCCAAATGACCCACATCACCTAGGAGTTCCATCAGGTGCACCCAAAATGATTTCCGAGCTTATGCTACGTTCGGCGTAAACCGTGCACCTATATTGCATCAAGATTAGCACTATCTCCAAACGGACCGAAATAAGCTTCCACTTGAGCCTCGTCACCTAGGAGTACCATCGGGTGCGTCAAAATCAATTTCTGAGCCTATGCTGTGTTTGGCGCAAACCGTGCACCTATCTTGCTCTGACACTAACACTATCTCCAAATGGACCGAAACGAGATTCCACATGATCCACGTCACCTTGGAGTTCCATCGGGTGTGACCAAACCAAATTCTGAGCCAATGGTACATTTAGGGCAAATCGTGCACTAGTCTTGCACCAACACTAACATTGTCTCCAAACGGACCAAAACGATATTCCACAAGACCCACGTCACCTAGTAGTTCCATCGGATGCGTCCAAAATGATTTTTGAGGATATGGTAGGTTTGGCGAAAACCATGCAACTATCTTGCGTCAAGATTAGCACTATCTCTAAATGGACCAAAATGAGTTCCACTTGAGCCTCGTCACCTAGGAGTGTCAACGATTGCGTCCAAAACAATTCTGAGCCTATTGTACGTTTAGCACAAACCGTGCACATATCTTGCACCGCAAACACTGTCTCCAAATGGACCAAAACTAGTTTCCACAAGACCCATGTCACCTAGGAGTTCCATTGGGTGCGTCCAAAATGATTTCTGAGCCTATGGCACGTTCGGCGCAAATCGTGCACCTACCTTGTGTCAAGATTAGCACTATCTCCAAACGGACCGAAACGAGCTTCCACTTGAGCCTCGTTACCTAGGAGTTCCATCAGGTGTGTCCAAAATGATTTCTGAGCCAATGGTACGTTTAGCGCAAATCATGCACCTATCTTGCACCGACACTAACACTGTCTCCAAATAGATCAAAACAAGATTCCACATAAGTCACGTCACCTAGGAGTTCCATCGGGTGCGACCAAAATGATTTCTGAGCCAATGGTACATTCAGTGCATACGTGCACCTATCTTGCGTCTAGATTACACTATCTCCAAACGGACCGAAACGAGGTACCGTATGGTTCACGTCACCTTGGAGTTCCATCGGGTGTGTCATAAACGATTTCTAAGCTTATGGTACGTTCAGCGCAAACCGTGCACCTATCTTGCACCGACACTAACACTATCTCTAAACGGACCAAAACGAGATTCCACATGACCCACGTCACATAGGAGTTCCATCGGTTGTGTTCAAAAAGATTTCCGAGCCTATGGTACGTTTGGTGAAAACCATGCACCAATCTTGCATCAGGATTACCACTGTCTCCAAACGAACCGAAATCAGATTCCACTTGAGCATCGTCACCTAGGAGTACCTTCGGGTGCGTCCAAAATGATTTCCGAGCCTATGGTACGTTCAGTGCAAACCATGGACCTAGCTTGCTTCAAGATTACCACTATCTCCAAATGGACCGAAATGAGCTTCCACTTTGAGCATTGTCACCTAGTAGTACCATCTGGTGTGTCCAAAATGATTTCTGAGCCTATGGATCTTTTAGCACAACCGTGCACCTATCTTGCGCTGACACTAACATTATCTCCAACCGGGACCGAAATGAGCTTCCACTTAAGCCTCGTCACCTAGGAGTACCATCGGGTGCGTTTAAAATTATTTCTGAGCCTATGGAACGTTTAGCGCAGACTGTGCAGCTGTCTTGCCCCGACACTAACACTGTCTCCAAACGGACCGAAACGAGATTCCACATGACCCACGTCACCTAGAAGTTCCATCAGGTGTGTCCAAAACGATTTCTGAGGCTATGGTATGTTTGGCGCAAAACGAGCACCTCTCTTGTGACAAGATTACCACTATCTCCAAATGGAACGAAACGAGCTTCCACTTGAGCCTCGTCACCTAGGAGTACCATCAGGTGTGTCCAAAATGATTTTTTAGCCTATGGTACGTTTGTTGAAAACTGTGGACCTATCTCGTACCAACACTAACATTGTCTCCAAACGGACCGAATTGAGCTTCCACTTGAGCATCGTCACCTAGGACTACCATCAGGTGTCTGCAAAATGATTTCTGAGCCTATGGTACATTTAGCGCAAACTGTGCACCTATCTTGCACCGACACTAACACTGTCTCTAGACGAACCAACATGAGATTCCACATGACCCACATCACCTAGGAGTTCTATCAGGTGCATCAAAAAAACATTTTTGAGCCTATGGTATGTTCGGCGCAAACCGTGCACCTCTCTTGCACCGACACTAACACTTTCTCCAAACGGAACAAAACAAGATTCCATATGACCCACGTCACCTCAGAGTTCCATCAGGAGCATCCAAAATGATTTTTGAGCCTGTAGTACATTCCGCACAAACCATGCACCTATATTGCGTCAAGATAACTACTATCTCCAAACGGACCGAAACGAGCTTCCACTTGAGCCTCGTGACCCAGGAGTACCATCAGGTGTGTCCAAAATGATTTCAGAGCCTATGGTACGTTTGACGCAAACCGTGCAACAATCTTGCACCGACATGAACACTGTCTCCAAATGGACCGAAACGAGATTCCACATGACCCACATCACCTAGGAGTTCCACCAGGTGCATCCAAAATAATTTCTGAGCCTATGGTATGTTTGGTGCAAACTGTGCACCTCTCTTCTGACAAGATTACCACTATCTCCAAATGGACCGAAATTAGCTTCCACTTGAGCATCATCACCTAGGAGTACCATCGGGTGCGTCCAAAGTGATTTCTGAGCCTATGGTACTTTTGGCACAGTCATGCACCTATCTTGCACTAACACTAACACTGTCTCTAAACAGACCAAAATGACATTCCACTTGAGTCTCGTCACCTAGGAATACCATCGGGTGCATCCAAGACGATTTTTGTGCCTATGGTACGTTCGGTGCAAACCGTGCACCCAACTTGCGTCAAGATGACCACTATCTCCAAATGGACCGAAACGAACTTCCACTTGAACATCGTCACCTAGTAGTACCAATGGTGCGTCCAAAATGATTTCTGAGCCTATGGTACTTTTGACGCAACTGTGCACCTATCTTGCACTGACACTAATATTGTCTCCAAACAGACCAAAACGAGCTTCCACTTGAGCCTCTTCACCTAGGAGTACCATCGGGTGCATCCAAAATGATTTCTGAGCCTAAGGTTTGTTTAGGGCAGACCGTGCACCTGTCTTGCACTGACACTAACACTATCTCCAAATGGACCAAAACGAGATTCCACATGACCCACATCCCCTAGAAGTTCCATTGGGTGTGTCTAAAACGATTTCTGAGCCTATGGTATGTTTGACGCAAACCGTGCACCTCTCTTCTAACAAGATTACCACTATCTCCAAATGGAATAAAACGAGCTTCCACTTGAGCCTCGTCACCTAGGAGTACCAATGGGTGTGTCCAAAATGATTTCTGAGCCTTTGGTACGTTCGGTGAAAATAGTACACCTTTCTTGCCTCTAGATTACCACTAACTCCAAACGGACTGAAATGAGCTTCCACTTGAGCATCGTCACCTAGTAGTACCGTCGGGTGCGTCCAAACCGATTTCTGAGGCTATGGTACTTTTGTCGCAACCGTGCACCTATCTTGCACTAACGCTAACATTGTCTCCAAATGAACCGAAACTGATTTCCAAACCTATGGTTGGTTTAGCGCAAACCATGCACCTATCTTGCACCGACACTAACACAGTCTCCAGACGTACCAAAATGAGATTCCACATGACCCACGTCACCTAGGAGTTCCATCGAGTGCGTCCAAAATCATTTCTGAGCCCATGCTACATTCGGCGTAAACCGTACACATATCTTGCACTGACACACTTACACTATCTCGAAGCGGACCAAAATGAGATTCCACATGACCCTCGTCACCTAGGAGTACCATCCGGTGCATGCAAAATGACTTCCGAGCCTATGGTACATTCGGTGCAAACTATGCTCCTATTTTGTATCAGGATTACCACTGTCTCCAAATGGACCGAAATCCGCTTCCACTTGAGGATCATCACCTAGGAGTACCATTGGGTGCGTCCAAAATGATTTATGAGTCTATGGTACTTTTGGTACAACCATGCACCTATCTTGCACTGACACTAACACTGTCTCCAAACAGACCAAAACGAGCTTCTAGTTGAGCCTCGTCAATAAGGAGTTCCATCGGTTGCGCCCAAAATGTTTTCTGAGCCTATGGTACATTCGATGCAAACCGTGCACCTATCTTGCATCAAGATTACCACTATCTCCAAACGGACCGAAACGAGCTTCCACTGAAGCATCGTCACCAAGTAGTACCATCGGTGCGTCCAAAATGATTTCTGAGCCTATAGTACTTTTGGCGTAACCATGCACCTATCTTGCATTGACACTAACAATGTCTCCATACGGACCGAAACAAGCTTCCACTTGAGCCTTGTCACCTAGGACTACCATTGGGAGTGTCCAAAATGATTTTTCAGCCTATGGTACATTTAGCGAAAACTGTGCACCTGTCTTGCATCAACACTAACACTATCTCCAGATGGACCAAAATGACATTCCACATGACCCACGACACCTAGGAGTTTCATCGGGTGCGTGCAAAATCATTTATGAGTCTATGGTACGTTAGGCGCAAACCGTGCACCTATGTTGCACCGATACTAACACTATCTCCAAACGGACCATAACAAGGTTCCGCATGACCCACGTCACCTCCGAGTTCCATTGGGTGTCATAAACGATTCCTGAGCCTATGGTACGTTCGGCACAAACCGTGTAGCTATCTTGCACTGACACTAACACTGTCTCCAAACGGACCGAAACGAGATTCCACATGACCCACGTCACCCAGGAATTCCATCGGGTGCGTCCAAAATAATTTCCGAGCCCATGGTACGTTCGGTGAAAACCGTGCACATATCTTGCATCAGAATTACCACGGTCTGCAAACGGACCGAAATCAGCTTCCACTTGAGCATCGTCAGCTAGGAGTACCATCGGGTGCGTCCAAAATGACTTCTGAGCCTATGTACTTTCGGTGCAAAACATACACCTATCTTGCATCGAGATTACCACTGTTTCCAAACGGACCGAAATGAGCTTCCACTTGAGCATCGTCACCAAGTAGTACCATCGGTGCGTCCAAAACGATTTCTGAGCTTATGGTGCTTTTGGCGCAACCATGCACCTATCTTGCAGTGACACTAACATTGTCTCCAAATGGACCAAAACGAGCTTCCACTTGAGCCTCGTGACCTAGGAGTACCATCGGGTGTGTCCAAAATGATTTCTGAGCTGATGGTACGTTTAGCACAAACCGTGCACCTGTCTTGCACCGACACTAACACTGTCTCCAAGCAGACCAAAAGGAAACTCCACATGACCCACGTCACCTAGGAGTTCCATCAGGTGTGTCCAAAATGAATTCCGAGCCTATGGTACATTCAGTGCAAACCGTGCTCCTATTTGGCATCCGGATTACCACTGTCTCCAAATGGACCGAAATCCGCTTCCACTCGAGCATCGTCACCTAGGAGTACCATTGGGTGCGTCCAAAATGATTTATGAGCCTATGGTACTTTTGGCGCAACCATGCACCTATCTTGCACTAACACTTACACTGTCTCCAAACAGACCGAAACGAGCTTCTACTTGAGCCTCGTCAACAAGGAGTACCATCGGGTGCTCCCAAAATGATTTCCGAGCCTATGGTACGTTCGGTGCAAAACATGCATCTATCTTGCCTCAAGATTACCACTATCTCCAAACGGACCAAAATGACCTTCCACTTGAGCATTGTCACCTAGTAGTACCATCGGTGCATCAAAAATGATTTCTGAACCTATAGTACTTTTGGCTTAACCGTGCACCTATCTTGTATTGACACTAACATTGTCTCCAAATCGACCGAAACGAGCTTCCACTTGAGCCTCGTCACCTAGGAGTACCATCGGAGGCGTCCAAAATGATTTCTAAGCTTATGGTACGTTTGGCGCAAACTATGCACCTGTCTTGCGGCGACACTAACACTGTCTCTAGAAGGACCAAAATAAGATTCCACATGACCCATGGCACCTAGGAGTTCCATCGGGTGCGTGCAAAATCATTTCTGAGCCTGTGGTATGTTCGGCACAAACCGTGCACCTATGTTGCATCGACACTAACACTGTCTCCAAATGGACCGAAATAAGGTTCAGCATGACCCACGTCACTTCGGAGTTCCATCGGGTGTGTCATAAATTATTTCTGAGCCTATGGTACATTCGGGGCAAACCGTGCAACTATCTTGCACTGACACTAAAACTGTCTCCAAACGGACCGAAACGAGATTCCACATGACCCACATCACCTAGGAATTCCATTGAGTGCGTCTAAAACGATTTACGAGCCCAAGGTACGTTCGGTGAAAACCGTGTACATATCTTGCATCAAGATTAACATTGTCTCCAAACGGACCGAAATCAGCTTCCACTTGAGCATCGTCACCAAGGTATACCATCGGGTGCGTCCAAAATGATTTCCGAGTCTGTGGTCCGTTCGGTGCAAACCGTGCACCAATCTTGCGTCAAGATTACCACTATTTAAAAACGATCCAAACGAGCTTCCACTTGAGCATCGTCACCAAGTAGTACCATCGGTGCGTCCAAAACAATTTCTGAGCCTATAGTACTTTTAGCGCAACCGTGCACCTTTCTTGCACCGACATTAACATTGTCTCCTAATGGACCGAACAAGCTTGCACTTGAGCCTCGTGACTTAGGAGTACCATCGGGTGCGTCTAAAATGATTTATGAGCCTATGAGACTTTTGGCACAACCATGCACCTATCTTGCACTAACACTAACACTATCTGCAAATAGACCGACACGAGCTTCTACTTGAGCCTCGTCAACAAGGAGTACCATCGGGTGAGCCCAAAATGATTTCTGAGCCTATGGTACGTTCAGTGCAAACCGTGCACCTATCTTGCATCAAGATTACCACTATCTCCAAACGGACCGAAATGCGCTTCCACTTGAGCATCATCACCAATAGTACCATCGGTGCATCCAAAATAATTTCTGAGTCTATAGTACTTTTGGCTTAACCATGCACCTATCTTGCATTGACACTAACATTGTCTCCAAACGGACCGAAACGAGCTTCCACTTGAGCCTCGTCACCTAGGAGTACCATCGGGAGCGTCCAAAATAATTTCTGAGCATATGGTACGTTTAGCGCAAACCGTGCGCCTGTCTTGCACCCACACAAACACTGTCTCCAGACGGACCAAAATGAGATTCCACTTGACCCACGACACCTAGGAGTTCCATCGGGTGCGTGCAAAATCATTTATGAGCCTATGGTACGTTAGGCGCAAACCGTGCACCTATGTTGCAACAACACTAACAATGTCTCCAAATGGACCGTAACAAGGTTCCGCATAACCCACGTCACCTCAGAGTTCCATCGGGTGTGCCATAAACGATTTCGGAGCCTGTGGTACGTTCGGCACAAACTGTGTAGCTATCTTGCACTCACACTAACACTGGCTCCAAACAGACCAAAACGAGATTCCACAGACCCACGTCACCTAGGAATTCCATCAGGTGCGTCCAAAATAATTTCTGAGCCCATGGTACGTTCGGTGACAACCGTGCTCATATCTTGCATCAGGACTACGACTATCTCCAAACGGACCGAAATTAGCTTTCACTTGAGCATCGTCACCTACGAGTACCATCAGGTGCGTCCAAAATGATTTCTGAGCCTATGGTACGTTCGGTGCAAACCATGCACCTATCTTGTGTCAAGATTACTACTATTTCCAAACGGACCGAAATGAGCTTCCACTTGAGCATCGGCACCAAGTAGTACCATCAGTGCATCCAAAACAATTTTTGAATCTATGGTACTTTTGGTACAACCGTGCACCTATCTTGCACTTACACTAACATTGTCTCCTAATGGGTCGAAACGAGCTTCCACTTGGGCCTCGTGACCTAGGAGTACCATCGGGTGCATCCAAAATAATTTATGAGCCTATGGTACTTTTGGTGCAACCATGCACCTATCTTGCACTAACACTAACACTATTTGTAAACAGACCGAAATGAGCTTCTACTTAAGATTCATCAACAAGGAGTACCATCGGGTGTGCCCAAAACGATTTCTGAGCCTAGGGTACGTTCGGTGCAAACCGTGCACCTATCTTGCGTCAAGATTACCACTATCTCCAAATGGACCAAAATAAGCTTCCACTTGAGCATTGTCACCTAGTAGTACCATCGGTGCATCCAAAATAATTTCTGAGCCTGTCGTACTTTTGACTTAACCGTGCACCTTTCTTGCATTGACACTAACATTATCTCTAAACGGACCGAAACGAGCTTCAACTTGGGCCTCGTCACCTAAGAGTACCATCGGGAGCATCCAAAATGATTTCTAAGCCTATGGTACGTTTAGCGCAAACAGTGCAATTGTCTTGCACTGACACTAACACTATTTCCAGATGGACCAAAATGAGATTCCACTTGACCCACGGCACCTAGGAGTTCCATCGGGTACGTGTAAAATCATCTATGAGCCTATGGTACGTTAGGCGCAATCCGTGCACCTATGTTGTAACAACACTAACACTATCTCCAAATAGACCGTAACAAGGTTCTGCATGACCCACATCACCTCGGAGTTCCATCGGGTGTGTCAAACGATTTCTAAGCCTATGGTACGTTCGGCGCAAATCGTGCAGCTATATATTGATATTGGTTACGCACACGAAGGAATCTTAGAGAAATAATCCACAAGCGCACGGATATCGGTGAGTACTTCACCCAGGAGATATTTCCAGAGTATCATATTTGTTTTATCTGCTAGGAGAAAGCGTGCGATGACTAACCTAAGTCTATACTTAACCCCTGGGCCGCACTACAAGGTAGCGAAGATATAAGCGATTAGAGAAGACTACGATGACAGTCTGGTTCCAACCTATGGTAAGCTTTGCGACTACTGCTCTATGGGGACGTACCGAAGGAAAAGAGACACCACAAAGGATGCTTAACCATGGCACACAAATCCTACGAATCCTTCTAACGGGATGTGGGGTACAAAGGAAGCAATGGGATTATCACATCCCGCGCTACTACCACGGATCCGGCCAGACAGGGGGCATCTACGAGTATCCTAGCCCAAGCACCATGCTTACGCTACAGATGATTACTCTACCCTCAACCGGAAGAGAATAAATTAAACTCGTAAACCATAGAACAATAATAACAACGTACTTAGTATTAGAAGTTGAATTGCCGAAGAATCCTAGAACCAAGCCTCGGGTTAGGAGAATTGATCCCGTAGGTACAAGCCGGAGAGGACACACCGACATGTCGGGCTTCCTCCAACTCATCCCTCCACTCTATCCCTCTCAATCTAGAAGAACTCTAATCTCACATAGAGACTACAAAGCTAATCTCTCTTATATGTGCCCTAGGAGAGAAGATCCATTCAAGGGACCCCTCCCAGCTAATCCCAACTGGAGCAAATGAATTAGGGTTTCATGGGATTGCTCCTCCCGGGTCTAGGGGCCTTGCTTATATAGCCCCCTAGGATGCACGACAGCCCTTGGATCAAATCGACTTTAATCAACGGTGATTATTGATCCTCAAAGGTGATGGAGGCATGATCCGTAAGACTTGACCTGATTAGTCCACGTAGGTGGGCGAGCGCCCAAGAAGGTAGGGCAGGCGCCCTGCCACCGTGGCAGATCGGCCTCCCGTTCGTTCCGGTGCCTTCTCGTGTCTTCTAGAATCTTCCTTCATGTGCGTGGGTCTTTTCTCTCTATGTAAACATGACATGTGGGCCTTCCTTGGTTCTTTTCAGCTGACACCCTGCAAAAATAGACATTCACCAAAACTCGTGGATTTATATCAGTGAACCCCCTATATCTGTGGTATTTGCTTTTAGGTCCTTTTTCATGTTTCGTTGACGGTTAAAATTGACACTTATCTACCGTCAACAACTCCCCCAAGCTTACCCTTTGCTCGTCCTTGAGCAAAGATAAACTCAGTGATGGATCAGGAGTTGCTACAATGCTTTCACGCCTCAAAAGTACACATGTGTTCAAACAAGAACTCTCCTCCGTATTAGAGTGAACTATCGTGACTTTCAAACTTACCCATATTACCTTCCACCATGGGGCTTGTAGCCGTCACTTGGGTCTTGAGCAATTGAAAGACAGAATGGTTAAGTCAAGCGACATGTTTCTAGCTCTTTGATCAACCATTATTCCATAGTTTTGCAAATTTTCAAATAAAACTAGAGATTCCTTTGTATGACCCTCTCAAGTCTCTCATTTGTGGTATTTATGGATCCTTACCAAGGCATTAATGGTGTATGCCTTCTCTCTTCTCTTAAGATATGTGGTATTTTTGGTATAAGGCAGAGTAACATTGTGCCTTCTCTCTCACCCTATAACTAATAGGCTTATGTGGAGCTCATAGGTGGGGAGACAGCTAATACATACTTGCAAACATTTATTGCACAGTCAAACCATGGATCCAGAGGAATGAGTCCAGCCATACAGTCAAATCAAGATATGCATGTGTGTGGTCCTAAGTATATGGGTTGAATGGGTATATGGTGATAGTGGCAAATGGTGATGATGGTAGATGTATGTAGGAATGAAGGGGTAAAGGGATGATAATGGTGAATACCTAATTCTACTTTTGCTCCTTTGAAGAATTACACTCCTCTTCTTTGAACTTTGAAGACTTTGGGGAGAACTTGGACTACTCAAAATTCCTCTATGTTGGGACATTTGTCCTCTTTCTTTTATTTTTCTTTTTCTCTTCTTTTTTTCAGAGAACCCAAGTCTCTTTTGGAAATATTGATGGAGGTAGTAACAAAGGGATATTTGGAGCTTTATTGGATAACAAAAGGGATAGCAATGAATGAAGGTAAATTTTTTATGCTCACTCCTAGTGTAGGAGTAGAACAATTATGGGATGTGTCTAAATGAAAAGTATGTGAATGCGTACTTCCAGGGTAGAAGCAGCATATATGGGTGGAGTGTATGTGATCTTGATTTTAACCGCATGACCAATCCCTAAGGGTCGACACAGCTTGACCATACTCAATGCTCACAAGTAGTAAATATAAGTGAAAGTTTTCCTAGTCTAACAAAGCATGTATATATGGCTGTGGTAGGAATTCAAGCTCTCATCATACAGGAACTCATCATGCAATATTTTTATGTTTTTCAAAAGATAAAATCTCCAGAACTCTAGTATCTCTAGGAGTAGGATAAACAGCAGCTCAGACCTTGCCATATCATATCCACCAACTACCTAGACTTAGATCAAGCATTTGCTACCATGAGTTTCAGGTTTAGAGCAAATCTTAGATCAAAACAATTGTGTCTAAAACTCGGGAGAGTTCAAGGTTGAAAACTAGGTACTTGAAAGGAATTACGGCAGAGCAACTATTCATCATTTCCATGCAAGTGATTATTCAGAGACTCCTCTTTTATTATCAACTTCTTTAAGAACAAAAGCAAACTAGACACACCCTTTTTTATTTTGTTTCTATTATTTTAGACCATCATTATTACTAAATAAGAAAACTCATAAAGAATAAGGTAAAATTGAGGAAAGAAAATACTTAGCTGGATACATAGGGGTGCTTTCCCCCAAGCTGGATGTTGACGTAGTCGTTCAATCTTGTGAAGTAGCAGACTGGCAGTAGAGGTGTTCTTCCTCCTCTAGTGGAGCATTAATTGAAGTTGATGATTATTGAGACAGTGCTCCAGTAGTGGATAGAACATCCACTTTCTTATCGGTGCTTCTTGGTCCTTCAAATCCTGTGGAACTCAAATAGACAACAAAACTTGTGGAATAGATTAAGCGTTAGTGGTTGACCACTCAAGCCTTAATTGTCCAGAGCTTTTGAGATTTGTTCTTTATTCTTTCAAGCAGAGTTTCAACAGGATTTCTCTCAAATAATTTTTATATTTTTATAATGCTAAGAAAGTATAACAAGATGAATGTGTATTTATTTTTATTCTATGCCACCATAGTGAATATTCCTATGGGTTTTTACACACCACAAAATTATTCACATGGGGCTTATAATTTATGATGCAGCAAGGCAAACAAATAAATATTTATTTTCTTTTCTAATGCAATGCTAATGCAGAAAAGTAAACATGCAAAAAAGGAAAATGATTATGCAAATGCTCGGAAGTAAATATGCAAAAACGGAAACTGATTAATGCAATGCTAAAAAAGATAAATATGGATGACTACCAATTTTACCTCTCGACAAGGGTTCAGTGATTAGGTCCTCCGAATAGGATCGCTTACCATATTCATTCTGTAGGTGCATCATCTGGTCCCATAGTAGAGACCTTGATAGCTTGCACCTCTTGAGATGGTGTCACCCATGTTCCTTGTTCTTCCAGTAGTTTGAAGTGAAGTACTAGTTGTAGAAGCTAGTAGCATCTTGCTTAGTGTGCATGTTCATAGGTCTAGAACTTTCACTTGTAGGAATTGGGAAGTTGACAAACTCTTCCATATTTTACTCAAAGTGTGTCCTGCTCATGGAGACAAGGCAGAGATCAAGTGCATGGGTTCTATTGGTGGAAAACACCAACAGAACCAAAAGTTTATTCTTCTCTAACCTTAGGCATATTGAGCACGATAAAGCTTATGTCTATATATTTTATTCAATCATTACATGGGTGATAGGATCAAACAATAAATGTAGATGTAGCATTTAAAATATTTAGCAAATCAGATTACTTAACCTTATAGAAGGATAGTCTATCTATGCATATTGTGTAATAATTTTATGATTATGACTGTCATATTCCAAATGACTAACCTTGGGTATTACCTTTAATGTTGGATCATGCTGGTACTGTGACACCTTGTGAAAGCTTTCCTTTGTTGGTTGGTCTTGTGTCTTTGCTCATGCGTTGACTGTCTTCTGTTGCACTCCTTTTTTTCTTGTCTTTAGTCATGCCATCTTTTGTTCTCTCTTTAATTTGTGCTTGGACCTTTAGCTCTTCTTATTATTTTATTCCTACATATCATTAGTGGACAACACATACCCGAAGGAATATACAAGCAATGACAAGGGCATTGTTGTCACAAAGCTAAGGGTCACTTTTCTATGCTACAAAAGAATTTGTTTGAACATGCTAGCACAGAACAATCACTATTACTTCCTTTCTAGAGGATTAATTTTATCTTATATTTGATTCTCATATATTGGCATTGTGGAATAACTCAAACTTATAGAAATAAAGCAAAGTGAATTGAGAGATTGCAAACCAGCGTGTGGAGCGATGGGAGCATGAGAGGAGGAAGAGCTTGATGGGATCATCTAGAGGAGTTGATCTTCCTCATGCATCAACTTTTCAATCTAAGAAGCGAGGATGCAGAAAGTTGCAAGCTCTTCTCTTGTCAGTCTTTCTTGATTCTCGATGATTAGTGGTTGACAAAAGAATGCAACTGACACTACAACTCAAAGTCCTCCACGATGGTCTTTGTCTTCAAGTGGCATGATGGAGACTTGTTCACCTACTTCCATGCAGTGCTTTGATTATGGATCTTGTTTTGTGGCCCTCTTCTTCTTTCTCTTTGGCTATGAATGGGTTGTGTCTCCCTTATGCAAGATTATTGTGTCTCTCTTCATCTCCAGCATGAATTCATCTCAGGGCTTTCCCAATTTGAATTTGGGAGTTTCTTTGCAGGGGTTAGTCCAACAAAATATACCTTTGTCTATAATAGTAGTTTTTAGTTCAATAACCAAACTAGACTCCATGTCTAATCGAATTAAGGAAGGTTGTTTAACCTAAGCACCACGCTTAATTTAAAAGCCAATAGAAGTATGTGCAGTACTTCCAAACCAACACTTACCAGGGTAGACAAGGGTAGCATGAAAGCATTATAGAGATTTACTCAAATAGTGATGAAAGAGCATGATTGTTGTTTAGCAAATTGAGCATGTCTTAAAGGTAGAGATAACCAAGACAATGTAGCAACAATGATTTCTGAGGCTACGGTACGTTTAGCGCAAACTATGGATCCTTCTTGCTCTAACACTAACACAATGTCCAGCGGACTAAAATGAGATTCTACATGACCCACGTCACCTAGTAGATCCATCGGGTGCATTCAAAATGATTTTTGAGCCAACGGTATGTTTGGCGCAAACCGTGCACCTATCTTGAATCAAGATTAGCACTATCCCCAAATGGACCAAAACGAGCTTCCATTTGAGCCTCGTCACCTAGGAGTGCCATCAGGTGCGACCAAAACTATTTCTGAGCCTATGGTGCATTTGGCGCAAACCGTGCACCTATCTTGCACTGACACTAACATTGTCTCTAAATGGACCGAAATGAGATTCCAAATGACCCACATCACCTAGGAGTTCCATCAGGTGCACCCAAAATGATTTCCGAGCTTATGCTACGTTCGGCGCAAACCATGCACCTATATTGCATCAAGATTAGCACTATCTCTAAACGGACCGAAATGAGCTTCCACTTGAGCCTCGTCACCTAGGAGTACCATCGAGTGCGTCCAAAATTATTTATGAGCCTATGGTACGTTTTGGCGCAAACCGTGCACCTATCTTGCACCGACAATAACACTATGTCCAAATAGACCGAAACAAAATTCCACATGATCCACGTCACCTAGTTATTCCATCGGTTGCGCCAAAAATGATTTTTGAACCAATGGTACGTTCGGCGCAAACTGAGCACCTATATTGCATCAAGATTAGCACTATCTCCAAACGAACCGAAATGAGCTTCCACTTGAGCCTTGTTACCAGAGAGTACCATCGGGTGTGTCCAAAACTAATTCTGAGCCAATGGTACATTTGGTGCAAACCATGCACCTATCTTGCACCGACACTCACACTGTCTCCGAATGCACCAAAATGATATTCCAAATGACCCACATCACCTAGGAGTTCCATCAGGTGCACTCAAAATGATTTCCGAGCTTATGGTACGTTCGGCGCAAACTGTGTACCTATATTGCATCAAGATTACTACTATCTCCAAACATTCCGAAACGAGCTTCCACTTGAGCCTTGTCACCTTGGAGTACCATCGGGTGCGTCAAAACCAATTTCTGAGCCTATGCTATGTTTGGCGCAAACCGTGCACCTATCTTGCACTGACACTAACACTATCTCCAAATGGACCGAAACGAGATTCCACATGACCCACGTCACCTAGGAGTTCTGTCAGGTGCATCCAAAATGACTTTCGAACCCATTGTATCAATATTAGCATAATCTCAAGTCAGACCGAAACGAGCTTCCACTTGAGCCTCGTCACCTAGGAGTACTATCGGGTGCGTGCACAATGATTTCTGAGGCTACGGTACGTTTAGCGCAAACTATGGATCCTTCTTGCTCTGACACTAACACAATCTCCAGCGGACTAAAATGAGATTCTACATGACCCACGTCACCTAGTAGATCCATCGGGTGCATTCAAAATTATTTCTGAGCCAACGGTACGTTTGGCGCAAACCGTGCACCTATCTTGAATCAAGATTAGCACTATCCCTAAATGGACCAAAACGAGCTTCCATTTGAGCCTCGTCACCTAGGAGTGCCATCAGGTGCGACCAAAACTATTTCTGAGCCTATGGTGCATTTGGCGCAAACCGTGCACCTATCTTGCACTGACACTAACATTGTCTCTAAATGGACCGAAATGAGATTCCAAATGACCCACATCACCTAGGAGTTCCATCAGGTGCACCCAAAATGATTTCCGAGCTTATGCTACGTTCGGCGTAAACCGTGCACCTATATTGCATCAAGATTAGCACTATCTCCAAACGGACCGAAATAAGCTTCCACTTGAGCCTCGTCACCTAGGAGTACCATCGGGTGCGTCAAAATCAATTTCTGAGCCTATGCTGTGTTTGGCGCAAACCGTGCACCTATCTTGCTCTGACACTAACACTATCTCCAAATGGACCGAAACGAGATTCCACATGATCCACGTCACCTTGGAGTTCCATCGGGTGTGACCAAACCAAATTCTGAGCCAATGGTACATTTAGGGCAAATCGTGCACTAGTCTTGCACCAACACTAACATTGTCTCCAAACGGACCAAAACGATATTCCACAAGACCCACGTCACCTAGTAGTTCCATCGGATGCGTCCAAAATGATTTTTGAGGATATGGTAGGTTTGGCGAAAACCATGCAACTATCTTGCGTCAAGATTAGCACTATCTCTAAATGGACCAAAATGAGTTCCACTTGAGCCTCGTCACCTAGGAGTGTCAACGATTGCGTCCAAAACAATTCTGAGCCTATTGTACGTTTAGCACAAACCGTGCACATATCTTGCACCGCAAACACTGTCTCCAAATGGACCAAAACTAGTTTCCACAAGACCCATGTCACCTAGGAGTTCCATTGGGTGCGTCCAAAATGATTTCTGAGCCTATGGCACGTTCGGCGCAAATCGTGCACCTACCTTGTGTCAAGATTAGCACTATCTCCAAACGGACCGAAACGAGCTTCCACTTGAGCCTCGTTACCTAGGAGTTCCATCAGGTGTGTCCAAAATGATTTCTGAGCCAATGGTACGTTTAGCGCAAATCATGCACCTATCTTGCACCGACACTAACACTGTCTCCAAATAGATCAAAACAAGATTCCACATAAGTCACGTCACCTAGGAGTTCCATCGGGTGCGACCAAAATGATTTCTGAGCCAATGGTACATTCAGTGCATACGTGCACCTATCTTGCGTCTAGATTACACTATCTCCAAACGGACCGAAACGAGGTACCGTATGGTTCACGTCACCTTGGAGTTCCATCGGGTGTGTCATAAACGATTTCTAAGCTTATGGTACGTTCAGCGCAAACCGTGCACCTATCTTGCACCGACACTAACACTATCTCTAAACGGACCAAAACGAGATTCCACATGACCCACGTCACATAGGAGTTCCATCGGTTGTGTTCAAAAAGATTTCCGAGCCTATGGTACGTTTGGTGAAAACCATGCACCAATCTTGCATCAGGATTACCACTGTCTCCAAACGAACCGAAATCAGATTCCACTTGAGCATCGTCACCTAGGAGTACCTTCGGGTGCGTCCAAAATGATTTCCGAGCCTATGGTACGTTCAGTGCAAACCATGGACCTAGCTTGCTTCAAGATTACCACTATCTCCAAATGGACCGAAATGAGCTTCCACTTTGAGCATTGTCACCTAGTAGTACCATCTGGTGTGTCCAAAATGATTTCTGAGCCTATGGATCTTTTAGCACAACCGTGCACCTATCTTGCGCTGACACTAACATTATCTCCAACCGGGACCGAAATGAGCTTCCACTTAAGCCTCGTCACCTAGGAGTACCATCGGGTGCGTTTAAAATTATTTCTGAGCCTATGGAACGTTTAGCGCAGACTGTGCAGCTGTCTTGCCCCGACACTAACACTGTCTCCAAACGGACCGAAACGAGATTCCACATGACCCACGTCACCTAGAAGTTCCATCAGGTGTGTCCAAAACGATTTCTGAGGCTATGGTATGTTTGGCGCAAAACGAGCACCTCTCTTGTGACAAGATTACCACTATCTCCAAATGGAACGAAACGAGCTTCCACTTGAGCCTCGTCACCTAGGAGTACCATCAGGTGTGTCCAAAATGATTTTTTAGCCTATGGTACGTTTGTTGAAAACTGTGGACCTATCTCGTACCAACACTAACATTGTCTCCAAACGGACCGAATTGAGCTTCCACTTGAGCATCGTCACCTAGGACTACCATCAGGTGTCTGCAAAATGATTTCTGAGCCTATGGTACATTTAGCGCAAACTGTGCACCTATCTTGCACCGACACTAACACTGTCTCTAGACGAACCAACATGAGATTCCACATGACCCACATCACCTAGGAGTTCTATCAGGTGCATCAAAAAAACATTTTTGAGCCTATGGTATGTTCGGCGCAAACCGTGCACCTCTCTTGCACCGACACTAACACTTTCTCCAAACGGAACAAAACAAGATTCCATATGACCCACGTCACCTCAGAGTTCCATCAGGAGCATCCAAAATGATTTTTGAGCCTGTAGTACATTCCGCACAAACCATGCACCTATATTGCGTCAAGATAACTACTATCTCCAAACGGACCGAAACGAGCTTCCACTTGAGCCTCGTGACCCAGGAGTACCATCAGGTGTGTCCAAAATGATTTCAGAGCCTATGGTACGTTTGACGCAAACCGTGCAACAATCTTGCACCGACATGAACACTGTCTCCAAATGGACCG
The DNA here is from genome assembly GCA_038087645.1 of Saccharum hybrid cultivar R570. Classification (NCBI taxonomy): domain Eukaryota; kingdom Viridiplantae; phylum Streptophyta; class Magnoliopsida; order Poales; family Poaceae; genus Saccharum; species Saccharum hybrid cultivar. Next base: position 19,793,151 of record JAQSUU010000804.1, read on the forward strand.
AAACGAGATTCCACATGACCCACATCACCTAGGAGTTCCACCAGGTGCATCCAAAATAATTTCTGAGCCTATGGTATGTTTGGTGCAAACTGTGCACCTCTCTTCTGACAAGATTACCACTATCTCCAAATGGACCGAAATTAGCTTCCACTTGAGCATCATCACCTAGGAGTACCATCGGGTGCGTCCAAAGTGATTTCTGAGCCTATGGTACTTTTGGCACAGTCATGCACCTATCTTGCACTAACACTAACACTGTCTCTAAACAGACCAAAATGACATTCCACTTGAGTCTCGTCACCTAGGAATACCATCGGGTGCATCCAAGACGATTTTTGTGCCTATGGTACGTTCGGTGCAAACCGTGCACCCAACTTGCGTCAAGATGACCACTATCTCCAAATGGACCGAAACGAACTTCCACTTGAACATCGTCACCTAGTAGTACCAATGGTGCGTCCAAAATGATTTCTGAGCCTATGGTACTTTTGACGCAACTGTGCACCTATCTTGCACTGACACTAATATTGTCTCCAAACAGACCAAAACGAGCTTCCACTTGAGCCTCTTCACCTAGGAGTACCATCGGGTGCATCCAAAATGATTTCTGAGCCTAAGGTTTGTTTAGGGCAGACCGTGCACCTGTCTTGCACTGACACTAACACTATCTCCAAATGGACCAAAACGAGATTCCACATGACCCACATCCCCTAGAAGTTCCATTGGGTGTGTCTAAAACGATTTCTGAGCCTATGGTATGTTTGACGCAAACCGTGCACCTCTCTTCTAACAAGATTACCACTATCTCCAAATGGAATAAAACGAGCTTCCACTTGAGCCTCGTCACCTAGGAGTACCAATGGGTGTGTCCAAAATGATTTCTGAGCCTTTGGTACGTTCGGTGAAAATAGTACACCTTTCTTGCCTCTAGATTACCACTAACTCCAAACGGACTGAAATGAGCTTCCACTTGAGCATCGTCACCTAGTAGTACCGTCGGGTGCGTCCAAACCGATTTCTGAGGCTATGGTACTTTTGTCGCAACCGTGCACCTATCTTGCACTAACGCTAACATTGTCTCCAAATGAACCGAAACTGATTTCCAAACCTATGGTTGGTTTAGCGCAAACCATGCACCTATCTTGCACCGACACTAACACAGTCTCCAGACGTACCAAAATGAGATTCCACATGACCCACGTCACCTAGGAGTTCCATCGAGTGCGTCCAAAATCATTTCTGAGCCCATGCTACATTCGGCGTAAACCGTACACATATCTTGCACTGACACACTTACACTATCTCGAAGCGGACCAAAACGAGATTCCACATGACCCTCGTCACCTAGGAGTACCATCCGGTGCATGCAAAATGACTTCCGAGCCTATGGTACATTCGGTGCAAACTATGCTCCTATTTTGTATCAGGATTACCACTGTCTCCAAATGGACCGAAATCCGCTTCCACTTGAGGATCATCACCTAGGAGTACCATTGGGTGCGTCCAAAATGATTTATGAGTCTATGGTACTTTTGGTACAACCATGCACCTATCTTGCACTGACACTAACACTGTCTCCAAACAGACCAAAACGAGCTTCTAGTTGAGCCTCGTCAATAAGGAGTTCCATCGGTTGCGCCCAAAATGTTTTCTGAGCCTATGGTACATTCGATGCAAACCGTGCACCTATCTTGCATCAAGATTACCACTATCTCCAAACGGACCGAAACGAGCTTCCACTGAAGCATCGTCACCAAGTAGTACCATCGGTGCGTCCAAAATGATTTCTGAGCCTATAGTACTTTTGGCGTAACCATGCACCTATCTTGCATTGACACTAACAATGTCTCCATACGGACCGAAACAAGCTTCCACTTGAGCCTTGTCACCTAGGACTACCATTGGGAGTGTCCAAAATGATTTTTCAGCCTATGGTACATTTAGCGAAAACTGTGCACCTGTCTTGCATCAACACTAACACTATCTCCAGATGGACCAAAATGACATTCCACATGACCCACGACACCTAGGAGTTTCATCGGGTGCGTGCAAAATCATTTATGAGTCTATGGTACGTTAGGCGCAAACCGTGCACCTATGTTGCACCGATACTAACACTATTTCCAAACGGACCATAACAAGGTTCCGCATGACCCACGTCACCTCCGAGTTCCATTGGGTGTCATAAACGATTCCTGAGCCTATGGTACGTTCGGCACAAACCGTGTAGCTATCTTGCACTGACACTAACACTGTCTCCAAACGGACCGAAACGAGATTCCACATGACCCACGTCACCTAGGAATTCCATCGGGTGCGTCCAAAACAATTTTCGAGCCCATGGTACGTTCGGTGAAAACCGTGCACATATCTTGCATCAGAATTACCACGGTCTGCAAACGGACCGAAATCAGCTTCCACTTGAGCATCGTCAGCTAGGAGTACCATCGGGTGCGTCCAAAATGATTTCTGAGCCTATGTACTTTCGGTGCAAAACATACACCTATCTTGCATCAAGATTACCACTGTTTCCAAACGGACCGAAATGAGCTTCCACTTGAGCATCGTCACCAAGTAGTACCATCGGTGCGTCCAAAACGATTTCTGAGCTTATGGTGCTTTTGGCGCAACCATGCACCTATCTTGCAGTGACACTAACATTGTCTCCAAATGGACCAAAACGAGCTTCCACTTGAGCCTCGTGACCTAGGAGTACCATCGGGTGTGTCCAAAATGATTTCTGAGCTGATGGTACGTTTAGCACAAACCGTGCACCTGTCTTGCACCGACACTAACACTGTCTCCAAGCAGACCAAAAGGAAACTCCACATGACCCACGTCACCTAGGAGTTCCATCAGGTGTGTCCAAAATGAATTCCGAGCCTATGGTACATTCAGTGCAAACCGTGCTCCTATTTGGCATCCGGATTACCACTGTCTCCAAATGGACCGAAATCCGCTTCCACTCGAGCATCGTCACCTAGGAGTACCATTGGGTGCGTCCAAAATGATTTATGAGCCTATGGTACTTTTGGCGCAACCATACACCTATCTTGCACTAACACTTACACTGTCTCCAAACAGACCGAAACGAGCTTCTACTTGAGCCTCGTCAACAAGGAGTACCATCGGGTGCTCCCAAAATGATTTCCGAGCCTATGGTACGTTCGGTGCAAAACATGCATCTATCTTGCCTCAAGATTACCACTATCTCCAAACGGACCAAAATGACCTTCCACTTGAGCATTGTCACCTAGTAGTACCATCGGTGCATCAAAAATGATTTCTGAACCTATAGTACTTTTGGCTTAACCGTGCACCTATCTTGTATTGACACTAACATTGTCTCCAAATCGACCGAAACGAGCTTCCACTTGAGCCTCGTCACCTAGGAGTACCATCGGAGGCGTCCAAAATGATTTCTAAGCTTATGGTACGTTTGGCGCAAACTATGCACCTGTCTTGCGGCGACACTAACACTGTCTCTAGAAGGACCAAAATAAGATTCCACATGACCCATGGCACCTAGGAGTTCCATCGGGTGCGTGCAAAATCATTTCTGAGCCTGTGGTATGTTCGGCACAAACCGTGCACCTATGTTGCATCGACACTAACACTGTCTCCAAATGGACCGAAATAAGGTTCAGCATGACCCACGTCACTTCGGAGTTCCATCGGGTGTGTCATAAATTATTTCTGAGCCTATGGTACATTCGGGGCAAACCGTGCAACTATCTTGCACTGACACTAAAACTGTCTCCAAACGGACCAAAACGAGATTCCACAAGACCCACATCACCTAGGAATTCCATCGAGTGCGTCTAAAACGATTTACGAGCCCAAGGTACGTTCGGTGAAAACCGTGTACATATCTTGCATCAAGATTAACATTGTCTCCAAACGGACCGAAATCAGCTTCCACTTGAGCATCGTCACCAAGGTATACCATCGGGTGCGTCCAAAATGATTTCCGAGCCTGTGGTCCGTTCGGTGCAAACCGTGCACCAATCTTGCGTCAAGATTACCACTATTTAAAAATGATCCAAACGAGCTTCCACTTGAGCATCGTCACCAAGTAGTACCATCGGTGCGTCCAAAACAATTTCTGAGCCTATGGTACTTTTAGCGCAACCGTGCACCTTTCATGCACCGACATTAACATTGTCTCCTAATGGACCGAACAAGCTTGCACTTGAGCCTCGTGACCTCGGAGTACCATCGGGTGCGTCTAAAATGATTTATGAGCCTATGAGACTTTTGGCACAACCATGGACCTATCTTGCACTGACACTAACACTATCTGCAAATAGACCGACACGAGCTTCTACTTGAGCCTCGTCAACAAGGAGTACCATCGGGTGAGCCCAAAATGATTTCTGAGCCTATGGTACGTTCAGTGCAAACCGTGCACCTATCTTGCATCAAGATTACCACTATCTCCAAACGGACCGAAATGCGCTTCCACTTGAGCATCGTCACCAATAGTACCATCGGTGCATCCAAAATAATTTCTGAGTCTATAGTACTTTTGGCTTAACCATGCACCTATCTTGCATTGACACTAACATTGTCTCCAAACGGACCGAAACGAGCTTCCACTTGAGCCTCGTCACCTAGGAGTACCATCGGGAGCGTCCAAAATAATTTCTGAGCATATGGTACGTTTAGCGCAAACCGTGCGCCTGTCTTGCACCGACACAAACACTGTCTCCAGACGGACCAAAATGAGATTCCACTTGACCCACGACACCTAGGAGTTCCATCGGGTGCGTGCAAAATCATTTATGAGCCTATGGTACGTTAGGCGCAAACCGTGCACCTATGTTGCAACAACACTAACACTGTCTCCAAATGGACCGTAACAAGGTTCCGCATAACCCACGTCACCTCAGAGTTCCATTGGGTGTGTCATAAACGATTTCGGAGCCTGTGGTACGTTCGGCGCAAACTGTGTAGCTATCTTGCACTCACATTAACACTGTCTCCAAACAGACCAAAACGAGATTCCACAGACCCACGTCACCTAGGAATTCCATCAGGTGCGTCCAAAATAATTTCTAAGCCCATGGTACGTTCGGTGACAACCGTGCTCATATCTTGCATCAGGACTACGACTATCTCCAAACGGACCAAAATTAGCTTTCACTTGAGCATCGTCACCTAGGAGTACCATCAAGTGCGTCCAAAATAATTTCTGAGCCTATGGTACGTTCGGTGCAATCCATGCACCTATCTTGTGTCAAGATTACTACTATTTCCAAACGGACCGAAATGAGCTTCCACTTGAGCATCGGCACCAAGTAGTACCATCAGTGCATCCAAAACAATTTTTGAATCTATGGTACTTTTGGTACAACCGTGCACCTATCTCGCACTTACACTAACATTGTCTCCTAATGGGTCGAAACGAGCTTCCACTTGGGCCTCGTGACCTAGGAGTATCATCGGGTGCATCCAAAATAATTTATGAGCCTATGGTACTTTTGGTGCAACCATGCACCTATCTTGCACTAACACTAACACTATTTGTAAACAGACCGAAATGAGCATCTACTTAAGATTCATCAACAAGGAGTACCATCGGGTGCGCCCAAAACGATTTCTGAGCCTAGGGTACGTTCGGTGCAAACCGTGCACCTATCTTGCGTCAAGATTACCACTATCTCCAAATGGACCAAAATAAGCTTCCACTTGAGCATTGTCACCTAGTAGTACCATCGGTGCATCCAAAATAATTTCTGAGCCTGTCGTACTTTTGACTTAACCGTGCACCTTTCTTGCATTGACACTAACATTATCTCTAAACGGACCGAAACGAGCTTCAACTTGGGCCTCGTCACCTAAGAGTACCATCGGGAGCATCCAAAATGATTTCTAAGCCTATGGTACGTTTAGCGCAAACCGTGCAATTGTCTTGCACTGACACTAACACTATTTCCAGATGGACCAAAATGAGATTCCACTTGACCCACGGCACCTAGGAGTTCCATCGGGTACGTGTAAAATCATCAATGAGCCTATGGTACGTTAGGCGCAATCCGTGCACCAATGTTGTAACAACACTAACACTATCTCCAAATAGACCGTAACAAGGTTCTGCATGACCCACATCACCTCGGAGTTCCATCGGGTGTGTCAAACGATTTCTAAGCCTATGGTATGTTCGGCGCAAATCATGCAGCTATATATTGATATTGGTTACGCACACGAAGGAATCTAAGAGAAATAATCCGCAAGCGCACGGATATCGGTGAGCACTTCACCCAGGAGATATTTCCAGAGTATTATATTTGTTTTATCTGCTAGGAGAAAGCGTGCGATGACTAACCTAAGTCTATACTTAACCCCTGGGCCGCACTACAAGGTAGCGAAGATATAAGCGATTAGAGAAGACTACGATGACAGTCTGGTTCCAACCTATGGTAAGCTTTGCGACTACTGCTCTATGGGGACGTACCGAAGGAAAAGAGACACCACAAAGGATGCTTAACCATGGCACACAAATCCTACGAATCCTTCTAACGGGATGTGGGGTACAAAGGAAGCAATGGGATTGTCACATCCCGCGCTACTACCACGGATCCGGCCAGACAGGGGGCATCTACGAGTATCCTAGCCCAAGCACCATGCTTACGCTATAGATGATTACTCTACCCTCAACCGGAAGAGAATAAATTAAACTCGTAAACCATAGAACAATAATAACAACGTACTTAGTATTAGAAGTTGAATTGCCAAAGAATCCTAGAACCAAGCCCCGGGTTAGGAGAATTGATCCCGTAGGTACAAGCCGGAGAGGACACACCGACATGTCGGGCTTCCTCCAACTCATCCCTCCACTCTATCCCTCTCAATCTAGAAGAACTCTAATCTCACATAGAGACTACAAAGCTAATCTCTCTTATATGTGCCCTAGGAGAGAAGATCCATTCAAGGGACCCCTCCCAGCTAATCCCAACTGGAGCAAATGAATTAGGGTTTCATGGGATTGCTCCTCCCGGGTCTAGGGGCCTTGCTTATATAGCCCCCTAGGATGCACGACAGCCCTTGGATCAAATCGACTTTAATCAACGGTGATTATTGATCCTCAAAGGTGATGGAGGCATGATCCGCAAGACTTGACCTGATTAGTCCACGTAGGTGGGCGAGCGCCCAAGAAGGTAGGGCAGGCGCCCTGCCACCGTGGCAGATCGGCCTCCCGTTCGTTCCGGTGCCTTCTCGTGTCTTCTAGAATCTTCCTTCATGTGCGTGGGTCTTTTCTCTCTATGTAAACATGACATGTGGGCCTTCCTTGGTTCTTTTCAGCTGACACCCTGCAAAAATATACATTCACCAAAACTCGTGGATTTATATCAGTGAACCCCCTATATCTGTGGTATTTGCTTTTAGGTCCTTTTTCATGTTTCGTTGACGGTTAAAATTGACACTTATCTACCGTCAACAACTCCCCCAAGCTTACCCTTTGCTCGTCCTTGAGCAAAGATAAACTCAGTGATGGATCAGGAGTTGCTACAATGCTTTCATGCCTCAAAAGTACACATGTGTTCAAACAAGAACTCTCCTTCGGATTAGAGTGAACTATCGTGACTTTCAAACTTACCCATATTACCTTCCACCATGGGGCTTGTAGCCGTCACTTGGGTCTTGAGCAATTGAAAGACAGAATGGTTAAGTCAAGCGACATGTTTCTAGCTCTTTGATCAACCATTATTCCATAGTTTTGCAAATTTTCAAATAAAACTAGAGATTCCTTTGTATGACCCTCTCAAGTCTCTCATTTGTGGTATTTATGGATCCTTACCAAGGCATTAATGGTGTATGCCTTCTCTCTTCTCTTAAGATATGTGGTATTTTTGGTATAAGGCAGAGTAACATTGTGCCTTCTCTCTCACCCTATAACTAATAGGCTTATGTGGAGCTCATAGGTGGGGAGACAGCTAATACATACTTGCAAACATTTATTGCACAGTCAAACCATGGATCCAGAGGAATGAGTCCAGCCATACAGTCAAATCAAGATATGCATGTGTGTGGTCCTAAGTATATGGGTTGAATGGGTATATGGTGATAGTGGCAAATGGTGATGATGGTAGATGTATGTAGGAATGAAGGGGTAAAGGGATGATAATGGTGAATACCTAATTCTACTTTTGCTCCTTTGAAGAATTACACTCCTCTTCTTTGAACTTTGAAGACTTTGGGGAGAACTTGGACTACTCAAAATTCCTCTATGTTGGGACATTTGTCCTCTTTCTTTTATTTTTCTTTTTCTCTTCTTTTTTTCAGAGAACCCAAGTCTCTTTTGGAAATATTGATGGAGGTAGTAACAAAGGGATATTTGGAGCTTTATTGGATAACAAAAGGGATAGCAATGAATGAAGGTAAATTTTTGATGCTCACTCCCAGTGTAGGAGTAAAACAATTATGGGATGTGTCTAAATGAAAAGTATGTGAATGCGTACTTCCAGGGTAGAAGCAGCATATATGGGTGGAGTGTATGTGATCTTGATTTTAACCGCATGACCAATCCCTAAGGGTCGACACAGCTTGACCATACTCAATGCTCACAAGTAGTAAATATAAGTGAAAGTTTTCCTAGTCTAACAAAGCATGTATATATGGCTGTGGTAGGAATTCAAGCTCTCGTCATACAGGAACTCATCATGCAATATTTTTATGTTTTTCAAAAGATAAAATCTCCAGAACTCTAGTATCTCTAGGAGTAGGATAAACAGCAGCTCAGACCTTGCCATATCATATCCACCAACTACCTAGACTTAGATCAAGCATTTGCTACCACGAGTTTCAGGTTTAGAGCAAATCTTAGATCAAAACAATTGTGTCTAAAACTCGGGAGAGTTCAAGGTTGAAAACTAGGTACTTGAAAGGAATTACGGCAGAGCAACTATTCATCATTTCCATGCAAGTGATTATTCAGAGACTCCTCTTTTATTATCAACTTCTTTAAGAACAAAAGCAAACTAGACACACCCTTTTTTATTTTGTTTCTATTATTTTAGACCATCATTATTACTAAATAAGAAAACTCATAAAGAATAAGGTAAAATTGAGGAAAGAAAATACTTAGCTGGATACATAGGGGTGCTTTCCCCCAAGCTGGATGTTGACGTAGTCGTTCAATCTTGTGAAGTAGCAGACTGGCAGTAGAGGTGTTCTTCCTCCTCTAGTGGAGCATTAATTGAAGTTGATGATTATTGAGACAGTGCTCCAGTAGTGGATAGAACATCCACTTTCTTATCGGTGCTTCTTGGTCCTTCAAATCCTGTGGAACTCAAATAGACAACAAAACTTGTGGAATAGATTAAGCGTTAGTGGTTGACCACTCAAGCCTTAATTGTCCAGAGCTTTTGAGATTTGTTCTTTATTCTTTCAAGCAGAGTTTCAACAGGATTTCTCTCAAATAATTTTTATATTTTTATAATGCTAAGAAAGTATAACAAGATGAATGTGTATTTATTTTTATTCTATGCCACCATAGTGAATATTCCTATGGGTTTTTACACACCACAAAATTATTCACATGGGGCTTATAATTTATGATGCTGCAAGGCAAACAAATAAATATTTATTTTCTTTTCTAATGCAATGCTAATGCAGAAAAGTAAACATGCAAAAAAGGAAAATGATTATGCAAATGCTCGGAAGTAAATATGCAAAAACAGAAACTGATTAATGCAATGCTAAAAAAGATAAATATGGATGACTACCAATTTTACCTCTCGACAAGGGTTCAGTGATTAGGTCCTCCGAATAGGATCGCTTACCATATTCATTCTGTAGGTGCATCATCTGGTCCCATAGTAGAGACCTTGATAGCTTGCACCTCTTGAGATGGTGTCACCCATGTTCCTTGTTCTTCCAGTAGTTTGAAGTGAAGTACTAGTTGTAGAAGCTAGTAGCATCTTGCTTAGTGTGCATGTTCGTAGGTCTAGAACTTTCACTTGTAGGAATTGGGGAGTTGACAAACTCTTCCATATTTTACTCAAAGTGTGTCCTGCTCATGGAGACAAGGCAGAGATCAAGTGCATGGGTTCTATTGGTGGAAAACACCAACAGAACCAAAAGTTTATTCTTCTCTAACCTTAGGCATATTGAGCACGATAAAGCTTATGTCTATATATTTTATTCAATCATTACATGGGTGATAGGATCAAACAATAAATGTAGATGTAGCATTTAAAATATTTAGCAAATCAGATTACTTAACCTTATAGAAGGATAGTCTATCTATGCATATTGTGTAATGATTTTATGATTATGACTGTCATATTCCAAATGACTAACCTTGGGTATTACCTTTAATGTTGGATCATGCTGGTACTGTGACACCTTGTGAAAGCTTTCCTTTGTTGGTTGGTCTTGTGTCTTTGCTCATGCGTTGACTGTCTTCTGTTGCACTCCTTTTTTTCTTGTCTTTAGTCATGCCATCTTTTGTTCTCTCTTTAATTTGTGCTTGGACCTTTAGCTCTTCTTATTATTTTATTCCTACATATCATTAGTGGACAACACATACCCGAAGGAATATACAAGCAATGACAAGGGCATTGTTGTCACAAAGCTAAGGGTCACTTTTCTATGCTACAAAAGAATTTGTTTGAACATGCTAGCACAGAACATTCACTATTACTTCCTTTCTAGAGGATTAATTTTATCTTATATTTGATTCTCATATATTGGCATTGTGGAATAACTCAAACTTATAGAAATAAAGCAAAGTGAATTGAGAGATTGCAAACCAGCGTGTGGAGCGATGGGAGCATGAGAGGAGGAAGAGCTTGATGGGATCATCTAGAGGAGTTGATCTTCCTCATGCATCAGCTTTTCAATCTAAGAAGCGAGGATGCAGAAAGTTGCAAGCTCTTCTCTTGTCAGTCTTTCTTGATTCCCGATGATTAGTGGTTGACAAAAGAATGCAACTGACACTACAACTCAAAGTCCTCCACGATGGTCTTTGTCTTCAAGTGGCATGATGGAGACTTGTTCACCTACTTCCATGCAGTGCTTTGATTATGGATCTTGTTTTGTGGCCCTCTTCTTCTTTCTCTTTGGCTATGAATGGGTTGTGTCTCCCTTATGCAAGATTATTGTGTCTCTCTTCATCTCCAGCATGAATTCATCTCAGGGCTTTCCCAATTTGAATTTGGGAGTTTCTTTGCAGGGGTTAGTCCAACAAAAATATACCTTTGTCTATAATAGTAGTTTTTAGTTCAATAACCAAACTAGACTCCATGTCTAATCGAATTAAGGAAGGTTGTTTAACCTAAGCACCACGCTTAATTTAAAAGCCAATAGAAGTATGTGCAGTACTTCCAAACCAACACTTACCAGGGTAGACAAGGGTAGCATGAAAGCATTATAGAGATTTACTCAAATAGTGATGAAAGAGCATGATTGTTGTTTAGCAAATTGAGCATGTCTTAAAGGTAGAGATAACCAAGACAATGTAGCAACATGGCCAAAGATGTATTATAGAAGTATATTCCCCAAGCTTGAATTTTACAAAAAATCAAGTTTGGATGAATGTAATTCAATGTTGCATAATGATGGGTTGGACATACCTTGCATTTGTCATTCCTTTGATCTTTTTGCTCCAAACCTGGAAAGTTTCCACTTGAGCATCGTCACCTAGTAGTTCCATCGGTGCGTTCAAAACAATTTCTAAGCCAATGGTACGTTTGGCGCAACCGTGCACCTATCTTGCACTGACACAAACATTGTCTCCAAACGGACCAAAATGAGCTTTCACTTGAGTCTCATCACCTAGGAGTACCATCGGGTTTATCCAAATTGATTTCTGAGCCTATGGTACGTTTAGCGCAAACCGTGCACCTGCCTTGCACCGTCACTAACACTGTCTCCAAATAGACCAAAACGAGATTCCACATGACCCACATCACCTAGGAGTTCCATCGGGTCCGTCCAAAATAATTTCTGAGCCTATGGTACGTTTGGCGCAAACCGTACACCTATCTTGCACCGACACAAACACTTTCTCTAAATGTACCGAAACGAGATTCCACATGACCCACGTCACCTAGAAGTTCCATTGGGTGCATCCAAAACGATTTCTAAGCCTATGATATGTTCGGCGCAAACCGTGCACGTCTCTTATGACAAGATTACCACTATCTCCAAATGGACCGAAACAAGCTTCCACTTGAGCCTCGTCACCTATGAGTACCATTGGGTGCATCCAAAACGATTTATGAGCCTATGGTACATTTGGCGCAAACCGTGCACTTATCTTGCACCGACACTAACACTTTCTCCAAGTGGACTAAAATAAGATTCCACATGACCCACATCACCTAGAAGTTTCATCGGGTGCGTCCAAAACTGTAACAGCCCATGGGCCAAGTGGGCCCAATTCAGGTATGGGCCAAGTACTGTAGCAGTGGCAGTGGGCGCGCTGTAGCTGCAGGGGGGTACTGTACATCCGAACTTCGGGGGGTACTGTACCGTCGTGGTACTGTAGCGAGGAGGTACTGTTCACTCCCAGTTGCTGTAGTAGCGAGTTGGGCCAGGCCAGGTTCATGTTACTGTAGCTCATGAAAACACTGTGCAACCGGTGTTTAGTACCCTACCGTGAATCCAAGGATCGCCAGACCGACTTAAATACCAGGGCCAGGGACGCATAGTAACCCTCGGTTAACCGTTTTGAGCGAAGCGAGGATGAAAGCTAAAATGGGTTGCTACGCAGGTGGGACCACTCCTCGGTAGAGTGGGTCTAGGCCGTGCACCGGGTCTGGATGTTACATTTGGTATCGGAGCCAACTCTCGTGATTTCATGGGCACGTGGGGATCAGATGCTCAGGCATGATGTGTGCATGCGCGTGGGCCTGTCATGGACACGGCATTGCATGGCACATGCGCCGCCACGGGAACACACAAACATGGCAAAGAGAGGAGGATCCTGGATCAGGTGCCCTGAATAGGGTAAGCCAATCTGGCATTCGACGGGGATGTCGAATCCTTAGGGCGGTGATTGTAACAGCCCATGCGCCAAGTGGGCCTAATTCAGGTATGGGCCGAGTACTGTAGCAGCGGTAGTGGGTCGAGACTGTAGCGGTGGGGGGGTACTGTACATCCGAACTCCGGATATTGTAACGGCGTGGTACCACAGCGAGGGCACTGCTCACTTTCGGGTACTGTAGCAGCGAGTTGGGACAGGCCAAATTCATGTTACTATTCGCACAAACTACTGTAGCTTGTGAAAAACACTGTGCAATGGTGTTTAGTACCATACCGTGAATCCAAGCATGGCCAGACCGACTTAAATACTAGGGCTAGGGATGCGTAGTAACCTTCGGTTAATCGTTTTGAGCGAAGCGAGGACGAAAGGTCAAGCGGGTTGCTACGCAGGTGGGACCACTCCTCGGTAGGGTGGGCCTGGGCCGTACGCCAGATCTAGATGTTACAAAAACGAATTCTGAGCCTATGGTAGTTCGGTGTAAAACAGTGCACCTATCTTGTGTCAAGATTATCACTATCACCAAACAGACTGAAATGATCTTCCACTTGAGCCTTGTCAACTAGGAGTACCATCGAGTGCGTACGAAATGATTTCTGAGCCTATGGTACCTTTGGCGCAAACCATGCTTCTATCTTGCACCGAAACTAACACTATCTCTAAACGGACCAAAACGAGATTTCACATGACCCACGTCACCTTGGAGTTCCATCAGGTGCCTCCAAAATGATTTTCGAGCCTGTTCGGCGCAAACCGTGCACATATATTGCGTCAAGATAACTACTATCTCCAAACAGACCGAAACGAGATTCCTCTTGAGCCTCATCAGCTAGGAGTACCTTTGGGTGCGTCCAAAATGATTTTCTAAGCCTATGGTATGTTTGGCACAAACTGTGCACCTATCTTACACCGACACTAATTGTATCTCTAAACGGACCGAAACGAGATTTCACATGACCCACGTCACCTAGGAGTTCCATCGGGTGCGTTCAAAATGATTTCCGAGCCTATGCTACGTTCGACGCAAACTATGCACCTATATTGCGTCAAGATTTGCACTATCTCCAAACAGACCAAAATGAACTCCCACTAAACCTCGTTACCTAGGAGTACCCTTGGGTGCGTCCAAAATGATTTCTGAGCCAATGGTACGTTCGGCGCAAACCATGCACCTATATTGCGTCAAGATTAGTAATATCTGCAAACAGACCGAAACGAGCTTTCACTTTAGCCTCGTCACCTAGGAGTATCATCCAGTGCGTCCAAAATGATTTTTGTGCCCAAGGTATGTTTGGTGCAAACCCTTCATCTATCTTGCACCAACACTAACACTGTCTCCAAACGGACCAAAACGAGATTCCACACGACCCAAGTCACATAGGAGTTCCATCGGCTGAGACCAAAATGATTTCTGAGCCAATGGTATGTTCAGCGCAAACTGTGCACCTATATTGCATCAAGATTAGCACTCTCTCCAAACAAACCAAAACGAGCTTCCACTTGAGCCTTATTACCTCGGAGTACCATCGGGTTCGTCCAAAACTATTTCTGAGCCTATGGCACATTTGGCGCAAACCATGCTCCTATCTTTGCACCAACACTAACACTGTCTCCAAACGGACGGAAACAAGATTCCAAATGACCCATGTCACCTAGGAGTTCCATCGGGTGCGCCCAAAATGATTTCTGAGCCTATGGTACCTTCGGCGCAAACCATGCACCAATATTGCATCAAGATTAGCACTATCTCCAAATAGACCGAAATAACTTTCCACCTGAGCCTCGTCACATAGGAGTACCATTGGGTGCGTCCAAAATGATTTATGAGCCTATGGTACGTTTGGCACAAACCGTACACTTATCTTGCACCGACACTAACACTATCTTCAAATGGACTGATAGGAGATTCCACATGACCCACGTCTCCTAGGAGTTCCATTGGGTGCGCCCAAAACGGTTTTCAAGCCTATGGTATATTCTGCGCAAATCATGCACCTATCTTACATCGACACTAACACTGTCTCTAAATAGACCGAAACGAGATTCCACATGCCCCATGTCACTTAGGAGTTCCATCGGGTGCGTCCAAAATGATTTCTGACCCTATGGTACATTATGTGCATATGTGCACCTATCTTTCGTCAAGATTACACTTGAGCCTCATCCCCTAGGAGTACCATCGGGTGCATCCAAAATGATTTCTGAGGCAACGGTACGTTTGGCACAAACCGTGCACCAATCTTGCACCGACACTAACACTATCTCCAAACGGACCGAAACAACCTTCCACTTGAGCCTCGTCACCTAGGAGTACCATCGGGTGTGTCCAAAATGATTTCTGAACCTATGTACGTTTGGTGCACCATAGTCTTCAAACGGTCCGAAATGAGCTTCCACTTGAGCATCGTCACCTAGTAGTACCATCGGGTGCATCCAAAACAATTTCTGAGCCTATGAAACTTTTAGCACAACCGTGCACCTATCTTGCACTGACACTAACATTATCTCCAAACGAACCGAAAGGAGCTTCCACTTGGGCCTCGTCACCTAGGAGTACAATTTGGTGCGTCCAAAATGATTTCTGAGCCTATGGTACATTTAGCGCAAACCATGCACCTATCAAGCCCTGACACTAACACTGTCTCCAGACGGATCAAAACGAGATTCCACATGACCCACGTCACCTAGGAGTTCCATTGGGTTCGTCCAAAATGATTTCTGTGCCTATGGTACGTTTGCCGCAAACCGTACACCTATCTTGCGCTGAAACTGACACTGTCTCTAAACAGGCCAAAATGATATTTCATATGACCCACGTCACCTAAAAGTTCCATCGGGTGCGTCAAAAATGATATCTAACACTATGGTATGTTCGGCGCAAACTGTGCACCTCTCTTGTGGCAAGATTACCACTATCTATGAATGGACCAAAACAAGCTTCCACTTGAGCCTAGTCACCTAGGAGTATCATTGGGTGCATCCAAAATAATTTCTGAGCGTATGGTACGTTTAGCGCAAACCGTGCACTTTTCTTGCACTGACACTAACACTTTCTCCAAATGGACTAAAAGAGATTCCACATGACCCACGTCACCTTGGAGTTTCATTGGGTGCGTCTAAAATGACTTCTGGGCCTATGGTATTTTCGGCACAAACTGTGCACCTATCTTGCCCTAATACTAACACTGTCTCCAAATGGAACAGAATGAGATTCCACATGACACACGTCACCTAGGAGTTCCGTCGGGTGCATCCAAAATGACTTTCGAGCCTATGGTATTTTCGGCGCAAACTGTGCACCTATCTTGCGTCAAGATTAGCACTATCTCCAAACGGACTGAAACGAGCTTCCACTGGAGCCACGTTACCTAGGAGTACCCTTGGGTGTATCCAAAATGATTTCTAAGCCTGTGGTACTTTCGGCGCAACAGTGCACCTATCTTGCACTAACACTAACATTGTCTTGAAATAGACCAAAACGAGTTTCCACTTGAGCTTCGTTACCTTGGAGAACCATCGGGTGCGTCCAAAACAATTTTTGAGCCTATGGTATGTTTAGCGCAAACCGTGCACCAGTCTCGCACCGACACTGACATTGTCTCCAAACGGACCAAAATAAGATTCCACATGACCCACGTCACCTAGGTGTTCCATCGGGTGCGTCCAAAATGATTTCTGATCCTATGGTACGTTCAGCGCAAACCGTGCACCTATATTACGTCAAGATTTGCATTATCTCCAAATTGACCGAAATGAGCTTCAACTTGGGCCATGTCACCTAGTAGTTCCATCGGGTGTGTCCAAAACGATTTCTAAGCCTATGATACATTCGGCGCAAACCGTGCCCCTATCTTGCACTGACACTAACATGTCTCCAAACGGTCTGAAATGGGATTCCACATGACCCACGTCACCTCGGAGTTCCATCGCATGCGTTCAAAATGATTTTTGAGCCTATGGTACGTTTGGCGCAGACCATACACCTATATTGCGTCAAGATTAGCACTATCTCCAAACACACCGAAACAAGCCTCCACATGAGCATTGTTACCCGGGGGTACCATCAAGTCCGTCCAAAACTATTTCTAAGCCTATGGTACATTGGGCGCAAACGTTGCACCTATCTTGCCTCAAGATTAGCACTATCTCCAAATGAACCGAAACGATCTTCCACTTGAGCCTGGTTACCTAGGAGTACCATCGGGTGCGTCCAAAATAATTTCTGAGCCTATGGTACGTTTAGCGCAAACTGTGCACCTGTCTTGCACCGACACTAACACTGTCTCCAAATGGACCGAAATGAGATTCCACATGACCCACGTCACCGAGGAGTTCCATCGGGAGCAGCCAAAAATGATTTCTGAGCCAATGGTACTTCGGCGCAAACCGTGCACCTATATTGCGTCAAGATTAGTACTATCTCCAAACGGAACGAAACAAGCTTCCACTTGAGCCTCATCACCAAGGAGTACCATCGAGTGCGTCCAAAATGATTTATGAGCCTATGCTATGTTTGGCGCAAACCGTGCACCTATCTAGCACCGACACTAACACTATCTTCAAATGGACCAAAACGAGATTCCACATGACACACGTCACCTAGGAGTTCCATCGGTTGCGACCAAAATGATTTATGAGCCAATGGTACGTTTAGGGAAAACCATGCACCTATATTGCATCAATATTAGCATTATCCCCAAACGGATCGAAACGAGCTACCACATGAGCCTTGTTACCTAGGAGTACCATCGGGCGCATCCAAAACTATTTCTGACCCTATGGTACATTTGGTGCACAACCGGGCACCTATCTTGCACCGACACTAACACTGTCTCCAAGCAGACCAAAATGGGATTCCAAATGACCCACGTCACCTAGGAGTTCCATCAGGTGCGCCCAAAATGATTTTTGAGCTTATGGTACATTCGGCGCAAACCGTGCACCTATATTGCATCAAGATTAGCACTATCTCCAAACAGACTAAAACGAGCTTCCACTTGACCCTCGTCACCTGGGAATACCATCGTGTGCGTCCAAAATGATTTCTGAGCCTATGGTACGTTTGGCAAAAACCATGCCCCTATCTTGCACCGACACTAATAGTATCTCCAAACAGACCGAAACAAGATTCCACATGACCCGCGTCACCTAGGAGTTCCATCGGGTGCGTCCAAAATGATTTTTGAGCATATGGTAGGTTTGGCACAAACCGTGCACCTATCTTGCACCGAAATTGACATTGTCTCCAAATGGACCGACATGAGATTCCATATGACTCACATCACCTAGAAGTTCCATCGGGTGCGTCGAAAACGATATCTGAGCCGATGGTATGTTCGGTGCAAACCGTGCACCTCTCTTGTGACAAGATTGCCACTATCTTCAAATGGACCGAAACAAGCTTCCACTTGAGCCTCATCACCTAGGAGTACCATTGGGTGCATCCAAAACGATTTCTAAGCGTATGGTACGTTTGGCGCAAACTATGTACTTATCTTGCACCGACACTAACATTTTCTCCAAACGGACTAAATGAGATTCCACATGACCCACGTCACCAAGGAGTTTCATTGGGTGCGTCCAAAATGACTTCGAAGCCTACGGTATGTTCGGCGTAAACCGTGCACCTATCTTGCATCAAGATTAGCACTATCTCCAAACGAACTGAAATCAGCTTCCACTTGAGCCTTGTCCCCTAGGAGTACCGTCGGGTGCTTCCAAAATGATTTCTGAACCTATGGTACCTTTGGCGCAAACCGTATACCTATCTTGCACCGACACTCACACAGTCTCCAAATGGACCAAAACAAGATTCCACATGACCCACGTCACCTTAGAGTTCCATCAGGCGCCTCCAAAATGTTTTTCGAGCTGGTTCAGCGGAAACCATGCACCTATATTGCGTCAAGATTACTACTACATCCAAACGTTTCGAAACGAGCTTCCACTTGAGCCTCATCACCTAGGAGTACCATCGGGTGCGTCCAAAACGATTTCTGAACCTATGGTATGTTTAGCGCAAAACCATGTACCAGTCTTGAACCGACACTAACATTGTCTCCAAACGGACCAAAATGAGATTCCACATGACCCACGTCACCTAGGTGTTCCATCGGGTGCGTCCAAAACGATTTCTGACCCTATAGTACGTTCGGCACAAACCGTGCATCAATATTGCGTCATGATTTGCACTATCTCCAAATGGGCCAAAATGAGCTTCCACTTGGCCCAAGTCACCTAGGAGTTCCATCAGGTGCATCCAAAATGATTTCTGATCCTATGGTACATTCAACGCATATCGTGCCCGTATCTTGCACTGACACTAACATGTGTCCAAACAGACCGAAATGAGACTTCTCAATTCTTACCGGAGTGTCTGACACCTAGCTCGAACCGTCCGCTAATGGCTATGAACCCTAAAGATGCCTAAGTCCTAGGCCATCGAAGTGTTCTTCAAAGCGACCGTTGAGCATTGGAGTGTCCATGACCTCCCAACCCAAGCAGAGCCAAACCAGACCCAAATCACCTCGAAGCCCAACTTGGCGGAGAGTCCGCTGTATAGGTAGGAGTGTCCGTCAGTCAACAGAAAGAGTGAGATTGTTCAGCAAGCTTACCCAAGATGTCAACAATACTAGACTAAGCTTAGTTATAAATAGTGCAATAGTAGAGCCATGTTAGACATCTCTTCTCAAAGTTCCAAATCATGTCTCAATCTTTATCCTCTTATCAATTCTCTCCAATCTCGATCTTCGCCTCTTTTAGGAATCGAGTAGCGTGAGGAACGTGTGTAGGTCATCATCGTCATCTTTGAATTCGTTCAAACGACATAACCAGGCAGGCACCTCTATAGAGTTTTGAAAGCCTGTACTCCCTTGGGACGAAAACCTTTGGTTGTTCCTACTTTCTATACCCATGGTAGTGTTAATGCTGAAACTTGATGATGATATGATTTATAAATGTTGATAACTTTATCTCTATTGTGAACCTTGTTGCTAAGTAATTTAATTATGAATCATGAGCATGTCATTTAATAAATGCCATTGCTTTTCTGCAAATGTACAAATGCCTAATAACACCCTCGCATCCACCAAATATTTATATGTTGGAATTAAGTCTTGCGAGTACGAAATGTACTCATGGAGCTGCCATTAAATTGTTTTGCAGGTAGTTTTGTTTCGGTCTGCTTGAGCCAATGCTCTATCCACCGCTGCATAGTAGACCTTGGAGTGGGTGAATCCAAGATGTAACTCCAAAAAGAATTCGAGTGAAATAGCGAAGAGTTACACTTAGAGGGAAAATCCTAAAATGTTGTACATTCATGTTTCTCTACCTTGTTCTATAATGATTTCAGCAAATTCCTCTAATCAAAATTAGTTCCCTAGCACAATGTTGTGTGTTACGTGTCGGTTTGTCACATGGGGTGTTTTGTATCACTCGACCGTTACAAAGATCCTGAAGGCGAGGCGCGGGCGGCGCCCGGTGCCCCTAGGTCCTCGCATCCTAGGTGACATGGGTCAAGTGGAAGCTCATTTTGGTCTGTTTGGAGATTCTGTTAATCTCAGTGCAAGATAGGTGCACGGTTTGCGCCGAATGTACCACGGGCATGGAAATCTTTTTGGGCACACCCGATAGAACTCCTAGGTGATGTGGGTAAAATGGAAGCTCATTTCGATCTGTTTGGAGATAGTGTTAATCTCGACGCAAGATAGGTGCACGGTTTGCGCCGAACGTACCATAGACATGGAAATCATTTTGGACGCACCCGATGGTACTTCTACGTGACATGGGTCAAGTGGAAGCTCGTTTTGGTCCATTTAAAGACAGTGTTAATCTCAGCGCAAGATTGGTGCATAGTTTGTGCCGAATGTATCACGGGCATGGAAATTATTTTGGGCGCACCCGATGGAACTCCTAGGTGACGTGTGTCAAATGGAAGCTCGTTTCGGTATGTTTGGAGATAGTGTTAATCTTGAAGCAAGATAGGTACACGGTTTGTGTCAAATGTTCCATAGGTTTGGAAATCAATTAGGACACACTCGATGTACTCCTACATGACGTGGGTCAAGAGGAAGCTCGTTTCGGTTCATTTGGAGACAGTGTTAATCTCGATGCAAGATAGGTGCACGGTTTGGGCTGAATGTGTGTTGGTACTTCTTAACATTTATAGAAAGAATCTGCAAGCGTATGGAATTTTCACTCGAAAGTATTCATGGTATCATATGTTCCACAGGGAACGGAGGTATTTCTTCTAGCTAATTCGTCCAAGGACAACACAAGGATAGCTGATAAGGGTGGAGAAGGATTCCTATGGCTTAGGGTCTAAGGAT
Organism: Saccharum hybrid cultivar R570; assembly: GCA_038087645.1. NCBI lineage: Eukaryota > Viridiplantae > Streptophyta > Magnoliopsida > Poales > Poaceae > Saccharum > Saccharum hybrid cultivar. The sequence continues at coordinate 19,814,469 of JAQSUU010000804.1, forward strand.
AGGTAAACTCTACTTATACTTGCTTACCTCGGGCACTGGTTATCTCCTGGTCTGCCAAGCAATGCCAGTCTATAGCTCTATGCCGTACTCGGACGTGGGAGATTACAAGGGATGGACAGGGCTATCACCACCTGCCGTCTACCCCTCAACTATGGTGTACGAGGCAAACGAAGGTATCCTCTAGCCTAGACACCACGTCTATGCTATTAACTACTACTCTAGCGTGCGCAGGGTTATCTATCAGGGCCCTCTACTAGAGTATCCACCACGGGGACGGACAATGAACTCGAAAGCAAAGAAGAGTAAAGTTTAACTAATCAAAAGACTTTATAACTAAAAGAAGCACAAACACTTACTTAGCAGAAAAACTCATTGAGGCACATGTGCTCGTCAAGGTACAAGCTTGGGGAGAATATCGACAAGTCCGGCACTTCCCCAATCTCTCCCTTACATCTCTCCCTACTACTTTTCTAGAGCTAGCTAGGGCCTAAGCCATGGAGTGGTGCTCTTGCTCTTGCTTTGGTGCTCTTCTCCTTAGTGTGTTATTTGAATGAGGGGGGCACCTTCCTCCCTTTTATAGCTTGAGTAGGACGGTTTCTAGGGAATATTCTGGGAAGATCCACCCGGACCGTCCTACCCAACATTAATTGAACTACCATAGCGAAGATGGACTGGAGAGGCACCACTAGGGAAGCGGCCGCACCTAGGGTGTGGCCACACCCTAGGTGGCCCGCCTGGCCATCGCCTTCGCGTGATGGATTGCTGGATGGGCCTGGAGTGCTTCTATGGCGGTTTGGGCCCAAGTTGATTATGTGAGTGGGCCTTCCCTTGATTGTTTTCTCAAGATTTGCATTGCACTTTTTGGTTTGCGCACTCTTGGATTCATTTTCCTCTATATTCTTGTATATGTTCTGTAAAACTTATAAATACCAAAACTTGTGGAACTTTGTGAGTTGTAAACCCTAATTCTAAGTTTGGTATTCATATTTGTTCATTTTATTGAAATGTTGCCGGTAAGAATATAAGTTAAGCACTTCCAACAAGATCCCCCACACTTAGTCCTTTGCTCGTACTCGAGTAAAGTTTTAAGGACTAAGATGGGTCATCTCCTTGATATGATATCTGCATACAAGGTATTCCAAGCTTCACCTTTAATTATGAACTTTTGAGTATCTACCACATTATCTTGGGTGATTGAATAATGGAACAACATGGATTCAAATCCCCTTGCATCAATTAGTTCAGAAACTTGGGTTTTCATTTGATTTTGAAAATGTAAACATATCTTAGCACCTCAAATTATTCTCTCGGATCACTCATATATGTATTTGGTTTCTTATTCTTTCCTACTTCTAAAAAGCTTATATGGATCTTTGTGTAGGGAAACATATGAAGACCTACTTACTCTGCATATCTTTGGGTAGTCAAAACTCAGATCCAAGGAGAAAGATGTCATACCCTTAGATCAAGAAGTGCTTGTGTGTGGATAAAATAATGTTAAACCTATACTATACTCCTTGATATGAGTCTCTCTCATGAACTTTTGTTCTAAGACATGGCTACCATTATTTTCATCTTTTTTTATGAGCTTTCATGTGCTCATCATATATATATTTTTTCTCAATACTTTGGGACCTTCATGTGTCCCATTTTTTTAATACCCTAGGACCTTCATGTGTGAAACGATCCTGCATTCTGCGAAGGGAATGCCACAGATTCAACGTGTAATACATGAACAAGTTCATGCCATTACCCAATTCTCAGTCGAATAACAGAGTCATACACGAATATCAGAGTACAAATAGAAGGTTTACATTAATTATTATCATCGCCATGGAGGGCGGAACATCTGGAACAGCTTCTCGTAGACAGCAGTGGAAACTAGGACTCCTCGCACCAAGCTTGAGCGCAGGGCGAACCCCTACTCCTCCCAGTCGTCCTCCTCGTCGAACTCGGGCTCCGAGCCTGCCAAAAATCTATCAGTACACTTGGTACTGGCCACGCATCTCCCACCCTATGATGCATTTGCTTTATGGAACTGGATGCAAAGGGGTAAGAAAAGACCTATCTTTGGCTGTGGTTTCCTAAGCGAGTAACCAATGTATTAATAACATAAGTTTGCTAAATTTTTAACCCATTCAGTCACACACGTTATCCCATCCCAACACATATCTCACCACCACATCACATCTCAACTCACCCTCTCATCGACACTGGCGACTCCCTCTCACCCATGTCTCAACGGCTAAGGCCGGAACACACACTGAAATCCCGGGGAAGGTAGGACTCCTCTCAACTAGTCAAGTGAAGCTGTACTTAGGAAAGGTCCATAGCCGAAGGGTTCGGCATATGTATCAATTGATCAACCAGAAACTCTACAGAGGTTTACACATCCCACAAGATAGCTATCCTCGACGATGCCTCGTCTACGCTGATTCCGGGCCGCCTACCGACTAGAAACGGTACCACCCTATCACTCAGAACTGGGGCCATGTCGGAGTACCACCGACACGCTGAGACTGTGAGATGTAGTACTTGGCCCCTAAGTACTACGCTGTCTTGGGAGGGTGTGGGTCCTCATGCCCGTACCTCCCCACACTATCCGCTAACCTCTCAATAGTAGTGGCACCGCACTAGCAAGTCGAACGTCCGTCTCCTCCCCACAGAAGCGAGTGGGTGTGCAAGGATTCCTAAGACTCGGTCCACAGGCGTGTCAGTCCTTAGGGCGACTAAGCAAGACATCTTCACAAGGGGAAACCGTTTTCCGCTCAACGGAACACCCGACACCCCATGCCATCACAGCACCTCCCATCCCGGGGCTTCATCCCACGAAGACACTCCACCCCGGGACCTCTCCCTGTCACATGTACCCGCCACAGACACCTCACATGGCGAACGCCCAGGTAGCATCCTCCGGCAAGACTTGTCTTCTCGACTCGTCGTAGTTCCTGCTCGGTCGACTCGACCCTCACCACACACCCAAGACTCACGCCAAGATCTCCCCAGGTTCATTATCAGGTTATTATTAGGTTAACGGCACCTCGTGCCTTATCTCAAACGCCTCTCACTCACCAGCATCACATCACAGATATAATGCGAGTAAGAGTAAAGCAGTAGTAACAAGTAATATAGCAGCATCTAATCTAACAGCAGGGTGAGCAGGTGTAAGGTTGCAACAAGGTAAGTGGCTCAAAAGCAGTAAACTACCATGCAACCTATCAGAAAAGTCATGGCATAAAAGTAAAGCACTAGCAATTCTAGGTATAAACTTGAATCCCATGATAGGGTTTACTAGAACTTATTATATCATCCTTGAAAACCCGGTTTGGATGGATAGTTGTCATGCTTAGCCTCTAGTCTTGGGCTAGGAAGGTTATAATTTAATCATGACTAATGATCTATGCAACATGGGGCATGGTAATATTTTTAGTGACATGGTGATTAGGAAATCCGGTAGGATGGATGGTTTTGGTGGTGGTATGTTGCCAGATTTTTGGGTAAATTTGTTTTCTGGTGGAAAGTAAGATTGGCAGAGTGGGTTTATGCTGGTTTCCTGCTTGGACCCAAAGGACCGGTTCTTGAAGCCTGTAACCCGGCTTAACAGCGCAACCATGAGGCTGGATGGGCTGGACCTGGCCAAGTAATTAGTTTACTCCAAGTTATGCTACATCGGGACGGATTTTGCGGCTCAAGAGGGTCCCTAGGGTCACTGACTTATGTATGGGGAGAAACCTTAGAGGTAGGTGTAAAACAGACTTGGAGGGAGCTTTGTAAAGGCCTTGTAGTGTGACCCCGCTAAGCACCTAGGTAGTATGAAGCGTGATGGGCAAAACATGACTTGTGGTGAAAATGTGCAACCTCTGCAGAGTGTAAAAGTGATATATCAGCCATGATCACAGTCAAGAGCAGCCTCGACTTCTTGATTAGATGGCTCTAGTTTGTGGTTGGGTGGTTCCCTTGGTAAGGGAACGGGTGGTTCAGTTGGGAACTTGGATAGAATCCAAGTGTGGTGCTCGGATGGAATCCGAGTGTGATTTGGTTGTCTGAGGAGAAGAAATATTTCACCTAGTAAATAGGTGCTAAGGATTTAAGGTAAACTAGGATGTGTCGCTTAAGTGCTTGTGTCAAACCTTGTAAGCCTTTTCTTTTGTTTGCTCTCATGTCATATTTCCTACACTTGCGGAGTACATTTCAATGTACTCACCCTTCTCTTTGTCCCCCTTGCTACCCTACCCAGATGTACTCACCCTTCTCCGTCCCCCTTGCTATCCTACTCAGTTGTTCGGACTAGAAGACAGAGTTTCTAGGAGACGGTGTTTTTCCCAAAAACGGCGTGAATGCTAGGCTGGTGTACCCCCGGTCGGCTGCCTGCTGGGATAGAGACCCTGATCTACTTGAACTTTGATATAATCTTGTGTTTAGACCCTCTAGTCATTTTTGTAATAATGTAAGCTTTTGTAATAAACACCGCTTTGTATCACTATATTGTCGTCGCGTGTATGAATAAACAGATCCTGGCATACATGTGATGTGCATTCAGTTTTGTTTTCTAAAACCGGATGTGGCAAGCGAGCATCGGAATTGTTTGTCGGAGGTCAATGTGTGGCTCTCTAATGGCTCAGACACTCAAAACACGGAAGGGACACAACTCGATTTATCCTGGTTCGGGCTTCTGAGCCCTATGTCCAACAGTACAGTGATCTTCGTGTTAGGAGTGCCCAATCGAGGGTTACAATGGTGGAAATCAATAGATTGGTAAGGGATCGCTCGGTGCTACCCTAGAGTTTGTCAGTGTTCTTCCTCGGTCCCTTGGAGTAGGGCCGAATCGATTCTCCCCCTCCTCACTCTGAGTTGGTTCCGATCCTTCTAGAATTTGGGTCGATCCCTTCTAAAGGGAGTGATGCCTCCCTTTATATTCTGAGGAGGGCTAGGTGTACATGTCAGTTCTGCTCTAGTCTATGGTCTAGGTCTATACATCAGGTGCATGCGTCCTCTGCCACGGTGTTACAGGACATCGCCTTGTCGTGTGGGGGATCCGACAATGCTGCAACCGCCCCCTAACGCTGCTGCCTCCGTTCTAACACTTATCATCAGGGGCTTCCAGCTGCGACGTGGCCTCCCTCGGGTGAACCTTCTCGAGGCTTCCTTGGTCCACAAGGAGCCTCCTCCTAGAGGGGCCGACGAGCGGGCCCGAAGCCCTTCGCCCTTGGAGCTGGTGGAATCCCTTGTCCATTTTAACTAACTTTTAGCTGGCTAAATTAGCCCTTTATATCTAACAGGATAAGCGAGACACCAAAAACCTACTTGCTTACTGGTACAGTAAGTAAACCTCTGATGTATCATGGGTCATTTTACACTTCTGGTACAATATAGTAAACCTCTGATGTATCTCAACTGGTCCGGTAGCAGTGATTAATTAGTCATGTAATATTGTTTCTTAAAACTTATTAAGAATATCCAGCTCTCAGGTGTATCATCCCGAAAGGAAAAAAAATAAGTCACAAGCAAGTAACCTGCCTATTAGTAGAACATAGCTTTTAACTACTCCCTCTCTTTCAAATTATATCAAATTATAAGGTGTTTTTGGCTTTTCTAGATACATTAATTTTGTTATGAATCTAGACATCATATACATCCAAGTGCATAATAAAAACTATGTATGTAAAAATACCAAAACATTATAATTTGGAAAGGAGTATTTGACTTCCATGCTACAAAGGGTGTGTTGAGCTGTGGCTTCTGAAAAAGCTATTGTGCATTATGGGATGTGAAAAAACCAACTGAAAAACTGTAAAATGTTTGGTTCAAACAAGTATAAAACTTACCTCCTATCTCTATTTTCACCCTTTCAAAAAGCAGAAAGCCAAAAGCCAAAAACATGTGCAAGATGCTTTCAAAACTATACTACCCAAAAGTAGCTGCTCTAAAAAGGCAGCTTCCAGTTTCCACCCCTTTGGTTGGTTTTTGAGTTTTTGAAAGCAGAAGTAGCTCCCAAAAGACCAACCAAAGGCACCCAAAGTCATATGTAAGCAAAACCAAGGCAAACAGATTTCCAGAAAAAAGAAGATTCAAAGATATTTGAATCGATTTGATATGGTAGGCTCCAGGAGATTACTCAGTACTCCAAATAGACTGTTCAAATTTTGATGCTTTAAAACATTGTTGTCTACTGTAGAACTTCTACAGTTCAGCGAGGTGTTATGGATGTCATATTCCGACTAAAATCATTGAACTCCTTTTTTTCTATGCCTCCCCAGAAACTAGATCGATAGGCTCCCAAATTGCATGTTCCATTCCTCATAAGTCCCCAGCTCGCTCGAGGAAACAGAAGGTCTTACCTCCTGCATGGCATTCTCGAAATCCTGCACATTTCAATAAGCATAATAAACTTCAAAAAAAATAAGTGAGTTATAGTACCTCTGTCCCTAAAAGGATGCAACTATGGGTTGCGTGTTAGTTAAAGTGTTTCACGTTTGACAAAGTTTTCTAGTAAATAATATTCATATTTATGGCTCCAAATCAATTTATTATGAAAATAGATTTTGTAATTAATCTAATGATATTTATTTGATATTATAAATATCTATAATCGGTCAAACTTGATATACTAAAACATGACACTGTTCTAAAATTGCATTCTTTTGGGGACGGAGGGAGTATTACTCGACATCAGAAGTGATCCTTTGAGCAAATAAAACTTCTTTTTCTTTTTATTAGATGACCAGAAATCGCTGATTTTGTGGACTAGTACCTTCAGCATCACTGGTCGCATATCCTCCTTGCTGAGCTTTGTGATTTCAACGCCCCTTTGAAGAGCCTCTCTTAGTGGTCCCATTGAGGCATCTTTCACTAAGTTTTTCATGTCAGATCCTGAGTAGCCTGGAAATAGTAAGCATTATTTAAAGCAGCTAAATTCAGTATGATCACCTCAAGCTGATAAGATAATAGCAACATTAAGAAACTTGGATGGTTATACCTTCAGTTAATTTACAGATGGCACTTGTTTCTTCTTCCGAGAGCATGAAAAGACCATCTTTCTCCAACAGATTGCGAATTATCCAAGCCCGTGCTTCTTCACAACCACAGTGCACTAAGGTTTCTGCAATGATAAGTATAAAAGAAAAGAAATAGTATTACCTGATGAAGGAAGAGGGATGTATAAACGTTTTGTGAGTCGCCTGCGCGCTGCATCATCCAGTTCCTGGGGTCTGTTTGTTGCTCCTGCCATCATTTGCTCCATCAGTATGCTACTAGTTTACTCGCCATCCTTTATTAGATGCCCCATGTTTCAAATTTTTCATAACATTTAAAAAACATGCAACAAATTTACATAATGAACACAAGACTAACATGCATTAGTTGTAGTTACAGCGAGTGGAGGAAAATGTTATTAGATCATATGATCAAGGCTAGTCCTAAGACCACTGATCATCGATCAAGGTATGCTGCAGCTTCAGGAGGACAGGTGCTTGACTCCAGGTCTAGGCTACAGGCACCGGTACAGGACCAGGCGGAGACGGACGAAGGCAGGAAGCACCGGCGGGAAAGAGGCGGAGGCGCCAGAAGGGGAGAGGCAGGCGGAGGATGGAGGATTAGGTGCCAGCGGAGGAGATACGGGCACCAGCGGGAGGTTCAGACGCTAACAGGGAGAAGCGGGCATAGGCAGGAGAAAGCGAGAGAAAAAAATGTTGTGTAGGGGAAAAAACGGCGGCTGCGGCTGCGACTGAAGCTACTCCTCCCCCATCCTCTTCACAGCATACTAGTTATATATACTAAAACCTCGTGTTCGAGAAAAATATATACTAAAACCTAATGGGCTAGCTAAGCGTGGGTCGAATTCTTCCCCCCAGAAATTTTTCTTGGGCTGGTCAGAAGACTAGTTTTCTAGTCGTGCTAATCCTATCAAGGGCCCGGCTCTGTGTCGGCTGCCTCCACTGGTGCCTGCGCTGCCAGCACAGCCTCGTGCTTTCCATCGCCTACGTCAAGGATGCCGCGGCCATCGGTACCAGCAGCTGTTCTACCTGGAGACAGCCGACTTCCTCGACGATGACATTCCTACGGAGGTCGCTGCGATCGCGGCGTTTCCCAAAGAGGCTGCCAACCCCGCTACGGCTGAGGACACCGCCGTCCAGCCGGTCGTGTCTCTCCACACCATTGCGGGCATTCGCACAGAGGATACGATGATGCACCTCCACGTCTACATTCATGCCCACCACCTCCTCGCGCTCCTCGACTCCGGCTCAACTCACCACTTCCTCAACAACGGGGTTATGCGCCAGCTCCAGCTGTCCACTTCCACCCACCCCACTATGCGGATCGTGATGGCCAATGGGGACCGCGTTCCATGCGAAGGGGTCGCCCGCAACATCGCCATGGCCATTGGCACCGAGGAATTCTCCATCAGCTGCTTCGGCATCAACTTGGGTGGCTTCGACGTCATCCTCGGTGTCGACTTCCTCCGCACACTAGGCCCCATTCTCTGGGACTTTGAGGATATGTGCATGGCTTTCACCCGGGGCTCTCGGCACATCCTCTAGAAGGGCCTCGGCTCCCCCCGCGATGACATTTGGGAGCCAGCAGACCGCGTGGTCACCGCCGCGCCTGCTCAGCCCCTGCTGGACCACATGCTGCTCTAGTATGGGTCCGTGTTCGAGGAGCCCCGCGGCCTTCCACCAGCACGGCCCTACGACCACCGCATTCATCTGTTGCCGGGCACCGCACCGGTGGTCGTCCGCCCTTACCGTTACCACAGCTCTAGAGGGACGAGCTCGAGCGACAGTGCGCCACCATGCTCGCCCAAGGCATTATCCGACCTAGCACGTCTCTGTTTTCCACCCTAGTCCTCCTAGTGCGGAAGGCGGATGCTTCCTAGCGTTTCTACATCGACTACCACACCCTCAACTCCAAGACCTCGAAGGACAAGTTCCCCATCCCGATGGTTGATGAGCTCCTCAACGAGCTCCAGGGCACGCGCTTCTTCACCAAGCTCAACCTCCGCTCAAGCTACCACTAGGTGCACATGCACCCAGATGACATCGCCAAGACAGCCTTCCGCACGCACCATGGCCACTACGAGTTCCTGGTCAAGTCGTTGGGCCTCTCCAATGCGCTGGCAACCATCGAAGCCTTGATGAACGACGTGCTCTGCCCCTTCTTATGCAGGTTCGTCCTTGTGTTCTTCAACAACATCTTGATATGGTCGTGGGCCGAGAGTCTGCAGCACGTCCGCATCGTCCTCGACACGCTGCGGGCGCACCACCTCCACCTCAAGCGCTCAAAGTGCTCTTTCGGGGCGTCTTCAGTCGCTGACCTCGGCCACATCATCACCAAGAATAGCGTCGCCATGGACAGCCACAAGGTGGCCGCTGTCACCTCCTGGCCAGCACCGCACTCGGCTCGGGTCCTGTGCGGCTTCCTCCGCCTCGCCGGCTACTACAGGAAGTTCATCAGCGACTTCGGCACCATCGCAGCCCTACTGACAAGGCTGCTGCGCAAGGACTCCTCTTGGTCCGACATGTTGGCCATATAACACACAGTGGATCTCAAATTTAGGGTAAGGCCAGAGGGAAGCTTGGCCTTTGGCCGCTTGAATTGAATTGAAAGTGCAATAGCTTAGTTCTTACAATAATCCTGCCCCTGCTTTTATAGCAGAGGGCTCTCTACTTTTCTACCAGCTCTAGCATATTTCCTAACCACTAAAGTGGATGCTGAGCATATTCTAAATACTAGGCTTTAACAGTTGAAAATAACAAGACAATGCACAGTAAGATACATAGAGAAAGCACTAGGCTTATCTCTCAATTCTCCCCATAAGCCTTGCGCTAAGCCTTGGAGGTGATCTGCTGTAGCCCAATCTTCTCCCTCATCTCCTAGAACTTGGACTTCCCCAGTGACTTGGTGAGAATATCAGCTAGCTGATCAGTAGTGGTGATGTGGCTGGCCTTGATGCTCCCATCCTCCAAGCAATCCCTGATGAAGTGATACTTGATGCGAATGTGTTTGCTCCTTTCATGGAAGACAAGATTCTTGGCTAGAGCTAGAACAGACTTGCTGTCCACCTTCAGCTCAACCACATCCACCTTCCTGCCAAGGAGCTCTACCAGCATCCTTGACAACCATAGTGCCTGAGTTGCTGCACTGGTGGTGGCGATCTACTCTGCTTCACAGCTTGAGAGGCCACCACCTTCTGCTTGAGGGACCAGCTGACCAAGCAATCACCAAGGAAGAACATAGTCCCGGTCGTGCTCTTGCTAGTGTCCACGCTGTCGGCAAGGTCGCTGTCGCAGTAGCTGACGAAGCGCGCCGAGTCAGGGGCCTGCCGTAGTGAAGACCGTAGTCAAGGGTGGCTGCCATGTAGCGTAGGATGCGCTTGACGGCCTGCAGGTACTCCATCGTTGGCCGCTCCATGAACCGGCTCACATACCCGACGGCGAAATCAAGGTTCGGCCAGGTATGGACCATGTAGCGCAAGCTCCCGATCCGCTGCCTGTAGTGAGTTGGATCGACCCCCTCCGCCGTGCTGTCCTGACTGAGCTTGAGCCGCTCCATCGAGGCATGAGCCAGATTGCAGCCCATCATGCCACCGAGCTCGAGGATGCACTTGGCATAGTGGGTTTGGCGAAGGGTGATGCCGTTGGTGTCCTGGCGCACTTCGACACCGAGGTAGAAGCAAGGGAGGCCGAGGTCGCTCATGTCGAACGCCGCCTTCATCTACGCCTTGAACGCCGCCACTCTTCCTTCTTCAGCGTCGATGATGATGAGGTCGTCGACGTAGACGCCGACGAGCAGGACATTGCGCCCGCTGCCTCGCCGGTACACCGCCACCTCATGCGCGCTCTGCTTGAAACCCATCTTGAGCGTGGCGTCAAGCTTCGCATTCCAGGCGTGCGGGGCCTGGTGCATTGCCGTAGAGTGCCTTGCGCAGGCGGTACACCTTCCTTATCCGGCGATGGCGTAGCTCGGTGGCTAGCGCACGTAGACCTCTTCCTTGAGATCGCCGTTGAGAAAGACGAACTTGACATCCATGTGGACCTGCCACCCCTCCTGAGCCGCCAGCGCGAGGACACAGACCGACTCCATGCGCGCCACGGGGGCGAAGGTGTTATCGACTAACCTCTTGCTGGATGAAGCTGCGCGCCACCAGCCACGCCTTGTGCTTGATCACCGCGCCCTGCTCGTCCTTCTTGAGCCTGAACACCCATTTGAGGGTGATGGGGCGGTGGCCATCGGGTAGAGACACCAACTCCCAGGTACGGTTGCTTGACGAATTTCAGCTCTTGCTCCATCGCCGCGTGCCACGCCGGGTCACCTTGTGCCTCGGCATAGGATGTTGGCTCGCCGGCATGTGTCAGGTGTAGCTGAGCGAAGAGGCGCGGCGCTTGGCCGGATGGGTCCTGTTGCCGATGATATTAGTCACCGTGCGGTACCGAAGTGACTTGTCGTCGTAGTAGGTGTCCAGGCGATCTTCATCATCGTCCAGGGGCATCACGTACTCGACTTCAGGCTGTCCGCCGCGCACTGGTGTCGTGGTAGGCGAAGCAGAGGACACCGTAGTTGAGGCCAGAGGTGGTGTAGCAGGCTAGGGTGTCGGTGGAGTGCCCGCCGCCACCGATGAGCTTCCGGGCTCCCCCGGATTTGGTGAAGGCGATCGCGGCAGGGCTGATGAAGTGGACGACGCTGGTGATGATGATCCAGACATCGATGGAGATGCACCTTGTGCTTCCCTAGCTCCTCCAGTCCATGAGTACTCGACAGTAAAGTCACAGAGCACCGCCGCCGATCCATCATCCACCGCCTTGTCCCAAGCCCAGCCGCAGCCTTCATCGAACACGACGTCGCGCGCCACTCGTACACGCCGCGTCACCAAGTCAAGCACGCGATAGGCCTTAGCCCCCTTAGCATAGTCAATGAAGACTCCCGATGAACTCCGATCGTCGAGCTTGCCGATGTTGTTTAGCTCCTTGACGAAAGCCAGGCAACCGAAGACCCGCAGGTAGTTGACAGCCAGCTTGTGCCCGTGTCAGGCCTCATACGGCGTCTTGCCGTCAAGCGCCTTGGCCAATGAACGATTGAGCAGGTGCGCGGCGGTCATCACTGCCTCGCCTAGTAGACCGCCAGCATGCCACACTGCTTGAGGAAAGTGCGCCGCTGCCACCACCGTCTGATTGTGGCGTTCGACCACGCCGTTCTGTTGCGGTGAGTAGGGCGCGGCGTAGTGATGCTGAACCCCCTCGTCAGCGCAGTACGCGACGAAGTCGGCCGCCGTGAACTCGCCGCCATTGTCCGTGTGCAGCACCTTGAGCTTGCGGGCGCACTCCTCCGCGGCTGCCTGGTGGCGCTTGATGGCGTCTGCCGCTGCCGCTTTAGTGTCGAAACCGCACAGCCCACATGTAGCGGGAGGCATCGTCGACAAGGAGCAGCAAGTAGTGGCATCCTCCAGGCATCATAGATGTCACCGGACCGCAGAGATCACCGTGCACGAGCTCAAGCTTCTAGTGGCGCGGTAGCTGGCTTGACGCAGGAAAGGCCGACGCTTCTGCTTGGTCACCACACAGGTGTCGCAAAGCTGCTCGACATGTGGCATGCCACAAACCATCTCCTTGCTGAGCTGCTTCATGGCTTCGAAGTGAAGATGCCCGAAACGCTCATGCCAGCGCCATGCTTCATAGTCCCAGCGCGCGGCAAGGCAGAGGGGTTGCGCCACCTGCACATGAAGCACGTAAAGGCGCTTGCTTCCCCGGTTCACCTTGGCGAGAAGACGACGGCTTCTATCCCAAATGCGCAGCACACCGTCCTCAATCTCCACCCGCAAGCCGTTCTCGTCCAGTTGCCCGACGCTGATGATGGAGTTCCTCAAAGCCGGGATGTAGTACACGCCGGTGAGAAGGCGGTGCTCCCCTGTCTTGGCCTTGAAGATGACCGAGCCGACGCCCTTGATCTCGACGGTGGAGGCATCACCAAACTTGACTGAGCCTCTCACGCCGAAGTCCAGGTCGGAGAAGAACTCGCATCGGCCGATCATGTGATGCATAGTGCCAGTATCGAGGTACCAGCCGTCAATCTTGTCATCGCCGATACCGTTGCCAAGGAAGGCATGGGTGCGAGGCTCATCGAGGTGAAGCAGGGCGGAGCCAGCCGACGCGGGAAGGGGAAAGTTTGAACTTTTCCGCCCTCCCCTGTTTCTTGCTGAAGCTTGACGCACCTGTGCACTAGGAACAGGGCAGCCTCCTCTACTTGCGCGACGTGGGCCTACCCACCGCGGCGTGAAGGCAGCAGTCCTTGGCCCAATGTCCATCCTTGCCGCAATTGAGGCAAGTGTCATCCCGGGTCGCCTTGCGCTCATCGGCGGCGCCGCCATCGACACCAGCCTACACCTGGGGTCCTTTCTCCATGCCACCGCGCGGACGCCGGCGACATTCCTTGGAAGAGCCAGACGAGCCGGAGCCTTCATCCTTCTTCTTCTTCTTCTTCTTCTCGAAGGCGCGCCACTGCTCCACCATGTACAGCAACTTGCCGCCGCCGGCGCTCGGCTTGGTGTGAAGCCCCTCCTCGCGATCTTGGACAGCCTTGAGCGTCCTCGATGGAGAGCTACTCGAAGTCGAGGAGCGTCTCTATCGCCACCACGATCTGGGAGTACTTCCTCGGCATACAACGTAGAAACTTTTCCACCGCGCGTCCCTCTATGAGATCCGTGTCGCCGTTGCGCGCCATCTGCTCCATCAGGTTGGAAAGGCGAAGAGCAAAGTCTTCAACTTGCTCACCAGGCTAAAAGGCGAGGCCTTCCCACTCCTAGCGGAGCCGCTGCAGGGTTGCCCGACGGACACGATCACCGCCAACGCGTGCCGTAGCGATCGACTCCCACACCAACTTCACTGTGGCCTTGTAGGCAAAGGAGTCGCCGAGCTCTGTGGACACGGCGACGCACGTCTCTAGCGCCCGGCGATCGTCGCCGTAGCCGACGCCACTGACGTGGACCGCCCCCCAAAGATGGCGAGCCATCAGGAGACTCCACTCGTGATAGTTCGACTTGGTGAGCATCGGCCATGGCATCCCCGCTCCCGAGTTGCGGTAGATGGTCTGCACCATCGGCTGCACCACCGGCGAGCGGCCGCGGCGTCCATGGCGCCGCTCTGGTGACGGCGACTGAGGACAACGCCCTACTCGGCTTCGCGATCCGTCGGCTGTCTTCCACTCCATCTCGACGCGCAGCGCTGCAACAACCGCCGCCTGCCTAGCCGTCTCGACCGCCTCCGCAACCGCTGCCTCTGTAGCAGCAAGGCGCGTAGCGCGATCATCTACTCCTGCTGCTGGACCGCTGGGGTTGATCACCGCACCGGCAGCAGCGGCGGCGGCAGCACGCGCTATTTGGCTGAAGGTGGACATGGCTGCTCACTCAAGAACCCTAAGCTCTAGATACCAATTGTTGGCCAGGTAAGGGTAAAGCCAGAGGGTAGCTTGGCCCTTGGCCGCTTGGATTGAATTGAAAGTGTAATAGCTTAATTCTTACAATAACCCTGCCCCTGCTTTTATAGGCAGAGGGCCCTCTACTTTTCTACTTGCTCCACCATATTTCCTAACCACTAAAGTGAATGCTGAGCATATTCTAAATACTAGGCTTTAAAAGCCGAAAATAAAAGACAATGCACAGTAAGATACATAGAAAAAGCACTAGGCTTATCTCTCACGACGAGGCGGATGCAGCGTTCCAGACGCTAAAATACGCCTTGTCCACGGCGCCGGTACTGGAGATGCCTGTCTTCGACAAGCTGTTCGTCATCGACTGCGATGCCTCCGGGTCCAGGTTTGGTGCCGTCCTCCACCAGGACTCTGGGCCGCTAGCGCTCTTCAGCCACTCGTTCGCCATGTGGCACCTCAAGCTCGTGGCCTACCAGTGAGAGCTGATTGGCCTCGTGCAGGCCATGCGCCACTTGAGACCATAATGTCTAGGGTCGCCACTTCCTTGTCCCCACGGATCACTATAGCCTCAAGTTCCTACTCGATCAGCGCCTCTCCACCGTGCCCCAACAGCAGTGCATCAGTTGTTCGGCTTCGACTTCGCAGTTGAATATCGCCCGAGCCGCCTGAAAACGGTGGCTAACGTGCTCTCCCGCCCCGACACCGCCACTGCTGCTGCGAACGCCCTGTCTGGGCCAACGTTCAACCTGCTCGACGACATCCGCGCGGTGACGGCCACATCCGACAACACTTGCCGCCTCCGTGGCGCGCATCCGAGGGCCTCCTCCATGGGTCGCGCATTTTTGTCCTTGAGCACTCCAACTTACACCACCAGGTGCTCTCTGGCTCACACGGCGGGTCATGAGGGCACCCAAAAGATGCTACAGTAGCTGCGGGGCGATTTCTTCATCCCCGGCGACCGCAACTTGGTGCACGACTACGGCACGTGCCAGCGCAACAAGACAAAGTCCCTGCAACCCGCCGGTCTACTGAAGCCCCTCGAGGTGTGGGCTGACATTTCGATGGATTTCGTCCAAGCTTCATCCTAGTCATGGATAGATCACCCAGGTTCGGGTCCATAAGCAGTGACAATCGCCCTATGGATTTCGTCAAGGGCCTGCCCAAGGTCCACGACAAATCAGTCATCCTCATCGTCGTTGACCGCTTCTCCATGTACGCCCACTTCATCGCCCTCAGTCACCCGTACACCGCCACGTCCGTCGCGAGGGCCTTCTTCGAGGGGGTTGTCCACCTCCACGGGTTCCCTGCCTCCATCATCACCCTGTCTTCACGGGTTTGGCGTTACCTCTTCAAGATGGCGGGCATCACCCTCCACATGAGCATGGCCTTCCAACCGCAGAAGGATGGTCTGAGGTGGTGAACAAAGTGCTTGCCACATACCTACTCTGCGTCACTGGCGACCAACCGTCGGCGTGGGTCGATTGGCTCCCGTGGGCAGAGTACAGATACAACATGCCCTTCCATACCGCCCTCCGTGCGACGCCGTTCCAGGTTGTCTACAGGCGGCCTCCTCCGCCCTTGCTGCTATACACGGCGGGCACCACCCGCACGGACAAGGTCGACCATCTCCTTCGCGAGCGCGACGACTTCCTCGGGGAGGTCCGAGAGCGTCTACTCCAAGCTCAGTAGGTCTCAAAGCGCTACTACAGCGCCAACCACCGTGAACTGGAGTTTGCATTGGGGGACTGGTGTGGCTACGCCTTCTCCACCGCTCTACGCACTTGCTTGAGCCCCGAGAAGGGTAAGCTCGGCTCTCGCTACGCCGGCCCGTTCCAGATTCTCGAGCGCGTCGGCACTGTGGCCTACCGGCTCCAGCTGCCAGATGCCACCCACCTACACGTGTTTCACGTGGGGCTGCTGAAGTCGTTCCATGGCGATCCTCCGACCACGACCCCACCGATGCCCCCCACGCATGACAGTCGCCTGCTACCCGCTCCAGAGCGTGTCTTGCACGCTCAGGTCCGTCGTGACATCTGGCACGTCTCGTCCAATGGCGCGGCATGAGTGTTGAGGAAGCCACTTGGGAGTCGCTCCAAGCATTCAGGGATCTTTACCCAGATGTTCAGCTCAAGGATGAGTTGTTTGATGAGGCGGGGAGAGATGTTATGGCCGGCGCACTTATGGCTAGGATGGCTCCAGCCATTAGGGGCTAATGGCCCAGATTATCTCCCTAATTTGTTATTTCCTTTATTTAGAATCTTAGTCCTTGAATTTAGGATCTGATAGTTGGTTGTTTAGGAAGGGATAAATATCCCCAAACAGTAATGAGATGATTAAGTAGAGCAATGATTTTGTTGCTAGGCTTCCCTTGAGCCCTCTTGTTCTCTCTCGCTCGCTGCTGCTGCACCGTGGTCACCACGGCGCCCACTCGCCGCCGTCTGCCTAAACCCCATCCCCCAATCTTCCATCACTACAACCTCCGCAGCAATCCTCGTAGATCAGATTATGTCAAAACTAAGCTCTCGCACTGGTCTACCCAAGGTTCAATATGAACTCTCTTTTTTATTGTCTCTCTCTTTTCTGTTTCCATTTGCTTGGTGTTTTTGTCAAAAGTTCAATATCAACTCCATTGGACATGCATATAACTTCAAACTGTAGTTGTCTATACAATCTGCCTATGCCATGATGCATTAAAAAGAAACACAAAGCTGAAGATGGCTATGATGCTTAAAGCCTTAAACTGAGCGTTTTTTACGTCTGATGCATGAGGTACCTATAAGTAAGATTTGCTCATTTCCAGTGTCAAAACCCTCCATCTCAATTAGAAACTGTGTTTTCAGTCTCCTGCTTGATTCATGTTCACCATCTGATTTGCGCTGCAATCATCTTAAAGGCTATCAAGAGTCCACAAAACAGGATGTATATGGGCATAACAAAAACAAGACATCAGAATCAACAAACCTGAGACAATAATGAGTCTATCTCATCCACAAATATGACAGCAGGTTGACGACAACTGGCCACACCAAAAAGTGCCCTAACAAGTTTTTCACCCTCACCAATCTGCACAAGCAAAAGAATAAGAAACACTATCTGAAAACAGGATTATCATTCTCATTTGCTATTATGGGGGCTGCTGCAGATATGCCACCCTGTGGTTGTGGACCTTATGTACTTTCAATGATGCAGTGGAAACTAGGGCGGGCGTGGTGGTGGGGTGAATATGGATTAGAGTGCTCTGTGGATGCTATGCTACCGTACAGCATCGTGCAGAGAACAAAACAAAACACTCAGGATTTTGGTGTTAGTTTTTCTTTTCAAAATTCTTTATTATAGAGGGTTTCACCACTGATCTAGATATGGTTTGGAAGACTGAATTAGTTCCGATTCTACCAAGAAACAGCAGAAATGTTACCAAACGCAGCAACCACAAAACGTTTCAGGTGTGAAACCGTATGGAGCGATTCGTGTTTTCTTCATTGGAGCTCGAAACGCTGCAAGCCTGGTTTTGCATGGATTCTAGTTTCCCTACTGTGTACCAACAATTATAGTTTTTTCAGTTATAATCCTTTTTTAGTGCAACAAATTAAAATGGGCTGTAATGAAGTTGTTCTTCACCCACAAAAAGTTTCAGAATTTTTTTTGAAGCATATTTCATTTATACGATTCTTTTTATAAAAAAAATTGCGTAGAATCCAAACTAACATCTAAACAGTCTCATAAAGTGAGTCTGATTCATCACCCAAAACATTTCCCGAGAATCTGGATCCGAAACATTTCTACAAAAATCTGGATCCCTACCAAATGCACCCTCAAAGTGAAGTTGTAGTCAAGGGACTGGATGGTTGCTGCCCATGACCTTGCCAGTAACAAGTCAGCTAGGTTGTAGTGGATGTGTGATGGGGACTTAGTGAACATGACTCCCTATCTATATAAGATAACAATCCACCAAATCTAATCTTGGCTACCTCCTGGCTCCTGAAGCATGGGTCTAGGTCTTAGCAAACAAGTTGACAGGCTGATGGGATTGAGGAATGGGAACACAGAAAACAGGATGAGGGATACAAAAATCATAGTATGAAAGTGGCTCTTCTGTTTTGTTTGAGAGATGAAACATGAAGCAGGTCTTTTTGGAATAATAGTTAGAACAAAGTTCTTGGACTGGGGAACATATCATTGTTCCAGGCAGCTAAGGTCAGGGCTTATCTCCTAGGTAATAGGCCTGTTCAACAACGGTTTTGTGCCACTTTAGATAGTTTTTGAAATGAACCTGTACGTCCGCCAGGTTAGACAGTTTGGTTTCCATGACAAAAGGCTATGTTGTTGTTGTTGTTGTTGTTGTTGTAGTGGTTTAAACCACGCTTTCCTTGTTGTGCGCCACTTCTGCCGCTATTGGCTATGGCATGACGTCCAGCACCACGGCTCTGCCTAACTTCTGCTAGGCTGACCTCACAGCGAGTGCCACCAGTCCAGCGCCGACACGTCCAGGCTACAGCAACACAGCTCCATGTCAAGATCGCAGTTTGCGTCGCAGCTCCGCGTCAAGGCTGCAGTTTCGCGTCCGCGCCACAAAACCGACGAGATCTGCCCTGTCGCAGCACCCACAGCAGCGGTTTGGCTCCGGCAAGCTTGGCGTGGCCTGGGCAGAGCTCACCGGCGCAGAGCTTGCTGATGCAGCTCGCCAGTGCTGCTGGCTCAGCAAGTAACAAGGAACGATGGATCTTACAGCTCAGATTTGGCATATGAGGAAGACGACGGGTCCAACAGTTTTTTAGAGGGGTCGACCCAAACCATCCTCCTTTGCGGTTTGGTCTGGGCTGGTTTGCTGGTTTGAGTGGTTTGCAACCAATCTGTGAACAGCCCTACCAGGTACTAAATCCGAACATACCATACACCTGCCATGCACATTAGAAAACAACCTCCTGTATCCCATGGCTACAAGCACACCACCAAAAAGTATATTATATATCAATCAAGCAGGAATGAACTCCCGGGCCCCAATTATTTCCCCCTACTAGTACTTCAAATCCACTTAAACTATGCCATCTGGCCAGCTCCTGTTGATATTTACCCAGTAATGGTGTAGGGACTGTTACAGTTCTGATGGCACATTAATTTGAGTGAAGAGAGTAAAGACACGTATATCAAGATGATGCAGCTTTGATAGTAAAATGATGGAATTATCAGCATTAAAAATCAAAACAAAGTGCCGTGCATACCCATTTGCTTGTTAGTGAACTAGCAGATATGTAGAAAAATGTTGCCTTGGCTTCACCAGCTATTGCCTTTCCAATCATGGTTTTGCCTGTTCCCTGTAGAAAACAGTTCATATATTTAGCATTGAGGAAAGAGAGGCACAACAAAAGAAGATGAGATAAATACCCACAGGAGGTCCAAACAACAGTAGACCTCTTCCAGGAGACCGACAACCACGGAATATATCAGGACGTAGCAGTGGCCATATCACCATCTCTGTCACGCATTTCTTTGCATGTTCCAAGCCAGCTATTGCAGTGAGGCATGAATTAGTTACAGGGGAAACAGAAATCCTGAAGACCAAGGAAACTACAAACCTATGTCATTCCAGCGAACATTAGGATCCCTATCCATTATTTCATTACTGACATGTTCAATAAGGCGAGATTCCAGATTCCTCAGCTTCTCAGGAAGCTCACCATCAGGGCCACAAAGCATTTCAATACTGATGATTATCAAAATTATTAGTAAGATTGAATATGCACATACATATTTTGTAATTGTGACTATTAATCATCCACATCAGGCATAATAGAATAGATGATGCACAATCTTTAGTGACAAAACCATCACAAGAAGGAAAAGATAAAATAATTCAAATGGTATTAGGTACTTAAGTTGGAAATACAAACCATTTCCTTGTTGAAACTTCCATGGACTCGTCATTTTTACCAGTGACCCGTGAGATTGTTGTACCTGATCCTCCATTATTTCTGATAGGGGGTATAAAACTACCACGTGGTCCACGACGAGAATTCCAGATTGGTCTCACGCCATAATTCCGTGTACTATGGTTGTTATCACATTGCGGTGATAAAGAAGCACCTTGTGGACCACTACGTGCAGACTTTTGCACAACATCCATCCCCTAGAAAAGGAAAAAAAAACACAGCAGAGGCACAAATTAGGTTGTCAAGACATCACAATTATTATCAATGCAGTTAAAGAGGTGTGGGAGGGACAATGTCACAATGGAAGTCTAAAAGTGTGTAACATATGTGGCAAATGGTGCCATGCCATGCAATAGACCCCTTGGTTAAAGGGTTTGCAACTTTGCATACAAGCTTAAAGAGAACTTACATAGTTTGAAGGTGATAAAATCGTAGTTTGAAGGAGACAAAATCGCTAATCAAGAAACAGTTATCATGATTTACAGAGAAACATTTAATAAATAAACATTTGACCCAAATATTTTCCGAAAAACAGTATTGTCAATTGGTATTGGTGATTCAGGATTGCATTCAGTGATAGCAGCTACAAAAGTGAGAAATAGACAAACCATGTAACTAGCTAGGGCACTAGTCAATGTAGTTCTTTAGAAAAACAAAATTATATGACTTAAGCTCACACCTTAACAACAATCAACTAATGAAAACAAGACTTACAACCTATAAACAGAAGCAGGCTGGCAGTCAATATCTACAAGCCTATAACTGAACGAAACAAAAGCTGCACTGTATCTATTAAAAACCATTGGTGTTTTATGAAATTTACATACAAGCCCTCGTCCTAAATATGTCAAACAGGACATAAAAATGATACATACAACAAATAATAGCAGATTAGCAGCATAGATGAAAGTACATATTCTTACAATTGTGCATACCATCATTCTCTTGGCAGTTGTAAACTCATTGGCAGGAGCATCAGCTTCATCATTACTTGATGGAGAATTTGCAACCTCACATACAGGACTTCTGAACCCTGTATGTTTCCACTTTGCATTCTGCAATTGCCCACGGGATTTCTCATTCCCGTCAGTGTCCAGATAAGTAGGATGCCGGTTACCATTTTGACTTGTTCTATTTTCAACACCAGCACACTCTTTAGATGAGTTATCTGATTCGAACATATTTCTGTTTGGTATGCCATTTGCCTTCAAGGACTTGCTACTATATAATGATGTCAACTTCGTTTGCATCATTAACTTTGAAGCCCTGATGCTTAGCTTCTCATTTTCCATGTCAGCTTGGCTTTCATCAACGCATGAAGCCCATTGAACCGAGAACTCTTGGCATGTTGCATTCTTTCAAATTTCAATGCATATCATATGCAGAGAAAAGGTACTTCAACTTAGTGCAGAATAATTTTAAAATCTATGTAATTCTTCAAATAGTGCTTAATAATAAGCAATAAGGACAACACCACCCTTCAGAAATAACTTAATAAACAGAAAAGTTAAGGAAGAATGGCAAGAAAAAGTATAGAATAACACAAAAGAGAAGTAAAAGAAGTTGAAAAACATACCAGTTGTTCAGAAGCATTTGCTTTAGCCTTCTGAAGAAGAACATGGAAATACTTTGAACACTGAATTCTTTCAACATTATTGTCACCCTGCTTCGCAAAAACACAGCCAACATCCGTTCTTGCGAGCTCAAAAGCTGCACTGAACTCAATCATAACAATGGCAAGTATTAACACGTAAAGAGGAATGTATTTAAGACCATACACATTATAGTGTAATCTTCAAGAATCCGAGCACATACGAGCAAAAACAGTGATTTTTTTTTTGTAAATGAATATATATTACAATGGGCTGAAAATTACATAACAGTTTTCATCAGCTATTGTAACTAAACTAAATGAGACAAATAAACAAAAGCCAACTTTTACTACTTCCGAGGTTGATAAAGAGACATTTCACAATTTTTAAAGTTGCTTCAAATATTCCTGTTTATGAAGTTCCAAATATTGGTTTAAATTTGCACAAGCATTTCTTAATTTACACTTTTTCAAACCTCGAATGCTTAATCATGTCCTATGATACACATACCCTTTTTGGTCTCATGCTAGCACACTATAATACAGGTACTGGTCTCAAAACAATATATCTGTGAGATGGTACACAATTGAGACATGTTTCACACATGAGAAAGAGAAAGAATTGTCCAAGGTAATAAAACATAAACATTAAACAACGAGAAAGAAATAAGAAAAACAAAATATTATTACTCTAGTGAGCCCTATATAGGATGAGGCTGCCGCTTCAATTACAGAACTTAGATAGCAACAAATCCTTTGTAGGACATGGTGGCACCCCAAACATTTGCATAACCTTAATATTGGTGGAATAGCACCATCAACTTTGAATATGCCTTTGCTATGAACATTCCATTTACCCACTACTAACATGTTTGCCCATGTAAGATTCTGACTTTAGCACATATACCAGCTGACTGTATTATGCTACTTAGAGCAACTGAGCAAGTAGTTTCAATGAGAATTCCTTAGCATGGCAATCGGCAGCAACATCAAAGAGCATGTGCATGCAAAGAAATAGCAGGATATCTTTCCATCTACACATGCACTTTGCAAAATGTTATTTCTGGTCGGAAATATTACTGCAATACCTGTGTTGCTGTGCATCCATATCTCATATGGATGAGAATAGATGAATAGAAGACATCGAGAACGGAAATTCCAAAGATCGGTGAGAACCAAACCACACATACAGTAAATCGAGGCAATTTTTTTTTGTAGCAACGTCTAAGCAACTGAACTATAATATTTTATATTTGCAGCCTGCGTAATGTAGCTGCAGTAGATTCCTCGGATCTGGACAGTCCGCATAGTTACCGTCACGTTCCACGAGTTCGGACGCGAAATAGGGAGGGGGTGGATTGCACGGGGACGGGGGCAGTGTTCCGTACCGGTCGGAGTCAGGGACGCGGGCGCGTGAGGCGGCGGCTAGCCGAGCGGAAGCCGCGGCGCGAATGGGCGCGACGAAGGTGGCGTTCTCGGGGCCCGCGCCTGCGGCTAGGGCCTGGGAGTCGAGGAAGCCAAGGAGGCGGAGCGCGAGCGCCTGCGCCACCATGGCGTCCCCGTGCTCGAGCGCCGCGTCGGCGCCGAAGAGGAGGGAGTGGAGGCGCCGAAGCCGCTCATCCGCCTCCTTCCTCCAGTTTGTCGGGCAGCCAGCGGCGCGAGGCGGCTCCGCCATTTCAGGTGCGTGCTCGATGCCTCGATGCTTTCCGTTCCGTCGTCTCGCCTCCCCACTTGGCTCTGTTTCCCGCTTTTTCGCGACGAACTCTGGCTGTGTTTACATCCAAATTTTTTTAAGTGCCAAAATAACTGTAGTATTACGTTTGTATTTGGTAATAATTGTCCAATCATTGATTAATTAGGCTCAAAACGTTCGTCTCGTAAAGTACAACTAAATTGTGCAATTAGTTTTTGATTTTATCCACATTTAGTACTCCATATATGTATCGCAAGTTTGATGTGACGGAAAATCTTTTTTTTTTTTTGCATAGTATACTTTTTCATGGATCTAAACACAGCCTCTGAGTTTTTGCTTTTGGCTTTGACTTTCTGGATATTGGCTTTGTCAAAGGTGGCATGTGCAAAAGTTGAGGCTGTTCGCAGGCGAAGTTAGAGCTAAACAGAGGAGGTGCGACTATTAAAGCCGTATTTGGTGTGGCTGCATGCCGAATGCTAAGGCTGAAGCCAGAGCCCTACAGTGCATTGCTTTTAATCTTCATAATAAATTTATTAAGTAAAAAATTATTTATGACTTAATTGTCATTTTTTTAAGAAAAATGATAAGATGAAAATAAATACAGTGCTTCTTCATAATCAAATCTATGTTTTATATTTTCATGAAGCGACAAAGCAAACTCTCATTCATGACATCCATCCCTTCTTATTCCCCATGTAGGATTTTTTATATTTTTAATTCTTTTCGAGACCTCTAAGGAGTCTCCGTAGTGAGGAAGAGTGGCGGTCTACCGGTTCCTCTTTTTTCCTAGCATTCCAATCCCTAAATTCACCATCTGCAATCCTCACCGATCGATCTTCCCTGCCTCCCTTGTCATGATTCAATTGAGGATTGACACTTGCTTCCCTCAATTTCATTTGCTTTGGCCGATTTCGCCGAAGGTTGCCACCTGCTCGGGGCCCAACTCGAGCTTACAGCGACACCTGCTCCTCCACCGCCCGTCACCGCCTCGCACCGATCCATCACCCCCTCCCGCTTCCCTCGTCGCCTGCCTCCAATCCACCGCTTCTGGGTTCGTCATGCTTTATCTTACTGATGAAGCACCTGAAAGGTCCTAATATGGTTAAAGGGGGTGAATAGCCTATTTAAAAACTCTACAAAGTATTAGAGCAATTGATTAGTACAACAAATAGCGTAAAACAATTTTGCTCTAGCTCTACAAGGGTTGCAAGCCACCTATTCAACAATTCTAGTTGCTATGATCACTAGACATACAACAAGCTAGGTCATTACTCACAAAGCTAGTGTGCTCTCAAAGACTAACTAAAGAGCCACACTAACCAAACTAACAAACTCTCAAAGACTAGCTACACTAAAGAGCTTAACAACTAGTTTGCAAGGAATGTAAGGAGTAAGTAGGGTGTGTTGATGGTCACTAAATACCTATTTTGACCATCAATATTACACCAAAAATGGGAGTAAACAATAACATAGGTAGAGATTTATGTTTATAATTCACATATTTCCACTTGTACTTGAGATCTTTGCTCATGCAGGAAAACTATATAAAAACATAAAAAAAAATCAAGCAACTAGAAGCAATTGGAGCAAGGTGGGCCACTTGGTGGCGCAGCCCGGCCCCACATGGGTGCTGCCCGGTGCCCCACCTGCCCCTACCACGTCACTGATCCGTGAGAGAGGTCCTCCAAGGCTTCTCTACCATTGATCTCAAGTCGATTCATCATCAAGGGCTCGAATGAAGCATCACACGAATCGCTGACATGGCGTGGTAATTCAACCAACGTAACAAACATCTCCAGCCATCCACACCCACTCATGACATGTGGGCCAACCTTCTAGAAGCTTGGGGGAGGCCCCACCTATCATAGGGGGGCCGGCCGGTGCCACCCTACCGCCGCCCAGCGCCCCACTCTCTCTCCACCACCATTGCATGCCTCCATGCAAAGAAGCACATGCTCAAATGCTCTCTACCCTTGATCATATGACGGTTTGATCCAAAGGAGGATGGAGAGCACACGGATTGATGACGTGGCGTTGGAATAGCCCCTACTCGACCCCCACTATAAATAGGACCCTCACCTCTCACTTGTAACTGGCACCGTCACTCATAAGAGATGTAGCTCTCTCTACTCTCTCAAGATGTAGCTCTAGTAGTAGTGCTAGTCATGGTAGGAGGTAGGAGCTCTTGAGCAGTCTTCAGGAGTCTGGTATAGCTTTGTCTCTCTTTTGAAAGTACTTTATTAGTATATTACTTTCTATGCAAGTATTATTTCAAGTCTTTTACTTTATGTATTAGTCTTGTGCTCTAGTTATGCTTTGGTTATTGTTGACAGTCCTTAACATCAACATTATACCTTCAATGAATGCACAACATAATGGTAAAAGGGCTATTAGTGCATAGTTGTAGGGTTTATTCTGACAAGTTCCATGAGTTATGTTGCTCTCACATCTTTTGCAGAATTATTGATATTTCACCACATAAAAGTATCTCAAATGACAAAACAGAACACACCATTGTGAAGATCTTATCGAGACGATCGAAACAGACATCATTTGCTATATTTGGAGTCCCGACAAGAAAGTCCCCGATGAATACGCATAGGAATTCTCTGGAATACTCCGTGTGGGGGTATAAATCCCTATACCCTTACGGCTAGACATGGGCAAGCCCAGACCAGACGGTCTGGCCCATTACATGACGATGCGCGATCCAGATCATCGAGATGGAGTCTCGCGCAAGGCATCAAACCAGACTTGGAGATCAAGCAAGGTCTTGGTCGGTTAGGTTAGGAATCCTTATCCGGCTCTATATGGAAATTGTAACCGGCTAAGATTAGTTTACAGATCTGTAACCCTGCCTCCCGGACTATATAAGGAGGGCAGGGGACCCCCCTTAAAAACATCGAAATACACTCTAGGGCAATCTAGCTTGTAATACATTGTTGGAGACAGCAATAACAAAGCAGAGCAGGATGTAAGGTATTACGCCCATACGACGGCCTGAACCTGGGTAAACCCGCGTGTTGTTCTGCATCACCATCTCGTTCGTGGCTTGCACACCTGTCTGCTGACAATCTACTACCTTGGGCATACCCCTCGGAAAACCAGCTCATAGGCTACTTGTTTTGTGTTGAGTTTGGTCAACCCGTGTTAGACCCTTGTCGAGAGGATGGTCATGCCCCCAAGATCAAGAAAATTACACTTACAATTTGCACCCCTGCTACTTCTACTCTGGAAGTACTAACCACCATATTCACCCATTTAGATCCACTAAAAAATATTCTACTCCTACACTGGGAGTGAACACCAAAAATATTTCCCATAGGTTTTCCTTGTTTACTACCCAAGTTCCCAAAATAATGCTCCAAGCTGTTATCATTTATTCTCTTAGAGTTTTTCATTAGAGATTGGGCTACTTTGCTTGTCTAAAAAAAGGAAAAAAAGAGAAAAAAGAGAAAGAGAAGCCCCATGTTTTTCAAAGTTCTAAGATGAGAGAAGTTACCTTTTGTAAAGGAGCATTGTAGAATTAGTCTTTCACCCCTTATCCCTTCTACAAATATTCTCTATCATATTGTTCATTTGAAACCACACATGCACATCTTGATCTAAGGGTATTGTCTCCCCTCTGAGGATCCCGTTTTGACTAGGCAATATATACAAGGTAAGTATGTCATATCCTTGAACTACCCTCAGCTCCACATAAGCCTAGAGATGATTTTATTGGATTGGACGTGTCCAGTCAGGGATGACCTGACGTGACCCAGCGTTCGGTCAGTACAAGCTTCACGGGGGCAGTGACACCAGTGTACGTCAGCGCGGACCTGATGCGCCCCCTGTGCATTCGGTCACGCCATCCTGCTTACGTCCGCTCGTAGGCCCACACCATGCCCTATCTACTTAGTAGTGACCGGACGCCAGGCTAGCGTCTAACACTGCATCTGGTCGCACCACCTCTATAGACCGAGGCTTAGGGTTTGGCACCAGACTCACCAACCCAGAGTTCGGTCAGCCCGAAATTAGAGTCCGGTCGCGTGCCTTCTCCTTTTCTCTTTCTAACTTCGCAACCACTTCACCCTTGCTTCCAAGTTGCTAACCACAAAGTGTGTCACTTGTGTGCTCATGTGTTAGCATTTTTCCAAGTATTTTTCAAGGGTTAATTGTTAGCACACTAGGTCCCTAATGCATATGCAAGAATCATGTCACCTAGTGGCACTCGATAAGCGCTTAGCCAAAGATTTCCCCTCTTTATAGTACGGCTATCAATCCTAAACACACTCACACCCTCTATGGTGTCTTGAGTGCCAAAACAAAAACCTATTTGATACCTTTGCCTTGATCAACCTTGTTTTTATTTTTCTTTCTTCTTTTCCAAGTTGAGCACTTGATCATCACCATCCACCATGATCATCCTCTTGCTCCACCACTTGGAATGGACTATCCTCTCTTGTCTACACACTTAGCACTAGGATTAGTCCATAGGTTTCATCAATTATCCAAAACCAAACTAGGGCTTTCAATCTCCCCCTTTTTGGTAATTTATGACAACCTTTTCACAAAGATATTCAATGAAAACTTTTTAGATTCATATTGCTTGCCTAAACATTTTACCATTTGTAAAGGATATGGACAAGTTTCATAAACCCAAATTGGTAGCATTAGCTCCCCCTACATATGTGCTAAGAGTTTGGATTTAAAAGTTTGCACTTATGCATAGATAGGAAGTGTGGGAAGTAATGTCTACCAAAAGATGCTAAGGTGTAAAGAATAGACCTTTGAAGCGTGATACCAATCGGAGTTGTCATCTGAATACCATCCTTAGCACCATTGTTTGCTAGATACCTCTTGAAAATCACAAAGATAAACTAGATACCTCGTAAGATCAACATTAGAAGCAAGGCTCTAGTACCACTTGTGAAAACCAATTCAAGTGTCTAGCTATCCTACGCATGCTAGTTTTTCATTTCATCATTCAAACTTACAACTAGCATACACCACACAAGCATGGATAGAGAATTTAAAAACTTGTGACATGCAAGCAAACATATGTAATGCACATCCAAATGCAACATACAAGTTTATGAGCTTGCTCCCTGTTGGTATGAATTAAATGTACACAAGATAATAAGGTTATCCGCAAGCACACATATAGTATACCGATGTAGCACTTCACCCAGGAGTATTCTAGAGTATCGTTATTTATATTTTACCGCAAGGAAGGAATATGTGTGAGAAACTAAGCCTAAGCTTAGACCCCTGAGAAGCAAGCAAGTACGGAGAGAATAGGGCTATAGAGAAGATCACTAAGGTCTCTAGTTCTAATTTTTGCAAGCTATGTTATGATTGTTCCAATGGGAACATTACTTAAGAAAAGACACCAGCAGATGATGTTTTCCTTAGCAACCAGGTCCTACTAGTGCTATAAATGAGAGGTGGACTATAGAAGATTCAACGAGGTAAAGTCACCCTCGCGAGCTACCACTGATCCGAAAAGTAGGGTGCATCTATGAGTAATTGATGTGATGTCTAAGCGCCACGCTTACACTACGAATACTACTTCAATCAAGGAGCTACCAAGATTAAAGTACTCAAAAGAGTCAGAAACCAAAAGAATAATAATAGCAATGTTACTTACTCAAATTAGAAGATGAATACTAGAGAAATCTCAGAAGCAAGCTCCAATGGAACTTGATCCCGTAGGTACAAGCTGTAGAGGAGGCACCAACAGGTTAACAATTCCTCCAAACTCTTCCCCAACACTCTATCTCTCTATCTCTAAATAAGACTAGTCCTAATCTTTGGAAGACTACAAGACTAATCTCCTCTTGAATGCTTAGCTTTTGATCCTATCTAGGGTTTCTTGATTATAGAGGAGGCTCACGGTTTCTACCCAGGATTGAGGATGCTCTGACACAGGGGGTAGGGTCCTACTTATATAGGCCAGTGGGATGCACTAGAGCCCTCAGATCAAACAGACTTGAATCAACGGCAAAGATGAAAACCCTAAGGCGGTGGAGAACTGACTTGTGAAGGAAGCTGACAGGTGGGGTCAGCCGACCTAGGTAAATGCTAGGTGGGCCCCCCTTTGGTGTCTCGTCTTCTCGTGTTCTCTAGAATCTTCTTGACTTGGTTCCCGCATAGAATATGCTTTTTAGTCCGACATGTGGGTCATCTTGGGCTCTTTTCCTTTTTAATCCCTGCGAAACACAGATTCACCAAAACTCATAGAATTATATCAGTTTAGCCCCTATTCTATGTTGGTGATTTCTTTTATGCAGTTATTTTGAGTTAAGTTGATGGTTCATGATGGTTGTTAACTACCGTCAACAAACTCCCCCACACTTAGGCTTTTACTCGTAACTTTAGGACAAGACATCAACGTAAACCATTCCTAGCAATACCTGCACTGCAGGATTCAATGTGTCTACCATGAAACTTTGGATAGTTGAAGAATGGAACAGCTTGAAATAGTTCACCTTCTTCCTTCAGTCAAGTCAATTGGAGTTTTTGCATAAGTTTTGAAAATAAAACATATCTTACCTTCTCCTTCTTTGTAGTACTCTCAAATCACTCATTATATGTGGTATTTCTAGATCCTTACCAAGGCATGTGAGAATGATTCCTTCTTTTTGCCTACTTCTAAAAGCTTATGTGGAGCTCAGGTAGGATGAAAATGAAAACATACTTGCATTGCATATATTGTAAAGTCAAAACAAGGATCCAAGGAGAAAGATGTCATAATCTTAGATCAAGATGTGCATGTATGTGGAATATATAGTGGCTATCCTATTTCTACTATGCTCTTTAAAACATGTCTTTCTTGTTTGAAACTTGGAAACTTTTGCTAGAGAGCATGGGCTATCTTTTCTTTCTTTTTCTTCTTCTTCTTTCTTTTTTTATGGCGGGCATCTGAGTACCCATTGTTTTCGATATTTTGGACACTTGCCCATTTTTTTCAATACTTTTCTTTTGCATAGCCATATGCCTCTTTCTACAATTGAAAAACTTTAAGAAAGACATTAACAAGAACTTGGAGTATGTATTCCTAACAATCTTCTTTTTGTGTCTTCTCCCAATGTAGGAGTAAAACATTTTTTGGTGGATGGAAAACATGTTGTTGCATACTCCCAGTGTAGGAGCAGCAGAATATATGTGGAGTGTACATGATCTTGATCTTGGGAGCATGATAAGTTTCTCAACATGGGTCACAAGGTTTGACCAAACTCAATACAAACACAAGTAGTATATGTAGAAGGTTTATCTACCCTATATATGGCTTTGGTAGGACGCTGCTCTACTACAAAGGAGAGATGTAGCTATTTATTTTACCTTTTGAAATAAAATTCTTCAATGACTAAATATCAAGAATCAAGTTCTTATTATTCTTACTATCTCACATTCCACAACAACTTAAGTGTCATGGAGTCCCTAAAATAAGTTCCCAATAGTAGGAAGACTTTTAGGAAAAGTGTTATGTGAGTCTATCCTCAAGCATGGCTACACAATCTTCCTTTCATGTTTTTAAGTTGTTTTATCAAAGGATTTTCAATTCATTTCAAAACAGAAAGTGACATATATGAAAATAGAGTGTATTAGGCTCATACTGTAACACCCCAGGTGTTTGGCTCACATATTTGCACTTGCATGTCATAAGCATGAGCATCATTCCATTCATGCCTTTATTTTGCTTGCAACATGAGTATGCAACATACTCCAATGTGTTTGTCTTGTAAATTGTTAACTTATGAAATGTGGGTGGTGCGACATATAGATGTAACATGGGTGTCTCATGCTTTGAAACATGGCAATGTTGTTAGTATAACATGATAATTTTAATTATTGCAACAAGAGCTTGAAACACATGCAACATGGTAGTGAAACATTTTGGTGAAAATGTTTGTTTTGCTTGTTTCAACCTATGTGACATTTGGAATTTGGTGTAACCAATGAGTACAGTGGTTAATTATGTCCTATAACACCTTAATCACACTTAGGATCATTAGTGGAACAATGTTCATGTTGACCAAAATGACCAAATTGCCCTCCTAAGTGTTGTTGACCAAGTTGTGACCTCTAGAGTGCTCTCGTTTGACTATTTAAAAAGTCCAGCTTACAGATCTTGCATGGAGGTGCACCCTTAAACAAAGTTGTAGCAAATTTGTTAGGGAAAAAAAGTTGTGTTATGGAAGATTCAAAAAAAAAGTTGTGTTATGGCCATCTCATGAAAATGGCTAGAACACCCTCAAAATTGGCCCACTAGTCAGTTGGCGTATTGTTTCACTAGTAATTTGAGGTGTACATCTGCTGAAATGGCCAGAAATGTCCATCTTAGACTCCAAATTTGTCAAAGTCATCTTTATTAAAGTTGTGAAAAATTGTATAAGCTCCAACTTTGTCAATTGGCTCATCTCATGATTCAGCCTCCAAGTCCCTTGAAATCCCAACTTTCTGTTCTATTGGAATGGTCATTGTTTCACAGAAACAGTCCCTGTTCTTTGATCTATAACTCCCAAACCCAGCTGATACGATTCTAGCTCCTTTAACCAAAGTTGTAGAGAATTTTATGAGCTACAATTTTGTCAATAGGCTCATTTCAAAATTCAGCCTAGTTTGTGAGCTACAGGGCCTGCAAGTTGCTGCTATCCTAAAGTTCCAATGTTGCACATGTTTCAGCATCATGTTTCAATGTTTCATGGTTTGAAATTCTGGTTTTGGGGGAGTGGCCGACCGGGCGACGCGTTGGTGTGCCACCCATCGTCCGTACGCCACCGGTGCCCCCACCAGTCAGCCTGGGGTGGGCTTCAAGGCCACCACGACATCCTCCTGTCTGCCCCCTCCCTCCATTCACCCCCTCGCCCTTGCCGTGCTCACCAAGGCAGAGCACCGAGGCGCCATCGCCGCTGCGTGCTTCCTCGCACTCGTGCGCCATCATCATCGAGCCCCAGCTCAATTCCTCCTGTCCGAAGCACCCCAGCGCCCTCCTCTACCTCCTCCACTCCTTCCCTGGATCTATCGAGCGAAGGTGAGGCCGCATTGGTCGATTTCTCCACCGCCGTCTCCATGCGTGACCTCATCGGAGCTCCGGCTCGCTGTGGTCGGCATTGTTAGGAGCCACCTCACCCCCATTTCTCCACCTAGTTAGGTCCGCCGTGACCCATGCATGCTCAAACCAAGCTCGGACGGGCCAATGGAGGCCCGCTGCCGGCCGTGCGCCACCGTGCATGGTGACGCCACCGCTGTTCTTGCCGTCGTGAGGTTAGGGTAAGGGATGGGGTTCGGTTTCGGCATGGGTAGACTCGTCGTGACGCGCTGAGCACTTGGTTGACCTCGCCGTCGACGTCGGCTCACCACCGGCGAGCTTCGGTCGCCGTGCCTCTTGAAAGGTCTTGATGGCTAGAGGGGGGGTGAATAGCCTTTTCAAATTTTCTACAATGACAAGCTAAACAAGTTTATCAATACAACAAATAGCGAGATGCGAGTTTTGCTTAGCCTACGGGGTGTTTGCAAGCCACCTATCCAATTCACAATTCTAGTATATTTACACTCAACCGCACAAGTCAAACCGAGAAGGAAACTACAACAACAACTAGCAAGCTACACAAAAAGCTACTCTAGCAAAGCTAACTAGCTAGCAAAGGTAAGTAAGAAAATAATATAAGTGAGAGTTAGGAGGGTATCACCGAGGGGCGAAGTATTGAGCCAACCAATATGATCAACAATGAATACCAAGACAACCGAACACCGGGATCAATCAATCACAATATGAAAGTGATGACACGAAGATTTATCCCGAGGTTCACGTGCTTGCCGGCACGCTAGTCCCCGTTGTGTCCCTCTTCACCACGTGGTTCGGTTGCTAATCGGTCTCACACCGAGCCTCTCAAAAGGCGCCACAAGAACCTACCAAATGGCAAAAGGTTACAAATGACACGAGCAATTCACTAATGTTGCCTTTGGCGCTTCGCTGAGGTAGGCACAAACCCCTTACAAACACCGGAGGTGGCCAAGAACAATCACCAACTCTTGCCAACGCCTCCAAGCTGCTCCAAGCCGTCCAGGTGGCGGCAACCACCAAGAGAAATAAGAATCCCGCAGCAAATCAACCACCAAGTGCCAACTAGATGCAATCTCACAATGCAAATGCACTTGGATCACTCAATCTCACTTCGAATATGCAAAGAAGCAAGAGAGATGAGTGGGAGGGGAGTTGCTTAGCTCAAAGTGCTCACAAGTATGTCAAATGTCCAAGAGAGAGAGCCTTGAGCCGGCCAACGAGTATTTATAGATGTACCCCTTCGAATATAGCCGTTAGAAACTTGAAACAGCCGCAGTCGCACTGACCGGACGCGCTGGTCGCGCGGACCGGATGCGCCGATCACACAACGGCTAGTTTTATGAAGCACCGACCGGACGCGCTGGTCGCAGCGACCGGACGCGCCGGGCTCGACCGAACGCGCCGGTCCCGTAACGGACCAGACGCGCTGGTCAATCCTGAGCAACGCACAACGAAACAGCGACCGAACGCGCTGGAGAACTGACCGGACGCCACAGTGCCCGCGTCCGGTTAGAGTCTAGTAAGCTCCCTGAACGACCGGACGCGTCCGATCGACTGTGACCGGACGCGCCTCGCGTCCGATCAAACTACTGAAACACGCGCGCACGCTGAACACTGACCGGACGCGTCCGGTCAAACAGAGACCGCGTCCGGTCCAGCGTCCGGTCACTCCTGTGACCTCCGTTCGCTTCCGTTCGATTTCCGACTTCCGGCGTAGTGAAAAAAATAGTCGTTTCAACTCCTCGAAAACGCCTGAATCCCGCCTCGCAAGCTCGGCGGGAGGGGGAGAGGACCCCAAACCCTCTCTACCGCTCAAACTCCACCGCCTTCATAAATGTGCTAACACCACCAAGTGATCACGTCATGTGTGAGTGTGTTAGCATTTTCACAATCATTTTTCGAGGCGTTATTAGTTCTATCCAAATGCATATGATTATGAAATGCACATCTAGAGGCACTTAGGAGTTCAATAGCCGCGTCATTCCCCTCTTTATAGTACGGCTATCTATCCTATAATGTAACCACACCCACTAGGTGTCTTGGTTACTAAAACACAACCCTTAAGCATATACCTTTGCCTTGATCACGTAGGGTTGCGTCCAAATCCAAGTGTGGCCATCATGATCACCATGTCCATCTTGCCACCAACCTTGGAATGTACTAATCCTCATATGCTACATACAACTTAGGCATAGGATTAGTACTTAGGCATTGTCACTAATTACCAACACCAAACATAGGACTTTCAATCTCTCCCTTGTTGGTAATTGGTGACAACCCTTTCACAAAGATATTATGATAAAATTTTGATTGAACCCATGTCACATTGTCCAAGTATATTACCATGTGTAAGAATTATGGACATGTGATCATGAATTCAAATTGATAGCAATGGCTCCCCCTACATGTATGCTATATGTTTGGATTTTGGAAGCATACATGTTAGATAGGAAAGATTAGGAGCATTGACTACCAATAGGTGCTAAGTGTTTTAGATTATAGACCTTTGAAGCGTGATTCCATCGGAGTAGCGATAAACACCATCTTAGCACCTTGTGTAGTTAGATACCACTTGGAAACGCACAAACAAAACTAGAAACCTCGTGAGATCAATATTATAAGCAAGGCTCTAGTATCACTATGAAAAACATGAAGCAAGAAAAATCTAACTACTTCCTATTCATGCTAGTACTTCAAAACACCATTCAAATTATACTAGCAAGTCACCACACAGGCAAAGTATCAGAGAAAAAGAAATGCATAAAATTGCATCATACATATGAAGTGCACATGGAAATGCAACAATCATGTTTAAGAGCTTTCTCCCCCTACTTGTGTGCTCAAAATTTTAGTTGATCCCCTTCTTTTATCAATTCTCCCCTTTTAGAACCTATTTTTGTGAACAACATTTGTCTCCCCCTTTGTGCTTCTCCCCCTTTGAGTTCTATCTTTGTGAACAATATTTTCTCCCCCTTTGGCACCAATGACCACAAGGGACTAACTTTAGATAGATTATCATGTTGAATTATGGGGTGAGGATCAAGTTTGTGATTCAACCTAGATTGCTTGCATAAATAAAATGCTTCGGTTTGATCCAAGGGCAAGCTTCTTCACACCTCACTAGAAGGGTTATCATGCACCATGTTGAAGCAAATATTTAGACAAGTGATCTAGATTAAACACTTAGGATCACAAGCTCCCAAACAAGTTATATGCTACCACTAGATCATACAAGTCATGGAAACAATAGTGGCACCATATATACTTCAAATTCATTTGATTTTCATGAATGATCCTAGAACATGTAAATTATGACTAGATGCACTAAACAAGTCCTTAGCATAGAATGTATGACATGTCAACCAATTATACCTTGGGGCTCGAAGGAGAGGCATGTCATAACATTAGGGTGCATCAACTCATGTTGGAGAAGTCAAGTATGTTCAACTCATTCTTTAGCTTGTGAAATCTCTTCTCATCAAGTGGCTTGGTGAATAGATCGGCTAGTTGATCTTCGGTGCCCACACTCTCAATAGCAATGTCACCCTTTTGTTGATGATCTCTAATGAAGTGATGGCGAACATCAATATGCTTTGTTCTTTGATGTTGAACCGGATTGTTGGTTAGCTTCACGGCACTTTCATTGTCACATAGCAATGGCACATTCTTGAAATTGATTTCAAAATCCTTCAATGTTGCCTTCATCCATAAGATTTGTGCACAACAACTACCCGCGGCGATGTATTCGGCTTCGGTGGTAGATAGTGCAATACTATTTTGCTTCTTGGATGACCATGACACAAGTGATCTTCCCAACAATTGACAAGTCCCGGAAGTGCTCTTTCTCTCCACTTTATCACCGGCATAGTCGGAATCCGAATATCCAACTAGCTCAAAGCTTGCACCTTTGGGATACCACAATCCAACATCTTGTGTATGCTTCAAATACCTCAATATCCTCTTTGTTGCCTTCAAATGACTTTCTCTTAGTGAGGCTTGAAATCTTGCACACATGCATACACTAAACATCACATCGGGTCTTGATGCCGTCACATAGAGTAGGCTACCAATCATTGATCTATAAAGCTTTTGATCCACCATGTTGCCACTCTTGTCACTATCCAAACTTCCACTAGTGCCCATTGGGGTTGTAATCCCCTTTGCATCTTCCATGCCAAATTTCTTGAGCATATCTTTGATGTACTTGGTTTGGCTCACAAATGTTCCTTCCTTCATTTGTTTGATTTGAAGTCCAAGAAAGAAACTAAGTTCAACGATCATTGACATTTCAAATTCCTTTGCCATCATTTTCCCAAACTCATCACAATAATCTTGATTGGTTGAACCAAAGATGATATCATCAACATATATTTGCAATACAAACAAGTCTTTCCCAATCTTCTTAGTGAAGAGAGTAGTATCCACTTTGCTCATGACAAATCCTTTGGTTAGCAAGAAGTCCCTCAATCTTTCATACCATGCTCTAGGTGCTTGCTTCAATCCATACAAAGCTTTTCTCAATTTGTAGACATGATTGGGTTTCTTGTCATCTTCAAAACCGGGAGGTTGCTCCACATACACCTCTTCTTGAATATACCCATTGAGAAATGCACTATTCACATCCATTTGATATAACTTGATATTATGAGCACAAGCATAGGCAAGTAAGATCCTAATTGCTTCCAATCTTGCAACCGGGGCATATGTTTCACCAAAGTCAAGACCCTCTATTTGTGTGTAACCTTGAGCCACTAGTCTTGCTTTGTTCCTTACTACTATCCCATCTTGATTTTGCTTGTTGCGAAAGACCCATCTTGTTTCAATGACATTGTGATCACTAGGTCTCTCAACTAATTCCCATACTTCATTTCTCTTGAAGTTGTTGAGCTCTTCATGCATTGTATTTACCCAATCCGGATCTCTCAATGCTTTAACAATGTCCTTGGGTTCTTCCATTGACACAAAAGAAGAGTGAGCACAAAATGATGCCAATCTTGATCTAGTTTGAACTCCCCTTTGTATGTCACCAATGATGGAATCCAATGGATGGTCTCTAGCAATGTTGGTTGGTTGAAGCACTTGCACTTGATTGCTTGGATGTTGATGTTGATCATGAGTTGGAGATGATGAACTAGCCACTTGTTGATCTTGTTGCACTTGAGGTGATGTACTAGCTTGATTTTGCATTAGAGACCCACTAGCTTGAGTAATTGGACTTTGGAGCACTTGATCTTTGATGTCATCCACATCAATCACTTGCTTTGGCCTAATATCACCAATATCCATTTCTTTCATAGCATTAGTCAATTGAGTTCCTCTCACATCATCCAAGTTATTTTCCTTATCTTGAGAGCCATTTGTTTCATCAAACTCAACATCATGAACTTCCTCAAGTAAACCACTAGCCAAATTCCAAATTCTATAAGCTTTGCTAGTAGTGGAGTAACCAAGTAAGAATCCTTCATCACATTTCTTCTCAAACTTGCTCAATCTAGTGCCCTTCTTCAATATATAACATTTGCAACCAAATACCCGAAAGTATGCAATGTTGGGCTTCCTTCCATTTAAGATCTCATATGGTGTCTTCTCTAGAAACTTGTGGCAATAGAGGCGGTTGCTATAGAAACAAGCCGTGTTGATTGCTTCAGCCCAAAAAGAATGACTCACCTTATACTCATTCAACATTGATCTTGCCATATCAATCAAGGTTCTATTCTTTCTTTCAACTAAGCCATTAGATTGAGGTGTATACTTGGCCGAAAATTGATGTTTGATTCCAAGCTCCTCACATAGCTCATCAACTCTTGTGTTTCTAAACTCACTTCCATTATCACTTCTCACTTTCTTGATTGTGGTCTCAAACTCATTTTGCACTCTCTTGATGAACTTCTTGAATATGTCAAATACATCACTCTTGTCCACAAGAAAGAATACCTATGTATATCTAGTGAAATCATCCACAATCACAAAGCCATACTTGTTGCCACCAATGCTTGTGTATGTAGTTGGCCCAAATAGATCCATGTGCAACAACTCAAATGCCTTGGAAGTACTCATGATGCTTTTCAATGGATGAGTGTTGCCTACTTGCTTTCCGGCTTAACATGCACTACATAGCTTATCTTTCTCAAATGTGACATCCTTCAAGCCTCTAACTAAGTCATGCTTCACTAACTTGTTCAATTGCTTCATGCCAACATGACCAAGTCTTCTATGCCATAACCAACCCATACTTGATTTGGTGAGTAAACAAGTTGAAAGTTGAGTGTCACTAGCATTGAAATCAACCAAGTATAGATTCTCATATCTAAAACCCTTGAAGATCAAGTTGGAGCCATCAACACTAACTATCTCCACATCGTCAACACCAAATATGCACTTGAAACCTAGATCACACAATTGAGCAACCGAGAGAAGATTGAAGTTCAACTTTTCAACTAAGAGCACATTGGAAATGCTATGATCATTTGAGATTGCAATCCTTCCAAGAGCCTTCACATCACCCTTGCTATTGTCACCAAATGTGATACTATTAATGCTACTATCATTTGATTTGAGAGAGTTGAACATTCTTGAATCACCGGTCATATGTTGAGAGCACCCACTATCAAGCACCCAATGCCTTCCTCCGGCCTTGTAATTTACCTACAAAATAAATTAATGTTTCTTAGGTACCCATACTTGTTTGGGTCCTTAGAGGTTAGTAACTAAGCTCTTTGGTACCCAAATGACCTTCTTCTTTGGACCCACAATTGGTGTACCAACAAACCTAGCATGCACACCTTTCTCACCCTTGGTAAGCACATAACAAGAATCAAAAGGAATGTAATTCATTTTAGCATGAAATTTGTTGTTGTTCTTGTTCATTTTATTACAATTAATCTCTAGATGCCCAACTTGCTTGCATCTATTGCAATAACGACCATTGTTCTTCACAAAGCGAGGCTTTGGAGTAGCAAAGGCCGCCTTGCCCTTCTTGGGAGTATAGCCCAAACCCTCTTTGTTAAGAGAGAACCTTTGGCTACCCAAGCATTTTAGTAAGCGGGCATCCCCACCATAGGCATTGCCCAATGCGCGGGTGAGATCATCCACCTCTCTCTTGAGAGTCTCATTCTCAACCACAAGTGATGCATCACTAGTAGTAGAGGTAGAGTTGGTTGTGGTGGATGATGATGAGCTACATGAAGCATTAGTAGGACCAACAAATAAAGAATCATCAATGATATCACATGTTAGTCCAATATCACAAGTGACAATCACTTGCTCCTCCTTAGCTTCCTTCATGAGCTTCTCCAACTTGAGGTCCTTTTCCTTGATGAGCTCAAGTAGAGTGGAGTGGGCTTCCTTAAGCCTAGTGTGAGCAACTTCAAGGTCCTCGTGGTCTTCCTTTAGACACTCACGAGAGGCCTCTAGCTCATCAAAGGATTTCCTAAGAGCTTTGAGCTCTTGTTCAATTCCTTTGCACTCCTTACTCTTTTTGAGAGCAACAAGTTCTTCCATCAAGGCATCATTTTCATTGCTCTTGGCAATGAGCTCTTGTTCCAAGATTTTGTATTTCTTGGTTGTCCACTTGTAGCCCTTGCTCATTTGATCTATTATGCCCAATAGATCATCCTTGGAGTAGTCCTCATCCTCCTCATCATCACTCCTACAACCATCACTAGCACAAGAATCATCATCACTATCATCATATTTTACCTTGGTAGGCTTGGCCATAAGGCATGTCGATGTAGTATCGAAGATGGATGACTTGTTGGAGAGGGCGATGCTTGCAATGGCTCGCCGAGTGGTCCTCTCATCATCACTAGAGCTTTCATCATCATCACTATCGGAGTTGTCACTATCCCAAGTGACCACATAACCACCACCCTTCTTCTTCTTGTTGATAGTGAAGCTCTTCTTCTCTTTCTTCTCCTTCTTGTCCTTCTTGTTCTTCTTCAACTTCAACTCCCCGTCATGATATCTTTTGTCTTCATAGGGGCACTTTGCCACTACATGATCGGGGCTATTGCAATTGTAGCAAAGCATCTCCTTTGCCTTCATGAAGTCCCTTCTCTTCCTTGCACCATATCCTTTCTTCTTCATGAACCTCCCCATCTTGTGCACTAGGAGGGCCATGGTCTCATCATCGAATGGATCATCATCATCACTCTCCACCTTGCTCTTGCCCTTAGAAGATGAAGCTTGAATGCAATAGGCTTTTCTAGCTTGACCTTGGTCTCCTTCTTCTCTTCTACCTCATCTTCATCATCATTGTATTGGGCATCGGTCATTATATCTCCAAGCACATTGGTTGGTTTGACTTTGTCCAATCCCTCTCTAAAGATCATTCTTCTCAAGGTGGCAAACTTCTTGGGTAAGCACATCAAGAACTTGTGTGAGAAGTCCTTGTCCTCAACCTTCTCTCCAAGTCCTTTGAGATCATTGACAATGATTTGGAGCCTATAGAACATCTCCGGGATGGATTCATCATCCTTCATCTTGAAAGTGGAGAACTTATCCTTGAGCATATATAGCTTGGCACTTTTTACCGTTGAAGTGCCTTCATATGTTTCTTCAAGCCTTATCCAAAGCTCATTTGCCTTTTCAAGATCTTTGATTTGCTCAAATACTTTGTCATCAATGGCACGGTAGATTGTGTCAAGTGCCGCCGTGTTGCATTGTTTGTTGA
Source organism: Saccharum hybrid cultivar R570 (assembly GCA_038087645.1). Taxonomy (NCBI): domain Eukaryota; kingdom Viridiplantae; phylum Streptophyta; class Magnoliopsida; order Poales; family Poaceae; genus Saccharum; species Saccharum hybrid cultivar. The sequence goes on from JAQSUU010000804.1 coordinate 19,855,818, forward strand.
TGCGGTCATTTGGAGTGAGATTTTCTTCATCGAGAATGATGTATCCTTCTTTGGTCACATCCCAAACCTTCTCATGTATATTGCCTAGATATTGCTTCATCTTCCTTTTCCAATGATCAAAGGAAGAGACACCATCAAAGAATGGAGGCTTGCCATTAACATGATTGAACATAACTTGAGCCATCTTGCACCGAGGTTGTTAAGCCTTGCAAACGGTGACCACAGCTCTGATACCACTTGAAAGGTCTTGATGGCTAGAGGGGGGGTGAATAGCCTTTTAAAATTTTCTACAATGACAAGCTAAACAAGTTTATCAATACAACAAATAGCGAGATGCGAGTTTTGCTTAGCCTACGGGGTGTTTGCAAGCCACCTATCCAATTCACAATTCTAGTATATTTACACTCAACCGCACAAGTCAAACTGAGAAGGAAACTACAACAACAACTAGCAAGCTACACAAAAAGCTACTCTAGCAAAGCTAACTAGCTAGCAAAGGTAACTAAGAAAATAATACAAGTGAGAGTTAGGAGGGTATCACCGAGGGGCGAAGTATTGAGCCAACCAATATGATCAACAATGAATACCAAGACAACCGAACACCGGGATCAATCAATCACAATATGAAAGTGATGACACGAAGATTTATCCCGAGGTTCACGTGCTTGCCGGCACGCTAGTCCCCGTTGTGTCCCTCTTCACCACGTGGTTCGGTGGCTAATCGGTCTCACACCGAGCCTCTCAAATGGCGCCACAAGACCCTACCAAATGGCAAAAGGTTGCAAATGACACGAGCAATTCACTAATGTTGCCTTTGGCGCTTCGCTGAGGTAGGCACAAACCCCTTACAAACACCGGAGGTGGCCAAGAACAATCACCAACTCTTGCCAATGCCTCCAAGCTGCTCCAAGCCGTCCAGGTGGCGGCAACCACCAAGAGAAACAAGAATCCCGCAGCAAATCAACCACCAAGTGCCAACTAGATGCAATCTCACAATGCAAATGCACTTGGATCACTCAATCTCACTTCGAATATGCAAAGAAGCAAGAGAGATGAGTGGGAGGGGAGTTGCTTAGCTCAAAGTGCTCACAAGTATGTCAAATGTCCAAGAGAGAGAGCCTTGAGCCGGCCAACGAGTATTTATAGATGTACCCCTTCGAATATAGCCGTTAGAAACTTGAAACAGCCGCAGTCGCACTGACCGGACGCGCTGGTCGCGCGGACCGGACGCGTCGATCACACAACGGCTAGTTTTGTGAAGCACCGACCGGACGCGCTGGTCGCAGCGACCGGACGCGCCGGGCTCGACCGGACGCGCCGGTCCCGTAACGGACCGGACGCGCTGGTCAATCCTGAGCAACGCACAACGAAACAGCGACCGAACGCGCTGGAGAACTGACCGGACGCCACAGTGCCCGCGTCCGGTTAGAGTCTAGTAAGCTCCCTGAACGACCGGACGCGTCCGATCGACTGTGACCGGACGCGCCTCGCGTCCGATCAAACTACTGAAACACGCGCGCACGCTGAACACTGACCGGACGCGTCCGGTCAAACAGAGACCGCGTCCGGTCCAGCGTCCGGTCACTCCTGTGACCTCCGTTCGCTTCCGTTCGATTTCCGACTTCTGGCGTAGTGAAAAAAATAGTCGTTTCAACTCCTCGAAAATGCCTGAATCCCGCCTCGCAAGCTCGGCGGGAGGGAGAGAGGACCCCAAACCCTCTCTACCGCTCAAACTCCACCGCCTTCGTAAATGTGCTAACACCACCAAGTGATCACGTCATGTGTGAGTGTGTTAGCATTTTCACAATCATTTTTCGAGGCGTTATTAGTTCTATCCAAATGCATATGATTATGAAATGCACATCTAGAGGCACTTAGGAGTTCAATAGCCGCGTCATTCCCCTCTTTATAGTACGGCTATCTATCCTATAATGTAACCACACCCACTAGGTGTTTTGGTTACTAAAACACAACCCTTAAGCATATACCTTTGCCTTGATCACGTAGGGTTGCGTCCAAATCCAAGTGTGGCCATCATGATCACCATGTCCATCTTGCCACCAACCTTGGAATGTACTAATCCTCATATGCTACATACAACTTAGGCATAGGATTAGTACTTAGGCATTGTCACTAATTACCAACACCAAACATAGGACTTTCACCTCTCCACCTCTGTCTTCTGTTTCACCAACGCGTGGGTCCGGCCTGTCAGCAGGCGCGGGCGGGAAACCGACGCGGGCCACGCGTTAAGTGGGCCGAGCTGCCCCAATTGGGCCGGCCCAGTAGTGGATTAGGTCTCGTTTTTTATTTTCTCTTTATTATTTTCACAGATCTGGATGCATTTTGTAAATTCCAAATCTCAAGATTTATAGGTCCAATTGAGGTGATTCTAAGTTTGTTAGGACCTGTGTGAAGTGTAGTATTTAGAAAAAATATAAAATATATATGTGTTGTTTAGATTCTGGAAGAATTAAATAGACCTTTGAAATATGTTTTAAAATAGATGCAAACTTGTTAAATTGATAACTTGAGTTCTAGTGCTCCAAAAATTATGAAATTTGGTGGGTGTGCTAGTTCATGTCTATTCTAGCTCTGGTAAAAATTTGGATGCTTTTGCTTGAGTAGTTTTTAAGTTATGCCTTTCTATTTTTATATTAGGAGATATTTGAATGAATTTTCATAATTTTTCTATATGTGCAATGATCATGAAATTTTGTGGAGAGTGTCCTGATACCTTAGGGTTGCTAGAAAAATTATTGTTTCTGTTGTTTGATACTTTTTAATATAATTTCTTATTTATGCAAAAATCAGCCTTGCTGGCTTATGAATTTTATGCAGGGAGTTCCTTTGGATAACCTTGGCTCAAATTTTTACAGTAGCCGCCTGGTAGGGTATAGAATCCCCTGTAACTTTGACAGAATTGTCTGAGCAGTTTGCATATAGGTTTATTTTCTCACTTAATTAATTTATTAAATTAAGAAAAGGTTTAAAATAAATGAATTGAGTTGGCATGCCTTACTTTCTGGTGCTTTTATGTCATGTGGGAACTAGTAGTGCCTTTGGTTTGGTCAAAAAGTTAATTTGGCACATAAGTAAATACTTAATTTTCACAGTTTTAGGTTCTCTGGACAGTAGGTAGCTTTTCTAGGTTTAGACCTTGATAAAGGTGTTTACTGGGAATCTTGTGAATACTAAAGTGATATTAAACTTGTTAAACTAGCTTGTGTCAAAATTTGGTAGCATTTGGTGCAGTAATTTAGGAGTTATAGCAGTTTGAAGTTGTTGTCGAGAAATGGCAGCTCTCTGTTTGGAGAGGACAGATTCTGGAACTTTAAGAATTCGCCTAGGTAAATTTGGGAATCAGGTCTTGAGGTCTCAAAGTGAATTGTAGGGCATTTTATGAGCTTTCCAGATTGTCTTGTATCATGTCATTTGGATTTATAGATCTCCGGTTATGGTTGAAAAACCAAACTGTTGTCCAGATTTATGTGTTGCTAGATTGGGTTAGGATTGTGATGAGCTTAAGTAATGTTGTTCTTATTGATTGTTTAGGTGTTAGGTCCTTAATTGAGGAAGAGCAACTATACATTAGATTGAGTAGATTGGGTAAGTACTTCTCTACCGGAGAAGAGATTTGCACGTTTTGTAAAGTGATTTGAATAGAGCGTTAAGTGTTGCTGTAGTTCACATTTGCATTCACTAAGCATGATGCATTCATTCTTATGCATCCATGAGATTTATTTGTGCATTCATGCAATAGGTGTTCCGGAGGGGGTGACACTCCTGGAATTTAAGGGAGCACTTCCAGAGGAGGATCAGGAGTGGCCAGGGGAGCCCGAAGAGCCAGCCGGTGAAGGAGTTCCCGAAGAAGAGCTACCTGAGTGCCCGAACCACCGCCCTTCTTCCTTTTTGAAAGGCAAGCCCCGGTGCATGCTGACCCAACTTTTGTGTGTGTGTATATATATATATATATATATATATATATATATATATATATATCCTTGAGTACTTTTACTTGTTTACTGCATTAAGTTGTAGGAGTTGGGTGAAAACACTTGTTGCATTATATCTATCCTTGTCCAGATATAGAACTTGAATCCCAATTAAAGTTTAGGCACGTGTTAATGCTTAGCCATGCTTAGTGCGGTAGAAGTCGGGTGATTTTCGGTCATCCGCGAGCTTTAGGTGAAGTGGGTCACGGTTGGCTATATTTGCTATCGTGGAAAAGAACCATGCTGAAAAATGAATTGAGAACGGGTGGGAGTTCGATAGTGCAGCCGCAAGACACTTCGCGTCTTGGGTGCGAAGCTATGCCCGTCTGAGTCGTTTAAGGACCGATTCGCTGTACGTCCTTGAGTCATGTTGAACGCAATCTAACACTTAGTTGGCCAGATAAGCCGTTCCGACCGCGAAGCCGAGTAATACAGTTCAGGCCGGGAATCGGGGGGTCAAGTGCGCATCTTGGAGTGTGGCAGAACCTCCTAATTACTATGGCCCACATGTATTTGTTATTGTCTTAAAGACCTTTAACCACTGTACATGTGTACCACAGAACTTAAGAAGCCTGTCGGGTGTCCTCGGAAAACCCGAATCATCCACAATCTTCCGAGCAGGATCACATTTCAGAGGCATCACAGTATTACAACAGTTTATATAATAAATTACATCAGAGTACAAAAGCGGAAGTCTTACATAACATAAGTTTACAAACCCGTTGTTCCAAACTTACAAAACTTAAGTTTAGTGTTACAACCATAGTAGTGGAGTAGCATTATTAACATTATTACAACACCAAAACGCAACGCTCTGCCCAAGAGCCAAACATCTTTACTCGTCGTCGCTCGCCGCAAAGACTGTCATGCAATAGGGTCTGAAACACACCTGCTCATGAGACGCACCTGCAACAGGGGTTTAACAAACCCTGAGTACGAAAGTACTCAACAAGACTTAACCGACAAAACCGGGTGAAACGACTCAGGAATGCAGGCTCAGGGGAATCAAGGTGAGGTTCCAGCAGGAAGTCAAGTTCTTTTGCATAAAAGCTACTAATTATGAATCCTTAAGATCACGATTTTATTTCAGTATTATTTATTGACAGAATGTAAGTGATCCTATTCTAGATCATATAACTCATTCAATATCTTTCTGATTCTCCGGCCAAAGTTCCATTTCTTAACTACGATGTTGAATAGAGAATCGAGTCTCCTTAACCGAGGAGCAGTGACGATTCGAATCGATTAAACCCAGCTGGGGATTCCTAATCACACGACATATGTAGGACTTTAATCGACATATATCAACCTTCACTCGGATCCTCCAACGCATGACTGAGTCCAGCGCCACTCGAGAGTACAGTACACCTCCAATCCAGCCATTGGCTACGAGGGTACACACTACTCTCGCCATCTCTCCACTCCCAGTGCGCAGTTGGCCATTCACATGTTGGCATTACCAAGGTCTTAGGCTTACCGGAGCATGTGATCAGTTACAAAGTCTCGACGCACACAATTCAAACAACGGTACGGTCCTTAACTGACTCAGTCGGAGACACTACATGGGGACTCCTTTCCCGATGTAAGTCCACCGACCGGTCCCAAATTATCATCATCAATATTCATCAAGTAGTTGTCTAACAACCTTCCAAACTTTACTCAAAAGTTTAAAGTTTTCTCATTAAGCATGGCTAAGCATACTAAGCATTTTCAAATAAAAACAGTATCAAGGATGATAGCGAAGTATCAAGGATGGTAATGCAGTAATTAGGTTATCACTCAACTCCTATCACTTAGTGCAATAAAGCAGTAATATAAGGGAAGTAAAACTTTTCAAATCACAAGGAAGGGTTAAATGTAACCGGGGCTTGCCTTGGTCGGCGGGAAACTCGGGCTCTGGATCGGTACCACAGATGTCAAACCCTACTTCCACGGACGTCGGCGCTTCTTCGGGAACGGGTTCGGCTTCGGCAACCTCCTCGTTCATGGGAACTACACGTGACGATAATGCATGCTTTAAGATGATGAAGTATTAGACATGATGCTTGATGGATGCTTAACAGAGTTAACAACTTGAGTACAGCTTTCCTTCGCGGTATAGTTGAATGATAAAAGCTTCTAGCCTAACCCTAATCTAGGGTCCGATTACGCTAATCAATTTATTAGAGAATTTCGTTAAACACATGAAATAACACTAATTAGGTATTAACAACATGGTTAAGAAAGCTTAAACAATCAATTAGAAATGCTAAAGGTCATTAAGGGTTAATGACCTAAAGTCAACACTCAATCATAAAGTCAAACAACACCAATCATTATGCCCTAATTAATTAATTAACTAATTGATTAATAAAGTATAATTTAAGAATAAAATCAACTTAGCCTAATTAAGCTAAATTTTTTATTTAGGAAGCTTATATCATAATTAGATGGTAACACAATTTTCATGATTTTTGGATAAATAATTAAGCCTAGGAAAATTAGGTAAAAGCCATTTAATAAATAAATGAGCTAATTAATTACTCTACAAAAAGTAATTAAAATTGGCATTTATTATTTTTCTTAAATAGTATACAGTACATAGAGGTTACCTAAAATTTTTCACTAATTTTGGAACTCTAATTAATTTATAACAAAATAAACAAAACTGAAAACTATTTTACATTTTTGAAAAAGAAAAACAAAAACTCCCTCGCGGGCTGCTTCCCTTCCCTTCCTCTCTCTCGGCCCGGCCTGCAGCGCACGCGTGCGGCCCGCGCTCTCCCGCGCACTCGCTCGTGCGCGGCCCACTTCCCAGCTTGGCCCAGCAAAGCTAGGCCGGCCTGCTTCCGCTCGCCCGCTCACTCCCGGTCGCTGACACGCCGGCCCCGCTCGCACTCCCTCTCTTTCTTCTCTCTCGCGCGCGCGGACGCGCTGCCGTGGTGACCGTCGACGGCGAACTCACCGACGACGAGCCTACGGTGAGTCGGAACCACACCAACAGCCCCAACAGCACCACCCGAACCCCGCGAACAAGACTATGGCACGAATTGGACCTTACACGACACGGAGGGGGCTTGGCCGCAGCCATGGCGGCCACGGTGGCGACCCGGCCGGCGACTCGACGAGCAAAACGCGCCTACAGTGCGGTCGCGATTAAATAGAAGGGAGCATCACGCTCAGGAGCTCACAACGATCGCGTTGGGCGACTTGGTGATGACGGAGACGCGCTGGAACGGCCGGTCCACGGTGAGGCGATCACGGTGGCGTTGCTGCCGGCCGTGGAGAAGACAGTGGCTTGCGGGTGGTAGCAGACGAGGCGAGGCGCAATTAGTGGCTCCAGGAGCTGCGCACACGCCTTGCAGAGCTGCAGGCGAGAGCAATGGAGCGGTGGAGCAGCAGCGACGATGAATTAGGGCGGCGGATGGCGGTAGCCGGTCGCGGCGAGAAACGGTGGAGGAAGAGAAAACGAAGTTCGTCGGTGATGGCGGTATATATAGGGACGACCGGTCGACACGGGAGCGACACGCGGGTCCAACCGACCATGACGAGGCGGTCGCTGGACGTCGCGGGCGCGCTTGGAAGACATTCGAAGATCGCCGGCGTTGGCGGGAGGTGGCGTCCTACGGTTGGCGACGATTTCAAATAAATTACAGAAATGCCACTGGAGGAAATTTTCAAATTACTTTCAAATCTTCAATAGAAGTTGAAAATCTGTAAATACAAAAGTTGTTCAATTTTCAAAGATCTACAACTTTTTCAATATGAACATTTTCCAATTCAGCTTAGATTTTGAAATTTGAATTTGAATTCAAAAGGGGACATTTTTTGGAATTCTGTAAAATCAAAATTACTTTGAATTTTGTATTGAAACTTCAAAAACTCAACATACCAAAGTTGTACATCTAGGACAGACCTACTACTTTGCTATTCAAAACATTTTCAAATTCTACCTCCATTTTGAAATTGGATAGGGGAAATGAAAAGGGGTCAAATCTGAGATTTGAATCTTTTCAAAATTACTTCAAATTTTTCACTGAAACTTTGAAAACTCAAAACATCAAACTTGTAGCCCTTGAAAAGATCTACAAACTTGGTCTTACACTTTTTCCCAAATTTTGCTTAGATTTTGATTTATTCAAAAAGGGGTGAAAACTAGGGTTTTGCTTTTCAGGGTTTTCGGAAAGATTTTGAATTGAAACTTGATACTCTATTAATTGGTGGTTATTTAGTGATCACACCATCACCCTAGGGCATCATTGAGTCTGGCCTCACATGGTTGACCAAATGGCTCCCTAGGTTGACCAGTTTGACTAAGGAATTTTTTTTAATAATTCCTCAAATTTGAATTTGAATCGGAAAACTCATAACAAGTTTTGGATTCCAAATCCTAACTCAAACTTGAAGCTTTATTTTATAAGTGGGACCTTGTTGACACCGTTTTTAGTACGTGTCAATATAATCAGGAAAGGCTGATTAGCAAGGGAGAGATTGCTGTGTGAATTGATGACCAAGAAGAATAAGTTTGTTTTGAGCGGTGGCAGTGTTTGGATTTGATTAGGAATGTTGCCGATGAAGTCAAAGGTGTTATTGCCGATGCCGATGGAAGAAGGTTGCCGATAAGGAAATGTACCGATGAAGGAAAGTGTGAAGGCTGCAGCCGATGAAACAGGGAATGTGCCGATGGAAGGAGATCGAAGGTTGCTGCCGATAGAAAAGGGGCTGTGCTGGTGAAAAGGAAGCCGATGAGGATACCATCGTGATTAAGGCGGATTATGGAATAAAATAGGAGTTGATTTCCTTGTTTACGATTAGTAGAGTCTGAGTTGTGTAAAAGTCATGTTCTTTTTCTTAGACTTGAGTTTAGTGTCCTAGTCGTATTCGATTATGTTTCTATAGATCAGGGTATAAATATAGAGTGAAGGGCAATGTAATAGATAACAATCAATACATCAAAAAACAGCTTTTACTCTTATTTACATCTACTTTTCGACGACTTCGTCAATTTGCATATTTTTCCTTTTTTACGAGTTCTCATCGATTCGGCGAGTTGCATTGCTCTAAGTGCAATCTTTGTCGATCCTCGAGTTCCGCGTGAGTACCTCTTGGCCGTGACTTCCGGGCGTATCGCTGTTGTCAGGACCAAAGTGCTCGTATCTTCATTCTTGTCGATTAACAGGTCAAATCGACTGGCACGCCTTGGATATTGATTTCGGGTATTAGCCCTTTGTGTTTGCAGATTCACTTTTGCATCAACACATCTTTTGGCACGCCCGGTGGGACAGATCTAATCAAGATGCCTAATCATGAGATCGATGCTGGGAATATCATCGCAGTAACAGAGGAAGATCTTTTACACAAGCAGGCTATGGAGAGGGCTATTGAAGAATATAGACAGCTTTGCTTAAAGTCATTCAGCATGAACAAAAGTGGACAAGTTATCCAGAAGCAGGACTTGCCGTTGCCTCGGCAGGTTACCTTTGATCCTAATCCTGGTAAACTTCAAGAGATGGTTAATTCTGCAGTGAATCATGCTTTAATTAATCACTCCAATGTGCTGTCCAATACTGTTCATAATGCTGTGATTCGAACTTTCAAAGAAGGGCAAGCGTCACATCATTACGTCGGACCTGCTTATCATCAACCAGAAGCAGCATCTGTTGTTGCTCCATCGGCTCCTCCAGCCGTTGCGGGTATAGAGATTTCTTCTCCTCCAGTATCAGCAGGATTATCTAATGCACAATCTACTCCGATTCGTCCAGATTCAGCATTATCAGGGCGAGTTCAGCTTGGTACAGATCTATCAGCATCAGCTTTATCAGGTCCTGTACTACAGAGTAATCAAACTCCTGCTAATTGGTGGGGATATGGTATGCCTCCGGAGCCATCTACTGTCAATTACGGATTATCTCAAGTGTTTGACACAGCAGGAAAAACTCCTATACCATCGGCTGGTTCGCCGATAGCCCAAACGCCTCAATATATTACAACTACTGCACAACCAAGTTTGGGAGGTTTTCAGGCGTCTCTGGGTCAAACATCTGGTTCAAGTCCATCGGCAAGTTTGTTACCGATGCAGCAGAAGGCTCCTATAATCAGTCAACCTGCTGGAGTACAGATTATGCCTCAAGTTGGATATAATTATCCAGCAATGCCAACAAGCTACCAGCCATCGGTAAATTCTGTGCCGATGAATACTAATAATTGGTCAGGACAGTTTCCTACTCAACATACAGTTCAGCCAAATCAGCAAGTCACAGGAGTTCATCAAGGTCACATGCATGCTGGTTTTCAGAATCAAGCATCGGCAGCTCAGCCGATGAATCCTTTTCAGCAGATTAATGGACCACAGTTAGTAGCAAATATGCCAATTGCTGGAGATCGTGGGCAACAAAGGCATGCAGAAGGATATCAACAGATACCTCCAGCAGAGATTCAACCATATCGTCAGCAAGATGTCGATGTTTTCTGGGCCGATAAGATAGCAGAAATTATGAGAGATCAATTTGGGATCAAGCCCAAGGTTAATACTTATTCTTATCAGACTCCGTATCCTCCAGCATATGATTTAATTCCTCTCCCAAATCGTTACAAAGTGCCAGATTTCACTAAATTCTCTGGGCAAGACGATACATCAACCATGGAGCATGTTAATCGTTTTATTATTCAATGTGGAGAGGCAGCTTGTAGGGATGAATTGAGAGTTCGTCTTTTCTCGTCATCTCTATCTGGATCAGCATTTACGTGGTTTATTTCACTACCGCCAAATTCTATTATCACTTGGGCTGATCTAGAAAAGCAATTTCATAAATACTTCTTTGCTGGAATTCATGAGAAGAAGCTTACCGATTTGGTAAAGATGAAACAGCGCAATGATGAATCGGTAGAAGGCTTCGTGCAAAGGCTACGAGATGTAAAGAATAAATGTTACAGTCTGGTATTGGATGATCGGCAGCTTGCCGATTTAGCCTTTCAGGGATTATTGCCACACCTAAAGGACAGATATGCTTCTCAGGAGTTCGAAAGCCTAAGTCATTTAGTACAAAGGATTTCTGATCAAGATACTAGGGTTTTTGAACCTAAGAGAAATTGGAACAAGAAAGTTTCATTTGTTGAAGAAACGGAAGATTCTGATTCAGATAATGAACCAGTTATCGGTTTGGCAGAGTGGGTTAAGAATAAGAAGCCGATATCTTGTCCCTTTGGTCACAAAGAGCCGGAAAAGTTTACTTTTGATGTCACCAAAGCCGATAAAATATTCGATCTTTTGCTTCAGGAGGGCCAGATTAAATTATCACCCAATCATGTGATCCCATCAGCAGAAGAGTTGAAGCATATGCTGTATTGCAAGTGGCACAATGCAACTTCACATAGTACCAATGATTGTAAGGTGTTTAGACAGCAGTTACAGTCAGCTATTGAGTCTGGCAGGATAAAATTTGGCAATTCCAAGATTCAAAAGCCAATGAAAATTGATCAACATCCTTTTCCAGCAAATATGTTGGACGCTGAAGGAAAAATTAAGGTGTTGACGTCGGAAGCTGCTGAAAAGAATGCATCAGTAGATCCCCAACATCGGATAACTACCGATGATGCAAAAGGCAAGGGGCTATTGATGGAAAGTGGCGGTTCTGGGAGGCCTCCTCGATCTGGCATCGTGATCACTCATCGAAGACAACAAGAAGGCTGGCGTCAGCGAAGGGACCGGTATCGACGACAACAAGAGGAAAGGCGTCAAGAAAAGTGGAATCGGCATAAGGATCATTGGAATTGTCCGTTTTTTATTCATTGTTGGGAGGAAGGTATTAAGTTACCTACTGTTGAAGATTGTCCAGAGTGCAATGGTTATTATGGAGTTAATTATCCTGCAAGAAGGTTTCAATCTGGTAATCAAGGTTTGCTCATTAATGAGCCGATCAGAAGGAGAGCATCAGTACATGATCGGCTGGGGGGCAGGCTTAGTGTGCATGAAAGGCTTGGTAAACGCGTTGCATATTTTCCAAGGAATCAAGAGGAACTTGAAGAGATGGCAAATGCAAGAGTCCCTGATGAAGAAATATTCTACAGGGACCCTAATATACGTCGTGTGGAGACAACTAGAATTCATCAGCTAGTTTGGAAAACTAAGCTTCCTCAATGGTGTCCAGAAGGTTTGACAAAGACACAGAAGAGAAAAATGCAGCGGGATCGTCAAAAAGATTTATATCAAGAAGAAAGTCCCTCCAATGAGAAATATGGTAACCAGCAGTGGCAGATAAGGCACAAGGATAAAGGTCCATCGGCAGACATCAATATGGTGTTTATGTTGCCGATGGAATTTTTGGCTTTGTCTGACAGTGAGGAAGAGGCTGTTTCCTCTGATCAGATAGCTCAATTAATGTTAGATCCAATGATGGTTGTTTTTGAGAAGCCTGCTGATGATGAGAGGCAACACCTCAAGGCTTTGTTTGTAAAAGGCAGAGTTGATGGGCAGCCCGTATCTAAGATACTTATTGATGGAGGAGCTGCGATTAATGTTATGCCTTATGTGATGTATCAGAAGCTTGGTAAGGGAGATCAAGACTTAACTAAAACCGATATGATGCTAAAAGATTTTGAAGGCAATGTGTCACCAGCTAAAGGAGCAGTATGTGTTGAGTTGACCATCGGTAGTAAAACTTTGCCGATAACTTTCTTTGTTATTAATGGCAAGGGTGCATATAATTTACTTCTGGGAAGGGATTGGATTCATGCTAATTGTTGTGTTCCTTCTACAATGCATCAATGTTTGGTACAATGGATCGGAGATAAGATTGAAGTTGTTCCTGGTGATTTTTCCTATATCATTGCATCGGCAGAATCAGATACTTATGAACGAACCAGGTGCATATCGGGAGAAGCTTGGGAGAAAGAGTTCCTCAAGGTTGCTGATTATGAAATTCTACCGATCCAAGCAGTCGGTTCTGAAGAAGAATTTTAATGGATAGATTTGCCGATGATGGAAAATTAGGGCAAGGATTTACATCGGCAGATGATTTAATAGAAGTGGATGATCAGAAGAAATGGATATTATTGGCCAGCTATTCTTGAGGATTGTTTTAAATATTTTAAAGGATGTCAGGAATGTCAAAAGTTTGGTAATATTCAGAGAGCACCCGCATCGGCTATGAATCCTATAATTAAACCATGGCCGTTTAGGGGTTGGGCTATTGATCTCATCGGTCAAATTTATCCACCATCGAGTAAAGGGCATAAATTTATTCTGGTTGCTACCGATTATTTCACAAAGTGGGTTGAAGCAATTCCTTTGAAAAAGGTGACATCGGCTAACATGGTTGATTTTGTGAAGGAGCATATTGTTTACCGATTTGGCATCCCTCAAACTATCACTACCGATCAGGGCACTATGTTTACATCAGGTGAATTTGATGAGTTTGCTTTGAGTATGGGAATTAAAGTTTTGAATTCTTCACCATATTATGCCCAAGCAAATGGCCAAGCTGAAGCATCTAATAAGGGGATTATCAAACTTATTAAGCGCAAGATCAAAGAATATTCTAAAAAGTGGCATACCATATTAAATGAAGCTTTGTGGTCATATCGGATGGCATGTCATGGTGCAACCAAGGTGTCGCCTTATCAATTGGTGTATGGGCACGATGCAGTATTACCTTGGGAGATTAAGATTGGATCTAGGCGGATGCGTTTTCAGGATCAACTGACAGCCGATGATTATGATATCCTTATGAGAGATGAGTTGGAGGACGTAGCAGGTCATCGGTTAAAAGCTTTGGTTAACATCGAGGAAAACAAGAAGAGAGTAGCTAGGTGGTATGATAAGAAAGTGAAGGTAAAGGAATTTGCCGATGGTGAATTAGTCTGGAAGTTGATTTTACCGATTGGGACTAAAAATTCTAAGTTTGGCAAATGGTCCCCTAATTGGGAAGGTCCATATCGGATAAGTCAGTCTGTTCCTGGTAATGCATATATTCTTGAAACTCTCGAAGGAGTGGTATTTCCCAGAGCGTTAAATGGAAAATATTTAAAGAAATATTACCCTAGTATTTGGATAGATGCATAAAAAGTATAGTTGCCGATAACAATCCTATCGGCTGGAGTTAAAACAAAGTATCAATTATGCCGAATTTAACAAAGCCTGGATGGCTGATATCGCACGCAGGCGAATTTCATCGGCTTCTTTTAGCTCCTTGGCATCTTCATCGGCATTTCCTTCCACAGGTTTGATTTTCTTTTTCAATGCCAAGGCCTTGCGAGCTTGAGCATCCCGTTCCTGTTGAAGGGCTTTAATGGCGTCGGGAAGCTGGTCTTCTTCTTGTTTGGCCTGGGTCAGAGCTGTCTCAACTTGTTCCAGTTCAGCTAGCAGGGCTGCTTTCTTTGCCGATAGATCTAAGATCTTCTGTCTAATATCGGCACTGGAGGCTTGCAAATTATTGATGTTCTTGTGCTTCTCGTCGGCAGTCTGCTTCAGCTGTAGCATCTCTTCTTTAAGTTGAGATTGGGCTGCTCTGTCAGCAATACGATGAACGGCCCTTTGGTATTGAAGCTGTCTGCTTTCCAGATGGACTGCTGGAAAGATGATTTCTTCAACATTGGAGGGGACTTGGCCGCGGATTGCCTTGAAGATAGACTTCGCAGGATCAGAGTCGATTACCAATTGGGCAGTTTCTTGCTGAAGCAGGTTTAGGAGGGTTTCCAGCTTGCCATATGTGTCTGATGATATTGTTCCCAACGCCAGGGAGGAGCTCGCTTCTTCTCCGTCGTCATCAGAAATATCGATAGCAAAAGAAAATAAGCTATCGGGAGAGTCTTGTTCCTATGGGATAAAGAGAATTAGAAATCTTGTTTATAATATTCTGAAGATATAATAAATCAGGTAATTGACTGGTTTACCTGCTTCAAGGCTATTTCTTGAGCTTGACTTGAAGGAGCGGCTTGTAAAGGGTCCTGTGGAGGATCGGCAGAAGATGCCGATGGAATGTTTTCAATGACCACATTGGTAGTCGGCCCTTGAGGTACAATTGTCGATAATGTATCTTGGGCAGAAGCAGTTTGTTCAGAAGGTTGATCGACGGGTGTTGGAGCAGATGCAGGGGCCGGTGTAGGTTTTTGTCGTTTCTGTTGAGCCTCAGCATCGGTCAAAGCTTTACGTTTTTGTTGTGCTTCGACAACAACTGGCTGGGGGGCATCAACATCTATTGGTTGAGGAGCTTGAATGATCAGTGTGCTTACCGATGTATCCATTTGTTGCTGCAAAAACAGATATAAGATTAGATGTTTAATGGGAAAAGTAAAAAAAAATAATAATGAAAGAATACCTCTGAGGAAGGAGTAGAAGTTATGGTGCTCGGTAAAGTTGCCGATGATGATCCAGCTGCAGCTTGTACACCCTGATAGTTGTATATTAATATAAAGTGTATCGGCAGAAAAGGGAGTAAACAAGATTGTTACCTTAAAAGCTTTGATCAGGCTTGAAGCAGCGGCCTTTGGAGAAGCCCTAGATGTTCCCAATCTTGGTCTAGAAGCGCCAATTTTGGTACGAGCTCTTTGGAAAGTCAAGGCTTCCAGGGTGGGGGCATTGTAACCGATTGCTAAAATCGGAGAGGCTGGATGGAGATTGAAGGGTTTTCCGCTTTTACTTATCGGTGGAACTGGATCGTCAGCCTGTTTCAAAGGAGGTTAGTTACCGATACACATAATAAAAGAAAAGTTGAAAGGGACTTACTGCATTATCAGGAATAGCATAATCGGGGTCAATTTGGTGCCGATATGTGTGAACAGATGTTGAAAATAGCTGTTCTTTCCATTCCTGCCACCATTGCTTATATGATTCTGTTATGAAAGAAGCTGGTGACCAGGCGGAGAGATCGACATTGGAAATATCGGCATCAGGAGCAAGTCTTACTATCCTGCTCCATTCAGTTCCAGAGGTGATGATTTCCCTGGGTTTAATTACATCGGCATAGCACAGTTTAATGGGCAGTTGCCCAAAAGCCAGCTGGCGAGATACTGCCGATGGATTGTAAAATTCATAAGTAATGTGGGAGGCTTTCCCACTGCCAAATGTATTGACTGGAATTGCTCTGGGGGTGATGATGGCCATCATGAGATCATTATCTTGGTTCAGATCACTATCGGCAAAATTGAAGAGGAGGGGGAACTTATTATCTTCGTCAATATAAGGCACCCAAGCCCTAAGGTCACGAGGGAGGCCATGGTAGAGAGTGTGGAAAAATCTGCCGATTTGATCCTCATTGGCTTCTGTTCCGGGAAGGACGATGATTGCTTCACCAAAGTTGATAGGAGGGCGTGTTGCCGATTCATCATCCCTAAGGACATATTCTTCGGGAATCTCTCGTGGGAATTCCTGAGCAAAGAGATCCCACTGTAAACGCTTGTGCATGTGAGCGTTTAACCACATATTAACAAACCACCACGGGCCTCCCAGGTTGCCGATGGGTTCGCCAAGTATAAGTTTTTGGGATACTTGGTGGAGGAGATGGTAGGTTGAGCTCAGGAGATATCGGCCAAGTGGGAATCTGACACCGTTGGCCAAGAGTTCTGCTGCTGGGAGGAAAGCATTAGTTGGTCCTACCGATCGACCGCAGAAAATAAACTTTTCTAGCCACATGTTCAGGAATGTGGCATGCTCCCTTTGATTGACAGTGCCAGTTTTCTGATACTCCTGGATATATCCTGTCCAGCCGCCGATGTTGCGTGTGGTTATTCTGTACTCAGCTTTTCTGCCAAAAATATGGCTTTCATCGACAGTTGAAATGTCTAGGCCTGTGAGCATATACACATCGGCAAGGGTGGGGGCACATGGACCATGACCAAACATGAAGGTGTTGGTGGTGTCAGACCAAAATTGAGCAGCAGCTATCATCATAGATTCATTTTTCTGCATATCGGCAATGGACAGCCTGATACATTGATCTATTTTTCGCTCTGCCCAGAATACTTGCATTGACCTGTTGACCCTCAGAAACCAGTTTTTCCACCCTTTGGTGGGTTTAGGCCAAGAACGGAATGTATCTTTCCACAAATTCAAGGAGAAATTCTGAGATTTGAAGGGAATACGATTGGCTTCTGCATTGATCAAATCAGTTGGATCTGGGTCACCTATCGGACCTAAGCAGTAAAGGGGAGGTTGATGGGTTGGAATCACCAATGTGTTGCGAAGTTCCTAGGTTTGGAGGACCGAGAAAATGAAAGATGAAGAAAAATGTCAACTGTACGAATTCGCAGGAGACCGAAACGATTAAAGTAAAAGTAATGAGAAGAAGAACAAACCGCAGGGACGTCGAAGTTAACAGCCATTACTTCAGGAGGATGAGGGCACGAGCTGGGAACTTGAAGATGATGATTCAGATGAGTTGAAGACACGCGGTTGTTGGTTAGGGTTGCCGCCGGGTGAGAATGCCGAAAGGTGGAGTTTGAAGGTAGAAGATGAACAGCCCGGAGGAATCTGTTTATAGGTTATCTGGAGTAGGGGTATTCTTGACTTATCTCTATGCCGTATGCGGATGAATCGAGGTGGTTCGGTTGGATATGGTAACTGTGCGCACGACAATCAAGGAATGGTACAGAAGGTTTGACAGCAAGTAATCATAGCTTGAAGGATATCTTGATATAAGATTTTTCAGTTCTAAAAATGATGCGTTGCGGTGAGATATTGTTGAAGATTTGTTATTTTGGTATATCAACCATTGTTAAGGCAAAGAAGGTTGGAAAAAATGCGATATATATTGAGATACATGGATTGGATCTAGATTTGATTGAGTTTGGTAACAAATCATGTTATGCTTGGAGAATGGGTTAAACAAACAGATAATAGCAAGCATCAGTTGGAGTACATTTCGGAGCATCAGTATCTTATACTCCGAAATTGGGGGGCATGTGTTGACACCGTTTTTAGTACGTGTCAATATAATCAGGAAAGGCTGATTAGCAAGGGAGAGATTGCTGTGTGAATTGATGACCAAGAAGAATAAGTTTGTTTTGAGCGGTGGCAGTGTTTGGATTTGATTAGGAATGTTGCCGATGAAGTCAAAGGTGTTATTGCCGATGCCGATGGAAGAAGGTTGCCGATAAGGAAATGTACCGATGAAGGAAAGTGTGAAGGCTGCAGCCGATGAAACAGGGAATGTGCCGATGGAAGGAGATCGAAGGTTGCTGCCGATAGAAAAGGGGCTGTGCTGGTGAAAAGGAAGCCGATGAGGATACCATCGTGATTAAGGCAGATTATGGAATAAAATAGGAGTTGATTTCCTTGTTTACGATTAGTAGAGTCTGAGTTGTGTAAAAGTCATGTTCTTTTTCTTAGACTTGAGTTTAGTGTCCTAGTCGTATTCGATTATGTTTCTATAGATCAGGGTATAAATATAGAGTGAAGGGCAATGTAATAGATAACAATCAATACATCAAAAAACAGCTTTTACTCTTATTTACATCTACTTTTCGACGACTTCGTCAATTTGCATATTTTTCCTTTTTTACGAGTTCTCATCGATTCGGCGAGTTGCATTGCTCTAAGTGCAATCTTTGTCGATCCTCGAGTTCCGCGTTGTAAGGTCCAAATAGGCTAGAGGGGGGGGGGTGAATAGCCTAATAAAAACTTCTACGAGAAATACTAAACCACAAGTTAGTACAAAATGTGGCGGAGCAAAATGCACTAGCTCTAACTAATTAAGCAAGCCACCTACACAAGTCTAGTACAAGGCTATCCACTAAACACAACAACAACAACAAGCTAGATACAAGAAGTAATACTAGAGAAGAGCTTCGAGTGATTATACCACCGTGTAGAGATGAGACGCAATGCACTCGTAGAATCAAACACAATAATCAACCACAAGAGAAAACCTCGGTAGAGAGATGACACAAGATTTTTTACCGAGGTTCACTTGCTTCCCGGCAAGCTACTCCTCGTTGTGGCGATGCACCCACTTGTCGGTTCGCGAGCTAATCAACTATCAAGAGTTGAGCCCTCGGCGGGCGCCGCACAACCGCACACAAGATGGGGATCCTCCAAGCCACGAGCTCCACTAGAGTATCCAATTCGCGAACTCCCGCGGGGAAGGATCAAGAACCCCTTACAACACTTGGTGAAGGCTCCAACAATCTCCAATTGCGAGCTCAATCACCTCCGCTGCTCCAAGCCGTCTACCGTGTCGGGAAACACGGAAGAGTAACAAGAAATCCGCAGCAACTCGAAGAACAAGTGCCTCTAGAATGCAACTCTCAAGCAATGCACTTGAATCTCACTCAATCTCACTCAAGATGTGCAATCAATCAAAGAGATGAGTGGAGGGGTTGTTCTCTAGCTCAAAGGATGTCTCTATATCTCAAAATGTGCAAGAGTTACCCTCAAGACCCGTCCACCATCTATTTATAACGAAGGGGTACGCAGCTAGCCGTTACCGCGCGAACCAGTTCAAAACGTACTCACCGGACGCGCCGGTCAGGGTGACCGGACGCGTCCGGTCACTACGCGACAAACACAATTGCGCGGGTCAGAACTAGCCGTTGCAACCACCGGACGCGCTTGACCGAGCCACCGGACGCGCTGGTGACGACCGGACGCGCCGGTCCCGTGACCCACCGGACGCGCCGGTTAGCACTCAGCCGCGCACCGCGAAACAACCACCGAACGCGCCGAAGGACCCACCGGACGCCACAGTGCCCGCGTCCGGTGGGAGTCCAGTAAGCTCCCGACGCCACCGGACGCGTCCAGTGGTACGTGACCGGACGTGCCCCGCGTCCGGTGCACGAACCCTAGCAGCACCCGCGCCGTGATGAACTGACCGGACGCGCCCCGCGTCCGGTGCAGCGTCCGGTGCAGCGTCCGGTGCTGCGTCCGGTGCACGCAGTGACCTCCGTTCGCCTCCGTTTCTTTTCCGACTTTCGGCGCAGTAGAAAAATATGCGTTTCACTTCTCCAAAAAGTGTCGAATCCCGCCTCACAAGCTCGGCGGGAGGGAGAGAGGACCCCAAACCCCTCTCTACCGCTTAAACTCCACCGCCTTCGCAAATGTGCTAACACCACCGAGTGTACACCACCATGTGCATGTGTGTTAGCATTTCACAAACATTTTTCCAAGGCGTTATGTTAGCTCTTTACTAGATCCTAAATGCATATGCTCAAGACAATGATCTAGTGGCACTTGATTCCCGAGCTAACCGTGACTGCCCCTCTTGATAGTCGGCTATGTATCCTAAACCCTGTCAATCACTTCTCTACTCATCTTAGACCGGCAAAAGGAAAACCCTATGGTTATACCTTTGCCTTGCGCTCTTAGATCCTTCTCTTTCACTTGATCATCATGTCCATTATTTCATGTGCATCTCCACCATGATCTTGCTCATCATTTCATGCACCAAATCATGTGGTCTTGTGGCCATCTCTCCATGCCATTTCCACCTCCATCACATGTTGCTTATGCCTAGCTTAATCACACTTGATACAATAGCATTAGCAACTTGGTGTCATTAATTACCAAAACCAAACTTGGGCTTTCAATCTCCCCCTTTTTGGTAATTGATGACAACCATCACAAAGATATGAAATGAAACCAATTTTCAATTTTGATAGTATTAGCTCCCCCTACATATGTGCTTTCATGAGTTTGGTTCAATTTTGCACATATGTATGGATTCGAATTTTGGGAGAGTTACTACTATCAAATTGATGCTAAGGTATATAGAATGGACCTTTGAAGCGTGATACCAATCGGAGTTGCCTTTATATACCATCCTTAGCATCGATGTAGCTAGACACCACTTGTAATTCATCACTTGTAAAGATCACAAACACTAAAGTACCCCGTGAGATCAACATTATAAGCAAAGGGTGTCTAGATACCACTTATAAAGCTACTTTCAACAAATCATCATTCAAGTTCTAATTCTAGCAATTACCAAACAAACATGAATAAGAATTTAAGCTTTGCAATGCAACAATTCATCATGTTAATGCTCATACAAATGCAACAAATAGTTCATGAGCTTGCTCCCCCTACTTGTGTGCTCAAAATTTAATTGATTCCTTTCCAAAGTCTTATCTTATGCTTTCTCTCCCCTTTAGTAACTTTTTCTTTTTGTGACTTTTCTCTCCCCTCTTATTATATCTTTCTCCCCTTTGTGACTTTTCTATCTTTGTGACTTTTCTCTCCCCCTTTGTCAACAATCACCAAAAAGGTGCCAATTTTAGTGAGAGTTAAGTCAATCAATATGAGGGAGTCCAAAATTATGGTTCAATCTAGATCACTTGCCTAGAATATGTAATTCGGTTTGATCCAAGGACAAGCTTCTTCACACCTCATAAAGTATAAGGGTTATCTTGACCATGTTGAATTACACATCATGAGCTCATTTTCTAGATTCAACGCTAGGTTTGCAAGCCCACAAACATGTCATATGCTACCACTAGATCAATCAAAAAATAGAAGCAATAGTGGTACCATATATACATTAAACTCATTTGATTTTCATGAATGAGCCTATTTGTCATGCAAATATGTCTATATGTTCTAAACATGTCCTTAGCAAAGTATGAATGATATGCCAAACAACTTTACCTTGCTATGTCGGAGGAGAGGCATGTCATATAAGAATGTGGGGGTGCACTCATTTCAAGTTGGAGAAGTCAAGTATGTTCAATTCATTCTTCAACTTGTAAAATCTCTTCTCATCAAGTGGCTTTGTAAAGATATCGGCTAGTTGATCTTCGGTGCCAATGCTTTTAATGCTAATATCACCCTTTTGTTGATGGTCTCTTATGAAGTGGTGCCTTATGTCAATGTGCTTGGTTCTTGAATGTTGAACCGGATTTTGTGTCATCTTGATAGCACTTTCATTGTCACAAAACAAAGGTACATTCTTGAATTTGATTCCAAAATCATTCAAAGTTGCTTTCATCCAAAGCAATTGTGCACAACAACTACCGGCACTAATGTATTCGGCCTCGGCGGTAGATAGTGCAACACTATTTTGTTTCTTTGATGACCATGAAACAAGAGACCTTCCAAGCAATTGACAAGTGCCACTTGTGCTCATTCTATCAATCTTGCATCCACCATAGTCGGAGTCCGAATATCCAATCAACTCAAAATTAGACCCCTTTGGAAACCATAATCCAACATCATGAGTACCCTTAAGATATCTCAATATCCTCTTGGTTCCTTTTAAGTGACTTTCTCTAGGTGAAGCTTGATATCTTGCACACTTGCACACACTAAACATCACATCCGGCCTAGAAGCGGTGACATATAGCAAACTTCCAATCATAGACCGATATTGCTTTTGATCTACCATGTTGCCACTAGCATCAACACCCAATTGATCATTTGTGCCCATTGGTGTACTCATTGGCTTAGCATCTTGCAATCCAAACTTCTTGATCATGTCCTTAATGTACTTGCCTTGACTTACAAAAGTGCCATTCTTCATTTGCTTGATTTGAAGTCCAAGGAAGTAACTAAGCTCTCCAATCATAGACATCTCAAACTCATTTGCTATCATATTTCCAAATTCTTCACAAAAATCTTGATTGGTTGATCCAAAGATAATGTCATCCACATAGATTTGCAACACAAACAAGTCATTTCCAAGCTTCTTGATGAAGAGAGTGGTGTCAACCTTTCCCATCTTGAACCCTTTAGAGAGAAGAAAAACCCTCAATCTCTCATACCATGCTCTAGGTGCTTGCTTCAAACCATACAATGCCTTCTTGAGCTTGTAAACATGGTTAGGCTTCTTGTCATCTTCAAAACCGGGAGGTTGCTCAACATAAACTTCTTCATTGATGTAACCATTGAGAAATGCACTCTTGACATCCATTTGATAGAGCTTGATATTGTGTGCACAAGCATATGCTAACAAGATTCTAATTGCCTCCAATCTTGCAACCGGTGCATATGTTTCTCCAAAGTCAAGACCCTCAACTTGAGTGTATCCTTGTGCTACTAATCTTGCTTTGTTCCTCACAACCACACCATCTTGATCTTGCTTGTTTCTAAAGACCCACTTAGTACCAATCACATTGTAGTTCTTCGGCCTTTCAACAAGTTCCCAAACTTGATTTCTAGTGAAGTTGTTTAGCTCTTCATGCATGGCATTTACCCAATCGGAATCCTTCAATGCATCTTCTATTTTCTTAGGTTCTTCAAGTGACACAAATGAGTAGTGCTCACAAAAGGATGCTAATCTTGATCTAGTTTGAACACCACTTTGAATTCCACCAATGATTTGGTCCAATGGATGATCTCTTGCAATGCTAGTAGGTTGGAGTATTGGGAGTTGATTACTTCCACTTGCTTGACCTTGATCTTGTACTTCATCATGAGAACCACTAGAGCTTGCTTGATTTGTATCAATTTGCACGCTTTGGTTTATCACATGAATATCATCATCATCAACTTGCCTTGGCCTAACATCACCAATGTCCATGTTCTTCATTGCATTTGACAATTGATCTCCTCTTACATCATCAAGGTTTTGATCTTCATTTTGAGACCCTTGGGTTTCATCAAACTCAACATCATGAACTTCTTCCAAGGTGCCATTTGTGAGATTCCAAACTCTATAAGCTTTGCTTGTGGTAGAATAACCAAGTAAGAACCCTTCATCACATTTCTTTTCAAATTTGCTCAATCTAGTGCCTTTCTTGAGAATATAGCATTTGCAACCAAACACTCTAAGGTATGCAATATTGGGCTTTCTTCCATTCAATAGCTCATATGGTGTCTTTCCAAGCTTCCCATGGCAATAGAGACGGTTGCTACAATAGCAAGCCGTGTTGATAGCTTCACTCCAAAATGAATGACTTATATTGTACTCACTAAGCATTGATCTAGCCATGTTAATCAAAGTTCTATTCTTTCTTTCAACTACACCATTGGATTGAGGAGTGTATGTTGGAGAGAATTGATGTCCAAAACCAAGATCATCACACAATTCCTCAATTCTTGTGTTCTTGAACTCACTACCATTGTCACTTCTAATCTTCTTGATGGTAGTCTCAAACTCATTTTGCACTCTCTTGACAAAAGATTTGAATAGATCATGTACATCACTCTTGTCATAAAGAAAGAACACCCAAGTGTATCTAGTGTAGTCATCAACAATCACAAAACCATACTTATTTCCACCAATACTAGTGTATGTTGTTGGCCCAAACAAGTCCATGTGCAATAGCTCAAATGCCTTTGAAGTGCTCATTTCACTCTTACTAGGATGTTTATTTCCAACTTGTTTGCTGGCTTGACAAGCACTACAAGGTTTATCCTTTTCAAAGGTCACATCTTTCAAGCCTCTAACTAAGTCATGCCTCAAAAGTTTGTTCAATTGTTTCATTCCAACATGACCAAGCCTTCTATGCCACAACCATCCCATACTAGATTTGCTAAGCAAGCATGATGTCAATTGTGTTTCACTATCATTGAAGTCAACCAAGTATAAGCTACCATGTCTAAAACCTTTGAATATCAAATTTGATCCATCAACACTAATGACTTCAACATCATCACTACCAAAAATGCACTTGAAGCCAAGATCACAAAGTTGTGCCACCGACAAAAGATTGAAATCCAAGCTCTCAACTAGCAACACATTAGATATGCTCATGTCATTTGAGATAGCAATTTTACCAAGCCCCTTGACCTTGCCTTTCTTGTTGTTGCCGAAAGTGATAGCATCAAAACCACCATTTTGACTTGTATCAATTGATTTGAACATACAAGAATCCCCGGTCATATGTTGAGTGCACCCACTATCAAGCACCCAATGCCTTCCTCCGGCTTTGTAGTTGACCTACAAGACAAGATCAATTCTTTTTAGGTACCCAAACTTGTTTGGGTCCTCCTAGGTTAGTAACCAAGCTCTTTGGTACCCAAATGGCTTTCTTCTTTGAGCCCATCCATGGTGCACCAATGAACTTAGCATGAACACCATTTGTACCCTTGGTAAGTATATAGAAAGAATCAAACTTAATTGAGGATACATTAGCATTGGATTTCTTGTTCATGCAATGTTGCTCTATGTGGCCAACTTGCTTGCAACTTTTGCAATAGCTACCTTTGTTCTTCACAAAACGAGTCTTGTGAGGAGCAAAAGCGGCTTTGCCTTTCTTGGGGTTATAGCCCAATCCCTCTTTATAGAGAGAAGCTCTTTGGCTACCCAAGCACATAAGCAAGCGGTCCTCACCACCATAAGCCTTGGCTAAGGTGTGATTGAGCTCTTTTACCTCCTTCTTGAGATTTTCATTCTCAACTATAAGTGTGGGATCACAAGTGAAACCATCACTATTAGATGAGGATGATGTAGATGAGCTACATGAAGGGTTAGTGGAAGCAACAACAATAGGCTTATGACAAGATTCATCAATTATATCACAAGATATGCCTATGTTGCAAGTTTTAGCTTTCTCAACATTAGTTGGCATGTTTTCACATTTTTCAACTAGAGAGGAATGAGCTTCTTCAAGCTTAGTGTGAGACTTTTGAAGTTTCTTATGGTCTACCTTTAGACTCTCATAAGATGCTCTAAGCTCATCAAGTTCTTGCATAAGGTTTTTCTTTTCCTTAAGCAAGCCCTTGCATTCCTTTCTAGATTCTTTATAATGTTGAGTGCAATCTTCTAGCATAGTGATTAGTTCATCTTTAGTGAATTCTTCTTCATCACTATCACTATCACTATCACTAGCATTATCATGATCACTCTCATTATCGGATGATACCTTAGTGGCCTTAGCCATGAAGCATGATGGAGTGTCGAAGAGGGAGACCTTCTCTTGGATGGCAATGCTAGCATGTCCCTTCTTCTTGCTCTTGTAGTCATCCTCATCATCACTTGAGGAATCATCACTATCCCATGTAGCAACATGAGAATCATTCTTCTTTTTATGAGAGCTCTCCTTCTTTTCTTGCTTCTTCTTTTGCTTCTTCCTCTCCTTCTTGATAGCATCTTCATCATCACTATCATAAGAACACTTTGCAATGAGATGATCTTTGCTATGGCATCTAAAGCATCTCATGGTATGCTCATTCTTCTTAGATGAGTTCTTCTTCCTTCTTGCACGATAGCCCTTCTTCTTCATGAATTTGCCAAATTGCTTGACAAAGAGAGCCATCTTCTCATCAATGTCATCACTATCACAAGAGCTTGAGTCTTCTTCACTTGATGATTCAATCTTTGATTTGCCCTTGGATGTGGTGGCTTTGAATGCCACACTCTTCTTCTTTTCATCATCTTTCTTCTCATTCTCCTTCTTCTTCTTCTTGACCAACTCATCCTTCTCATCATCTTCTCTATACGAATCATCGGTCATCACTTCTTGAAATATTTGTTGAGGAGTTGAATCCTTCAATGTAGTCCTCACTAACACGGTGATCAATGTATCAAACCTCTTGGGCAAGCTTCTCAAGAACTTCATAGAGAATTGGTTGTCCTTGACTTCCTCACCAAGTGCCTTGAGCTCATTGACAATCACTTGCAACCTATGAAACATCTCCGGGACACTCTCATCATCTTGCATCTTGAAGCTTGAAAATTTTTCTTGCAAGATATATGCTTTAGCGGTCTTTGTGCCTTCGGTACCCTCAAATGTTTCTTCTAGCTTGGCCCAAGCATCATGTGCAACTTCTATGTTCTTTACTTGCTCAAATGTCTTGTCATCTAATGCTTCATGAAGAGCACTAATGGCAATGTCATTGCATTGGAGCTTCTTTTCTTCCACCGGTGTAGGTGCTTCCGGATTAGCAACCTCAAATTTTGTTTCGGTGACCTTCCACACTTCTCTATTGATTGACTTGAGGTGTGCGGTCATCTTAACCTTCCAATATGCATAATTTGTACCATCAAAGTGAGGTGCCTTCTTGGTGTTGTTGATGTGCAAACTTAATTGAGCCATTTCTATTTCACCGTAGGTTGTTAAGCCTCAAATAAACGGTGCCTCGGCTCCGATACCACTTGTAAGGTCCAAATAGGCTAGAGGGGGGGGGTGAATAGCCTAATAAAAACTTCTACGAGAAATACTAAACCACAAGTTAGTACAAAATGTGGCGGAGCAAAATGCACTAGCTCTAACTAATTAAGCAAGCCACCTACACAAGTCTAGTACAAGGCTATCCACTAAACACAACAACAACAACAAGCTAGATACAAGAAGTAATACTAGAGAAGAGCTTCGAGTGATTATACCACCGTGTAGAGATGAGACGCAATGCACTCGTAGAATCAAACACAATAATCAACCACAAGAGAAAACCTCGGTAGAGAGATGACACAAGATTTTTTACCGAGGTTCACTTGCTTCCCGGCAAGCTACTCCTCGTTGTGGCGATGCACCCACTTGTCGGTTCGCGAGCTAATCAACTATCAAGAGTTGAGCCCTCGGCGGGCGCCGCACAACCGCACACAAGATGGGGATCCTCCAAGCCACGAGCTCCACTAGAGTATCCAATTCGCGAACTCCCGCGGGGAAGGATCAAGAACCCCTTACAACACTTGGTGAAGGCTCCAACAATCTCCAATTGCGAGCTCAATCATCTCCGCTGCTCCAAGCCGTCTACCGTGTCGGGAAACACGGAAGAGTAACAAGAAATCCGCAGCAACTCGAAGAACAAGTGCCTCTAGAATGCAACTCTCAAGCAATGCACTTGAATCTCACTCAATCTCACTCAAGATGTGCAATCAATCAAAGAGATGAGTGGAGGGGTTGTTCTCTAGCTCAAAGGATGTCTCTATATCTCAAAATGTGCAAGAGTTACCCTCAAGACCCGTCCACCATCTATTTATAACGAAGGGGTACGCAGCTAGCCGTTACCGCGCGAACCAGTTCAAAACGTACTCACCGGACGCGCCGGTCAGGGTGACCGGACGCGTCCGGTCACTACGCGACAAACACAATTGCGCGGGTCAGAACTAGCCGTTGCAACCACCGGACGCGCTTGACCGAGCCACCGGACGCGCTGGTGACGACCGGACGCGCCGGTCCCGTGACCCACCGGACGCGCCGGTCAGCACTCAGCCGCGCACCGCGAAACAACCACCGGACGCGCCGAAGGACCCACCGGACGCCACAGTGCCCGCGTCCGGTGGGAGTCCAGTAAGCTCCCGACGCCACCGGACGCGTCCGGTGGTACGTGACCGGACGCGCCCCGCGTCCGGTGCACGAACCCTAGCAGCACCCGCGCCGCGATGAACTGACCGGACGTGCCCCGCGTCCGGTGCAGCGTCCGGTGCAGCGTCCGGTGCTGCGTCCGGTGCACGCAGTGACCTCCGTTCGCCTCCGTTTCTTTTCCGACTTTCGGCGCAGTAGAAAAATATGCGTTTCACTTCTCCAAAAAGCGTCGAATCCCGCCTCACAAGCTCGGCGGGAGGGAGAGAGGACCCCAAACCCCTCTCTACCGCTTAAACTCCACCGCCTTCGCAAATGTGCTAACACCACCGAGTGTACACCACCATGTGCATGTGTGTTAGCATTTCACAAACATTTTTCCAAGGCGTTATGTTAGCTCTTTACTAGATCCTAAATGCATATGCTCAAGACAATGATCTAGTGGCACTTGATTCCCGAGCTAACCGTGACTGCCCCTCTTGATAGTCGGCTATGTATCCTAAACCCGGTCAATCACTTCTCTACTCATCTTAGACCGGCAAAAGGAAAACCCTATGGTTATACCTTTGCCTTGCGCTCTTAGATCCTTCTCTTTCACTTGATCATCATGTCCATTATTTCATGTGCATCTCCACCATGATCTTGCTCATCATTTCATACACCAAATCATGTGGTCTTGTGGCCATCTCTCCATGCCATTTCCACCTCCATCACATGTTGCTTATGCCTAGCTTAATCACACTTGATACAATAGCATTAGCAACTTGGTGTCATTAATTACCAAAACCAAACTTGGGCTTTCACGCGTGAGTACCTCTTGGCTGTGACTTCCGGGCGTATCGCTGTTGTCAGGACCAAAGTGCTCGTATCTTCATCCTTGTCGATTAACAGGTCAAATCGACTGGCACGCCTTGGATATTGATTTCGGGTATTAGCCCTTTGTGTTTGCAGATTCACTTTTGCATCAACAGACCTGAGCTTATACCCTACACTTGGTACTAGTGTATAACACCGTCATACACCTTAAATTACGCAGAGCATAAACTAAGTATTTGCGGTGACATTCGAAATTAGGGTTTTCGGATTTCGAGTCACACAACGAGAAACACATCCAACCTAAGAAGTTAAACTCATTTTAGTTGATGCATAATATTGTTAACCTAATCATGGATAATTTGCAGTGCAAATGATGACATGGCAGGTTTTTAGTTACTATAACACCAGGGGTGTTACATGGAGGAAGTAAGGATGTGCTTGGGAACATTGGCGTAAGACAAAGGTGGGTTAGAGTCCCTATCACCTGGCAGAGTGTTGCCCTTGGGGATGCGGCATCAGTCGAACCCGCGATTCCTGAATTGTACCAAAGGTGACTTGTGCGACCCTGGCAAGGGCCTGCATGGTGAGTGTTAGAAATACCCCTCCAGCTGGATAGAAATTCGATTCGAATCGCCGTCGCTCCCGGTTAGTGAGCACTTGACTTGAGCAACAGCAATGTAGATTCCATTAATTGAACAGATTGTTAATTGGATGATGATTTAATGTTGCCTCAATTTATACCTGCTATGGTTATTAATGTTTTCTTAATAATCAAATGAATGTTTAGTACAGGTGCTAAGATAGCTAACAGGGTAATGCTAAAAATAACTGCTAGTACAGGTTAAAAGAGTTAATACTACTTATGCTTTTCTGCAAAATATGATGTTAGCCAGCTCCACTTTAAGAAAGCCTTGCATGATCCTTGGTGTCTTTTATTTTCTGTTTCAATGGGTAAGTCTAGCTGAGTACATTCTCGTACTCAGGGTTTATTCCCTCCTGTTGCAGATGACATGTTATATCAGGGCTTCTGCAAGAATTGCCTCCACCCGGTGGGTGTCGAGGACTAGATCACTCGGGCGTGATCGTCTTTTAGTCTACTTTCCTTAATGCTTTTTGCGGGATGGTGATCTGTAAGACTGGCAATCGTACTTGAACTAAGTGTGTGTTTACTTTATGCTTCCGCTACTTTATAAACCTAGTTTGTAATAATTGTGACTCCGTGGTGTTGTAAGTTTACTTTTGAACTACTTGTGAAATGTAACGTGTGATGTGTATGCTGAATAATGCGATCTTGGTTGTAATCAGGTTGGTTTGAAATCCTTCGTGATTTTGATTGACTACCGGGATTATATGGGCTCAAGTTCGAAAATTTGAGCGCTTCGGTGCTTGTTTTTGTACTTGTGCTCTTATAATTTGGACGGTTCTGTTACACATACCTGACCGTGGACGAAGGACGAGGTGAGGCGGTGCTGCAATGAGTCAACCGACCCAGTAGGGGGTCAGGTGACCTGGCCCAGGCCCGGTTTGGGGCCCGCTTTGTCGTGTGTGGTCCTTGTGTCATTCTTTTATGAATTTCGTGACTTTTGCGATCGAATTTCGTTCCGTCATCATGGTGTATCTCCCCCACACTTGTTACCTATTTACCTTCATGCACAACAAGGTGGAGACAAAAACACATATATAGAGCAAATAGAGTGTAGAGAACAATAATGGTAACCAATTTCATTAATGATAATAATAGGGCACTTTATTTATCAAACCAAACTTACAATCTTATAACCATCTTAGCTATAATGACAACCCTAACTTTTAGGTGACATACCCAATGACCTAACTTGTGCCCTATTAATTATTGACCTAACTGTAGCTTGACTTCTTATCCTTGTTAGGGGTATCGCGAGAGAAAATCTCGAATTGGGTTGCTAATTTCTTTTGCTCAGTCTCTGCTAGATCTACTCTTTGGTTTGTAGTTAAGACGGTCCTAGCGAGGATGTGATGGCTCTCTTCTATGGACTTAGCTACTTTAGTAAGGAATGCAACTTGCTTCTCCAGGTCTGCCACTGTAGTCCTCTAACGCTTTGGTGCTTGATCCTATGGAGGTGGTGGAGCCCTCTTGGGTACTTCTTTTTGGCGGAATGAACTTGATCTTCAACTGATGAGCTCGAACTCCATCAATGGTGGGACAAGGAGTACCAGTAGTGTACTTAGCATAGATGACTTGGCCTAGCTTGTCGAGCTTCACTCCTATCAGCGTCTCATTGGCCTTCGGAGGGAGCAACCTGATGTCTTGTGGTAGCCTAACAATGGGACCCTTCGGCGGAGCATCCTTCAAGAATAGACGTTTCGACGGCGGAGAAAGCATCGGTTGGCGCACTTGAGCGAAGTAGGACTATGTGTAGCTCCATTGTCTTGGCTTAGGTGGAATGACAGTGAGAGGAGTAGGCTCTAGAACAGGGACGATGGCTTGGGAGTCCATTACTTGAGGTGGCTTGTTGAGATTCATCCCGAATGGAACGATATGCTTATCGGCCCTGGAAACTTTTAGAGAGGTGGAGAGCTTCTATGCAGAAGGGAAGGAAGGCTCTGATCGAATGAGGTTAGAGGCTAGCAGGGGCTTGTTTATATAGGGGATTCAACTTGCACCAGGGGTCAAGATTCAACCCTAATGGCTCGTGGCGGCGGTAAATGATTGAATCTATCGAGCATATCCAAATTCTGCGAGATTATCATGGAAGATTTGCGAGGCAAAAAGGCAGCGGCGAGGCGGGACCTAGCCAGGTCAGCTGACCTGGGCCTAGGTTGGGTGACTTGGCCCAGTGTCACCTCGTGGGCCCCTTTTTCGTGTTGCCTACTTGCGACTCTCTAACCTAGAAAAATATACCCCCGCGCTACGAATCGAATGAGGAGAGTTCGGGCCTAAAAGTTTGGTAAAATGATAAATTCTATTATATCTAATTCCACAGGACCTTTATTAGGATCTAAAAAGATTTTGAGACGGTGGCCATTTACCTTGAATAACGTACCTTCGTTGTTTTAAAGTGTTACCGTTCCATGTGATGAAGTACTTTTGACTTTGAATGGTCCTTCCCACTTGCTTCAAAGTTTTCCATGCCCAAATAATTTCACCCTGGAATGAAAAGTAATACCTTGTCTCATGGGGCGAAGTCCTTCTTCTTTATCCTCTTATCGTGCCATCTTTTGGTTCTCTCCTTATAAATCTTGGAATTGTGATATGCACTTTCTCGCCATTCATCAAGCTCGGAGAGTTGCATCTTTCTTTTTATTCCTGCTGCTTCGAAATCCATGTTCCATCTTCTAATAGCCTAGTGAGCTTTGAATTCTAGCTCAACAGGCAAGTGACATGTCTTCCCATAGACAAGTTGGTATGGTGACATTCCAATCGGTGTTTTGTAGGCCGTTCTGTACGCCCACAAAGCATCGGGTAACCTGTCCTTCCATGTCGTTCCCATTTCATTGACCGTCTTCTGAAGAATATTCTTAATTTGCTTGTTTGATGTTTCTACCTGGCCACTTGTCTGAGGGTGGTATGGAGTAGCGACATTGTGATGGATTCCTTGTTTTGACAAATACTATTGAAAGTTTTTTTTATCAATGAAGTGAGATCCTCCATCACTGATCACCATTCCTGGGACACTAAATCTTGGAAATATTATCTCTTCGAACATCTTCTTGGAGCTTCTAGAATCAGTAGCTCTGCATGGCATCGCTTCAACCCATTTAAAAACATAGTCTACTGCCACCAAGATGTACTCGTAGTTCTTTGACTTCGGAAATGGTCCCATGTAGTCAATGCCCCAGACATCGAAGAGTTCAATATGAAGGTTGTTTGTGAGTGGCATGGCATCTCTTAAATTGATGTTCTTGTGCCTCTGACGTGCCACCTTTGGATGAAATCCTTCGTGTCTTCATACATAGTTGGCCAGAAAATCCACTTTGCCAGATTTTTGCATGAGTACGGAATGCCCCATAATGACCTCCATATGGTGATGAGTGGCATCTTTTAATAATTTTGATTCCTTCTTCAGTTGGTACACACCTTTTGAGAAGTCCATCTGAGCAGACTCTGAAGAGGTATGGCTCATCCCATATGTGGTGATGACTCTCATAAATAAGCTTTCTTTTATCTACCCCTGGTGGTACATATCCTGCAACCATAAAATTGATAATATTCGTGTACCGGGGGTCCGATTTGGTGATCTTGAAGAGCATGTCATCCCTTAACGAATCATTGATGGGCAGTTTCTGTGAATTCTCAAACTGCATTCTAGACAAATGATCGACAACAGAATTTTCTACTCCTTTTTATCTTTTATTTCTAAATCAAATTCTTGGAGTAGTAAAATCCATCTTATCAATCTTGGTTTAGCATATTTCTTAGTGAGCAGGTATTTCAAAGAAGCATGATCAGTGTAAATAATCACCTTAGCTCCTACTAAGTAAGATCTAAACTTATTAATAGCAAAAACAATAGCCAGGAGTTCTTTCTCAGTTGTTGCATAATTAAGTTATGGTCCTGTCAAAGTTTTCCTAGCATAAGCAATTGCATGATGCTTTTTATCTTTTGTTTGTCCCAATACTGCCCCCACAGCATAGTCACTAGCATCACACATGATTTCAAAAGGCAAAGACTAATTAGGGGGTTGAATGATTGGTGCAGAGATGAGTGCTTTCTTAAGAATGTTAAAATATTTTAAGCATGCATCATCAAATTCAAAGGGAATATCCTTGGCCAAAAGATTAGTAAGTGGTCTAGCAATGTGCGAAAAATCTTTTATGAATCGGCGATAAAAACCAGCATGGCCAAGAAAACTTCGAATCCCTCTAACATTTACAGGTGGAGGTAGTTGTTCAATTACTTCAATTTTAGCTATGTCTACCTCAATTCCTCTTTCAGACACTAAGTGTCCTAGCACTATTCCTTCTCTAACCATGAAATAACATTTTTCCCAATTAAGGACTAAGTGCTTTTCTTCACATCTTTGTAAAACATTGTCTAAATTTTCAAGATAGTCATCAAAAGTTTTTCCATAAACAAAAAAGTCATCCATGAAAACTTCCATGATTTCTTTAATCATGTCAGAAAATATAGACATCATGCATCTTTGAAAAGAAGCTGGAGCATTACATAGTCCAAAAGACATTCTACAGTAAGCATAAGTTTCATATGGACATGTGAAAGTTGTTTTGCTTTGGTCATCAGAATGGATCAGGATTTGGTGATATCTGGAATACCCATCAAGAAAACAGAAGAAAGATTTGTTTGCCAATTGCTCTAACATTTCATCAATGAAGGGCAATGGAAAGTGATCCTTTTTTATTGTCTTGTTAAGCTTTCTGTAATCTATACACATCCGCCATCCACTAACGGTTCTTTGGGGGATTAATTCATTCTTTTCATTTTTAACAACAGTCATGCCTCCCTTTTTAGGCACAACTTGAACAAGGCTTACCCACTCACTATGTGGCACATGATAGATGATCCCGGCATGCAAGAATTTCAAGACCTCTTTCTTAACTACCTCTGTAATCGCATTATTAAGCCTACGTTGGGGCTCCCTAGATGGTATAATATTAGGATCTATAGGGATGCGATGGGTGCAAAGAGCAGGATTGATTCCTTTCAAGTCTTAGAGTGAGTAGCCAAAAGCTGAACGATGCTTTTCTAAAACAGTTATTAAGCGTAAGGTTTCTTCCTGAGAGAGTTTATCACTTATAATCATAGGAGATTCCTGATTATTATTAAGAAAAGCATATCTAAGACCGGCAGGCAGAGGTTTGAGCTCAATGGGAGGTTTAGGTGGCTCTAGCAATTCATCGAGAAGTTTAGGTTCTAGTGGACCATCGTCTTCTTCCTCGATGAAGAACTCAGCATCATCTTCAAGGTTGGGTTTGATTAAGTGCTCAAGAGATGCTACCTTATCCTCTTTAATTGGATCGGGCTCAGGACATGACTCCATCTTAGCATTTAAAGAATGAGTAATGGATAAAGGGAGTTTAAAATTTTTCCCAAGGCGAATATTCAATTTCCTTGTTTGTCCCTCTTGAATAAGCCTTTCAATTGGTTGTCCTATCAACAGGTCAAACTCCATGATATCAAAGATATAGAAACTCAAACCATGGTGTGTTTTACCTAGATAGGGAGCACATATAAAATTCTCAAACTTGGGACAATGTGTCCTGAAGGGCTTTTCAATAGTTTTGTTATTGGGGTTAATGGCATGTGTTTTAATAAATCATGAGCAAATGATGTAGACATGATATTAACACCCACAACAGGATTATAACAGGCTTTGAAAGGGTCTATGAATTTGGCAGTGAATCAAGGTAGAAGGTGAATCCAAGCGGATCACATCAGAGGAAAGCTCTGATTCTTCTAACCACTTGTTGCTTATGATACACACTAACTCTTTCGTAGTCCTTTTAAGGAAAGCTTCCTCAGAAGGATCTAAAGGTTCTTTATGGAGTGATGATTTCTTAAGCTCCTAGGGCTTCCATACTGAGTAATAATTTGAGGTGTTTCCATATTTAGTAAAAAGTTCATCCTCAAAATCGAGCATAAAATCCGAAAGTGGAGTTTCCTCCTTTTTCGGTGGTGTTGAGTATTTTAAACGCAAACAAAAAAATCTGCAAGCGCATGGATACCGATGTAGCTTTCACCCGGGAGTATTCCAAGGTATCGATTCTCCACGGGGAATGCGAAGTGCACTAGTTGAGGCTTAGATCGCCTAGGGATAACTATATGTTTTTGTGGGGAGAGAGGAATTTTTCTAAGAGTTCTATAGATAGATCTAGGAATCAGGGTTTACTTTAGGATTACTTATTTTAGGACATCAGAACACTAACCATAGAAAGGGATGAGAAGGGGGCTAGGAATCTCTAACTACGGTCCTACAAACACCGATCCGAACGTGGTGGAATACGTCGGCCATCAGGACTGTCACGATCCTGGGGCTACCACAACAATTTGCGGGATTAGGTGTAATTCCAGGAAATCACGAGACTAAGTGCCACACCTAATCTATTAATTACTACTCTAGCGTTGCAAAGACCAGAGCACTTGATGCAAGCGGGAATCCAATAAATAACTTAAAAGTAAATACAGAAATTAAATGAAGAACTTAGGAATTATAAAATTAAAGAACCTGGAGATTGCTTAAAGACGAACCGGCTGCTGCAAAAGTACAATGTTGAGGAAGATCTAACAGATCTGGCTCCTCAGCTTTCTCCTCTTCTCTCTCCCTCTTCTCTAGTTTACAATTCGATGAACTAGAACTAGAACTAGAATTAGAAGATGAACTAGAAGAACTAGAACTAGACGATCAACTAGAGGGACCTCTACTTCTACTTGGATGGAGGGGTGAAACCCTAGCTTTTGCTCTAAAGATGAATAATGAAGGAGATGGCCTGAGGGAGGGGGTCTGCCCTTGCTTATATAGCCCGGTGGGGGTGAACCGCAGCCCTCGGATCAAACTACCTTAAAACAGTGGTCAAGATGCGTTGCAGAGGTCGGTTGGAAGCCGTCACGCGAAGCTGGTCTCACTTGGAGGTGGGCCTAGGTCGGTCGGCCTGACATGTGGGGCCGGCCAGCCCCACTTGTCAGCCTCTGGGCTTCCACTTCGTTCTCGTGTCTTCTCGTGTCCTCTAGAACCTTCCCGTCAATTTTCGTGGAATTCCGACTTGATTTAGTTCGGTCTCTTGACTCCTACTTCTTCTCGACTTATTCTGTTTTTATCCCTAAAAATTCATAATTCACAAAAGCTGTGGAAATTGTTATGTTAATCCCTAAAACTCTTGCTTGGTGATGGTTCCGGAGTCTTCTTGAATCTTCCGAGTCGTATCCATCGGGGACTTTCTCTCCAGAACTCCAAATAGAGCAAATGATATGTCTGTTTCGATAGTCTCGATGAGCTCTTCACAATGGTGTGCTCTGTTTCATCACTCGAGGTACTTTTATGTGGTAAAATATTGATAATCTGCAAAACAAGTGAGAACAACACAACTCATGGAACTTGTTAGAATAAAGTCCTACAACCATGCACTAATAACGCTTTTGCCATTATATTATGCATTAATTGAAGGTATAGTGTTGGCGTTAAGGACTGTCAACAAGCTCCCCCAAGCTTAACCTTTGCTAGTCCCTTAGCAAAGCTAATCTCAATAATGGATCAGGAGTTGCTACTATACTTTCACGCCTCAAAAGTACACATGCGTTCAAACAAGAATTCTCCTCCAGATTAGTGCAAATCATTCTAACTTCAAACTTACCCATTACCTTCAACTATGGAACTTTTGGCCTTCACCTGGGTCTTGAGCAATTGAAAGATAGAATGGTCAAGTCAGAGTACTATGTCTCGAGTTCTTCGATCAACCTTCATTCTGTAGTTTTTGTAGATTTTCAAAATTAAACTCAAAGATTCCTTTTGTACGAACCTTTCTAGTCTCTCATATGTGGTATTTCTAGATCCTTTCCAAGGCATTAATGGTGTTTTGCCTTCTCTCTTTCACTCAGAGTAGTGGTATTTTTGGAAAAAGGCAGAGTAGCATCATGGCTCCTCTCTCTTACCCTATAACTAATAGGCTTATATGGAGCTGAGGGTTTTTCAAGAATGTAGCATACTTACCTTGCATGTGTTGCTCAGTCAAAACCGGGATCTTCAGAGGGGAGACCATACCCTTAGATCAAGATGTGCATGTGTGTGGAAATATTTGGTGGCTAACCTAATTCTACTTTGCTCCTGGAGAGACTGCCTCCAACTAAAGAATTTATGAAGAACTTTGTTGTGGAGGTCTTGGGATATCTTCTTTCTCCTTTCTTTGATGACAATGATGAACTTCTAGGCATAAAGATCATAGACTTCTCTTTTTCTCTCTCTTTTTTTTCTTTTTTTTCTTCTTCTTTTTTTCCTTCTTTCTTTTTTACAAAGGACCCCCTGCCCCTTACTTAGGATACAATGAACTTAGAGAAGAGATAAATCACAATCTTGGAGCATTCATTTAGAAACCTAACAATCTTTTTGGATCCTCTCCCAGTGTAGGAGATAGATTTTTGGGTGAAAAAAAGGCATATTTTTGCGTACTCCTTGGGTAGGAGCAGCAGGATATATGTGGGTGTAAGTGATCTTGATCTTGGGAGCATGACCATCCTCTCGACAAGGGTCTCACACGGGTTGACCAAACTCAATACAAACCAAGCAGCTTATGAGCTGGTTTTCCTAGTCTAGCAAACATGTATATATGGCTATGGTAGGAATTCAAACTCTCGTCATACAAGAACTCATCATGTGGCAATTTTATGGTTTTCAAAAGATAAATCTCTAGAACTCAAGTTTCTCTAGGAACAAGACAAACAACAGCTCAGACCTTCTCATATCATATTCGTCAATCACCTAGACTTAGATCAAGCATTTGCAACCCACAAGTTTCAAGTTTAGAGTAAATCCTAAGTCAAAATAATTATTTCCAAAACTCGGAAGAGTTCGAGGTTAAAAACTAGGCACTTGAAAGGAATTACGACAGAGCAACTATTCATCATTTCCATGCATAGAGATTTGACCAGGTTCTTTTTATTTACAAACTAATTCAAGCAAACTTGACACTCTAACTAACACACATTATTATGAAATGACACAATATAGAACAAATACTTGACTAGATAAAGTAGACAGTGAAAACTCCATAGATATATAAAGTGAACCTTCATGTGCTCATATTTTTTTATTTTTGGATTAATTTTTGTAAAAAGAAAACATAAGAGGATAAGAATACTTACCTAGATACATGGGGTGCCCTCCCCAAGCTGAATGTTGATGTAGTCGTTCGATCTTGTGATGTAGTAGACTGGCAGTGGAGCTATACTTCCTCTATCAAAGCATTGATTGGTGTGGATGAGACAGTGCTCCAACAGTGGATGGAACATCCACTTGCTTGTCAGCTCTTTTTGGTTCTTCGAATCCTGTGAAATTCAAATAGACAACAAAACTTGTGGAACGGATTAAGCGTTAGTGGTTAGCCACTTAAGCCTCAATTGTCCAAAGATTTTGAGATTATTTAAGTAGAGTTTCAGTAGGATCTCGTTCTCAATATTTTTTGTATGTTTATATTTTCTATGATGCAAAGAAAGTTTAAAAAGATGAATGCATACATATTTATTTTATTTTTATGCCACCACGGTGAATATCTCCATGGGTTTTTACACACCACAAATTTATTCACATGGGGCTTTAGGATTTATGATGCATCAGATAAATATTTTTATTTTCTTTTTATAATGCAATGCTAAAGCAGAAAAGTAAATATGCTAAAAAATGATTATGCAGAAAAGATAAATATGGATAATTACCGATTTTACCTCCCAGCGAGGGTTCAATGTTTCAAGTCTTCTGAACAAGACTTTTCACCATGTTTATTCCTTAGGTGACTCATCTGACCCCAAGGTGGAGACCATGATATGTGCACTTCTTGATATGGTGTCACCCATGTTCTTCGTTCGTCTAGCAACCGTTTGAAGTGAAGCATTAATTGTGGAAACTGGCCGCATCTTGCTTAGTGTGCATGTTCTTGTAGATTTAGGACCTTCACTTGTAGAATTTAGGAGTTGACCAACTCTATGTTTTGCTCAAAGTGTATCCTTATCATTTGAAGGGTGATGGTACCGAACCACCTTGTGGAAGCTTCTCTTGCTCAGCTGGTTGTGCTTGTGAATGGCTTGTCTTCTGTTGCTTATCTCACAGTGTGCTTTAGTGATGGGAGCATCTTTTTGTTCTCTTGATCTTGATATTCTTGACAGTCCTTGTGCTCCCTTCATTGTCTTGAGAATTTCCCCATGATGGCCTTTGTCTTGAAGGGGCTTGATGGAGATTTGTTCACCCTCTTTTATGGAGTGAGTGTAGATCTTGTTTTGTGGCACTCATCTTCTTGTTCCATGGATCTCTCCATGATGCATGAGCTATGTTTCCCTTGTGCGAGGTTGATGAAGTTCATGTATCTCTTTTCTCTCCATGTGAGTTCATCTCAAGACTTCCTAGTTTGACTTTTGAAAGTTTTTTCTGCAGGAGTTAGTCCAACAAAAATATGCAATGTGTACACAAGCAGTTTTTAGTTCAATAACCAAAATAGACTCCATGTCTAGTTGGATTAAGGAAGGTTGTTTAACCTGAGCACCACG
Source organism: Saccharum hybrid cultivar R570 (assembly GCA_038087645.1). NCBI lineage: Eukaryota > Viridiplantae > Streptophyta > Magnoliopsida > Poales > Poaceae > Saccharum > Saccharum hybrid cultivar. Next base: position 19,895,907 of record JAQSUU010000804.1, read on the forward strand.
CTTACGTTAAAAGCCAATAGAAGTATGTCCAATACTTCTAAACCAATACTTACTTATGATGGACAAAGGTAGCATGAAGGCATTATAGAGATTTACTCAAATGGTGATGGAAGAGAACATGACTGGTGTATAGCAAATTGAGCATGTCTTAAAGGTAGGGACAACCAGAATAGCAATATGGCAGGGGATGTTCTTAGAAAGTTATCCCCCAAGCTTGAATTTTTGTAAAATCGAGATTGGATGAATTTAATTCAATGTTGCATGATGATTGGTTGGACATACTTTGTGCTTGTTATTCCTTCGATCTTTTTGCTCCAATCCTAGAGAGGTTAGTGACAAGAATACTCAAAGAAATATTTTCATAATTAAATCCCTAAGCTCGTTTCACAAGGGCAGCGTAGCAGAAAGGTGAACACTCGTGTTAGGATCTGAAAAGTGCTTATTTTAGGACACTAAGCTTGTCCTTGGGAAACCTTCAAAATGCGATTTGGTGAAGTGGTTTCCCCTCCAACACCAACTTAAGTGTACCTATCTCAAGATTCAACATTACGAGATTTGCAATATTTATGATAAACATATGCATCGACAACCACCCTTTTAAAGTTTTTGCAAACAAATAGGATAAGGGGGTTGGAGATCTCGAATGTGATGGGGTTGGAGAGACCAATTGAATTGGGAGATGTCTCATATGATCATGGATTTAATGAGGTCGTTATGGAATAGGTTTCATGCTCATTGATGTCATCTTCATCTCCAATCTAAATGTTCAGAATTTTGCTTGGATTAGTGACTCTTGAATTGATATTGTCTAGGGCCTCTTCCATAGATGGATGAGTCTTGTCTTCAAAGGGAGTTGAAACCTCACCATTTGAAGCTAAGTCAAGGTTGGATTCCATTAAGGCTTCTTCCTTGTTCGTCCATTCTATACAATCTAGCCACTGTCGTAGCCTCTCTTGGTCATCCTCGTGGTCTTCATGACTCCTATGGTTTGGTTGTCTTAGCGGATTTCTAGGATCATCATGAGACTGAAAAGGACAAGCATAAGGGGGATTTTTGAAGACAAGGATGAGTTTAGAGACAGGTCTAGAATTTGTGTCGTCTATGAACATAATAGGACAACAGATAGGATTTTCCATATGGCAAGGCTGTCCTTCTATGGCATCATTCGACATGCCATCCTTGAATTCTTCCCATTGGGAATAAGGACATTTTATAAGAGATCACTTCTAGAGAGGATTTGAATTATATTCGCTTGAAGGTCTCTTATGAAACTGGAAGTCTAAACCATTAGTATCAGAAAGATCAGAGCTTTCCAAATGTGGAATTTCTTCTTCCCTTGGAGGATTTTGGGGTGATGGTTTAGAATTGATAGCTAAATCTTGGGATTAGAGTGGTTGTGATTTGGCTATCAAAACTTCCTTTTCTTGTCTAGGAATTGATTCCTTATCTTTTGGTTCAGGGCTGGGCTCGATTTCTTTGGCTAGGCTCGATTTCTTTCTCTTCTTTGGGAAACTCATCAAAAATGCTAGTGTAAGGGGTGTTTTCAAGGATTTTCTCTAGAATGGCTTTCCCTTCACTAATGAGTTTATGTGAGAATGAACCTCCTAAAGCGATGTCGAGATGTAGAGCAGCTTCCTTGCTAAGACCACGATAAAAGTGATAGTGTAGGACATGGGCAGGCAAGGCAATGTTTGGACTAGAATTGATAAGGCTTGTGAACCTAGCCCAAGCTGCTCCTAGAGTCTCCTTCTCTTTTTGTTTAAATGTAAGAACTTCTATTCTAAGATCAGCGATTCAAAAAAGAGAGAAGAACGCAAGACAAAATTTGTCTCAGAGTTCATCCTAATTTCCATTTACGTCTCTTACGGAATGAGCATACCAATTTTTCTCTCTTCCCAATAGGGAGAATGGAAATAATTTCCATTTTAAGGGTCTCTTGTGTCATGCCAGCTATAGACCGGCAAGAACACAACTGCTCAAATTCCCTAAGGTGGGTGTATGGATCTTCGTCTGCTAACCCAGAGAAGGATTTCTCCTGAACCATGGCTATGAAAGCAGGGCAAAGCTCATAGCCATCTGTAAGAATGGGGTGTGATGATGGTGGAGGCTCCAACAAGTCGTCCTTTGGAGCAAAGAATTTATAAATAGGCGTGAAATCCATGTGGTATGATGGTGGTGATAAAAAGGTTGTAAAAAGAAAAAGAAAAGGATGAACTTTGGCTCAAAACTAGCACAGCTACCGTTCCCCAGCAACGGCGCCAGAAAGCTTGTTGGGTATTTTAAATGCAAATAGAAAAATCCGCAAGCGCACGGATACCGATGTTGCTTTCACCCAGGAGTATTCCATGGTATCGATTTTTCACGGGGAGCGCGAAGTGCACTAGTTGAGGTTTAGATCACCCAGGGATAACAATATGTTTTTGTGGGGAGAGAGGAATTTTCCTAAGAGTTCTATAGATAGATCTAGGAATCAGAGTTTACTTTAGGGTTACTTATTTCAGGACATCAGAACACTAACCATAGAAACGAATGAGAAGGGGGCTAGTGTAACGGAACCGTCCAAATTATAAGAGCACAAGTACAAAAACAATCACCGAAGTGATCAAATTCTCGCACTTGAGCCCATATAACTCCGGTAGTCCAACGAAATCATGAGGGATTTCAAACCAACCAACATACCAGCCAAGATCGTAGTGATTCAACATAACAAGTCCCATGTTACAACCATTTCACAAGTAATTCAATATACATCGGAGTTCCACATAGTTATTACAACTTAAATTAAAAAGTAGCGGAAGCAAAGTAATTTGAAACTAACAACACCATTATTTCAAATACATGCCAGTACCAAGGTCGACTTCCAACAAAAGCATTAGAGAGAAGATAACTTAGAAAGATCATGCCCGTGATCACACTCCGCCACAAAGGCAGGAGCCAACCAACTCTTGCAGTCGCCGTGATACATCACAACCTGCAACAAGTGGGGATAAAACCCTGAGTACGAGAAGGTACTCAGCTAGACTTACCCGTCATAAACCAGAAATAAAGTGACACCAAGGATCATGCAAGGCTGATATAAAGTGGGCTAGCTTGACAACATTTTGCATAAAAGCTTAATATGGATAAGTAATCATTAATGCTTAAGCATCAAGTTAATTATCATTAACCTGTCATCTATATTAGAACCTGTACTAGAGCACTCACTTTATTAGGAGCAAACAATATTAACCATAGCAGGTATAAATTGAGGCAACCTTTCCATCGTTATCCAATTAACCATCCGTTCAATTTAATGGAGTCTACGTTGCCGCTGCTCAAGTCAAGTGCTCACTAACCGGGAGCGACGGCGATTCGAATCGAATTCCTATCCAGCTGGAGGGGTATTTCTAACACTCACCGAGACGCGCCTGGCGAGGGCTGCTCAGGTCATCTTTCGTACAGTTCAGGAATCGCGGGTCCGAACGATGTCGCGACCCCAAGGGCGACACTCTGCCAGGTGATAGGGACTTTAACCCCCCCTTGGTCTCACGCCAATGTCCCCAAGCACATCCTTTCTCTCCTCCAAGAAGCAACCTACCCTTCGATTCCCGGCCTGAACCATACTACTCGACTTCGCGGTCGGAACGACTTATCCGGCCAACTAAGTGTTAGACTGCGTTCAACATGACTCAAGGACGTACAGCGAATCGGTCCTTAAATGACTCAGACGGGGATAGATCCACACCCAAGACCTCCATGCCTTGTTGCTTCACTATCGTCATCCCGCCCGGTCTCATTTCATTTTATTAACACATGGTTCCATCTCACGATAGCAATTATAGCCAACCGTGCCATATATGAATATCCCTACATCTCGCAGGTGACAGGAAATCACCTGACTTCTACCGCTTAAAGCAGGGCTAAGCATCTACTCGATCCTAGTCTAGGTAGGATTCAGGGATTCATATATCTGGACAAGGAATGATATAATGCAGCAAGGTTTTCAACCAACTCCTACCACTTAATGCAACAATACTTATAACATATATATAATTAATTGCTTTTGAAGGTAGGAGGCTTATAATGCTCCGGGGCTTGCCTAGGATCCGACTCAAGTTAGAGTATGTCAGATGAAACCCGCTGAATACTTCCATCTTCGGGATAGATCCACCAAACACCGTCTTTGGGTTTGGCTCCAACGCCACATCCTTCGCACGTTTCTGCTAGCGTACCTATATGAGATGCAACCATGCACATGTGTGAATGCATAGAAGTGCGATAAACAGAGTAATCAAACAAGCATACCAAAGTTCTCATCAACACCTAGAGCCAATTAACTCAATCCTTATTAGGGCATAACAAAGAAGATTGCAAGCACATCAATCAAAACACAAGTCTTATAAGATCTTAGGGTACCACCCAGGTATCATCAAACCCAAGCTTGACAAAGTTAATCAAAGTACTAGAACTAGAAATTGCTACCTTCTGGACATCAGACCAACAGCTGAGTAATTTAATCATAACTAGAGATCTACAACTCCAAATTACTTGCAAGAAGACATTCTGGAAAGCTTAGGAAATTATCTACATTTAATTTATAAACATCTAAACCTGATTCTAACATTTACCAGGTCGAAATACAGAAGGTACAGAATCTGTCCTGGAAAGACAGAGAGCAACATAAATCTGAACCCAACTTAGAACAGTTGTAGTTTCTAAACCATATGGCCAAATGCCACCAAAATTTAACAGCAGCTAGATCATGAAATTCAAAACAACTTTGTTATAGCACACAAGACATGAAAACATCATTTGCATAGGGTAATTAACAATATTCTCAAATCTGTTCAGAAACCTCATTTGCAAGAAATAATTATTAACTTATGTTGCAAACATATAATTGGATAAAACCAACTTTATCAACATTTCATACATGACTAAAGAACACCAGAAAACATAGTGTCAATTACTAAATAAATTCTTTTAATACATTTTCTTAATTTATTTAGATAATTAGGTGAAATTATGACCACATCATAAGGATGCTCCATAAATTCTACCAAAATTACAGGGGTCCACAAATGCTTTCAAAAGTCTACTGTACAAATTTCAAGTCATTTAGATAAGTACATCAACCTCTATGAAAAAGACAATCAACTATTGAAATAAATCATGTGAGAACAGGTAAAACCTATAACTCAATATTTTCTGTGAATACATGGCCATAGAATGAACCAAAATCATAGAGCAACCTCATAATAAGGTGATGGGACAATATTTTCTATTTTATCATTTATATATTATTTATAAGCTATTTATCAAGCCCAAAACAAGTTAAATCAATAACTAGATCATCCAATAAGTAGTGACCAAGCAATTTATACCACAGTACATACATATCATGACAAGACTACCATAAAAATTTCACATCATTTGGAGCATCACAACTCAAGATATAAAATGACAAGTAATAAAATGTAATTTTCCTTATTTAACAAGGTCAAACCAAAACCCTAAGAAAACAGTGAACAACTAGGGTGTTTATTATTTTTCCTAGCAAGTACATGTCATCACAAAATTAACAAAACAAGAATCACTATTTTTGGAGTTCTAAAACTCCAGATCTTGCTCTGGTCAAGTTTAAAGGTATTTAAGAGCATTTTTAACACTTAAATAAATACATCAGAAAACATCTACAAACATGTGATATTCTATGACTCTATTACATAGATATCTTCTCAAGGTTTCCAAAAAGTCCTCATTTGCCATTTTTGGATTTTCCTAGCATGAGATATGAAATTTAGAAGATTTAATCAAATTCTGAAATTCCAAAAACGAATTCAACTACTCCACCCTAGCTCTGCTAGGTGCACCCGAAAACACACCCAAGCAACCACCTTCTTAAACCGACAAGTGGGACCCTTCGCCCAACCGGGCCCGCCTGTCATATAAGAGGAGGCGTACACAGCTCATCGCCTTCCCCTTCCTTGGGACAGAACAGAGGAGGGGGGGAAATGGGCTCCGGTGAAGTGAACGGCCGGCCTGCGGCCCGCCGGCGGCGGATGAACGGCACGGCAGCTGCGCGGCGGTAGGGCGCGCCTGTGGCCACCCGAAACGTGGCCCGTGACCATCCGTGGGCCTCTGGCCACGCAAGCCCGGAGGCACGGCGGTGGCTGCAGGCGGCGGTGGCGCTACCGGCCACCAGGAGACCGGCGAGCTTGCGCGCGAGGCGGAGTACGGCGAGGCGGAGGTGGTGATGCACTCCGTTGAGCATGAGGAGGGACCGAGGCGCGGTTGACCATGGCGTGCGCGCGCAGCCGCGAGGAAGGGGGGGCGAGTGAGTGAGGAGAAAGGGAGGGCTCGGGCCGGTCGCTCTGGTGCTCTACCAAACCGAGCGAGGCACAGACACATGGCAGAGGCGACGACACGCGGCTTCCATGGTGGTGGCGAACTGGTGCATGGTCGCCACGTCCAGAGCGCGTGTCGGCGGTTCAGACATTCTGCCGAACACGTGTCGGGTTACAACGTGGGCCGGTTGGACGACGATTTGGGCTAGATATAGGCCGAACTGGACCTTGGGCCAAATAGCAAAGTTGTTCATCTTAGTATGCTCTATCTTTTCTATTTAGGGGTCATAGTCATTAGAGCTTTTAGATTAGAAGATAATGATGTGTCAAGATGGCATTGTCGATGTGTCGACAACCATGACAAATACTCCAAATTGATGGGCCAAAAGGAGTCAAAATAGTGTCATCTTCTTACATGAGCTTCTCCACTATGTGCATTCCAACTTTTACTTTTGGGTCATCTTGAGTTATTTAACGGAATTTCGAGAACGCGAGATGCCAACGTCGATGACACAGAAATCAGGGTTTAAAAATGCTAAGTGTGGAATTCAGCCCTATTTCTGACTTGTGGGCCCTTTTTGAGAATGTTCCACCCATTTTCATGACTTGACTCTTAAACAAAGTTTGTTTCTTATAAAATTCTCTACAACTTTGTCAAAGGGTGCACAGTTATGCAAAGTTCCTAGGTCACACTTTTGAAACGGTCAAACAAAAGTGTTCCAGGGTCCATACATGGTCAACCATCACTTAGAAGCACATTTAGGCAAAATGATCAACATGAACATTATTCCATGGAGTGTCCTAAGTGTAGTTAAGGTGTTGTAGAGGCCAAATATACCCGCCATGCATAGGTTGCACAAAAGTGTAGGTCTCACATGCCTTGAAACATAGAACTCAAGTGAAATGCTATAGTCATTTCATGTGGTTGTTTCAAGATACATGCTACACATGTTCCACTAGGGTGTTCCACATGTGTCCAAGATGTGTTGCACATATTGCATTTGTATGTTGCACAACACTAGTTCCCATGGGATGCAAGGCAAGTTTTAGTTATAATCCAAACAAGCATATAACTTATCATTTCATGTGACTTTTTGATTCCAAACTTCATGAAACTTTTCCAGGGATCAATATAGATAGGTACCAAGGTGAGACACATGAAGATATGGCAATAACACCATTCAAGCATATATCTTTGAAAATGGCCTATATGTAGAGCAATGATGCAGCATCCAACTTTAAGTTAGGCTCATCTCCATAGGTTGACCTTGACATTGTTATTTCCACTTAATCTATTATGTTTGAGCTCAAACCCACTGCCTAATTGGTGATAAACACCTAGGGTGTTACAGCCCTCCCCCCTTAAAAGAATCGCGTCCCGAGATTTGGAATGGAAGACCTTTTAAGGAAGAGAGACACGTTATCTAGTTCCCAACATCTGCTATAGCATTCAGCTATAGAGCTTCGACATCGGTGAACAATTTGGTCAAAGGCACTTTTTGATACTTACTCTTTTATGGTAAAATTTGTCTGAAGAATTTCCTTCATTGACTTCCATGAAACATTGTTACTTTAGGAGGAATCCAAGATAGCACATACTGCATTCTCAGTGTACGAAGATCATTTGGTCCATAAGTGAACCACTAACAAGTATCTGATTCTTTAGTGAACACAGCATAGTCCATATGAACTTTACATTAGACCAAAATCTTCAGAAGTATACTCGTTAAAATGAATCTATGTTCACAAAGTTTGAAAAGTAGTCCTCTACCAAAATGGCTTGAGCACAACCTTCCAAAAGGGTGAGATCATAGGCGACAAATATACTCAGAGGCTATAGGATACTGACTAATCAATAGACAAGGTCTATGTTGGTCGTAAATGTTCATTCATTTAGACACCAACTAATGGAAAACTACTTGCGGTTCCATGTGTGCAGTTCTCTTTCTCTGACGACAACACTGTATTATCTGAGTCTATCGATGGTCAGTGAATGTGATAGCTGACTCTGTCGGCTTCCTATTTCTGCCAACAGTTATCTAATAAGATTCTTTTATCCAAAGACAACAGTCATCTGGGTTGAAGCAGATGAAACCTCATGGGTAAGAACACTTTTAAGATAACAAAGATCAGTGAGTATTATCAATTATTACCAAGGAAAGATGTAGCGAGGCCTTAAGGACAACAAAAGTTGTAAATATTCACTAAACCGCAGGGAGTAGTCTACCACCAAGCGATTGAGTAAAATTTTCCTTGGTGACTTAGTTGTACTGTAAGTTGAGTTGACTTGCAGCATAACAACTTCGTCAGGCCAACTTTCACCTTGAGGCTTCCTTTTTAGGATCAAACAGCAGCTCTAAGATGGAAAATCTGTTGTTTAACACTTCTCAAATTGCTTTCAAATTTTCCTCAACACTTTGTCCAATAAAGTTATGAACAAACCGTTTGTGGCACCTATGGGCACAAGGATGTTGATCGAAACTAGGGCATATTTTCTCTAATTCTTCACTTTAGTTGATAGAACACTTTGCACTATCTGTGTGATTATCCAAGATGGAATTGACTTGATCACAATGGCTCTGGAAGATAGAGTATCGCTCAAGTTGTTGGCTAGTTGATTAACTTCTTGTTGGTTATTGCTCTGTAAGACATAGCCTTCATAGCTACCAAAGAGTCGTTACCTAGCTGGAGATTAACCTTCCTATTGGTAACTAATCAGTTGTCTCTCAACACTAAAAAGTTCCAAATCTTCACTCTTGACCACAACAACTATGGTTGACGCAAAACGAATGGTTGACATCAAAGTTAGCAAATACGAAGTTATTCTAGAGATGGTTGATTTTGATTGTATGGTCATTATGCACCCAAGGTTGCGACTTGGATAGCTCTGGTCATATGCACAATGCGACAATCGATTCTCATCCCATAGATAACTTGTCCAACATTAAGTGTTGTGTGTCCTTTCTATCCAATAGAGACGAGATACTTGCTTACTAGATGACGTTATTCCATACTGGGACAACTAAGTAGAGTTACTTGTCTACCACCTATTACAGTTTGTTTAATGTTTATGTCGGTGACCTGTTCTTCAAAGGTTATCCTCTTAGCAACTTCAGAAGGACACTCCACTATTTTCGGTCTAAGATATAGATCTTACGATACGATATAAGGGTATTTTGATAAGATATGAGAAAACAACCAAGGAAGAAGGTCACGTGAACATCACATCAGTGTTGTTCTGCAATTGATTATGATTAGAAACCATGATACCAGCGCGTGCCAAGCAGCACAACCTTGTGTGTGCACCCACAGGAGGCTCTCGGTTTCGTCGCGGCATCATTAGTTGCTACTCATAACACCATTACTAAACAAACACCCGATGAGGAATTTCAAATGGCACAGATTGGGTTGTCCGAACAAGCACCATACCAAGGAGGGATAGCAAGTAAAGGTAGTCACAAGGTTTAGAATAAACGAGGAGGCGATCCAAAAATTAACACACACCACAAAGGAACATAGCTCAATTCCTAAAGACAACTGAGCAATGGACTCTTGCTTAAATTCTATGCATGACTTGCGTCCACCGAAGTGAGTTCCAGATAAAAGATTAATAGGAGATTCATTCATGTTGGGCAACAACATGAGATTAAGACTGATAAACATCTCGAGACTGAGAAGGTTGGGGACGGATTAAGTAAATTTCAAGGGCGAAAACCGATATGTAGTCATAGATTGAGTTGATAAGGTAGATGCACGAATTTGCAAGCAAGCGATTTTGAGGCCATAGCAAAAAGACGTTTCGTCGCATTAGCTAACCTTTGGGAGAGGCAACCGGGAGGTCCAACATGGATTTGGGGTACGGTCTCCACAACTGGCAACGTACGAACCATGGTCAAAGGCTAGCATTGATGGAAGTTAACTTGGTTGGTCAGTCGATAAAGGTCTTCACAAAAATAGTTGCAAAACATCCATGGCTTATGCAAACATATAGAAGAACTAAACTTTTGGACTCTCGGTCAAGCAAAGACATGGATACAAACATTCAAGGGCTAACCACCAAGTCTACAGGCTCAGACTCCTAAGAGAGAGAACCTAATTAAAGACAAAAAAAACCATACAATTCCGTACGTGAACGTTGTTCTCGGATAAAGCTATGTGACCCTCGTATGCTCACCGAGGACAAACGAGGTGACAACTAGGGCACTACCTAGATAACAAGCATACATACAACATCACAGTCAAGCAGACATTGGAGAAAATTCAAACAAATGGGCTTAAGCAACCAATACAAAAGCACAAGGCTCACCCAAAATAAGCATTCGTCTCAAGCATGAACTAACTACAAGTTTAGTCCAAACAAACGTTAGCTAAGGTGGGTAATTCAGCATGGGCATAGAATCTGGACAGCAGCACTGTGGTTACTTGTTTCAACTATAACTGAGGTTGTAGACATCCCACAAAGGTGATCCTAGACTTTCTGGAAAGCTTAGGAAGTTTTCCACGTGTTTGTTATTCATACCAAAAGCTAAATCATAGGTTAGCATGGTCAAACATGCTGATGTTTCAGATCTGTACCAATATGGACAGAAAACTGACAAGAACTTCAAAAATGCAAAACTGGAGTTTTAGGGACACAACAAGGTTGAGCCTTAACTTTATGTAAAGCTTATTACATTGGCTATAACTTTCTTAATATCATATTAATATGATTCTACAGCTAACAAGGCCAAACAAGATAAAGAAGACATCTCTGCCTAGATTTGGGCAGATTCTGTCATTTCCCTTTGCAAGCTCATAACTAGAGATTTAGACCACCACAATTAGTGCTATAGGACATTTTGGAAAGCTTAGAAAAAGTACTACACTTCTTCTTTTATCTCCAAGACATGATTCCATAAGCACATAGGTCAAATAAAGCAAACATTCAGATCTCTTCTGAACATGAGCAGATTCTGACAACAAACTTCTAAAACTTATAACTCCCATCCCATAAGACCTAGGGTCATAAAATTTTAGGACAAGATAGAAAAGTAAGTTGGCTACAACTTTGGTATTCTCCAACTACAGAAAACACCATGATGACCACGAAAGCATCACCACAACAGCAATCATTCTAGCAGCCAACGTGCAACAAGCAAAACAAAGTTTGCCTTAGTTCTACTTAACAAGAGAGCACACAGACATATCATCCTAGTAGCTCTAAACATTTTTACCTTAGACCAACACCAATTTAATTCATTCATGAGAATTCACTTTACTTAAGTGAGGTCTAAAACATTTTCAAAAACTTGTATGACAGCATATCCACTACTTGGCTAACTAGAGGGCCTCTATAGGTTCACGCATGTAACCACAACTATATCTAGCAAGGCTAAACACACACACTTTTCTCAAGCACTTTCTATTAAAGTAACATTGAACAAGGCATTCATGTCTAACTCCACACAAGGAAGATACTACATAACATCAATCACAAGTTACTTAATATCGGACAAGGGTGAGAGGAGCATAGTCATGCATAAAAGAACAATCATGCAGATGCATGCTTCGTCCTATTCGTCCTCACAAGATTGCCAACCTAAGGTGGCGATCACGTTCTATGTCGGTGGCATAACACGCACTCTCTCGATATATAGCTAGTCGATAACTACTTCAACTTACGCATTCGTGGTTAGCGTACCTGCATAAAAGTTTCATTGCAGCCCAACATTTCCCAATATAGCACACAATGAAAGCAGAGAAGTAAAATTCTAAGTACTCCCATGTACATATACCCCCGTATATATACATGTAGCACCAAAACTACCCGAATCATCAATCACCCACAATTAAGTACCTTCATATATACATGTGTGTAACATGTAAATAATCCAGTAACCAAAACTAGCTCTCCCCTAGACCGCAGTTTGTACGGTCATGCTCTCACAACTCACACTTACCTCAGCGTAGGTGCGACGTTGCATAAAAGTAAACTAACGACATATATGGCTATTTCATATATGAAGGCTACCTCTAATCTAACACACCGGTAGCATAGTGTGGGAGAGTTATCACACATACATACCTTGGCCTGGGCGTAGATGCACAAATGAAAAACCCCCAAGTTAGTACTTATATAAGCCACCTAATAATCCTTATATGGGCATAAGGAAATTGACCACTGGCATACTTAGATTTAGAATTCAGTTTTCACAAACCTATATATAACTATAAGTTGATAAAACTGCTCTTATAAAACAAATCCTTTGTTTTAAATACACATACGACAAGTTTAATGTTGAATCTTGCTCCGATACCAGCTGTAACGGAACCGTCCAAATTATAAGAGCACAAGTACAAAAACAATCACCGAAGTGATCAAATTCTCGCACTTGAGCCCATATAACTCCGGTAGTCCAACGAAATCACGAGGGATTTCAAACCAACCAACATACCAGCCAAGATCGTAGTGATTCAACATAACAAGTCCCATGTTACAACCATTTCACAAGTAATTCAATATACATCGGAGTTCCACATAGTTATTACAACTTAAATTAAAAAGTAGCGGAAGCAAAGTAATTTGAAACTAACAACACCATTATTTCAAATACATGCCAGTACCAAGGTCGACTTCCAACAAAAGCATTAGAGAGAAGATAACTTAGAAAGATCATGCCCGTGATCACACTCCGCCACAAAGGCAGGAGCCAACCAACTCTTGCAGTCGCCGTGATACATCACAACCTGCAACAAGTGGGGATAAAACCCTGAGTACGAGAAGGTACTCAGCTAGACTTACCCGTCATAAACCAGAAATAAAGTGACACCAAGGATCATGCAAGGCTGATATAAAGTGGGCTAGCTTGACAACATTTTGCATAAAAGCTTAATATGGATAAGTAATCATTAATGCTTAAGCATCAAGTTAATTATCATTAACCTGTCATCTATATTAGAACCTGTACTAGAGCACTCACTTTATTAGGAGCAAACAATATTAACCATAGCAGGTATAAATTGAGGCAACCTTTCCATCGTTATCCAATTAACCATCCATTCAATTTAATGGAGTCTACGTTGCCGCTGCTCAAGTCAAGTGCTCACTAACCGGGAGCGACGGCGATTCGAATCGAATTCCTATCCAGCTGGAGGGGTATTTCTAACACTCACCGAGACGCGCCTGGCGAGGGCTGCTCAGGTCATCTTTCGTACAGTTCAGGAATCGCGGGTCCGAACGATGTCGCGACCCCAAGGGCGACACTCTGCCAGGTGATAGGGACTTTAACCCCCCCTTGGTCTCACGCCAATGTCCCCAAGCACATCCTTTCTCTCCTCCAAGAAGCAACCTACCCTTCGATTCCCGACCTGAACCATACTACTCGACTTCGCGGTCGGAACGACTTATCTGGCCAACTAAGTGTTAGACTGCGTTCAACATGACTCAAGGACGTACAACGAATCGGTCCTTAAACGACTCAGACGGGGATAGATCCACACCCAAGACCTCCATGCCTTGTTGCTTCACTATCGTCATCCCGCCCGGTCTCATTTCATTTTATTAACACATGGTTCCATCTCACGATAGCAATTATAGCCAACCGTGCCATATATGAATATCCCTACATCTCGCAGGTGACCGGAAATCACCTGACTTCTACCGCTTAAAGCAGGGCTAAGCATCTACTCGATCCTAGTCTAGGTAGGATTCAGGGATTCATATATCTGGACAAGGAATGATATAATGCAGCAAGGTTTTCAACCAACTCCTACCACTTAATGCAACAATACTTATAACATATATATAATTAATTGCTTTTGAAGGTAGGAGGCTTATAATGCTCCGGGGCTTGCCTAGGATCCGACTCAAGTTAGAGTATGTCAGATGAAACCCGCTGAATACTTCCATCTTCGGGATAGATCCACCAAACACCGTCTTCGGGTTTGGCTCCAACGCCACATCCTTCGCACGTTTCTGCTAGCGTACCTATATGAGATGCAACCATGCACATGTGTGAATGCATAGAAGTGCGATAAACAGAGTAATCAAACAAGCATACCAAAGTTCTCATCAACACCTAGAGCCAATTAACTCAATCCTTATTAGGGCATAACAAAGAAGATTGCAAGCACATCAATCAAAACACAAGTCTTATAAGATCTTAGGGTACCACCCAGGTATCATCAAACCCAAGCATGACAAAGTTAATCAAAGTACTAGAACTAGAAATTGCTACCTTCTGGACATCAGACCAACAGCTGAGTAATTTAATCATAACTGGAGATCTACAACTCCAAATTACTTGCAAGAAGACATTCTAGAAAGCTTAGGAAATTATCTACATTTAATTTATAAACATCTAAACCTGATTCTAACATTTACCAGGTCGAAATACAGAAGGTACAGAATCTGTCCTGGAAAGACAGAGAGCAACATAAATCTGAACCCAACTTAGAACAGTTGTAGTTTCTAAACCATATGGCCAAATGCCACCAAAATTTAACAGCAGCTAGATCATGAAATTCAAAACAACTTTGTTATAGCACACAAGACATGAAAACATCATTTGCATAGGGTAATTAACAATATTCTCAAATCTGTTCAGAAACCTCATTTGCAAGAAATAATTATTAACTTATGTTGCAAACATATAATTGGACAAAACCAACTTTATCAACATTTCATACATGACTAAAGAACACCAGAAAACATAGTGTCAATTACTAAATAAATTCTTTTAATACATTTTCTTAATTTATTTAGATAATTAGGTGAAATTATGACCACATCATAAGGATGCTCCATAAATTCTACCAAAATTACAGGGGTCCACAAATGCTTTCAAAAGTCTACTGTACAAATTTCAAGTCATTTAGATAAGTACATCAACCTCTATGAAAAAGACAATCAACTATTGAAATAAATCATGTGAGAACAGGTAAAACCTATAACTCAATATTTTCTGTGAATACATGGCCATAGAATGAACCAAAATCATAGAGCAACCTCATAATAAGGTGATGGGACAATATTTTCTATTTTATCATTTATATATTATTTATAAGCTATTTATCAAGCCCAAAACAAGTTAAATCAATAACTAGATCATCCAATAAGTAGTGACCAAGCAATTTATACCACAGTACATACATATCATGACAAGACTACCATAAAAATTTCACATCATTTGGAGCATCACAACTCAAGATATAAAATGACAAGTAATAAAATGTAATTTTCCTTATTTAACAAGGTCAAACCAAAACCCTAAGAAAACAGTGAACAACTAGGGTGTTTATTATTTTTCCTAGCAAGTACATGTCATCACAAAATTAACAAAACAAGAATCACTATTTTTGGAGTTCTAAAACTCCAGATCTTGCTCTGGTCAAGTTTAAAGGTATTTAAGAGCATTTTTAACACTTAAATAAATACATCAGAAAACATCTACAAACATGTGATATTCTATGACTCTATTACATAGATATCTTCTCAAGGTTTCCAAAAAGTCCTCATTTGCCATTTTTGGATTTTCCTAGCATGAGATATGAAATTTAGAAGATTTAATCAAATTCTGAAATTCCAAAAACGAATTCAACTACTCCACCCTAGCTCTGCTAGGTGCACCCGAAAACACACCCAAGCAACCACCTTCTTAAACCGACAAGTGGGACCCTTCGCCCAACCGGGCCCGCCTGTCATATAAGAGGAGGCGTACACAGCTCATCGCCTTCCCCTTCCTTGGGACAGAACAGAGGAGGGGGGGGGGAAATGGGCTCCGGCGAAGTGAACGGCCGGCCTGCGGCCCGCCGGCGGCGGATGAACGGCACGGCAGCTGCGCGGCGGTAGGGCGCGCCTGTGGCCACCCGAAACGTGGCCCGCGACCATCCGTGGGCCTCTGGCCACGCAAGCCCGGAGGCACGGCGGCGGCTGCAGGCGGCGGTGGCGCTACCGGCCACCAGGAGACCGGCGAGCTTGCGCGCGAGGCGGAGTACGGCGAGGTGGAGGTGGTGATGCACTCCATTGAGCATGAGGAGGGACCGAGGCGCGGTGGCGTGGAGCTTGCCTAGCTCGGCAATGGCGGCCACGGCCACCATGGCGTGCGCGCGCAGCCGCGAGGAAGGGGGGGCGAGTGAGTGAGGAGAAAGGGAGGGCTCGGGCCGGTCGCTCTGGTGCTCTACCAAACCGAGCGAGGCACAGACACACGGCAGAGGCGACGACACGCGGCTTCCATGGTGGAGGCGAACTGGTGCATGGTCGCCACGTCCAGAGCGCGTGTCGGCGGTTCAGACATTCTGCCGAACACGTGTCGGGTTACAACGTGGGCCGGTTGGACGACGATTTGGGCTAGATATAGGCCGAACTGGACCTTGGGCCAAATAGCAAAGTTGTTCATCTCAGTATGCTCTATCTTTTCTATTTAGGGGTCATAGTCATTAGAGCTTTTAGATTAGAAGATAATGATGTGTCAAGATGGCATTGTCGATGTGTCGACAACCATGACAAATACTCCAAATTGATGGGCCAAAAGGAGTCAAAATAGTGTCATCTTCTTACATGAGCTTCTCCACTATGTGCATTCCAACTTTTACTTTTGGGTCATCTTGAGTTATTTAACGGAATTTCGAGAACGCGAGATGCCAACGTCGATGACACAGAAATCAGGGTTTAAAAATGCTAAGTGTGGAATTCAGCCCTATTTCTGACTTGTGGGCCCTTTTTGAGAATGTTCCACCCATTTTCATGACTTGACTCTTAAACAAAGTTTGTTTCTTATAAAATTCTCTACAACTTTGTCAAAGGGTGCACAGTTATGCAAAGTTCCTAGGTCACACTTTTGAAACGGTCAAACAAAAGTGTTCCAGGGTCCATACATGGTCAACCATCACTTAGAAGCACATTTAGGCAAAATGATCAACATGAACATTATTCCATGGAGTGTCCTAAGTGTAGTTAAGGTGTTGTAGAGGCCAAATATACCCGCCATGCATAGGTTGCACAAAAGTGTAGGTCTCACATGCCTTGAAACATAGAACTCAAGTGAAATGCTATAGTCATTTCATGTGGTTGTTTCAAGATACATGCTACACATGTTCCACTAGGGTGTTCCACATGTGTCCAAGATGTGTTGCACATATTGCATTTGTATGTTGCACAACACTAGTTCCCATGGGATGCAAGGCAAGTTTTAGTTATAATCCAAACAAGCATATAACTTATCATTTCATGTGACTTTTTGATTCCAAACTTCATGAAACTTTTCCAGGGATCAATATAGATAGGTACCAAGGTGAGACACATGAAGATATGGCAATAACACCATTCAAGCATATATCTTTGAAAATGGCCTATATGTAGAGCAATGATGCAGCATCCAACTTTAAGTTAGGCTCATCTCCATAGGTTGACCTTGACATTGTTATTTCCACTTAATCTATTATGTTTGAGCTCAAACCCACTGCCTAATTGGTGATAAACACCTAGGGTGTTACAGCTAGGAAGCTCTAACTACGGTCCTACAAACACCGATCCGAATGTGGTGGAATACGTCAGCTATCAGGACTGTCACGATCCTAGGGCTACCACAACAATCCGCTGGATTGGGTGCAATTCTAGGTAATCGCGAGACTAAGCACCATGCCTAATCTATTAATTACTACTCTAGCATTGCAAAGACTAGAGCACTTGATGCAAGCGGGAATCCAATAAATAACTTAAATAAATACAAAAATTAAATGAAAAACTTAGGAATTATAAAATTAAAGAACCTGGAGATTGCTCAAAGACAAACCGACTGCTGCAAAAGTACAATGTTGAGGAAGATCTAACAGATCCGGCTCATCCTCAGCTTTCTCCTCTTCTCTACTTTACAACTCGATGAACTAGAACTAGAACTAGAAGATGAACTAGAAGAACTAGAACTAGACGATCATCTAGAGGGACCTCTACTTCTACTTGGATGGAGAGGTGAAGTCCTAGCTTTTGCTCTAGAGATGAATAATGAAGGAGATGGCCTGAGGGAGGGGGTTTGCCCTTGCTTATATAGCCCGGTGGGGTGAACCGCAGCCCTCGGATCAAACCGCCTTGAAACAGTGGTCAAGATGCATTGTAGAGGTTGGTTGGAAGCCATCACACGAAGCTAGTCTCACTTGGAGGTGGGCCCAAGCCGGCCGGCTTGACATGTGGGGCCGGCTGACCCCACTTGTCAGCCTTCGGGCTTTCGCATCCTTTCTCGTGTCTTCTCGTGTCCTCTAGAACCTTCCCGTCAATTTTTGTGGAATTCTGACTTGATTTAGTTCGGTCTCTTGACTCCTACTTCTTCTCGGCTTATTCTGTTTTTATCCCTAAAAATTCACAATTCATAAAAGCTATGGAAATTGTTATGTTAATCCCTAAAACTCTTGCTTGGTGATGGTTCCGGAGTCTTCTTGAATCTTCTGAGTCGTATCCATCGGGGACTTTCTCTCCGGAACTCCAAATAGAGCAAATGATATGTCCGTTTCGATCGTCTCGATGAGATCTTCGCAATGGTTGCTCTGTTTCATCACTTGAGGTACTTTTATGTGGTAAAATATTGATAATATGCAAAACAAGTGAGAACAACACAACTCGTGGAACTTGTTAGAATAAAGTCCTACAACCATGCACTAATAACGCTTTTGCCATTATATTGTGCATTAATTGAAGGTATAATGTTGGCGTTAAGGACCATCAACAGGTGGCTCAGAAATTGGGATAGCTGAGGGTTGTGGTGGATTTGGCAAAGATTCAGGCTCAGCTATCTGGGATTCTTCCTCTAAAGGATTCTCTTCTGGTGGTTCTTTAGGTTTATCTGCTAGAATTTGGTCTAAGATCTTTCTTGCTTTCAGAGCTGAAAGATGCAAGAATGATCCTCTTCAAGCTACATGAAGAAACTTAGAGGTTTTCTTTTTAAGACCTATATAGAAATGTTGAAGAAGAATGAGGTCTTGTAAAGCTAAGTTTAGTCTAGAGTCTATAAGAGAATTAAAACGTTCCTAGGATGTGGCTAGAGATTCATTATCTTCTTGTTTAAAAGATAGGACCTTGGCTCTAAGGCTAACAACTTTAGAGATGGGAAAAAAGTCTAAGCAAAAGCTAGAACGTAAAGTTCCCCAATCTCACTGCTTCTTCTCTATGGTTTGATTATACCATTTTTTAGCTCTTCCCTTCAAAGAGAAAGGAAAAGGTGATGAGGACATCGCCACGCTGGACACACCGATGCTATGGTCTTCCCAAAGTTGCAATTCGTCCCCAACTCAGCCGCTACGTCACCCTCGGATTCAGCAGACACGTCATCACTGCTTCAGTCATAACTTTCTCATACGACATCGAAATGGGGCGTTCTTGGATGTTTGGAAAGGGGATGATGACGCCGTCATTTTGGATCTGGTCCCAGCTCTAGAAGGTCCGTGGATCATTCTGTGTGACCACGGCAAGGTGCTGCGTCACCTATTTGAGCCAACTTGGCCATGTATCGTGTCGGGCCTTAAGCCCAAGTTGTGGGCGCCCAACCCCTAGCCGCCCCCAACCCTAGGTCAAGTCTTAGACTATAAACATAGCCGCCACCACTGCTAGACAATTGGGTTTTGTTTAGAGTTTAGTTTTCCATCAAGAAACTGAATCGTTCATTGTAACTATGGTGACAAATCCTTTTACAGTGATCCAGGGCCCCTGTTCTTTATCTCCTCCACTGTGTCGATTAGTCCTTTGGAACCGAGTTCTTGAACCCTCTACTGATATTTGCATCATTCATATTTGCAATTTTAGATTGCGTGTTTTACCTTCTTGCTTGTGCTCTTCAATTCGCTTGCAGGAAAAGCCTTCTTGGCGAGGTCAATCAAGTTGTGCTTAGTTGATAACCAAAGGAGCAGTGGTGTAATGGTTGTAGGGTTCGAATCGTGACTGATTTGAAGCCAGATCGCCAACATCAAGATCTCCACAAATCAAACTTACCAGCTACCTCTTGGAAGATCGGGCCTGTACTCATCAAATGGTGTCAAGAAGCTGCTGTAAAAATTTCAGATTTTTCTGATAAACGAGCAAAAAGTTATGCCTGTTTTACCGAAGGTATCTCAAGTTATGTTTTCCAGAAGGCACAATACGGCAGCGACAGTTAGGGCAAAGCATCCCTAAACTCCAACACCGATCACAAGAACGTCCCTGTGACTAACAGCAGTAGGTATTCGCCTGATGATGTAAGGAGGGCTGTGATGCAGGCAAAATAAGAGCGGCTGGCAACCTATCTAGGGTTTGCGTGGCGGCAAGAAGTTACACAAGGCGGCTAGCGGGGCAAGTCGAGTAATGTGGTGGCTTCGACTTGTTGGTTGGGAACGGTGGATGGGATAGCGGCGGAAAACTAAAATCATAGCAATGGGCGATTGAACTACGACCACGAACACAATCCTAAACCAGCAACAAGACTCGACCACGGACACAAACTCAACAACGCGAATCTGAAACGAAATTGCAAAGGCACAAAGGGTGATAGGACAGTGAAAATTGAAATATTTTTTGGTTTTTTGTGGACTCTAGGTAATGAACAAATATGAATCTAAGGCAAATGAGATTATACCTCGTGGTAAACCTAAATGCTTTGATACCAATTGATGAGTATAGGACCGATCTTCTGAGAGGTAGCCGGTAAGTTCGATTTGTGGAGATCTCGACGTTGGCGATCCGGCTTCAAATCAGTCACGATTCGAACCCTACAACCATTACACCACTGCTCCGTTGGTTATCAACCAAGCACAACTTGATTGACCTCGCCAAGAAGGCTTTTCCTGCAAGCGAATCGAAGAGCACAAGCAAGAAGGTAAAACACGCAATCTAAAATTGCAAATATGAATGATGCGAATATCAGTAGAGGGTTCGAGAACTCGGTTCCAAAGGACTAATCGACACAGTGGAGGAGATCAAGAACAGGGGCCCTGGATCACTGTAAAAGGATTTGTCACCACAGTTACAATGAACGATTCAGTTTCTCGATGGAAAACTAAACTCTAAACAAAACCCAATTGTCTAGCAGCGGTGACGGCTGTGTTTATAGTCTAAGACTTGACCTAGGGTTGGGGCGGCCAGGGGTTGGGCGCCCACAACTTGGGCTTAAGGCCCGACACGATACATGGCCAAGTTGGCCTAAATAGGTGACGCAGCACCTTGCCGTGGTCACACAGAATGATCCACGGACCTTCTGGAGCTGGGACCAGATCCAAAACGACGGCGTCGTCGTCCCCTTTCCAACGCATCCAAGAACGCCCCGTTTCGATGTCGTATGAGAAAGTTATGACCGAAACAGTGACGACGTGTCTGCTGAATCCGAGGGTGACGTAGCAGCTGAGTTAGGGACGAATTGCAACTTGGGGAAGACCATAGCGTCGGTGTGTCCAGCGTGGCGATGTCCTCATCATCCTCCCCTTCTTGAATTGGAGTCGTCCTCGACTCCATCTTGGCGATGTCCTCATCAAAAGGCTTCCATCTTAAGGTTTCATCGGACATGGCCTCTATGCGGAGGCAGTCACAGGTCTGCTCGAACTCTTGTAGGTGGAGATAAGGATTTTCGTCTACCTTTCCTGAAAAGGATTGGTTCTGGACCATTGCAACCAAACACGGGTGTAGCTCATAGACAGGTGTTAGGATGGGCTTTGATGATTCTTTTGGCCTATGACTGGTGCTCGTGGGTGCAGCATATTGGTAGATGGGAGTGGAATCTATGCATCCATAAGGATGAAAACAAAAAGGAAATATCTAAAAAGGAAAATGAAAAGTATAATACAAGGTTAAGCTAGGTTTGAAGTAGTCTCAGCAACCGTTTTCCCTCCCCAACAACGGCACCAGAAATGCTTGTTGGTATGAATTAAATGTACACAAGATAATAAGATTATCCGCAAGCGCACAAATAGTATACCGATGTAGCACTTCACCTAGGAGTATTCTAGAGTATCGTTATTTATATTTTACCGTAAGGAAGGAAAATGTGCCAGAAACTAAGCCTAGGCTTAGACCCCTGAGAAGCAAGCAAGGACGGAGAGAATAGGGCTATAGAGAAGATCACT
Source organism: Saccharum hybrid cultivar R570 (assembly GCA_038087645.1). Lineage (NCBI taxonomy): Eukaryota > Viridiplantae > Streptophyta > Magnoliopsida > Poales > Poaceae > Saccharum > Saccharum hybrid cultivar. Next base: position 19,918,286 of record JAQSUU010000804.1, read on the forward strand.
AAGGTCTCTAGTTCTAATCTTTGCAAGCTATGTTATGATTGTTCCAATGGGGACATTACTTAAGAAAAGACACCAGCAGAGGATGTTTTCCTTAGCAACCAGGTCCTACTAGTCCTACAAATGGGAGGTGGACTATGGAAGATTCAACGAGGTAAAGTCACCCTCGCGAGCTACCACTGATCCGAAAAGTAGGGTGCATCTACGAGTAATCGATGTCTAAGCACCACGCTTACACTACAAATACTACTTCAATCAAAGAGCTACCAAGATTAAAGTACTCAAAAGAGTCACAAACCGAAAGAACAATAATAGCAATGTTACTTACTCGAAATAGAAGTTGAATACCAGAGAAATCTCTGAAGCAAGCTCTAATGGAACTTGATCACATAGGTACAAGCTGTAGAGGAGGCACCGACAGGCCAGCAACTCCTCCAAACTCTTCCCCAACACTCTATCTCTCTATCTCTAAATAAGACTAGTCCTAATCTTTGGAAGACTACAAGACTAATCTCCTCTTGAATGCTTAGCTTTTGATCCTATCTAGGGTTTCTTGATTGTAGAGGAGGCTCATGGTTTCTACCCAGGATTGAGGATGCTTTGACCTAAGGGGTAGGGTCCTGCTTATATAGGCCAGTGGGATGCACCATAGCCCTCGGATTAAACCGACTTGAATCAACGACAAAGATGAAAACCCTAAGGCGGTGGAGAACCGACTTGCGAAGGCAGCTAACAGGTGGGACCCACCTGGGTGGGCCGACCTTGGGTGGGGTCAGTCGACCTGGGTGAATGCTAGGTGGGCCCCCCCTTTGGTGGCTCACCTTCTCGTGTTCTCTAGAATCTTCTTGACTTGGTTCCTGCGTAGAATATGCTTTTTAGTCCGACATGTGGGTCATCTTAGGCTCTTTTCCTGTTTAATCCCTGCAAAACACAGATTCACCAAAACTCATGGAATTCTGTCAGTTTAGCCCCTATTCTATGTTGGTGATTCCTTTTATGTAGTTATTTTGAGTTAAGTTGACGGTTCATTATGGTTGTTAACTACCATCAATACTCCCCCCTACTTGTGTGCTTCAAATTTTAATTATAATTGATCCCCTTCCTTTCTCCTATCTTCAAACTTCTCCCCCTTTTGCAATATCTTTGGGAATTTCTCTTCCCCTCTGTCATCGAAGACTACAAAAGGTGAGCTCTAAATCTTAGATAGTGAAAGCATTGTTAAGTGAGGATCATTTTCCCAAATTTGGTTCAATCTAGATTACTTGCAAAAGATATCCAACTTGGTTTGATCCAAGGATAAGCTTCTTCACACCTCAAAGTAAGGGTTATCTTGTACCATGTTGAGTTAAACACTTATAGCTTATTTTCTAGATTAAACACTAGGTTCACAAGCCCACAAACATGTCATATGCTACCACTTGATCATTTCGAACATAGAAGCAATAGTGGTACCTTACAAGCATCAAATTCATTTGATTTTTATGAATGCGCCTATAAAACATGAGGAATGACTAGATGCATTAAACAAGTCCTTAGCAAAGGATAAATGACATGTCAACCAATTTTACCTTGCTTTGCTCGAAGGAGAGGCATGTCATATAATGGGGGTGCATCAACACATATTTGAGAAGTCCAATATGTTTAATTCATTCCTTTGCTTGCAAAACCTCTTCTCATCAAGTGGCTTGTTGAAAATATCGGCAAGTTTATTTTTGGTGCCCACATTCTCAATTGAGATGTCCCCTTTTCGTTGATGATCTCTTATGAAATGATGGCGGACATCTATGTGCTTTGTTCTTGCATGTTGAACCAGGTTGTTGGTGAGCTTCACAGCACTCTCATTGTCACATAGCAATGGCACTTGTTTGAACTTGATTCCAAAATCATTCAAAGTAGCCTTCATCTAAAGTAATTGAGCACAACAACTACCACCCGAAATGTACTTCGCTTCGACGGTTGAAAGTGCTACACTATTTTGCTTCTTTGATGACCAAGACACAAGTGATCTTCCCAATAATTGACATGTGCCTGAAGTGCTCTTTCTCTGAACTTTGCATCCCACAAAATCAGAGTCAGAATATCCAATCAACTAAAAACTAGCTCCTTTAGGATACCACAATCCAATATTTTATGTATGCTTCAAGTACCTCAATATTCTCTTTGTTGCCTTCAAATGACTTTCTCTTGGAGAGGCTTGAAATCTTGCACACATAGAGTAGGCTTCCAATCATAGACCGATACATCTTTTGATCCACCATATTGCCACTTGCATCACTATCCAAGTTTCCATTTGTCCCCATAGGTGTACTAATTGCTTTTGCATCTTTCATGCCAAACTTCTTAAGCATGTCTTTGATGTACTTGCTTTGACTCACAAATGTGCCATTCTTAAATTGCTTGATTTGAAGACCAAGGAAGTAACTAAGCTCTCTAATCATTGACATCTCAAACTTATTAGCCATCATCTTTCCAAACTCTTCATAATAGTCTTGATTGGTTGATCCAAATATGATGTCATCTACATGGATTTGCAACACAAACAAGTCCTTACCAATCTTCTTGGTGAAGAGAGTGGTGTCAACCTTGCCCATAATGAACCCTTTAGAGAGTAGAAAATCCATCAACCTCTCATACCATGCTCTAGGTGCTTGCTTCAAGCCATACAATGCCTTCTTCAACTTGTAAACATGGTTGGGCTTCTTCTCATCTTCAAAACTGGATGGTTGCTCAACATAGAATTCTTTATTGATGTAGCCATTGAGAAATGCACTCTTCACATCCATTTGATTGAGCTTGATGTTGTGGGCACAAGCATAGGCTAACAAGATCCTAATTGCTTCTAATCTTTCAACTGGGGCATATGTTTCACCAAAGTCAAGACCTTCAACTTGAGTATATCCTTGAGCTACCAATCTTACTTTGTTCCTTACAACTATCCCATCTTGATCTTGCTTGTTCCGAAAGACCCATTTAGTTCCAATCACATTGTGTCCCTTAGACCTCTCAACTAACTCCCATACTTGATTTCTTCTGAAATTGTTTAGCTCTTCATGCATAGCATTGACCCAATCAACATCTCTCATGGCTTCATCTATCTTCTTTGGCTCAATGAATAACACAAATGAGAAATGCTCACAAAATGATGCCAATTTTGATCTTGTTTGTACACCTCTAGAAATATCTCTAATTATATAATCCAATGGATGATCTCTTGCAACTTTGGTTGGTTGGGGCACTTGAACTTGATTGCTTGCACTTGATTGGTCATTTGATTGAGATGATAAACTAGCTACTTGTTGTTGATCTTACACTTGAGCACCACTTGTACTAGCTTGATTTTACTCATGAGAACCACTAGCTTGCATAATTGAGTTAGAGAGCGCTTGATCTTTGTCATCTTCAACTTCAATCACTTTTCTAGGCCTTATATCTTCAATATCCATCTTCTTCATTGCAATGGCCAATTGAGTGCCTCTCACACTGTCGGGTACCTAAATTAGGGGTATCCAAAACCAGTGATTAAAAGGAGTAAACACCCAAGTAATCCGCGCCCTGAAAACCTCCTAAAAGAGATCGAGTTGAGGCTCCGCCCACACGGATACACCGATCTGTGCCACGCGCATATGCAGACGGGACGCCCTCGACCGCGTTCCGACTCATACGAGGCTCGCTCGATGAGAATCCTCGACCCCCAAAAATTCTCTGACTCGCATGACCCAGGGTCGACCCTGCCTCACCCACCTGCTCACCGACAAAGCATTTAATGCCACCACTTCCACCAACATGGCCATAGCGCAACCGGCGTGGGAGCAGCGCCCACGTCTAGTCTTACTTTTTGCTACCCATCCCGGGATGGGCAACGAAAGGTAGCCACTATTCCCACCATGACACGCACTGTTGGACCATCATGTCCTGGGATTTCTAGGGCTCGACCTTATCCATTTACCGTCGACCCTCCTCCGCCACGTCCCGACCTGGCCTCGACCGCCATCAGTCGAGCAAGGAGACTACTACCCATACGTCGAGCACATGGAATCACACGTCCTCTACAGCACCCTGGATGTACCGCCGTCCCATCATCAACATCACCACAACGCCCTAGGGATGGCCTGCATGTACCGGGGCACGTTGCCACAACAACGCCAATAGTACCCGCTCCGCTTTCTCCTCCAAGGCACCTCCTAGGGCTTGTTGTAAGCCTCACCCTCTCCTTGAGTCTATAAAAGGGGAGGGCAAGGAGCACTTTGGAGGACGACGGACAACGAAGAACAAAAGACAAAATAGCGAGACATTTCCCCACTTCTGAGATCAACATCTCAAGCAACATTCCATTGTGCTCTTTCTTTGAGACTTGGGACTGGCTCCCTCTCTCATGGCTTGTAACCCCTACACAAGCACTTAGGTGCAAGAAAATACAATTCTCTCCTTTCCCCGCTGGACGTAGGGCCTTCTTCGCCCGAACCAGAATAAACCCCCGTGTATTCTCTTTGCATCACCATCCAGAGTAAGGAGCACGTAGCACAAACTCACTCGTCGGCTTAGGGCCCTCCCGGGTCCAAACACCAATAGTTGGCATGCTAGGTAGGGGATGCTGTGTGTCAACATCGCTTTCCTGCCATTTCTCCGGATGGCTGACCCCGAACATCCACTTCCTCTAGCTACGGTGATCTGGTTCGGGAGTTTGGAGTTCATGTCCCTCGGCTACGGCTATGACATGGTCCTCCTCCCGCCCAGACACCCAACGGACCGTGACTACAAGCTCTCCCAGCCTGGGGGAGCACTGCGTCGGTACCACCGTTCTTGCCAGCCTTGAACAGCCAGGCGACGGCGTGCCCAGCGCAGCCATAGTCATCACCCCGTGGAGAATAATGGTGTGCCCTGTTCCGGCGCCCCTCAGCCGGACGCCCACGCGGAGTCTCTCGGTGAGAGCCTGCGTGGGATGAGCTTGGCTGCGGGTAAGATACCGGCAGGGCATCCCATCATTCCACCGTCCGGCACGGCGCCTCTAGCCGAATCAGGATCGATTTCCCCGGCGGCAGGGACAATGCCACCATGGACATTCCCGTATGGGCTAAACACGGCTGCCCAGTGGTATGCTTCTTCTGTAAGCACCAACATGGGCGCTTACGAGGAGCTCCCTAGGCACCATCTACGTTCTGCCCTCGACCTTGTGGCATCCACACCGGCTTCCGAATACCAGGACTCTACGAATGCCCCTAGTACGGAGCACCGTGCGATCGGTTCCAGCCGCTACAACCCCAGAGACCGACGACCTCACATGCATCCGTCGTACTACTACTTTGGCACCCCTGACTCTGACTCTGCCGATGATAGCTACGATCCGACTCGTGAATGCTTCCATATTGATGGAGCTATCCTGTCGGATTCGGAAGTAGAGGTGGCTGTTGTTGGAGGGAACACCACACCATCTCATGCCTTGCTCCCTGGTGCGCGGGATGAAGCCCCACTTCTTGAAGCAGACCAGGGAGCGCAACTCTAGCAGATTCAAGAACTGCAGGCTAAGCACACCTCCACTTGATGTTTTCTCGAGGGATCTTCGTGAACCTTCCGTCGATGATCTGTTACTCAACCCTCCACCTAAGGCAGAGGCCCCCTCAACCGGGGCTGATGTCATACAGATGGAAGGCTTGACCCTACTAGCCAACCTCAAGCCCGACTGGCGCACTCCATACCTCGACCATCTTGCCTGAGGGGAGCTCCCCTTGGATAAGACCGAGGCTCGATGGGCCAAGACCTTTGTGATATACGATGACAACAAAGAGCTTTATCGATGCAACCCTACGGGCATCCTACAGCGCTGTATCACAATCAGGAAGGCAAGAACCTGCTCAAGGACCTACACTCGGGGGCTTGTGGTCATCATGCGGCACCTCAAACCCTCATCGGAAACGCGTTCCGGCAAGGTTTCTATTGGCCAACCGCAGTCTCCGATGCTATTAAGCTAGTACGCTCCTGCAAAGGATGCCAGTACTACGCAAGGCAAACCCATCTCCCGGCTCACGCCCTGCAAACCATTCCCATCACATGGCCGTTCGCCGTTTGGGGGCTCGACTTGGTCAGACCCCTGAAGAGAACAACTGGGGATTTCACCCACTTGCTCATCGTCGTTGACAAGTTTTCCAAGTGGATCGAGGCCTGTCCCATTACCAACGTCAGATCGGAGCAAGCCGCGCTATTCTTCACTGACATCATCCATCGCTTTGGGGTTCCCAACTGCATCATCACGGATAATGGCACCCAGTTCACCAGCAAAAGGTTCTTGGAATTCTGCGATGACCATCACATCCGTGTGCTCTAGTCGGCCATGGCTCACCCAAGGATGAATGGCCAAGTAGAACGTGCCAATGGCATGGTCTTACAAGGCCTAAAGCCGAGAATCTTCAACAAATTGAACAAACATGGCAAGAAATGGGCCGCCGAGCTCCCCTCGGTCCTGTGGAGCCTAAGAACAACGCCCAGTCGAGCCACGGGGTTCACTCCATTTTTCTTAGTATATGGGTCTGAGACAGTGCTCCCAACCGATTTAAAGTATGGGTCCCCCAGGCTGAAAGCCTACAACGAGCAAGGCAATGATGTCACAAGAGAGAATGCCCTCGACCAGCTCGAGGAAGCTCGCGCTATAGCTCTATTACACTCTACAAAGTATCAGTAGAGTCTCCGATGCTACCACGACAAACACGTTCATAGACGAGATCTCAACGTCGGTGACCTAGTGCTTCGACGAAGCCAAAGCAACAAGGGACAACACAAGCTTACTCCACCATGGGAAGAACAGTACATCATCGCAGAAGTGTTGAAGCCCTGCACCTACAAGCTATCAAACGAAAAGGGCGAGATCTTCACCAATGCATGGAACATCGAACAACTACGTCGCTTTTACCCCTAGAGCCTCGAAGGCTTTGTACTTTTGTTATCAGTCACATGATTGAATAAAGAATACATCAGTGATTCAAAGCATTCTTTCATAAAAAACAAGTAGGCTCAACTCTGTTTTCACAGAGTCGAACCTCCCTCAGGGGCTGCAAGGGGGGAACCCCCAGTGTCCCTAAAAAACTCGCATCTTTTCAAAAAAATTTTACATGGTCAACGAAGCCGCAAGAGCACCCTAAGGCTCAAGGGTTGTTGAGCCATGAGATCGCCTACGCGTCCACGCTAATGGTACCTCCACTCACTCCCTCGCGCCAAGGGGTGCGACCGCGTGCTAAGAAGACCTAATAAAAGCTTATGATTTTGAATAATCAACATCTAACGTTCCCACACGCTTCGATTCGTGTTCTTACATAGTTGACGAGGCTGCAAGGCCATTCGAAGGACGAGAGGTAGTCGAGCCGCGAGACCACCTACGCCTCCGGGTTATAGTATCTCTACTCGCACCCCATGCTAAGGGATGTGACCGCGCACCAGGAAGACCACGTAAGAACGCGATTCGAATGAAAAGGGGAACGAAAGACCCAAATGAAAAAAGACATTTAGTACATATTTACATCTAAATGTTTTAAGGCCCCTGGGGCCACGATAGTACGAGTCACGAATGACAACTAACTTATTTACATGGGCCTTCATGCCTAGGTTTGGCTCACAGGCCCTCGTCATCAGCAGGAGGAAGCACCTCGTCTTCAAACAGCCTCGCGACTCGACCCCCGGGCTCTTCTGCAGCCTCGATCAAGCCTAGGCAGACTACCTCGTTCTCCTCTTCAGTCTTGTCCAGGTCCGAGGTGAAGCCATCAGCGATGAGGCTCATGTCATACTCGAACCCGGACCAGACGACCGCCATGGCTCTCTTCACGCCATGATGCAACGCGCCCCGTATCTTCTCACGGACGAGGCCACTCAGCGCCATCACCCGACGCACGAACGAGTTCCCTAGCGCATCTTCCTCGGTATCATTGTCAGGCTTGACGCCCAGGCTATCGCACAGCGTGGTGATCGCGCCCTAGAGCAGCTGGTTCCATCCTACCTCAGCCTCGAGGAGGGCTTGAAATGAGGTGGCCATCACCTGGGCCTTGCGCTGTTGTTTCTCCAGCTCTGAATCATAAGATCAAGTCAGCAAAAAACACAAGAAATCTAAGTCGAGATCAGAGTTGGGCGCAAAACTTACCCTCGGCATGGGTATGCCAGCCCACGATCTGATCACGCAGCTCATCGTGTGCCTTGTCGGCCGCTTGAAGAGCCTCGCCCTTGTCATGGACAGTCGTCCGCAACATCTCGATCTCTCGACCGGTGCCCGAGAGAGCCTCGTCCCTCTCTCGGATGGTTCCCTTTAGTGCCTCGACCTCCTCGGTCAAGGACCTGACGCGAGCGGACACCAGCTCGATCTGTACGTTGAGAGCGTCACGTTGCCTGCTGAGAACAGCAACGTCCTCCTCGAGCTCCTTCACTCGCGCCAATAACAGCGCAAGTTCCTCGCGGGCCTTGGCTGCCTCCTCTTGAGCCTTGGTCGCGTCTTCACGTGCCTTGGCCGCGGCTTCCCGAGCCTCTACGGCTTCCTCCCTGACCGACGCATGGACGACACGAAGCTCGTCTGCTTTGGCACTCTTCTTGGGTAGCCGCTTATTAGCTTCCTCGACCAGAGCCCATTAATGAGTAATCGCGGCCCACACGCTGCTTTCGTGTCGAATGAAAAGCGACTTGCGGCGCGATCGCTCCTTGAGTTCCTGACCACGGTCAAAACCAAGATCAGAACCAAGGAGAAAAGGGGGGGCACAGGCCAAGTAAAATAGCGACACAAGCACTACCTACCTCGAAGGCCCCCGACATGTGCCGCACTAGGGTATCCGTGACCATCCGTAGAGACCGCACGGAGTGCTTGCGGAGCCCCTCGACGTACTCCCAGTGTTGCACTTCATCATTGTCATCGGGGGTGAAGAAGGGCTTCGCGTCGGGGTTAGCCGCATCCCTGAACTCGAGGGTCAACCGATCCTAGCGTGGGAGCTCCTCCTCCGCTCGCATAAGCGCCAGCTCTGCAAAATCGGGCCACCCACCTAATGTCTCCATTGCATCACCGTCTGGCGCCGCAGAGGTTTCGGGCTGATCAAAGGCCTCGACCATCCCGACGTCTGCCTTCTGCTTCCCCTTGTCGGAAGGGGAGTCATCAACTGTGAGATCGATCACAGCCAGAGCCGACCCTTGGGGCGGGAGTGGCCCCCCGCTGGCCGGCGTCCTCGCCTGAGCATCAAGCGGCAGCACGACCGCCTCTTGCTCCGCCTCATCCAACAGTCCCTCCGGTTGGCCTAGCTCGCACTGCTCCACTTCTAGTTGCGGCTCCAACGGCCGCTCTTCCTGTTGTTGCTACGGCGGCTGCTGTGGCGGTTCCTCCTGCTCCGCTCGCAGTCCCAGTAGCGCCTCCTTCTCTTTCCCCACATCTCGCGGGGTCTCCCCCACATTCCTTGTCTCTTCCACATCTACCTGCCTAGTGTCACGGGCGGATGTGGTAGCCTCTGCGGCCTCGACGGACTCCAGGGTCCTCATGGTCGACCCCGGTTCGCGACCATCACCTTCGGACCGACCAGACCCGGTAGCGTCCGGGGCCGCCTCGACCGACTTAGATCACTGAACAGCGTCCCTAGCTCTGACATTCGCCTTGGCACTCGTGCCAACCTGAGCTGCGGACTCTTTCACCCTGAGTCGCTCCATCGCCGCCTGGTACCTTGCAATCCAGGAGGCATCATTCGCTGGCGTCCGCACCCGCAAACCGGCACCGGCTTTAAGAGCCTTGGTAGGCGTCAAGGCCGCTGGCTCCGCCTTGCGCTTATGGCTGCACGACGAATCAGAACATGAGAACAGGGAGCACAATAGACTCTCCTAAAGAACAAAGAGAAACACTCACCCGGACATGGGGATCAGGGGTTTAGTCCTCGGCTTCCCCGAGCTCCCTAAGGCCCTCTATGACGGCCCTTCCGTTGAGCCTCTGATCGGCCCAGAACTCCCTCGAGCCTGGGCTGATGAGGTCTCTAAGGCCCTCTGCGTCACTAGGGTCATATGGCCTCGAGTTCTGACACCTAACGATGGCGCCCCAGCCTCGGGCGTCGACGCCACCGCCCCACCTACCGATGAGCTGAGCGGTGACTTGGCACGCGTCCTTGGTGCGGCCAACATCGTCGGGGCAACCCCCGGCTCAGCGGACCACCTATCCGAGGGCCCCTCACGGGTCCTCCCGCTCGCTCCTTCTCCCCCTTGATGGGCGCCGAGGCCGCCCTCGATGCTTGGGAGGTCGACCCCCCACTGACGAGCCCCTGCAGGGACCGTACATCAGGAATGTGCGTGAGAAAAGTCACAGTGTCATACCGTGACCCGGCATCGTCATCCTCGCTGTCGTCCTCCTCTTCCTCTGAGGTCATCTCAGAAGGGGACTCCTCTATAGGGAGACCCTCGAGCTATTGCTGGCGATGACATTTTAGCAACGCCGCGCGCTCACGGAGCTTCCTATTGCGCCGCATTTTCGCGGTGTCTTTCTCCTTCTTCTCCTGGGCCACGGAAAGATGCCTCACCTCTCGAGCGGCGGGATCCTCTGGGACCGGTGGCGTTGAGTCCTTGACCACGGACAGATCCTGCATGCGAAACTCGACTAGTTTAGATCTACGGGACCCGGGAAAGAAGGGGAGCCCAGCATCAGGAGAACAACAGTTACCAGGGGCTCGAACCCTTGAGTGGGCCACATCGGGACCTTGTCGATGTCCTCCTGCTTGAAGCTGCCCACCATCCACCGCGCGCGCCAGGCAACCGCATCGAGGGGGAGGGTCTCGTGCGACATCTGACTCCCCTCCAACGAGACGCCCGGCGTCATCTCGTTGATCCGAAGTCGGCACTGCATCAACGGCAGCACCCTCCGACAGTGGAACGTGGCGGCCACCATCCCCACGGTCAAACCGCATTGACGAAGCCTCCTCAGCGTGTCAAGGAGCGGCTGCAGCTTCGGCTTGTCCTCCTCGACGACGCCATATGACCAATTGTCCTTGCGCGACATCAGGACCCGACCGGAGAACTTCAGCAGGCGGTCGTCGTCGTTGCGCAGATAAAACCAACCGTCGTGCCATCCGTTGTTCGACGAGATGAGCTACGCTGGGATGTAGAGCTCGCCTTGACCCGACCGCAGCTGAAGGGTGCAGCTACCGGCGTGCACCGCCCGCTGCACTCCCCTCTCGCCCGCCTTCTTGGCAAAATGCTCCGCCTTGAAGAGGTGGAGCCACAGATTCTAGTAGGGCTCCATCCCCAAGTACTCCTCGCAGACCACCGCAAAGATGGTGGCCTGTGAAACAGAGTTGGGGGCGAGGTGATGGAGCTCCAACCTGTAGTAATGCAGGAGCGCCCGCATAAACTGGCTCGGCGGCATCCCGAGCCCCCTCTCGTGGAAGGCGATGAAGCTGACCATGTAACCCTCTGGAGGCGCCAGCTCCCGGTGGTTGGTCGGCGGCACCCTCCACTCCAGCTGGCTCCGACTCGCCCTCGATCACAGGAGACCATCGCAAACCAGCTCCTCTAGCTTCCTCTCCATTACTGAAGAACGGACCCATGCATCCGCAGGGAGAACTTGGCTCTTTCCTGCCATGAGCGTTGAGATCAGCTTATGGTGGTGACAGGGAAGGAGATGATGATGGCGGCAGAGAGCGGCTGATGAGGGCGAAGGGAGGAAAGGGCAATCACAAAGGGATGGTGGGGGGCACGTGGAACCCTGGGCTCTGTACTTATACCCCAGTAGAGGGCAAACAGACGCATCCGACGAAAAGGTAGGAATAGTTTCCGCATTCAATGCTCCTACCTAACCGCTCCCTCGAAACCCGTGTATAAGGACACATGCCCATCGCCCATTCTGCAACCGTCGTGCCACGCCGCCCACTACCACGCCGTTCTCGCTCCCCTCCTAAAAGGACACGCCCCAATGGGCTAGAAGGGAGGCCTGCAGATGGACGTTTCTAGGTGAATGAACAACGGCCTCCGAGCCCACTATAAACCTCGAGGGATCGAAAGCTGGCCCTCGACCAGGTTTCGACAGCTGCCCTCGAGTAAACAGAGTCAGGGATGACTAAGGATGTGCCCGTACAAGGCCAAGGCTCAAGCCACTTTCTCAAGATGCCCTCAGACATGTTCGAGGCTAAAGGAGAGGTCGGTGGTGGAATCCCCTCGAAGGGAGGCATCGAGCCCTCGGATCCTATCGAACAGAGCCGAGATCCACATGAGTACTCTTTGGCATCTTTGGAGAGCACCTCTATGGCCGCTAGCCGACCCCTATCGAAAGGGGCACAGGCACCCACTCGAATTCCCCGCTAACAGCTCACCAGGGGTCATCGAAACTCGCCCATCGAGGGTAGTACGGCGTTCCCACCCCTCCTCCTTGTCCAAAGGATGCGTGAGTGTCGAACAATAACGACGGACAAAGCCATGGTCGGCCTAACGCATGAAAAGGCTCGGGGGCTTGCCCACAACTAGCCGACTCCGATGAAAGGAGACCAAATCCACCTCTGGGCCTAGCAAAACAACGTCCCATGATACAACATGCTGAAGCCGTCGAAGGAGTCACACACTCCTCCGAGGCCTCGGGGGCTACACTCGGCGGGTGCGCTCACACGCACCCATAGGAGAGTAACGGCGCTACAACTCCAGTTCATAATTCGCTCAAGCCTCTACGAGAGTGACCACACTCACGCAAAGGCTCGGGGGCTACTGTCGGGTATCTAAATTAGGGGTACCCAAAACCAGCGATTAAAAGGAGTAAACACCCAAGTAATCCACGCCCTGAAAACCTCCTAAAAGAGAGATTGAGTTGAGGCTCCGCCTACACGGATACACCGATCTGGGCCACGTGCATATGCAGACGGGACACCCTCGACCACGTTCCGACTCGTATGAGGCTCGCTCGATAGGAAGCCTTGACCCACGGAAATTCTTTGACTCGCACGACCCAGGGTCGACCCGGTCGACCCTGCCTCACCCACCTGCCTTGCCCACCTGCTCACCGACAAAGCATTTAATGCCACCACTTCCACAAACGTGGCCACAACACCACCGGCGTGGGAGCAGCACCCACGTCTAGTCTTACTTTTTACTGCCCATCTTGGGATGGGCAACGAAAGGTAGCCACTATTCCCGCCATGACACGCACTGTTCGACCGTCATGTCCTAGGATTTCTGGGGCACGGCCTTATCCATTTACCATCGACCCTCCTCCGCCACGTCCCAACCCGGCCTCGACCGCCATCAGTTGAGCGAGGAGACAACTACCCATACGTCGACCACTGGGAATCGCACATCCTCTGCAGCACCCCGGATGTACCGCCGTCCCATCATCAACATCACCATGACGCCCCAGGGATGGCCTGCATTTACCGGGGCACGTCGCCACAGCAACGCCAACAGTACCCACTCCGCCTTCTCCTTCAAGGCACCTCCTAGGTCTTGTTGTAAGCCTCACCCTATCCTTGAGTCTATAAAAGGGGAGGGCAAGGAGCACTCCGGAAGACGACGGACGACGGAGAACGAAAGACAAAATAGCGAGACATTTCCCCACTTCTGAGATCAACATCTCAAGCAACATTCCATTGTGCTCTTTCTTTGAGACTTGGGACCGACTCCCTCTCTCACGGCTTGTAAGCCCTACACAAGCACTTAGGTGCAAGGAAATACAATTTCTCCTTTCCCTGCTGGACGTAGGGCCTTCTTCGCCCGAACTAGGATAAACCCCCGTGTATTCTCTTTGCATTACCATCTGGAGTAAGGAGCACGCAACACAAACTCACTCGTCAGCTTAGGGCCCTCCCGGGTCCAAACACCGACACACACCATTTAGATTCTCATCTTCATCTTGATAACCATTTGTTTCATCAAATTCAACATCATGCACCTCCTCAAGAGTACCACTAGCTAAAGTTCAAACTCTATAAGCCTTGCTAGTAGTGGAGTAACCAAGCAAGAAACCCTCATCACATTTCTTCTCAAACTTGCTCAATCTAGTGCCTTTCTTCAAGATATAGCATTTGCAACCAAACACCCTAAAGTATGTAATATTGGGCTTTCTAACATTCAATATCTCATATGGGGTCTTCTCCAACAATTGATGACAATAGAAGCTGTTGCTATAGTAGCAAGCCATGTTGATAGCTTCAGGCCAAAATGAATGACTAACATTGTACTCACTTAACATTGATCTTGCCATATCGATCAAGGTTCTATTCTTCCTCTCAACAAGACCATTTGATTATGGAGTGTACTTGGCTGAGGACTGATGCCTAATTCCAAACTCATCACATAGCTCATCAATTCTTGTATTCTTGAATTCACTACCATTATCACTTCTCACTTTCTTGATTGTGGTTTCAAATTCATTATGAACTCTCTTGATGAATGTCTTGAATGTAGCAAACACATCACTCTTGTCAACAAGAAAGACTACCCATGTGTATCCTATAAAATCATCCACAATCACAAAATCATATTTGTTGCCACCAATGCTAGTGTATGTTGTTGGCCCAAACAAGTCCATATGCAATAGCTCAAATGCCTTGGATGTGCTCATGATGCTCTTCTTAGGATGAGTGTTACAAACTTGCTTTCTAGCTTGACATGCACTGCATAGCTTATCTTTCTCAAATGTGACATCTTTCAAGCCTCTAACTAGATCATGCTTAACCAATTTGTTCAATTGTTTCATTCCAACATGACCAAACCTTCTATGCCATAACCAACCCATGCTAGATTTAGTGATCAAACAAGTTGACAATTGAGTTTCTCTAGCATTGAAATCAACCAAGTATAGATTCTCATATCTAAATCCTTTAAATATTAAGTTAGAGCCATCTACACTTATGATCTCTACATCATCCACACCAAATATGCACTTTAAACCAAGTTCACAAAGTTGGGCTACCGACAATAGGTTGAAGTTTTAGCTCTCTACTAGTAGCACATTGGAAATGCTTGATATTGCAATCTTACCAAGCCCTTTGATGTTGTCTTTGCCATTGTCACAAAATGTTATACTATCAATCCCATTGCTATCACTTGTGTTGATTGAATTGAACATTCTTGAATCACCGGTCATGTGTTGTGTGCACCCACTATCAAGCACCTGATGCCTTCCTCCGGCTTTATAATTGACCTATAAAAGAAGATCAATTATTTTTAGATACCCATACTTGCTTGGGTTCTTGAAGGTTAGTCACTAAGGTCTTTAGTACCCAAATGACCTTCTTCTTTGGGCCCATCAATGATTGTTGGTATAAATTAAGTGCAACTAAAATATGAAGGATTCTGCAAGCGCACAAAATATACCATTGTAGCATTTTACCGGGAGTATTCTAGGTATTGTTATTTATATTTTACCACAGGGAAGCAAGGGTTAAAGAATCCAATAATTTACCATCACATATCTACTAACTTAGTAAACCAACTAGACTATAGCAGGGGTAAATGATACATGAATGATAGGATTTATGCAATATGACACACATGGGATAGGTCACTAAAGATATGCAACTAGTTAACTTGGGAGGTCAACGGGTGTGGTAGATTCCTATGATATTCTTATCACATGGTAAAGGTATACCCAACTATGCTAAGACTTACCACACTCTTGTGCACTTTGGGACACCACTAGACAGGAGAGAGCACTACAAAGGATACCTCTACTGACGTGACTACGGTCCTACAATTTAAGAACCTGCTCGATAGATATGGACGGGGCTATCACCTCCCGTAACTACCATACAGCTAGGGAGCAGGGTGTACTCATAGGTAGAGCATTGTGTAAGCACCACGCTTACACGAGGCTCGACTACCTAGCGCTCTATGAACTAGCACACAAAAGGAATGATAAACTCAACTAGCAAGATATATTCAAAGTAAACATAGCCATGTAAATAAGAGAATAAGTATAAGTCTTATAGAATGTTGAAGTGAAGATACAAGGCTTTACCAAGCCTCCATGACTAGATCCGAAACCTTGAGCAAGATCTCAACTCGACCCTCTCTCCCAAGATAGACATGTAGTTGAACGACACAAAAGATTTTGAATTACCATTGTGAAGTTTGAATATATAAACTCCGATCTATCATCAGGGTTGAGCACAACTCGCTCTCCACAATCGCACCGTGGGGGACTCTCGAGTCTCAGCAAGGCTCGATGCTTCTTCTCCTCGTGCGTCATTGGCGGTGGGTTAGGTAGAGGTGGAACCCAACGATTGAAGTGCTCACGTGCGTTTCCTCTCCACCAGTCATTGAATATGAGATATCGTGGGTCGAACTTGTCAGGACCATCGATCCACTGAAAAAGAAACACCTCAGGTGCTCCTGCAACAAATGATTTCGACCAAATATTAGTACATTACCATGTCATAGGAAAAAAATAAATCATTACTTACAGCACAGCCACTACAGCAGTAGAAGCACCGGACAACTGTCTCTGGGTGTCTGGATTGAAATACATGGGCCGGCATACCATAGTCGCAGTTAGAAATAGGTAGGTCAGGCGGGACGGGGCCATCAACGCTACTCGCGTGGTCGTACAACTTTCTAGGATGACCCTTTTTTCCCATAACTCCTCCCGCCACAGGCTTCCCATCTATAAAATAACAAGCCATGATCTAAAATTAATGTACTGCAAAATTTAGCCTACAAAGATGGACTAAAACCTACATATGAAACTAAACTAAACTAAGTAATTAATAGTGACATATAGCAAAATGGCACTAACTATCCAATTCAAATTCATACCAACACACTATACAAAAGTGTCATACGAAACCCGATCTACCAAGAACGTATTAGGACCATTCCTAAATATATATCTTTCCTACAAACCCTAACCATGCAATGTTTGAATCCATCGCAAAAATTAAGAAAGAAGAGTCTCATTATCTTGCCCGAGGGTTGCCCTAAGCTTCGGGATGTGCACCAACGATCACCGGTACCCGGGAGCACCTCCGGGCCACTAGATCTGGAGCTCAAGCTCAGAGCAATGGGGAGGAACAAAGGGAATAGAGGGGAGAAGGAAGGGAGGAAGAAAGGAAAGAAAAGGAGAAGGCTGAGTCCGTGATCTGGATGTCCTTTGCCGCGCCAGCCCGCGTGGCGCGGCAAAAGGCTCTGCCGCGCCATGTATGACGGCGCGACAAAGGGGATCCACGTGTCCATGTGCGCGGGTGGGTGCCACGGTGGCACCCTCTGCGCGGCAGAGGGTTGCCGCGCCGTGGCCACTGTCACGTCCAAACGTGTTAGTTTTAAAAATTATATATATAACCGTGTTAGTATTAAAATATATATTAAAAAAGGGTTAAAAAAATTTCTCCATGACAGCCCAGGCCCCAGTGGCCGACTGGCCGTCAGTCCGTCATCGTCTGTCTGCAGAGTTCGCGAGCCTTCTTCGTCCCTCCGCCCTCCCCATCTCCCTCTCGTCAGGCGCTCCTCGCGCTCGCCGCCGACGCGCCGGCGCCTCCCCCGACCCTGGCCGGGCCAGCCCCGGTCCCCGAGCTCCAGGTCAAGGCCCCCACCTACACCGCCAAGCCCTTTCTCCAGTTCCCTCCTCTTAGCCCCCAAGCTCGCCGCCGTTCGCCCGCGTCTCCCCCGCCGCCGCGGGTCTTCCTCCGTCGCTTCGTCACAACGTCTTCTTCCACTTCCGGTAGCAGTTCACCCACGCGGTGTGATGCGGGCACCTTTGCGGGTTCATGATGCGGCGCTAGGACCCGTGTGGGCTGGCCCGCATAGTCGCATAGAACCGTCTAGGTTGTTGTTTGGTTGCAATTGCGGAGTTTGCCGGGCTTGCGGACGGGTCAGTCCGGCGGGCTGTTGGCACGGCCGGCGCCGCTTGCAAGTCTAATTACAATGCAGTGAGCGGCCGTTGATTCTTGTGGTCCTTAAATTACAATGCATTACTATAATGCAGTGTGCCACCGTTGATTCTTGTGATCCCAGCTGTAATGCGTTATAATACTTTGCTGAACTTTGATGTCTCTGGACAGGGGTCATTAGAGGATAGACCACCTGCTGATTCTTGTGGTCCCAATTGTAATGCATTACAATACTCAGCTGAACTTTGATGTCTCTGGACAGGGGCCCTTCAAGGATAAACCATCTGCCCCTCAGTTGTCTGCCCCGCCTGATTCTTGAGGGATATCATGACGCCAGTTGAGAGCCCGCAGAACGACCTCCGGAGGCTGCGGAGCGGTGGTGGCATCGAGCGAAAGAACAGCACGACCAAGCGACGACCTGATGTAAGTTAACTCGTCCTTGCCTAATTAATTATTATTGGTCTTATTAGTCACTTTGCTCGTTCATGTGCATATATGCCAAAAATAAAAGCAGCTGTACCGTGTCCGTACATGATCCCGAGGGTATTGTTTGTTACTGACTGCACAAGTGAAGGATTACTGAATGCCATATTAGACTGACTGGCTTAGCTAAAGGAATGTTATGCTATGTCAGACATACAAGTACATCAGTGCCTCAATGGGCAGTGGCTGTGCCTGTGCTTGGAAGTGTTTTGAATTGTTTAGAATTTGGATCTTGATGTGCTTTAGCTTTACCTAACGGAGAAAAAAATTATGAAGCACATCTTGTACTGCACTTTTGTTTACTGTTTAAAAACTCTTTTCAAGAAGTTGCATATCCTTAAAACAAATTTGAATCCAGAGAAAAAATAGATATAACTTAATGTTGGTACATGTACTGCCATTGAGGTTTTTGGGTGTTGACTAATTATAGGGTTAAGTACCCAGGACACAATGACTTTCACCAAGTTTTAGTTGACTGAATGTCTCCATAAAAAAGGCATCATGAGTTGCCTCATAGACTATTTGCTCAGAAGTAGCATTCAGCTTGTCTACGTGCTGGTTGTATATCACAATATCCTTCGTTATTCAAGATAATATATTCATTTTTTTCCATCTAAACTACTCCGTCATGGTCTAAACCTTTTCAGTGACATGTCATACGAAGTTCTTTCTAGTAAATTACAAATTGACCAACTTTCTGTTCCAAACATGCAAAGAATACCATCTTTAATACAAATATGATCTGTGTAGCACCTCTTCTGTGCTGAAGCCTTGCTTTCCACCATGTCCATGTCCATGTTTAGTGTCCGAAGCCCTTCCTGACACTTTGAGATAAAGAAAAAAAAAACTCGACCAGGATGAGACTTGAGAGATGTGCCCCTGGTTTTGTTCTTAAGAAGTTTGTGTCAGCCTTTGAACTTGGACTGCTGACAGGGGTTTCATCGACCCTCAGACTTCAAGAGTCGAACCAGTGTAACTCAGGAGAAGTTGGCCCAGCACCAATAAGATGATGGACAGTATTGTCCAGGTAGGATGCCTGGTGTATCCAATGTGTAATCTGTATCTGGGATTGCTTGATCAGGCAGAAGAAGTGGGATCAAGCTCAACCCCTTTAAACTGGCTTGGGCAACACCTCTTGTTTAGAGTAGAGTTCCATCATAGCGAACACAGTTCACCATCTCAGCGCTGTCACAGATGGACCTAAGCTGTAACGGCAGGCACACGACAGTAAACCTGATGCAAAGCAAGGATTCATAATAGAGAAGGTAGCTCAAGGAGCAGTTTTACTACTGGTGTTCTTTTCAAAATTTTTGAACATCTGGTGCAAAGTGCATTTTACTCAAATTTGTAATTTATTACTGAATGTAAGCTTATTTAGTTACTACATATGGTAAAACATGTACAATCACCATTGTGTGCCCTTTTAAACTAGTTCTCTATTATTAGTTTCTTTATTGGTTAACATAACATTTTTTATGTTCATTTTCTATGGGTGTTGTTGATTCAATTTCACAAAATTAAGATAAATCTGCTCTTTGTGTAGGGAGATGATCTTTGTGCAATATGTGACGATGGTGGTGATGTAATATGGTAGGTTCATTTAAAATCAATTTTAATTGCTTGTCTCCTTTATATGTACGGTTATGATGATTGATTCACTAATGTAATCATATCGTCACTGTTTCCCTAAGAATTGTTCACATTTGAAAATTTAACCAACTATGTTAACCACTTTCTTTCATTGAATACTCTCTCCGTTTCAAGATAAAGTCGTGGTTTGCCTCCATGCATTCTCTGCGAACTAAATTTTTACCATTAGTTTCCCTTTTAGTTGTTACATCGTTAAAAAAATCACGACTGTGCCCTCAAAAAGAAATCATGGCTGTAGGAAAATAATTTGAAATATGAACCTCATGGTATTGTTTTTTTGTGTGAAAAAACATACTTAAATCATGATGTTTGAAGATTGAAATGTATGGACACCATAGTAAAAGAAGCAGGGCTGGGTGGGTTGTCCTAGTATTAGTTGACGATTATTTACAGATTAATGGAAATTGTTTTTGTTCTTGGAAGCCGTAGGGAAAATGCTAGACCAAAATTTTTCGGTCTTCCCTTATGCTTCTAGCAATATTGTATAATTTAGAAAGAGAGTATGTTTTTGACTTACCAAGTAAACAAGTATATCCTTTTGTGTTGTACAAGAAAGTGGATGAGCATCAAACAAGATGTTTTTTTTTGAAAAAAACCATATACTATGTTCTACTCCCTCCGTTCCAAATTATAAGTCGTTCTGGCTTTTCTAGGTATATTGTTTTTTGCTATGTATCTAGAAAAGCCAAAAAGACTTATAATTTGGAATGGACGGAGTATATTATTGCTATGTTCAAACAACGAAAACAGTATGTCAGTTTCCATTTTTCCTTGCAAGCCTTTTACTTCCAAGCAAGTTTGGTGTAGACTAGAGATGAAACCCAATAGCGTGACCAATCAGCACATTTCCACCAGTTATCTTGTTTCCCTTAAATCATTGATACACCTAAAAAATGCATAATAAGTGCACCAATGTTCCAAAATTTCTAATATTAGATCAGTTACAAAGTTTCCACAGCAATACAAGGGTGACTCCTTGTTCCAAGCTTAATGCAATGTTGCCTTACCTTGAACTTTTTAGCTGTGATGGTGTATGCCAGAGGTCCTTCCACCTGCTGATGGAAACAGTGAAAGATCAAGGTGCAGAGAAATCCTTAGGTTAAGTGCTGTACAGGCAAAGGTATCTCCTGACAAGTTGCCTGTTTCTTCAAGTTTTCATTTGCTTCTAAATGTCTAAAAATTGACATAGCTATTCGTATTTCCATTCGTAACTCAGATGATCCTTGCTGCTGATAAAGATTTTATATGCAAGAACTGCAAGTATCAGGAACATCAGTGTTTTGCTTGTGGAAAATTGGGGTCTTCAGACTTATCATCAGAAGCTGAGGTAGGCATGTCAGAATCATGTTTCATGAGAGTTTTGAACTTGATTTATTTGAAAGTGTTGAAGTGAAATGACAAATAATATTACTTTGAGATTAGGTAAAAGAGAGAGAGAGAGAGAGAAGGGGACCTTTTCTTTTTTTATAGGAAAAGAATTCATAAACTATCCCAGGATGCACCAGAATGCACATATGCTGAAATTGTTTGAAAATTTTCGGTATCTGCATGAGAAAAGATTTAATTATTTGCCTTTCTGCCTGACTTGACAGGTGTTCCAATGTGAGGTTGATGACTGTGGGCACTTTTACCACCCTAAGTGTGTTGCTAAACTGCTCTACCCAGATAGCGAAGACAAGGCCACACTTTTTGAGGTCCAAGTTGCTGTTGCCAGAGAAAAATTCACTTGTCCTATGCATGAATGTATTGTGTGCAAGGGAGGAGAGAATAAGAATGATAGGAATATGCAATTTGCAGTATGCAGACGCTGCCCAACTACATACCACCGGATGTGCTTGCCAAGGTATTCCTTCTTTCTGGAGATGACTATGCTCCCTTTCTTGTTATGTTCTACTTTGAAACCAGGATTTTCTTTTCTTGACAGTTTGTAATTTTTTCCAGTAACATCCCCTTTGAAACAATGGAAGGCCCCAATGGCTATATGCAAAGGGCGTGGGATACGTTTGAGGGACCAGATGGACAAGTCATTCATCGTGATTGAATTTTGATCTACTGCATGTGTGTTAACTCACTCATCTTCCTCCTGATTGGCTGTTGACTCCAGTTACCACTCCAGATTTATTGTCTTCTGTTAAAATCTTTTGCAGGAAGCATCCCATCGTAAAAAAGTTGAAAACTCCCAAGTGGGATCACATCATCTTTCCTGATGTCAAAAAAATCCGTGTACCAAAAATGGTTGTTGGTACACACAATGAAGATGATATACCCGAGGAAGAAGAGCCGCTGGAGCCTGATGATATACCCGAGGAAGAAGAGCCGCTGAAGTTTGAACCATCTCAGTCTCCTCCATCTGAATCTCCTCCGTCAGATGCAAGTGATCAGAGTCAGTGCTCCTGTTCTAGTCCCATCGACTCATTTGCACCAGCGTCCTTGTTTATGCATCCACATCCAGGCACTTGTGGTTGGCTTGGTGACTGACCGTCTGGCAGCATTACTCACTCTCACATTTACTAATACTCCCTCTCAGTAATAGGTCCTTATGCAAATTGCATGTAAATGAGTAGCTTGGACGCGTTTCAGTACCAGAATTAATAACTGGGTTTTCTAGCTTGTAGCACATAATCCATCCATGTCCGAATTATTTTTTTTAATAAATATACTGAGCCAGTCCAACCTGCCCATCAGTTGTGGCACAATGTAGGCTGCTAGCTGTTGTATGCTGCTACTGTTCTTCCTGGGAGATATCGCTCGCTCATGTATACTCCCTCTGTCCCCCAATTAAAGACGTTTTAGCTCTCTTCCATGTGCAGCATTAATTGCTTGAACCTAAACATACACGGTGCATAGAATCCATAGATGCATTCAAGAATGAGTGAACCTGGACAGTTACTTTTGCTCCTAGAACGTCTTTAATTGGGGGATAGAGGGAGTACTCGTTAAGCGCAGCTTGTTAGCATTTCTTTTCCTTTCCATATTCTTTTTTTATTTTGATGTCCAAAGTAAATAACGAAAATTTTTTAAAAATTGCCTAGTCGAATTTTCTAAAGAAATATGCATTAACGATAAGTTCATCATACCTCATGCTTTATTTGTTGCCACCTAAAACATGAAGTCATTAGTCATGGTCATTGATTCTCGATCGTTACCGACACGATTCTGACCAAACTATTCTGTTCCTGATTATCCGTCATAACCATTTCCATTTTATTGACCTAAGTTTCCATTTTCTGTTTCTGTTTCTCGGTAATAATATGAAATCAAAAGTGTTTAAAAGCTTTTCCGACAGTTTTCGTCCCTGCAAAATAGGCCTTGTCTTCCTTGTATTGACAGGTGGCCTCCTCTTTAGGGCCCTCTACTCTACTGCTTGGCTATTACCTAAACAAAAAATTGATGGTACATTCAAGAAAATATTACGCCTCTAATTAATCGGTTCTTTGTCGTGTTCAATAACAATTAATATGTTCTTTTCATAAAATTAGGGAACCAACTAAAGAAACACATATTTTCATCTGAAAACAGATGATCTTATAGGTCGGGACGCGAGAATTAAGGAGCGAAAAAACATGGTGCATATAGACAATAAGAAGGGAGATAAATGAAGGTAGAGATAGAGATGTATTGGGAAAAAATATGGTTGTCATTTAGTTTGCTACCAACTTGCCAACCTCACATTTTACTTGCCAAAATTCTAACAAAATTTTTTCGTCCAATTTTTACTTGCCAAATCTTTAGCATGGTAAAGTTTAACCACAAGCGGACGTGCGCAAGCGCAGTGGTGGCGCCTCCCGTCGTGGAGCGCACCCGCCCGCGTTCAATTCCTAGTCCGGGATCGAACCAGGGATTTTCCCGAGAGGATGCCGAGCGGGTGTGTGTGAGTGTGTACTCGGTAGACGCGTTCCAAGAAATCTCGGGCACTCTTATGTATATTTGAGCGCATAGTCAGTGTAATTGTCCAATACGAGTTTCACATTATATGCCCGTGCTCTTGGCGGCATGGGCGGACGCAGTATGTGGACATGGGTGTACAGTTGTACACCCAATAATTTTGAGAAAAAAATTACAGGTACTATGCATATGCATGTATTATACATATACGTAGACCAAACTCTGTATATTTGATCCAAGCAAGAGTAAAAAGGCCACGTTTGTTGCCTCCTCCTGTCCACCATCCAGCTGGGCCGCCCTGCAAACACACGAAGGGAACCAGCCAACCAGAAGCGATGCCCTCTGCCCGTCCGTGATGGCGCCTCCAGGGCTTGCCCCCACCTGCTTTGACTCACCTTTCCCAATCGACCAAAAAGTCTCGTTCCCCACCTGCACCGCGCCGCTGCCTGGGGTTTGATTTGGCCGGCACTGGGGCACAGCCGGCACCAGTAGGCGGCACGGTCCACATGCAGACGCAGCGGCAACAGTTCAAATAGCAAGTTGAGAGCCACCACAGGTTGGTGTTCTAGACATCTAGCCCTCAGTAGACAGTAGTAGTTCATCTTTGACTGGTTGTTGGAAATTTGTAATTGATTGGTAGACTGTAAGTGTTGAAAGAGCGTTTTCAGTGATAAACTTCGTAAAGAACAAGCTAAGAAATAGCATTGAGGATCAGTACTTGAATGATTGCTTGGTTACATTCGTTGAGAAGCAATCTTTTCTACGTGTTGTTGATGAAGACATCATCTCTCGATTCCAAAAGACGTCTCGTTGAATAAATTTGTAATGCTCCTTTATTAGTTGAGACTTCACAAATATTGCAAGTATTAATTAATTGTATTAATGTACTCTGCTCTAATACTGTTTGCTTTGAATTGATGGACATTTAGGGGGTGTTTAGTTCCTTTCCAAAAAAAAATTCACCTCGTTACATCGGATATTTGGACACATGCATGGAGTATTAAATGTAGACGAAAAAATAACTAATTACACATATTGCGATAAATTTGCGAGACGAATTTTTTAAGCCTAATTAATCCATGATTTGACAATGTTGTGCTACAGTAAACATGTGCTAATGACAGATTGATTAGGCTTAATAAATTCGTCTCGCGGTTTTCAGGCGAGTTATGTAATTAGTTTTTTTATTAGTATCCGAACACCCCTTTTGACATCCCATGAAACATCTGATGTGACACCCCAAAATTTTTCACCCCAGGAACTAAACACCCCCTTAGCTTTACATATGCCACGATGATTTGGTTCTGTATATGTATATATACTAGTAAATATGCCCGTGCGTTGCTACGGGTCAATAATATATATTATTATTATTTATTATTTAATATGTTTGAGCTTCAACGTTTAATATGTAGATGTTGAAGAATTAATACACGACACTATTACTAATTAGAGACTCTAATGAAGCCTCCATGTTAATTCTCACCAGACGTGCTAAGAAAAAAAAATAAATGCTAGAAATTATCACGTTAATCAGAAACATCCAACCATCCAATCAAAAGACCAGCCATTTATAACCATTAGATCTATTTTGTTTTCTATAAGAAATTAGCCACCTCTACCATTATATAGTATAGATAAAAAGATAGTCCAAAATCTTATTAATTGGGAGAACAAAAAATTCAACCTCACGTGGAGAAAATCTCGAGCAACAACTACCATCACGTTTTAATCTATTATTAACAAAAGCTTGAGACCCTACCACGCCCGCGGCGGCCTCCCTCTTCCTCTACCCCTCTCTCGCCACTGCTTTCTTCTCCAACTCTGGCGAGAACGGCTACGACGCCCCTGCCACGACCTGTCCCGGTTGCCTCCACCATCGCTAGACCCAAAGCCACCCGCCCCACTGTCTGGCCGGCTTGTCTCCTCCAGAACCCCTTCAATGCCCGCCGAATTTGGGGACGAAAGAAGGGGAGAGGTCGGAGAGGGAGGCCGATGGCGATAGCTCTCCGTCTTCTTTAACTCTGGTGGGGGCGCGGGTGCAGGCGCATGAGAGCTGGCACGTCGCCTGAAAGCACCTCAAATTTCCGTTGATTTAAATATAGGAAGCATGATATTTAAAACCCACATGCATGCTCACATATTTATCTCTTTTTATCTTTCTTATATTAGATTTCCAAAAATCAAGAATTCTCAACAGTGCTGTGCGAAAATCCTTCGATTTCTATTCTTTCTCGAGAGAGAGGCAACAGCAGGAGAGGGCGTCTCCTCTCTTCTGCCAACGGCCTTGCTGCTATCTCTATCTTCTTCCTAAAATAAATCGAATACATCAGCATGGCTTCCCAATCCGAGCAGCTCCAGCTCTAACTTCCCGTCATGCCAAATTTCAATCCAAGAAGCATGAGACCCTAAACTTTGTTCATCTCGTTCTTATGCTGCTCTCTCCACCAAGCAAGAAGCTGTAGTTGGCCTGGCCGCTCCCTCGCACCGGACCGGATGCAAACATGAAACACATATCTCCTTCCCTTGTTGACGCCAAGCACCAGCAGAAGAACCATCCAATCCAGGTGATCCCCGGATCCCCCTCTCTTATTCGATAGAAGTGAAGCAGCAAATCGACAAAGACCAGTTGCAGAACACCTCGCGCGAAGCATCGGCTCCACCTGCATCTCTGGTTCGCTCTGTCAATTTTTCATCGCCCGATCTTCCGTCTTGTTGGCAGCTACTGCAGGTGCAGCATGTCCATGCGAGGGCCTTGAAAGCCATCGACACAACAACACCTCTAGAGCTACTGCTAGCACGGTTCGACTCAAAGAAAGCTCGCCGGGCAGAAGCGCTGGGGCCTCCCCATCAGCATCTTCAGTGCCGGACTGCCAGGTGAGGCTCCGCGCGCTCACGCGATGTGGTCTGGGGCGTGTGCGTGCGCCAGGTGCATCGTGTTGGCGCCGCGTCGAGCCGTCGGGGAGCAACGCCGCGTTGGGCCTCTCCATCGGTGCCATGTGAGGCTCGGCACGCTCACGCGATGTGATCTGGGGCGTGTGCGTGCGCCGGGTGCATCGTGCCAGCGCCGCGTCGACCTGCTGCCCACAATGATGCTCATGTGCTCGTCTTCCTAAATTCTCGTTCTTAATTTATATTTATATTTATATATATTATTTCTGATGTCTGTGAGTCATGGACGGCCACGGGGAATAGATTCCTAATTTGATCGTTGGCGTTCCAATGATAGGAGGCTGAGCCGGACTCCCGTGAGGCAAGATGACGGACAACATAAGCTAATTAGACACGGATAGATGAAAAAAGAATGTGGATTAGGCCAAACTAAACAAAAAAAAATAGAAGAAATTTTGCCTCTTTATAGAGAAAAATTGGACGTGGAAAATTTTAGACCGGAGGACAACCCGAACTGGAATAGAACCCGGAGCGGAAGAAAAAGAGGTGGAAAAAAAATCTTGACGGAAATTTTGCTTCTTTATTATTAAGATATAGATATAGATATGTAGCATGTACACCCAATTTTCAATTCTGCGTCACTGCTTGGCGGTGGTCTAAAAAAAAAGTTTGACCACAAACAAGCAGGCCCTAGAATAACAGTTGGATCTGCCTTGTCCGGTTGGATTTGGCGGCAGTCACGGCAAAGTTACCGAATCTCCATACCCCAAACACCAGACTGGGCCTCGTCAAGGTCCAGGACAGCTGTACAGTCACAGAACAAGCGGCGTTTCAGAAACCGACGCCCACCCTCCGCCGGCGCCGATAGACGAATCTCTTCTCTCTAGCCGTCGTCTGGACCGGCCCGAAATGGAGATGCCTCCGAGATGCTGATTCCTTCCCTCTGGTGAGGACCCCTAACCTGCTCGGCCGGGTCTTGGCTGGGAGTCCAATTCTTCCTTTCTCCCCATCAGTTGGTGCCGGAATTCTTCGTCATGGTTGGGGTTTTCGATTAGGTACGAAATTCTTCGTCACGGCTGGGGTTTTCGATTAGGGCCGTCGCCTTCAGTGGGTGCAAGATGTGGCCATCGATCGACCGTAGCTAAACTGACGCGGGTGCATTTTGTTTCCCAGAAACTAGAATTAACTGTAGATGATTGCCCTCAGCAACGCAATGCAGTGCAGCGAGCTATGGTTGGTTCTGTCGATTCTTGTTCATTTAACAGAAATTTATTGTCGTTGATCAGGGTACTCCGAGAGCAGAGGAGAGCAAGTTGGGGTTTTGATTGGTCCATCAGTAGCTCTTGCCGTGGGAAGGAGCTCCTGGCAGCAAGCTTGCCTGCCTGATTTTTGGACTGTGTGGGGACACAGGCCATGGATCAAGTAGAGAGTTCAGGCAGTGAATTTCGGACACCAAGAGGTGCACTTGACGTGAAGCGGAAGAGCAAGAAGAGGCGCAAGTCACAACCTGATGATGTAAAATGAGCTCACGAACCTGCTATTTTTGTTTGTTCTATGTATTAATTGGAAATTTTGCTTATGTAGCAGCAAAAGGTTCCGGCTCACTTTAGTAGCGCACTGACACGTTTGGTAAAAGTAGTCGCAAATACTAAACAAGGTGAATTGACTGCAATGTCTAGACTGTTTGGTAAAAGTAGTCGCAAATACTAAACACCTGAATTTACTGGCTGTGTATGCTTCTTTTTTATAAGGGAATATCAATTTTTACTATCCCATGATAAAAAATATTTTAATCATATTTTTTAAGATATCTTTAGAGTAGATTGCATTATGCACTAGGTTTTTTGTGCCAAACCTGCAGGTAGCACCACTTTTAAGCTAAATTCCTCTTTGACCAGTGCTTCTATCACCGTGATTTTGTTTGGTGTGCATTCTGAGGGCCTGTTTGGCAAAGCTTCCATGTGGAGCTCTGCCAAACGGTATTTTGGACTGATTCTGGGAAGTGATTCTCTGAAACGAACTATTTGTGAATGGTGACAGTGTCCATTTTTTGCTATGTCCATTTTTGCTCGTGTAGTTCTTCCAATTTCACAACATTAAGATTAATATCTATTTGTGCAGGGTGATGATGTCTGTGCGATTTGTGACGATGGTGGCTATGTAACTTGGTAGGTGTACAGTGTACTGATAATTAAGTTTCAGTGATTTGCCTTCCTCACCTTTATATGAGCACGAATAGTTATTTCCAAGAAAAACTCGTATCTGTTAAAGCTGAGTTCAAACACTGGCACATGATAGTGCCACATCATTACATATCTCCCTGCTGTCCTATTTCTCATCCAGTGGTTAGGGATAGACATAATTGATGATTTATAAAATTCCCAATTTGGGGTAAACCACGATTAATGCATGCAATTGTTTGTAAAGTTGTGGTCTCTTAGACTCAGAATGTGTTGTCTGCTTATAAAAGTACTCCCTTCAATTGAATTAATATTGTACTATTTTCCCTCTTTTACTATAATATAAATTGCAATATTTCTGCATAAGGTTCTGACTTGAATCCTACGTCCATGCTTATCTCTTCTTTCATTGGTTTTATTTCAGCTGTGATGGTGGGTGTCTGAGGTCTTTCCACCTAACTGAAGAACATGGTGAGGGTTCAAAGTGCCCATCCCTTGGTATTAATAGTGAAGAAGCAAAGGTATCTTTTAATTGAGTTGTTGACTCTTTAAATTCATGCTTGCTTTTGTATGTACAAATTGCCTCATGTTTTCTATTTGACAACTCAGATGATAATTGATAAGAAAGACTTCATATGCAAGAACTGCAAGTATAAGCAACATCAGTGTTCTGCCTGTGGATTATTGGGTTCTTCGGACTTGTCATCGGGAGCCGAGGTAGGTATAACTTGTATGTTTGATTATGTTACACTGTCTTTTGAATTCATTTTTTTTTAAATGAAGAAACGACAAAAGGCATAACTAAAACAATGTAAGAAGGGACAGCTCAATTCTTATACAAAGAGGAAGAGTGCAAAAGTATCTCAAGATTCGCTTTTTCCATTGTCATATGCTCCAAATGTTTGAGAAATTTGATTTATGTACGTTGATATGTTCTCATGTGAACAAATGTGATTCATTGTTCACTTCTGCAATGCTTGTCAGGTATTCCAATGTAAGAACTATAAATGTGGGCATTTTTACCACCCTAAGTGTGTTTCCAAACTGCTGCATCCTGGTGACAAACTCCGGGCCTGCCATTTTGAGCAGTATGTTGCTGCTGGACTGAAGTTCCTCTGTCATGTCCACAAATGTAGTGTGTGTCATGGAGCAGAGAATAGGGATGATAAGAATATGCAATTTGCAGTATGCAGGCTCTGCCCAACTACATATCACCGGAAATGTTTGCCCAGGTTTTCCCTTATACTGGAGAATTAATGAGGCCTCTGTAATCCTCTTCCTTGTCCCTTTGTTAATATCTATTGATGAAACCTGTATTCTATTTTCCTCGTTTGTCCTTGTTTTTCCAGTGATATCCCTTTTGAAGCAAAGGAAGGTCCAAATGGTTACATTTTTCAAAGGGCATGGGATGGCATTCTTCGTGATCGGATTCTGATATACTGCATGTATGTTGACTCAATCACCTTTGTCAGTTACCTACTGCTCATGAGTTCCTTAATTTTGTTGAATGTTTTGCAGGAAGCATGAGGTAGTAAAAGAGCTAGGAATTCCCAGGAGGAAACTTATTATCTTTCCTTATGCCGAAAATCTTTGTGTGCCAAACGGTCCTGAAAGTGCACCCAAGGAACAAGATACACTGGCTGAAGAAGAGCTGCTTGACCACCCATCTTCTGAACCATCTCAGTCTCTGCCATCTGCAGCAGCCCAGAATCAATGTTTCTGCTCCAATCCTATGGACTCATTTGCACCAAAATCTTTGTTTCCACATCCATACCCAGGTTCATGTGGTTGGCTTGGTGATTGACCATGTGGCCTCTCTGCCCCTTGTAAACAATACCAACAGAGATAGGTCCTTTGCAAAGCGCAAAGAAATTGGTAGCTTGGCTTTGTTAGACATACAAAAAACCTAAGTTATAGTATACCCTATCCGGGTTGCAAGCGATGCCTTACTGCTCCTATCTGCAGTGATGGTTGATGAACATGTGTTTTTGTTGATGCTGATCAGATCAGGCAGGAACTGCTTAGAGCTAGGTCAGTGAAACCATATGACATGTATAGATAGCCTGCCAGGGGTTATAAAACCTGGAATTGGAATACTGCACATGGAGGTTATTACTGAAGTAATTACAGTGTTCAGTAACTCTTCATTGACAACGGTTTTCGCTTGGAGTATTTTAGAAGGGTGGGTGAATAATGTGTTATCTTTTATAGAGAACTTAGAAATTGTCATTGATGCTTTAGCTTCACATGCTCCAGGCAAATGGTTTTGTCAGATGCGAGATGGTGAGTCCACGTACGTGCTATGCTTTTGTTTTCATGACGAGAAGCTTTGGCACCTTACAGTACGATATTCCTCATTATACTGCTTCCAATTTCTAATGATACGATGAATGCATTCACGAAGAACTAGTACTTAGAATTACTTTTGCCCATGGAGCATTTCCATAAGATCCTGCTGAGTCCCAGTCCTAGAGGAGGATACCCAATAAGAACCAGCACACTGCTGAATGTGGTATTTGCTTGATCTATATTTATCGTTAGCCCGGTATAGAAGAAGTTTCATGTACCTGGTACTTACACAGATCTGTATGACACATAACCAGCTTGTAGCTTGAAAACTACATATGCTTGCTCGTATACATGAAACAAAGTTAAGAAAGTTTAACCATTACACATCCCACAGTGACACTTACTTTGGGACGGATGGAGTATATATGGCACTACTAAGGAGCTGCGTTTACATATGAGCTGCTCCCCAGGTTGGTTCTTCATATCATATTATATTATTATAGAATTTATGTAGGTACTTCTAAGTGACTGGTTGGTAGAGCTCCACCAGCTTCAAATTCACCAAAAAAAAACAGTTCTATTCCAAAAAAAATTCCAAACGCTTTAGATACACCGGATCTGCATCACCAAAACGGTGGATCTAGGGCTAGATTTACCATTTTGCTGGAGCTCCTCAAGGGGTGCTTCACCAACTCAAGTTTGGGTGGAGTTGTGGAAAATTACCCACCACTATCACTCGTTACACAAGATACCGGTTTGTTTCTATTTTTCTTCCTCCATTCGCGTTTTCTTCTCTTCCTTCATCGTGACTGCTTGTCTTCACCGCCACGTGCAGGAGCACTGCCTAGTCGCAGCTGGTTCACCATGGCCCGCGCCTAGCTGCGCTCTGCTCTTCGTTCGCATCGGCCACGCCCCGCGCCTTGCCAACGCCGGCCCGGCTGGCCGTGTGCTGCACCCGACGGATATGCGCCCGCCCTGGCTAGCCTTGCGGTGGCTGCGCGCGCTCCCCAAGCTAGCCTCGCTCCAGCACCGAGCCCGCACCCAGTCGGCCGCTGCGTGTGAGCTAGTCAAAGAAAGAAGCCCATGCCTTTTTTCTCCTGATGCGTGGGTCCGGGTGTTATTGATATAGAGGGAAGCGTTACAGCCAAGGGCAAATATGGTCATTCCAAAGAAAATGCCCTTACTTAGATCTGGAGTTGCTGCATAGTCAAACAATTTCTTGGTAGATCCACAGTGGAGCTGCTCCATGGTGAATCCCAAATCCAGATTCACCTTTTTCAATGATGGAGCTCTACCAAAGAGACCCTAAGTATACCACATCAATACTTATCCATGTTTTGTAGCTTATGCACCTTGTCGTAGGTTAGGATGCCCTATCTGTAAATTCTATCACTACTACCAGAGGTTTCAAGGAGGAACCTAGAATCAACGAAAACTTCAAAAGTTACTTCATCCGTTTTTGTTTATAAACTGGCAAATGCTATTTTTCAGGTGCGCGCCCGAACGCCCGCACACCTCGACGCACCTTAATTATCCCCTCCCGTCCCGCACTCTCTCGCTTGCTCGCTATCTCCCAAACCACTCTCTCTCTCATTGGCAACCGACGAGCTCTTCTCCCTTGCCTGCGCCCCACCGCCTCCTCATGCCCTCACCCACGCCCCGTCCGCGCCCCCACCCGCGCCGGCGAGCTTCTCGCTCTCTCCACTCTAGCGACGCCCGCGACCAGCGTCCATGGTGGCGGCAGCGGCCATGGCGAGTTTTGGCCATGTCGAGGTAGGCCTCCACCACCACCTCCTCTCTCTTCCCCTCCTCCTGGATCTGCTTTCTTGGGTTCCGGCGAGCTCTCCCCTTATCTTCTCCAACTCCGGCGGTATAGAAGGGGTCGGCCAGGGGGAGGAAAGCCGGCGGGCGGTTAGGGGACCTGGCGGTGGCAGCAACGGCCAGGCTAGGTCAGGGCGAGGGAGGTCTGGCCATGGTGGTGGCGGCGGTGGGGAAGAAGGTGGCGCTGCAGCGGGGTGGTGGCAGCGACGGGGGCAAGGGAGTCAGAGTCTGGGAAGAAGAGCTGTTGTGTGTTTTTTGCTACTAAAAACTGTTGTGCGAGAAGGTAAGTGCGTGGAAATTCCAAATCCTGCACGTGCACGCTCTAGTAGCGCCCTTATAAATTTCCTAGGCATATACTCCCTCCGTATCGGATTTAAAAGTCGTTTTGACAAGGTTTGGGTCAAACATTGGGAATATAAATCATCAATAACTTTTAAGTTGTTGAGTTTGCAAATGTAAAAATTATATGAATATATTTGTCTTGAAAAATACTTTCATAAAAGTATACATATATCACTTTTCCATAAATATTTTTTATAAAAACAAGAGGTCAAAGTTGTGTTTTGGAGACCGTGTCGCTGTCCTAAACGACTTCTAAATCCGATACGGAGGGAGTATATCTCTAATATCTGAAGCACGCATCGTCCGCCATACTTTCGTCCATCCCGACAAAAGCCTTCTGCATGAAATAAAAAACCCGCTCCTGCCCTCGGCACTGACACACTCATTCCCGTGGCCTCCCAAGAAAAAAAACACTTCACGCCCTCGGCCCCAATGCACTCCTTCCTGTGGCCGCGAAACCGATGCGAATTCCTCCATCGCCATCCACAAACCCTTAGATCCTATCCCCGCCATACACCGGGTCATAGCTTTCATCCACCCTCTGAGTCCCTGTTTGTGGAGGAGGTGGGTGTGTCCCGGCGACGCGCTGGCCAGCATCTGTGCAGCTGTGGAAAGCACGTTGGCTGCCCTGTCTGTGCGACCGCGGGCCTTAGCGCTGGGGCTAGGCACACCGCACAGTCATAGGCGCACACGGATAGATCGAGTCGGTCACTCAGCGGCGGCGCTCTCCAATCTAAGGCGAAGGTGGCGCACGGTGGACGAGGAGCACGACCAACAGCCAGGTGTGTGTGCCGGGACAGTGGGCGGTGCGGCCAATGGCCATATATGCTTACACAACAGACGGGCTCGATTGGCCATATACAGTGGATAGGCGCAAGGTCACACAAACCTATGTAACTAGTCAACTAAGCACACCGGGAGATCCTACTCAAACTAGCCAGCAAAACGCACAAAGCCTAAGCCACACTAGCACTACTCAACTAGCAAACCCAATGGGAAAGTAAGGAGAAAGTGATACATCATATAATGTTACTGCCTCATTGTAAACTCATATGAGAAAATCTTTGCAGGAGGAAACTCCTATATGTCATTAATATCTCCCTGAAAACCCGATGGGGAAAACAAGAAATATGATGTATGCTTATGTTAATATTGTCTTATTAAAAACTTTATATGAGAAACCTTGTAAGTAAAACTCATACAAAGAAAAGAGTGCAATATGATGTTTTGAACAAGTCAACATCTAGGTGATTTCTCCCCTCCCCCCTCCCCACACTAGATCTTGCAAATCTCAAAGTCGTCACATACCCATTCCTTGAACACATTTTTGGATAGAGGAAGCTGGTAAGGACTTAGTAAAGAAATTAGCGAGATTATCACATGATTTGGTTTTCAAGATGTTTATTTCACCCATCTATTTTAACTCATGAGGATAAAATAACTAGGAGGAATATGCTTGGTTATGTTGCTCTTTGATGTAGCCTTCTGCATCTGTGTAACACAAGCAAAATTATCTTCATAGATTATTGTTGGAGAATTGATAACACCAATGCCACTTGACTGTTGTATGTGGTTTATCATTCTGCGAAGCCAAACACATTCATGTGAGGCCTCATATAGTGCAATTATTTCAGAATGATTTGTTGAGGTAGCTACCAGAGTCTGTTTTGAACGCTTCCATGAAATGGCTATTCCTCCGTGTGAGAACACAAAGCCTGTCTAGGATTGACCATTATGGGGATCAGATAAATAGCCAACATCAGTGTATCTAATCACATTAGAATTGAATCTAGGTTCCTTTGGAAAAAAAAAAGTTCAACATCCTCTGTGCCATTAACATATCTGAGGATGTGTCACAGCCCAAAATTTATTTTGGGTTGTGAATAGAAAACACTTAATAAAATAAAGGATTTATAATTTTCTAAAATTTTCCAACATTTATTTAGCTTGTTATCAATTCGATGAAATAAAAATATGGTTTATAAAATTTTTACATGTTAATGAAAATATGTTTGTTGCGTTCATGCCTTTGCATAGAGATTTTGTATGGAAAATAAGTTAAAATGTTTTCGAGTGCGCCTCGGGTTCTATCCAAATCAAATCCTCCACAATATCATCTCAAGTGTTTGAAACCCTAAAACCCTAGTCAGACTTCCGACACCCTTGAAACATGAATCGAGTCTCGCTATCTTTAGAACCCTAATCTACTCTCTTTCACCGAATTTTCTCCTTTTTATATATGCAATGATCAAAGCCAAACTAGTATTTGAATCATCCTTCAAATATTTATGGACTTGGTACCACCTTTTTGAAACCCTAATCCTATATCAAAAACCCTAATTGTTCTTTGGAACTTCATCGGTGCAAAATCGTAGCTCAGAATACTCGAAATATCGATGGTTTGAACCCTAACCTAGTTTCGATCGAAGTTCTGAAACCCTAATCAAATCTTCCCTAGAGATCCTACCTAACCCTAGCATGGCTCTTTCTCTATCCTTTGCTCCTCCAGAGATGAATCCTTTTCGATACAATGCCAATTCCTAAAAACGCTAATTTTCCGAAAACCCTAATTCTTTTCCTCTGGGAATTTAGTGGTCGGAGCCCATTAGTAAATCAGCCCACACATCTCTCTTTTGCTAGTGGATCAAGTATATGGCCTCCCATCATTTTGGGCCAAGCCCATGCTAACCCCTTCTCTCTTTTCTCTCCTTGTGGCCGCCCCTTTCCTCTCACCCTCCATAACCAGCGCCACCCCCTCTCCTTTTTCATGTACAGAACAGAAGGGGCGACCTCCCTCTCCTCCTCATCCTCCCCATCGCCGCCTCCTCTTCCTACCTCCCTCCCCCTTCCCTCCACCAAAACGAAGTGCCGACGATGCATGGATTCCGATCCGCAACTACATTCTTCGCTCGAGCACACCATGGAGGAGATCACCACCACCCTCGCTGCTGTACATGGTGTGGTGGTTGCTGCTGCCACCATGGAGGACGCCCCGACTAGCAGCAGCGCGAGCAGGATGCCCCACTACCTCAAAAGGACATAGTAAGAGCCAGGACCATTTTACTGTAAGGGCGGCTGGTGATTGAGCCGCCCTTACAGTGGGTTGGCCATGCACCGGATCACGAGCCGCCCTTACAGTGACCACAGTAAGGGCGGTTGGATCACCAGCCGCTCTTACAGTGCCCTTATAGGGTGCTGATTAGTAAGGGCACTGTAAGAGCGGCTGGTGATCCAGCCGCCCTTACTGTGGTCACTGTAAGAGCGGCTCGTGATCTAGCCGCCCTTACAGTGGACGGCTGTATAAGTGGCTGCACCCCATCTTCTTCCTCCTCGAGCCACTTACTCCATCTTGCAAAAAAGGTTGGGAGGCCTTGGGCTCCTCCTAAAAAATTGCTCTACTAAGGGGGAAGGTTTTGATCTCAATTCCTTTGGTGGAGAGCTTGTTGAAGGTAAGAAAATGCTATTCTAAGCCCTAAATTTAAGTTTCAATGGTTAGTTAGTGAGTAAATTAGAGTTTTGTTTTCTCTCTCTTCCATGGTACTTGAGCTTTGTATGGAGGTAATAGACCCTAGTTTTGAAGCTATTAGTGTGGATTAGCTAGAGAAACGAGCTCACAACCTTTATAACAATTGTAGATCTCGATGAGTTGGTCAAACTTGGTATTCATGACAAATAATTAGTTTAAGTGTGAGTACGTTTATGTATGTGTGTGAGACTTCATTTATGTATGTGTGTGAGACTACATTTATGTATGTGCGTGAGACTACATTTATGTATGTGTGAGAGATATTGACGAGTTTGACAAACTTTGTATTCATGACTTTTGTAGTTGAGACCGTCCAGGGTTTGGTCAAAGTGTTTTTTTAAAATCCAAGATTTGACTTGGTCAAACTTGGTCAAATGAGCCACTAAATGACCTCAAATAAAAAAAAATTGAACCTGAGGCATAAGGCATGTGCAATGATGTTTTTTTAATTGAGCTTAACTGATTCTCAAATGGCACTTGATTCTGAAATGGCACTCACTGTCCAGTTTGCTACTGTACTACTTTGCACTACTCTACTACTCTTCTATACTACTCCTTTACTACTAATACTACTACTCTACTCTCATATCCTCTAGTCCACTACTACTGTCCTCTAGTGTTTTATTTTGATGCTACTCTGAACTTGCTGTGGGGATGCTACTCTAAACCTGTTGTCCTCTATTTTGATTCTACTGGTAATCTTGGGATGCCTGCTGTGGGGTTGCTGGGAATGTTGCATGCTGTGGGTTGCTGGGAATATTGCTTGTGATGATGTTTTTTACATACTGAGCACCTGCCTTATGCCAATGATGAGGGTTTTTATATACTGAGCACCTGCCTTATACCAATGATGAGACTTTTTATATATTGAGCACTTGCCTTATGCCAATGATGAGGCTTTTTATATACTGAGCACTTGCCTTATGCTAATGACGAGGGTTATCCTACCTCTACTACTACTACTCTACTGTACTCTACTATTACTACTATACTACTACTACTACCTACTACTACTATACAGTACTCTACTACTACTATACTACTACTACACTACTGACTACTACTCTGCTCCTACTACTCTTACTACTTTACTACTGCACTACTCTACTGCTCTTACTACTGCAGTACTCTACTACTACACTACTCTACTACTAGTCCACTACTACTCTACTCTCACTGCTCAACTCTATTCTCTCTGCTGCACCTCTCTATGTTTGGGAAGCAACAACTGTTCTTTTACACCTCTCTATGTTTGGGATATATATATATATATATATATAGAGGGTGAGTTTTTCCTACACGTACGAGTATCTACACGCACATGATACTATACGCACGCACGGAGCCAGCCCCGCCTATATATAGGGTGAGTTTTTCCTACACGTACGAGTATCTACACGCACCTTATACTATACGCACGCATGGAGCCAGCCCCGCCCGGACCTAGCTAATGGGCTGGTGACGTCTCCACGGGTTTGGATATAATCCAATTGCACCTGACGTATGCGGACATACGCGTATATGCTGCAATTGTGGCGATACGCTGTTAACAAATCCCGTGAATTACGGCTGTCCGGCAACTGCCATGTCTAGCTCGTTTGAAAATTGTATTCTCAGGATTGGGACTTATCTCGATTTAAAAATAATGTACGTATGATTATACATACTTAAAAGGCAGAAAGGGGTATCCGTGCGTACTTACTGATGATTGTATGATTATTTACATACTTATAAGGCAAAAAGGAGTATCCGTGCATACATATCCATAATGAGTATGCTTACGTGCATATACTAATAACATATGCGTATTAAGTATGACCATATACCTGCATATAGTAGTATATGTACAAACCTTTTTGATAAAGAGTTACATACACATATGTGTACATACTTTAGAATATAGTATTGATACATACATTTTGAAATAAAGTATCTGTACATACTTGGTAGAACATACTTTTTGGAATGGAATATGCATACATACATCAAGATTTAGATAGTATAAGTGCATACTTTAACATTGGAAAACCATTATTTTAATCCGTGAAGTATCAACTGATACATGGTGGCAAGAGGCGTATGCGGACATACTGCATACGTGTTTTCCTGAGGCTGTGTTTAGTTGAGAAAATTTGGGTAAAAAATTACTGTAGCATTTTCGTTGTTATTTGGTAAAATTTGTCCAACCATGGATTAATTAGACTCAAAAGATTCGTCTCGAACTTTACAGACAAACTATGCAATTAGTTATTTTTTTTACCTACATTTAATGCTTCATGCATGCGTCTAAAGATTCGATGTGATGGGTGGAAGAGGAAATATTTTGGGTATGCATGGCAAGTGAACGCGGCCTGAGTATATCTACATACATGGTTAAAAGACAAGAGTATGCTGTGTACGCCGGCGGCGGCGCCGGCGCACGGGAAACCTGTGATCCGATAAGAGCGCGCTGGCCGGCCTGGCCGCGCCGCCGCGAGGCGTGATGGCCTGGTCGTCGGGAGTCGGGAGCCATGTGCGAGGACAAACTGGCTAGATGACGACAAGATGCAGTCAGCGATGATTTGTGCCATACGTATATAGTACTACTCCGTCTCGCTGATCCGCTTTCCATGCATGCAGATCCACTTTCCACGCTAATTATCTGGACACCCGCTCATACGTTAATTTTTAATTCCGGTATATATGCATACGTGTGTCAACGTAAGTACAAACAGGTCAAGTTTTGAACCGTTAGCTGGCGAGCGGCCTCTCCTCGTGTGTAATCTCGATCGGAGTAGATACATGTACGTGTAGAAAGTAATATATATATATATATATATATATATATATATATATATATATATATATATATATATATATATATATATATATGTGTGTGTGTGTGGTGGTGGTGGCTAGATTTGAATTTGAATTATATATTACATGACGTGGTCAGATTTAAATTCGAATTTAAAATTTTTTCTAAAAAATCCACTGTAGGGGCGGTTATAGATTGAACAGCCCTTACAGTGACCCACTGTAAGGGCGGTTTGCCCAGCCGCCCTTATAGTGCCGAGCACTGTAAGAGCCAGCCCGGAAGAGTGGCTGAGCTAGCCGCCCTTACAGTGCCCTAGGAGCCGCCCTTACTGTGCCCAACTGCAGTAGTGCCCCGATCAGCGGCATAGCGAGCAGGACGCCCCGCCGCCTGCCGTTGACCGCGTCTCCTCTCACCACCAAACCCTAACCCTAGGTGAGAACGTTCCATCATCTTCCTCATCTTGCTTTCATGTTTCTCGCTGGATATCGTGTGCCATAGATGACATTTTGTTGATCCCGGCGCTGTTTTGCCCCCATACATGTTGCTGTCCTCACGGCTAGTTTTGCTACCGACGATGGAACGGCGTCCCCCGCTGTTTCGTAACTCTGGTCATTGAACACTTTGGCCACCATAGGATATTAGATGCAAGAGATATCTTTATGTCCGTGCCTGCTGTCCCTGCTGTCCTCGCAGCTTTCAGCTCTGAATGGCTTTCGCGTTCCCCGTTAATCCATCAATCCAATCCTCGAACCCTTCAATTTCGATGTGCCTCATATACTTGCACATGTCTCTGCAAGTTGGCCTGGTTATTGGTGCCACGATGGCCGAGATATCGAGGCCGTAGTAACTGCTACTCCTCTTGTCCAGAAATCAGCCATGCAACCCATTTTGCATTCTTGTTCCCCCGATGAACTGATGCTCTAAATATCATGCCCTTTTGCCATAACATACTTGATATAGTCCATAAGAATCCTCCAAAATAGATCCTTATGTGGTGCAGCAAAGACCATGATTTCCGATGGTCGAAGTGCTCGCTGTCCGCTGGCATGCGTGTCCTTAAAACGCCAGTTTGCAACTGCGTTCCCCGTCAAACCTTTCATCATATCAATAATTCTTTTTGTCATATTGTGTGTTTACCAGTTGCACAAAATTCCACCAAGTTTCTTGCCCATAAGATCATTTTAGCTTTACCTTTCGGTTGACATTGCTGCCGCTACCCGCCGCTTTCCGCCACCAGGCATGCTCATCGGGTGCACTAGTCATCCCAACCTCGTTCCTAGTTAATCTAGCATCTGCCTCAGTGCACCCACTTGTCTTGGTGTGTTCATACATATCCTCTATGAAGCTCCAGAAGGACATCATCATATCTGTAAGGAGTGACAAGAACACGAGCAGTAGGTTCAGTCTCGTTTTCTGCCTTGTATCTATAGTCACCCCACCTTCAATAAGTTCTAGCCTTCATGCCCACCACCATAATCTGTGCCTCATCATATTCTACAGCTGGAGATAAATCTCCTTAATCAAAATCATACCATAATTTCATTGTCCGAAACATGCCTTCCGATGGCAACCATTGGCCGACAGACGGATAGCAAGCTCGTTCTATCATAATCACATCTCCTATCTACATGCTCTTTGACCATGATGTGCCTTCACATGTTACACACATCATCCCTTAAATGTCTAGTCATCTTATCCTCGATCGCATTGGATCAAGAATCATGCACAAGCTGTCCCTGTCCGCTTGTTCTGAATGTATCTTTTACATTTTAGGTTTGTTCAACTCAATCCTGTTGAGTTAGGACCATGTTAACCTATGCTACGCATTAGCAACATCGTTCATAGCAAATGTTTCTGAATTTTAATGTAAAATATTAATTTGACTAATGCTTATGCAACTGAGTTTGAAATTAAAAGAAATCTAGGGTTTCACTCCGGTCTTTTATAAATCAAAGTTAACTTGATTAATATCAACATTAATGTGTTTTTAAATAAAGACTTGTTTAGTTTAAGCATGAAACATAAATATCATTTGGATAGATGCTCTCACTAGTTTAAGCATGCAGGTCTTTCGTTTCCTTCTCCAATACAAATCATGCGATAGCCGCTTCTTTCGATGACAGCTCCATTTTTAGTCACTCTTGTGCCGTCGCATTGGTAGCAACGGGCCATGCCTTTGTTTACTCTCTTCAAGCTTTTGGTGTGAATGATGTCTTGTTCTTAGTTCTTTTGTTGTCTGTCTATTTGTGTGTTTGCTTGTGCTATGGTTTGCTGCGACCCACGAGTAGGAGGGGAGTTATTTGAGAGCGATGGAGACTGGCACATGGAGACCAGAAGCTAAAGACTGGATACTTCTAAGTGGCTAGAGTCTTGGTGAAAGGCAAGTTCCCCTTGACCATGTTCTTTAACTACGCACCTTTTATTCACTTTTGAAGCTTTACACAATACAAGTTATGATTTGTGTTTGGATCTAGTATAGAGATTCCATCAACCTTCATATATATATATATATATATATATATATATATATATATATATATATATATATATATATATATATATATATATATATATATATATATATATATATATATATATATATATATATAGGAGCTTAGGGCTTCCAATAGTTATTGGAAAGCCCCAACCCAAAGTCCAGCTAGCTGGTTCCACCGAACCAGCTCCCACCAACCTGGTCCAGTCACCAGCCCGTTAGCCCACCCGTCGGCCCACCAGGCCCATCCAACCTACGCCGTATATAATCCCTCAAACCCTAATCCCCATCCATCCAGATCCACCCGTCGTCACCAGCCCCTACCATGCGCCGCACCCCACAAGGGGCGCGCCGCCCGTGGCGCGCCGCGGCCACCCTGGAGCTCGAGCCGCCGAGCCTTGGACCACGCACGGGGACGGCGACGGTGACCTGCAGCTCGCGGCCGTCACCCAGCAACCTGCCCCCGGCCCTCCCCGAACGGCGACAGTGCGGCCTCACTCCTCTCCGACCTCAGATGGCGTGGCCCCGACACTCCCGTACCGGCAACGGCGCGGCGCTGCCCCTCCTCGACCCTTGGCGGCGTAGCCCCGCCCCTCCCCGAGCAGCGGAAGCACAGCCCTGCCCCTCTACCACCGGCGACGTCTTGGCTCCACCCCTCCCCGACCAGCCGCGGCACGGCCCCTCCCCTCCCCCTCCCCCGATCTGCGGCGGCGCAGGGACTTGTTGGCGCTGGCGCAGACCACAGTCTTCGGGATCACCTTGTGGCTGCCATCAGCATCGTCGTCGTGATCCTCAACTGGTTCCTCGCCGTTGACCCCAATTTCCCAAGGCGTGATGGGAAGCAGCAGGCTGCTACAGCGCGGGAGGTCGTGGCGAAGATGATCGAGGAGGCGTTCGTGGTGTGGAACCCCACCTTCCAGATCTTCGTGGGCTCAGAGCGTCAGCGGCTCATGGCTCAGGGCGTCTCCGCCTCCGTGTTGCTGCTTCGAAGATGTAGCAGGTACGATGCTCATCCAACAGGTCTCCGCCTCTGTGCTGCTGCTACCGTTCGGGGATGCAGCAGGTCTCCGCCTCCGTGCCGCTGCTGCCATTCTGTTCTTTAGATCTCTGAAGTTGACACAGCTTGATATCGAAGGCAATGAAATCGCGATGCAATCCTGATAGACTGTACAGTGCAGTGCTCGTTTCACTGCAGTAGGATCCAGAAAGCTGCCACCGCAGTTTTAGAAAACTGATTCTGTCTATGTTAATTGTATGCTTAGTTGCATTGGTTTCTATGCATAGAGGAACTGTAATTAGCCAAGGTAGAACTGTGTTTTTTTTCGAGGATCTGGTGTTATTAATGGTTTATATGCATGGTTGTTCGTGATTATGCATGGTGGAACTCTGTTTTGTTCGAAGATCTAGTGTTGTCAATAGTGGTTTCTATGCATATCAAAGTAGACGACATGCGCTTCGGTGAGCATGCTTCTATGCATACATAAGTTTTTGCGCTTGCAAAAAATAACTTCTATGCATGTTGTTTCCGAATTTAAGGTGTCCCATGGTTTCTGCACAATTGATTGC
The DNA here is from genome assembly GCA_038087645.1 of Saccharum hybrid cultivar R570. Taxonomy (NCBI): domain Eukaryota; kingdom Viridiplantae; phylum Streptophyta; class Magnoliopsida; order Poales; family Poaceae; genus Saccharum; species Saccharum hybrid cultivar. Next base: position 19,962,000 of record JAQSUU010000804.1, read on the forward strand.
ATCGCGGCGGCCATGCTGATGGTGACTGCGTCGCGTTGGCTTGCGACCGGTGAAGTAGCTGTCGATGACTCGGACCAGGTGAGGCCTCAATTTTCAGATCCCTGCCGTGATGAATGGTTTGTGGCTGGTATGGCGTGATCTGATCTGTTGGCGTGATCTGATCTGTTGCCTATATCTCAATGTAGATGAAAGTCCAGCCTTCGGAATCGGCAAGCAAGGCACGATCGTCTGGACGGGCGTCAAAATCAGCTTCCTGTGTAAGTTATTATGTTTTTATGCTTTGTTTTGGTCATATTATGTGTGTTGTTTGGAACCTTTTTATGCATTGATTTTTAGCCAGTCAGTTTGTTTTATGCATTGTTATTCAACACACTGGCCGGTGGTTAATACCTCATGTGTAAAATGTTTTCTATAAGTGTATAAAAACATCTTCTACAATGCATACAAACTCCCCCAATATGTATAGAAATCCTTTGTTTTGCATATTTTGAATGTGTTGAGCTTGTTTTTATACAGTCCCTAATAGGTACACAATGTTTAATTGAATTATACAATTGGATCTTAATTAAGTGGCTTGCTTTGTTGCTTTTGCACGGTCTAGGCCTTTTGTTGGCACCTTTTTTTGGAGATACTCTATTTTTTAGGTTTATATCCAACTAGAATATGGTATTTTATTTTAGGTAAAATCAGTTTTCTCTGTATTTTTTCTGTGTGTGTTTTTTATGCACTGGTTTGGTAAGATTACACGTGTTGCTTCATACATTTTTATGCATTACCTCTGGTCAGTCTATTGGTTTCTTTATGCCTTGTTGGTAGCATGAATAAAATGGTTACAAAACACCCTATATTAATTTTATCCTCTATAAGATGCACTTCTACGAAATTCTATACATTGATGGAGCACATTTCTATGCATTTTTCAGAACACCTTTATATACATTGTTGCAACACTTCATATGCCTTTTTGGTGCTATTGACATGTTTACTGCTAAGAAATGTTGGAGCACATTTCTATACATTGTAGTATCATACACTGTTGCACAATGCTCGAGGGAGTTGGGGCACGATAATTGTGTTCATTGTGTGAACATAAATTTATACATTGTTGTAGCACATTTTTCTATTAAATGTTGGAGCACATTTATATACATTGTAGTATCAATTATCCATGCATTTGTTGGAAGACTTCTATACACCTCTGCCGCCCCCAGCCCATGCCTCCCACTAGAGGTGGCGCGACCGGCGATGGCGTCGCCCCCCAAACCTGACCGGAGAAAATGGTGCTCCGCGACGCATCACGACTGATGAGGTGCTCTAGCTCTAGCTGGAACGACGACGCCGCGTTCTGTATCCCGAAAGGTAGGTTCGAGAGGTAGTACCATAAGCGATCGGGCGGAGGGAGCACCTCTCTAGTGGCGATCTAGTGGTGGATGTTGGCCAGCATGTAAAACATCTGGCAATGGTCCGACATGGTTAGGTTTGGGCCCAGACCGCACCGGATCTGACGGGCCAGAACCTTGAGATTAGCTCCCAAGAGTCCTGGCAAAGGAGGCGGCGCCGGGGGCTCGTTGCCCGCCTGTGTAGCCCCGTGGAGTGGACAAAGCTCGCCGTAGCAGTCAGCAACGTAGGCTAGGCTCCCAAAGTTGAGGACCTAGCCCAGAGCGAAGGCGCTGGCCGCGACGGAGAACCCACCGAGGAAGCAAACGCCGTCGTCTAGGGCGGCTCCACTTGCTCTGGCGATGAGGCGGGTGGCTTCGGCCACCGTAAAGCCAAAGTCGCACTCGACACTGCCCCCTACCTAGCGCGCCAGCTGTCGTGGGATCAAAACCATGACAAACATGTTGTTCGAGTCGGTGTCAAAGTACGAGGTCTCCGGTGGCTCATGTGGACTCAGGAACACAAGAATCATGCAGAGAAGATGCAATGGTTTATCCTGGTTCAAGCCAATTCGGTCCCTACGTCTGGCAACTGATGATCCTTATACTCAAGAGCACACAAAATCTAGGGGTTACAATAGAGTGTAAAGGAAGAAGAGTTTGGTAGGAGGTTAGCTTGGTGCTAATCTTAAGGTTGCCTCACCACCGATAGAGTTTCCCCCTCGTGAAAGAGGAAGGAGATGGCAGGATTCCATGGAGGAGAGGCTCTCAGTGCCCCTCTTCGTGTTGCCTTGCTCTCGGTGCAGAGCAGAGGTGGATGAAATGGAATGGGGTGTCTAGTGATCGAATCGGGATCCTCCCCCTCTAGGTCCGACCTTATCCCTTATATAATGGGATAGGTCGGGTACAATGCGGTTTGGGGGTTCTAGTCTACGGTCTACATGCGCTGGAGTCTAGGAGGGTCTTGCAGTGGTGCAGTGTGGACCATCGAGGTGTCTTGGTGCCAAAGAAGCCGTCCAGCTGCTCTATTCTGACACTTTGCATGTTAGACGGTGTCGGATTGGATCGGCCTCCCCCTTCTAGAGTCTTCTTGGTGGCGAAGGAGGTTGGTTCCGGGGGCTGATGCGTGGGCCTAAAAGCCCTCGAGCCCCCGAAGGCCGTGGGAAGCTTCATCTTGTGTCACACCCCGGACATGACCCTGTCGAAGGAGCAGTTTGCAGGGGCATACCTTGGGAGCGATGCCAAGAAGCTCGTGGGCATTGGTAGCCTGGGGCTTGTCTTCTTGTGCTCGGGCCTTGGCTGGCATCGTTAGCCAAGCAGGAGCCAAGGGCCGGGCCTGGTGCTGCCTTAGATCAGGAGCCCAAGGCTCGAGGAAGCTCCCAAGCCCTAGGCGGAGGCTGCAGTTGAATCAGGCTCGGCCGGATCTCTTTTCCAGAGGGTGCGCGCGAGAGTGCCGATGGGCATAGCCCCCAAGCCCCTGGGCGATCCTGAAGGGGTCAGTCAGGGGTCTTCTTCATTTGGGAACCAATGGACCCGAGGGTTAACATACCTATATGTTAGGATCTTGTCAATGGTCATACCTATAGATGGCCATGCAGCCCGCAGCCCGACGGCACAGCCCGAAGCACGGTTTTTTGGCCTGGCCCGAGCACGACCCGGCCTGGTGGTTGACGGGCCCGGGCTGGCATGGCCTGACTCTTAGTGCCATGCCTAGGCCGCTCTCCCGGCACAACGGGCGGCACGGCACGGCCCGGTAAAATATGCAAGGTCCGATGGAGGCCCGGTAAAAATGCGCCAGGATGCTTTAGCTCCCACCCGCAACTCAGATGCCATCTTCTTTTCTTTCTTTGATGCTGACAGTGGGCTCCATAGTCCGCAGTTTTGTAGAAACCGTTGGCATCAACCCACGGGAAAACCATAGACTGGCACCAGCGCCTTGCATGGACCACGCCCATCCCTTGGAAATTGGAATCCCCATTCTCTCTCCTTCCCTTTTCTATTTTCTTCATCCGAGGCATCGAATCTCACAAGTCATGATTTCCTCTGCCGCACTCGCCGCTTCCACCGTGTTTCCATCCCTGCTGCTCGCCGTCGCTGGTCGCCTGCGTCACCGTGGTTGTGGGCTGCTGGCTCCTCTCCTGTGCGCCTCGGATGTGGCACTGCGTGGCCAAGGGGATGCATGGTGCCGGCCTAAAGCACGCGGCAGCCGCCGCCTCTTTCCCCGACTCACACCGCTACCCCTGCCAAACCTCTTCCCTTCTCTCTCGCTCTTTCCTGTGAGCATCTGTACCGGGCCTGGGGCTGGCATGGCCCATTTGTCACAGCGTGCTTTTTGGGCTGGCCTGCCCGAAAACCAGCCTGGTGTGCCATTCCTAGGTTGACGGCTATGCACGAAGCACGGTGTTAGCACGGCCCGGCAGCACGATGTGCCGTGCCTGGCCTGGTACCAGCGGGCCGTGCTTTTGTTGGGCCTGTGCCGGGCCGAGCCGGGTGGCCCGAATGGCCATCTATAGTCATACCACTCGATGGACTACCGACGATATTCTGTCGACAATTGGCATGCCAGGTAGGGGTGTGCGTGCTGATTCCATGGTGAACCAAATGGAATTTCTTCATCAACAATGTGTGGCAACTCGACATCATGCGGTACGACCTTAGGTAGTCTACGAAGAGATTATTACGTCCTTTCGTGATGATGCATGGAGTCAAGCGGCGCCCTCCCCTCAACGTCTTGTGGCCTGACCACATGTCCTGTCAGCTCCATCCTGCTCCGTTCGACTTAGGACGACCGACCCCCATGCCACGGCTCTAACGTCAAGCATCGCCCCTACAACGCGGCACTAGGATCTATCAACATGGCAAGATTTGATCAAGCATGCAAATGCCCAGTTGACAAGATCTGGGAGGTCATATGGAACTGACGCTCATGAAGGTGAAAACAGAATCGATCTACATCACCATGAATGACATTAGCATGCAAAAATCATGTGTGATCTACATGCAAGATGATTAGCGAAACAGATCTCCATCATCGACCAGCACGACACTACACTCATTGCTCCTCCTCAACAGGTGAAGAATTCGGGCGAAGATGACCAGCACCGTAGCACGACAGCAAGTTTTTCTTTCAAAAATCTTGAAAACCACTAGGAAGTCTTGGCTAGACCAAAGCAGGGAAGAAAGTTTCTATCTACGCTATGCTATCTTGCAACTGCCTATGTCAAGGTGAAAGCTATAAGCCCCATATGGCTAAGACTGATGGTGGACTTCTAACGCCAACTTGCTCAACTCAAGAGATAGTATTGGTTTGTATATGAGTTTTTGCAAGGCGTTACATTGAAGCAACAACTCCTGATCCTAACATGCTAAACCTGCATCTTTGCTCGGGATGAGCAATAGGGTAGCTTGGGGGAGCTTGCTAATGGTCACTAACACCTATTTTGACCATCAACATTCCACGCAAAACCAAGGTAAAACAACATCACATGTGCCATATTATATTTATAATTCACCTAGTTCCACTTGTACTTGGAAAAATTATTTGTATGCAGGGAATTTCACAAAAATGGACAAATAAGGTGCATAGGAGGCAAGTGGACGTGGTAGGTGGCTATGGGCCCACTTGGTAGGGTCAGCTGACGTATCATAGTGTCGCCCAATGCCCTACCTGGCCTGCCATGTCACTGATCTACATGAATGCCAAGGTGTCATGCCCAGGATGCATCCCCATGCTTGATCCATGTCGATTTGATCCAAGGATGGAGGTTAAGCTCCCATGGATCCATCGGCCCGCTGTCATCCACTTGGAGGGGCCAAATTGGCCTTCTTAGAGCATCTCCAACAGGACCCCCTACTTGACCCCCTACTTCAGATTTAGGTAGCAGAGGCCAAAAAACAACTCCAACAGGCCCCCTACTCCACCGTGCAAAATTTGGATGAGAGAGATAACAAAAGAGCCCCACACGTCATTGACTACTAAAACGAATTTGAGTCACGCGTCATTGACCACTAAAATGAATTTGAGTAGTATGGTTTAGGTAGTATTGCTAGAGTTGGAAGCAAAATATGAGTAGTCTCAAAATATGTGGCTTCCTAAATAAAGAAGTAGGGGTGTGTTTTAGATAATATTGTTGGAGATGCTCTTACCACCTCACCTGCCAAAGCAACCAACCTACCTGCATGCAACTGCCATCTAGAGGCCATCCATCGCCGTTGGATGCAATGGTGGTGCAGGGGACCGTCGGCCAACTCCCCCCTATGTTGGCCAACGCCCCCTACCTCTCCACCGCCTCATCTTCGCCTACAAGTACCCCCATAACCTCTACACACTATAAAAGGGGTAGTGGAGCTAGAGATCATCACTCAAGCATTCAAAACATTCCAAGCTCTCCAGAGTAGTAGCTTTAGAAGTAGTAGCTAGCTAGTAGTGATAAAGTAGAGCGAAGCTCATCTCAGAGTTCAAAAGAGTCTTCTGGTCTGGTATAGCTTATTTGTAATATTTCTTTTAGCATTTACTTTATTTAGTACTTTACTTTGTCAAGTACTTTATTCAGTAATATAGCATTGCTTAGTTCAAGTCTTGTCTTGCTCTTGTTTACCATTAGTGAGTTTAGGTGCTTGTTCTTTGGCATTAGCATCATAGTTATCTTAGTGTTTAGTTCGTTCATTATTAGTACTTGTTCTACCATCTGGTTAGGGTGTTTTGATCTTATTTCATCAGAGCTTGGATCAAAACAGCGAGTTTATAGATTAAGCGTGGTGCTTAGGCTATATTTTGCTTGTAGGTACGGTTAGATCTCCAAATAGATTGTGGTAGTTGGCAGGTGGTGATAGCCCTATCCTTCCTCTGTATTCCACCACATTGGGTCTAGTTATTAAAACGTAGGGCTCGTAGTGCTTCAAGCCTGATTGAATTCAAGGCGAATACGCCCCTCGTACTAAGGACGTTCTCATTATCATTAATTTACCTTCGTTGCTTAAGATTACTAGCTCTATCTCTTACACTTAGCTACACTACACTTCTAGCTACCTCTTTTGTGTGATCAACTCTTTTTATCTTTTCTTTTCCATTCATCATCCATCAACCCCATGTTGCTAAACCCACCTACCTAGTCTACCTAGCCACATTCCCTGACATGTCTATCTGCCTTCCTTTGGGAAATATAAATTTGACACTTGGTTCTCACCAAGCGAAGTGCTACATGATAGTTCTGTGCGCTTGCGAAATCCCCTTTCCTATATACACACATACGAACCGTCAACATCAAGCTTGTTTTGAGTTGCTAAAAACGTTTGTGGAGGTTTCCAAACCCACAACCATGGCCCGCAAGAATATCAAACACAGACACTAACCGCTAGCGCTAATCTTTTGCTTCCAAGTTGTGTTTCTTCTCTCTCTCTCTGTTGCTGCAGGAATCATGATAAACTCAAGAAGGTGTCCAAGTAGGCGCAACAAGTAGCAAGCGGAAGTTCATCAAGAAGTGCAAAAAGAGCATCATCTCATGACACTGAGGTATGATGCTTGAGCTCAACCATGGTCATTACAATTGAAGGTTCTGCCATATGCTTCACTTGCATGTGTCATTACTCGAACCTCTACACAAATCAAGTATGGATGATGTTTCTTAAAATGGGTTGAGAATCTTTCTAAACTAAAAATGTGAATATCCCCAATCCATTGACATCCATAATCCTATGTTGCATGTCCTGCTTCGTTGGTTCACCATGACTATGTTTTCAAGAGCTATTGTGGGAACCTTAGAAATGATGAACAAATGATGCTTATTGCTTTGGTAAAAAGAATCTATGTTTCGCCTTTAGCTTGCATAATAACTTTGTGACAAGGTGTCTTTCCTGAAATAGGCTCTTTTGAGTATTCTTTCCTTGTTGCTAGAATTTCATATTCCTTGTGCATGCAAATGATGCCTTGATCTCTATGTACCTACACTGAGAATATTGATAATTTAAGGACACTTTATCCACATGTGCTTAAAATGAACCAAACTAGTCTTTGGTTATGCTTTACCGTGGTTATACAACCAAAATCCCGCTTTCATGCGAGAGGTATTGGTTGTATAAATCATGGAGACTAACTAGTGGAAAGGTGTAGAAGTGTTTCAGGTATAGGGCATTAAAAAGAACAAGCTTGGGGGAGGTTCCCTCCCAAACCATGGAGACAAGCTTGGGGGAGGAGCCCCTCCCCCACTAACCATGGCAACACAAGGTCGCTGAAAAGAGCAAGCTTGGGGGAGGTCCCCTCCCCCGCTAAAGTAAGTATTATTATCCCTTCACTTTTGTTTTATTACATCTAAAGAAAATCTAAATAAAGGAATAAAAAGACCTCTTGATTCATATGCTTCATGAATGTATCATTCTTCCTATGTTGGAAATGATGAATAGCTCTGTTCATGTTTCTTTAGCGCCTAGTTTACAACTTGATATTCTTCTAAGTGTGGATTCTTTGGCTCATATGAAACCATCATGAACCTAAAACTTTGTGGGATCCAAGTGCCATAACTAAGTCTAAGTTGTTGTGAGATATGAGATAGCAAGATAAGAGTTGCTATAATCTTGTTTCAAATGAGTATGATTATCGGAGTTTTCATTTGAGAAATAATAAAAACCTCGCTCCTATTCATTAGGCAGCGGACGCTCACTCGTTCTACCCACTATCAGCTCAAAGAGTAACATATGCAATTGCCAACAGATGCTCACGTGTTCGTTATTCGCCCTCAATGCTTCCCGGTCTAGGACATTGCTATGTTGGCCTCTGGGCTACGAGACATTGCCTTGCACCCTCCGCTAAGATGCCAGTGTAAAGTCAACGCCCCATTGAGCGACATGGCTCGAAGAGAAACATGAGGCACTAGGATTTGGAGAAACGTAAACTGACCTAAATCAGGTCATCACTAGAGTGGAAGTAGTGGTGCCTGAGAAAATTGAGGCGGTACAAACTACCCTGCCCTATCAATCCATTCTTTAAATAGGACTCAATGACGCGCAACAACTGAAGCATGTATGGCATATCCAAACACACATCGGGAACCAAGTTTTTGATAACATGGTATTACCACCTGAATAAAGCGTTTACAATGCCCTAGGAGCCACATTCCCAGGCAAGCGGTGTTACCACCTGAATAAAGCGTTCATGATGCACTGGGAGCCACTTTCCTAGGCAAGTGGTGTTACCACCTCAATAAAGTGTTCACAATGCCCTAGGAGCTGCATTCCCAGGAACGTGGTGTTACCACCCGAGAAAGGCATTTACAACGCCCTAGGAGCTACGTTCCTAGGTAAGCGGTGTTACCACCAGAACAAAACCCCTCGGCACCCAAGGAAAGATCTCAGTACCCGAGAAAGGATCTCGGCACCCGAGCAAAATACGTGCTGGTTTTCGACAATAGAAAACATTAGGTTGCGCTGCTCAGAACCTCGAAACCCGAGAAGAAGCTCGCTGCGCTGGTACTCACATTACTTAAAAGTTACAGTGGATCTATGACACCCAAAGGCTAAGCTGTCTATTAGCTTGTCATTAAGTCCTATGGGGGCTACTGTCGGATATATGGGCCAAGGGTACCCACACTGCCTGTATATTTGGTCACGTCCGCTATCATGCCAGAAGTCATGAAGGAGGAGGCCCACAAGGACCGAGGAGGTCAATCAACGTGAAGACCAAGGCATCTGAGATAAGGCGTATCTGGACGATAGCTTAGGATCAATATGTTGCGCATTTCGTGTAACAAACTAGGAAATCCATCTGATAGCCGATCGCTCTCATTGTAACCCTACCCCCTGTTGACACTTCTCACACCACTTAAGCTAAGTTGTCATCCCTAGCATGGCGCCAGAAGTGTTGGTATAGAACAGTTCCTCTTAGAATAAAAATGGGAAATATTCCAGGTATCATTAATTTATATTTAGCTCAAGGGAAAGAACTAAGGACTTAAATCTAAAGGGATGGATTTGCAAAATACGACTACTTATGAGAAATCAATCACACAGTCACTTACTTTGGCAGGGGGGATAAACCATGATAAATAAGTATAATTAAATTATAAAGCATAGGGAATAAATCACACAGAGATTAGAGATAGTCACTCATCATAAAGGTAGGTTGACGTCTGATTAGTTCAAGAGATTGAATTCTAGGTAGGTTCTAATCTACTAAGTTATTCATCTACTCTAGCAAACACACCATCATATATAGCATAAAAGACTCTTCATCTATGTATAAGGAATATTACTAAAGAAAGCCCGGACATAGCAAGACTTCCTACGTAACGTTGTTTCTGCCTATCCTATCAACGGAGGGTGGACTATATAAGACTCAATAGAACTGTCACTTCCACGAACTACCACACAACCCGGCCAATAGGATACATTTGCAGGTAAATAGCATCTAAGCACCACGCTTACATGTGATCTACCACTTAACGCCCTCGTGAAGAGAGATAAGCGCTTTGCAAACTTATACATAAACTCATTATCAATTATAACCATATCAAATGTACTACTAGAGCAAACTAGGAACATCATAAATAGAAACATAATCATATTAGAATAAAGTCGTAGAGCAAAGATACAAAATAGTACTAATACTTTGATGACGAAGATCCGAATTCTGAGCACAAGTCGCCCAACTCTTCCTCTATCTAATCTAAACCTATATATAAGTTGAAGATTTGGAGTAGCTATTCTAATTCTCTGATGGAGAGAAACTCTCTAAACCCTTGCTCTGCTGATGGTTCCCTCTGCTAATGAATTAGGGTTTTTCCTAGGGTGAGGGGCCTTGCTTATATAGCCCTCTAGGAAGCACCGCAGCCCTCGGATCAAACCGACCTTGATCTATGGTTTTTATTCATCCTCAAAGGTGGTGGAGGCAAGATCCACGAGGTTGCACGTGATTGGCCACCAGAGGGGGCGGGCGCCCAGGGCCAGGGGCGGCCGCCCCACTTGCCAGCCTATTTGGCCCTCCCCTTCGAGGAGGTGTCTTCTCGTGTCTTCTAGATTATTCTTTTTCGTAGTAGGGTTGATTTCTCTCTATGTAAATCTGACATGTGGGTCTCCTTTGGTCTTTTCCTGATAACCCCCTGCAGAAATAGACATTCACCAAAACTCATGGAAATTATTAGTTTAAAACCCCTAAGTCTAAGGTGAAGCTCATTTTAACCCTTCTTTTGATTCTTGTTGACTTATAAAGTTGATGGTTAATTACCGTCAACAAACTCCCCCAAGCTTACCTTTTACTCGTCCCTGAGTAAATAGCTAAACCTAAGATGGATCAGGAGTTTTAAGATTTTCATATTGCAGTAACTCCTTAAAAGTACACATGCGTTCAAACAAGAATTCTTCTTTTGGACTAGAGTGGACTGCACTGACTTTCAAACTTACTCATGTTTCTTTCAACCATGGGGCTTTTACCTGCACTTAGGTCTTGAGCAATTGAAAGATAGAACAATTAAGTCAAGCACTATATCTCATGCTCTTTGTTCCACCTCTATCCTGGAGTTTTCATAAATATTTGCAAATAAAACTCAGAGTTCCTTAAATATGACTCTCACAAGTCTCTCAATATGTGGTATTTTTGGATCCTCACTAAGGCATTTGAAAGGTTATGCCTTGTCTCTCCTCTCAAAATATTTAGTATTTTTGGCCCAAGGCAAATCTTGGGTATGTCTTCTCTCTCTCACCCTATAACTAATAAGGCTTATGTGGAGTTTAGGGGTATGGAGATAGCTCATACATACTTGCAATGCATATATTTCCTAGTCAAACTATGGATCCAGAGGAACTCATCATACAATCAAATCAAGATGTGCATGTGTGGTTTGATATGGTGGCTAAAATGATGAGGAATAAATGAGATAGAAAGAAAGAGATGAAAATCTAATTCTATAATGCTCCATACTTGAAAATAACTTCTCTTTTGAATCTTAAAAATAAATGGAAACTTAGCTGCATAAATATCTTTCTTTTCTTTTATTCTTTATCAGGACCCTTGTCCATCTCTTCTTTTTTTAGAGCAGCAAGTCTCTTACATAGAAATATTTATATGAGAGGAAAGATGATTAAAACTTAGAGCAATTATAAAGGTATTTGGCTAACAGAAAAGGAATTCCTATGGGGAATATTTTTGGTGTTTACTCTCAGTGTAAGATTAGAACATTTTTGGTGGATCTAAATGGGACAAATATGTGGTGCGTACTTCCAGGGTAGAAGTAGCAAGGATGCATAATGTGTGTGTGAATCTTTATTTTAACCGCATGACAAGCCCCTAAGTGTCGACACAGCCCAACCAAATTCAATACAAATACAAGCAGTAAATATGTGGAAGTTTTCCTATTCTAATAATCATGCATGGCTGTGGTAGGAATTTTAACACTCGTCATATAAGAAACTCATCATGTGGTATTTTAAGTTTTCAAAATAAATCTCCAGAATTTAGTGTCACTAAGAACAAGATAAACAGCAGCTTAGACTATATCATATCATGTCCGTCAATTACCTAGATTTAGATTAAGCATATGCTCCCACAGGTTTAAAGTGTAGAGTAAATTCATGTGTCAACAGTTTATCCAATCCTTGGGAGAATTCTAGGTTGAAAACTAGGTACTTAAAAAGAATTACAACAGAACAACTGTTCATTATTTCCATCATGCATTCTTCAAATCTACAAACTTATTAACAAATTAAAGTAACAAGATTAAAAACACTCTTTTTATTTGGTTTTTATAATTTTAGAACAAACTAAAACAAGTATACTAAAAACCAGTAAATATTTATTTTGTTTTCAGGTTTTGCTGATTTTTTTAGATGCATAATGATAACAAAAGGAAATTGTAAAAGGAAAAGAAAACTTACCTTAGATAACGGGGGTCCTCCCCCAAGCTAGATTTTGCTGTAGTCGTTTCAACTTAGAGAGAAAAATCCCAACAATGTTTCAATGTCCTTGGCCTCTTGTTCTTGACTTTCTCGAATACTGGTTAAAGTCTGGGTGGTGTTGTAGTTCCACTGGCACTGCTCCTCCCACATCTGGTCATGGTGTGCTTGGCCTTGTTGGAGGGTTTGGAGAGCATTGTCAGTGCGCTGGTGGTGTGCCCTATACTCTTCATGGTACTATGGGGTGTAGTGGAACCCAATAGCGTCAGACCTATGTCCGTGCTCGAATTCTTGACGTGCTCCACCAGATGATGTTCTTCCACCTTGGTAATCAAATGAGTGCTTGGCTCCCCCTGATGAAGTTCCCTCTCCATAGGGATGGAATGGTCTAGTCGATGGCGGCGGCTGCTCATAGCTATCATGCGGCTGATGAGGAGGATACTCCCACGGGTTCCGAACCCGATAGTGGTGATCCATCCACTCATCATAGCTGGCATGAGCTGGCTGTTCTGGTTGAGAGTGAGCACCGCGCCAAACTGGTTCTTGATGATGACGCATGATTCTTTCAGAGGTGGTTCTTTGGGGCACTCTAGTATTCACTGGTTGAGCCTGTAACTCAACATGAAAAGTTCGAACAGAATAAAGGGCCAACTCCGGGTTAGGTAACCGGAGCTTGGTCTCACCATATGTCATAAAAAGTTCATTTTTTATTCTTTTCAAAAGGTGGGCATGATAAAAATGTTCATAGCCAAAAGTATCACGATGATTTTCAATAAAATTAAGAGAGGCTCCTTGCAACATGTTTAAATTAGCAGCAATGCGAGTAACAAGTGAACAGATAGGAACAGGTCCTACTCGATAAGAGGGAACAACCAACTAATGGGCTACTAAAAGACGGACAGGTGAGACTTTGATCTTTTTGACGGCTGCATACATCAGCTGTAAGTCTGCCATCCTGACCTTGCTAGTATCATCACATGGAAAGAAAGTAAAGTCCAACCATTTATGGAAAAACCTAAGCATTGGATGTTCTACGTCACTGGTACTGTGCGAGTAAAAAACTGTATGCTTAGAAATCTCAGTCCAAAACTTGTGCTTCTCAAAATCTCATAAAGCTTCATCAATATCTACTGAAATGTTGGAAGGAAAATTAAAGAGGTCACTAAGCTCTCTCCATGTGGGGTAAAACTCTTGCTTAAAGAACCTAAAGTAAACTCCCGACTCTGTGGTTCTTAGGGTGCAAAGAAATTCTATGGTTAACAACTTAGATCCTATTTCAGCGACATCCCAAGCAGAAGCCCATCCTAGTAATGAGAAAATAGTATCAAATTTAGAGCTCATACCTACCTCTTGGAGTAGTGCTAGATCGAATGCAGGTGTATGGGTGAACTCTTTGTCCTTAATTTTCTTGTACACATCCTTCTCGCGGGAATCATGCAAGCCAAGCTGATTTGGCTTGAGAAGGATCTTAGGTGCTGGTGATGAAGAGGAAGCAGGTGCAGGGGTAGTAGGAGGGTCAATGCTCATATCGGAGTCGGCTCTTGATGATGCTCGGGTCGAACTTCTGGTTCTGATGTTCTTGATCGTCCCCACAGCTCTCTTGGCAAGCTTCTTTAATCCGCTCATCCTGCAAAACTGACAAAGACAAAACTCGTGGAGAGAATTAGGGAAGAGGTTAGTTGGTTAGCCGTCCAGATTTAGTGGTCTAGAGGTTAGTCGTCCAAGAGATTATTTTTAGTTAGTTTTCCAACAGAACCTCCCCTCAAATCTTAATTTCTCTAGCTTTTACTTGGGCAGCGTTACCACTAAATAAAAGATAGTAGCACTAAAAACCTTTCTTCTTTCAACTCTAAGCTTTTAGGTCACTCTCCTCTCCTCCCTCCTTTCTCTTCTTTCTTTCCACTCTTCTTCCTTCTCTCCTATGCTCTTGCAGGAAACTCGAAACTGAGAACAACTTGTACAATAAAAATTCTGAATGTTGGTGGTGCATAGAAGCAATGGGAGAAAGGGTTTTTATAGAGGAGGAGATGGTCGGGCGGGCGCCCAAGTGGAGGGGGCGGCCGCCCCACCTCTGTCTCCTTTCTGGCTGAAATTTTTAGCTCTCCACCTTGCTTAAGTGCTAAGTATGAAAAAGTGGTGTATGGGTGGATTTGGCGGTGGAAAAGAGAAAATGATGGAGGTGAGTGGAAGTGGATGAAATAATGTGATGTGATGTATGTGAGGTGGAGTGTATGACATGTGGGTCCCATGGTGGTGGGTCCACTATACACTATACATATAAAATGCAGGATATAAAAGAGTAGAAACTAAAATGCTTAAAAATGCATGGAGTAAATATTTTTGTACCGCCACGGTAAATACTTTTAACGAGTTTTTACACACCGTAAAAATATTTACATGGGGCTAGAATTTTTATAGTGTAGTACTGTGAATGTAAATATGCTTAAGAAAATTATGCGAATAAAAACCGAGTTACCTTCTGGCAAGGGTTCGAATTTTTAGAGAGTCCTTCGAACTGGACCATCCAATATTTTATTCTTCTGATGATTCCAGAGATGATGGTTCTGATGATATTTCTTTCTTGTCTTGATTGACCATCTTTGCAGAGACATTGAGTTACTGTTTTGACTTGAATGCAAATTGTTCTTCTTGCCCATTTATGGTGAAATTGATTTCTCCTTTCCCGACATCAATGTGTGCATTGGCGGTGCTCAAAAAGGGTCTCCCGAGGATGAGTGACACTTTTGAGTCTGGATGCATATCCAGTACCACAAAGTCTACTGGAACAAAGAATTCTCGTATCTTGACTAGGATATTCTCGACAATGCCCAATGGGTACCGAATTGATTGATCTGCTAACTGTAGGCACATTGATGTTGGCTCTAATACTGGATGATAGACTGCAGCAAGCATCACACTGACACTTGCTCCAAGATCACATAGTGCATTATTGAAATGTTGATCTCCAATTGTGCAATCAATAGTGGGGCATCCGGATCTTTTTTCTTCTCTGGTAATTTATTCAAGATAGCTGCACTACACTCTTCAGTTAGCTTGATCACTTCAGTGGATGGCAGTGGTCTCTTCTTGTTTACAATATCTCTGATATACTTGGCATATGTAGGGACTTGAATGGCGTCCAATAGAGGTATGTTGACATATAGCTTCTGAATAACCTTCACGAACTTGCTAAACTGCTCATCTGATTGCGATCTTCTAATTCTGCGAGGAAACGGTATATAGTTTGTGTCATGAAAATTCTGTCTCATCTCGTGATCTTGTAATATGTCTTGAGGTTGTACATCTTGCTCAGTTTCAATATTATTCTCTTCTTCTGCCACTGGTAGTACTGCTGGTGCTCTTCTTGTTCCTTTTGGATAGGGAGGATCCTTGGTGGATCTCCCTCTTCTCGTAGTAATAGCTCTTACTTGCTTAGGATCAGTGGCAGTAGGCAATACCATAACTAACTATTTTATCTTCTCTTCTAACTTTTTGTTAAACTTGAGCTGTTTTTCAATGGCAACTAAGAAACTGTCCATCTTGACATTTATATCCTCCAGGTTTCTGTCATTGGTGGCAAGCTTTACCTTAATTTTACTATTCATTCTGATCTGCTGCCCGACTAAATCCCTTAATGTAGGCTGTTGACTCAATTTTTAATTTCGTTGCTGTCTCTCATTTGGTTGATACAAAGGCTTCTTGTCTACAAAGTTTGTATCTAATTTGTATGCTGCTTCTATTGCTCTATGATCTTCCTTGTATTTAGCCCTGTGGTCAAGCCAGTTGAGCAAATCATCCATCTTGGTAGACAGTGCATTCACTTCTTCAACTGTTTCTTCACTCTGATGACAATGTTGAGTGTGGTCTTGGGACCAGCCTTGATTTTCTGATATCTTTTCCATAAGTAACTTGGCTTTCCCAACTGTAAGTGACAAAAATGATCCTTGAGCAGTTGCATCTAGGTGCTCACGTGCCTTCTGAGTTAATCCATGATAAAAGCCTTGCATGAGTAACCATTCTTCCATTTCATGATGAGGACAATCTGAGATGTATTCTTGCAAACGCTCCCATGCTTCTGAAATGGTTTCTATCTTTTGCTGTTGAAAATTGGTAATCTTTCCTCTTAAGGCATTGGTCTTGCCTATTGGGAAGAATTTTGCTAGAAAGGCCTTTGAACACTTCGCCCATGTGTTGATGTCTTCTTTATTGGCATAAAACCACTGCTTCGCTCTTCCCACCCGTGAGAATGGAAAAAGGCGAAGTAGTATGATATCTTGATTAACTTCTTTGATGACGATAGTGCTTCCAATTTTCAGGAAATTCTGCAAATGTGTACTTGCATCTTCATGAACCTTTCCACTAAATAGGGTAGCTTGCACCATATTAATGAGGCTTGACTTGAGCTCAAACTCAAGATTATTTGTTTCTAGTGCTGGACCTGTACGGATATTCTCAACTGTAGGAGCAGAGAATTCACATAGGATTTTTTAGCCATAGCTTCAGGAATTGGTGATAAGCTCCTTCTTGGGTTGATCTGATTCTGATGATGGAGATTTGAATGAACCAGAATCAATCCTGATAATACCTTGTATAAAATATAGACAGAGAAAAAAATAGGGGTGAACCTACCAAAGCAGAGGTGCCTTGTTATGATTTCTCATTTCCTAAGTATCTATTTACATAATTTTTCTCAAAGGTTTATTCCTTCCCCAGCAACGGCGCCAAAAGTGCTTGTTGATACTTCTAACACCACTTAAGTTAAGTTGTCATCCCTAGCATGGCGCTAGAAGTGTTGGTATAGAACTGCTCCTCTTAGAATAAAAATGGGATCCGCAAGCGTATAGATAAAATACCATTGTAGCACTTCACCGGGAAATATTCCAGGTATCGTTAATTTATATTTAGCTCAAGGGAAAGAACTAAGGACTTAAAACTAAAGGGATGGATTTGCAAAATACGACTACTTATGAGAAATCAATCACATAGTCACTTACTTTGGTAGGGGGATAAACCATGATAAATAAGTATAATTAAATTGTAAAGCATAGGGAATAAATCACGCAGAGATTAGAGATAGACTACTCATCATAAAGGTAGGTTGATGTCTGATTAGTTCAAGAGATTGAATTCTAGGTAGGTTCTAATCTACTAAGTCATTCATCTACTCTAGCAAACACACCATCATATATAGCATAAAAGATTCTTCATCTATGTATAAGGAATATTACTGAAGAAAGCCAGGACATAGCAAGACTTCCTACGTAACGTTGTTTCTGCCTGTCCTATCAACGAAGGGTGGACTATATAAGACTCAATAGAACTGTCACTTCCATGAACTACCACACAACCCGGCCAATAGGATACATTTGCAGGTAAATAGCATCTAAGCACCACGCTTAAATGTGATCTACCACTTAACCCCCTCGCGAAGAGAGATAAGCGCTTTGCAAACTTATACATAAACTCATTATCAATTATAACCATATCAAATGTACTACTAGAGCAAACTAGGAACATCATAAATAGAAACATAATCATATTAGAATAAAGTCGTAGAGCAAAGATACAAAATAGTACCAATACTTTAATGACGAAGATCTGAATTCCGAGCACAAGTCGCCCAACTCTTCCTCTATCTAATCTAAACCTATATAGAAGTTGAAGATTTGGAGTAGCTATTCTAATTCTTTGGTGGAGAGAAACTCTCTAAACCCTAGCTCTACTGATGGCTCCCTCTACTAATGAATTGCTAATGAATTAGGTTTTTTCCTAGGGTGAAGGGCCTTGCTTATATAGCCCACTATGAAGCATCACAGCCCTCAGATCAAACCGACCTTGATCTACGGTTTTTATTCATCCTCAAAGGCGGTGGAGGCAGGATCCACGAGGTGGCACATGATTGGCCACCAGAGGGGGGCGGGCGCCCACGGCCAGGGGCGGCCACCCCACCTACCAGCCCATTTGGCCCTCCCCTTCGAGGAGGTGTCTTCTCGTGTCTTCTAGATTATTCTTTTTCATAGTAGGGTTGATTTCTCTTTATGTACATCTGACATGTGGGTCTCCTTTGGTCTTTTCCTGATAACCCCTGCAGAAATAGACATTCACCAAAACTCGTGGAAATTATTAGTTTAAAACCTCTAAGTCTAAGGTGAAGCTCATTTTAACCCTTCTTTTGATTCTTGTTGACTTATAAAGTTGATGGTTAATTACCGTCAACACCCCCTCTGTCTATATAAAGGAGGGTAGGGACCTCGCGATTAGGATCCGATCCATCTCATTCCAATCTACTACGTAGCTAGGAGTAACAGCCCCTATAACCGAGCATATATAGGAATACAAGAAGAGCAGCAACACCAACTAGACAAGGGTTTTACGCGCTACCGCGGCCTGAACCGGTATAAATCCTTGTGTCTCTAGTGTTACCATCTTATTCCCCTTACACGATCACGCTGCTAGGCATTGCCGGAGCTAAATCATCCGACACCTACCCTATTACTACCGCTCGCCATGGTACAGGATGCAGTCATTAGGACATGCATGTATCTTCTCGATTTGTAATCCTAAAGGGCAGATGATCTTTTTTGCTTCGTATGTAGTGGTGGGAAATTCATTAGGCTTCGGAAGCATCTTTTTTTTGGATCTTCAATAATTTCCCAAATGCCTTGTCAGATATACCTTTCTCTGTCTTCCACTGTAACAACTCCAGTGTCGTACCTAGCTTTTTCTGCCCATCTTCGGCCGACGGGTAGAGTAACTTCTTGTGATCCTCTAGCATTTGGTCAAACTTAGCCTTCTCCTTTTCACTTTCACAATCTCTCTGTGCGTCACGAATGACATCACCAAGAGCATCATCATCTTCAGCGATACTGTTTTCTGCATCCGCCTCTTCTTCAACTTCCTCCATCGCGAAGTCACAGTATTGAGCAAAAACATCGTCAGGGTCCGCTTGTTCTTCTTCACCTTCTTCCATCATAACCCCGGTCTCTCCGTGCTTGGTCCAACAAATGTAGTTTGGTATGAAACCCGACTTGAACAAGTGCAAGTGAATACTTCTTGAGCTATAAAATTCTTTCAAATTCATATACACGGCACATGGGCAGCACATAAAACCATCCCGCTTGTTTTCCTCTGCCACTCTGCAGAATTCTCGCACGCCCTCATTGAACTCGTTGGAGCGGCAATC
Organism: Saccharum hybrid cultivar R570; assembly: GCA_038087645.1. Classification (NCBI taxonomy): domain Eukaryota; kingdom Viridiplantae; phylum Streptophyta; class Magnoliopsida; order Poales; family Poaceae; genus Saccharum; species Saccharum hybrid cultivar. Next base: position 19,981,437 of record JAQSUU010000804.1, read on the forward strand.
GGCATTGTACATCCAATGGCGTGTCATTATCTGCATTATATGGCATCACATAATTAAAAGCCCAGCATGAGAAAAGAGCGCGGCACAACCTTGTCTAATTGGGTTCAAAATTTTATAAGTGATTCATCATTTCATAAAATTAATTTGTGGACGTTAATAAAAAGATAGCAAAATCATAAAAATTGTATTTTTCTATTAAAAGGTGTAATTTTATCTCTAAATAAAATTAATTTGAAGAATTTTTAAAGTTAAAATTAATTTGTTTCAAAATTACAAAGAATCAACATTATTTAATATTTTAAAATGAGAACATGAACAAATTAAAGTAAAAAGTATCCTAAAAAGTCTATAATAGAACTAAACATTATATGTGTATACTACTTTCTAGGTACTATAATTAGCATTGTTCATAAAAATTCAAACATGAAAAGTGATTGGAGCTAGCAATATAAAATAAAATAGCCATATACAACATGGATTTACATATGGTGCTGCTAAAATATAGGAGGATGAAGCTAGCAACCTTTCAAACAAATCGATGACGGCGTAGAAGCGTTTGAAGTGGATTGATCGCCGGAGATGAGACAAGCAAGAACAATAGAAGAACAAGCAACAAGAACATGAACAAGGAAGCTCGGGCTCGGACAGGCTCGGGCAGGGAGGAAGAAGAGGGAGGTTCAATTTATAGAGGAGGTTTTAATCCTATTTGGTAACACCAACCGGGACTAAAGCCAGTCCTATAGTCCCGGTCAGTGCCACGGACCGGGACAAAAGCTGTAGACCCGGTCGGTGGCACCAACCGGGACTAAAGTCCCTCCCGACAGCGTCTGACAACAGAGCCGTTGGCAAGGGACCTTTAGTCCCGGTTGGTAAGGTTGGTAACACCAACCGGGACTAAAGCCCTATTTAGTCTCGGACGCCGAAATCGCCGAGACTAAAGGCATTTTGGGCGATCGACGAAAGGTCAGTTGTGTAGTAGTGCCTATTACTACCACCCTCCACTGCCATTTCTATTCACTAGTCACTGGTTCTCTGGGCCCAAAATTTAATTAAATCATCCACAATGAATGTGAATTCGCAAGTAGAGAACAAATTACTTGTTTATTTCCATACAATTATTTCATCAAACAAGGAGCAAGAAACGGTGATAACTTATAAAAGGTCCAAGTGCTTATACACACTTTGATGCATGCAGGTCAACTTGCTACATTCAGCGAGAGGATCAGGAAAATCCAAGACGCTGTGTCTTGGATTCTGGAGCATGCAGGTCAACCAGCTACATTCAATCAAATTGCAGGGCTTTTAAGTATGGAAACAAGAACTTTTAAGCAGTTTTTCTAATCTTCGTCTTAAGAGCCACTGGAATCTTGACATTGATTCTCGGGAGGCTCACTGGGAATCTCAATGACCAAATCTGATTGACAACTCAAGTCAATGGCATGGTGTAGGGAACTAGGGATTTGAATATTAAATATAGGCCTCGTTTAGTTCTGAGAATTGGGGAGAAAAACACTGTATCAGAATTCCTATAGCATTTCGTTTGTATTTGGTAAAAATTATCCAAATTTTGACTAACTAGGCTTAAAATGTTCGTCTCGCAAAGTACAACAAAACTGTACAATTAGTTTTTGATTTCATCAACATTTAGTACTCCATGCATTTGCCGATATTTTGATGTGACGGGGAATCTTCTTTTTGCATAGTGAAATTTGGGGAGAATTGGGGAACTAAACAAGGGGATAGGGATGCCACATAATCGATTATAAATAATTCCAAGAGTTGCAGCACAAGCTAGGAGCCTAGAACTCTTAATTATATTGTAGTGTCTTGGAGAGGACCCGGCTTGTCTCTTGGATCTAACAAGCCATCGGTGAACATTTTTTTTTTCTTTTGCACGAAACGGAGTGCAGCTGAAGGAGACAATAAGCACACTGTTCTAAGTAAAGAAGTGCATCTAACAGTTCACATTAGATTAGCTGTTCGTCTCGCAATCTTCTATATTCACTTCACAGTTCCCAGAAGTTCTTAATGGCTTGACATTCAGAAATCAAAATGGTTTCCCCTCTTTGTTGCATATTCGGTGATTGAGTAACTTATTTTGCATACATACTATGAGAACATAGATATATATGTAGCTGATGTGGTTTAGAATGCTGAACAATGAAGGTATGTCAGTACAAGAAATCCAAATTAGCTTTAGTGCCAAAAACTACCAAGGAATCAAATCCTAGCGAGGAACTGTCAAGCAAAATCTGCCAAAGATAGAGCATAAGAGAAATACACATTAAGTCAACGAGGTGCAAGTAGTTCCAAATTCCAATATTCTAGGTCACGTTGGATCACCCCAGCTTGTAGTAATAATAAACAAATACATATGTAACATATCACAAATATCAGGTACTAATTATCTCAAGCATCGACACTTATATATTATTCTACACCGATGAGTATGAAAAAAAATAAGTTTCTTTTGGAGGACCTTGAGTATGTTTACATACTCATTTATCACCTTGAGTATGTTCACAAATATTATTCTACACCACAAGTCAAAACTGACCTGAAAAAATATTGAGTACTACTGAACTGTGTTCAGTATTAATCAGTACTACACACAGTACCACGAAATACTGAATAATACTGAAACACGACTACTGAACATTACTGAATTTTGTTCAGTATAACAGCTCGGTGTAGAATAGTATTCTACACCAAGGGTGTAGAATAGCGCTGTCGTGTGTGTATATATATATAGGAAAATGATTTCTTACTCCCAGGGAGTAGTTACTCCTATGTTTGTATCTCTAGATTTAGAGTATATATAACCTAACGAAGTATACGTACACAAAGTATATGATCATACTAGACCATATTGTTATACTTATTTTATATACTATAGTAGTGACATTTTAGTAATATATTAAAAAGTATGGGCTCTGCTATTTTTTTTACGTAGTAAGATTTAGAGTATCTTAAAATAAGTATGTAAACATACTCAAGGTGATAAATGAGTATGCATCCATACACAATGTGGTTTTTTAAAGATAGGAATAATTACTCCCAGGAGTATATAGAAAACTCACCCTATATAGGGAAATTATTTCCTACTCCCAGGGAGTAGCTACTCTCATGTTTGTATCTCTAGATTTAGAGTGCATAAATTATATGAACAAATATATACTACTAGCAGTAATCTATTATATAAGCACCTACTATGTCAACATACTCCACACGAGTGGTCCTAGATCACACACGCAATCATACTCCTTCGGATCCAAAATTTTAAGTCGTTTTTATCTTTGTCCTAATAAGACAACTTATATTATAAAACATTAATAGATCTATAAAAAAATGCACAAACATATGTAACGTCAAACTAGCTAGGTTGATTAGATACACTACAAAATATACATTAGTAGTGCATCTACTTGATATTGTATGTATTAATATTATTTTACTCGTTTTTCAATAACTTCGATTCAAATTAGACAAGCTTAACTATGGAAAAACTAAATCGGCTTATAATTTAGAACGGAGAAAGTACATCGTATATTCAATCACATTTTAAGAGGTGCAGGGTCAGAGTACCGTAATCTGCACTCAACACAATACCAAAAATAATAATAAAGGACATATAATTAAGTACATTGATCAAAGATATTACGGATGAACCCCTGTTGGTTTGCCTATGTTCATGGTCAAAGCCTGAAAGGCCACAAAGAATATGGATCAATACAAAACCCTAGTGCACTAAATGGAGCATTTATTAGCTCAAAAACCTTAAGCCTCCATTAGGCTCCCTACTAAACCCCAGAAGCTAGCTGGGGAGGCATCATCCATCTTCCAGGCATGCATATGGAAGCCCCCAAGTACCTCGTCTACTACCTCCTCATACTCGGCTCATGGCTCCTCTTCTGTCTTCTCCACTTTCAGTACTTCCACCTCTCGCTCTCCTCCTTTGCAGCAGCACCCCGTCCGGCTGCGCTCGTTGTACTCCCCATCGCGCTGGATGCAAGCTTCCTTCCCTCCCCGACCGTCGAGGCTGACAACAAGCGACGGTCAGCATCGTCGTCGGTGGTGGTGGCGTCACCTTCGCCGTCGTCACCACCATCGTGTGAGGAACGGTATGTCTACATGCTGGACGTGCCGTCGCGGTTCGATATGCTCAGGGACTGCGTTGCCGGCTCGCCGTTGTTCGACGACATGTGGAGCTGGTGTGCAATCACGGTCAATGCCGGGCTTGGCCCCAAGATTGGCCCCGCCACCAGCAATGGCAGCGACGGTGACACAGATATCATCCCCAGCACCGGATGGTAAGCTAGCTAGCGCACACATCAATGATACGATATGATGCATGGTTTTCAGTTTGTGACACTGGAAAAGTGAAAAACGCGGTTGCTGACAACAGATAATTGTTTGTATGTGTCGTTGCAGGTACAGCACGGACCAGTACTCGCTGGAGGTGATCTTCCACAAGTGGATGCGGCGGTACGAGTGCCTCACCGATGACCCGGCAGCGGCGACGGCGGTGTACGTGCCGTACTACCCGGCGCTGGAGCTGCACCAGCACCTGTGCGGGTCCAACACCACGGTACGCGACGGCCCGTCGGAGGCGTTCCTGCGGTGGCTGTCTTCGCAGCCCACGTGGGCGGCGCTCGGCGGGCGCGACCACTTCATGGTGGCCGCCAAGACAACGTGGATGTTCCGTCGGGAGCCCGGCGGCAGAGACGAAGGGTGCGGCAACAACTTCCTCGGCCAGCCGGAGTCCCGGAACATGACGGTGCTCACGTACGAGTCCAACATCTGGGCGCCGCGGGACATCGCCGTGCCGTACCCGAGCTACTTCCACCCGTCGTCGGCCGGCGAGGTGGCCGCGTGGCAGGCGCGCGCGCGGGCTGCGCCGCGCCCGTTCCTGTTCGCGTTCGCGGGCGCGCGGCGTATCAAGGGGCAGCTGGCCATCCGCGACCGCGTCTTCGACGTGTGCGAGGCCGCGGCGCGGCGCGGCCGGTGCGGGATGCTGGACTGCAGCCACGGCCTCGAGGGCAGCATCACCTGCCGGTCGCCGCGGAAGCTTGTCTCCCTCTTCACCTCGGCGCGCTTCTGCCTGCAGCCGCGTGGGGACTCCTTCGCGCGCCGCTCGTCCATTGACAGCGTCATGGCCGGTTGCATCCCGGTCTTCTTCCACTGGCCCTCCACGCTCAAGGCGCAGTACCGCTGGCACGAGCCAGAGCAGGGCAGAAGCAACGACGGCGACCGCCGGTACTACGTGTTCATCAACTCCAAAGACGTGCTGGAAGGGAGAGTGGACATCGAGGAGGAGCTGAGTAGGTACACGGATGAGGAGGTGGCCGCCATGAGGGAGGAGCTGATCAAGATGATCCCAAGGTTCCTGTACAAGGACCCCAGGGTGAGGTTCGAGGGGGAGATGAGGGACGCATTCGACATCACCATTGACGAAATGATGGCCAGGATGAGGAGGATCAAGAACGGAGAGAATTTGATATGGAAGGGCGACGATAGAGATGAGGATTTCGCTGCGAACGATTCGTGACATTGGCTGAAACTTCTCTGTTTTGTGTTTATGTGACGGTACTAGACTAGTGGCTTTGTTGTTCTTGTTTTGTTGTTATGTGATGGTAGTTAATCAGAGCGTACAGTTGCAGTGTAATAAGATAACAAAATTAAGAGAAGTTTAAAATGAATTCAAGTACTTGTTAATCAAGGAATGAACCAACAAGGTTATTAGAGCTAGGGATTTGGGGGTATGAGGCTAGGTTCTTATTGGAGTTCTCCCAACGGTTAGAGGGATGCCCAAGGAAAAGGCCAATTCAGACTTGACATGAATGCATTTCCTCCCCCATCTTGCTGCTTGTGTTGTATTCTAATTGCTCCCAATAATTTCTTCACAAGTGCTACACATTGAAAGATAATCTCTTGTTGCCTTGCCATGGCATAAAGTTGTCAATTCTCTCGAAATTTCTATCTTCAAAGAATAAATGGATCTCATATCACTTTAATTCCCAAGAAAGATGATGCAGCAAAGGCTTCAGATTTCAGACCCATCTCATTGCTCCACACCTTCATTAAAATAATCACCAAGATTCTGGTCAATAGACTTCACGTGGTAATGCCAATATGGTTTTATAAAACATTGAACCATCCAAGATGAAAGAATTGATCATTCTTAAGCTTGATTTTAAAAAGATTTTTGACAAAGTTGAGCAGGAACTAATACCGCAAATTATGGAAAGAAAGGGATTCCCGCCTAAATTACTAACTTGGATAAAACTTATTTTTCATTCAAGGACATCAGCTATCCTACTCAATGGGGTGTCGGGGTAAAGTTTTGTGTTGGTTGCTGACTTCCTTCAAACTTTACTGAACTCAGCCAACAACCATGGCCATCTGCATCTTCGAATTCCTCAATATAGTGACTAGGACTTCCCCATCGTGCAATACGCAGATGACAACCTCATTTTTTATGCAAGAGGATGTTGATCAGTTGAGATACCTAAAAGACTTGCTTATCTCCTTTGCTGAACTACAGGTCTTAAAGTGAATTTTGATAAATCAATTACGGATCAATGTCCCAGAAGATAAGTTCAATCATTTGGTGATCACTTGTGGATGTTCAAGGGGATCTTTGCCGTTGTATGTCTTCAAGTTGTATTTTTTATTTTGTTTGTGTTAATTAATTGTAGATTTTTTAATTAATGTTAACTGTAGATTTTATACATGATGCCACCATCCATCTCATTTTGACGTGTCTTAATATATTTTCTCCGCTACGTACAAGGTTAATTGGTACAGAAATGTTAGAATGGATGTACCACTAGTAGAGAACAGACTTTCGGTTTTTGGCTTTAGTCCCAGCCGGAATTTGGCCCGGGAGTAATAGGAGATTTATTCACGGTTGGAACCACCAACCAGGACTAGAATCTCCTGCCCAACGGATAGTGCAGCAAACTTTTGCAGCAGGGACCTTTAGTCCCGGTCTGTGGTTCGAATTGGGACTAAATGTTGCCTTTCAATCCCGGTTGGTCCCGCTAGCCTTTTATCCCGGGTTTTGGCTCCAACCGAGACTATAGGTTGATCCTTTAGTCCTGGTAGGCTCCACCAACTGGGATTAAAGGTCCCCACCTGTATATACCCGCTTCCACTGTCCCTCCAGCCCGAGACATAGGTTAAATCTTTGGTTTTTGCTTGTTCATCCGTGTCTATCTGTGTTCTTGCTTGGAGGAGCAAGTTCTTGCTCTTAGCCGCCGGCTTCATCTTCAATCTTCTAAAGGTCAGCAACTTCATCTTCTAATCTTTCATTGCTAATAATGTAGATCGTTTCATGCTTTAGTAATAAGCATAGAAATGTTCAAATATGTGGTTTTTTATATTAGGAATAATAATGGTGGATTTTATTTTTATTTATACATCATTTCTACATAACCTCAAACATTTATTGTTTTCTAGATCTTTGTTAGCAACAATATTTATCGATGAGAATTAATAATCGTTAAAAAAATTATGTGCAAAATGTTTAACTTGGCATCTTGATGATTTATTTTTTATATGCTTCTCTAATATATATTGTTGCAAGGTATATTTATATGTGAGTTATATATTTATTGGGATGTTTTTTTAGTTTTTTAGTTACAATGAGTGGTGTTGGACTTCCCCAGCCACATGAACCAGGTTTCTATCCTGACGATTTTTCATTCGCGCCATCGCCAGATAGGGCCGTTCCGCGTCACCTAGACCCATCAATAGTACGAAATATTTTAAGTTTTGCGTGCTAATATAATTTTTACACACATATATATATATATATATATATTTATTTATTTATAACATGATTGTTGCATATGTCACAGACTATAAAACTGGTCAAGTGGCTGAAAGCAGCACTATGGCTGCTCGGAGTGTGAGACATCTTCGAGACGACGACAAGTGAGGTCGTGAATGATGAAGGAGGCAAGTTATGGATGTGTAATCTCGCTTTGGCATCCCCATTAGGTACAATAATGAGGTGCGTCAGGACATCGTGCAGACTGGACGACTATCGCCAACCAAGATAGGCGCCCAGATTGATGGCGTGCTGCTTTCTTTGCAAGCAATTGAACGAATTGGCTACTATATGCCTGATTTCTCGTCCTTGAAGATAGAAGCTTTATGTCAACATAGTCTGGATGTACCACGAGTAAGCGAGAGACATACGACATTTAACCATATGGATGTGGTACGTCGTGTATAATATAAAAGTAATGTTTATTTATTCTTATTATTACATGAGCGCTTCCTGATATTTTTTGTTTGTTCGCTTGCAGGTTTTGATATATGATTTCACCTATGCTACATGTGGCTTGCAACCCATTCTCATGCAAGCTCTTAAGAGACTGGAGTACGCCTGGGACTTCGTGGAAGCGATGGGCCAGAGGATGACAGCTGGCATCCAGTATTGCGTGAGATTTAGGCAGAATCAGGCCATCGATAGTCCATCAGCATGCTACATCTATGGGATGCCATGTCCTCGGCGTTATAAGGCAATGGAGAGTGTTGTGGTGCAGGCTTTGCATTACATAAACAATGACTGTGGTTACACAATCCGAGACATACACTACTAGCAGTGGAGACAGGTTAGGGTTGCAGCGGGTTTGTAGGATCCATGTGTTAGTTAGATTTATTTGTACAATTATGTTTAATTAGGTTTATTCGAACGGTTATGTTTAATTTAGTTTATTTGTATGGATATTTTAATTATGTTTGTATGTAAGTTAATTATGTTTATTAGGTTTATTTGTATGGATATTATAATTATGTTTGTATGGATTGAAATTTAACTCGTGTAGGATTGAAATGCATATGCAAATTAAAAACATTAGAGAAACAACCAATACGAAAGTTGTAGATCTCGGAAAGTTACACAACTGTAGTTGACAACTTTTTCATTTGAAGTCGTCTTGTCAAGGAAAACTATGTTCGAATTTCTTAAATTTAAAATTTGAATCTTTAAAATGACCTCAAATGGAGAACCAACCAATATGAAAGTTGTAGATCTTGAAAAGTTATGTAACTTTATAGTTGACAACTTTTTCATTTGGAATCATCTACAAATTCGAAATTATGTTTGAAACTAAATTTTTAAAGAAGTTTGATTTCTCTTTTTAATCTCTGGTTAAAACTTGTAACTAGTCTTTCCCCGTGATACTAACTTCAAATTTGATGATTTTTTCCGAAAATTTTCTAAATTCATGCTCTATCAATTTATTGTGTTCTTACAACTTTTATTTTGGTCATCTTTTCATATGAATTTATTTTACCAATTCAAAATTTGATCCTCAAAAAATGGCAACTTCAAACAACATTTTGTAGAAGTAAATGAATTCATCTGGGAAATTCATAAACATAAAAGTTGTAGAACTGATCAAGATCTACAACTTTTATTTTAGTCATTTCTTCGTCCGGCGAAGTGTTTTTTCTTCTTTCTCCCCGAAATTTCACTCATCGCTGCCGTCACACCGCGCTTCTGCAATCCCCTAGGCCGGCCACGCTAGCCACCCGCCCCCTCTTCCTCGTTTGCAGCCACGCTCGCCACCTGCGCCGTGCGCCCGTCTCGATCCGGTGCGCGCGGCCTCGTCTCGATCCGGCCAGGCTCGCCCTCATTCGGCCTCGTCTCCCCGGCGATGCGGCGACGCCCTTTTCCTCGTCTCTGACGGCCAGCCTCGCCATCGTCCTCGGCTCTGGCGCGCGGCCTCGCCCTAGCCCTCATCCTCGATCCGACCGGCCTCGCCCTCGTCCTCTCTCCCCGGCATGTGTAGCCTCAGCCTCGCCCTCATCCTTGATCTGGCCGGCCTCGTCCTCATCCTCATCCTCTCTACCCGACGAGCGCGACGCCCTCTCCCTCGTCTCTGGCGTCCGACGTCGCCCTCATCCTCGGCAACGGCGCGCGTGCGGCCTCACCCTCCCCCTCGTCTCCGGCTGGCCTTGACCTCGTCCTCGTCTCCGGCGCATGCAGCGGCTCCATCGCCCTTGTCTCCACCAGCGCCTTCGTCTCCGACCTCGACATCATCTCCACCGGCGCCTTCGTCTCTAGCCTCGCCCTCGCTGCTGCCACCGGGCATTCGATCTCGATTGCCTCGCCTCATCCCTTCCTGCTGTGTGAAACCGAGCGCTGAACATACAGCACAAGTATATATATGCATTGCACATATCCGAGTGGTACTCCAGGCAACTGCAATTTTTTCTTAACATATTGATCACAAATGGACAATTTATATTGGTGGTAGCTTTTGTTACACTAAAAGTAGACGTCAGTGGCATTGGAGGTCTAAAAAAATTTGACTCAAGGGCTAAGTAGAAGCTAGATGTTTTTTATGATATTATAGATATGGAATTAGGAACATTCTAATTGTTCCTCTTATTAAAAGGGGAAGGGAACTACTCCAGGAATGTAGCACTCAACCCTAACTTAAGCTAATTGGCTAGCTAGCTATTTGTATTCGATCTAACTCGTAATTGCTTCAGTCATATATTTTGATATAATTTGATATGTGTGTGTGTGAAAAGATACTCACTTTGGTGATATAAATTTTGATATATTAACTTTAGTGTGATATATTGCATATATTTTATATGCATTTGGTATATATAGGGTCCAGTTATATGTATTTTGATGTATAAGGTTTTACATATGTGAATTTTCATATGTAGACTATAGTGATATGCATTTTGGTATATGAAAAATATTGACTTCAGTGATATATATATAGGGAAATTCTTATGAATATATGAATTTTGGTGTATGAATTCATATATTAACTCCAGTGATATAAATTTTTATATATTAATTTTAGTGAGAAGAGATGGTTGGACGTCTCCCTAAACCAATTGTTCCAAATTGGGGCTGGAATTGCTTGGGGATTCGAACCAAGATTGTCGGATGTACCGTTCAATCATCCTAGCATAGTAAGCAACGATATATGTTTTAATACATTGATATGTCTTAAATACGCTTGTACACAATATATTTTCTGATATGTATATATATATATGTGTTTCTTTAATATAGCGTAGGCAATCCCAATCATTTGGCTTGAAGAGACCCTTTCATATTTCGGTGGTGAGGGAGTGGATGTTGAGAGCTTTGATGTAGATAATGGTCAATTGGTCTAATCTGAAATTGGCTTTTTCATCACCGCTAGGAGGGGTAGAGGTGTTCTACAAATCTCAGAGGTGGGAGTAAAGGCACCAGAGAAGAAAATTGCAATTAAATATGCTGTCAAATCATGTTTGAATAAGCTTGTGAATATTGGGTACACCCTGCCTACACTATCCTCCATGATGATACAAGCAATAGATGCGGGCTCGTATCATGATGTTGCGGGCTTTTGTGCAAGGATTGCTCGAACCAACCGAAATGATGTGGTAAAGTCGAAATCGAACTTATAGCCTATATGCAGATGTGTTGTTATTCGAAAGCTTTGTTCTCATATCTATTTTTTGTGCCAACAATTACAGGTTGAGGATTATGACTTAACCTATGCACGTTGTAGCTTTGAAGCCATTCTAAACCAGACAATGTATGCATTGGGTTTTGATTAGAAATATGACGATGAATGGCCAACACCCACTACGGAAGGATTTCAGAAAAAACTGATTATGACTAAGAGGGGATCATCTCACCCACCGACTTCTCGACCACCGCTTACCGTCGTTAGTAGACCTTGTGCTCGTACTTTCGAAGCAAGGGAGAGTGCACTACTTAATGCGTTGTTCTACGTCAATAATATTTGTGGATACAAAATCGGTGACCTACATTTCACCGAGTACATAATACGACGTAGTCAAACTTGGTTGTGATCTACTTGCGCTTGCATGAACTTGGTGTGTAATTGAACTTTGGGGTTAGACATCTAGTTTATTGTAATGACTTGTTATAAATTATTATAGTTTGTATGAACTTGATGAATGGGGATGATTATTGTAATAGATAAGCTCTTAATTAGTTCTATTCTCATTTATGGATGACGTACAATACTATAGCATATAATACGTGTACGAAAACTATTTGAAATGAAAACAAATTAAATGGAAAGAAACTGCAAAAGAAAAGAAAACAAAAAGAGTAATATTTAGTCCCAGTTGGTTATACCAACCGGGTCTAGAGGTGCCCGCCCTCGGGGTTGTCCTAGAGGCCCCTTTAGTCCCGGTAGGTATAAGCAGCCAAGATTAAAGGGCCCCCATTCAATCCCGGTTAACAGACTCGGGACTAAAGGGCAGGCCTTTAGTCTATGATTGGCAGTCGGATTGCTACCCAATCCTGCACTAGTATACCTGATATCGAGGCGGACGTCATAGTGCGGCTGCCTCCGTTAAAGGTTTAATGGAGGCGGGCGCCTTCTGACAACGCCTCCATTAAGAATATTAACACAAGAGATGATGCCAAGATGCTTAGTCAATAGATGTTCAAAGAGAAATTAGAGCTCGATGCACAAGTCTTAGAATAGAAAGACGAGGAACCACTCTACCTTGACTCTATTTGATCTAGGCTGGTTTAGATGGAAGTCAAAGTTGAATCGAGCTAAGCTGTGGTTTGCCTTTTAAAATTTATTTCTAGAGGTGTGCATTATATAAGCACCTCTGAAAATCCTGGTTAATATTGACCTTTAAACGGAGGCAGGAGAGCGGCCCCCTCTGGAAATATCATTTGGCCAACTCTGAAAATGAATTTTGTAGTATTGTTATCTAAAATCCTTTTTATATAAGCACAACATATGAATTCTATACTATGAAAGTATTTCTCATATGCTAAATCTAAAAACATAAATTTTATGTCATGTACCTATATAATTTTTGGAAAAACATCGATGGTTAATAATACAAATATTTAACTTATGGTAAAGCTTATATGACATGTAAAAAATCCGAGGGTAGTATGTGGAATACAAAAGCTGCAAGCGGGTAGGGAGTCTACTTATAAGAACTAGAACATCCGGCTTCATCCTCGAAGAAGAGGAATCAGACCACTTTATTACAACAATAACTCCACGATGACTGCACGAACGAGTTTACAAAACAAAACCGACTCAAAACACAATTCTGGAAATAAAAAACTGTCCATAAGACGCGAAGAAATACATTGCCGCATTCTCCAGCTCCTTTCCATGCATATGCAGCTAATTAACACTTGTTGGCCTGGTCCTTATTTTCCCACATATATATAGATAGAGACTGCCATCATACTGATGATACACACAACGTACATTATTTCGACTGAATTACTTCTTCTCAAATAATGCCTGCCAAAAGCTGATAGTATTCTGCTAGTGATACGTTGCAGTTGCAGGCCGAGATAGAAGTTTATTATATGGCAGAGACGCTGGGAGTCATAGTAGTATTTATATCTGTGGCGATGTCAACTAATCCTGCAAAGTTGATGGGATCCGCATACTCCTGCGGGCCGTAGAAGATTGCGACCACCCCTCGTTCATATGTAGCCTGTGTAGGATGTAACATATCCCAGAACATGTAGTCATCGCGATCCGAACAATAAGTCGTGTTTGGCTTGCTGCACATTACCGCCGCGTTCAATTTTCCTGATCCGCAGCATGCCCTCTCGACCACCCGGATCCCTGAATGATCATATAAATGCACAACACTAACTGTGTTAGTGTTAACAACAGTTCATTTGTTACTGCAAAATACTACTAAATAATTAATCTTGATGAATTAATCAACAAAACAATGGCCTTGAACATACCAGCCACGAGATGATTGTCCATCAAGTCAGTGAGAAAATTGTAGGTGCTTGCTATGGAGTATTTCATGCCGGGCATGGAGGCTGCTACTTCTTTTTCCACCTCAAGCCTTAGGAGTTTGTTGAAGTTCTGTGCCATGGAGTTGGCGGCGTCATTGCATCCGCCGTTGGCCATGGGGACTCTCGAACCTGGAGTACAACCGATTGCTGGCACGTCTAGGATCCCCAACCTCCGTGCTCCCAACTTGTACAACGCCTGTATTTACGAATAATATATGCTACATTACTTAGCACCTAGAGCAGCTGCATGTGTATATATATACTACATTCACGAATAAATAAATATAAAAAAACTGCAAATTTTAGCTAGCTAGCTAGGCAAAACATATTGGTTTTGTTATACAAGGTTTTTGTGACACTTTGAGATATGTATGTAGTTCTATGATACTTGATACAACTTCTTAAATATGTAGTTTGTGATAATTAATAATCTATCCATAGTTTTGTGAGCATACTGTCATACATTTTATGACTTTTATGAAAATCAAGAAAATGCTAGAGATTATTCCTCTCCATCCATAGAACACATGCATGTGCATCTATCTTCTATGGTTTCAGACTACATATAATTGTTTGATGATTACACCTTTTCAGTTAAAAGAAAGAAGATTGAGTTATTTCACGAAACAGTTCCCATAAAACTAATTAGTACTAATTGGTAGGGCAAGGTGTGGATAATATAGCTTCATCCTCCACATACACTTTCATGTGCATAGGCTCCTTCATGCCTAGGTGTTGACCTCTACGTAGCATATTTAACCTCCAAGATAACTAATGATTATAAACTGTGAACAAATACAGAGCATATATATATATATATAGTAAAAACTTAGTTACCTAACATGCTATATGATCAGTCCTGTGTGTGTCACACAAGTTTGATGTTTTTAGATGGATGTGGTAAACATATTTAAACTTTGACCATCAATTACTTTGCTTTACATTGAGATTGAACATTTCAAAATGTAATGTCCAAAAAATTAGTCTCTTAATCATACAGTTCTCTATGGTCTGTCAATGATTGTGTTATAATAGAAAGTAATAGTAAAAAATTATTTGGTAGACCTTGCCAATGTCCAAAACAATGACTCTATTGTGACTGGCGGAAGTAGCATATAATAACAATAGACAATATTGTAATTTAGTTTTGGTTTTTATTCTCTTGATGTGCAATGAACTGTAACATATCATATATATGGTCCTTCATGTACGTACGTTGATATGCTCAACATAGGTTGAGACCATGCTACTGATGTAGGCTGGGGCATCTTCTTCACCCATGCCCATTTCACTGAAGGCAGAGAAGTCATTGCCTCCGGCGCTAATAAGGAAGAATGACTTTGATATCATATAGTTGAGCTTCCGGCCACACCGCCACATTCTTGCTTTAGTTTTGGAGAACAACATGATCTGTTTTTGCAGCGTGAGTGTCCCATTTCCCTGCATATACATATATTCACCAACAGGAGGCAAATATTTACAGAGCATCCAGGTCAATAAATAATCTTTTTGTTACTGCATCTACATGTATTATAGCTTGTTTAACAATAATATAAACTGAACCTCTTGAATTATATACTTGGCTGACACAACAGTATATGATTGAATTTAATTACCAGTAATTATTAGCTAGTGTGGTAATCAACTGATGGGGATATTTGTGTACTCAACATGAGAAGCAATATGTGTAATGTATATACACAGCTTATGAGCAGCATCTCAATCTAAAAAAACAGCTTATGAGCATACCGTGGTGTTGAGAATGCCAGATCCACCAGACGCGTAATTGGCACCAACTTGGCACTTCAATAGGTCAAGGTTTGTTGATGGTGTCAACGAGAGGTAAGCAGGTGGACTGTTCGTGAACCCCAGACGTCGCGCTGTACATATAATAAACATTGATGAATTGCTATACCTGTTTATTGCTCATTGGGCTCATGCATGATAATTGTATAGCAGTATAGGAGCTAAATATCTTTACCCACAAATATCCAAATTATTGTTGCAATAGCAATCAGTATTGCAATAATTTATATATGTTCACTACTATAGGAAGTGTTTTCGGCGATGAGCAAGACGGACAGCCTGACCGCCTTTGTACATCGCACAAAAAAATATGTGCTTTTCAACATTCAAACTTGCAACCTTCAATTCACATAACACCTCCCTATCACTATATTTTTTTGTAAATATATATAGGACGCTATATTTTGTATCAACATTTCATAAACTTGTATTGGATATTTTAGCCACTAAAAAACCTTAAAAAAAGTTTTAACTACAAGGTTTTAAATCTTGTCATACAACTTTTGGTATAGGACATGTCTCCATTCGAGATTGTTTGAAAATTTCAAAAATTTTAGTCTCAAATATGTGAATTTAAAATGAATATTTGAGACTCTGAACAACTTTAAATCAAAAAACTTATCCACAACAGACTTGTACATCAGGTTGGCCACCACAACTTTGGTATTAACTATGTAAACATTCAAAGATGTTTGCAAATTCTAAAATTTGAATTTTAAAATCTGAAGGGCAGGCCTGGTGCAATTGGTGAGTGCTAGCTCGCCGAGTCACCAGGTCCTGGGTTCGAAGCCGTCTCTCTGCAGAATTTCTGCGGGGGTAAGACTTTACTTCGGTTGTTCCCTTCCCCAGACCCCACTCGTGTGGGAGCCTCTGGCACTGGGTCTGCCCTTTGAATTTTAAAATCTAAGAACCGAAAACACATTTGAAACTCTAAACAACTACAAATAAAAAATTCAACTACAAATTTGTAGACTGTATTGAGAACTAGAGCTTTGTTATAGACCACATCAACATCTGAGGTTGTTTTAAAATATTACATTTTAACATTTGAGAACTTAAAACAACATTTTAGCACTTTAAACAGTTTCTAAATTGCATCAAGAACTATAATTTCCATACAATGTTTGTCTTCATCGGACTTAATATGGAAAAGTTATGAATTATTTGTTGATGTAACTATTTCTACTTAATCGATTTCTTGAGGCGAATGCTTAGAATGCCCATCTCTATTAGTAGTTATTTTCAACCACCTATATTAATCAATTAACAGAGGTGGACGTTTTAGGACACTCCCACCTCTGTCAATAGTCTCTCAACAGATGGGGCAGTCACCTTAAAATACTTGCCTCTGAAAAATGATTAAGTGAGGCAGACGTTTGTTTGAAGGCTGTCTGACCATTTACAAATATGATCCTTAGATGTATCCGTCTCTATTAATTAGACAATATAAATGTGATTCTTTTACTTTGTTGTGTCTTGGATCTGTGAAATCAAATGTACCGTGTGTGTGTGTGTGTGTGTATATATATATATATATATATATATATATATATATATATATATATATATATATATATATATATATATATATATATATATATATATATATATATACAGACGTGTACAAATGTACCGTGTGTGTGTGTATATATATACAGACGAAATACAAATACAATATATGATTGAGGACTTGAAGTCGCGATTTGAAAAGCCATGAGAGTGGAGTTTCATTAGCATCTGTAAACAATATATGCCTATATAATTAACAAAAATACATAAGCATGCATATATAAATAGTAAATATATATACCAACTAAATCGGCAAGGTTGTATCCATTCGTGAACCGCCCTGTCATGCCGGTGCCGGCGAAGTCGATGCCGTAGGGAGAACGCGCACGGGGCGCAGGCGGCGGCAGGAAATCATTATTCCCGACATCGACGATCGAGTCACCAAACACATAGACCGATGGGACTAACAAGCGGCTCTGCTCAACGACGGCTTCAGTGGTACGCAAGGAGCGGCTAGCCATGCACACAAGGAAGAATACTAGAGAAATGACCGCTCTATCATTAGTACCACCCATGGCTGGGCTGGTTAATCAAACGAAAATGATGCTATATATCTTAGATGCTTTCCAAGCTGGAGCTCGGTTTGATGGCTTTGGAGTGAGGAGAGATGCTTGTAGCCTGGTGGTATTTATAGTGTTTAGATCCAACGTGATACACGCTGCTTCACATACACGTACGCGATTGATTGGAATGTATTACTGCGTTCCGTTCGGTGCGTGGTGGGTAGCTAGACGCATCTTTCTGCACAGGACATTCGTACAGAGCATGGTAGTTGGGAGTACGTGCCAATTAATAAGATGACAACGTGCACATAGTGTGGAGTGGACACCATGGAATATAGTTTTTCTACCTTCTATATGTATTTTGAAGTTAAAAGATAAGTTCGAAAGTGCATTGATCTCATCTATGTGTGATGATTGATGAATGATTGACACAAGAGTTTACAGGCTTGAGGTTTTTCCGTTTGAGTACATACTGATATGTGTTTGATTATGCTAACGGCCAGAAAACTGGAGGTGTCTTGTGGAGTTGTGTCATTTGTGTTGCACATGTCTCTTCGCCTGTGATTGTGCAGGTGTTTGGTTCCCCCAAGACGGTCGACAATGATGAAAAGGTTAAGTGTGGAGCCTGTGCACGATGAGCCAAGAACGGTGAAGAGCGGACGAGAAGGCTTGGACCATGAAACCGGAGGCTGTAGAATTGATCATGTGCGGCTAACATTGGACACATGAAGAGCAAGAGTACATGGGTGATGAAGACGGTGTTGACTTAGTTAAGGAGGAGAACAATAACGTTGTGGCACTTTGGTGGAAGCCGGACATGCATCTACATTGGGGATGGTGAAGAAGATGGAAGGCGAAGGCGTCAGAGCTTGGCAAAGGTTG